>CM074781.1:9181778-10650692 GCA_037355745.1 Pseudo-nitzschia multiseries
AGACAGGCTAAGAAGAAACGAAATCTCAAGGCTGATGAGACTAAAAAGAAAGAAGCTGAGAATGAAGGCGCGGGTGACAGTTTTGGCTCAAAATCTAAGAAATGACATAATAACCGGACACTATCACTAGAACACAAATTGTTAACAATGGTGAGCCGGTCATTATACAAGATGAATGTTCCTGTAGATTTTGACGATGGAGAAAATGAAGAAGGATATTGTGAGTTGGACTCACATGCAGACACTACTGCGGCAGGAAGCAATATGGTATTGCTGAATCCTGATCAGATCACAACACATGTTGATGTTGCACCTTTTTCTGAAGAGTACAAGCCCATCAAGAAAATCCCGATTGGAAGCTGTGCTACGGCATGGACAAATCCAACATTAGGCCAAGTATATATCATAGTGTTCCATCAAGCGCTGTACTTTGGGAACAAATTGAAGAACAGCTTGATATGCCCAAATCAGGTGAGGGACTGCAATTTCAACTCTGTTGAAGAAACACCGCGTCAATTTGATCCAAGATCCAAGCATGGAATTACAATTCAAACGCCAATGGAAGATGATGATCCGAAGAAAGTTTTTATCAAACTGAGTATGAGAAATGTGATCTCATATTTTCCCACTAGAAAGCCAACAAGAATGGAGCTTGATGAATGTCAACATTTGATTGCAACAAATGATACCCCTTGGGATCCACATTCACTGAAGTTCAGGATGGCCGAGTTAGCCATTGACAATGGAGATCCAATTTCAGGGGACCAGTTTAGCCTTCAAGCTATGTCGACCGAAGAGGATCAAGCCATGGATACAAGTTCGATTGTAACAGAACCTGCAAGTAATGTTACAGGTATGCTCCCCAAGACCAGCTTAGACAAACGGCATCCAAGCGCGATGCAGCAATGCAAACTGATGAGAGTACATCAGGTATCAACAAGAAGAATGCTAACTGAATGCCAAATTGCAACAGATGGAAATATTGCTCATCGAATTTCTTCAGTAAGGAATATTTCAAGCGCGCGAAGGGTAGACCAATTTTTGTTTGATGATACAGAATTTGACTTTATGGAAGCTCATGAAGAAGAATCAAAACAGGCCCCTAGCTTGCAAGAAATTGACAATACACTTGAAAGGAGATCTCTCGATAGAAGAAATCAATGGGGGCCATCAGTGTTAACAATTGAAGGTCCAAACAAAGTTGACTGTGAACGCCTAGCCAAAACTTGGAATATTAGTTTCAAGAAAGCTGAGCAGACATTGAAGGTCACAACCCAGAAGGCGCTCAGGAATTTGCAATTACCATTGATGAAGAGGCTGCCTACACAGAGCTTCAGGAACAAGAGAATTGCACAAGGAACCTGGTACACTGATACGTGGCATGCTAGAACGACCAGTATTATGAGACAGGAGAAATGTGCACAGATCTTCACAAATGGAAATGGGTTTGAAGTATTTATACCAATACAGGACAAATCCCAGGCGCATCAAGGATTGAAAACATTCATTCATGAAATTGGAGTCCCAGAGCATTTGATTTCTGACGGTGCACCAGAACAAGGATCTCCAAGAACTTACAAGACACACTGGAATTCAATTGTAAAGCGAAATCATATTCACCAGACATTCATACAACCTCATTGCCCATTTCAAAATCGAGCAGAACAAGCGATTGGACATCTTGGGAGTGCTATCACAACCAAGTCAGCAAAGAAGAAATCACCGAGGCGATTATGGTCATTTTGTGGTGAATTATGTGCAAACATCAGGCAGCGAACAGCATCAAGCAACCCTTCTTCAATGGGGCGAACCCCATTTGAATTGGTCCATGGCTATAGGCCCGATATTACACTATATACTTCATCAGAATGGTATGATTTTGTGTTTTACTATGATAAAGGTGATTCTTCTACTCGAGGCGTTGAAAGGCTGGGACGATGGTTGGGTCCCTGTGGCAATAAGGTAGGTGGGGGGGATTGTTTCTGGCTCCTGACTGAATCAGCAATACCAATATCTACAAATTCAATAAGGCCTGTCAAAGAATTCAAATGGAGAGATAGAGATATCCTCAGAAGAATGGAAGCAATTGACAAATCAATTGAATCCAAGATTGGTGATGAAGTGAAGGATAGCGCGTCCTTTTTCCAGGAAAACTACCTGGAGCCTCAAATGGAGCTATTTGAGGATCAACCAGTGAAATCATCTGATCTGAAACTTGAAATGGCTGAGCCAGAAGCGTCAGTAGAAGATATAGATGAACCAGATGAATATCTGGGCAATGAAGTGATCATTGAAAGAAATGATGAAAGACTCAGGTGTGTTGTCAAGGATAGAGTGCGAGACTTGCAAAACAGACCAATTGGACTTAGAAATGAGAATCCCATACTAGACACGAGGCTGTACAAATTGCAACTACCTGATGGCACCATAGAGGAATACACGGCAAATATTGTTGCAGAGAGTCTGTACAGTTCTGTTGATGATGACGGACGGATGTTCACTCTACTAGATGAACTCATTGACCATGAATGCGACAACACTGCACTAACTGATGATGAAGCCACGACCATAGCAAAAAATGGCAGGAAAACCCATAAGCCGACAACTAGGGGTTGGAGGATTCTCGCCAGTTGGAAAGATGGCACCGAATCATGATGTAAGTTAAGCGATGTGAAAGAATCATTTCCAGTGCAATTAGCTGAGTATGCTGTCAACAATAATCTTGAAAAATCACCAGCATTCAGATGGTGGGTGCACAAAATTTTGAGAAGAAAGGAACGGATCCTTAAGGTAGCCAAAACAGCCAAGTATTGGTTGAAGACTCACAAGTATGGCGTTGAGTTGCCACATTCAATCAAACAAGCGCTGGCTATTGATAAGAAAACAGGCACTGATCACTGGGAAAGGGCAATTCACAAAGAAATGACCAATAATATGGCAGCGTTCAAATTTTCTGATGATGATGTTATTCCAGTCGGTCACAAGGAAATAACAACCCACATGATTTTTGACATCAAGCTTGGATCCTTAACAAGGAAGGCTAGGTTAGTAGGGGGCGGTCATAAAGTTCCTGCAGTGGCAAAAGAAAATACCTACTCATCGGTTCCCAGTCGGGATTCAGTGAGGATATTCTTCCTACTGGCAGCGCTGAATGATTTGAAGGTTCTCTCAGCAGATATTCAAAATGCATATTTGACAGCCCTGATTAAAGAGAAATACTTTCTAAAAGCGAGAGCTGAAGATGGTTTTCCACCACATCTTGCAGGAAGGCCTTGCAAGATAGTTCGCGCATTGTATGGTCTGCCGGTAGCAGGTGCATCTTTCAGGTCATATCTCACACAGCATTTGAGAGATCTTGGATATTCACCATGCAAAGCAGATCCGGACGTGCACTTACGAATTGAAACCAGGAAAGATGGATCCAGATACTGGGCAATGCTGATTGCCTATGTAGACGACATCTTATGTTCTGGTGAAGATCCAAAGTTCCAGCTTGAAAACATTGAGCGAAAGTTCAAATTGAAGGATGATACTATTGAAGAGCCAACTCTGTATTTGGGAGCAGATATTGGAAAGTTCTACTTTGAGGGTGATTCAAAGCCAAGATGGTCATTATCAAGCACTAAGTATACGGCGAAAGCTGTTGCAGCAGTCGAACAAGAGTTAGGAACTGAAAAATATGGTTACAAGTATCTACCAAAATCAGCATCCAGTCCACTGTCACATGATTATCGACCGGAAATTGATATATCAGAGGAATTGAATCCTGAATTGCAAAACTACTATCAAGGTTTGATTGGCGTCCTCAGGTGGATTTGTGAATTAGGAAGGCTAGACATTGTAATGCCAGTCTCGCTGATGTCAAGGTATCTGGCACAAGCAAGAAAAGGACACTTGAATCAGTTGTTTCATATATTTGCATATTTGAAAAAGTACAACAGGTCAAAATTGGTCTTTGATGATACAGTACCAAGCATTGATGAGAGTAAATTCCAAAAATGTGACTGGTCTGAATTTTATCCTGGTGCTGCTGAAGTCATACCAGCAGATATGCCTGAAGCTTTGGGAAAACATGTGACGATGAGTTGTTTTGTTGATGCTGACCATGCTGGATGCAAGGCAACGAGAAGGTCTCATACCGGTGTTATTATCTTCATTAATAATGCACCGATCATTTGGTTTTCCAAAAGACAAACAACAGTTGAAACATCAACTTTTGGATCTGAAATCATTGCTTTGAAAATTGCAATCGAATTGGTTGAAGGTCTAAGGTACAAGTTGAGAATGATGGGTGTTCCAATTGATGGAAGCACAAATGTGTATTGTGATAATGATTCGGTTGTCACAAATGTTACACGACCTGAGAGCCCATGTAAGAAGAAGCACAACAGCATTGCATACCACAAAGCACGTGAATCTATTGCAGCAGGAATTATCAGAGTTGCAAAGGAACCAGGTTCAACAAATATTGCTGATTTGTTAACAAAGCTAATGAGTGGCGCTGTTTTCAGAGAACATTGTTCTCGTTGCATGTGGTAAGGAAAGAATCAATCATTTGATGGAATGTTCGATCGATCATCCGATCGGAGTAACAAGTTGATTTTACTAAGTTCGATCATGGAAACGAATCGATCTGCAATGAGCATTTCGAAGATGGATAATTTGATCCATGAATACAATATATCAAACCGGCAAGGATCGGGGCAAAACGCCATGATACAAGCCAGAATGACTGGCAAAACGCCTCCCCATTTCTTTTGATAGGGCCTCTGATGGTAGACTGGATACAGTTTGGTATTCAACACACGAATGACTCACGATGAACATATTAAGTCATAGAATCCAGCCGCTTAACGGTTGGAGGATTTATGACTGAAGGGGACTGAAAAGAATACACCATGTAAACGCATATTCGTACGTACGAAGAGTCACGAAGGCAAATAACCTTATTCGTAAGGTTATTTAACCTGAGTGAATAATCGTCGGCGATTATCCATGTGGATTGCCTCTTAGTGAAATTCTCCCCATCAGCTCACTCTTTGAAGAATTAACAACTCTAAAACACTATCATGCCCTAAAGTCTATGTACAACCTAGTACTAATTCTACACAATAAGGTACAATCACATGTGATATTCAATGAGAATATCACGGTGAATTATACGGTAAAAGACCGATCAAAGGTGGTTTGCGTGTGTTTTTGTGTCTTAAGAATTACATGTGTTTTGTATGATAAATTACACGATGACGACGAGTAATTTGATGACGATGAGTAATTAACCTGTCAATCGGCAAGGCCGATCGATCGAACCATAACAATGATCTTACTCACTAAATCAAACGATCGTAAGATCGTTTGCGTTTGTTTGTTATGACACACTTTTTCTACACAGGGTGCATAGAAAAGAAATGCCACACATGCTTATACCAGCAAGGAGTGATAAAGATGCATAAGGCTGGCAGGGGGTAATACTGAGATGAAAAGGGATCCCCAGTTCAAGCCGAAAGGCTTCAGCGGTAAGC
This sequence comes from Pseudo-nitzschia multiseries, assembly GCA_037355745.1. Lineage (NCBI taxonomy): Eukaryota > Bacillariophyta > Bacillariophyceae > Bacillariales > Bacillariaceae > Pseudo-nitzschia > Pseudo-nitzschia multiseries. The sequence goes on from CM074781.1 coordinate 9,187,301, forward strand.
CTAAGAATATGGCCCGTCTGGGAAACACGGACAGATTCCTGAAGCAGGGTAGCAATGTGGCTGAATTCTTGGAGAAGAAATGGGTGAATGAAACCAAAGCCTTGATACAAAGATGGACCATAGAAGACCTTGCGAGGAAAGTTGCAAGACATGCCGGCCTTGTTGAGCACTGGGACCAGAGTTGGTTGGAGAATCCGGGTCCAGGTAGAAGCGCTGAGCTGAGTGACGGGCATGGGGTATTCAAAAGACTTCATAAATGAGTACCTGAAGGTGTAGAGGGAGGTGTTCTTCTCACACTTGGAGGACCTCATTTGAGATCCAAAGGACTGGGACTGGATCTGCAGGTGATCAACTTGAGCTTCCTCATTCCCGTCCATGGAAATGTAGACACCCAAAGTCTTGTCAGCGTGATCAACCTCAAAACGGTCAAGAGGGGACTGGGCACCAGATTTGTCAGTGATGGTGAAAACACTGGGCATTTCAGCAACAGAGCGATAGTCCCAACCAGAACCAGTCCACTTGAAATCAATCAAGTAGCAGAAGGACTTAGCAGGTGCAATAGCGCCACCAGTAGCAATGAGACCACCAGCCCAGCGGTCTAAAGCTGCCTGAAAATCAACAGCCAGAGCCTCACCAGAGGTAGTAGAGGAGGCACCGGCACAGAAAAGATCAGTATCATCCACAAAAGCAAATCCAACCAAGGAAACAAGCTGAAGGGATAGGGAGGTGAGGAGATGGACCCCATGTCCTGCATTCTGCATCATCCAGAAAAGGATGGTAGAAACCAGAGCCCACAGAGTAGGGCCGAGACTGTTGCCTTGTCCAATCCCACTTAGAGGAATAGGTTCATCACCATACATAGGACCGGACCTGCCAAAGCCAGTTTTAATGTGATGGGTAGCACGCTGGAGAGTGGAGAGTAGAACCTCGCAAACATGAGCCGGAATCCCAAAGCTTTGAAGGGTGAGACTGGCAATGGGATGGGAGATTCGGTCATAGCAGCCCTTGGCATCATTCATTGCAACCGCCCCGGAGCGGCGCTTCTGACGAAGAACATCACAATTAAGCTTCTTATTGAGACAAGTGTTGATGGCTTTGTGATGCTTCTGGCTGCCATGCTGGTCAACTGCCACCGCATTGGCGTGTTCAGCATGAGCGAGAATGCGTTTACCAATCATCTTGTTGTTGATCTGAAACTCAGGAGACATCAGTTGTATGAGTCTCATCTTGTCAACACGGTATTCACCAGGTTTCTTGAAGATTTCAACATCGGTGATAACCTGCCAAGCAGAGGGCGAGAAGCCAGCAAGCAGAGGAGCAGTCCGCATCAAGGTGTCAAAGGAATTCAGCTGAAGGTCCAAAGCAAAAGATTTATGGTGGGCGAAACTGAGGCAAGAAGGCTCACCAGCAGTGCGTTCCTTCTGGCATTTCCAGGCAGCAGCATTGTCAGCAGGGCTGACAGAATAGTCAAAGGGAGCCAAAGACTGAATGGCCGCAGGCACCTGAAGGCAAGTAAGAAATTCAGTAAGGTATGGGTCTGTTCCTGAAGGAGAAACATAGGTGCCAGCAAGGACCGCAGCTGAGGAAGGTCCAGTACCCAAGTAGCTGAAGGCCTGGATGAAAGAGGGAGACATGGAGGGAGTGTCTAGGCATTGTTGCTGACGGCAGACATTGGAGGCAGCCATGGCTGGCACCATGGCAGACTGAGACTCCAAGACTTGTTCAGTGCCATCAGATCCAACTGCAACAACTTTCAGAACAGCAGGCTTTGAGAGACGGCCACAGATAGTGCGAGCAGCGAGCCCTAGATCCCGTTGGAGCCGTTCACGGCGCATGCGTGCCCGGATCTGGGAGGCGCTCTGGTTGTAGGGCTTGCCTTCAGTAAGAAGGGCGTCCACCAAACCTTGGTTGAAGGAGTCACGCCACGAAGGAGCCAGGACTTTGACGGCGCGGTATTGCTTGTAGGCTGGCTTCAAATGGAGGACAGCAGTGGCAAGATCACAGTGTTCACCCTTGTATAAGGAAAGCTTACATGCCAAGCGCTTCACAATGGTGTGACTGGTGGAGACACCTTGCCAAAGCTGCACGATCCGCCTCCAAAAATCAATGGTGTCACAGTAAACCTGGAGCTTGGGAGACCAAGGAATCATGCTGGTGCGAAGCCGGCAAAGATGTTGTGCAACAGACAGCCGGATGGAAGCAGAGGTAGCATGGAGGACATCATAGGTAGTGATGAGAGTGTCGCGCACAGTGGTATCACCAGATAAATACAGTGCCACCAGGTGCTCAAGCTTAGTCTGAAGGGGGAACACACCAGCAGTAGCAAAGGCATGTTTGACCCGCTTGAGATAGCGCTGCCGAAGGTGAGGGTGGGAAGATTTCAGGCGAGGAATAGAGGAGCGCACAGGAGGTGGAAGATATTTGCCCAAGATACTGCCATTACAAACTTTGATCCAGAGCAAGCGATGGTCAGAAACCATGCCGTGCTCACCATCAAAAGCACAGTAACCAGCCCGGAAGACATCAACATGCTCAGTAGTCCAGATGGCATCAATGGGAGTCCTGGTAGTATTCTGATTGTGGGTGGCAGGCAGGGAAGTTGAAGGGTGGGTAGTCAAGATGGCATCCTTGAAGCCGAGTGCTTTGAGCTCAGAGGAAAGACCGTCAGACCGGACATCAGAATTATGGTCAATCCCTAAGACGACGGAGTCACCAGCCTCTAAACAAGCCTGAAGGGCAGCTGTGAGGTCACGTCGAAAGAGAATGCGTGGGTTTGGACAGCAAAGATCCTCCTCAGCCTGGAAGTAACGACAGTGTTGGTTCCAAACAGAGCCAAGGTCCCGACGCAAATTAGGTTGCAGAAATTATCTTGTACAAAAATTGTGTAGGAAGCTACTGCTGTAGAATGCTACGCAAATTTGTTACCATAAATCATCTAGTACAAAAATGGTGTAGAAAACTACTGCCATAGAATTCTACGCAAATTCATTACCAGTAAAATCACCCTCACACATGCTTTATGTACCACCGGTACATAAAATATCTCACTGTATCACAAGTTGAGAACATTAAATAAAAAGTAAGGGCTATATCGCGCGCGTCGCGCATATTGTCTGGAGCGTCGCGCGACAATATTCTTTATTGTTCTATATTCAAAATGTAGTACTTATCATTCTCAACTTATTTAAGAAAATGGATTTATTCTTTATTATTCTATATTCAAAACGCACGCCGCGCGCGCTGTGCGATATTATTTACTTAATGTTCTCAACTTATTTAAGAAAATCGAATTATTCTTTATTATTCTATATTCAGTGAATTAGATCTCATAGGTTAAGTATCGATTTTTTTATCGAACACACACACACACAGAGCGAAAAGTATTTTTTTTTAAATCTCGCGACAAACTCTCTCTCTCTCTCTCTCTCTCACACACACACACACACACACACAGCAAAAAGTGATTTTTACAGTGTGATTTTGCAGTAATTTTACAGTGTGGTTTTACCGTGTGATTTTTTTTCTTTTTCGCGAGGCAAAAAATACTCTTTCCCTTCATAATCTTACCCAACTTATTTTGAGCAGAGTTGCTTTACCGTACTTGTACGATTGGCACTCCGTCTGAGAACGCGGAATCCCACTGAACTGATCAGCAATGATCACAAGTAGGCAGGGAATTCAGGCTCGAGATATTTTAGTCTGGAATAACTGCCTTGGCTGAAAAAAGAATTAGAAAGCATTGGACGAGAGAGGAATTGCTGGATGGATATTTTGTTTGAGGGCCCGCAAACATACATCTTGAAAGCAATAAATCTGCATTCATTGCCTATATATCAACAGGAACAAGATCCAGTTTTTTGTGGTATAGGAGTAAGATTTCTTCAAATCTACGGCAGCAGCAGCAACAACAATTTCATCAGGATGATTGTCAGAACAATGATTGTCAGAACAACGTATCGGCAACGGTGAAGCGATTTGACAGCAAAAGGATAGCAACGGTGAACAATGTGAGATAGATAAACAATGATGCTCTGCCAACCAAATTACAGATGATATATTTTCTAAATTTGGCTTTTCTTCTGAATATTTCAGGGACAACACAGAGGAACCAATGAAACAAACAGTACAAGGGAGCAACATACAAACGACGACTGTGGTAATAACAACAACAAACGACAAGGAATCGACAGCCACACCAAATCGGCAAGCAACAGCAACAAGCAGCCAACCAATACGATCCCCAAGTATCGATTGAGTGACTGTACCGTCGCTGAAGAAAGAAGAGTGTAGGTTAGCATGTAAATTGTATTATTCTTTTGTTATTGTTTACTCTACATCAATGGATACTCACCTCCTTTTTTCAATTATTATATCGTTATAGGAAACGTTGATTCGTTTCAACAGCAAGCAGCAACAGCAAAAGTGACAGCAACAGCAACCGGTTACAACCAATCGTCGGCCAGCACAGCAACAAATCCGCGTCACCACCAAATCGTTACAGAAGCAACAGCAACGGCACGGCAAAGAATCGTTGCTACCACCGAATCAACAACAACGGTCATTGTCAGCAACACGAATCAAACGAAACACCAAATCAAGCTGGAGCAACATCCATTGGACAGCAGCAGCAGCAACAGCCACAGCGATCGAGTGAAAACAGCGAGGGCAACGAATCGTCCGCACCACCAACAGCAATCGATCCTCAACATCGATCAAGCCGCAACAGCAACAGTGAGGGCAACAGCAACAGAGATTCGTCTCCTCCTCCTCCTCCAACAACAACAACAACAACGGCGATTCCTCTCATCCTCCAACGGCGCTCCTCTGTTGTTCAATCGCTAGAATACGGTACCGGGTCAGGATGAACAACAAATGCAACGTCCGATAACTGTCACGCGACCCTTTTTTTTTTGTCGCAAGGTACTGTCGCAACCCCTTTTTGTGTGTAATTTTAACACAAGTCCCCCTTGCGATTCACTAGGCCAGTATCATGCCTGATTTTCTAACTCTCAATATGTGGGTCGCGTTTATTTTTTTCCCTGGGTCATGAATAATTACTATTAATTTTTAATAAAACTTACCCGTACGATCGCGAATCACATTTACTAAAATTAAATACGCAAGGTCATAACTCACAACCAACCCCCCCCCCCCCCCATGATTCGGTTGCTTCGTATCATACTCATTTTTCTCACTCTCAATCCCTGGGTCGCGATTATTTTTTTCCTAGGGTCATGAATATTGATTTTTAATTTTTAATATCACCTACCCGTACATTCGCGAATCACATTTACAAAAATGAATTTTGCAATGTCATGACTCACAACCAGTAAAATTTAACATTAGTGCTCGCGACACACAACCCTTAAAATGTATCTCCATTGCTCGCTACACACTACCCTTATAATTTAATATTTGTGCTTGCAACAAACAACCTTTGAAATTTACTATCATCGCTTGCGACTACCTACCACTACAGTTGAATTATTTGGGTCAAGAATTTGCCTAGTAGTATCCTATGCAAAATATGTATGATATGTATGAGTACTTCCTTCTGTACAATTTAATCGTATTTGTCACACAATCTACTATTTGCAATCATGGTATGCAACGTATGTAAGATATGTACCTTTTACCCGACTAATCACTTTCCTCGAAGATTTACCCGTGTCGTAGGTGTGAACCAACCCTCGTCAAATTAGTGAATGGACTGACACAATGAACAGTATCGGTTCTGAAAACAAGGCCTAAACTTCCTCCATTTCGTCAAGCAATTGCCTCCATGCCGGATCAATATAGTTTTCATCCTCACTTTCCTCTTCAGCAAGACTACTGGCAACAGTGCCACCATTATTCGATACAGTACTGGTAGGATTGCTTTCTGAGTAGAATCTTTGTAGCATCATTTTCTCCAAATTTATACCAGTTTCCGGATTTTCTCTTAACGTTTGTATCTTCTTGCACAATTTAGCAAACACTTTCCGTCCTTCTTTGTCCCATCCATTTGCACTTCCACTTTTTGAATCGCAATATTTTTTTTTCATGTATTTTGCTTTTTTTTGTGTCGTGTATGTTCCATCAAGTTTCATTTCCTTTTGTTTTTCCCAATTGCTGTACTCGTTGTCAATTATCATTAGGGCAAAAGCCTCATCCGTAACAGTAAAGATGGTACTAATAAGATCCTTTGTCTTCCTCAGCCTAAAGTTAGTCTTTCCCGGATTAATGGCAGACAGGATTCTTGTCACAAAATAATAAAATTCTTCATTTGCCGCATTTCCGTATCGCCGGTACTCTTTCGCCAGAATTTCCATCGAGTCCGTATTTAGAGATACAGTACCAGGGAATGATGCCGGCACTTTTGCCATTTCACTATCACCTTCGGTGATGTCATCAAATGGCAGTATGATATCATAGTATGGTGGGGTTAGTTGTATGTCGGTCGTAGGCACATATTGAAGAATGTCGAAAGTACCATAATTTCCAGATGATTCAACAATTACGCCGTCACTTACCAAACCAATTTTTTCTAGCCAATGTTTGATTATTGTGTCTCAATTTTGCCAGGGCTTTTGGTACTGCATTATCAAAGTAGGCACAGAATTTCTTAATGGGTATATTTTTTGGAACGGATATTACACACGCATCGATTCCTTGCACGATTATGTTATTGGAGAGTGTGTTTGTTGTCATAAATTTCAGGCCACCATACCATTCCTTCTTCACATATGCCCTCACCTGTCCTTCAATTGTATCTTTACATGTTTTCAATAGTTTCATAGTTTCCGTTTCCATACTATGTCTAGTTCCACAACTCAATGTACTCACTTTATCAACGCTATCGCCGCCCCGCACTGTTTTCAATGGTACCGTGTTGGTAGTTTTTGCAGCATCGTCTTTAGAATTCTCTCCCTTCTTACCTTGGCTCCACCTTTTCAGGAAATTCTAGTAGATCTGGATCCTCATTCGCTATTTCTGTTAATGTTTTTTCGTTCAGGTTTTTCTTTTTCTGTCGTCCGCCCTCCGTAGTTTTTTGTTTTGTTGTCTCTTTGGTATTTTCTCTAGTATCCTTATTCTTTTTGGAGCTCCCATCATTGTATTCACTAACCGAACTCAAATCAGTGTCACTGTCAGTGTCACTTTCACTGTCACTGTCGCTGCTGTCCATCATGCTAATGTTTTCCGCTTTCCTTTTTAGTGGTGTTTCTCTTTCCGCCGTGGTGGTGCCTTTTTGTGTTGCTGCAATGTTTGTGTTCGTCTCGCTGGACATGTTTGTAATGCTTGTATTTTTGGTATTATCTCTAGTGTCTCCATCCCTGACTGCGTTTGCCATATCTGCTATTTTCTTTTCTTGGAGACGTGTTATTTTTGCCTTGGGTAAGTTGGACCATTTTTGTTTCGTCATCTTGTATTTCGAATTTTTCAATTGTCGGTGTTTTTGGCAATTTTGTGAATTTTTATGCTGCCTTGTTTTTGCATCGATTGTACAAATTCAGCAATTTGCAATACATTTGTCTTTGTCTAAGCGGGCTTGTGAGCGCGGGCCAACCAAAAAGAACTGTCTGGCTAGCCACGCCATTTTTTTCCGTACATTCGCTTCCTATTTCCAAACAAGTAGTACTAGTAACGGTACTAGATTGTACGATACCAATTTATTTTGATGTTCCCCATCCTACTACCGTATCACACCACTTCATATTGAAATCTGTAGAACCAAAAACAGGCACATTGTATGGAAAGGTGTTGGAGATAACAATTCTCTGTTAGGGAAAATCCGCACAACGTATGCATTTTCGTTTTAAGGTTAAGTTTCTGTAACGGTGTTCCTGATTGAGTTGTCTGGAACCGCAATTCTGACTTCTTCATTTGTAAGGAACCAGTTGCATTGATGAGCCTGTATTGGAAAATAAGCACAATTTTTGCAACGGCGTTTCCGTGTTATGTGTCTGGAACTTTGTTGTAGCTAACAATTCACTGTTTTGGAAAATTTACAGAACGTCTTTATTAGCGTTTCAGGTTTAAATTTCTGGAACGGCGTTTCAGATTGAGTTTTCTGGAACGGCAGTTCTGACTTTTTCATTTGTAACTAACGTTTTTCACAGTAGTTAATTTTTATATTTACGTATTTAACGAGGACAGGATTGTGCACGTATTCGTGGTAAGTAGGGGTAAGTTTTTCCATAGTAAAGCTTGTTAGTAGCACTATTTCACACGTCCCCACGCACCACAAGGAACGGGATAGTTATTGTATTCCTCTAAATCTTCCGGTGAATTCCAACGTTTTTCGTAAAGTTGTAGCCAGTGCACAATGTTTCTCTCCTTTCTATCCTCTTCCTCCCTTTTCTCTTTGTTTGCAAATTGTTTGAGTTTTCTTTTTTTCTTCTTAGACTGCTTTTTCGCTTTGTTCATGAATGAATTCTGATTGTTTTTATTCTTGTTGTTTTTCTTCGTTTCTTTGTTTCCTTCCTTTCTGTCCTCGGTTTCTTCGATGTACATTATACTGTTTTTTTCAATGATTGCCTCTTCAGTCATTGTGCGCCACTCGTTGAACCAAAGGGTTGTCAGACAGGGACGGTTACCCGGGTGAAAATGTATGCATTGCTTTATGTGTTTTCTGGCTTCCGGCGTCAGGTTACTCCATTTTTTTGGTGGAACTGTATGACCATTGAGTTCGAGCCTCTCTTGTTCTCCTGATTGTACTGGTCGTCCAATACCCACGTTGTTGTAGCACTGTATGTCCTCCGTTCCTTTCAATGCTGGATAACCGCATAAAATGTGTGCCACAATGATACCCAAAGCCCATACGTGGTCAACGGAATCAGTGTCGCCTTCCTTTTAGAAAGGAAATATGTCCTCAGTTACGTCCTTCAAGCATTGTTCCCAAATTTCTAAAGCTTCTTCTTCATTGAAATGCCCTTTTGGGCTGTCGAGTCTATCTCTAACGTCGTCTGTCTTGTTGCATCCATTAAGTATTGTGAGTACCAAGTTGCCGTTTTTGGCACATAGCGCATCGAACCCAGTTTCAAAATGATATAAGAATGGATTTCTCTTGTTGTTTTCGTCACCGTCATTTAGCTCAGTCATTCTTGCACAGTACTCCGCCGAATTCAAAAGATACCTAGGCTTCAAAGGCTTCCTCTTGTACGCTGATTGTGTTGTTGTGTTCTCCATTTTGCTCTTCGTTGTAATAATGATTTACGTTGGGCAAATACTGAGGTATTTTTGTTCAATTACTCGTTGTAAACTGTGAAGGAATAATACTTACCGCACTTTAAGTAATGTAAATTTTGTCATCTCGCAAGGATTCGGTTATATTGAAGTGACTGTGTCTTTTGGTTCGACTCCTCCTTAGAACGGTCCATACGTAGTACTTTTCTCCTTATTTTTGTTCCTACTAGTTCTATTTCTTTATTTTTGTATGAAGTAACCTAAATAGTGATTGCTACTAAGTTTTTGAGTGCAAAAGTTTGTTAGTTTCTGCAGTTTTAAGCATGAATACTGTTCATTCTATGGATTGGTTAGAGTATGAAAGTATATTGCCAATTCTAAGGCTGATACTTTAGTCTTTATGAAAGTTTTAATAGTTTTCTTGTTCCCTGGTCATTTTTCCTCCAAAACCAGTAACCAAATGCACTAATTAGGTTGTGACACACAAACCACCATGACAAATAAGTCACTTCTGTTTCTTTCATTAATCATCTTATCCATTACATTAACATTATTCATTGTTCAATCCCACGAAAAATCTGATTTTGGAACTTTTAATTGCAAATTAGTGTGTATTTTTCTTCCCAATCCAGTCACCAAATGCAATCATTAGGTGGTGATACCCAAATCACGACAGATAACTCACTTCTGTTTCTTTCATGATTCATCTTACCCATAACAGGAACAATATTCATTGTTCAATCACACGAAATATTGGATTTTCTATTTTTTAATTGCAAATTACTATGTATTTATCCTCCAAATCCAATGCAATAATTAGGTGGTGATACCCAAATCACGACAGATAACTCACTTCTGTTTCTTTCATGATTCATCTCACCCATAACAGGAACAATATTCATTGTTCAATCACACGAAATATTGGATTTTCTATTTTTTAATTGCAAATTACTGTGTATTTATCCTCCAAATCCATTACACAAATGCACTTATTAGGAGGTGACACACTAACTAGTATTACAGATAACTCACTTCTGTTTCTTTCATGATTCATCTCACCCATAACAGGAAGAATATTCATGGACTAATCACACTAAATGTCAGATTTTCTATTTTTTAATTGCAAATTACTGTGTATTTTTCCTCCCAATCCTTTACCCACATGCACTTATTAGGTAGTGACAGACAAACTATGAAAGATAACTCACTTCTGTTTCTTTCATGATTCATCTCACCCATAACAGGAACCATATTCAGGGACTAATCACTCCAAATATCTGATTTTGGAATTTTTAATTGAAAATTACTGTGTATTTTTCCTCCTAATCCAGTACCCAAATGCACTTATTCAGTGGTGACAGACAAACTATGAAAGATAACTCACTTCTGTTTCTTTCATGATTTATGTCACCCATAACAGGAACAATATTCATGGTTCAATCACACAAAATATTGGATTTTCTATTTTTTAATTGCAAATTACTGTGTATTTTTCCTCCAAATCCAGTACCCAAATGCACTTATTAGGTGGTGAGAGACAAACTAGTATGAAAGATAACTCACTTCTGTTTCTTTCATGATTCATCTCACGCATAACAGGAACCATATTCATGGACTAATCACACTAAATGTCAGATTGTCTATTTTCTAATTGCAAATTACTGTGTATTTATCCTCCAAATCCAGTACCCAAATGCACTTATTAAGTGGTGACAGACAAACTATGAAAGATAACTCACTTCTTTTTTTTTCATGATTCATATCACCCATACTAACAGAAACAATATTCATGGTTCAATCCCACGAAATATTGGATTTTATATTTTTTATTTACAAATGAGTGTGTATTTTCCCTCCAAATCTAGGACCCAAATGCACTTATCAGGTGGTGACGCACAAACGATGACAGATAGCTCACTTCTGTTTTTTTCATGTTTCATCTAACCCATAACAGGAACAATATTCATGGACTAATCACACTAAATTTCAGATTTTCTATCTTCTAATTGCAAATAACTGTGCATTTTTCCTCCAAATCCAGTACCCAAATGAAAAGAATTCACCGTGTAAAGGCGTATTCATACGTATCACGGGCATATCGTACGAAAAGTCATAAAGAAGGCAATAACCTTATTCGTAAGGTTATTAACCTGATCAGTGAATAATCGTCGGTGCTTTTATGTGGATTACCTCTTAGCGGGAATTTTCCCAACAGCTCACTCTTCGAAGAATTAACAACTCTAAAACTACTATCATGCCCTAAAATCTATGTACAACCTAGTACTAATTCTACACAATAAGGCGCAAATACTGTGATATTCCAATGAGAATATCACGGTGAATTATACGGTAAAAAGACCGATCGAAGATGGTTTGCGTGTGTTTTGTGTCTTAAGAATTACATGTGTTTTTTGTATGAGGGAAATTACACGATGACGACGGTAATTTGATGACGATGAGTAATTAACCTGTCGATCGTCATCGACAAGGCCGAATGAACTGTAACAATGATCTTACTCACTAAATCAATCGATCGTAAGATCGTTTGCGTTTGTTTGTTACGACACACTTTTTCTAGTTTATCAGACCCACAGCATCTACGGGCTGTGGCCAGCATCCTACAATGCTGAGGACCGAAATGGCGTTTCCATCGAAACGCAGTTGAGCCCGAAGACTAATCCGGAATAGCCTGATCAGCTACCGGCATCAACCCTCAAGGATGTAAAAGAGGCAGTTGCCTGTGGAGCCCTGGAATATACCAACACCAGGGCAGTCTCCCTTGAAAGAAGAGACCAAAGAATCGAACAAAGGTGGTGGCTCCACCGGGTTTCGAGATCCAGCAAAACAAGCAAGGGAAAAGAAGCTGGACGGCTCAGTCGAAAGGGCCGCCCAGGTTGGCATCAGTTGAAAGGAATCAATATCCAATTCGAGAACACTGATCTTTCACTGAAAACAAGAATGACGTGAGCCAAAAGATTGAGCCTCAAGTATTCTGTGGTGGAAAACAAAGACCGGAATGAACAGATTGCAAAGAGCATCTGGCACGAAAAACGAAAATCCAAAGATATGAGAACACCAATCCCCGAAGATCAGGAAAGATCCAAAAATGAAAAGGAGAACACTAAAAGGAGAACACTAAATTCTCAGGAAACAATCTTTCAATCTTTCACCACAGAAATACAGAATGAGCAAAATCCCAAGAAAGGATAGGAAAGCTCACAATCTTGATTTGCAACAAAAGCAAAAGCTCACACAAAACTAACCGGAACGAAAACTCGATCCGAATAGTCAGAAAGTATAAACAAAACCGGAACGGAAAATTCGATCCGGATATACGTATACGGATAGATAAGCATATCACACTCAACAGTCACCAACGATTAATATCCATATCTCACATCCAACCCCTCGATTCGATTACATTCTCTCTCCACATACCATTCTCCGAATATACATCCTCCGAAATACTCCGAAACCCTCTTCAAAGCGACCATCCGACCATTAGAATACTCAATCCTCCACCATGGTACGAACTAGAGCACACGAAAACAGTGACATAGAAGAAACAAAAATGGAGGTGGATCAAGATCCGAATGATCCTGATGGAGACGAGGATTCCGAAAAATATCCAGATAGTGAAGAGGAGTTCGATGCAAGGATCATGAGAGTAATGGAAAAGGCCATGACTGATCCAGAAACAAACTCAACTTGGAAAAGAGTCATCGACAAGGAAGTAAAGAGAAGGATCAGAGCCATACAAGATGCGGTGGAGCAACACAGAAATCCAGATGACGTTAATCAGGGTGATAGTGATAACAGCAATGAAGATGAGAACCAACTAGACAGTCGACCTAAGGGCTGAACGTTACGGAAGGAGGTCATCCCAACCAAAAATAAAAATCAGGGGATTCAACAGTGGAAGATTTCTGAATCCAGAACAGCTTGCCTTTAGGAGCAGCTTGATGGATTTTGGTATCAACTATGAATCAGATGAAGAAATTATGAGGGGAGGTATGTCTAATATTCGCGAAATTACAGACCTCAACAAGGAAAGCATCAAATCATTCATGCATGGATTGAAATCTATCAGTCCAGAATGCCCTAATCCAAAAAGTATCCACTATGGTAACAGGCTATCATCGAGGCTTCTCACATGGGCAAGTTGGGCTCGATACCAACCACTGATTGGAGTTGAGCCAAGGGCCATCGACTGGAACGCAAACCCAAACAACCTGGAATTGCAGCAATTCAGAATCAAGATGATGGAGGCGAGTGTGAAATCACAGGAAAAGGCAACCCCACCTGAATTGAAGGATCTTACAAAATTCAGGGAATGGGAGGAAGGCTTCCGTCAAAACTTGAGATACAGATTCAACTCTGAGGGATTCCCAATCTTGTATGTCATAAGACCCCAAGAGAAGGAAGTTGTTACTGATGAAGCCAGGGCTGGAACAGTCGGGCAAAGTCCAACAGATACTTATCCAACTTGGAGTGACTACAATGAGAGGTGTGGCGTTTTGTCAGGTCACCAGTATGATGAAGATAACAGCGTCGTCTGGAGGTTGTTATGTGATGCAACGAGAAAAGGTCCTGGTTGGGAATTTGTGGCACATTTCCAAAACACTGCTCTGAACTCAGGAAATGCAAGAAACGCTTTCATTTCATTGATGCAACATGCTTACACTGATACAAATATCACTATGGTTCTGAACAAGACCTATCAGGAAATGAAAGAATCACATTACACCGGCGATGCTAAGAATTATGATTGGAACAAGCATAAGCGAAACTGGACTGCTTTTCATGGAACAATTCTGAGATTTGAAAAGAATCACAATGAAAGGAGATTTGTCTGGGACTTTATCAATTCAATCAGCGATGAGCGACTTGATGCTGCTAAAGCCGATGCAATTGACGAGAGCAAAGATTACCGGGACAATTTCAATGAATGCTTGATTCTATTCACCAATCGTCTTGGATTGAAGAAGCTTGCAAATGGGAAGCATAAAAGAGGTTCCAGGAGTGTGTATTCTATGGGCACATCAAGCAACAAAAAGCAAAAGACAACTGGAACGTTTACAGGAAAAGTTGAGTGCAAGCCCTACCCAACAAGTGTTTATAAAACAATGTCAAAAGAACAGCGTCAGGAGCTTTACCAGATGAGACAGGCTAAGAAGAAACAAAATCTCAAGGCTGCTGAGACTAAAAAGAAAGAAACTGAAAGTGAAGGCGCGGGTGACAGTTTTGGCTCAAAATCTAAGAAATGACATAATAACCGGACACTATCACTAGAACACAAATTGTTAACAATGGTGAGCCGGTCATTATACAAGATGAACGTTCCTGTAGATTTTGATGATGGGGAAAATGAAGAAGGATATTGTGAGCTAGACTCACATGCAGACACTACCGCAGCAGGAAGCAATATGGTATTGCTGAATCCTGATCAGATCACAACACATGTTGATGTTGCACCTTTTTCTGAAGAATACAAGCCCATCAAGAAAATCCCGATTGGAAGCTGTGCTACGGCATGGACAAACCCAACATCAGGCCAAGTGTACATCATAGTGTTCCATCAAGCACTGTACTTTGGGGACAAATTGAAAAACAGCTTGATATGCCCAAATCAAGTGAGGGACTGCAATTTCAACTCTGTTGAAGAGACACCTCGCCAATTTGATTCAAGATCCAAGCATGGAATTACAATTCAAACTCCAATTGAAGATGATGATCCGAAGAAAGTTTTTATCAAACTGAGTATGAGAAATGTGATCTCATATTTTCCCACAAGAAAGCCAACAAGAATGGAGCTTGATGAATGTCAACATTTGATTGCAACAAACGATACCCCTTGGGATCCACATTCACTGAAGTTCAGGATGGCCGAGCTAGCCATTGACAATGGAGATCCAATTTCAGGGGACCAGTTTAGCCTTCAAGCTATGTCGACCGAAGAAGACCAAGTCATGGATACAAGTTCGGTTGTAACAGAACCTGCTAGTAATGTTACAGAGATGCTCCCCAAGACCAGCTTAGACAAACGGCATCCAAGTGTCATGCAGCAATGCAAACTGATGAGAGTCCATCAGGTATCCACAAGAAGAATGCTAACTGAATGCCAGATTGCAACGGACGGAAATATAGCTCATCGAATTTCTTCAGTAAGGAATATTTCAAGCGCGCGAAGGGTAGACCAATTTTTGTTTGATGATACAGAATTTGACTTTATGGAAGCTCCTGAAGAAGAATCAAAACAGGCCCCTAGCTTGCAAGAAATTGACAATACACTTGAGAGAAGGTCTCTTGACAGAAGAAATCAATGGGGGCCATCAGTGATAACAATTGAAGGTCCAAACAAAGTTGACTGTGAACGCATAGCCAAAACTTGGAATATTAGTTTCAAGAAAGCTGAGCAGACATTGAAAGTCACGACGCAGAAGGCACTCAGGAATTTGCAATTACCATTGATGAAGAGGTTGCCCACGCAGCGCTTCAGGAACAAGAGAGTTGCACAAGGAACCTGGTACACAGATACATGGCATGCAAGAACGACCAGTATTATGAGACAAGAAAAATGTGCACAGATCTTCACGAATGGAAATGGGTTTGAAGTATTTATACCAATACAGGACAAATCACAAGCGCATCAAGGATTGAAGACATTCATTCATGAAATTGGAATCCCAGAGCATTTGATTTCTGATGGTGCTCCCGAACAAGGATCTCCAAGAACCTACAAGACACACTGGAATTCAATTGTAAAGCGCAACCATATTCATCAGACATTCATCCAACCACATTGCCCATTCCAAAATCGAGCAGAACAAGCAATTGGTCATCTTGGTAGTGCAATCACAACCAAGTCTGCAAAGAAGAAGTCACCGAGGAGATTATGGTCATTTTGTGGTGAGCTATGTGCTAATATCAGGCAGCGAACAGCCTCGAGCAACCCTTCTTCAATGGGGAGAACCCCATTTGAATTGGTCCATGGCTATAGGCCTGATATTACACTATACACTTCATCAGAGTGGTATGATTTTGTGTTTTACTATGATAAAGGCTGATTCTTCCACCCGAGGCGTTGAAAGGTTGGCGCGATGGTTGGGTCCCTGTGGCAATAAGGTAGGTGGGGGGGATTGTTTCTGGCTCCTGACTGAATCAGCAATACCAATATCTACAAATTCAATAAGGCCTGTCAAAGAATTCGAATGGAGAGATAGAGATATCCTCAGAAGAATGGAATCAATTGACAAATCAATTGAATCCAAGATTGGCGATGAAGTGAAGGATAGTGCGTCCTTCTTCCAGGAAAACTACCCGGAGCCTCAAATGGAGCTATTTGAGAATCAACCAGTAGAATCACCGGATTTGAAACTTGAAATGGCTGAACCAGAAGCATCAGTAGAAGATATTGATGAACCAGATGAATATCTGGGGAATGAGGTAATCATCGAAAGAGGCGACGAAAGACTCAGGTGCGTTGTCAAGGATAGGGTTCGCGACTTGCAAAACAGACCGATAGGACTCAGAAATGAGAATCCCATACTAGACACAAGGCTGTATAAATTGCAGCTACCCGATGGTACCATGGAGGAATACACGGCAAATATTGTTGCAGAGAGTCTGTATAGTTCTGTTGACGATGACGGACGGATGTTCACTCTACTGGATGAGCTCATTGACCATGAAAAAGACAACACTGCACTAACCGAAGATGAAGCCACGACCATAGCAAAAAATGGCAGGAAAACCCATAAGCCGACAACTAGGGGTTGGAGAATTCTTGCCAGTTGGAAAGATGGCACTGAATCGTGGTGTAAGTTAAGCGATGTGAAAGAATCATTTCCAGTGCAATTAGCTGAATATGCTGTCAACAATAATCTTGAAAAGACACCAGCATTCCGATGGTGGGTGCACAAAATTTTGAGAAGAAAGGATCGAATCCTTAAAGCGGCCAAAACAGCAAAGTATTGGTTAAAGACTCACAAATATGGAGTTGAATTGCCACATTCAATCAAACAAGCGCTGGCTATTGATAAGAAAACGGGGACTGACCACTGGGAACGAGCAATTCATAAGGAAATGACAAATAACA
The DNA here is from genome assembly GCA_037355745.1 of Pseudo-nitzschia multiseries. Taxonomy (NCBI): domain Eukaryota; phylum Bacillariophyta; class Bacillariophyceae; order Bacillariales; family Bacillariaceae; genus Pseudo-nitzschia; species Pseudo-nitzschia multiseries. The sequence continues at coordinate 9,204,564 of CM074781.1, forward strand.
TGGCAGCGTTTGAATTTTCTGATGATGATGTTATTCCAGTTGGTCATAAGCAAATAACAACACACATGATTTTTGACATCAAGCTTGGATCCCTAACAAGGAAGGCTAGATTGGTAGGGGATGGTCATAAAGTTCCTGCAGTGGCAAAAGAAAATACTTATTCATCTGTCCCCAGTCGGGATTCAGTGAGGATATTCTTCCTACTGGCAGCGCTGAATGATTTGAAGGTTCTCTCAGCTGATATTCAAAATGCATATTTGACAGCCCCGATTAAAGAGAAATACTTTCTAAAAGCGAGAGCTGAAGATGGTTTTCCACCACATCTTGCAGGAAGGCCTTGCAAGATTGTCCGCGCATTGTATGGACTGCCGGTTGCAGGTGCATCTTTCAGGTCATACCTCACACAGCATTTGAGAGATCTTGGATATTCACCTTGCAAAGCAGATCCGGATGTGCACTTACGAATTGAAACCAGGAAAGATGGATCCAGGTACTGGGCAATGCTCATTGCCTACGTAGACGACATCTTATGTTATGGTGAAGATCCAAAGTTCCAGCTTGAAAACATCAAGCGCAAGTTCAAACTGAAGGATGATACTATTGAAGAGCCAACCCTGTATCTGGGAGCAGATATTGGAAAATTCTACTTTGAAGGTGATTCAAAGCCAAGATGGTCATTATCAAGCACTAAGTATACGGCGAAAGCTGTTGCAGCAGTCGAACAAGAGTTAGGAACTGAAAAATATGGTTACAAGTATTTACCAAAATCAGCGTCCAGTCCACTGTCACATGATTATTGACCGGAAATTGATATATCAGAGGAATTGAATCCCGAATTGCAAAACTACTATCAAGGTTTAATTGGAGTCCTCAGATGGATTTGTGAATTAGGAAGGCTGGACATTGTAATGCCAGTCTCGCTGATGTCAAGGTATCTGGCACAAGCAAGGATTGGGCATTTGAATCAGTTGTTTCATATATTTGCATATTTGAAAAAGTACAACAGGTCAAAATTGGTTTTTGACGATACTGTACCAAGCGTTGATGAGAGTAAATTTCAAAAATGTGACTAGTCTGAATTTTATCCTGGTGCCGCTGAAGTTATACCAGCAGATATGCCTGAAGCTTTGGGAAAACATGTGACGATGAGTTGTTTTGTTGATGCTGACCATGCTGGATGCAAGGCAACAAGAAGGTCTCATACCGGCGTTATTATCTTCATTAATAATGCACCGATCATTTGGTTTTCCAAAAGACAAACAACAGTTGAGACATCAACTTTTGGATCTGAAATCATTGCTTTGAAAATTGCAATCGAATTGGTTGAAGGTCTAAGGTACAAGTTGAGAATGATGGGTGTTCCAATTGACAGAAGCACAAATGTGTATTGTGATAATGATTCTGTTGTCACGAATGTTACACGACCTGAAAGCCCATGTAAGAAGAAGCACAACAGCATTGCATACCACAAAGCACGCAAATCTATTGCAGCAGGAATTATCAGAGTTGCAAAGGAACCAGGTTCAACAAATATTGCTGATTTGTTAACAAAGCTAATGAGTGGCGCTGTCTTCAGAGAAAATTGTTCTCATTGCATGTGGTAAGAAATTTGTTAAAAAAATCAATCGTTCGATGGAATATTTGATCGATCGTTCGATCGAAGTAACAAGTTGATTTTGTTCGATCATGGAATAAATCGATCTGCAATGAGCATTTCGAAAATGGATAATTTGATCCATGAATACAATATATCAAACCGGCAAGGATCAGGGCAAAATGCCATGATACAAGCCAGAATGAATGGCAAAATGCCTCCCCATTTTCTTTTGATAGGGCCTCTGATGGTAGACTGGATACAGATTGGTATTCAAAATACGACAATGACTCACGATGAATAGGTTAAGTCATAGAATCCAGCCGCTTAACGGTTGGAGGATTTACGACTGAAGGGGACTGAAAAGAATTCACCGTGTAAAGGCGTATTCATACGTATCACGGGCATATCGTACGAAAAGTCATAAAGAAGGCAATAACCTTATTCGTAAGGTTATTAACCTGATCAGTGAATAATCGTCGGTGCTTTTATGTGGATTACCTCTTAGCGGGAATTTTCCCAACAGCTCACTCTTCGAAGAATTAACAACTCTAAAACACTATCATGCCCTAAAATCTATGTACAACCTAGTACTAATTCTACACAATAAGGCGCAAATACTGTGATATTCCAATGAGAATATCACGGTGAATTATACGGTAAAAAGACCGATCGAAGATGGTTTGCGTGTGTTTTGTGTCTTAAGAATTACATGTGTTTTTTGTATGAGGGAAATTACACGATGACGACGGTAATTTGACGACGATTAATTAACCTGTCGATCGTCATCGACAAGGCCGAATGAACTGTAACAATGATCTTACTCACTAAATCAATCGATCGTAAGATCGTTTGCGTTTGTTTGTTACGACACACTTTTTCTACAAATGCACTCATTAGGTGGTGACACACAAACTTTGAAAGATAACTCACTTCTGTTTCTTTCATGATTCATCTCACCCATAACAGGAACAATATTCGTGGTTCAATCCCAGAAAATATTGGATTTTCTATTTTTTAATTGCAAATTACTGTTTTTTTTTTCCTCCAAATCCAGTACCCAAATGCACTTATTAGTAGGTGGTGACACACAAACTATGACAGATAATAACTCACTTCTGTTTCCTGCATGATTCATTTCACCCATAACAGGAAGAATATTCATGGACTAATCACACTAAATGTCAGATTTTCTATTTTCTAATTGCAAATTACTGTCAGATTGGAATTATGCATTGATGGTACTACTAATATTAGTACAAGTATTAGTAACAACCTTCTGAGAACTTTGAACTACTAACCACTATGAACATCCATGTACTACTACTACGACTACAGTATTACAAGAACATGTAATAGTAGACTAACATGAAACAATTCAAATGATCCAGTACTGCGTGTTTTAGTAGTACTCCACTACTAGTAGTACTAGGTACTCTATTTTACTTCTGAATATTTCTTACGTACACAATAATTTTTTGGTTAATCTGAATCCAATGTGGAGAAGAAGAACTACTAGTAGTGACAACGTTGTAGTAATATGATAACTTCTATCCCGCTTAGGCCCTCTTTGCTCTTGTGTTCTATGGTGGTGCGTGGCGAAGGCTATGAACGTATACCCAATACAGCATACTAGTTTCATTATTTGAAGACCTCCGACAACTTGGTGAACTGTGGTTTATCCGACCCCACACGGTCATAAGGGAACCAGGTTGCGCGTTTCACTGTTGTACCATCCAGTAGTTTCTTGTGCACCATGTATCCAGGGTATTGAGGATAATGGTCCTTCTTCTTCGATGCATAACTCTTCACAACACCAGTTCCAGGTGCTGGCAGACCTGTGATTGTCACCTCACTACCAATTGCAAATTTAGGATACGAGATCACCGGATCAGGATCTGCAAACAACACCTTAACATTTCCGGAGCGCTTCTGTCTTATTACGTTGGCTGGTTTTGGGCAAGGAACTTGCAGAAGGTATCCAAGATCTTCAACGTGGCCAAGGTTTGGAGAAACCCTCCTCTCCTTGTACTTCGGCTCTCCATTGGATTCGTCTGATGCAGTCTTGTTTTTTTTGGTTTCCTGAGGAACGACTTCTTCTTTGACTCCGTTGATGCGTTCTCTTTAACTGCGTTTGGTTCTGTTGGAGGTACGTTGCCGTTTACTACTTGTACGTTGTCTTCTTCTTCATCATCATTGTTTGTGTTACCTCCATCAATTGAGGTATCACTAGAGTTGTCGGTTGATTTGTCTTCCCAAGGAAATCAAAAGAATGATTCCATTCCATCGATCTCTGTGTTAGTGAACACTATCCATCGTACAGAATACGTGTCATTCTCTTCGATGAACGTCTTGAAGTTCTTCAAGTGTTTCTTCATGAAGTCCCACTTTGCAATGTTGGTAGCTCTGTAACTCTGACTCTTGGGTACCTTGATTTTTTCAAATAGTTTGATCAATGAGTCGCCATCGGATTGTAAAGTCTTTTCATCCTCTCCTGAAACAAAACTTACTTGCAAGCTTGCTTCCAACAGCAGGTGATTTTTGTTCTTGAAAACCGGACACAAAAGTTCCTTTGTCAAGGGGACGAACAATTGTCCCCCTTCAGGTAGATAATTGTAAGTTGTCAGAAACCGCAAAGACCTCTCAAAAAAATTACAACCTTTGAGTACTATTTCCGGTCGTGTGATGAAAATATCACTGAATACGAATCTCGTATGTTCCCAGAACAATTGATCGTCCACCGTGTACGTGCAGTTCTCATCAAAATTAAGGAACCTTGTGACGGATAAGCTGTAGTCCTCTTTTGCGATAGGGTAAGTATGTCATCTTTCCTTACCTCTCACAAGCTCAGGCGGACTTTGTTCTTCAAATTGAACGGATCGAGGACCGTCACTGGTGAAAATGAATAACCGATCTTTGCGGTGAGGTTCACCTGGATTAGAGTTTGACGACAAAGACCTTCGCTCTGCTTTCAAATAATTGTCCAGACACTCATGTGCATGGTCAACGTTAAAAGGAGTTTTTTCTTTGTTGCCAAGTACAGCCTTCATTATTTCCTTTGAAACCATATCCCTACTAACCGGAACACGTGTACCGTTTGGACCACGTGACAAACGAGATGTTAGAACATAGTCGAGCAATTCGTTGCAAACAAGATTCACCTGTTCAAGTTGGTCTGGTGTGGAAACAACATTGTCAACACAGGACAAACTCAGGAGGTAATGTTGCAACAATGTCTTCACGTGAACTTTGTCCTCAGGATCGTAATCATCCACAAATATGTCACGTTTGGCCGTTTTCTTTTCAGTAGGAAGAGTGACCAATTGTTTGGCAAAGTCAACGCCTACTCTGTACAACTGGTTAAGAGTTTTCCGGTGCTCCATAATCTTGCAAAAGTGAAGAGAAGATAACAGGTTGAATCGAATAATCCCCACCTTATTGTCCACTCCTTGTATTGTGTATTTTCCAACCAAAAACGAAGACTCATAGAGATTGGGCAATAGTTGGTTGTACAAATTGTCATGTAGTAATGACTCGTTGGCAAAGTGGTGAAGGCTGAGTTCTTCAAAAATTCTTGCCTTCTGTCATTGGAAGCATACCCACAAATACATGAGGACCTTTTGAAACGCAAGGGGTATCTTTGACACATCGGAGGGCCATTCCAACTTGAGGTATTTTGGGGAATCAGTCAAGGGCACTATCTCGACTGCTGCAACACCTTCTCTTATTGGTGCACCAACAACTTCTTTACCTCTAATAGAATTGATTTGTTTCACCAACTCATCAAAGGAGTGACTAGAGGAAAGAAAATGCCTCAATGCATGGTTAAAGGAAAGTCCTTCAAAGAACAAGACCATCTGCCGGACGTATAGCTTCCCTTTCTTTACATCGTCTTTAAATCGTTGATTGAAAAATGGTCCTTCTATTTCCGGTGAAGGTGCAGGGGGGAATTGGACACAACGTACGTACCAACGCAGTAAGCTTAAATACACTTTCATGTACTTCAGTATGGTGTCGTAGTTAACCACATTCTTTGCCCAGACAGAATGCGACGTGCCTTCCGCTACTTTGTCTTGTCCTTCAACCCGGGTGAATTGTGTTTCGCCTGCCGTGGTATTTTCATCGATTTTGATAACGGAGTTGAGCGCTGACTGGAAGGAGTTCCATTTTTCTTTCATTTTGTACTCATTGAAACGAGTTGTCAGGCCCTTTGCATCCAAGATACAGACCTTCTTTGTCAACTGCGACCCGGAGTCACGTAGGAAAAGATTTACCATGACGTCAACAACCCTTGGTATAGGACCCGAGGATGGTTTGTCTGACGTTTCTTGCTCGCTGAAGTCAGGACAGGTTCCGGAAGAAGAAAGTTTAGTAACAATGAAAACCTTGTTCATGAGATGGCGGAAGACAGATTCGATGTCACGACTGATGGCAGTGATGAGTTCGTCCGTCAAAATATTCTCAGAGAATCTGTTAGGACCCTGTTGCTTCAGACAAGCTTTGACACGTCTTTTCATTGCATCCGTGTGATCCTTGTATTGGGAGTCATCATCAAATAATTCCAATGACAAACTTCGACCGCCTACATTTCCCGAAGACGACAAAGGTTGAGCAGCACCTGTCACTCCTTGATGTGGTGTTGCGGGAACAAATGCTGGTATTTCTACCACATGACTTCTTTTCTTATTCTGTGATGGACTTTTTGATGTTTTGGGTTTCCTCTTCCTTGGTTTATCGACTGTACACCCTTGACTGACCGGATGAGCTTTTGGATCGTTTGCAAACAACGTTGTTGGGGTATTACCTGAAGGTCTGTCTTGGTCTAAGGCTGCACCTTCATTTCGTGGTGGAGTAGATGCTGGAGTACCGTTGACTTCTGGCGCTGCATTTGCGCCGGCTACGTCGTTGGTTGGGGTTGCGGCTGCAGCTGTGACTTCATCTGGTGGTGAATTAGCCATACGTTTAGCGGTACTTCTTGTAACTCTCGCCATTGTTTGATTGCTAATTTAGAGAACAACAAAATAAAATTGTGTGAAAGCAATCTAAGTTGCTACAAGTGTTTTTTGTCGCATATCAAGAGATTCTCAAATGAGGAAACGAAAAACAGGATCGACTCAACTTCAAACCACAGCGGCTCTATCAACAAACAAACATCATGCAACAATGTACAAATATTTCCACTTTCACGGTAAACAAATGGTACAGCCTGCAACGCCGTTGAAAACGAAAAGTGAAAATGTTACCAAAACAAACCACAACGATACGAAACACCGATCATCCATTTTGAGATACGGTAATGTATGTTAACATTTTCCGACAAATAGTTTAAAACCCAGTAATTTTGTGATTTGCAATTGAAACCAAATTGGAACTCAAACTTTGCAACGCCGTTCCATGACTGCTGTTGACATGAATTGTACAAGAAACCGTTTCACCAACCTAGTACTTCATTTTGAGATTTCCAATTGAAACATGATTCGAAAACAACATCTGAAAATCAGTTCCGGTTACAGAGTTCTGAAACGCCGTTCCATGACTGTTGACATGAATTGTCCAAGAAACCATTTAATTGTACAAGAAACCGTTTCACCACAACCCAACCTTACGCACTACTTCATTTTGAAATTTCAAATTGGAACATGCTCCAAACACAAAGCCTGAAACGCCGTTCCGGTTACTGAATTCTGAAACGCCGTTCCATGATTGATGACATGAATTGTACAAAATAACCCTTCACAACCGAAACAGAAGTCATTAGTATTATCATACCTACATTACTACTAATACTAGTACTACTATCGTAATATACCTGGACACAACGGTTTCTGTGTACGTAGCTACTGGGTGATTCCCGAAATACTTTTTTGTAACATACATAAACTTCTGTTTTTAGTATTTCGGGAATGAAAATTTAGTACATATTTTTTGGGCGGGAAAGTGCATAAATCTCATTTTGGAATGTGGAATCTCATTTTCTCTCATTTTGGAATATATGTGGAATTCTTTGAAAGGCACACGAAACATGTGGAAGTATAAACAAGTAATTCAGTCACGAATTCCGGTATAAAAAAGTGTAACGTTACAAATCATAGTTGACGTGAGCTCACATCGACTATGATTTGTAACATAACGACTGGTTAAGTAGAAAATTTCGTGTTTATGTAGTACATAAAAGTATTTCGGGAATCACCCACTGTCGTAGACTACTGCTGGGCAAAACTAGGCAAATTCATTACCAGTAAGATCACCGTCACACATGTGTTGGTACGTACAACCTCACCGGTACATAAAAGTTCTCACTGCATCACAAGTTGAGAACGTTAACAATAAAACTCATTGCACTATTTTTTATTGTTCTCTATTCAAAACGAGCGCGGGTGGTGATTTATTTACTTAACGTTCTTATTTTTAATGAACAAAATGGAAATATTCTTCATTGTTCTAGATTTACTTTGGTAGATCTGATAGGTTAGTAAATCGATTCTTTTTTTTCGAACACACATGCACACACACACACACACACACACACACAAACACACACACAGCGAAAACATTTTTTTTCAAACTGATTTTATAGTGTGATTTTACAGTGTGGTGATATTTCAGTGTGATTTTACAGTGTGATTTTACAGAGTGATTTTACAGTGTGAATTTTTTTTCTCTTCTAGTCCAAAAATACTCTTTCCCTTCATAATCTTACCAAACTTATCTTGAGCAGAGTTGCTTTACCGTACTTGTACGACAAAGCACTCCGTCCGAGAACGCAGGATCCCACTGAACTGATCAGCAATGATCACTAGTAGGCAGGGAATTCAGGCTCGAGATATTTTAGTCTGAAACAACTGCCTTTGCTGAAAAAAGACAATAGAGACCAGGATAAGAGAGGAATTGCTTGATAGATATTGTTTGAGGGCCCGCAAACACGTCTTGAAAAGTAACAAATCTGCATCCCTTGTGTATTTATATCAACAGGATAAAGATCCAGTTTTTTGTGATATAGGAGTAAGGTTGAACAACGTATCGCCGGCAACAACAATTTGACCGACGAATTTTCCCTTGAGGTGCGACGAATTGTCACGGGAGGTGGAGACAACAGATCGTAACAACGGACCGACGTTCGGGGAACAACGATTGTCGGAACTACGATTGTCAGAAGAAGTAACGGTACGAATGAGAGAGATAGACAAGGATTATACTGCCTCCGGCATTGCTGATAATGTATTTCCTCCCTTATTTTTTTCTTTTCTTTTCATAGGACCGGATTGGAAACAACGGATCAGAAGGCAACACAGAGTCAAAGGCAGCAAAAGGAACAACGTGAGATAGATGGACAATGATGCCTACATCCTACATTGCTGATGATGTATTCCTCAATTTTGTTTGCCTTCTTAATTTCATAGGTACGGATCGGAACAACGATCAATTGGAGCAACAACAGATCAACGTAAACGGACGACAGGAAACAACGGATCGGAAACAACGCTGGAGGTGTGGCGTCCTGTTCCCTATAGGTGCGGCGAATCGGAACACTAAAGGTGCGGCAAATCTTCCCTTGAAATCATAAGCATCAAATCGATCGGACAATTTGAAAGCAACAAGAAAAGTAGGCCAACGGTGTAGGTTAGTGGGACGTAGATTATATTACTCTGTTGTTGTTATTATTTACTCTATGTAGTACACCAATAGATGAATACTCACCCATTTTGTTCATTTATCATATCATATAATATAATAGGATCGTCAACAACGGCAACGGCAGAGAGCAACAACAGCTGAAACGCCGTTCCAGAAAGTTGACCCTAAAACGACAATACAGACGTTCTGCAGATTACCAACATTGGAAAGCATCATTGATAGCAACATCGGCAAGCGGCAGCAATAGCAACAGCAGCAAGCGGGAGCAGCAGCAGTGGGAGCAACAGCAGCGGGAGCAACAGCAGCGAGAGCAACAGCCAGCGAGAGCAACAGCCAGCGAGAGCAACAGCAGCGAGAGCAACCACAGCAACATTAAAGTCCGAATTGCCGTTCCAGACAACTCAATCTGAAACGCCGTTCCAGAAAATTGACCCTGAAACGCCAATACAGCAGACGTTTGCGGATTTTCAAGCGGCCGGAACCACAAATAATCGACCAAACAACGGCAGCGATAGTAATAGCAACAGCAAGAGCACAAGTAGCTAGAGTAGCTAGAGCAACAGCAGCTAGAGCAACAGCAGCAAGAGCAACAGCAGCAAGAGCAACAGCAGCGAGAGCAACAGCAGCAAGAGCAACAGCAGCGAGAGCAACAGCAGCAACAACCGGGAACAATCGAACTTACTACTATAACGACAATTCGTCTACAACTCCAACGCTGCTCCTCATCGTCCCCCTCGCAATTCGTCTCCTAGTCCAACGCCAATTCGATTCGTCTCCTACTCCAACGCCAATTCGAGTCGTCAATTACATTGTTGTTGGAGATGTCATTGTTGGCAATGCGTCAGCGGCGACACCAAACAAAGGGATTCAAAAGAAAACCAAAGCTAATTTAAGAAAGAGCAAAAAAACAAAGAGCAAAGAGACAACAGAAAGGTACAAGAAGTAGACAGAGAATGACTTCAAATTTTCTCAAAAACGCAGCACCATCAACAACAATACACCAGACTTACACACACCTGTCGGAGATAAAACCAAAGAAGCCACGTCGAAGTATAAAGTCAAATCTCCAACATGTTGAACAAATAGCATTGAAAACAGTATACAAAAATGGCTATAGAAGTAAATTCATGGAAACAACTTGGGGTTGGAAAACAGTCGAAGAAAAGGAATATCCATCGACAGAGGCTGTGTCTATAGACAGTTTCAAATCATTGGATAGTAACTACGATAAGTTTCTTTTAGCGTTCGCAGAATCAGAACCATCATTGAAAATCTTTGCGAAAGCTTCCAGACAGTTTGCAAAAGAACGCTTGGGTACTCCCAAAAATATAGAAAATACAAGAAGGTTTGCTGGGGAAATTGTCAAAGCTAAACCCAAAATAGGACGAGGATACAAATGTGACAGTGTCAACAATGGATATGCTATTGTTGGGATGAGACCAAATCGATTGAATTCGGGAAATGGTGTGTATGTTTTCAAAAACGACGTGGACACGACAACAAAAGAAAACCTTGAAGAGACAGCCCTACACATTGTGAAGGAAATGCAGCTTTGTTTAAGTCCAATGGAAAAATTGATCAAACTTGAAACAACTGCGATGAATAAGGTTGTTAGTCGTACAACACTGAATGCAATCGGTCATCACGTAACAGCCTTTTCTATTGGAAAGGATTATCACTCGAAATGCCATACCGATGCCAATATGTTCTATACGAGGCTGACGGTTATTGCTCCAAAACATGTAAGTGATGACGAGGTGATTTATTACTTTGTGTTCCCAACGTATAAAGTGAAAGTTCCATTGAGGTCAGGCGATACTCTATTGTTCAATCCATTAGTATTACATAGCTGTTCGAATCCAAAATACGAAGGCTGTTATATTATGAGCGCCTATGTATCGACAAAAACTGTGCTAAGAGATGATCCTCTATAATATATGAAAGAAGAATTTAAAGTTAGACGTTCCATTCACTTCGTTTGTTTTCCTGCAACATTGTGCAATCATTTTGGAGTAGCTATCAATCAAAACGTAGGAGAAATATGTTACGATCAATATGGAGGAGCATTCAATTCTTCACTAATACTAAGTTATTATGGATATTGTAGTAGGAAAACAATTAAGTATTGGATGTATCAGAGAGGACCTCACTATTGTCATCATCGTTCGATGACATTGAACAATCATCACCTGAATTAGTAGCATCATCATTATTGTCGCTGTCCTCTTCAACAATAGTGCATTGGAAGTAGAGTGCCTCTTCATTAGGCAAAGAAGACGTTGTCTTGTGGAATTCATCCAGCCAAGCCCTTCGATTCGGCACAACTAGATATGAGTTTGATTGCAACGTAGCAATTGCATCAAGTTCTGGGACAACTGCTACATCGGAAAGTATGCTGTCAACATGAAATAAGAACAGGGAATTGGCGTCTACTTCACCTCTGGTCACAAACAACGAAGCTGTTGGTGTTGGAGTGGATTTAAACTTGGTCACTACTGCATAAATGCCTTTGTCGGCAATTTGGTACTCAGAAACAAATGAGTAAGGCTGCTTCAGATTGTAGAGTTCAAGGAAACACATAATATGGCAACGTATTTCACATGCGTCGACATCAAACAAGGCCCAATCATACCAGACAGAGTTTAGTTGGCCACCATCGGAACGATATGAAGGGTGGCTCCGAAACAAGTAATTTTGCTGTGTGCATTCGTCAAACCTGTTATGTTCAGTAAATCCTTTCACAAATGTAGAGTCCTCCAAAAGTGGAAGCACATTCTGACATACAAAAGACAACACAATGGGAGAAATATAGGGTTTTGTTTTGTTCGATGACCTAACCCATCTCATAGTACTTGCCCCATCGTCGTTAATGAAAACGTGAAATTTTGAACCAGAAACTTCGGGATTGACTCGATTACCAAAAACATCTTCTGCCGTCACTAAATTGAACTTGGAAGTAGCTACTCGTAGCAGCATTTTTTCTTCCTGTCGCTTTGCTGTTTGCATTATCAATGTCAAAGCATTCTGTTGAGTGTTCTTGGAGGGTGCTTCGATTTCAGTTTTGTGGTGTGATTCTGAATAAGAAGAATCCCATCCGCATGGAAGTCCCCAAAGTTTAATGTACTCAACAAGGTGAAAGTATAGATGGTTTTTGATCAGTTTCGTACCCATTCCCTCTCTGAGGCAGGTCGAATTAATACAATTGATAAAATGGATTATCATCTTGGGGAGATTTTCCAATCCAGAAATGGGTATATTCCCATGCTTCAAGAATTCTTCCATGGACAGCATCAGTTGAATTACCTCTACTTGTTTCTGAATGATAAATGTCGCGTCCTTGATGATGTTTATTGCCACATTGGAACAAAGGGTGATCAGAATGGAAATGAGCATTCCCGAATAATCATTACCCTCCTTTTTGGTAATGGAGAGAAGCTGACTGGAAAACTTGGTTCTGGGGAAATCTCTGTTCGATTGCCTTGACAAAAGACCACCATATAACTGCACAAGTGAACCAATAGTAGCTGATGTGCCATTCGTGTTTAAATCAGGGGCATACCAACACTTAGGACTACCTTTTAACAAAGAATTGAGTGATTCTACTGCCCGACGTGCTACACCCAGTTGATGCATATGCAAACACTCACCGGGAGTAGCAAAGTGAATGTTGTTGACGTTACTACCAAAATTGAGGCTGTGAAAAGCATTTTTTATGGGATGGTGCGAAATGCTTTTGAAGTACTCCAGGTGTTCCCGTGCAGAATTGTTTGGGGGGGATTCAAAATCTTCTGGAACCCAGAGCCGAGTCAGTTCCTCCACTTGGGCTTTTGGTTTATGGATGACACGTGTAGGACATGTACAATGTCGGCACAATTTCTTCACCTTTTGCGTGTAGGATCCATACTTTCCACATAGTTTGTCATGAAGTTCTGTATCCCCAACAACATAGGCAATCCCAAATTTCATTTTCACTTTGAACACTTTTCCTGCATACGGAAGATAATCCCACTCCAACCCGCCCTGCATTTCACATACTTCCTTGAAAGATTGCAAAGCCGATGCAAGCGCAGTGTGTAGATTTCGAATATTATCTTTCGCCGTGGTTTTTTTCGTGTGTCTTATGCTCTCAATTTCAGTGTGGGGATGAAAATAAATTGTGGTCCAAGCGTCAGGTTGTTTTCTTGCTTTAGTATTGAAAATACCAAGAGTCATGTTGAGAGGAGTGAGTGACAGACGGCCATGTGCATCCAAGCTGATTCCATCCATGTAGAAAATGATCGGAACAAGGATTTCATCATTTTCATTGCAGATCTGCTTCCACGATTCCGTCCACCAAGAGCCGTGGTGTAGTTCTGTTATGTATGTTTCGTTGGTGAGTGGTGGGTTGTTTTCAGGTGAAAGAGGAGTCTTGACATTCGGAAAAGACAAATTGGTTTCTTGCATCAATTCCTTATTGGTCAGAAGGGAATGAAGTGCGTCTGGGAAGGATCGAACAAATATTTGGGTGGGTAAATTGCAAGGTAACCAGTTAATTATGTGTGGCTCGAACTTGGTCTCTGAAATACCCAAATTGGACTTGATTTCACTAAATATGGCTTCTCAATGGCGGGGGTAGGTAGAGCTAAAGTCAACACCATGAATAGTTTGACATTCGTTTGCCCATTGAAAAATAGATTTGAACGTGTTTAGAGGTAACTTGTGTTTTGTCATTAGATTCATGAGCTTTATTTCAGCAATGAGCCTATTGGTAGGTGAAAAAGAAAGATGAGATCGGATCAATTGCTCTTTTTCATTGATGTTTGGTTGGGATGCGGTGGGTTCCAAAGCATCCATACCATTATCGTTCTGAATAGGAAGGCAAATTTCTTCATGAATAACCATGTCATCATTGTTGCTGTTGTCTTCTGAAGGAAACAACTGTGATTCCATTACATTTCTATCCATTGGTGGAACAAATAAGTTGTGTACTACCTGACTGTTTAGAACAGAGTTGAACGTTTCGTTTGAGGATGCCTTGTTAGTGTGAGCGGCAGCAACAGAAGCGGAAGGAACAATTGGACCATTCTCCGTCAATGTCAGGCCATATTGTGTAGGTGAATGACAAACTGTACTAGTGGTTTCTTCTTTGGCAGATGATGAAAATTCCATTAGGTTATGGTTTAAATAGAAATCACGGCAAAAAGCTATTGAATCAAGGTGACGTGAAAGGCCTCGTGATACATATCGGTATGATTTGTGTGTAGACGAATCTTGTCTGCTTCCGATGAATGTCTTCAATTTGCCCTTACAGGACATGCAGCTACGACATATAAATGATTTGGGAATTTTGGTATAACAACCACTCTTGAAGTGATGGCAATTTTTACTAGGTTGTGACATGTTCTTCTAATGGAAGAAGGGAGGGGGAGAAATGGTTTCGATGGGGGTGTTAAATGTACATGATGAAAATGAGCATGATGCTATCGGATCGAGCATGAAAAGGCATGATGGTATGAAAAAAGAAACGTCGTGACATAGAAACAAGGCAGAAACATAGTACTAGTACGAAGTAGCAAACAAACACTTCTGAAAAAAATTTTATTGCATATCTTGGGTTAAGGTTAGGAATTTGTTTGGCACCGAGATTTCAAATTTAAACATGATTCGAACACAAAAGCATGAAACGCCGTTCCGGTTACTGAATTCTGAAACGCCGTTCCATGATTGTTGACATGAATTGTACAAAAAATCGTTTCACAACTCGAACAGAAATCGATACTATCATACCTACATTACTACTACTACTAGTACTATCATAATACACCCAGACACATATCTAAGAAAAAAGTATTTTTGGAAACAAAATAAAAGAAAGAATGGTGGTGAAATCGTGTAGGAGGAAGTTAGTGCTGTAGAGTTCTACGAAAATTCGTTAAGACGAGCATGATGATATCGAAGCGAGCATTAAAAGGCACGATGGTATGAAAGAAGACACGACGTGACATACCGTAGAAAACAACGCGGAAACATAGCAAACTAACACTTCTGAAACTAATTTTATTTCATATCTTGGGTTAAGGTTAGAAAGTGTGGTAGTGAAAAGTAGATTTTTTAAATCAATTTAATCAAAATGGAGAGATCAATGGACATTTTGAGTCTTCGGGGAGAATTTTGGTCGCAACCTGAGGGGGGTCGAAAATCTTTACCACAAAAATTGCGAATTTAAAAAAATACCCTTGTGCATAACAAACACAGGGTCGATTTTCTGAAAATAGGGCTTGCGAGGGGTCGCATGGGGTCGCGTGACAGTTATCGGACGAATGTCAGCAACGGTCAACAAATCTAGGGGAATTGTCCGGCAACAACAGCCACATCGGCAACAACAGCAACAACGGCATCCACAGCAACAGCAATCCGCCGCAGCAATCCTCCACAGCGATCTGTCACAGCAAGCGGCAGCAAACTCTAGCAGGCAAATCGTCCGGCAACGAATCCATGAATGAATTGACAAATCAACGGCAACATTGGCAACGGATCAACAGACTGTACCATACCCTCCAAAATACGGATAAAGGGCATTTTGTGCAACGCCATTGCAGAAAATGGAAAAACCAAGAATACACATGAAAAGGGGGGTACCTCAAAAACAATAAATACACAACTATTAAAAAAAGAATTTACAAGTGGTACCCCAAAAACAAAAACAAAAATCCGCAAAGCTGTTGCAGAATAGTTGGAAAATGAGAAATACGCAAATCAATTTAAACAAGAATTGGATGACTGTACCCTCCAAAATACGGAAAAGGGCATTTTGTGCAACCCCGTTGCAGAAAATGGAAATACCCAAAATACACATGAAAAGGGGGTACCTAAAAAAACATAAATGCACAACTTTTCAAAAGAGAATTTACAACTACGATACTCCCCCCTAAACGAAAAAAGCGTTTTCTGCAACGGCGTTGCAGAATAGTGGAAAAATGAAAAATACGCAAATCAATTTAAGTACAAATATCACTAATTCAATTCATGGGCTGTTTTCACCATATTGTACTATTGATTGTGAAGCAATCCTTCTTTTCCAATGCAGCCATTGTCTCACGGAAATTAAACAACCATTGTTCACGATTTCCCAGCACAAAATATTGGTCAGGACTACCATGGTTTCTAACAACGGCAGCTTTGGACTCAATGGCGTTGCAGTTGAACAAATACAATTTGTTCCGCAACTCACCTTGCCTTATCAACGCATGGTGGTGTTTTTTCCCTTTATCCCTCTTGCTCGGTATGGGGTCTGCAGAAACAAAGCAGCGAGCAACGGCATAATAACCATCGTGCACTAATTCAAAACCACTAACGGAGCTACCCACGGGGAAAGGACCTTCAAGGTAAAGCAGGCACAGAATCTGACATGGATAAACTTGCAGTCCACGCCCATCAAGGAAGTTGAGTTGAAAATTAGCCCAGTCGTACCATACATTGGACAATTGTCCAGAATCAGACTTAAACAACGGGTGGGCACAAAATAGTAATTTCATCTCAAAATATTTGTCATACCTCTTGTGCTCCGTAATTCCAAAAAGCTTGCTGGTGCCCACAGCCGGAAGGACCACGTTGCAACAAAATTTGAGAACATCCGACGGAAACCAGGGTACACTTGCGTTTTTTTTTTCATCCCACTTCATGTAAGGGAGACCATTCATCACACCAATCCAAAACGAAGACCCAGCTGACCAACCACCCTCCTTAGGGTGATTTGGTCCGGTTATGGGTCTATGTTCGAACAAATCAAATTCACGGTCAAGTCGATCAATAGATTGATAATCCATCACTTGGTTACAAGTTTGCTTGATAAGTGTGGACTTGTTTTGTTGAGTTCTCTTAGCAGGAGCCTTCACTTCAGTTTTATGATTGCTCTCACTCGCGGCAGAGTCCCATCCAGTTGGAGGACCAAATAAGCTCCTGTACTGTGATAAATGAAAATGCATGTGATTCTTCACCAGATTGTTACCCTCCCCCTTACTTCGTTGAAGATTGTTATTTATACAGTTGATGAAAAGAACAACCATTTTGTTAAGATTCAAAACACCTTTCTTGTCTTGTTTGAAAACCTAGTCAAACGTTCCAGCGTACTTTAGGAACTCTTCCATACCCAACAACAACTCAATGGCGTAAATACGTCTGTCAATTTCATCTTCACACTTTCTGCTCTTGTTCTCAAGATTGGATGGCGTCTTTTGAGACAACAACAATTGATGACCTCCAGCAGATAGAAGTGACAGCATCTGAATATAAAGCATTCCAATGTACTGGTTACCCTCCTTCTTTGCTGTATGTATTGATTCTGAAAAATTAGTTCGTGGGAAGTCACAATCAGATTGCCTCTGAACAGCAGCACCGTAGTAGCTGGCTAACCTTTCCATCTCACCAAGAAGCCACTGGTTATTGCCTAAAAAGTCCTTGCGGAATGTCTCCGCTGCACGCTTTGCACAACCAAATTGGTGCATATGGAGTCTCTCTCCCGGCGACGCTAGATGAATATTATGTGGGTTTTCCCCAAAATCAAGATCATAGAAGCATTGCCGTTATGTACACCATGGTGTGAGATGTTTTTGAAATACTGTTCAACATTCACTCCTTCGTCAACCGTTGGAGCAGTAAAATCAGATATATTCCAGAGACAACGAATGGATTGATACTCATCCCCATTTTGGTGCTTAGACACCTGCATGTTACCACTTTTAACTGAAACAGGAACCTTCAAAACATTCACACGAGCGTTAATACCAAGTGATCTGGGACAATTGCAATGCCTACAGATCATCTTTGAATTCAACGTTTGATAATGTCCACAAAGTTGGTCGTGCTGGGGAGTATCACCTATGAAATAAGCGACCGCAAATTTCATTTGAACCGACCATTTCTTCTTGTTCCACGGCAAATTAGACCATTCAATACCATCCGTTTGGTTGCAGGCATCTTTCAAAGATGAAAGAGCCAAACGAAGGCCAGAGTGAAGATTGTTCACATTGTCAATTGATTCGGCACCTTTATCACCTGGACATGTTGGGTGATAATATATAGCCTCCCACGCATCCGTCCGGGAGTTTCGAGTTAGGGTGTTGAATATGCCAAGAGTCATGTTCAGTAGGGTAAGAGTGGTTTGACCACTATTGTCAATTGCGATTCCATCCATGTAGAGAATAATAGGAACCAGAATTCCATTCGATTTGGATTTGCATCTCTTCTCCCAAGTGTTGATCCACCATTCACCGTGATGGAGTTCGTCAATATCAATATTGCCTTGAAGTTCTGGATAACGGACTGGTAAGGTGGGGTCTTCAGCATGGGAGAATGACAGATTGTCTTCCTTCACCAAAGTCACATTTGTTAATAGGGAATGAAGTGCTTGTTGGAACGACCGGACGTAGATTTGTTTGCGACCGGAAACGTCAGCACTCTGTGATTTCTTAGAACACCAGTCAATAAGACAAGGTTCAAACCCATCACCTTTTATTTCAGGCACAGTTGCGGAAATCTCCTTCATGACACTTGCCCTCCTGGTCTTTATGAGATTGCCTTTAGTCCATGGAAATAAATTAAGCCGCTCTGATTTGATAGCCCATTCATACAATTCCTTCTCTGCAACTAATGGTATGCTATGATTCTGCATGATTTTTATTAACTTGTTGATCTTCACCTTCAGTTTGTCAGATATGTTCCTTCCTACATTGGGTGCCGTAATTGTCGTGTTTGAATCACGATGGGAATCGTCAACATCAATGTTGTTGCCTTCTTCATCATTGACACTGAAAGAGTGGGGGGCCTTTATGCTCTCACTTCCTTCTTCCTCATCATCATCGTTAGGAAAGAACAAATTGTCAGCAGAAACAGAATCATCATCATCCTCTATGTTTGTTAATTCCCGGCCAATCAAGGCACGCCCAATCGGTTCGACAGAAGGGTCGTACATAACTTGATTGTCAAGTACCTCTGGTAATGCGCCGACACTGCTCTCTTGACCATTACAGGTGTTCGTTAGACCTAATTGTTGAGTAGCATTCTTGAGCTTCTTTGATTTTCTAATGAAAACGCAAGATACAAAATCTACTAGCCCCAAAGATCGCTTGAAATAAGAATAGCATGATGCGTCATTCAAAATATGGTCCCGAAGACCGGGAGAAACAATTACTCCTATTTTCTTTCTTAGTCGCGCTGTAAACAAGGGGGGTCTCTTCTTCTTGGTAACCTTCTTCTTCTTTCCCCTACCTATAATGATCAGAGGAGAGTCCCGGTAGCAATGTGCACAATAAACCTGATATTTAGGTGTCGTCACCATCGTTAGTACGATAGCCAGTAATAACAATAAAAATGGGGAAACGATTGACATTGAAAAATTGCGACCATGCACTGTTTGTTTCAGGCATAAAATTCAGTAACATGCCACTAATTTAGAAACAGATGCCAGTGGGGTAGAAAAATGCAATTAGCATCAAAATATTATGAGTTCGACATTCATTTCAATAAATAGGGTGAAATTACAAAGGGGGACCAGTGGATTTCGACCCAAATATGCGCGTGATTCCGAAATAACCCTGAATCTCATTTGTGTGACGTAGTACTGGATGTGAAATGCTAGCTATCACTCACATACGTTTGTGATAGCCTCAGTAGCCTACCTACTTGTAGTACTGGATGTGCAGTGTTTATAGTTCATACGTGTGTTGGTGGGTTTAGCAATGCTAGAGGGGGATCCGGGAAGTGCCAGCCTGTTGCTAGTTTTTGCAGGCTGGTCCGGTCCCGAGTTGCTTTGCCCACACACCGGCGCACAGCTTTGGCTGTTAAGCCTTCTCTGCGGGCGGGCGTGGTGGGCCTTTACTTATTCTACTACTAATCGTTTTAGGAGCAAAAAGAGTGAGCTATAGGCTTGGTTGTTGCTGGAGGAATCCTTTGCAAGCTTGTTAGCGCTACGCCTGTGTGATTCAATTGCTGCTTACAGCCAGAGTGGCTGCATGCAGTGAGTGATCGTAGAGTTCGTACCTACGTTGGTGATACAGTGAGATCTTGCATACTCAAGGGTGTTCTTTGGTCCGTACTACGTCGTACGTTCCACGTGGCACTACCATTCCTTACATTCGGTTCGCTACATCAACTATCACTCACATACGTTTGTGATAGCCTCAGTAGCCTACCTACTTGTAGTACTGGATGTGCAGTGTTTATAGTTCATACGTATGTTGGTGGGTGAAGCAATACTAGAGGGGGATCCGGGAAGTGCCAGCCTGTTGCTAGTTTTTGCAGGCTGGTCCGGTCCCGAGTTGCTTTGCCCACACACCGGCGCACAGCTTTGGCTGTTAAGCCTTTTCTGCCAATGGGCCATATGGCCACAGGGTGGGAGGTGGCTGGAGATGAACCTGTATGGGGCTCGGAGGACAGCGAGGGTGGGTGAATAATCATGGAGGATTCATAGATGGAGGAGTCCCTGGAGGGGGATCAGAGAGAGCTGCCCGGGGAAGTGGGGGCCGCAGCCGGCACCCATTCCTCTGGCAGGAAGGAGTATGTTCCATTGTTGAACATTACAGAGGCAAGGTTCTTGAAGATGGGGAGGGACTGTTGATGGAGGTACCTCATCATGCAATCGCTGTGCCATCTTGCAAGGAGCTTGATGACATTAGAATCACATTTGCCCTGGAGCAGGGCCATAGCCCCTCCCGCACGAAGGGAACGGGCAGAGATTGCTGCAGGGGAGATGCCAGTGGTGTGGTAGAGGGTCTGGGCATAGACTCGTATGGAGGAAGTGACCGTTGCTGCTCGAACCAGGGTGAGGACCCCATTGTCAAAGTAACTGGCCAGCTTGAGGGATGGGCTGAAGGGAGAGCTGGGAGAGCAACAGCGTCTGAGATGGAGTATCTGGCGAGCGCACGCTGCCACGGGGCAGCAGAGGGAGTCACCACTTCGTGCATGAGCCACTACTTCACCCTTGTCCCCATTCTTCTGTGTTGTGAAGGTGAGGGTAACAGAGGTAGCAGCAAGGAGCGCATGTTCAGGGCCATCATGGTGGGCAATTATGGAGCCCAGGTGGAGGGTGACCTCCTTGAGGTGGAAGGCTTGATCATCCCTGGTAGTACCAGTGTACTCACCAGGTCTGAGGCAGAAGAAGAAGGCTATGCAGATCATGTTGGCAATAGCCTGCCTGGCAGGGGAAGGGTAGTCATGGTATGCAAATCGAAGGGCATGCATGACAAGGGTGATTGGGACTGGTTTGACCCGGCAAGGGGCGGGGTCAAGTTTGGCATAGGCCTTGAACTGGGCAGTTAGCCTGAAGTCAAGACTGCCGGTTGAGTTGGTTCTGGGGTCTTTGGCCCCCAAGCGGGCCAGCGTCTGGCCCACTGACCTGAGGGTGTCCGATACTGTGCGAGATCTGATGGGCTTGCGGCTACAGAAGAGTCGGCCATCATGGAGGCGCTGGGCAAAGACTTGGAGGATGGGGATTGGATCTGTAACAGAGTGGAGGGTTGGTTCAAAGCCTTGAGACAAACAGAATTGAACCCATTGATTCCAATGGGCATCCTTGCGCTTGGCATAGAGCTCAGTGACTGAAGCGCGCATGGTCTTCTGGATAGAGCCAAGGTCAGAGCAGAATGCATGGGAGGCCTCAGGGGACATAAGATCCAGGGCAAGTCCTGGGGGTAGGTGGTGTTGAAATGATTGAGAAGGGCAGTGTCAGAGAGGTCAGAGCAAGAGAGCAAATCAGCTAGGTGATTCACAGGTCCCGGGATGTAATCCCTGAGTGGGACATATTGGTGGAGTTGTTGGTGCAGGGACTGAATTCTGAGGAGGTAGGCCGCAGGGCCTGTGGTAGTGGTGGCGCCTTTCCTTTGCCAGTGTACAGCCGCTGTGTTGTCGTAGCAGTTGTGAGTGGTTCTGGATTGGACACATGCAGCTTGGGCAAGGATGTCATTGTGGGCAATGGAACCAGCAAGCTCAAGGTCACTGTTGTTGATGGTGCCATTGGGGTTGTCAAAGGTGACTAGTTGGGAGGGGACCCACTTGGGGAAGGCATGTCTCCACATGATGGGCTGTACCGCACCATTTGGAAGGGGAGCAAAATGAATGCCCCCCATACCAGCCCCAGAGGCATCACAAGCGCCCATGGTGGCAGGGAAGGTGTCGGGCACTAGTTCTGCAATGGAAGTAGGCCTGTTGGATAGATCAGTGGCGAGCCATTGGAAGTCGCGAAGAAAGCTATGGACCCGCTTGGTGAGCCGTAAGCGCTGCCTGCTTGGATCCTGGTGTCACAAGGCTTCTTGGAGGATGGAGAAGAGGCCAATGGCGCCAGGGATAGCCAGAGCCATCAAGCGTAGTTCCCCTAGAAGCTTGTGCCATTGTTGGATGGAGACATGGCGTTGGTGGGGGGAGATGGAATGAAGGATCTCCCGTAGGCGATCTACTCGATGGGGAGGAAGGCTGATGGTTTTGTTGATGGAATCAATGAGCCAGCCAAGGATAACTTTCTTGGTGGTCCAAGTGGCGTCCCCTTGGATCATTTTCTTGAGGGAAGCTGGTTCCTGTCTGAAGGGTGTGTCCGTGGCATCCAGGGGCCTGAAGACTTTGTCCAGGGATTGGAAGAGCACCCTCTTGATGGCGCGTCTGGTCCATTGGTTGCCCTGAGCCAGGCCACAGAAGTCATCCACATAGACATCCCAGTATCGAAGCGGCGTCTTGCTGGGAGAGGTACTATGAGGAGTGGGTAGAGGAGGCGCCGTAGGCGTATCCGGTGGGGCTGGAAGCGCGTCGGGTGTGGCTTCAGAGGGGAGATCCATTCGATGGGGTGTGCGCCTGGCCTCTGCTAGCCCTGTGGAGAGAGTGGCATTGTCCCTGTCTGCAATGGTTTCTGTAAAGACACAGAAGTTTGGTGGGCTGGATTTTCACCCCATGGGGTTGGTGAGGGGGATTCCAATGAGGAGTGGTTTGCCCTTCCTGGAAGGGAACAGCACTCCTAGCTTCATGGTGTCATCTGGGTTCAACCGGACCCGGTAGAATCCATCAGCTAAGTCGATCTTGGACATGTACACTGGACCGAACCGGTCATTGGCGCGGTGCAGCTTGGTGAGGAGTCTGGGAAGGGTGTGGCCAAATTGCATGGCTTCGGCTGGGGCGAGGGGGGCGGTGTGTTGGTTGACCTCAGAGTAGGTGTAGTCAGAGATCATTCGGGGTCGTCGGCCTCGTTGCGGGACTAGCCCCAGTGGGCTAAGCCTGAGGTTGGGAAGGGCTTGAATGAGGCTGGCTGGGAGGACAGTCCACTGCTGCTTGTCCATCATGTTGGCATATTTGTCTCGGAGGAAGGCAATGCCCTGGTGGGAAGATTGGTGGGGCCCCCGGGAGAGGGCTTGGGCAATCTTGTCAGGGGTCCAAGGGGGGCCGGTCATGGCAGCCCCAAGTTGGTGTAAGAGGCGGCCGGCTGGATGGGGGATAGTGCTCACCTTGGGGTGGACGTCGCCTTGTCCTCTGATGGTGCGGATGAAGTCGCCCCAGCTAGCGCTGTTGTTGTAGACCTTGATAGCATGGTTGACGTGCACGTCGAGCCGGTCGATGGGGTAGTCGCTGGGGGTTGGTGGAGGAGGCCCTAGCACGGCGCTGGGAAAGCCTGGCGCGGTGCCGGGAGGGGGAGAGCCCAGCTTGGTGCTGGGTGGGGGAGAGCCCAGCTCGGTGCTGGGTTGAGGAGAGCCCAGGTTGGTGCTGGGGGGGGGGGGGGGGGGGGGCAGGGCGGTGCTGGGAGGGGGAGAGCCCAGGATGGTGCTGGGTGGAAAGGCCAGCGCGTCGCTGGATGTTGGAGGAGGTGGTGGAGAGCCCAGCTCGGCGCTGGGTGGTAGAGAGCCCAGCTCGGCGCTGGGTGGAGGAGAGGCCAGCGCGTTGGTGGGGGGGGGGGGGGGGGTGGAGAGGCCTGTCGCGGGACAGAAGTGCCGGCCTTGCGCTGGGTGAATCACTGGGTGGCTGGGTCACCACGGCGTGTCATGGGGAGGGGAGAGGAGGGGCTAGGTGAGGGTCAACGAGTGTGGGGGGCTTACCTATATCGTGGGGCAGGAACGGGGTGGAGGAGGAGGCGACTGCGGAGGCTGCCGACTCAGCGCCAATAAGGAGAAGGGGCACAGCGCGGAGGGGAAGGCGCGGAAGGGTCTCAGCGCGGATGGGAAGGCGCCAAGTTGGAGACGGGGTGCGGGTGGCCCCCATGGCAAACCGAGTGAAAGGGGGGGGGCTCGGCGCCGCTGCGGTGGGGGCGCTTGCCAGGGGATCAGGCTGAATAGGCCTCTTGGCACCATTCCCAGAGCCGGTCTTGCTCCCCGGATGTGATGGGTGAGTGGTCAGACAGGTGTCTGCAGCCAGTGAAGCAGTTGCCCCGGATGTGCCAGGAGTGGCACCTTTCCCGGCTGTCGGGTCGCTTGATGGGGGGTTTGCCTTTGGCTTTCATGGAGGTGATGACAGATCGCATGGTTCTGTTCTTGATTCTGGTGCTGATGGGATTGGATGGATCGGAGAGGCGGGAATCTCTGCTGGGATTGTAAAGCTGATCATCTCGAGGGCGAGGGGTCCCACCCCCCCCCCCTCCTCCTGTAGGTTGGGCTGGAGGGGCTCCCGCCGGAGGGGAGATTGGCAGCTTGAGGGCGCGTAAGGCATCGACGTTGGACACATTTGGGAGCCAGTTGAGGTTCTGCGTCATTCGGAACCGGTGGATGTCTTCCCCAAAGTCTGGGGAAGGGAGGGGGGTGTCTGATTCCCATTGCTCTTCTAGCCAGCCCCGTACGCTTACTTGGAAGTAGTACACTACTATGGCCAGGGTGATTCTTTCTCCGACCTCGTCTGCGATGACCCTTCTGAGGGGCATCTGTTGCCACTCTAACCGGGAGAGGCCGCGTTGGTACCCCTTCACCACAGCATGTGTGGCGCCGAGGAGGGTGGCTAGGACAGCCAGATAGCTTTTCAGCTGGGTGGTGGCTTTGGTCCAATCAAGTGGAATGTAGACCTTGGTCTTTTGCAATTCCAGGGAATCCTTGAGTGAGAGGGAATTGCCTTGGGTGGATATCATGGTATCATATGCCGCCACATTGGCAGCCTCCTCATATTCCCTTTTCAGGGTGGCTGCTGAGCCCCCGGGCGGCGTGAATGCTAGGGGGAGGATTCCATCCGCGACATCGAAGGGGTTGGTTCCATAGAAATTACAGTCTTGGAATCTCTTGAGGACCGCTGTGGTGATGAGTGGCGCCTGGATGCCAAGGTTGTAGGCATCTGTGGCCACTTGCTGGCTTTGGAGAATCATGTGGGTTTTCTCATGTTTGCTCTTTTTGGCCCAGGCTGTGTAGATGGGGGGGAGATCTGCTTCCGTCGTTTGTCCACAGAGTAGTAGGAGCCTTTCAGTGTAAAGGTTGCCCCACACTTCCCTGACAGAGTGCAACTTGGAGGATTCTTGGCGTCTTTGGTCCAGTGACTCACTAAGTCGTAGTTGCTGGTCGGTGAGCGCTGAGAAGGCTGCAGTGAGGGTAGGGTCTGCAGGCGCTGCTGAGCCTGAGAGGTTTGGGAGGTCTCGGAGGAGAACGTTCTTTTTCATGTAGGCCCGGAGGTTGGCCTCCTCTCGGAAGGATGGCCCTGGTTCTAGGAGCCGGATGGCCCCCAGAAGGGTGGTGGGTTGTGTTCCCACTGCCCGAAGGGTGTCCAGTAGAGGTTTGCAAATATCCTCCAGCCCTTGCTGGTAGATGTGAGGTTGGAGGACATGGAAGGCCTGCTTTGGGGTGAGGCCTCTGCATAACACCAGAGGGACGAATTCAAAGGGGAGGAAACACACCTTGTGAGCCCAGAGCATCTCGGTGTGGGCGGTCCCTTCCGGGATGGCAGGGATGTAATCTCTATCGGGGTGTTGGGATAGGACAGCCTCATGATGGGCCATAAGATACACCTGACTGGCTGAAGCCCTGGAAAGGAGGGTTGCGTCCACCTGCACCAGCTCGCCCTCTTCTGGGAAGGTATCGGTTCCAGGAGAGCCGGTGTTGCAAGGGAAGAAAGCGGGCGGAGACGCGTTGGGCCTCATTGGTGATCCTCACGTGGGGAGGAACAGACCAAGGTAGGCTTGTACGGGTACAATAGGGAAGACTATTGGACCTGGACGTATAAGCCTTTACTTATTCTACTACTAATCGTTTTAGGAGCAAAAAGAGTGAGCTGTAGGCTTGGTTGTTGCTGGAGGAATCCTTTGCAAGCTTGTTAGCGCTACGCCTGTGTGATTCGATTGCTGCTTACAGCCAGAGTGGCTGCATGCAGTGAGTGATCGTAGAGTTTGTACCTACGTGGTTGGTGATACAGTGAGATCTTGCATACTCAAGGGTGTTCTTTGGTCCGTACTACGTCGTACGTTCCACGTGGCACTACCATTCCTTACATTCGGTTCGCTACATCAATTGTTACTTATTTTACTACTATCGATTAGGAGCAAAAAGAGTGAGTCGATTGCTGTACTATCCCCAGCTTTTGCTGGAGGAAATCCTTTACAGGCTTGTTAGCGCTGGCCTGTAAATTCGACTGTGATTTTGACTGTAATTCGCTGCTTAGAGAATTCGTCGCTGCTTACAGTAAGATTTGTACGGGGAACGTTCCGTATGGTATCGTACCGATGTTGCTGATACAATGAGATCTTTCTTATCGTACGGTACGTGCGCTGCTGCATACTTGTACTCAAGGGTGTTCTGCAGGAAGTACTCCGTACGGGTTCCACGTGGCACTACCATTCCTTTCATCCGGCTCACTACATCAATTGAAGAAATGACCAGAAGAAAGATTCTCGATGACCGGAAAAGGAAATTCGAATTAAATTCGATTTGTACCGTTAATTGAAGAGGTATCTTTTTAGAATGGGTCATTCGAGATATCCTTGGAGATTCTGAATGACTCTCGATAGGTGATATTGATGTAGCAAACCGGATGAGGGGAATGGTAGTGAAGTACAGACCAGCAGACCGGGGAACCACCTTGAGTATACAGCGCACATACTTCGCGAAAGATCTCACTGTATCAGCAATCAGCAACATTGGTGCGTACCATATCCCCGGAACGTTCCCTGTAGGTACAGTACAACTCTTACACGAATTCTGCAAGCGAATTCTGCAAGCAAATTCTGCAAGCAAATTCTGCAAGCGAATCTCTGCAAATACAGGCTAAGCGCAAGCAAATCTCTGCAAATACAGGATAAGCGCTAACAAGCCTGTAGAGGATTCCCCCAGCAGAATACAAGCCCACAGCTCACTCTTTTGCTCCTAAACCGATTAGTAGTAGAATTAAATAGCCCGCCACGCCCGCCCGCAGAAAAGGCTTAACAGCCAGAGGCTTAACCGCCCAAGCTGTTAAGCCCGACTGTACGCCTGTGTGTGTGGGCAAAGCAAACCTCTAGCACTGCTTAACCCACCAACCCACCAATGAACTACAAGCATTTCACATCCAGTACTACAAGTAGGTTAGCTACTGAAGCTATCACAAACGTAGCGCGTGATAGTTGATGTAGCAAACCGGATGAGGGGAATGGTAGTGAAGTACAGACCAGCAGACCGGGGAACCACCTTGAGTATACAGCGCACGTACTTCGCGAAAGATCTCACTGTATCAGCAATCAGCAACATTGGTGCGTACCATATCCCCGGAACGTTCCCTGTAGGTACAGTACAACTCTTACACGAATTTTTTTTTTTTTATTTTTTTTTTTTTTTTTTTTACCAATGAACTACAAGCATTTCACATCCAGTACTACAAGTAGGTTAGCTACTGAAGCTATCACAAACGTAGCGCGTGATAGCAGATTGATGAACCGGTTTGTATGGGCATGCATCCATTACAGTATTTATTATTGGTGGGAATCACTCAATCTTCAAGGTGTTCAAGGTGTTCGCATACTTTGTAGCATCACGTGATCGAAATACGCTGGTTTCAACAGAGAACTCCAGTCCTCACTTTTCTTCAATAACTCAACCATGAAGACATCACTTTTATTCCAATATCTTTTTGCTGTTTTTGGCGCCTTCAACGAGCGACACGTCGTTTCCGCCTCGGATCCTACAATGGTCGAAGTCTGCACCGATTTCGACTATTCCAATCTCAGTGGATGCGTCAAGGGGATAAAAAACGAGGATAGCTTGATGGAAGGCGAGGTGCTGTGCGATGCATTAAATATGGACGGCTGCTCTCCTGATGCTGTTGGTGATGAGCTGTGCCATTCGAGCTGCAAAGCGTGCGTGAAGACAAAGTTTGCCTACGCGTGCATCACTTGCGCCGACTCTAGCCTGGAGCCGGCCTGGCGTACGTCCCACGGCGGAGAAGAATTTCCTTTCGGATATTGCGTTCCGTGTGAGAGCCAGAAAGAAGCCCTCGAAATGTGCCTTTCATCGAACGCGGAAACCTGCCCCTCGGTTGAGTACCTCATCGATGCACTGGAACCTGAATTCGAATTCGAATCAGGTCAGGGGGACTTCGTGGACGCATCCTTTCCGGAAGACTCCAGTGAAACTGAAGCAGACAAAGCGGTGAGCAATTACGAAATCGGATTACTTTTTCGTGAAGTCCGGAATAAGTTGTGCAATCCAATTGTTGCGTTGGTGTCTGGCCTTACTGTCACTGGAGGGGGATATCCCGATTGTCCTTGTTCTCCCCAGCTGTACGAACAGCTCTACTGTCTCGAACAGGATCGGATCGGGACTATGTCCAACGATGGGCGCTTATTTCTAGGGAAACCCTTCGAAGATCAGATCCCTCCTACATCGTCAAACCCTCGTGAAGAGGTGTGTGGCGACTTTAGTCACCAACCTTGTACCACCGCCGATATCGATCCCGAAATGGTGGGTTGCGTGACCCCTCAGTGTACCATTCTACCTGATTGTGAATGTGTCAAGGAATGCAAGACCTGTGGGCTTTGGAGTTCACAGGAGAAAATCTCTTACAATGACGGGTCAAAAAAAGCAGGTGATCCCCTCACCTCTTGTATGTCTTGCCGCAACGAAATTGAGGTCTCAGGCTGGTATTTTAATAAGAATGGAGCCGGGCATTGTTACGGTAGCAGTGCTCCTGTGCCTTCATTCACCGTCGGCGCAATGATTTCTTCGATGGTAATGATGATGTTTCTTTCCTTGCCTTAAATGTTTGTTTGGACTCGGTCGAACAAGTCGTGTTGCTTCTACAGGAATCCGACTGAATGGAATCTGGAATGTGTGAGTGTGACGATTGAAATTACCCACGATTCAAGAAAATCTGAAAACCAAACCCGTCTTCAATATTGAAGACTGGATGAAGAACATATCAAAATCTTCTATGTAAACTGTACGTTGAAGTTTGATTCAACGGCTGTTTCGGCGTGGTTGACAGAAGAGCTAGCTCACAATCTTAGTTTTTAACCAATACATAAACCTTATTTTAGTACCTTTTTCTAGAGGCATACGACACTGTTTAAACAGTCGAATAACTGCTTCGACCTTATTACTACTACCAGTAAAGAATACGTACTTCAACTACGCGAACAAAAATTACCACTACATCTAATAAACAACCAACTGATCCTGAAGATTGTCCAGTAAGAACAAGAGAAACAATGTCTTACTCCATCATCCCTTTCAAGTTTGACTTTGACCAAGAGTCTATTGACAAAGTAGACTTCAAGAATACACAAGAAGTTAATGGAGTTCAAGAAGTAACCAAGATCAAGATTCCTTGATTACTGCAGGATCAACCAAACTACAAATCCTTTTTACCATCAATGAGTTCATGCGATCCAAGAAGATGCTCAATCTAACCACAGGACCAAGACTCTATGACAAGTTTGTAGATCTCCTCAGAGACTACACCGACAGTAGCTGGTGGAATAGCTACGTATCAACCAATGTTCCACAGAGAACTGTGGATAACTTCCAAGTCACAGTGGAAGAATTTGTCAACTACAAGTTTGACAACAACCTCGATGCATACCAAAACCATAGAAGATTCCTCACCAATATCAAGAAGACAACCACCATGACAGGACACCAATTTGTAGCACAAGTCAACTTCCACAACCATGTCATCCTTCCACTACTCCAAGGACACCCACCTGAGGATGCAGAGATCAAGGATCGAGAATTCAAGAATCTAATCTTTGAATCAATGCCTGAGGACTGGAAACACACCTACCAGCAACACCACTCTCCCCATAGGGATTCCCTCTCTGAAATGATGATGAGATTCGAACAATATCAATATGCGCAGAATAGAAAGAAGAAATCAGATAACCCATCTCAAAACACCAACAACAGCAACAACAATGCCAACAACAATCGTAACAACCGGAATGGAAGCAACAACCGCAACAACCGAAACAATCGCAACAATCGCAATCGCAACAACAACAACAACAATAACAATAACAACCAAAGCAACAACAACAACAGTAATCAACGCAACAATAACCAAGGCAACAACAAAGGACCGACTAGAATCTCCAATGACTCACCATATCCTATCCATCCGGGTACCAACCATACTTGGGGACAATGCTACACCAACAAATATGGCACCAACTTCAATCAGTCCAACAACAGAGAGAACACCGACTCGCATGTGAATGATCGCAGCAATTCCAACAACAGCAATTGATCCACTACCTCCTCTTCACAAGGCAGTAACTTCCATGAACCAGAACAACACATGTGTGTCTTCATCAATGAACCAGCAGAAACTACCATCCCTGCAACTCCTTTGCCGGATCTCTTCCATGTAGACATGGATATCGAGGAAGAATATTACAACTCAGATCTTCAAAGATTTCCTTCTGAAAACACCGATTCCGACAACAACAGGCAAGATGTTGCTCCTAGCAACGCCAATGTTGACGTTGACCTTGCTCCAACCACAGTAAGTGTCTGCAACTCCATCAATGGATCACTTGGCAAGTACTACTTGAAAACCCTCTTCGATTCTGGATCAACCCCTCCGGAATCAAGAAGAGCCTTCTAGACCAACCAATCCAAATGCAGACAACAAATGGCAAAATCACTTGCAACCACTATGTAACCTTGGAGAACACCATATTTCCAGAACTATCCTACTTGATGTAAGTCCTACAAATCAAGTGCTTTGTAGTCTCTCAGAATATCAACTACCACCTCCTTATTGGAAGGAAAACCATGAGAGATCTTGGAATGAAGATGGACTTCCAGACTTGCACCATTGAATGGTATGAGAAGACAATGGACTTCCACCCCAGGAATTACTTTGACAACAAGTCCTTGCTCCACAAAGTCATGTCTGCAGAACCACACGCCGTTGCAGAAAGTTACTCCAACCAATCTATCCAACAATCGTATGTGGATGGCACCACCAAGTATGAGAAGACAGACCTCCACAAGTTAGTCACTGAACAAAACCATCTCTCCTACCAAGAGAAACAAGCCTTGTTGCCAATACTCCTCCAAAATGAAGAACTTTTTGAAGGATTGAATGACAAAGAATTAGGTATTTTCCCTAATCAAACGTTCCACATTGATCTTCAGCAAGGCGCAACTCCATATCATGTAAAACAACCATAGTTCATTCCACTGCACCAACAAGAAGCAGTGAAGAAAGAAATCGATCGACAAGTGAAGCTGGGCATCCTAGAAAGATGCTATGCCACAGAATGGGGAATGCCAACATTCGTAGTCTTAAAACCAGATGGTTCCTGTTGACTTATCAGTGACTTTAGAGAACTCAACAAAGTCACCAAGAAACTTCACTATCCACTTCCAAAGCTCCAAGATATCTTCCACAGATGAAGAGGCTTCAAATATGTCACCCTTATTGATGTTAGCATGTAGTTCCACACCTTCAAACTTGATGAGGCCTCCACCTGGCTTTGTGTCCTTGTTACTCCATTTGGAAAGTTTCGACTGCTTTGATTGCCAATGGGCTTCCTCAACTCTCCAAGTTGGGCCCAAGGCTGTATGGAACAAATGCTCCTACACTTGAAGGACATTGAAGTATGCATCGATGACATTGGTATCTTCTCAGATACTCTTGAATCCCATTGTAAATCAGTCTCTTCTGTCCTCTCCTTACTGAAGTCCCACAACTTCTCGGTCAAGCCCTCCAAGTGCCACTGGTTTCAATCCCAAGCTCCTTGGCTTGGCCACATTATCTCTCGAGATGGAATTAGACCCAATCCAAACAAGATTTCTCCTATCCTGAAACTTGCTTTTCCCTCAACAACAATCCAACTTTGATCCTTTGTTGGTATGATCAACTTCTATCGGAACTTCTATCCCAAGCAGGCTGAGGTCCTTGCACCCCTTACCAACCTCTCTGGAAGAGCCAAAGGCAAAATCTCTCCAACTCCGGAACTTCTTGAAGCCTTCAACAAAGCCAAGTCCCTCATTGCCAATGATATCCTCCTTGCCTTGTTTCCTGATCCAAACAAGCCCTTCCATGTCTATACTGACGCTTCTGACTACCAACTCGGAGCTGCCATCCTCCAAAATGGCAAAATCATCCTTTGCTTCTCCAGAAAACTCAATTCGCGCTCAACGGAAATACCCAACGGTCGATAAAGAGATGCTCTGTATTGTCAAAGTCTTCAAGGAATTTTGCACCATTCTTTGGGGTGCTGAAATCATTGTATGGACCGACCACATCAACCTAACCCGGCAAAATCTTACAAGCCACCGAATTATGACTTGGAGAATGCTCCTTGAAGAATTTCCCCCCGTATTCAAATACATCACCGGCAAAGACAATGTCATTGCTGATGCCCTCTCAAGGCTCCCTCTCCAACATGACACTCTGGAGAAGAAGAAGGAGTTCTTTGGTCCAACTCCCGCTCCCCATCCAACGGATGACGACTCAGACCTTGAAACTGCAATCGACTGTGACTCAATGGACTCCGACCTTCTCTCTCTTTCCAAATTGTTTCTTAACTTCCGAGAAGACATCCCCATGTACCCCTTGGCCTCTGACCAACTCGCCCAATCTCAAGCAGCCAATGTAGATATATCTACCAATCCTCTGTACACAACTGAAAACTTCAATGGCACCGACTTGAAAGTTGTAGACTCCAACGGTCGACAGAAAATTGTACTCCAGCCAAACCGAGTGCAAACCACAATCAAATATTACCATCATGTGCTTAGCCATGCCGGCGTAGAAAGATTGTATTGAACCATTAACCAATTTGTATATGTCCACAAACTTGAAGGACCAAATCAACTCCTTCTGCCACTCCTGCGACGCTTGCCAATGATACAAGAACAGCCACCAAAGCCATGGACAACTCCCTACCAAAGAACACCAATATGTCCCTTGGGATTACTATCGCAATGGACGGAGTAGGTCCCTGGAAAATCAAGATCCCTGGCCATGGAACCGTTTCCTTCAATGGCTTCACCATTATGGACATGTGCACCAACCTCCTTGAAATCATCCGAGCCCCACAAGTAAATCCAACCGGCCTCATGGCAGTCCATGCCCTCGACAATGACTGGCTCTCCAGATATCCCAAACCAGTAACTTGTATCATTGACCAAGGAACCAACTTCATGAGCAATGACTTCCAACTCCACCTTGCCAACCTAGGAATCAAGGCCAAGGTCTGCTCAGTTCGGAACCCACAATCCAACGCGGTACTTGAAAGAGTCCATGATACAATGAAGTCTGCAATGAGAACAGAACTCAATACCAATCCTCTGCAAACTCTTCAAGAAGCCACTGACATCATTGATAGTGTCTTTGCGTCCGCCCAGTTTGCAATTAGATCAACCATCAACAAGACCTTCGGAATGACGCCTGGAGCCCTTGTCTTCCATCGAGACATGTTCCTACCAATCCCTGTAATCACTGACTTGGCCATGGTCAGAAACAAACGACAGGCTCAGATAGATAAGAACACTATGAAAGAGAACAGCCACAGGAAGATTCATGATTACAGTGTAGGAGACCAAATTATGGTGAAAAATGAAAAGCAAATTCCTGGAGCTTTTGATGCAAGAAGCAAAGGCCCGTATACTATCCAGCAAATTCACACAAATGGTACAGTTTCCTTTCTCTTAAGAAATCATGTTATCCAACGTATGAACATCCGAAACCTGAAACCATATCACGCCAATTAAAAATTTCTTATCTAAGCAATACTGGTTCGCACGCGGCTGACAAAATTCTGTGCCACCAATTGAACTTTTACGAGAAGGAGAAGAGTGTGGTATCCCAACGCTCACGATTGAAATTACCCACGATTCAAGAAAATCTGAAAACCAAGCCCGTCTTCAATATTGAAGACTGGATGAAGAACATATCCAAATCTTCTATGTAAACTGTACGTTGAATTTTGATTCAACGGCTGTTTACTGTTACAAGCTCCCAACTGCTCCTCGGAGTGGTTGACAGAAGAGCTAGCTCACAATCTTAGTTTTTAACCAATACATAAACCTTATTTTAGTACCTTTTTCTAGAGGCATACGACAGTGAGTGGAAGTGGGAATGAGATTTATGTTTGAGGTCGATCGAACTGTACTCGCGCGACTAGACAAGACGCGTGCGAACTAAAACAAAGCGCGCGCGACTGAATGAATGAGACGCGCGGTCGATTGTACGAGTCATCTTGCTTCTACAGGAATTCGACTAAATGGAGTGCAGGATTGGAATTTCTGTGAATGAAGAGGGAATGAGAATTTTCCTCGAATGTGGAGAAGGGTCATCATCATGTGAAGAAAAGGCGTCAGAGAAGGGACATCATCAGGTGAAGAAAGACCAACATCTGTTCCCGGATGATGTGGCCGGAAAAGTATCTTCTCCAGATGCCCCTCTTATGTACCGGATTATACGGGGCACAAGGTAGCCGCCTACAGCCCCTTTTAATAAAGGTACAGGGCATGTGAGAATTACACCGGAGTATTAGTTGGCCGGTGCAAATGTTAGTGATTTTAGTGTGTGCATCGAAGTATTAGATGCATTTAGTGATCTTAGGAAAGAGTGGATTATCTGCTCACAATTTCAAATAATTTTAATGGTGTCGTAAACAATAATGATAACAACAACAGTTAGCCAAAATACCAATCTTCCCCTCATCGTTCGGGGACCTCCAAACATTCTTTCGAAGAATTACGGAGCGCTCCATCTGCGAGGTCGGACAGTTGGTCACAAGCTACTACACAGCAGGCTGGCTAATAGCAGGGAGCCAGCGAAAGAAGAAGAAGGACGCAAACCGAGTAAGCAACAAGACCTACCAACAAGCGACCCACCAAGGCGTTCCCCAAGAGTGGAAGAAGAAGAAACAAGAGTGAGGAAAGACGCAGACCGAGTGAGGAGGAACAAGACCCACCAACAAGCGACCCACCAAGCCAACAGAAGGACGCAGACCGAGTAAGGAACAGGACCTACCAACAAGCGAAAACAAGAAGAAATCACGGATATACGGAGTTCAAGAAAAGAAGAAACCACGAATATACACAAAATATTCGGACGACCGGGCAATCAGACAAAGACGTCGGGGGGTCGGAAAACACAATCAATCACTACCAGAATCGTGTAGGAGGCAGAATCGGATATCGAGGAATCAACATCGAACATACCGGTTATCAACAAAATAAACCACGGATATATTATTCGGACGATCGGACACAAACGTCGGCCGGTCAGAAACACAGCAACACTCTACCAATATTGTGTAGAACACAACATCGGGCATTCGGAAATCGCCGTCGGAACAATCGAAACACAACAAATTGGAACAATCGAAACACGGCAATCTACGTCATATTGAAACACAACAATTTACATCGGGCAATCGAATGGAGGATTCCCCAAATCAGGAGATAGAAATTGCATTCTCTGCAGCATCAACATCGGACGAAGAAGAAAGCAGCTCATCCGGATTTCCACCGTAGAAAAAATAGCTCCATATGTACTGGAGCCTACAGGGGCAGAGTACAAGGGTACAGCCCCTGGTACCACACCGGCTGATGTGACACCATGTTGACACCAGGTGTCACGATGTGGCGGCCGGTGAAGATATTAGTGATTTAGTGAAGATATTGAGTGATTCCCACCAATGATAAAGTAATAAAAGACCAAAATAATAAAAAAATTCACGAGTGAATAGATTGAATAGATTTTTGGCGCACCCAACGGATGAATATTTTTTATTAACTATGCACACCGAATGGATTTGGAATTCGGAATCTCTAAATAAGAAACAGTAACTGTCTGTTTAATCACTACCCGCACCACCTACCCCCCCCCGGCAGGCCGGCAGTTGAAAACTTCAGAATTTTTCATGTACCGGTACCGTATGATTTGCTGCTGATTTGCTGATTCACTATCCTCGCCAAAACGCTTAACGTCCGACAAAGTTGCTCTCCAGCAAGCAAACACTCTTTCGCGAAACACTCTTTCTTTTTAATCAAACAATCAGCATGGCGCTGGAGTTAGCACTGCTTGGATAATACTATGACAACTACTTAACCCCAAATTATAATAACCCACTGCCTGGCGAGGAAGATAAGAAAAGAAGGGATTGTAGAACTCCTAGGATTGCAATGATTAAGAGATATAGTCAATCTGCTTTCATGTATCTCTATCAATTGGGCAATGATCAAGCCCTTCTCAATTGCTGTGGAGTTAACCATGTAGTATTCATCAAGCTTCTAGATATATTCGAGCCACTCTTCAGCTCATACACTATTGATAAGAACACTGGATCAATTTGGAAGTTTAAGGAATATAATAAACACGATTATATTCGTATTCAAGAGTTTGATGCAACCGGATGTCTTGCTCTTACCTTATCCTGGTTCCAAACCAGAGGATCAGCAGCAAGAGCAGTTGCTATAATGTTTGGATTAACAGCTTCTCCTGTGTACAGATGGCTAAAAATTGGACGTAAGCTCCTTGTTTCAGCATTACAAGACCATCCTGCTGCAAAAGTTTGCTTGCCAAATGAAGAAGAGATGCAACAATACATCAATGCTATTGCTGCTAAGTATCCAGCGCTTGGTCCACACAGAGTGCGTCCGATAATTGTCACGCGACCCAATGCGACCCCTCGCAAGCCCTATTTTGATAAAATTGACCCTGCCTTTGTTATGCGCAAAGGCAATTTTTTAAATTCACAATTTTTTGTGGTGAAGAGTTTCAACCCCCCTCAGGTTGCGACAAAAACTCTCCCCGAGGACTCAAAATGTATTATTTTCCTTCTGAATCCGGTCCGTTGAGAGTCTGATTCAAAGGATTCTGAAGAACAGCAACACTGCGTTAGTGTGTTAGTAGACAAACGATTGTACTCTCGGACGTACGCCTGACAATTGTGGTTGGATACTTTCGGCAACGGATAATCGGACTACAGGCGAGACTATGGAAACACCAGATCTCTTCTTACTGTGAACTTGTTCAGATACAGCGAGACAGACCTTAGTAATGTAGATTACAGGTAGTTGGTAACAACTAGTGTGCATTTTGGAGATATAATCAGTTGAATGTTAAAAGTATGAGATAAAGTGAAATCTTGCCAAAACCCAAGATATCTCTTTTATTGAGGTGAAATACATTGCAACTGCTGTTGCGTAGTGATGAGATTACTCGCTGATTATTTCCATGCATGCATTGATTGTTGATTGTATATATATGTATATATATATTGTGTGAGAAGCTTCTGACAACGGTTTCCTTCTCTTGTTCTCTTAGGAAGATTCCATGATACGTTTATCAATGAAATCAGGAATTGCTCCCGTATGTCGTATGATATTTCTTGAAATCAAAGATTGCTCACCAAAGAACAAGGGCAATACTAGAAAACAGGGATTGCTCACAGTCGATACGCAATGGGAATTGATGCGTTGTGGGAATCGATATGCCGTGGGAATCAATTACTTGGTTGATATGAGACTCATTGATTCGTACAAATAAAACATCTACCGTCGTGTAGCTTTGGTACTGCTGGACACGAAAGGAGTTGAATACTCCCCATGTTTCCTTGGGAAAGGCCATCACGTTTAAATGATGCTTCCATCATCTTGCAGGAGATTGCCAGTATTTCCACAGAAATGGAAGATGGGCTTGAGCAGTGGATACACAAATGAGTGTCCCCAATGCTTAGTGAGAATATCTGCACAATTATCCTTACCGGGGATGTGCAGCATTCGGATGAAGCCTTTTGCTATCATGCTTCGCACGTAGTGATACAATAGGATATGACGGCGTTTATGCAACCTTGCGTAGGGGAAGGTTGCTGTCTGAATCATCTTCTTGTTATCTCTCCACGAGTAGGAGATGTCATAGACTCGTGTTCCGAGATATCGGAATGAGTGACGCAAGTCAACAATTTGCTCAATGCAAGTTCTTCCTGCAACAAATTCGGCTCCGAATGTGGCCGTTTCCGTAGTAGCTTGTTTCTTTGAGAACCACATCATGGGAGTCTTGTTTGCAAAGTGAAGGATGCCGGTTACAGCCTTCCCATTGAGGATGTCATGCATGAGATTTGCATCATAGAAGTGTGTCAACACGACTGTCTTCCCAAGTGGTGCAGGAGCGTTGTCGGGTAGCTCCTCAGAATGCTCCCCATGGTCGGTGTTGGACCAGTCGATGGTGTCTGTTTCAGTCAATATAAAATCTGGAGGTTCCACTCTGAACCTGATCTTGAAATGTCTGAACTTGGAAATGTACCCATAGATACGTTTGGCACGGTCAAGATGTCCTTCTCTGGGTTGGGCCCTAAAACTTGAGAGCGTCATTACAGCGGTTTGTACATTGAATCGTCCAATGGGGATAATCCATTGAAGTGATCCAATCATGCTTTGGTATTTCTGGATACCAGAATCTTCAAGGAATGCTGATGAGTCCAATTCAAGATGATTGTTCTCGGCAATGGGTGATTGGAACCTAGTATTAGGTTTGCATCCAAAGATTTGTTCATATGACGCTTCCATCTTCTCAATGAATTTGATAGGGTTCATGCAGAGAACGCCATGTTCATCACGTTCAAAACCACATCCCAGGTGGAAGTTCATAGGTCCGGATCCCTTCAACTTGAAGCTGTATGGCTCTGACTGTAGGATCTCCAGAAACGAATTGGGATCAGCCATGCATAGGCATAGGTCGTTGACATATGTGCATATGAGTTCATATACACGCTCCCCATGTTTGTTCATTCCAGGCTTGAGGAAGATCTCCGGTTTGGCGCGAGACCTTTTGAAGCCGGGTTCGATAAGGCATGCCGCCAGTAAATCACCAAAGCATTTGCCTGATGATCTAAGTCCATATAGAGCCTTGTAGATGATCAAGAGATGACCTTCTAGTGATCCAAATTCTGGGCCTGCCTTGATACAGACTTTCTCACAAGTCACTGCTTCAAGATAAGCATTTCCAATATCTGTACCCCATGCTTTCAGACTGTTCAGTTCAGCTAGGAACAGACACATATGTAGACCACAAAGTGATACGACACCGGCGTATACACTGTGGACGGGAGCTTCAGTAAGGTTGCCATTTGCAACAAGACGAGCCTTGTGTCTACCATCATGTTTGACGGCATATATCATGTGTACCTTGATCTGTTGGAACCCGTTTGGAATGGATCTTGCCTTATACATTCCTTTGTCGATGAAGGTATTGTATTCCTTGAGTTGTTCCATTTCAAGAGTAATGGCATCTTCCCACTTGTGGTTCCCGTTGGCCTGGTCAAATTGGATCGCTTCTTTGTGGTTATGAGGTACCTTGGATCCGTATTGATATTGCGGAGCGGTACGGAAAGATCAAAGTTTGGCTTGATGCACGAGCCGATCAAGCTTCTTGGTTCTTTGTGCAAGGTTGGTGATTCGTTTGAGACATTTCCAACCTGGGAGGTCAAGCATGTTGTTGTCTTTACCATATTTGGCAACGGTAACAGGATCATCAGCCGCAATGTTGGCTAATGGTTCATATGTTCGTTCCATATTTTCCCATTCAATCCAAAGGTTATACTTGGAGCCTTTGTACTGAGGGTGCTTGTTATCCAATGGACCTTGGTGTCCTAGGATTCAGAGAAACAACCAAAGCTTGCCATCTTCTTGGGTTGAATCACGGTGGATGTAGTTCATGACATCGTTCTTGTATGCAATGATATCTTCAAGTTCGTCATCAGAATGCTTGCACTTGAATTTGATGAAACTTTATTGCGTTCAAGACTGTCTTCTACATTGACGATGGTAAGGCGCTTCTGAGTACCATCGGGATTGGGTACAAGGAAAGATCTGCCTTGTAGGTCGGCAATTGGGATGGTCGGGATGGTGAGCAGTTGAAATCATCATCGAATTGCACATTCCCTTCTACATTGGTAACAACTACCTCTGATGGGTCTACTGTAGGAGTAGCAGGGTTGGTGTGTGGAGTCGTGACGTCACTAACATCAAAGTATGCTAGCTCTGGTGGATCAAAATCATCTTCAGTAAGGAGAACACCATCGGATGTCTTGCTGAAGATGTGTGTCGTAGGAGGACCATCAAAACTCTCCCCATAGTTGTTAGGGAGTGGGGAAGGGGACCAGCTTGGGCTGTCATCGACCTTGGTATACAGAAAGCTTGGTAACAAGGGGTGGGCGGGTGGTTTGATAATATACTGATTACCCTTACCAGATGCTGTAGGTTTGCTGTCCTCAGGTGTCTTAGGCTTGTTCGCTTCAGGTGCCGCAGAGCTGTTGGAGCTTGTCTTGGTGTCCAAGTCCGTGGAGGATTCTGTAGTAGTAGGAGCAGTTGGGACGTCCTGTGGTTTGGACTTCTCATCTGAGACATCCGTAGGCGTTTGCTCCCCATGTTTTGTGATCGTAGGTGCGTCACCAGTTGCATACAGCCGGTTTGCTGAGTCCCTTGCTTTACGCCACGCAACAAAACCATCGTCAGTAAATAGGTCCGCTCGTTTATTGCGCGGTTCAGGTGTAAGAGCTGAGCGAACACCAGAACGGTCAAGCAATTTGTTAGTAACAGGGTCCCAGATCTGGAAGCATAGGCCATTGCCAACATGTTTGGCAATGCCAACAAAATGACCGAGGCGTTCGATGGACTGGGTACCAAAGGGCGAATCATTGGTCTTGAAGTAAACAGGTTCAAACCAAAAGAAACTGGTATATGCGCTGATGTCGCCAAGAGAACCAGTAGCAATGAAGATTGGTTGTTTATCAGATAGAGTAGGATCTGAAATAACATTGAGGAGGCCGGCGACATATGTCATACACAACAACCATAGATATGGAGGTGTGCCGGTGCGGTCCATGACACGGTTGATGATACGTTTGAACGTTTGATATCTACGTTCAAATTGGTTCTGGTGTTGGTGATAAGGTTCACTCTGCCAAAGTACAATCCATAACATCTTGAGATAATCAATGGCACGCTTACTGGACTGGTAGGATCCATTGTCACATAAGAGACGAAGAGGTCTACCCCATTTTTGAACGAAGTTCTGGAAACATGATAGGAAATCACCGGTGGTACGCATCTCTTCGACATGAATGATAAGGGATTGACAACCGAAGAAGATTTGTGCAAGTTTGGAACCGCCGTTGATTGCTGGGATGTCGGAGTACACGACATCAGACAAGACATCATCATTAAATGGTCAAACATTCATTGCCGGTTAAGGAGATTGAAATCTTTTGAAGAGGTTACCATCTGGACTAACAGCTAAGGAACCATATTGCATAGAATTTGTGAAGGCCACCTTGATACGGTTCGTAGAAACCCAGCAAAAGAAGGGTTTCAGGGATAGTAGTCATACTCGTTAGGATAACGTTCACCAGGTGTAGCTGTGACACGAGGTGGGTTCTCAGTAGTACATGCCGTAGGAAAGGCAAGGATCGTACCAGATGATGGAGACAAAATACAGCAAGCTAGACGTTCCTGATGGTCATACTAATCTGTCGGAGTAAGTCAAAAGGAGCGATCGTTGATGCCGTGATCATCAATAAGGAGAAATGCCGATCGAGTACATTGACTGGAGTACAAACTGAGAGACGTAACCGTTGATGAACCAGGGGATACAGATATATCCAAGCCTTCAAGACAACGTGTGTTCCCATATTCATCATATGTGGGGTAAGGGAGCCGTTATGGTTGCGGTGGATATTTCTGGAGGAAAATCTCATCCTTAGCACTGATGATGGTATCAAGGACGGAAGGGTCCCAATGTTTATCGGATGTCATGATAACATGTGGCAGTGTGTTGAATTCATCAGTGGTGTACTTACGCATGGCGAGATACGGCAGGCCATGTCGGATGCTGAGGGGCAATGCGTACCCATCAGTTGTGGTGATGACTTGTCCACCACCCGCCTTGATGGATGTATCATCGACAGTAGAGAAGTATGCTTCCATCTGACCAGACAACAGGATAAAGAAGTGTCTTCCTGTATATGTGCATTTGTTGAAAATAAGGATAATGGGACCTCTATTTGAAACAGAATATGCTCCACATGTTGCAATGGGAATATTCTGCACTTGGTGATTGTTGATGTCGGTGACATTGACATACCGAAGGTGGAATATCTTTGGAGATGAGACATGCATCATTGCCAATGATGCAACCATTTGCACCACGGTCAACCATAGCAAAACCAGGGTTGGAGACAGTAGCCTTATGTGCACGATAAGTATATGCGGACACTTGGTTTTCATGCTGTAAGGTCAAGTCGTCTTCAGGTTTGTACCATTTGTGAAAATTGACCAAGTAGGAAGATTTTCCAACGGGCACGAGAGTGTCACCATCCCTTTTATATCAGATGTCAGGGCTCTCAGAAAGAAATATGGCAGGATGAGCAGGTGATACGGATGACTTGAGAGGTCGCTGGTCCTTGGAGGAGGAGGTCTGAGACTTGTAGACACCAAGTGATGCATGGACGACGCCTTGGCGATCATTTTCAACAGCCGGATGTAGATCTTCTGAAGCATTGGTATGGTTATCACCACTTGAGGTATCATCTTTGAGGAATGTGACAGAATGATCATGCGTATAAGCTTTTTGAGTGATAGACTTGATGGTGTTGGGGTCCGGTTGACTGTCAGGAAGCAATTCAGATCGCAAGGAAGCGACTACTATTTTCTTGCCTTTGGGGGAAAATTCAGCCAATTCTTCATGTCTTGACGTGATAATGCCTTCCATAGGCCAGTCTGTAAGCGTGTGGTAGGATCAGGCAAATGTCCAGCTTTAGATACCGTGTAGTCTTGATAGCCGCCTTCAAATTTGATAGGAAGAGCATATTCGTTAGAATTGTGCCCTTGATCGAAAGAGAAGTCGTGAACATGTGCTCGTACTGTAGATTTCGGAGCAGACATTGTTGACTGAGAGTCAAGACAGGTAGCCTCAAGTAACAGAGTGATCTTGAGCTTGTGGATAGCAGCGGCTTCAGCTTGGATATCCGTGATGCTACTATTCGGGCCACCAAGGTCATTGACTTTGGCAAACTGTTCGCTTAGTTGGAAGCTGGAATAGCAGGCTTGGCATAATGCTGACTTGACTATATGGTACTCAAGAGGTTTATTGGGAGGCGGAAGTTTATTGAGGTGGTTCAACTCTTCGAACCAGTTCCTGATAAACTTTACCTTGGATTCTTTCCACTTGTCGAGATTCAACTTCAGTAACGCCTGCAATTGAGTTGAATTGTCGTACACCTTGGCCTTTGATTCACTATGTAGGTTTACAAAATCAAAGTACGCTTGCCGACCATTTTGTGTGATGGAATGGCTGTGTACGCATGATGATGATAGGTCGCTTTTGAAAACCTCTAACATAAGAACCCAGAAGAAGGCACATTGTTTGACGAAGAGGTCACGC
This sequence comes from Pseudo-nitzschia multiseries, assembly GCA_037355745.1. Classification (NCBI taxonomy): domain Eukaryota; phylum Bacillariophyta; class Bacillariophyceae; order Bacillariales; family Bacillariaceae; genus Pseudo-nitzschia; species Pseudo-nitzschia multiseries. The sequence goes on from CM074781.1 coordinate 9,248,584, forward strand.
GTGAAACCTTGTAATGCAGCAGGTGGCCAGGTCTCATTGAGGATTATTTTGGTGTCAATATTGTATGCTTCGAGCTTTGCCTTGAATCCAACAAGCCAATGTTTGAACCTTGAGTCCTTTGTGAGGGGCGTGAATGACTTTTCATCACATGATTTTCTACACCAAGACTCGTACTGTACTTGTTGTGGAGACTTGTTCTTGCTTGTTCCTGCAAGAGGAGCTGGAGGATTCAATATAGATTCATTCTGGAGATGCAGTGCACGTGTCATACGGAAAGCACTGAAGTCATTGTATGACTATGATTCTACATCCCTCCAATCATTTTCACTCTTGCGCAAATCCTTGGTGAAGTCTGCAAGTGCTTCTATGGTCTGTTGGATAGATCTGTGAAGTTGAGTTGGTAGTCCGCTACTGGTATCCATGTAGGTAGTAAGTTCGCAGGCAAAACCATGTTTGAGGAGTGCATCAAGAAAAGTTGCCCACTCATGCAATCCTCCTTCAAGGAGGGCCTCGGACAGCAAGTTATCTTCTTCCTTTGTAACGCAGAATATGGAGACAAGTATAATCTTCATGTGGTCATCAAAACTAGGAAGGTTGATTGCGTCTACGTTGTCATCATCTTTGTTGTTGGTCCCATTACCACCAAGATTCACCGGTATGTTTGGCATGTTTGCTTCTAATACGTCCGAGTTGTCGGAGGATGTAGAGGACTTGAATGAGGAGGATGACGTCGTGTCACTCGACTGATCCGATGGAGGAGGAGAAGAGTGTTGATTGTATGGTGAAAGGGAACTGCTTTGTAAACGATGTGCGATTGGCATATGCCAGCGTAGGGCGTGTGTTCACTTTCTCGCTTGTTCTTCATATGCAAGCTGCCTTGGAGCTTGCGACTGTTAATCTATTATTTTCCTTCTGAATCCGGTCCGTTGAGAGTCTGATTCAAAGGATTCTGAAGAACAGCAACACTGCGTTAGTGTGTTAGTAGACAAACGATTGTACTCTACGCATGACAATTGTGGTTGGATACTTTCGGCAACGGATAATCGGACTACAGGCGAGACTATGGAAACACCAGATCTCTTCTTACTGTGAACTTGTTCAGATACAGCGAGACAGACCTTAGTAATGTAGATTACAGGTAGTTGGTAACAACTAGTGTGCATTTTGGAGATATAATCAGTTGAATGTTAAAAGTATGAGATAAAGTGAAATCTTGCCAAAACCCAAGATATCTCTTTTATTGAGGTGAAATACATTACAACTGCTGTTGCGTAGTGATGAGATTACTCGCTGATTATTTCCATGCATGCATTGATTGTTGATTGTATATATATGTATATATATATTGTGTGAGAAGCTTCTGACAACGGTTTCCTTCTCTTGTTCTCTTAGGAAGATTCCATGATACGTTTATCAATGAAATCAGGAATTGCTCCCGTATGTCGTATGATATTTCTTGAAATCAAAGATTGCTCACCAAAGAACAAGGGCAATACTAGAAAACAGGGATTGCTCACCATCGATACGCGACGGGAATTGATGTGCCGTGGGAATCAATATGCCGTGGGAATCAATTACTTGGTTAATACGGGACTCATTAATTTGTAGGAATAAAACAACTACCGTCGTGTAGCTTTGGTACTGCTGGACACGAAAGGAATTTTAATGAAATGTCCCTTGATCTCTCAATTTTGACTAAATTGATTTAAAAAATCTATTTCTTGCTACCAAACTTCCTAACCTTAACCCAAGATATGAAATAAAATTAATTTCAGAAGTGTTTGTTTGCTATGTTCCCGCCTTGTTTCTATGTCACGTCGTGTCTTTTTTCATACCATTATGCCTTTTCATGCTCGCTCCGATAGCATCATGCTCATTCTCATCACGTTCATTTAAAACCACTATCAAAACCATTTCTTCCCCTCCCTTCTTCCAATAGCAGAACATGTCACAACCTAGTAAAAATTGCCATCACTTCAAGAAGGGTTGTTTTACCAAAATAACCAAATCATTTATCTGCTGTAGCTGCATGTCCTATAATGGCAAGTCGAAGACATTCATCAGAAGCAGACAAGATTCCTCTTCACACAAATCATACCGATATGTATCACAAGGCCTGTCACGTCACCTTGATTCAATAGCTTTTTGCCGTGATTTCTATTTAAACCATAACCTTAATGGAATTTTTGTCATCTGCCAAAAAAGAATCCACTACAGTTTGCCATTCCCCTTCACAATATGGCCTGACATTGACCAAGAATGGTCCAATTATTCCCTCCGCCGCTGTTGCTGCCGCTCACAATAACAAGGCATCCTCTAATGAAAAGTTCAACTCAGTACTAAATAGTCAGGTAGTACACAATTTATTTGTTCCACCAATTGATAGAAATGTAATTGAATCACAGTTGTTTCCTTCAGAAGACAACAGCAACAACGATGACATGGTTATTCATGAAGAAATTTGCCTTCCTATTCAGAACATTAATGGTACAGATGCTGTGGAAACCAAGGCATCCCAACCAAACATCAATGAAAAAGAGCAATTGATTGGATCCCGTGTTTCTTTTTCACCTACCAATAGGCTCATTGCTGAAATAAAGCTCATGAATCTAATGACAAAACACAAGTTACCTCTAAACACGTTCATATCTATTTTTCAATGGGCAAACAAATGTCAAACTATTCATGGTGTTGACTTCAGCACTACCTTCCCCCGCCATCGAGAAGCCATATTTAGTGAAATCAAGTCCAATTTGGGTATTTCAGAGACCAAGTTCGAGCCACACATAATTGACTGGTTACCTGGCAATTTACCCACCCAAATATTTGTTCCGTCCTTCCGAGACGCACTTCATTCCCTTCTGACCAATAAGGAATTGATGCCAAAAAAAATGTTTTTTCCCAATGTCAAGACTCCTCTTTCACCTGAAAACAACCCACCAATCACTAATGAAACATACATAACAGAACTACACCACGGCTCTAGATTTAGAAGAGTACAACAAATATCCCGTTCCTTGTGGTGCATGGGGACGTGTGAAACACTAGTAACCATGCAACTCTGTAAGGATTCCAATCCAAAAATAAAGAGAATAATCCCTGAGGTATTCGGTACAAATTAAGTCACAAAAAAATTGTACGATGATAAAGTAAAATTACCAAAAAAACAAAAAATGGAATTTCCTGCAACGCCGTTGCAGAAAATGGAAAAACAATAAATACGATAACATACCGGTGTGTATGGAGGAGTGATAGGATGGGGAACATCAAAATAAATTGTTATTGTACAATCTAGTAGTACTAGTATTGAAATAAGTAGTCAATATAGTGGAAAAAAATGGCGCGGCTAGGCCGACTGTTCTTTTTGGTTGGCCTACGCTCACAAGACTGCTTCCACAAAGAGAAATGTAATGCAAATTGCTGAATTCATACAATCGCTGCAAAAACAAGGCATCATAAAAAATTCACAAAATTGCCAAAAACACCGATGATTGGAAGAATATCAATTCAAGATGCCAAAACAAAAATGGTCCAACCTACCCAAGCCAAAAATAACACGGCTCCAAGAAAAGAAAATAGAAGCTATGGCAAACGCAACCAGGGACGGAGACACTAGAGATACTACAAAAATACAAGCATTACCAACATGTCCACCAAGAAGACCAAGACAACTGCAACAACGTAAGAAAGCACCACCGTGGCGGAAAGAGAGACACCACCAAAAAGAACAGCTGAAAACATTAGCATCATGGACAGTGACAGTGACAGTGACAGTGAAAGTGACAGTGACAGTGATTTGAGTTTGGTTAGTGAAGACAATGATGGGAGCTCCAACAAGAATACGGATAATAGTGTAAATATCCACGGGACAAGAAAAAAAAACTACGGACGGCAGACAACAGAAAAAGAACAACGTGCAATGTGTGGTGAAAGTAATAACAGAAATTTTGAGTAAGAATCCAGATCTACTAGAGAAGATGATGGCAATGGTGAGTGATAGTAAGAATGGTGAGAATTCTAAAGAGAATGCTGCAAAAACCACCAACACGGTTCCATTGAAAACAGTGCAGAGTGGTGATAGGATTGATAAAGTGAGTACATTGAGTTATGGAAGTATACATATGCAAACGGGTAGTATGAAACTAATGAAAACACATAAAGATACAATTGAAGGACAGGTGAGAGCCTATGTGAAGCAGGAATGGTATGGTGGCATTGAATTTCTGACATCAAAGAACTCTCCAAAAAAAATAATGGTGCAAGGAATTGATGCCGGTCGAATCTTCGTTACAAAAGATATCCCCATTAAAGAATTCTGTGACTATTTTGATAATGCGGTACCTAGAGCCCTGGCAAAATTGAGGCACAATAATTAAACATTGGCAAGAAAAAATTGGTTTGGTAAGTGTCGGCCTAATGGTTGAATCGGACGGAAATTCTTGTGCAGTTGACATTCTTCCATATGTGCCTATGACTGACGTACAACTAACCACGCCATACTATGATATCATACTGCCATTTGTTGTCATCACCGCAGCTGAAAGTGAAAAGGCAAAAGTGCCAGCATCATTCCCTGGTACTGTAGCTCTGAATCCAGACACGGTGGAAATTCCAGCAAACGAGTACCGGCGATATGGAAATGCGGATAATGAAGACTTTTATTATTTTGTGACAAGAATCCTGTCTGCCGTTAATCCGGGGAAGACAAACTTTAAGCTGAGGAAGGCAAAGGAGCTTATTAGTAACATCTTTTCTGTTACGGATGAAGCTTTTGTCCTAATGATAATTGACAACGAGTACAGCAGTTGGGAAAAACAGAAGCAAATGAAACTTCGATGGAACATACATAACACAAAAAACGAAAAAATACATGAAAAAATATTGCGATTCAAAGAGATGGAAGTGCAGATGGATGGGACTTAAAAGGACGGCAAGTGTTCGCTAAATTGTGCAAGAAGGTACAAACGTTAACAGAAGATCCTGAAACGGGCAAAAATTTGGAGAAAACGATGCTGGAAAGATTCAAGTCAGAAAAAAACCCTACCGGTACTGTATCAAAAGATGGTGGCACTGTTGCCAGTAGTCTTGCTGAAGAGGAAAATGGGGATGACAACTATATTGATTCTGTATTGATGCAATTGCTTGGCGGAATGGAGGAAGTTTAGGCATTATTTTCAGAATTGTTACTGTTCATTGTGTCAGTCCATTCACTAATTTGACGACAACGCGGGTGGGTTCAGACACAGTACGACACAGGTAAATCTTTGGGGAGAGTGATTAGGATAAAATGTACACATTCTACATACTATACATACCGTTGCAATAAATAGTACATTGTCTGACACAAATGATTAAAATGTACGAAAAGGAGTACGTCCGAGAACTGTTTCTCTACCCCCCACGGGCTATCGCGCGGTATTTTTAAAATTCTCGACCCTATTTTTAAAATTACCTATCTTTTTAGGTCGCGTGTCTACTAAAAAACCCCACGCGTCGCACACCTTTACTTTTGAGACAATATCTTGTCACTCCTCAAATAAAATAACTATTTTAGGGTTAAGGATATCACATTCTTTTTGTGACAAGCACTATTTTGTGTAAAACTTATGCACGAATGACTATTTTCATCTTCTCCACATGTTGCCACCATATAACGGGCTCTGTCCCAAATCCTCTAACTCCAACTCAAATCCCAACTCCAACTCCAACTCCAACTCAAATCCACCCCAGGCGGGCTATTCCACTTAAGAGTTTGGTTCCTGTTTAATGGCAAGTAGATCTGTAGTAATTTCAGAAGCTATACCGTCGGAATCGCCACCATTGTCTGAATCGTTCTTCAATAACCCGGAAGGAGGATTGATGTTTACATTTGGAACAACTTGATGATTGCCTGTTGGATCAATCATTCCATTGGGAACAACTGGATGATTGCTGGTTCGTGCAAGAATCTTATGAATATTTTGTTGGTGTCGAGCACTCTCTCTTGCTTGTGATAAGCAATCATTTTCCGTTGTTCTTGTTCTTGTTCTAGTTCTAGTTTGGCTTGGTGTTTTCGTTGTACTTCGGCTAGAAGATCCCTAACCATCTTTTCTTGTTTGGAAATTCCCTTCATGGTTGGTTTGATTGTTGATTGGAAGATTAGGATTAGTAGGATCAGTAGAGTAGATTGTCGATTCAAAGATTAGTTAGTAGTAGCACCTAACACGTTGGTTTTGGTTTTGCTGGTCAGAAAGAAAATGAAATAATGAATCATAATGAAGAAGTACTGGTGAAAATTAATGTATTACTAGTATCTACTAGTAATAACTCATGCAAAATAGCGAAGTTGGTTTTACGGGTACATGAAAGTCATAATCAACTCGATGGTAATCAACAACGCAATTGTCCACGATTTCCATTTCCATTCACATTTCCGTGCACCGTATGGAAGAACTGACGCGCCGGCCAACAAATGTATGGAAGAACTGATGGGATTTACCCATCCGGCGCTGTGTATTAACCCTCTTAAGAAGTTGACTGATTGTACGAGGAATGTTGCAATCATCACTAAGTAGTAATGCATTTACTGTACGGACCATTTTTGCAATCGAAGTATGGTAGTAAGGAATTTTACTGTACAAGAAAACAAATCACACACAAAGTAATACATTTAATTTTTTCCTTTGACGATCCATCTTTTCGACCTCCGTCCTGTTGACCCATTCTACTGATACTTTCCTTCAAAGAACAACTCAGCAACAACATCATGCCTACTGTTATCAAAACCCCTCTTCAAGTCTACTGTCGTGGTTGCTGGGATAAGAAAGGCAAAAAATCCAAGAATTTTGTAGGATATAAATCCATTTCAAATGGTAACTTGAAATACGTCTCCACCGGCCTAAGAAAACATCTCTGGCATAGAGGTATGTGCCCCGCCATTTACCATAGTCAGGGTCTAATTAAAAGAAAGATCTCTAACTTCTCCACCTGTATCAAAGTGCAGCCTACCTTGCCGTCTGTTCAACATTCTCCGTCAGATTTTGGGATGACTATGACACAAAACGGTCCATCTGTTCCCCCTTCCCATCTCTCCCACCATACCGTCACAAGTCAATCAGCCACCGGTCTTCATTCTGTTCTAAACAGACAGATTGTACACGATGTCTTTTTACCGCCAATGGATTGGAACTGCCATTGAATCTTACATGGCTGTTTCTGCTGTTCAAGATGAAGATGCATTCCCACTGAATAATGATATCAACAATACCGATGACGAGGATGACGATGTCGATGACGTAAACAAAAATAATGACAACAATTCTACCAACAACATAGATTGTGGAGACAACAAAGAAGATCACACTAATGGTGCTAATGCTAACTTTGATACTGCTCAGCAAGCCCCTCCACCACCATCTTTGCATGAAATCATTAATCTGAATGAAAGAGAGGAGGCATTTCAAAGTCACACAAAACTACCGCTGCCCCATCATCTTCTTGCTGAATTGGAACTCATGAATTTAATGGCCAGGCATAAATTGCCACTGAACACATTCAAATCAATTTTCCAGTGGGCAAAGAGAAGTCAAATCAGACCGGGTTTTGATTTTTGCGATGCCAAAATTAGATCTCAGAAAGCAATTTTTGACAATCTCCAATCCAATCTGGGTCTCTCCAATATGAAATTTCATCCTCATATACTGAATTGGGTACCTGATAATAAGCCCACTCAGGTGTATGTCCGTTCTTTTAAGGATGCCATTTATTGTCTACTTTCTGACCAGCAGCTAATGAGAGAAGAAAACCTCTCCTTTCCTGACTATTCCACCCCTCTATCTCCCGACAATAATCCTGAGTTGAATCCTCATTCTGTAATCTCAGAATTGCATCAGGGCTCGTGGTGGAAATCTTCTTGGAAAGAAATTTACAATCCCAATTCGCAAGAAATTCTTGTTCCTAGTATATTTTACATGGACGGCATATCTTTGGATGCGCACGGATGACTTACATTAACACCATTGAACATGACACTTGGTATCTTTAATGTGGAGACCTGCGCTTGACCTGAAGCATGGACAGCTATTTACTTCCATCCCAACCCAGAATGGGAGTCAACCAGACACTCTTGTCCTGCCACTTCGAAGGAAACAATTCAGAATCTTCACAATGGTTTGAAAGTAGCGTTTTGTTCCTTTAAAGCCATGTGTAACAAAGATGGTGGTATCGAATGGAATCATCTTCCGTACGCAAATCAACAGTGGAAGGTAAAAATGAAATTTGCCATTGCCTATATTATCGGCGACACAGAACTTCATGATAAATTGTGTGGAAAATACAGCTCCTTCAATAAGGGTGTCATGCGGATGTGCCGTCACTGCAACTGTTATTCTCCGAACATAAACATTCCTTCTGTTCAACCTGCAACAAAGAAGTGGTCTCCTGTCGATTTTCATTGTTTTCCTGGCACTGATCTAAACGATATCAATAAGAACTTCAAAAACAACTCTCATCACAACATCAGGAATGTATTTCATGATCTATACTTTGGTACAAATGAGAACAACATGCATTTTGCAACTCCCAGTGAATGTTTGCACATGCACCAGCTTGGTACTGCCAAACGGGCCGTCAAGTCAATTGAATTGTTGCTCCGCGGAAGTGTTCCATGTGTTTATGCCCCCTAATTTGAAGCACGGCGTGGCTGTTGCTAACAGTATTGGCCATTTAGCACAACGGTACGGTGGTTTGTTATCACGCCAGTCTGATAGAGATTTTCCTTGCACCAAATTTGGGACTCAGCTTCTATCAACCACAAAGAAAGAAGGGCATGATTTCTCTGGAATGCTTATTTCTCTTCTGATCGCTATGGTTTCCAAACATGGATCTGACATTATTGGTGACCATCGTTTCGTAAAGAAACAGATAGAGGTAATTCAGCTCATTCTATTGATGGAAGAATTTCTTAAACACGGTCAAATGAAAAATGCTTCCTTAAAGAATCTCCCAAAAACAATTGCGCACTTTATCAATTGTATAAACTCAACATGTCACAGAAAAGGGATGGGAACAAAACTAATCAAGAATCACCTGTACTTTCACCTACCAGATTATATCTCTTTATGGGGAAGCCCCGCAGGCTGGGATAGTGCTCCTAATGAGTCTCACCATAAAACTGAGATTAAAGCTCCTTCCAAGAACACACAAGGTAATGCTGCATCACTAATTGGTCAAACGGCCAAGCAAAAGTCAGAGAAAATGATACTAAGCCAGGCAACATATCACGACAACTTGAATCCGCCTGACCCTCCTCCAATTGAACGTCCTGATGGTGGCGGTTCTCATTTTCAAATAATGAGAACCAAGAATGAGGAATCAACAATGAAGTGGCTTCGTTCTACGAACAAAACAAAACCATTTTTTCCTTCTGACATACTTGACTTTGTTTGTGATTCTGTTCTACCTTTATTGGAGAATCCTTTGCACATTTGTGGAGTTACAGAACACAATCATTATGATGTTGCTTGTGGTTCTAATTGTATATTTCGCTCGCATCCTTCATATAGATCGAACAGTTCTCTGCTCAACTCCGTATGGATGGATTGGTGTTTGATGAAATTGGGACTTTGATTTGAATAACAATCCAAAGCTCATTCCGTGCCATCTGCTATGCTTGTTAACTGTACAGAATCTGAAGCAGCCATACAGTAGTATTGGTGGGTATCTAATTGATACAAACGGAATGTATGCCGTTGCTCGTTGGTTTCAAGATGAGCCCAAGAAAACAGCTTCTGAATTTGTCAAACGTGGGCGCCTGATGAATTCTCTCTACCTATTTCATGTCGACACTATCCATTCTGAGCTGGCAGTTGTCCCAGAGCAAGGAAAAGATGGCTGTATATCAAATTGTGATTGGCTCGTGATATTAAATGGTATCTTGTGGCTTGATTTCTTTGAAAGCAAAAATGCTGCTACACCACCGTCTTACAAATGTTTGTACAACGCATGCACACTACAGGACGACATCCAGTTGGAACCGTTTGAGATGACATTGAATGATAACAAATTCAGTGATTATCTATCAAGTTCAGACAGCAATACTTCTGACAGCAGTTCCGATTGAGTAGCGAGGGGGAATGGAACGGCAAACTTAAATTATTGTTTAATATTATTATAGAGGCTTGGCTCTAAGGACAGTTTTGCGGGATACGTAGGCCGACATGATATAACACCCTTCGAATTTGGGATTCAAACAGCTATGTAATACTAATGGATTGAAAAATAGAGTATCGCCAGAACACAATGGGACTTTCACTCCATAAGTGGGGAACACAAAGTAAATCACCTCGTCAGCAGACACTTCCGCTGGAGCAATAACCGTCAGCCTTGTATAGTACATATCATCATCGACATGGTATCGAGAATGGTAATTGCGACCAATCAAAAAAGCTAATACCTGCTACCTAATGGCATTTAGCTTTGTACGAGACAGAATCTGAGACAACACATTCATTTCCTCCTCAACAAACGGTTCCACGTCAATTAAACTATGATGCATATGCTTCACAATTTCAACTGTTGTCTCTTCTAGCTCTAGTTTCATGCTGGGATCAACATGACTTTTGAAAACATACACACCATTATTGGAATCCAATCTTTCTGGTCAAATTCCAATGATAGCATAATCATCATTGATACTGCCCTGCTTCAGTCCTCTTGCAATGGTTGGTTTTGCTCCAACAATAGCAGGAGCAAATTCTCTCAACAATTGGATATTATTCTTGGAAGCCAGGTGTCGTTCCGCAAAATGTCGTGAAACTTTGGCAAAAATGCCCAATGACGGTTTAGAATCATCAAACGCAAGAATATGCTTATTTTTTGTACTATCCAACGTCTCAAAATTGTCTATGGTGGACAGCGTCTGTGCCGGTTGATACTTCTTCTTTCCTCCTATTTGGCCACCCCAAGTTGTTTCCATGTATTTACCTTCCACCACAGTTGTTCGGTATTTTTTTCAGCGCTATTGTATGGACACCATTTTTGCAAGTTGAACGCCTATTCCTTTCCTTCTTCATCGGTTTTATCAGAGACAAGTTCGTATAAGTTTCGTGGCTTGTTGACACCGGTGCACCAATCCTCAGAAAGTTTGAAGACATTCTCTGTTTACTTCTTTTCTCATGTTTCCTCTTTGCTTTTTGCTTCCTTCCTCGTGCTGAGAATTGCTTTCAATAGGTTGTGGTTGTTTCCATTGTTGTTGGAGGAGACCAATTGCCATTGCCGATGCGGGTGCCAATGCCGTTGCCGATGTCAATGCCGATGCCAATGCCGATGGAGCAGAAGACCAATCAATTGCCGTTGCCGATGCCGATGGAGTGGAAGACCAATTGTCGTTGCCATTGCCGTTGCCGATGCCGATGGAGTGGAAGACCAATCAATTGCCGTTGCCGTTGCCGATACCGTTGCCCATGCCGATGCCGATGCTGATGCCAATGCCAATGCCAATGGAGCGGAAGACCAATCAATTGCCGTTGCTGTTGCCAATGCCGATGGAGTGGAAGACCAATTGCCGTTGCCAATTGCCGTTGCTGTTGCCGTTGCCGTTGCCATCGCCGCTGCCGTCGCCGCTGCCGTCGCCGCTGCCGTCGCCGCTGCCGCTGCCAGTGCCGGTTCCATTGCCGTTGCCGTTGCCGATGCCGATGCCGATGCCAATGCCGATGCTGATGCCGATGCCAATGGAGTGGAAGACCAATCAATTGCCGTTGCCGTTGCCGATGTCCAATGCCAATGCCGTTGCCGTTGCCGATTGCCGATGCCGATGCCGATGGAGTGGAAGACCAATCAATTGCCGTTGCCATTGCCGATGCCGTTGTCTATGCCTATGCCGATGCCAATGCCAATGCCAATGCCAATGCCGATGGAGTGGAAGACCAATCAATTGCCATTGCAGATGGAATCGTTGCTGATGGCTGTTGCTGTTGCTGTTGGTCTCGCTTTGCGGTTTGTTCCATCGTTCCCAGTTGCGGTTGGTTCAATCGTTCCGTTGCCTTTGCCGGCGATCCTATTCAAATATATGATAATTGAACAAAATGGGTGAGTATCTATTGATGTAGTATAGTAAATAATAACAACAGAATAATATAATGTACATGCCAATCGATTCGTAATTGTCACCAACCGGGAAAATTCCCCGCACCTACAGGGAAGAAGACGATGCACCTCAAGAAAAGATTTGCCTGTTGTTGCTATTGCTGTTGCTGTTGCTGTTGCTGTTGCTGTTGCCGACGATTGTTGTTGCTGTTGCTGTTGCTGTTGCTGTTGCCAACGATTGCTGTTTGCGTATCGATTGCTGTTGCCGACGATTGCTGTTGCCGACGATTGTTGTTGTTGTTGCCGACGGTTGTTGTTGCTGTTGCTGTTGCTGTTGCTGTTGCTGTTGGCAACGATTGCTGTTGCCGATGTTCCGATGCTCCAGGGGAAACGCCGCACCTCAAGGAAAGGAAAGATTCGTCACACTCCGATCCGTTGATTCCGATCCGGTCCTATGAAAATAAGAAGAAAAACAGAAGGGAGGAAATACATTATCAGCAATGCCAGAGGCAGTATCATTGTCTATGTATCTCACGTCGTTGCCTTCTATCTCTCTCATTTGTACCGTTGCTTGTTCTGATTCGTTTTACCGTTCTTGTTCCGATCCGTTGTTCCGGTCCGATTCATTATTCGTTGTCATTGTTCTTGCTGCTGCCGTAGATTTGAAGACTTCTTACTCCTATGTCACGAAAAACAGTATCTTGCTCCTGTTGATATAGAGGCAAGGGATGGAGGTTTATTGCTTTCAAGACGTCTATGTTTGGGGCCAATTCAAACAAGAATATCTACTATCCAGCAATTCCCCTCTCGTCCAATGCTAACTACTTCTTTTGCAGTACAAGGCTGTTATTTCGGACTGAAATATCTGAGAACGGATCGTTGTGCTACTAACACGTCAAATGTGACTAGTAAGAGGGTCGGATCCCACGTTCTCGGACGGAGTGTTGATTGCAAGAAACAACACTCTTCTCAGATAGGTTGGATGTAAGATTATGAAGGGAAAAAGTTTTTTTTTTGTGTGTGTGTTAGAGATTAATTTTTTAAACGAGGTAGAAAAAAAAAATCATCGATACCATCGAGGATACTTCAACTTCTGTAGAATTCTACAGATTTTTGTACTAGTATAGATTTCTACACGTTTTTTGTACTAGGTAGTTCCTGGTTTTGAATACGCGTAGGTTTCTACTCCGGTAGATTTCTACAAGTTTTTTGTACTAGATAGTTCCTGGTATTGAATCCGTGTAGGGTTCTACTCCAGTAGATTTCTACACGTTTTTGTACTCAATAGTTCCTGGTATTGAATCCGTGTAGGTTTCTACTCCAGTAGATTTCTACACGTTTTTTGTACTAGATAGTTCCTGGTATTGAATTTGCGTAGGTTTCTACTCCAGTAGATTTCTACACGTTTTTTGTACTAGGTAGTTCCTGGTATTGAATTCGCGTAGGTTTCTACTCCAGTAGATTCCTACACACATTTTGTACTAGATACTTTCTGGTATTGAATCCGAGTAGGTTTCTACGCCAGTATATTTATACGCGATTTTGGTACTAGATACTTTCTGGTATTGAATTTACAAAGCCTACTACTAGAGTAGTTTTCTACACAATTTTCTTACCAGATAATTTTAGGTGATGTACAATTTTACAGTAGCACATAGTAGTACCAGGGGGGGTAAAGTATTTGTGAGGAGTCCACAATGCTTACAAATTCTTTACACCTTGCCCACCAGAGGGTATTTTTGATGCGATTACAGGGCACAAACTGACTTATTGGGTAATGGATAATAAGAAAGCCTCCTGTCCAAGCCATGAATACATTCATCGTGACTCATCAATTGCATATTGGGGAAAATTTTGCCACACAGAATGCCAGAAATGTTGTGGTTTGACTCTCCAAATGACAAAAATGAGGGTATTTTTGGTGCTATTCCAGGGCACAAACTGACTTATTCTTGGGTAATGACTCCAAAAGTATACGGTCCAAGCCAGAAATACATTCATCATGAATCATCAAATACATATTGGGAATTGATGTAGCAAACCGGATGAGGGGAATGGTAGTGAAGTACAGACCAGCAAACCGGGGAACCACCTTGAGTATACAGCGCACGTACTTCGAGAAAGATCTCACTGTATCAGCAATCACAACATCAGTGCGTACGGAACATTCCCTGTAGGTACACCAGTACAAATCTTACTGGGAATTCTGTAAGCATCGAATTCTGCAAGCGAATTCTGCAAGCGAAATCTGCAAGCGAAATCTCTGCAAATACAGGCTAAGCGCTAACAAGCCTGGTGTAGAGGATTCCCCCAGCAGAATCCAAGCCCACAGCTCACTCTTTTGCTCCTAAACCGATTAGTAGTAGAAATAGCCCGCCACGCCCGCCCACAGAAAAGGCTTAACAGCCAGAGGCTTAACCGCCCACGCTGTTAAGCCCGACTGTACGCCAGTGTGTGTGGGCAAAGCAAACTAAGGGACTGGCCTCTGGGCAATACCACCAGAGTTCCGGATCCCCCTCTAGCACTGCTTAACCCACCAACCCACCAATGAACTACAAGCATTTCACATCCATTACTACAAGTAGGTTAGCTACTGAAGCTATCACAAACGTAGCGCGTGATAGCAACTTTGACACACACAATGCTGGAAATGTTGTGGTTTGTCTCTCCAAATGGGAAAAATGAGGGTATTTTTAGTACAATTCAAGGGCACAAACTAACTTATTGGGTAATGACTCCAAAAGTATCCGATCCAAGCCATGAATACATTTATCATGACTCATCAAATGCATATTGGGAACAACTTTGCCCCACAGAATGCCAGAAATGTTGTGGTTTGACTCTCCAAATGGCAAAAATGAGAGTATTTTGGGTGCAATTCAAGGGCACAAACTGACTTATTGGGTAATGACTCCAAATGTATCCCGTCCAAGCCAGGAATACATTTATCATGACTCATCAAATGCATATTGGGAACCAATTTGCCCCACAGAATACCAGAAATGTTGTGGTTTGACTCTCAAAATGGCAAACATGAGGGTATTTTTGGTTAAATTCATGGGCACAAACTAACTTATTGGGTAATCACTCCAAAAGTATCCGGTCCAAGCCATGAATACATTTATCATTACTCATCAAATGCATATTGGGAACAAATTTGCCCCACAGAATGATGCAAATGTTGGGGTTTGTCTCTCAAAATGGCAAACATGAGGGTATTTTGGGTGCAATTCCAGGGCACAAACTGTCTCATTGGGTAATGACTCCAAAAGTATCCGGTCCAAGCCATGAATACTTTCATCATGACTCATCAAATGCATATTGGGAACAACTTTGCCCCACAGAATGATGCAAATGTTGGGGTTTGTCTCTCAAAATGGCAAAAATGAGGGTATTTTGGTTGCAATTCCAGGGCACAAACTGACTTATTGGGTAATGACTCCAAAAGTATCCGATCCAAGCCATGAATACATTTATCATGACTCATCAAATGCATATTGGGAACAAATTTGCCATACAGAATGCCGGAAATGTTGTGGTTTGACTTTCCAAATGGCAAACATGAGGGTATTTTGGGTGCAATTCAAGGGCACAAACTGACTTATTGGGTAATGACTCCAAAAGTATCCGATCCAAGCCATGAATACATTTATCATGACTCATCAAATGCATATTGGGAACAACTTTGCCCCACAGAATGATGTAAATGTTGGGGTTTGTCTCTCAAAATGGCAAACATGAGGGTATTTTGGGTGCAATTCCAGGGCACAAACTGACTTATTGGGTAATCACTCTAAAAGTATCCAGTCCAAGCCATGAATACATTTATCATGACTCATCAAATGCATATTGGGAACAAATTTGCCCCACAGAATGCCGGAAATGTTGTGGTTTGACTTTCCAAATGGCAAACATGAGGGTATTTTGGGTGCAATTCAAGGGCACAAACTGTCTCATTGGGTAATGACTCCAAAAGTACACGGTCCAAGCCATGAATACATTTATCATGACTCATCAAATGCAAATTGGGAACAAATTTGCCCCACAGAATGCCAGAAATGTTGTGGTTTGACTCTCCAAATGGCAAACATGAGGGTATTTTTGGTTAAATTCATGGGCACAAACTAACTTATTGGGTAATGACTCCAAAAGTATCCGATCCAAGCCATGAATACATTTATCATGACTCATCAAATGCATATTGGGAATTGATGTAGCAAACCGGATGAGAGGAATGGTAGTGAAGTACAGACCAGGGGAACAACCTTGAGTATACAGCGCACGTACTTCGAGAAAGATCTCACTGTATCAGCAATCAGCAACATTGGTACGGAACGTTCCCCGTAGGTACAGTAAGAATCTTACACGAATTTTGCAAGAATCGAATTCTGCAAGCATTGAATTCTGCAAGCTAATCTTGCAAGCATCAAAAATCTCTGCAAATTACAGGCTAAGCGCTAACAAGCGTGTAGAAGATTCCCCTAGCAGAATACAAGCCCACAGCTCACTCTTCTGCTCCTAAACCGATTAGTAGTAGAATTAAATAGGTAACACGTCCTTGTTCAATAGTTATCCTATTGCACCCGTACGACAAGCCTATCTGTTGGTCCCCTAGCCTTGCCTAGTGTACCTGTCCTGGTCCCCTAGTATTGCCTAGTGTACCCATACATCAGTCAGTCTCTTACTAATACACTCACACCTCAACAGCTCCCCTTTGTCACCTTACCATAGGCCCGGCCTTGATACCGTCGACTCCGACGTCTCCCTGCACCTCCAAGCACCTCCTCGCAAACAGTCCGCACCTCCAAGCATCCAGTCGACTCGAATTTGGTCCCCCCAGATCAGCAACGGACCTCCAAGCGTCCGCGCATCAATTCGGTACCGATTTGCACCTCCAGTTGATTCTCCGACCGGCTGCCAAGCGTCCAACGCGCCCCTCCAGTTGCTTCCTCCATAATCCGTGCCTCCAATCAGGTAGCAGATCCCTAAGATACCGACTGATACAGCACATCCAAGCGTCCGCGAATCGATTTGGTCACCAGTCTGCACTTCCACCGACTTCTCCAATAGTCCGCACCTCCAAGCGTCCAGCCCACTCGATTTAGGTCTCGGTAGATACAGCACCTCCAAGCGTCCGCAGATCGATTGGTCACCAGTCTGCATCCGACTTCTCCACCCGACTGCACCTCCTAGCGTCCAGTCGACCCGTTAGCAGATTCCTTCGCTAGCAGATTCCTAAGATACCAACCTCCGACAGTCCACAGATCCGTACATCCTCGCACCTCCAGTTGATTTCTGTGATACCTCACCTCCGGTGCTCTCTTGTGACACTAAGATACCGACGACAATCCATACCAAGCTGCCGACAATCCGCACCTCCAATCAGCCCGTAGATTCCAATACCGGCTACTCCAATAACCGGCACCAACATGCTGACCTACACTGAGTATTACCAGACCACCCCCAGTCCTCTTGGAGTGGGACCCGCCTGGGACCTGGCCTACAAAACCATCTATGACTACTTTGCTGAGGAAACAGCCACCCCCATACTCCTGGGTCGGCTCTTGGACCTCTTCGAACCAGAAGCTGTGGGGGCCCTAGGAATATTCCTGACCAACACCTTTGGAAGGGCGCGCCTCCGATTGGTGCACGGCCTCTGGAAGTACCCGTGGCCCTTAACCGCGCCAAGTACCAACAAGGGCAAGGCCTTTGGCTACCTGGATGACATCGAAGGCAATGCCGGAGAGCTAGTGCTAGTGGATGCTGCCCTCCTTCCTCACGACGACTACCTACGCCTCCATCTACTCACTTACGAATCACACATGAATTAGGTAAGCACAAACCGCACGCGCGCGCCTGTACACCTCTCAACTTGTATGTGCCTCCCAAACTTTCTCCAGGTTCCACGCCCCCCCCCCCCCCCCCCACCCCAAGTCCCCCCTCCCCAAGGCCTAGGTCCGAGTCCCTAGTCCCTCCTCCAGCTTCTGCATCACCAATTCCCTCCTCCACCTCCACTTCCACATTGCCTAGGTCCGATCTCCTAGTCGCTGCGAACCTATTGTCTTTGCCTAGGCCCGAGCTCCTAGTCACTGCCAACCCATTGCCTAGGCCCGAGCTCCTAGTCAACCCCACCAGCCCATTGCCTAGGCCCGAGCTCCTAGTCAACCCCACACCGACGCCTAGGCCCGAGCCCCTAGTCACGGCACCCGCTGCGAATCTATTGTCCTTGCCTAGGCCCGAGCTCTTAGTCACTGCCAACCCATTGCCTTGGCCCGAGCTCCTAGTCAACCCCACACCGACGCCTAGGCCAGAGCCCCTAGTCACGGCACCACTCTCCGTTCCCCTAGTCACTACATCCCCCTACGCCGTCAACAGGCTGGACGTGCACATCAACCGGGCTATCACTGTCTACAACAACAGCACTAGCTGGGGGGACTTCATCCGGACCATCCGAGGACGGGGTGACATCCATCCTGATGTAGCCACCATCCCCCATCCAGTGGGGAGCCTCCTTGACCGCTATGGCAAGGACGGCACCCCCGCCACCATGTCCGTGCCCCCTTGGGATCACCCTCGGATTGCAGCTGCCCTCCAACGGGGTCCTCACCAATCCTCCCACCAGGGTATTGACTTCCTGCGCGAGGAGTATGCCGACATGATGGACAAGCAACAATGGACTGTTCTCCCCGCCAGCCTCATCCAAGACCTTCCTGGACTCCGCCTGAGCCCCCTTGGCTTAGTCCCCCAACAAGGTCGACGCCCATGAATGATATCCAATTACACCTACTCGGACGTCAACCAAGACACCATCCCTCTTGCCCCTGCAGACGCCATGTAGTTTGGCCGGACACTCCCGCGCCTCCTCACCAAACTGCACCGCGCCAACAACAGGTTCGGTCCAGTGTATGTCAAAGATTGACCTCGCCGATGGCTTCTACCGCGTCCGATTGCACCCAGACGACACCATGAAGCTAGGGGTCCTGTTCCCCTCTCGCCCCGGCAAAGCTCCGCTCATTGGCATCCCCCTCACCAACCCTATGGGGTGGAAATCCAGTCCTCCCAACTTCTGTGCCTTCACTGAAACCATTGCAGACTTGGCCAATGCCACTCTTGCCACCGGGCTCGCCGAGGCCCGGCTCAGCCCCCATCGGCTGGATCTCCCCTCTGAAACCACACCCGTCGCGCCTCCCATTGAGGCCCCAGCTCCAGCCATCCATCCGCCGCTTCCTCCTCCCGCTACTGCCTCCATTATGCCCCACAGAATGATGCAAATGTTGGGGTTTGTCTCTCAAAATGGCATACATGAGGGTATTTTGGGTGCAATTCCAGGGCACAAACTGTAGCATTGGGTAATGACTCCAAAAGTATCCGGTCCAAGCCATGAATACATTTATCATGACTCATCAAATGCATATTGGGAACAACTTTGCCCCACAGAATGATGCAAATGTTGGGGTTTGTCTCTCAAAGTGGCAAACATGAGGGTATTTTGGGTGCAATTCCAGGGCACAAACTGACTTATTGGGTAATCACTCCAAAAGTATCCGGTCCAAGCCATGAATACATTTATCATGACTCATCAAATGCATATTGGGAACAAATTTGCACCACAGAATGCCAGAAATGTTGGGGTTTGTCTCTCAAAATGGCAAACATGAGGGTATTTTGGGTGCAATTCAAGGGCACAAACTGTCTCATTGGTTAATGACTCCAAAAGTATCCGATCCAAGCCAGGAATACATTTATCATGACTCATCAAATGCATATTGGGAACAAATTTGCCCCACAGAATGATGCAAATGTTGGGGTTTGTCTCTCAAAATGGCAAACATGAGGGTATTTTGGGTGCAATTCCAGGGCACAAACTGTCTCATTGGGTAATGACTCCAAAAGTATCCGATCCAAGCCATGAATACAATGATCATGACTCATCAAATGCACATTGGGAACAACTTTGCCCCACAGAATGATGCAAATGTTGGGGTTTGTCTCTCAAAATGGCAAACATGAGGGTATTTTGGGTGCAATTCCAGGGCACAAACTGACTTATTGGGTAATGACTCCAAAAGTATCCGATCCAAGCCATGAATACATTTATCATGACTCATCAAATGCATATTGGGAACAAATTTGCCCCACAGAATGCCGGAAATGTTGTGGTTTGACTTTCCAAATGGCAAACATGAGGGTATTTTGGGTGCAATTCAAGGGCACAAACTGTCTCATTGGGTAATGACTCCAAAAGTATCCAATCCAAGCCAGAAATACATTTATCATGACTCATCAAATGCATATTGGGAACAACTTTGCCCCACAGAATGCCAGAAATGTTGTGGATTGACTCTCCAAATGGCAAACATGAGGGTATTTTGGGTGCAATTCAAGGGCACAAACTGACATATTATGTAATAACTCCAAAAGTATCCGGTCCAAGCCATGAATACATTTATCATGACTCATCAAATGCATATTGGGAACAACTTTGCCCCACAGAATGATGCAAATGTTGGGGTTTGTCTCTCAAAATGGCAAAAATGAGGGTATTTGGGTTGCAATTCCAGGGCACAAACTGACTTATTGGGTAATCACTCCAAAAGTATCCGGTCCAAGCCATGAATACATTTATCATGACTCATCAAATGCATATTGAGAACCAATTTGCCCCACAGAATGCAAGAAATGCTGGGGTTTGTCTCTCAAAATGGCAAAAATGAGGGTATTTTGGGTGCAATTCCAGGGCACAAACTGACTTATTGGGTAATCACTCCAAAAGTATCCGATCCAAGCCATGAATACATTTATCATGACTCATCAAATGCATATTGGGAACAAATTTGCCCCACAGAATGCAAGAAATGCTGGGGTTTGTCTCTCAAAATGGCAAAAATGAGGGTATTTTGGGTGCAATTCCAGGGCACAAACTGACTTATTGGGTAATCACTCCAAAAGTATCCGATCCAAGCCATGAATACATTTATCGTGACTCATCAAATGCATATTGGGAACAACTTTGCCCCACAGAATGCCAGAAATGTTGTGGTTTGACTCATCGAAATGGCAAACATGAGGGTATTTTTGGTTAAATTTGTGGGCACAAACTAACTTATTGGGTAATGACTCCAAAAGTATCGGGTCCAAGCCATTAATACATTTATCATGACTCATCAAATGCAATATTGGGAACAACTTTGCCCCACAGAATGATGCAAATGCTGTGGTTTGACTCTCCAAATGGCATACATGAGGGTATTTTGGGTGCAATTCAAGGGCACAAACTGACATATTATGTAATCACTCCGAACGTATCCGATCCAAGCCAGGAATACTTTCATCATGACTCATCAAATGCATATTGGGAACAAATTTGCCCCACAGAATGCAAGAAATGCTGGGGTTTGTCTCTCCAAATGGCAAACATGAGGGTATTTTGGGTGCAATTCCAGCGCACAAACTGTCTCATTGGGTAATGACTCCAAAAGTATCCGATCCAAGCCATGAATACATTTATCATGACTCATCAAATGCATATTGGGAACAAATTTGCCCCACAGAATGATGCAAATGTTGTGGTTTGACTCTCCAAATGGCATACATGAGGGTATTTTGGGTGCAATTCAAGGGCACAAACTGTCTCATTGGGTAATGACTTCATAAGTATCCTGGTCCAAGCCAGGAATACTTTCATCATGACTCATCAAATGCATATTGGGAACAAATTTGCCCCACAGAATGCAAGAAATGCTGGGGCTTGTCTCTCAAAATGGCAAACATGAGGGTATTTTGGGTGCAATTCAAGGGCACAAACCTGACTTATTGGGTAATGACTCCAAAAGTATCCGATCCAAGCCATGAATACATTTATCATGACTTATCAAATGCATATTGGGAACAAATTTGCCCCACAGAATGATGCAAATGCTGGGGTTTGACTCTCAAAATGGCAAAAATGAGGGTATTTTTGGTGCAATTCCAGGGCACAAACTCACTTATTGGGTAATCACTCCAAAAGTAACCGATCCAAGCCATGAATACTTTCATCGTGACTCATCAAATGCATATTGGGAACAACTTTGCCCCACAGAATGCCAGAAATGTTGTGGTTTGACTCTCCAAATGGCAATCATGAGGGTATTTTGGGTGCAATTCAAGGGCACAAACTGTCTCATTGGGTAATGACTCCAAAAGTATCCGATCCAAGCCATGAATACTTTCATCGTGACTCATCAAATGCATATTGGGAACAAATTTGCCTTCACAGAATGCAAGAAATGCTGGGGTTTGACTCTCCAAATGGCATACACGAGGGTATTTTGGGTGCAATTCAAGGGCACAAACTGTCTCATTGGGTAATGACTTCAAAAGTATACGGTCCAAGCCAGGAATACTTTCATCATGACTCATCAAATGCATATTGGGAACCAATTTGCCCCACAGAATGCAAGAAATGCTGGGGTTTGTCTCTCCAAATGGCAAACATGAGGGTATTTTGGGTGCAATTCCAGGGCACAAACTGTCTCATTGGGTAATGACTCCAAAAGTATC
This sequence comes from Pseudo-nitzschia multiseries, assembly GCA_037355745.1. Lineage (NCBI taxonomy): Eukaryota > Bacillariophyta > Bacillariophyceae > Bacillariales > Bacillariaceae > Pseudo-nitzschia > Pseudo-nitzschia multiseries. The sequence continues at coordinate 9,271,189 of CM074781.1, forward strand.
CAATCCAAGCCAGGAATACATTTATCATGACTCATCAAATGCATATTGGGAACCAATTTGCCCCACAGAATGATGCAAATGTTGGGGTTTGTCTCTCAAAATGGCAAACATGAGGGTATTTTGGGTGCAATTCAAGGGCACAAACTGACTTATTGGGTACTCACTCAAAAAGTATCCGATCCAAGCCATGAATACATTTATCATGACTCATCAAATGCATATTGGGAACAACTTTGCCATACAGAATGCAAGAAATGCTGGGGCTTGACTCTCAAAATGGCAAACATGAGGGTATTTTGGGTGCAATTCCAGGGCACAAACTGACTTATTGGGTAATGACTCCAAAAGTATACGGTTCAAGCCATGAATACATTTATCATGACTCATCAAATGCATATTGGGAACAAATTTGCCATACAGAATGCCGGAAATGTTGTGGTTTGACTCACCAAATGGCAAACATGAGGGTATTTTGGGTTCAATTCAAGGGCACAAACTGACTTATTGGGTAATCACTCCAAAAATATCCGATCCAAGCCAGGAATACATTTATCATGACTCATCAAATGCATATTCGGAACAACTTTGCCCCACAGAATTGCCAGAAATGTTGTGGTTTGACTCTCCAAATGGCATACATGAGGGTATTTTGGGTGCAATTCAAGGGCACAAACTGTCTCATTGGGTAATGACTTCAAAAGTATACGGTCCAAGCCAGGAATACTTTCATCATGACTCATCAAATGCATATTGGGAACAAATTTGCCCCACAGAATGCAAGAAATGCTGGGGTTTGTCTCTCGAAATGGCAAACATGAGGGTATTTTGGGTGCAATTCCAGGGCACAAACTGACTTATTTGGTAATCACTCCAAAAGTATACGGTTCAAGCCATGAATACATTTATCATGACTCATCAAATGCATATTGGGAACAAATTTGCCCCACAGAATGCCGGAAATGTTGTGGTTTGACTTTCCAAATGGCAAACATGAGGGTATTTTGGGTGCAATTCAAGGGCACAAACTGTCTCATTGGGTAATGACTCCAAAAGTATCCGATCCAAGCCAGGAATACATTTATCATGACTCATCAAATGCATATTGGGAACAAATTTGCCCCACAGAATGATGCAAATGCTGGGGTTTGACTCTCAAAATGGCAAAAATGAGGGTATTTTGGGTGCAATTCCAGGGCACAAACTGACTTATTGGGTAATCACTCCGAAAGTATCCGATCCAAGCCATGAATACAATTATCATGACTCATCAAATGCATATTGGGAACAAATTTGCCCCACAGAATGATGCAAATGCTGGGGTTTGACTCTCAAAATGGCAAAAATGAGGGTATTTTGGGTGCAATTCCAGGGCACAAACTGACTTATTGGGTTATTATTTTCCTTCTGAATCCGATTCGTTGAGAGTCTGATTCTAGGGCTTCTGACGAACAGCAACGCTGTGTTAGTGTGTTAGTAGACGAACGATTGTACTCTACGCGTGACAATTGTGGTTGGATACTTTCGGCAACGGATAATCGGACTACAGGCGAGACTAGGGAAACGCCAGATCTCCTCTTGCTGTGACTTATTCAGATTGCAGCGAGACAGACCTTAGTATGTAGATTACAGGTAGTTGGTAGCAACTAGTGTGAATTTTGGGATATAAATCAGTTGAATGTTAAAAGTATGAGATAAAGTGAAATCTTGCCGAAATGCAAGATATCTCTTTTATTGAGATGAATACGTTGCAACTGCTGTTGCGTAGTGCTGAGATTACTCGCTGATTATTTCCGTGCATGTATTAGTCGTTGACCATATATATTTGTATGCATGTATATGTATTGTGTGAGAATCACATGCCAACGGTTTTCTTCTCTTGTTCCGTTAGGAAGACTCCATGAAATGTTTATCATTAAGGTCAGGAATTGCTCCCGTAGCTCGTGTGATATTTTATGAAATCAGAGTTTGCTCACCTGAAGAACAATGGCAATATCGTAAGACAGGGATTGCTCACCGTTTATGCGCGGTGGGAATCGATGCGCCGTGGGAACCGATATGCCGTGGGAATCGATTATTTAGATGAATACGGGACTCATTGATTCATGCGCATAGGAAATCTACCCTTTGGTAGCTTTGGTACTTCTGGTCACGAAAGGAATTTAATACTCCCCATGTCTCCTTGTGAAGGGTCATCACGCTCTACATGATGCTTCCATCATCTTGGAGAAGGTCGCCAGTATTACCACAGAAGTGGAAGATGGGCCTGAGCAGTGGATACACAACTGAGTGACTCCAATGCTTGGTGAGAATGTCTGCACAGTTATCCTTACCTGGGACGTGCATCATTAAAATGAATCCTCTCGCTATCATGCTCCGTACGTAGTGAAACGATAGAATGTTATGACGTTTATGCAACCTTGCGTAAGGAAATGTCGACGTTTGGATCATCTTTTCGTTGTCACCCCAGGAGTATGAGATATTATGGACTCGTGTTCCGAGGTATCGGAATGAGTGGCGTAGATCGACAATCTGTTCGATGCAAGTTCTTCCTGCAACAAATTCAGCTCCAAAGGTGGCTGTTTCCGTAGTAGACTGCTTCTTCGAGAACCACATCATGGGAGTCTTGTTCGCGAAATGAAGAATGCTGGTAACTGCCTTGCCACTGAGAATATCATGCATGAGGTTGGCATCATAGAAGTGTGTTAACACTACTGTCTTTCCAAGCGGTGCAGGAGCGTCGTCGGGTAGCTCTTCAGAATGCTCCCCATAGACGGTGTTGGACCAGTCGATGGTGTCGGGTTTAGTCAATATAAAATCGGGCGGTTCCACGCGGAATCTGATTTTAAAATGTCTAAACTTGGAGATATATCCATAGATACGTTTAGCACGTTCGAGATGCCCATCTCGTGGCTGAGCTCTGAAACTTGAGAGCGTCATCACGGCTGTTTGTACATCAAAATGCCCAATAGCGATGATCCATTGCAGTGAACCGATCATACTTTGATATTTCTGTATACCGGTTTCTTCAAGAAAGGCTGAGGAGTCCAATTCAGGATGATCGTTCTCCGCGATGGGTGATCGGAACCTAGTGCTAGGTTTGCATCCGAACATTTGTTCGTAAGATGCTTCCATCTTTTCGATGAACTTTATGGGATTCATGCACAGAACACCATGTTCGTCGCGCTCAAATCCACATCCTAAATGAAAGTTCATAGGTCCGGATCCCTTCAATTTGAAGTTATATGGTGACGATTGCAATATCTTCAAGAAGGAATTGGGATCTGCCATGCAGAGACATAGGTCATCGACATATGTGCATATAAGCTCATATACACGTTCACCATGCCTGTTCGTTCCGGGTTTGAGGAATATTTCCGGTTCTGCGCGGGATCTTTCGAAGCCGAGTTCGATGAGACAAGCCGCGAGTAAGTCTCCAAAGCACTTGCCTGAAGACCTGAGACCATATAGGGCTTTGTAAATGACCAACAGGTGACCCTCCAACGATCCGAATTCGGGACCTGCCTTGATGCATACTTTCTCGCAGGTGACTGCTTCTAAGTAGGCGTTACCTATGTCGGTGCCCCATGCTTCTAGATCGTTGAGTTCAGCTAGGAATAGGCACATACGTAGACCGCGAAGAGATACGACGCCTGCGTAAACACTGTGGATAGGGGCCTCAGTGAGATTACCGTTAGCAACGAGGCGAGCCTTGTGTCTTCCGTCGTGTTTGACAGCGTATATCATGTGTACCTTGATCTGTTGGAATCCCGGGGGAATGGAGCTTGTCTTGTATACGCCTTTATCAATGAATGTATTGTATTCATTGAGTTGTGCCCTTTCCAGAGTGGTGGCATCTTCCCATTTGGTGTTTCCGTTGGCTTGATCAAATCGGAGGGCTTCTTCGTGGTTACGAGGAACTTTGAATCCATATTGATACTGCGGAGTGGTACGGAAGGAACGTAGTTTGGCTTGGTGCACGAGTCGATCAAGTTTCTTGGTTCGTCGGGCTAGGTTGGTGATTCTCCTGAGACGTTTCCAACCCGGGAGATCAAGCAAGTTGTTGTCTTTCCCATATTTTGCAACGGTGACCGGGTCGTCGGCTGCAATGTTGGCCAGAGGTTCATATGTCGTCCGAGAACTGTTTCTCGACCCCCCGCGGGCTATCGCGCGCTATTTTTACAATTCTCGACCCTATTTTTTAAATTTCCTACCTTTTTAGGTCGCGTGTCTACTAAAATACCTCGCGCGTCGCACACCTTTACTTTCGAGACAATATCTCGTCACTCCTCAAACAAAATAGCTATTTTAGGGTTAAGGATATCATATTCTTTTCGTGTCAAGCACTATTTTGTGTACAAGTTATGCACGAATCATGACTATTTTTATCTTCTCAACATGTTGCCACCATTTAACGGGCGTCCCGACTCCAACTCCAACTCAAATCCACAATGGATAGGGACCTGTCCCCCCCCCCTTGTATCTCATAAACCAAGAACTCCAAAAAGTTGGTAGAATAGGCAAACGATTCTGGACAACAATACTAAGAAGGCCTGCAAGTCTCAAAGGGATCTGCCGTATGCGTTTGATTAGAAGCAATAGGAGGGCCTAGCAGAGGACTCCAAATCCGAATTTTCACCTCCACAGAAAACACCCCCTCCAAACCCAAGGGACAGCAGATATCTCCATACTGAAGGCGCCGCGGGCAACGACATTGCAGGGATCCCTTCATTATATTGAGAAGAACAAGGCCTGCAAGTTTCGAATCGATTGATCGAGTGGATTGGAAGTATCTACCCGGCAAAGCATTGGACCCACAAGGTCCATTTTGAAGGTAAACAAGGAAAAAAACGGTGAATATTAATATCTCCATACTGAAGTCACCGCGGGCAATGATATTGCAGGGATCCCTTCATTATATCGAGAAGAACAAGGCCTGCAAGTTTCGAATCGATTGATTGAGTGGATTGGAAGTATCTACCCGGCAAAGCATTGGACACACAAGGTCCATTTTGAAGGTAAACAATGGAAAAAAACGGTGAATATTAATATCTCCATACTGAAGTCACCGCGGGCAACGATATTTCAGGGATCCCTTCATTATATCGAGAAGAACAAGGCCTGCAAGTTTCGAATCGATTGATTGAGTGGATTGGAAGTATCTAACCGGCAAAGCATTGGACACACAAGGTCCATTTTGAAGGTAAGCAAAGGAAAAAAACGGTGAATATTAATATCTCCATACTGAAGTCACCGCGGGCAACGATATTGCAGGGATCCCTTCATTATATCGAGAAGGACAAGGCCTGCAAGTTTCGAATCGATTGATTGAGCACATTAGAAGAATCAAACCGGTGAAGTAGATTGGGAAAATTTGGTTGTATTTCAAGGAAGCAACCCAAATAACGGTGACAGCAGATATCTCCATACCGAGGTCGCCGCTGCCAACGATATTGCACAGACCTCTTCATTATATCGAGAAGGAGACGTCCTCCAAGTTTCGGATTGATTGATTGAGAGGAATAGAAGAATCGAACCGGTGAAGCAGATTGGGAAAATTTGGTTGTATTTCAAAGAAACACCCCAAATAACAGTCACAGCAGATATCTCCATATCAACGACACCGACAGCAACGATATTGCAGGGTCCGCTTTATTACATATATAAGAACAAGCCGCCCAAGTTTCGAATTGATTGATCCAGCGGATCAGAAGAATCGAACCGGTGAAGCAGAGGGGCAAAATTTGGCTACATTTCAAGGAAGCAACCCAAACAATAGTCACAGCAGATATCTCTGCACTAACGGCACCAACAGCAACGATATTTCAGGGATCTCTTTATTACATCTATGAGGAGACGCCCGCCAAGTTTCGTATTGATCCATTGAGTGGATTAAAAGGAACAGACTCAACATAGAAAAGTGACAAATTTGGTTGTATTTCAAGGAAGCGACCCAAGTAATGGCGACAGCAGATATCTCTATAACAACGACACCAACAGCAACGATATTGCAGGGTTCGCTTTATTACATCTATGAGGAGACGCCCGCCAAGTTTCGTATTGATCCATTGAGCGGATTAGAAGGAACAGACTCCACATAGCAAAGTGACAAATTTGGTTGTATTTCAAGGAAGCAACCCAAGTAATGGCGACAGCAGATATCTCTATAACAACGACACCAACAGCAACGATATTTCAGGGATCTCTTCATTACATCTATGAGGAGACGCCCGCCAAGTTTCGTATTGATCCATTGAGCGGATTAGAAGGAACAGACTCAACATTGCAAAGTGACAAATTTGGTTGTATTTCAAGGAAGCAACCCAAATAATGGCAACAGCAGATATCTCTATAACAACGGCACCAACAGCAACGATATTTCAGGGGCCTCTTCATTACATATATGAGGAGACGCCCGCCAAGTTTCGTATTGATCCATTGAGCGGATTAGAAGGAACGAACTCAACATTGCAGAGTGACAAATTTGGTTGTATTTCAAGGAAGCAATCCAAATAACGGCGACAGCAGCAACAAGAACTAGCGAGGGCAACAGCAACAGTGGCTAGCAAGAGCAACAGCAACAGCGACCAGCGACCAACGACCAAGGACCAAGGACCAACAACCAACAACTAGCGAGAGCAACAGCAACAGCAACAGCAACAGCAACTAGCAACTAGCGACTAGCAAGAGCAATAGCGACTAGCGAAAGCAGCAGCAGCAGCAGCGAGAGCAACTAGCGAGAGCGACTAGCGAGAGTGACTAGCGAGAAGCGATTTGTCTCCTCCTCCTCCAATAACAACAAGAACAAGAACAACAACAACAACAACGGGGATTCTTCTCCTCCTCCTCCAACAACAACAACGGCAATTGGTCCCCTCCTCCAACAACAACAACAGGGATTTGTCTCCTCCTCCAACAACGGCGATTCGTCTCCTCCATCCAGCAGCGAATCCGCTCCCATCATCCAACAGAGCATGGATTCGTCTCCTCCTCCAACAACAACAACAACAACAACAACGGGGATCCGTCTCCTCCTCCAACAACAACAACAACGGGGATCCGTCTCCTCCTCCTCTAGCAACAACAACAACGGTGATTCGTCTCCTCCTCCAACAACAATGGGGATTCGTCTCGTGGAGGAGCAATTCAGGTGGAGCGCCGGTGGAGGAGCGTTTCGATGCCAATGATTCGTTGCCGTTGTTGCCTAGGGGTATTGCTGTTGCTGCTGCTGTTGTTGTTGTTGTTGTTGCCGGCGCTGTTGCTGCGGTTGTTGCTCTCGCGGTTCGATCCGATTGTTCCCGGTGGCTGTTGGGTCGATTGTTGCCGGTTTCGGCGTTGCCGGTTTCAGCGTTGCCGGTTTCGGCGTTGCCGTTGACGACGATCCTATTTGCCTATGTGATATGATAATTGAACAAAATGGGTGAGTATCTATTGATGTTCTACATAGATGTAGTAGAGTAAATAATATCAACAGAAAAATATAATCTACACGCCACTAACCAAGACTGTGCTGTTGCTGTTCCTGTTCCTGTTGCTGCTGTTGGCGACGATTGTTGTTGCTGTTGCTGTTGGCGACGATTGCTGTTTGCGGATTGATGCTGTTGCCGGCGATTGCTGTTGCCGACAATTGCTGTTGGCGTCCGATCAATTCGATGCTGACGCCGATGCCAACGCCTCCTTCGATTCGTCCGATCGATTCGAAAATTGCCTCGTTGTCGTCCCTGAAATAGTAAGAAGAAAAGCCAAAGTTAGAAAATACATCATCTGTAATTTGGTTGGTACAGATGAGCATTGTTGATATATCTCACGTTGTTCACTTACCGTCGTTCCGACAATCGACCCGATGAAATTGTAGTTGCTGCCGTAGAATACTTCTTACTCCATGTCACGAAAAACAGTATCTTGTTCCAGTTGATATAGAGGCAAGGGATGCAGGTTCATTGATTTCAAGACGTATATGTAAGGCTGCAGTCCAAACAATATCTATCCATCAATTTCCCTCTCGTCCAATGCTTTCTATTGTCATGCAGTACAAGGCTGTTATTTCGGACTAAAATAAATGAGAACGGATCGTTGTGCTACTAACACGTCAAATGTGACGAAGAGGGTCGGATCCCACGTTCCCGGACGGAGTGTTGATTGCAAGAACCAACACTCTACTCAAATAAGTCGGATGTAAGAAGGCAGATTATGACGTGATTTTTTTGTTGCGAGGTAGATTGCTTTTTTTTGTTGCGAGGTAGAAAAAGTGATTTTTTTTGTCGTGAGGTAGAAAATAAAAATACTGTGTGTTTGTGTGAGAGAGATTTTTTTTTTTTTTTTTTCGCGTCACGTATGATTTTCGAATCAATGTATCTACCGTAGTACATCATGTAGAATTCTACATGAATCCTACACGTTTTTAGTACTAGATAAATTCTCAGTACTGAATCCGCGTAGGGTTTCTACACAAAAAGATGTTTACTTCTTACTACATAATTTTTGGTATTGAATCCGTGTAGGTTTCTACGTGAGTAGATTTCTACACATTTTTAGTACTTCATAATTTTCGTTACTCAATCCACATAGGTTTCTACACGTGTACGTTTCTACGTGTTTTAAGTACTAGATATTTTGGGATATTGAATTCGTTAGGGCTTGGGTTAGGGTTTAGGGTAAGGGATTAGGGTTAGGGTTGGGGTGTAGGATTTGACGCGAGATGATTAATACACGCTTGTAGTACAAGATACACACTAGTAGTGTATCAACATGGTACAGGGGGGTAAAGAACTTGCGAGAAGTCCACATATAAGAACAAATAATTACTGAATTTGCGAACCGGATGTAACCCTAACCATATTGGGAAAAACTTTGCCACACAGAATGCCCAAAATGATGTGGTTTGACTCTCCAAATGGCAAACATGAGGGTATTTTTGGTGCAATTCCAGGGCACAAACTAACTTATTGGATAGTAATGACTACAAAAGTATCCGGTCCAAGCAATGAATACATTCCTCATGACTCATCAAATGCATATTGGGAACAACTTTGTCACACAGAATGCTGGGAATGTTGTGGTTTGACACTCCAAATGGCAAACATGAGGGTATTTTTCGTGCAATTCTAGGGCACAAACTGAGTTATTGGGTAATGATTACAACAATATCTGGTCCAAGCCATCAAAGCATTCATCATGACTCATCAAATACATATTGGGAACAACTTTGTCACACAGAATGCTGGAAATGTTGTGGGTTGACTCTCCAAATGGATAAGATGAGGATCTTCTTGGTTCAATTCCAAGGCACAAACTAACTTATTGGGTAATGACTCAAAAAGTATCCGGTCCAACTGATGAATACATTCATCATGACTCATCAAATGCATTTTGGAAACAACTTTGTCACACAGAATGCTGGAAATGTTGTGGTTTGACTCTACAAATGGCAAACATGGGGGTATTTTTGATGCAATTCCAGGACACAAACTAACTTATTGGGTAATGACTCAAAAAGTATCGGGTCCAAGCCATGAATACATTCATCATGACTCAACAAATGCATATTGGAAACAACTTTGTCACATAGAATGCCCAAAATGTTGTGGTTTGACTCTACAAATGGCAAACACGGGGGTATTTTTGGTGCAATTCCAGGGCACAAACTAACTTATTCGGTAATGACTCAAAAAGTATCTGGTCCAAGCCATGAATATATTCATCATGACTCATCCAATGCATATTGGAAACAACTTTGTCACATACAATGCCCAAAATCTTAAGGTTTGAGTCTCCAAATGGCAAACATGTGGGTATTTTTGGTGCAATTCCAGGGCACAAACTAACTTCTTATTGGGTAATGACTCAAAAAGTATCTGGTCCAAGCCATGAATACATTCATCATGACTCATCCAATGCATATTGGAAACAACTTTGTCACATAGAATGCCCAAAATGTTGTGGTTTGACTCTACAAATGGCAAACACGGGGGTATTTTGTGTGCAATTCCAGGGCACAAACTAACTTATTCGGTAATGACTCAAAAAATATCTGGTCTAAGCCATGAATACATTCATCATGACTCATCAAATTCATATTGAGAACAACTTTGTCACACAGAATGCCCAAAATGTTGTGGTTTGACTCTCCAAATGGCAATCATGGGGGTATTTTTGGTGCAATTCCAGGGCACAAACTAACTTATTGGGTAATGACTCAAAAAGTATTGGGTCCAAGCAATGAATACATTCATCATGACTCATCCAATGCATATTGGAAACAACTTTGTTACATAGAATGCCCAAAATGTTGTGGTTCGACTCTACAAATGGCAATCATGGGGGTATTTTTGGTGCAATTCCAGGGCACAAACTAACTACTTGGGTAATGACTCAAAAAGTATCGGGTCCAAGCCATGAATACATTCATCATGACTCATCCAATGCATATTGGAAACAACTTTGTTACATAGAATGCCCAAAATGTTGTGGTTTGACTCTACAAATGGCAAACACGGGGGTATTTTTGGTGCAATTGCAGGGCACAAACTAACTTATTGGGTAATGACTCAAAAAGTATCTGGTCCAAGCCATGAATATATTCATCATGACTCATCCAATGCATATTGGAAACAACTTTGTCACATAGAATGCCCAAAATCTTAAGGTTTGAGTCTCCAAATGGCAAACATGTGGGTATTTTTGGTGCAATTCCAGGGCACAAACTAACTTATTGGGTAATGACTCAAAAAGTATCTGGTCCAAGCCATGAATTTATTCATCATGACTCATCAAATGCATAGTGCGAACAACTTTGTCACATAGAATGCCCAAAATCTTAAGGTTTGACTCTCCAACTGACAAACATGAGGGTATTTTTGGTGCAATTCCAGGGCACAAACTAACTTATTGGGTAATGACTCAAAAAGTATCCGGTCCAAGCAATGAATACATTCCTCATGACTCATCAAATACATATTGGGAACAACTTTGTCACACAGAATGCTGTAAATGTTGTGGTTTGACTCTCCAAATGGCAAACATGGGTGTATTTTTGGTGCAATTCCAGGGCACAAACTATCTTATTCGGTAATGACTCAAAAAGTATCTGGTCCAAGCCATGAATACATTCATCATGACTCATCCAATGCATATTGGGAACAACTGTGGCACATAGAATGACCAAAATCTTAAGGTTTGACTCTACAAATGGCAAACATGGGGGTATTTTTGGTGCAATTCCAGGGCACAAACTAACTTATTGGGTAATGACTCAAATAGTATCGGGTCCAACCCATGAATGCATTCATCATGACTCATCCAATGCATATTGGAAACAACTTTGTCACATAGAATGCCCAAAATCTTAAGGTTTGACTCTACAAATGGCAAACATGGGGGTATTTTTGGTGCAATTCTAGGGCAAAAACTAACTGATTGGGTAATGACTCAAATAGTATCGGGTCCAAGCCATGAATGCATTCATCATGACTCATCCAATGCATATTGGAAACAACTATGACACATAGAATGCCCAAAATCTTAAGGTTTCACTCTCCAACTGACAAACATGAGGGTATTTTTGGTGCAATTCCAGGGCACAAACTAACTTATTGGGTAATGACTCAAAAAGTATCGGGTCCAAGCCATGAATACATTCACTGACTCCAAAAGTATCCGGTCAAAACTATGAATACATTTATCATGACTCATCAAATGCATATTGGGAACAACTTTGCCACTCAGAATGCCCAAAATGTTGTGGTTTGACTCTCAAAATGGCAAACATGATGAGGGTATTTTTGGTGCAATTCCAGGGCACAAACAGTCTCATTTGGTAATGACTACCAAAGTTTTTGTACCAGGCCATGAATGCATATCACATGACTTACAAAATGCATGTTGGGAACAACTTTTAAATGCATATTGGGAACAACTTTGACACACACAGTACAGACAATGATGTGGTTTGTAGATACAAATGGCACACAAGACAGTACGGTATGTTAGGTGCAGCAGTCTACGAGATTCTACATGTGACTAGAGGATTGAAATACATAACCTTAGTGTGATCAAATGTTTCCCTTCTGAAAAAATTATGGCGCGGGAGGGGTGGCTGGCACAGGTACGTGATCTACTGCTACAAATATAACAGCGCGCCCAAAACCAGACAACACACAGAAGATGTTCGGGCAAACAACATAGTACAGAACCCACGGAAAAATTCTACACACAAAACATCGTACACATACTACACGAAACACCGTACACACACACACACACACGACACACACAACACACACAACACAAAACACCGTACACAACCCGACAAATTATTAGTACACACACAAAACCACACAAAAAGAAACACATGATTCTTGATCGACACCGTATTCAGAAAATAAAATAAAAAAATATGAATGCTATCGGAAAGACACGACGAAGCAAAAAATCCGAGGGGAAGACCCTTCGAAACAACAAAACCATCCGGCCCGGTGATCATCAAAATACAGGGGACAACAACGGTAAGAAAAAAAGAGTGAAAACAAACACCGCAATTACTAACAAAGTGTGTAACAGTAATACCACAACTATGAACGCATCAAAGGGCAACAGTAAAAAAAATGGTTCCGACAACACAATTTCTACTACTACAAACACGGAAGAACAAAACACCATCAACCAGAGTAACGAACCAGCGCTGACCATTACCAACACAACCACCACTACAGTAACGAACCAACAGAAAGAAGGAACAAAAACCAATGTGGTAGAGAAAACATCTAACGGAGAATGCTACAATTTAGAGGATGTTGCCGAACATGTCATGAAAAATATCCAATATGACAAATTGGCAGAGGAAGTGGCAAAACACATACGGAAACAAGAGAGGGAACCACATATAGGGGTGGGAAAGGTAGTAATGGTACCTAAACAAACGGAGGCAACCATGCAGGGAGAGGGGAGTTACAATGCGGGCGACACAAGAGAACAAGCAGTAAGTACAATTACAGACGAATATGGGCTTATAACAGACAACGATATGCTTAAGGCTTTGAGTGATATGAGTGAAAGAGTGGAGAAGCAGCTAAGGGATTACGTCAAAAAACATTGGTACCCCAACATGAAGTTCCCTATCAATGACAAGGTAACGGCGCTTGTAATAAATAAAGCTGTTGGAGAAAGTGCGGTTATGAAGCCACCAAAAATTCCACTTGCGGCATTCTGTTCCTTTTACAGGAAACGAGTAGGGACAGTACTGACTGCATTGAGGCACAACTCACAAACATTAGCGAGAAAAAACTGGATAGGTAAATACAGGTGGGAGAATTGGTTGTTGAAATTAGGATTTTGAGAATCTATTTTTGGTCCGACAACACTAACATGCTGCCCGTTGATACTTATGATACTTCCGTACAGACGATTACAGAAAAGGTCGAGTCCCTATCACATTCCCTGGTACTGTTGCAGTTATTCAAGACACAGAATATGAAAACACAGGTATTTTAAACCCTCAATACAGAACATACAAAGACGCGGAAGATGAAGATTTTTATTATTTTGTTACAAGAATCATGTCGGCAATCAATCCGACAAATTCCAATTTCAAACAACGGAAGGAGAAGCACTTGCTGAGTGATATATTTACTATAGCAGATGAAGCATTTGCATTGGTACTAATCTACAATGAGCATCATGTATGGGTGAACCAGCAGCGGCGAAAGGGTGATGCCACGATTCCGCGACCAAAAAAAAATTCTGCGATTCAGACAGTGGAAGCAGAAATGGATGGATGGAGGAAGGTCGCGAGTTGTTCAGTGACTTTGATGCATACTTTCTCGCAGGTGACTGCTTCTAAGTAGGCGTTACCTATGTCGGTGCCCCATGCTTCTAGATCGTTGAGTTCAGCTAGGAATAGGCACATACGTAGACCGCGAAGAGATACGACGCCTGCGTAAACACTGTGGATAGGGGCCTCAGTGAGATTACCGTTAGCAACGAGGCGAGCCTTGTGTCTTCCGTCGTGTTTGACAGCGTATATCATGTGTACCTTGATCTGTTGGAATCCCGGGGGAATGAAGCTTGTCTTGTATACGCCTTTATCAATGAATGTATTGTATTCATTGAGTTGTGCCATTTCCAGAGTGGTGGCATCTTCCCATTTGGTGTTTCCGTTGGCTTGATCAAATCGGAGGGCTTCTTCGTGGTTACGAGGAACTTTGAATCCATATTGATACTGCGGAGTGGTACGGAAGGAACGTAGTTTGGCTTGGTGCACGAGTCGATCAAGTTTCTTGGTTCGTCGGGCTAGGTTGGTGATTCTCCTGAGACGTTTCCAACCCGGGAGATCAAGCAAGTTGTTGTCTTTCCCATATTTTGCAACGGTGACCGGGTCGTCGGCTGCAATGTTGGCCAGAGGTTCATATGTGCGTTCCATGTTCTCCCATTCAATCCAGAGGTTATACTTGGAACCTTTGTATTGAGGATGCTTGTTATCCAGTGGACCTTGGTGTCCTAGGATGCGGCGAAACGACCAGAGTTTGCCGTCTTCTTGTGTTGAATCACGATGTATGTAATTCATGACGTCATTGTATGCAATGATATCATCGAGTTCGTCATCGGAGTGTTTGCACTTGAACTTGATGAAGTCTTTATTGCGTTCAAGACTGTCTTCAACATCGACAATGGTAAGACGCTTCCGGGTGCCATCGAGATTGGTTACAAGGAAGGAACGTCCTTGTAGATCGGCAATCGGGATCGTAGGAATGGTAATAGGTTTACCGTCATCGTCAAATTGTGCGTTACCTTCTTCGTCGGTAACAACTACCTGTGATGGGTCTACGGAAGGAGTAGCTGGGTTTGTGTGTGGGGTTGCGACGTCACTAACATCAAAGTATGCTAATTCCGGTGGGTCAAAATCATCTTCAGTAAGGAGGACGCCGTCGGATGTCTTGCTGAAGATGTGTGTTGTAGGAGGACCATCAAGACTCTCCCCATAGTTGTTAGGGAGTGGAGAAGGTGACCAGCTAGGGCTGTCATCGACCTTCTTATAAAGAAAGCTCGGTAACGAGGGGTGGGCGGGTGGTTGAAGAATTGGTTGAGTGCCAGATGCGTGGAGCTTGGTATCTGTTTGTTTGTTGGGTGCAGATGGAACGGTGTCATCGGCGTTGTCAGAATCAGCAGGTGAACCGTTAGGGGAAACTGAGCTGTTTGGTTTAGTAGACTCGTCAATGAGTTTATTCTGATTGGTATGCTCCCCATGTTTGAAAGCTGGAGCTTCTCCAGTGGCGTATATACGGGGTAAGGAATCCTTTGCATTACGCCATTTGATGAAACCATCATCAGTAAATAGGCCCGCGCGTTTGTTACGTGACTCAGGTGTAAGAGCAGATCGAACACCGGACCGGTCTAGTAACTTGTTGGTAACTGGATCCCAGATGCGAAAGCAGAGTCCATTGCCAACATGTTCGGCGATGCCGACGAAATGACCTAGGCGTTCGGTAGATTTGGTACCGAAAGGAGAGTCATTGGTCTTGAAATACACAGGTTCAAACCAGAAGAAACTGGTGTATGCGCTGATGTCGCCAAGTGTACCCGTGGCAATGAAGATCGGTTGTTTATCGGACAGCGTAGGGTCAGAGACAACATTGAGGAGACCCGCGACGTATGTCATGCACAGTAACCACATGTGTGGCGGTGTGCCGGTACGATCCATGACGCGATTGACAATGCGTTTGAACGTTTGGTATCGTCGTTCGAATTGATTCTGGTGTTGGTGATACGGTTCACTTTGCCAGAGTCCAATCCATAACATTTTGAGATAATTGATGACCTTCTTACTGGATTGATAGTTACCGTGGTCGCAAAGGAGGCGGATGGGCCTGCCCCATTTTCGAACAAAGTTCTGAAAGCAGGATAGGAAATCGCCGGTGGTACGCATTTCTTCAACGTGAATAATATGTGATTTGCGGCCAAAGAAGATCTGAGCTATCTTGGATCCACCATCAATTGCTGGGACATCTGAATAGACTGCATCGGACATAACATCGTCATTGAAGGGGCGAACGTTCATGGCCGGTTGAGGGGAATGAAACCGTTTGAAAATGTTACCATCAGGGCTAACCGCTAACGAACCGTATTGGGTTGAGTTTTCAAAAGTAGCTTTGATGCGATCGGTGGAAACCCAACAAAAGAAAGGTTTGAGGGATAAGTAGTCATGTTCGTTGGGGTATCTTTCGCGGGGCGTAGCTGCAATGCGTGTAGTGTCACTGGCTGTACAATCTGTCGGAAACGCAGTGACTGTTCCAGAGACTGCGGTTGGCGCGCAGCATGCGAGACGTTCTTGATGAGCGTAGTCAGTGGAAGTAAGCCAAAAGGAGCGATCGTTGTTCTTATGATCATCAATCGGAAGAAAGGGAGATCGGGTGGAATGGCTGGAATACGAGCTGAGGGATGTGACCGTGGAGGACCCGGGAGAAACAGATATATCGAATCCTTCAAGGCAGCGTGGGTTCCCATATTCGTCGTAATCGGCATAAGGGAGTTGCTGTGGTTGGGGAGGATATTTCTGGAGAAATTGTTCATCCTTCGCACTGATCGTGGTATCGAGAACAGATGGGTCCCAATGTTTATCGGACGTCATGATAACATGTGGTAGCGTGTCAAATTCGACAGTCGTATACTTTCGCATCGCAAGGTATGGTAAGCCGTGTCGTATGCTAAGAGGCAGTGCATAGCCATCGGAGGTGGTGATGACCTGTCCTCCGCCTGCTTTGATGGAAGTGTCGTCTACAGTGGAAAAATATGCTTCCATCTGGCCGGATGACAATATAGAAGGATGTCGTCCTGTATAGGCACATTCATTGAAAATGAGAATGACGGGGCCTCTGTTCGACATGGAATATGCTCCGCATGTAGCAATGGGAATGTTTTGTACCTGATGATTGTTAATGCCGGTGACGTTAACATATCGTGGTGGAATATCCTTGGAGATGAGACACGCATCATTACCGATGATGCAGCCATTTGCGCCGCGATCGACCATGGCAAAACCAGGGCTAGTAACCGTAGTTTTGTGTATACGGTATGTGTATGACGTTACGGGACCATCATTAGGAAAGGTGAGATCATCCTCGGGAGTATACCACTGGTGAAAATTGGCGGAATACGATGGTGTTCCGACAGGTATTTGGGTGTCACCGTCCTTTTTGTACTGAATGTCAGGGTTGTTTGAAAGGAATCGAGCTGGATGCGCGGGTGACACGGAGGACTTGAGAGGTCGCTGGTCCTTAGACGAGGAGGTCGTGGATTTGTATACACCTAGGGATGCATGGAAAACGCCTCTACGATCATTCTCTACAGCAGGATGTAGGTCTGCTGCGGAATTGGCATGCTCATCCTTGGTCGAAGTACCGTCTTCTTGGAAAGATACCGAGTGTCCATGTTGGTATGCCTTCCGGGTAATGGGTTTGACACTGTTGGGGTCAGGTTGGTCCGTGTTAAGTAAGTCGTGTCGCAATGAGGCAACCACGATTTTCTTGCCTTCCGGAGAAAAACTGAGCCAACTCTTCATGTCCTGACGTGACAAGGCCTTCCATATGTTTGTAGGCAACCTTGTGGTAGGGTCAGGGGTACGTCCAGCCTTGAACACAGCATAATCTTGATAGTCTCCTTCAAATTCGATGGGGAGAGCATAGTCCTCATGGTTTTGGATCGAGTCAGAAGAGAAATCATGAACGTGTGCACGTACGGTCGACCGAGGAGCAGACATCACAGACTGGGAATCAAGTCGAGTTGCTTCGAGTAAAAGCGTGATTTTAAGATCGTGGATAGCAGCGGCTTCAGCAACTGCATCCGTTACGGTGCTATTCGTCCCACCTGGATCCTTGACTTTGGCAAACTGTTCGCTTAGCTGGAAGCTGGAATAGCATGCCTGACACAATGCTGATTTTACGGTATGGTACTCAAGGGGCTTGTTGGGAGGACGGAGCTTGTTGAGGTGATTCAATTCATCAAACCAATGTGTGATGAATTTCACTTTGGATTCCTTCCAATTGTTGAGGTTCAACTTGAGCAACGCTTGTAGCTGAGTCGAGTTGTCGTATACCTTTGCTTTTGATTGGCTATGAAGGTTTACGAAGTCGAAGTAGGCCTTGCGTCCATCACGAGTGGTAGAATGACTGTGTACACATGATGCAGAAAGGTCACTCTTGAAGACTTCCAACATTAGTACCCAGAAGAAGGCACATTGTTTGACGTAGAGATCACGGGTGTAACCCACAAGCGTGGCTGGAGGTCAAGTTTCATCGAGGAATGTCTCTGTATCGATGTCGTATGCCTCGAGTTTAGCTTTGAAACCGACGAGCCAGTGTTCAAATCTCGAGTCATTCGTGAGGGGTGTAAAGGACTTTTCATCTCGTGCTTTTCGGCACCATGATTCGTACTTTACCTGTTGAGGGGACTTTTTGTTACTTCCCGCCGGAGGAGGTGGTGGGTTCAGGGCAGATTCCTTACGTAAGCGTTGGGCACGCTCTTCGCGGAATGCCTGGAATTCCTTGTATGTATATGACTTTACATCTTTCCAGTCCTTCTCGTCTTCTTCTAGGTCGACACCTTCTTCTTGTAGGTCGATAGCGAAATCCGCAAGTGCTTCTATGCTCCTTTGGATGGATCGAGGGATATGCGTTGCCAATCCTTGCTCCATATAGGTAAGTTCGCGTGCAAAATCCGGTTCGATAAGTGCGTCGAGGAACAACTTCCACTCGCATAATCCGCCTTCTTTGAGAGCTAGGCACAACTTGCTAGTAATCTCACTTGTTACGTTGAGTAATGATATGAGTATCTTTCTCATATCAGCATCGAAGCTGGGAAAACGTTCGATAGTGGTGACTTCGGCGTCATTCTTCTCTTCGCCTCCGAGTGCATTGCCGGGCATTAACGGTATGTTCGGCATCTGTGGTGGTTCGGAGCCTTGGAAAGAATTGCGTGGTGACTGAGAATGGGAACTGCTTCGTGTACGATGTGCGATGTGCATATGCCAGCGTAGGGATTGTGTTCAATTCCGTTCCTGTTCCTTCTTGTGTGCAAGCCTTCTTAGAGCTGCGACTGTTAATCTATAATTTTCCTTCTGAATCCGATTCGTTGAGAGTCTGATTCAAGGGCTTCTGACAAACAGCAACGCTGTGTTAGTGTGTTAGTAGACGAACGATTGTACTCTACGCGTGACAATTGTGGTTGGATACTTTCGGCAACGGATAATCGGACTACAGGCGAGACTAGGGAAACGCCAGATCTCCTCTTGCTGTGACTTATTCAGATTGCAGCGAGACAGACCTTAGTATGTAGATTACAGGTAGTTGGTAGCAACTAGTGTGAATTTTGGGATATAAATCAGTTGAATGTTAAAAGTATGAGATAAAGTGAAATCTTGCCGAAATGCAAGATATCTCTTTTATTGAGATGAATACGTTGCAACTGCTGTTGCGTAGTGCTGAGATTACTCGCTGATTATTTCCGTGCATGTATTAGTCGTTGACCATATATATTTGTATGCATGTATATGTATTGTGTGAGAATCACATGCCAACGGTTTTCTTCTCTTGTTCCGTTAGGAAGACTCCATGAAATGTTTATCATTAAGGTCAGGAATTGCTCCCGTAGCTTGTGTGATATTTTATGAAATCAGAGTTTGCTCACTGAAGAACAATGGCAATATCGTAAGACAGGGATTGCTCACCGTTTATGCGCGGTGGGAATCGATGCGCCGTGGGAACCGATATGCCGTGGGAATCGATTATTTAGATGAATACGGGACTCATTGATTCATGCGCATAGGAAATCTACCCTTTGGTAGCTTTGGTACTTCTGGTCACGAAAGGAATTTAATATGGGTAATGACTCCAAAAGTATCCGATCCAAGCCATGAATACTTTCATCATGACTCATCAAATGCATATTGGGAACAACTTTGCCCCACAGAATGATGCAAATGTTGGGGTTTGACTCTCCAAATGGCATACATGAGGGTATTTTGGGTGCAATTCAAGGGCACAAACTGACTTATTGGGTAATGACTTCAAAAGTATACGGTCCAAGCCATGAATACATTTATCATGACTCATCAAATGCATATTGGGAACAAATTTGCCCCACAGAATGCAAGAAATGCTGGGGTTTGTCTCTCAAAATGGCAAACATGAGGGTATTTTGGTTGCAATTCCAGGGCACAAACT
Organism: Pseudo-nitzschia multiseries; assembly: GCA_037355745.1. Lineage (NCBI taxonomy): Eukaryota > Bacillariophyta > Bacillariophyceae > Bacillariales > Bacillariaceae > Pseudo-nitzschia > Pseudo-nitzschia multiseries. Next base: position 9,291,396 of record CM074781.1, read on the forward strand.
GTCTCATTGGGTAATGACTCCAAAAGTATCCGATCCAAGCCAGGAATACATTTATCATGACTCATCAAATGCATATTGGGAACAACTTTGCCCCACAGAATGCCAGAAATGTTGTGGTTTGACTCTCCAAATGGCATACATGAGGGTATTTTGGGTGCAATTCCAGGGCACAAACTGTCTCATTGGGTAATGACTTCAAAAGTATACGGTCCAAGCCAGGAATACATTTATCATGACTCATCAAATGCATATTGGGAACAAATTTGCCCCACAGAATGCAAGAAATGCTGGGGCTTGTCTCTCAAAATGGCAAAAATGAGGGTATTTTGGGTGCAATTCCAGGGCACAAACTGACTTATTGGGTAATGACTCCATAAGTATATGGTCCAAGCCATGAATACATTTATCATGACTCATCAAATGCATATTGGGAACAAATTTGCCCCACAGAATGCCGGAAATGTTGTGGTTTGACTCTCCAAATGGCAAACATGAGGGTATTTTGGGTGCAATTCCAGGGCACAAACTGTCTCATTTGGTAATGACTCCAAGAGTATCCGGTCCAAGCCATGAATACATTTATCATGACTCATCAAATGCATATTGGGAACAACTTTGCCCCACAGAATGATGCAAATGCTGGGGTTTGACTCTCAAAATGGCAAAAATGAGGGTATTTTGGGTGCAATTCCAGGGCACAAACTGACTTATTGGGTAATCACTCCAAAAGTATCCGGTCCAAGCCATGAATACTTTCATCATGACTCATCAAATGCATATTGGGAACAACTTTGCCCCACAGAATGCCAGAAATGTTGGGGTTTGTCTCTCAAAATGGCAAAAATGAGGGTATTTTTGGTGCAATTCCAGGGCACAAACTGACTTATTGGGTAATCACTCCAAAAGTATACGGTTCAAGCCATGAATACTTTCATCGTGACTCATCAAATGCATATTGGGAACAAATTTGCCCCACAGAATGCCAGAAATGCTGGGGTTTGTCTCTCAAAATGGCAAACATGAGGGTATTTTGGGTGCAATTCCAGGGCACAAACTGACTTATTGGGTAATCACTCCAAAAGTATACGGTTCAAGCCATGAATACATTTATCATGACTCATCAAATGCATATTGGGAACAACAACTTTGCCCCACAGAATGCTGGAAATGTTGCAGTTTGACTCTCCAAATGGCATACATGAGGGTATTTTGGGTGCAATTCCCGGGCACAAACTGTCTCATTGGGTAATGACTACCAAAGTATCTGTACCTGGCCATGAATGCATATCACATGACTCATCAAATGCATGTTAGAAACAACTTTTAAATGCATATTGGGAACAACTTTGCCACACACAGTACAGCAAATGTTGTGGTTCTTTGTAGATACAAAGGGCACACAAGACGGTACGGTATGCTAGTAGGTGCAGTCTACGAGATACTACAGGTGTCTAGAGGATTGAAATACATGACCTTAGTGTTATCAGAAGTTTCCCTTTTGAAAAAAAACTATGGCGCCGGAGGGGTGGCTTGCACAGGTACGTGATCTCCTTCTACAAATATATAAGGGCGTGCCCAAGCCAGACAACACACAGAAGAAGTTAGGGCAAACATCATAGTACAGAACCCACAGAAAAACTCTACACACAAAACATCATACACATACTACACGAAACACTACACACACACACACACACACACACACACACGAAACATGAAACACTGTACACACACACACACAAATTAAAAAACTGTACACACAAGAAACACTGCTGTACACGCACAAGAAACCCGAAAAAATTATTAGTATTGTACACACACAAAACCACACAAAAAAAAACATGATTCTTGATCGACACTGTATTCACAAAATAAAATAAAAAATATGAATGCTATCGGAAAGACATGATGAAGCAAAAAATCCAAGGGGAAGACCCTTCAAAACAACAAAACCATCCGTCCCGGTGATCATCAAACTACAGGGGACAAGAACAGTAAGAAAAGAAGAGTTAAAACAAACACGACAATTACTAACAAAGTGTGTAACAGTAATACCACAACTATGAACGCAGCAAATGGCAACAGTAAAAAAAATGATACTGACAACACAATTTCTACTACTACAAACATGGAAGAACACAACACCATCAACCAGAGTACCAAAGCAGCACTGAGCATTACCAACACACCCACCACTACAGTAATGAACCAACAGAAAGAAGGAACAAAAACCAATGTGGTAGAGAAAACATCCAACGGAGAATGCTGCGATATAGAGGATGTTGTGAAACGCGTCATGAAACAAATCCCATATGACATATTGGCACAGGAAGTGGCAAAACACTTACGGCAACTGCAGAGGGAGCAACATATAGGGGTGGGAAAGGTAGTAATGGTACATAAACAAATGGAGGCAACCATGCAGGGAGAGGGGAGTTACAATGCCGGCGACACAAGAGAACAAGCAGTAAGTACAATTACAGACAAATATGGGCTTATAACAGACAACAATATGCTTGAGGCTTTGAGTGATATGACTGAAAGACTGGACAAGCAGCTAAGAGATTACATCAAAAAATATTGGTACCACAACATGAAGTTCCCTATCGGTGACAAGGTAACTGTGCATGTAATACAAAAGGCTGTTAAATCAAATGCGGTTATGAAGCCACAAAATATTCCAATGGTGCCATTCTGTTCCTTTTATAGGAAATGAGTAGGGACAGTACTGACTGCATTGAGACACAACTCACAAACATTAGCGAGAAAAAACTGGATAGGTAAATACAGGTTGGGGAAATGGTTGTTTAAATTAGGAATTTTGGAATCTATTTTTGGTCCGACACAACTAACATGCTGCCCGTTGATACTGATGATACTTCTGTACAGCCGATAACAGCAAAGGTCGAGTCCCTATCACCTTCCCTGGTACTGTTGCAGTTATGCAAGACACAGAAAATGAGGACACAGGTATTTAAACCCTCAATACAGGAAATACAACGACGCGGAAAATGAAGATTTTTATTATTTTGTTACAAGAATCATGTCGGCAATCAATCCGACAAAATCCAATTTCTAACAACGGAAGGAGAAGCACTTGCTGAGTGATATATTTTCTGTAGCGGATGAAGCATTTGCATTGATAGTGATCTACAATGAGCATCATGTATGGGTGAACCAGCAGCAACGAAAGGGGGATGCCACGATTCTGCAACAACAACAAAATTCTGCGATTCAGACAGTGGAAGCAGAAATGGATGGATGGAGGAAGGACGACAGTTGTTCAGTGATTTGTGCAGCGAAATTGGTGAGATGCAAAAACACCCAGAAACAGGAAGGGAATTGGAAGAAATGATGAGGGAGAGATTTAGGAACAAAAGTTCAACAGATAACACCAAGAACAATAAGCATGGCGATGCAAATATTACTAGTAGCAGCTCCACTAGTTGTAGTGGACCAAAAAAGAAAAAGAAAAGGAATGTCTATATTGATCCGGAAATAACAGCATCGATGAATGCCAGTTTATCTATTGGTGAACTAATGTAGAAAATAACAGTACATACATAATACAAAACTACTACTAATTATGAACTTAATATTGCGAATATTAGAAATAATGGAGGATTTGTAATACGTTGCAATAGGAATAAATCAAGAATAATAGAATCTACATTTTAAACAGGGAATATTGTAGCCGAGAAATAGAGTTTACAATTAGGAGAGCAGAATCGAATTGTTATTTGGGAGATTAATATTTTGGAATTAGTACTGACTCAAGATTTCTTTTTTATTCGTGAATAGAAGTAAGTGTTGTTCGTACGGAATAATAATTGGGTTCTGCTAGAGACTGAAATAAATTATTTTTATTTGAGAGTAGAGAAATGTGCATCACGCGCACAGAATTATTTTTTGTATGATTTTAAGGCAATAACTAGGGTTGCGCGGGGGTGGGAATTTCAGGGTGTCCAGAAATATTGCCGTGTTAAAATCACGCACAAAATTTGTGCGCGAGAAGTAAATTTGAACCCCGCGAAACAGTTCTCAGACGTACATTTTAAGGGTTGTGTGTCGCAAGCACTAATGTTAAATTTTACTGGTTGTGAGTCATGACCTTGCGTATTTAATTTTAGTAGGTGTGATTCGCAAACGTACGGGTAGCTTATATTAAAAATTAATAATAATTATTCATGACCCAAGGAAAAAAATAATCGCGAACCAGGGATTGAGAGTTAGAAAAATGAGTATGATACAAAGCCACCGAATCACAGGGGGGGCTCGGTTGTGAGTCATGACCTCGCGTATTTAATTTTAGTAGGTGTGATTTGCGAACCTACGGGTAGGTTATATTAAAAATCAATAATTATTATTCATGACCCAAGGAAAAAAAGAATCGCGAACCAGGGATTGAGAGTTAGAAAAATGAGTATGATACGAAACTGCTGAACCACAGGGGGGGGGGGGGGGGGGGGGGGGGCGTGTCAAAATTACACACAAGCAAGGGTGGCAAAAGTACCTTGCGACGAAAAAAAAGGGTCGCGGGACAGTTATCGGACGTGTGGGGTGCTTGCGACGGGCTTAACTGCATATCCAGCAGTCTGGTGACTGGACCAAACAGAACCAATACTACAATGGTTGGACTTGTGCTACGTATGTGAATAGTGTCTTTCTTTTCTGCCCTGACAGGAGGATCTGCGCTTGTGTCTTGAATGCTCCTGGTTCTTGGCATAATAGTACTCAGGCCGACTATGGGCTCTATGAAAAGATGGAGCTTGTGTATGAGCTGTACAAGGCAAAGGTTGTTGTTGATTCGGCGTTTAAGTTATCTGCAAACAACTATCTTCTTAGAAGTAGTCAATACGGCCCTACGACAGCTCCTATGGAAATACCTGAGGGTACACCTATCAAAGAGGCCAGAGCATTGAAACAACGCGCCGTTTGCAAGGCTATTACAGGGAACAGACAAGCAACTAGTGTTAGACAGATGTCTGAATGGGGGATGAGGCAGATCCAAGGTGGGTTCCCTCAGCTCAAAGATAACATGTTGCTGGAAGAAACGGGAGACAGGAGGATCATTCTGACGCTTGTCGTGTTGTTGTACAACTTCCAGACAGCTAAGGTTACTAGGATCACGTAGTGTCTTGGACACTCCATGTGATGCGATATAACAGATAGAACATCTGGATAGTAATTTGTTGATGTGTCTTTTCTGGAATTCTATTGAGTGGGGAAGACAGTAGGTGATAGATTTGGCAACGCTGCCGCAGAGATTGGCCATCATGAAGGGGGCTAGAACCTTGGCGTCTGCATTCGCCACGAATAAGTCTTCCATGCCAATATCAACGCTGGAAGTTAAACGCGTTCAAATTAAGCGTCATGCAGTGATCCAGTGCACACCCCTTGATTCAGATGCACACCCCTTGATGCAACACTCATGAAATTGAATTCCACTTTTTCAATCGAATTCCATGGTTGTGAATGATACAAATCCGTAAGGCGAATTCCATGGTTCTATAGTGAGCCAATGCACACCCCTTGATTCAACACTTATGGAATTGAATGTCATCCTCACCTTGGGCTCATAACCTGTTGTTACTCTAAAAATCGACCGAAAGGTATAGTATAATTAAAATTTAAAGAGATGCGAGCTCAAGGTGAGGCTCTTAGTTTTGCTATGTTATTCTTGTAGTTGACCGGTATCCCTGTGTTATTTGTGTTGTACCGGTATGTACTAGGGATGTCTAAACCGGTCATAGATCATGTGCAATTTGTCATAAGACAGAGAACACATGATATAACCTAAATGTCTGGATACTTGAAGTCATTTTTATCTCTGGAGGAGTATAAGTAACTTTTCAAGTGTAGAATGGATATAGCCGCCGTAGAATGTACGTAAGTACGGTACGTGTATTTTTGACCGACAACAGGAATCAACACCATATTCAACACCTACATGAGTCAGACTGAAGGTTTCAAGTTGTATGGCTTCTTCTCATACAATTTGGTACCAACTGAAACCGCAAACGATGTATTTTAGAGTTGAATCGATCGATAATTGATAGTAGTTACGAATTAGCGTTACGAATTAGATTGCAGTAGTAATAATAATATATGTGTTTAAGTAACTTTAACCACGGAAGGTGGATCTAAACTACTCAGTCTGTATCCAGACTTTAACGTCGCCTCAATCGAAGAGAGTTTAAGCCCCAAGTTGTAGAATGACAAATTTGACAAACAAATCCTGAAAGCAAGCAGGGAGAGTACAAGTGAAAACTGTTGAAGGATACCGGTAGCATAATCCGAACGGGGAGCAGCTACCGACAAACAGGCAGGAGGAAGGGTAAAATACTGGGAGCCGCAGGGTGTGCAGAGGTGGGCAACTGGGGGAAGAGCTAGGAAGGGCACCGGATGGGTGCGGAAGGTGGTGATACAGGGGGAGCAGCGCTGGGGACAGCGCCAGGAACCACACTGGATGCAGCACAAGGAACAGCACTGGTGGGTGCAGAACCGGGTCATACACTGGGAGAAGCACAGGGGTGCAGAAGATGGTTATATAGTGGAAGCAGCGCCAGAAGCCAAACTTGATGCAGCTCGAGGAGTATCACGAGGTACAAAACCTGGTGAGAAACTGGAATCAGCGCGGGGTGCAGAGCCTGGTGAGAAACTGGGAGCAGCACTTGGTGAAACACTGTAGCAATGTGGGCTGCACTGGGGGAGACACTGGGAAAAGCACTGGGGAAAGCGCTGGGTGAAAAGTTTGGCCCAGCCTTTAGGATCCATTCAGCCAAACCCTCATCAAGGCAGCCTCCTGGCGATACGGCTGCTGGGACGGGAGGGGGACTGCATAGTGTCTCCTGGCAAGCTGGATGGTCGCAAGCCATTGATGCTTGGCAGTAAGAGTGTAACCACGGAGCACTTGGAGGGGAATCTGGAGGAGGGAGTGAGATTGAGGCAGAGCACCAGCTAAGCCAATGGCCAATTCAGAGGAAATGGAATCATTGAGAGATTGGTGTTGTTCAGCCTCAAGCAACCCCCCAGTGCCATGGAGCCTTTGGTTTCGGTACGTCCAGAGGTCCCAACAGGTGAGGAAAAATTGATGAATCACTGCAGTGGCCCATCTACAAGGAGAACGCTTACTACCAATCGAAGAATAGTAATCAGCCTGAATCTGATGCCAGAGGGGGGTCCACCTCCCAAGGAACCAGTTGTGCCATCCAATCCGGCGCTGAGCCCTTATAGCCGATGCAATAGCTGGAGAGTATGATGAAGGGTGGATACGCCTACCTTGACGAACCCTAGTGGTAACATCCACAATGGCGAGAGCCAGTGAAGGGTCTGTAAGCTCAGAAGTAAGGCGCTGTTGCAAAGGGCCCCGAAAGGAAGACAAGCAGTGCCAGACAGCCCCGGGGTCGGCACATGAAAGAACATGGGAAACCTTTTCCTCGTCGTGGGCACACAGAGGGCATCGGGAGTGATCCTGGTGCTGGTAATGAAGTAACTGATTACCAACTCCAATACAACCTGAAGCAAACTTGACAAACCACCGTTGCATACCAGGAGGGAGGCGCTTGAAAGCAGAGTGATGGGCACACCAATGGATGGAATCAGAGACTTGTGGGGGAATGGAGATGTCGTGGTGAGTGTGCCAGTAGTGAAGAAGTGGAGGACCCAAAATAAGAATGTGCAAGGCATCTCTGTCAAAGCGAGAGCATTTGAGACCGTTCTGTGAGAGAGCCCAGGGCTCAAACACAAGTCGGGGATAGTGGTAAGGAGAAGAACGATTCATGGATAGAAATGCCTTGGCCATGCCATCAACTTGATGATTGCGAAGAGCCCACCAGTCAAGAGAAAGACCCTCTTGATGACCCTGAACCCACTTGAAGGTGACAGTGATTGGAAGAGCAGAGAGCATATTGCGAATGACATAGACATAGTCAAAAGATTTCTGAGAGATAGACAAGGGCCAGGTTCCCTGAGCCTGTTGAAGAGCCGTATCCCCATCAAGGGCAATGGTGAGGGAGCCGGAGGCGACATCATAGAGGTCCACCAGAGCCATACAGCAGGTGAGGACACCAATGATGCCAGCCAATTCGCTCCGGTAGGAAGACTGATCTTCAGGGGAGCCACTGACAAGGTTAGATCCAGTGAGGAACACCGTGGGAGCCTTGGTGTAGGTGTAGGTGTAGGTGTTGGGGGAAAGGATGAAGGAAGATGTACCGCGGAGGAGAACGGGATCATAAGAGCCATCACAGACAGCACTGGCAGAGCCACGCAGAATGGCATCGGCAAGAGCGTGACATCCATCCTGGGGAAGGGAGTATTGATGGAGAAGGACTCGGAGAGAATCGCAGAGAGCATCAAATGCATCCTCTGGGGTGGCAGGAAGACACTGAAAAGGATCATAGGTCAAGGGATCCTCGTCTGGTGGATGAGAGATAAAGGAGGATTGACCTACAAGCCGGAACACATTCCCACTGGAAAGGAGGGATACAATAGTGTCTGCACTGGTAGTTTTAGCACAAAGGATGGTAGTGTTAAAGCTATAACGTCCTCGACCTTGCAAAGAACCGACCTTCCACCCAGTGGGGCATTTGGAGAAGATCCGGTCAGTAGAACGACACAAAAACCAGGGCCACACAGAGGAAGAGTTGGATGACAGCCAATGCCCCAGGTGAAAGGAGGGGTGAAAAGCGCGGTCGGAAGGCAAGGCCAACAGGGGTAAGAAGGATTTCCGGAGGGCGCGTTGCCAAAGCTGAAGTGCTGGGAAAGGCCACGGAGGGGGGCATCGAGGCCAGTCAAGGTGGGCGCGAAGATGGTTAGAGGACTGCAACTGGAAGGCCATAGGAGAAAGCCGTGTGCCATCTGCAGTGCAGATATCAGCAAGGGAGATAGCCTGGAGAGACATCCTGATGAGATTCAGAAGAGACAGGTTGGCGCCCCGAAAGCCAGCAGTGACAAAAGCTTGCATGAGGTAGCAGTTATTCGCTCGAAGCAGAGGAAGTGTAGGAAAGTCTTCAACCATACTCACAGGGTGCATAGAAAAGAAATGCCACACATGCTTATACCAGCAAGGAGTGATATAAGAGGCATAAGGCTGGTAGGGGGTAATACCAATATGAAAAGGGATTCCCAGTTCAAGCCGGAAGGCTTCAGCGGTAAGCCTAAGAATATGGCCTGTCTGGGAACCACGGACAGATTCCTGAAGCAGGGTAGCAATGTGGCTGAATTCCTGGAGAAGGAATGGGTGAACAAAACCAAAGCCTTGATACAAAGATGGACCATAGAAGACCTTGCGAGGAAAGTTGCGAGACATGCCTGCCTTGTTGAGCACTGGGACCAGAGTTGGTTGGAGAATTTGGTTCCAGGTAGAAGCGCTGAGCTGAGTGACGGGCATGGGGTATTCAAAAGACTTCATAAATGAGTACTTGAAGGTGTAGAGGGAGGTGTTCTTCTCGCACTTGGAGGACCTCATTTGAGATCCAAAGGACTGGGACTGGGTCTGCAGGTGATCAACTTGAGCTTCCTCATTGCCGTCCATAGAAATGTAGACACCCAGAGCCTTGTCAGCGTGATCAACCTCAAAACGGTCAAGAGGGGACTGGGCACCAGATTTGTCAGTGATGGTGAAAACACCGGGCATTTCATCAACAGAGCGATAGTCCCAACCAGAACCAGTCCACTTGAAATCAATCAAGTAGCAGAAGGACTTAGCAGGTGCAATAGCGCCACCAGTAGCAATGAGACCACCAGCCCAGCGGTCTAAAGCTGCCTGAAAATCAACAGCCAAAACCTCACCAGAGGTAGTAGAGGAGGCACCGGCACAAAAAAGATCAGTATCATCCACAAAAGCAAAACCAACCAAGGAGACAAGCTGAAGGGATAGGGAGGTGAGGAGATGAACCCCATGGCCTGCATTCTGCATCATCCGGAAAAGAATGGTAGAAACCAGAGCCCACAGAGTTGGGCCGAGACCGTTGCCTTGCCCAATCCCACTGAGAGGAATAGATTCATCACCATACATAGGACCGGAGCGGCCAAATCCAGTTTTAATGTGATGGGTGGCACGCTGGAGAGTGGAGAGTAGAACGTCGCAAACATGAGCCGGAATCCCAAAGCTTTGGAGGGTGAGACTGGCAACAGGATGGGAGATTTGGTCATAGCAGCCCTTGGCATCATTCATTGCAACCACCCCGGAGCGGCGCTTCTGACGAAGAACATCACAAATAAGCTTCTTGTTGAGACAAGTGTTGATGGCTTTGTGATGCTTCCGGCTGCCATGCTGGTCGGCTGCCACCGCGTTGGCTTGTTCAGCATGAGCAAGAATGCGTTTACCAATCATCTTGTTGTTGATCTGAAACTCAGGAGACATCAGTTGGATGAGTCTCATCTTGTCAACACAATATTCACCAGGTTTCTTGAAGATTTCAACGTCGGTAATAACCTGCCAAGCAGAGGGCGAGAAGCCAGCAAGCAGAGGAGCAGTCCGCATCAAAGTGTCAAAGGAATTCAGCTGTGGGTCCAAAGCAAAAGATTTATGGTGGGCAAAACTGAGGCAAGAAGGCTCACCGGCAGTGTGTTCCTTCTGGCATTTCCAGGCAGCAGCATTGTCAGCAGGGCTAACAGAATAGTCAAAGGGAGTCAAAGACTGAATAGCAGCAGGCACTTGAAGGCAAGTAAGAAATTCAGTAAGGTATGGGTCTGTTCCTGAAGGAGAAACATAGGTGCCAGCAAGGACCGCAGCTGAGGAAGGTCCAGTACCCAAGTAGCTGAAGGCCTGAATGAAAGAGGGAGACATGGAGGGAGTATCTAGGCATTGTTGCTGACGGCAGACATTGGAGGCAGCCATGGCTGGCACCATGGCAGACTGAGACTCCAAGACTTGTTCAGTGCCATCGGAGCCAACAGCAACCGCTTTCAGAACAGCAGGCTTGGAGAGACGACCACGGATAGCGCGAGCAGCGAGCCCTAGATCCCGTTGGAGCCGTTCACGGCGCATGCGTGCCCGAATCTGAGAGGCGCTCTGGTTGTAGGGCTTGCCTTCAGTAAGAAGGGCGTCCACCAAACCTTGGTTGAAGGAGTCACGCCACAAAGGAGCCAGGACTTTTACAGCACGGTATTGCTTGTAGGCTTGCTTCAAATGGAGGACAGCCGTGGCAAGATCACAGTGTTCACCCTTGTATAAGGAAAGCTTACATGCCAAGCGCTTCACCTTGGTGTGACTGGTGGAGACACCTTGCCGAAGCTGCACAATCCGCCTCCAAAAACCTATGGTGTCACGGTAAACCTGGAGCTTGGGAGACCAAGGAATCATGCTGGTGCGAAGCCGGCAAAGATGTTGTTCAACAGACAGCCGGATGGAAGCAGAGGTAGCATGGAGGACATCATAGGTAGTGATGAGAGTGTCGCGCACAGTGGTATCACCAGATAAATACAGTGCCACCAGGTGCTCAAGCTTAGTCTGAAGGGGGAACACACCAGCAGTAGCAAAGGCATGTTTTACCCGCTTGAGATAGCGCTGCCGAAGGTGAGGGTGGGAAGATTTCAGGCAAGGAATAGAGGAGCGCACAGGAGGTGGAAGATATTTGCCCAAGATACTGCCATTACACACTTCGATCCAGAGCAAGCGATGGTCAGAAACCATGTTGTGCTCACCATCAAAAGCACAGTAACCAGCTCGGACGACATCAACATGCTCAGTAGTCCAAATGGCATCAATGGGAGTCCTGGTAGTATTTCGATTGTGGGTGGCATGCGGGGAAGTTGAAGGGTGGGTAGTCAAGATGGCATCCTTGAAGCCGAGTGCTTTGAGCTCAGAGGAAAGACCGTCAGACCGGACATCAGAATTATGGTCAATCCCTAAGACGACGGAGTCACCTGCCTCTAGGCAAGCCTGAAGGGCAGCTGTGAGGTCACGGCGAAAGAGAATGCGTGGGTTGGGACAGCGAAGATCCTCCTCAGCCTGGAAGTAGCGACAGTGTTGGTTCCAAACAGAGCCAAGGTCCCTGTCATTTTCTACAGGGCTGTAGGCAGAAAAGATGGTAACCGTAGCTTGAGCCCTTCCCTGAAACCGAACAAAGGTCCACCTGGCCAAGCCCCGAAGGATCAGCACCATGGGCAAGCTTGTGAGAATGAAAGAGCCGGTCAATAGTAAACCCCGTACCACCAGGGATGCGCCAAGTGTCGGTGGATGCCTCATGCTTGTTGCTAGCAAGGAAGGTGAAGCTGGAAGGGTAGGCCTGTTTGATGCGAGAGTGGAAGAGGTCACAGAGGGGGAGCTGAGGCTCATTCAGGCAATGCTCTGCGTAGAGAGCAACCCCAGCTTTACTTTGAGCAACACGCCAAGAGTTGTGACGGGAGCGAGACATGAAGGCTGACTTCCGCTGGGGACCAATATTTTGGAAGGCAATGAGAGTAGATTTTGATGACGGAGACTTGGGAAAGGGATGGCCAAAAGCATCAGAATCTTTAGTCACAAGGATGTCCCCATGAAGATTGGATTGGGCTAGGCGGGAAGCAGGAGGAGGCAAGGAATGGGAAGAAGGACTGGAGGAATCCAGGTGGGGATGAGAGTTGGAGGGCATCCCACAGTGCCCTGAATGAGATATCCTAACCATGATCAGACGCATACCGTGTCTGTCGCACGGAAGAAGAAGCTTGTGAGGCAGAGGTGTGGAACACGGAAGGCCACAGCAGGTGCTGTGCCAGGAGTGGCAGCACAGGAAGCAGCACAAGGAGAAGAATTGGCACTGGATGCAACCGTGGGTGAAGCACTGGAAAGCGTGCCCAGGACACTGCTGGGTGAAACACTTGGGGGCAAACCAGATGCATTGCTGGAGGAAGAACTGGGAGTGTCGCCTGGTGCAGTGCTGGGAGAAGCACTGGGTGAAGATCAGGGTGGAACAGGTGGATAACCTGGTGATTCAACACTAAGCGCAGAACTGAGAGTGGTCCTGGGTGAAGCACAGGGGGGCGAACCAAAAGCAGTGCTGGAGGAAGCACGGGGAGTGTCGCCTGGTGCAGTGTTAGGAGAAGCACTGAGTGCAGATCAGGGTGAAACCTTGATAGCACCAGTTGATGCAGCACTTGGTGGATCACTGGAGGCAACCCGAGGTGGAGCACTGGAAAGCAAACCAAATGCATTGCTGGAGGAAGGACTGGGAGTGTCGCCTTGTGCAGAGCTAGGAGAAACACTGGGTGAAGATCAGGGTGTAACACTAGGAGCACCAGGGGATGCAGCACTGGGAGGAACACTGGTGGCAACCCTGGGTGAAGCACTGGAAAGCAAGCCAAATGCATTGCTGGAGGAAGCGCTGGGAGTGTCGCCTGGTGCAGTGCTAGGAGAAACACTGAGTCCAGATCAGGGGGAAACACTAATAGCACCAGTGGATGCAGCACTTGGTGGAACACTGGAGGCAACCCGAGGGGAAGCACTGGAAAGCAAACCAAATGCATTGCTGGAGGAAGGACTGGGAGTGTCGCCTTGTGCAGAGCTAGGAGAAACACTGGGTGAAGATCAGGGTGTAACACTAGGAGCACCAGGGGATGCAGCACTGGGTGGAACACTGGTGGCAACCCTGGGTGAGGCACTGGAAAGCAAACCAAATGCATTGCTGGAGGGAGCGCTGGGAGTGTTGCCTGGTGCAGTGCTAGGAGAAACACTGGGTGAAGATCAGGGTGAAACACTGGGAGCACCAGGTGATGCAGCACTGGTTGGAACACTGGAGACATCCCTAGGTGTAGCACTGGAAAGCAAGCCAAATGCATTGCTGGAGGGAGCGCTGGGAGTGTCGCCTGGTGCAGTGCTAGGAGAAACACTGAGTCCAGATCAGGGGGAAACACTAATAGCACCAGTGGATGCAGCACTTGGTGGAACACTGGAGGCAACCCGAGGGGAAGCACTGGAAAGCAAACCAAATGCATTGCGGGAAGAAGGACTGGGGGTGTCGCCTGGTGCAGTGCTAGGAGAAACACTGGGTGAAGATCAGGGTGAAACACTAGGAGAATCAGGTGATGCAGCACTGGGTGGAACACTGGTGGCAACCCTGGGTGAGGCACTGGAAAGCAAACCAAATGCATTGCTGAAAGAAGCGCGGGGAGTGTCACCGGATGAAGTGCTAGGAGAAACACTGGGTGAAGAGCAGGGTGAATCACCGGGAGCACCAGGTGATGCAGCACTAAGTGGAACACTGGAGACAACCCTAGGTGAAGCGCTGGAAAGCAAGCAAAGTGAATGGCTGGAGGAGGCACTGGAAGTGTCGCCTGGTGCAGTGTTAGGAGAAGCACTAAGTGCAGATCAGGGTGAAACATTGATAGCACCAGGTGATGCAGCACTTGGTGGATCACTGGAGGCAACCCGAGGTGGAGCACTGGAAAGCAAACCAAATGCATTGCTGGAGGAAGGACTGGGAGTGTCGCCTTGTGCAGAGCTAGGAGAAACACTGGGTGAAGATCAGGGTGTAACACTAGGAGCACCAGGGGATGCAGCACTGGGTGGAACACTGGTGGCAACCCTGGGTGAAGCACTGGAAAGCAAGCCAAATGCATTGCTGGAGGAAGCGCTGGGAGTGTCGCCTGGTGCAGTGCTAGGAGAGACACTGGGTGCAGATCAGGGTGAAGCACTGGGATATCCTGGTGATTCAACACTAAGTGCAGTACTGAGGGTAGTTCTGAGGGAAGTACTGGGGAACAAACCAAATGCAGTGCTGGAGGAAGAACTGGGAGTGTCGCCTGGTGCAGTGTTAGATGAGACACTGGGGGAAGAGCAGGGTGAAACACTGGGATAACCTGGGGATTCAACACTAAGCACAGAACTGAGAGTAGTCCTGGGTGAGTCACTGGGAGACAAACCAAATGCATTGCGGGAGGAAGCACTGGGAGTGTCGCCTGGTGCAGTGCTAGGAGGAACACTAAGTGCAGATCAGGGTGAAACATTGATAGCACCAGTTGATGCAGTACTGGGTGGATCACTGGAGGCAACCTGAGGTGGAGCACTGGAAAGCAAACCAAATGCATTGCTGGAGGAAGGACTGGGGGTGTAGCCTGATGCAATGCGAGGAGAAACACTGGGTGAAGACCAGGGTGAAACACTGGGAGCACCAGGTGATACAGCACTGGTTGGAGCACTGGAGACATCCCTAGGTGTAGCACTGGAAAGCAAGACAACAGCAGTGCTGGAGTAAGCGCTGGGAGTGTCGCCTGGTGCAGTGCTAGGAGAAACACTAAGTGCAGATCAGGGTGAAACTGTGATAGCACCAGGTGATGCAGCACGAGGTGAAACACTGGAGGCAACCCGAGGTGAAGCACTGAAAAGCAAGCCAAATGCATTGCTGGAGGGAGCACTGGGAGTGTTGGCTGGTGCAGTGCTAGGAGAGACACTGGGTGCAGATCAGGGTGAAGCACTGGGATATCCTGGTGATTCAACACTAAGTGCAGTACTGAGGGTAGTTCTGAGTGAAGCACTGGGGATCAAACCAAATGCAGTGCTGGAGGAAGGACTGGGAGTGTCGCCTGGTGCAGTGCTAGGAGAAACACTGAGTGCAGATCAGGGTGAAACACTAGGAGAACCAGGTGATGCAGCACTGGGTGGAACACAGGTGGCAACCCTGGGTGAGGCACTGGAAAGCAAACCAAATGCATTGCTGAAAGAAGCGCGGGGAGTGTCACCGAATGAAGTGCTAGGAGAAACACTGGGTGAAGATCAGGGTGAATCACCGGGAGCACCAGGTGGTGCAGCACTAAGTGGAACACTGGAGACAACCCTAGGTGAAGCGCTGGAAAGCAAGCAAAGTGCATGGCTGGAGGAAGCACTGGGAGTGTCGCCTGGTGCAGTGCTAGGAGAAACACTGAGTCCAGATCAGGGGGAAACACTAATAGCACCAGTGGATGCAGCACTTGGTGGATCACTGGAGGCAACCCGAGGTGGAGCACTGGAAAGCAAACCAAATGCATTGCTGGAGGAAGGACTGGGAGTGTCGCCTTGTGCAGAGCTAGGAGAAACACTGGGTGAAGATCAGGGTGTAACACTAGGAGCACCAGGGGATGCAGCACTGGGTGGAACACTGGTGGCAACCCTGGGTGAAGCACTGGAAAGCAAACCAAATGCATTGCTGGAGGGAGCGCTGGGAGTGTCGCCTGGTGCAGTGCTAGGAGAAACACTGGGTGAAGATCAGGGTGAAACACTGGGAGCACCAGGTGATGCAGCACTGGTTGGAGCACTGGAGACATCCCTAGGTGTAGCACTGGAAAGCAAGACAAAAGCATTGCTGGAGTAAGCGCTGGGAGTGTCGCCTGGTGCAGTGCTAGGAGAAACACTAAGTGCAGATTAGGGTGAAACTGTGAAAGCACCAGGTGACGCAGCACTAGGTGAAACACTGGAGGCAACCCGAGGTGAAGCACTGGAAAGCAAACCAAATGCATTGCTGGAGGAAGCACTTGGAGGGTCGCCTGGTGCAGTGCTAGGGGAAACACTAAGTGCAGATCAGGGTGAAACTGTGATAGCACCAGATGACGCAGCACTTGGTGGAACACTGGAGGCAACCCGAGGGGAAGCACTGGAAAGCAAACCAAATGCATTGCTGGAGGGAGCACTGGGAGTGTCGCCTGGTGCAGTGCTAGGAGAGACACTGGGTGCAGATCAGGGTGAAGCACTGGGATATCCTGGTGATTCAACACTAAGTGCAGTACTGAGGGTAGTGCTGAGTGAAGCACTGGAAAGCAGACCAAATGCATTGCTGGAGGAAACACTGGGATTGGCGCCTGGTGCAGTGCTAGGAGAAACACTGGGTGCAGAGCAGGGGGAGATGATGGGATCACTAGGTGGAGCCGCGTTGGGTGTAACAGTGGAAGCAACCCTGGGTGAAGCACTGGGAAGCACTCCAAAGGCGTAAAGGGGAGGAGCACCTGAAGGAACACCCGGTGCAGGGCTAGGAGAAACACGGTGGGGTAGACAAGGCGGGAGGCAGGAGGAGCTGAAGAAGAGGATGGTTGACTGAGGGATGCAGAGGTGGAATTTGGAGAAGTAGGCATTCCACCAGGCCAGAAGAAAGGGTACCTAACCATGGTCAGAGGCATACCGTGTCTGTCGCACGGAGAGGAGGGAAGCCGGTGCAGAGCTGGTTGAGGCATTAGTATGGCTCAGCTCGCTGATACTGGCGTCGGTGCCAGGAGAAAAAGCTGATGGAGGGGAAACCAGAGCGGAGAGGAGAGTTGAGGGCGGTGGGGAGTGTGCTAGCGGGGGACAAAATGTCAGCCATGGCACCGCCGTCGAGAGGGGTAGCAGTTGGAGGGGCATCTAGAACAGAAGTGATGTTGGAAGTGCCGGTGGCAAGAGTAGACATGGACTGGCCATCATCAAAGCCACACCCCGCGCTGTCCTCACGAACCTGAAAAGAGAAGTGCATATCCAGGTCAAAAGTAACAGCGTTGGAAGTGGAGTCAATGGACAGATCATCATCCAAGAGTTCCCAATCACAGACGTCACCGCTACCAAAGAAGGGAAGAGCATCCTCTGGCTCCTGGTCCGGCGCAGGGGCATTTTCAACAACCCGTCCTTCAGTGGGATCCCAATGAAAGTCCTCCAACTCAGTGAGACACTCAGTAGAGAACCATTGGCGAACACAAGAGCCATACCGGGCCTCCAGGAAGATAGGAAGAAAGGACAGCATGGTTTGAGCTTCAGCCGAGGTAGTAGTGTTGTACAGGGCCAGGATTTCACCACGGTAGGAGCTGGTGTCAACAGAGAGAAAAAGTGGCCACGACCAGTTGTCCCGAGTATGGATGCCCAGAAGAACACGGCGCAAAGTGGTAGCGCCCAGTCCCTGACCCAAATCGACAGGAAGATCCAGGTCAACAACACCTAGAACAGAAGCAGTTTCATGGGTCTGGATGAACTTGGCTTGCCGGTGCTTAGCTTGACGAAGGGTCTTCAGCTTGGAAGGGGAAAGGCATCGGTCAGAGGGATTGGTAGCAGTCTCAATGAACTTGTAGAATTTACCATCAGGAAGGGAGGCTATATCAGACGCAGAGCAGCGATTGAACTGAGCCTTCAATAACTTGACAGTCTGGGAACGCTTGGTAGAATCACACAAGATGTGGGCAGCTGGGACAGGAGAGGGATCAGGGGTT
Source organism: Pseudo-nitzschia multiseries (assembly GCA_037355745.1). Lineage (NCBI taxonomy): Eukaryota > Bacillariophyta > Bacillariophyceae > Bacillariales > Bacillariaceae > Pseudo-nitzschia > Pseudo-nitzschia multiseries. Next base: position 9,309,516 of record CM074781.1, read on the forward strand.
CGGGAGTTGTCGAGCCGAATGTTCTTCCGGATGACAGCAATAGGGGAGGCTTGAAACCGAGGATGGGTCTGAAGCAGCGCATTGTAATGGTTAAGATCAAAACTCTGCATATAAGACCCGAGCAGGAAACCACAGGTGACAGTAGTGGAGGCTTGAATATGATCGTACTTGAAGTCCATTTCACGGTCCTGGAGGCGCTGAAGGAGAGTGTCAGACAAGAGAGCATCCACTGGGACACTGTGTCCAATGTAGAACCGAAGGTGGGGTGCAGCGCGAACCCGGAGCCAGAGGGAAGCAACATAGAGCTCAAGAGTGCGCCGGTCAGGCAGGGTAGACCAGAGTTTGGGGACGGGCTTAGCCTTGGGGTTAATGCTGGCGCGGGAAGGAAAGACATAGAGGACCAGCTTCCGATCCACCGACCAAAGCAGGCTGAGTGCATCAGTCAGGGACTCCAGCATTTCGTCGTACAAATCACTAGGTCGGGGTGACATCAACCTGGGGAGAGACAGAGTGAAGTAGGAGCTGTAGGAGCACTTGGTACCTTCAGTGACATCAACTGGAGCCCTGGAATCACTGGAGCAAACCCCACGCCGTTGAAGAAAGTGACCGACAGAAGAAGAAAGGACAGAAGCAGCTCCAACAGAAGGAAAAAAGGAGACAGACCGAGAACCTGGCACCGGGGTGGAAGAGGCAGAGGCAGCGGAAGGAGCAGGGGCAGGGGGCTTAGTCTTGAAGAACCAATGAGAGCCGAGGACCCGGTTGGCAGCCAGCCACACCAGCCCTTCAGTGCTAGGCATAAGGTTGCCTTCACAGTACAGGGCATCAAAGCGTTCAGGAGACATTTTAGCGAGACCAATGAGACATTTCCGGAGGGCTTGGCCGGGAGGGGATTTGGTCCACGCAGCAGAGCCTTGGAAGCAAGCCGAAGCCAGGGAAACCAGAGACTCCACAGTAGCGGACCTCCAATCAGAATCAGCAGGATTGACCAAGGCGTACACCGGGGCAACTGAGAGACGGCACACATCATGAATGGATTTCTTGTCACGGCCATCCTTCTTGCTGAAGAAGTGGGTAGGACTGGGAGAGGCATTCCAAACCCGGGTCTGCGCTGGAGACTTCCGGAGGTGTTGGATGGAAGATGGGGTAGGGAAACGGCCATCACCATAAAAACGCCAAAGGAAGGAAGCAGAGTGGGCCTGGTTGGCAGCGGCCAGAGCCTGTTTGCGAAGGGCTTGCCGATCCAGGCTGGGGGATGGAGTCTGGGAGGGGGACTGCTGGAGGAGAGACTGCTTAAGAGCAGGGGCAGGGGCGGGAAGAGGAGGATGCGTGGGGGTAGATGGGGCGGGCTGCTGAAGAGAGGAGGGAGTAAGGACAAGCTGCTTGAGAGCGGGAGGCTGAGGGGGAGGAGACTTAAGGGCGGGCTGTTTAGAGGCCCGATGAGGAGCCAGCTTCTTAGCAGACCGAAGAGAGGAGGCCACAGAGGAATCAGAGGAAGAGACAGACATGGAGGTAACAGAGGACTGGCTGGCCGAGGAAGAGGACAGAGATGTATCAGTCCGGGGACGAAGAGAGGAAGGAGAAGGGGTGGCGTGGGTGGGAGCTGGGGTATGGGGGGACTTCTTCAGATGGGCACGCTTGGGGTAGCGAGAGCCAGAGGATCGGGCAGAAGAAGAAGAGGGGGTAGACTGGAGGCGTTTCTTGGGTGAAGAAGCGGAAGATCGGCCTGCAGTAGACGCAGAAGAGGAGGGGGAAGCCTGGAGGCGTTTCTTAGGGGAAGAAGCAGAGGCGCGGCCGACCGTAGATACCGGAGGAGATGTTGGGGGAGGCATGCTGCGTGTGCTTCCGGGCAGACAAAATTAGAGTGAAGCCAATCGAGCGGTGTAATGGAGCGGCCGTTGGAGTAAAAACGGGAGGATGGAGGCTGTGGTCGCAACAAACGTTGAACGGCGTGGGGTAGGGGGATGGGGATTCGATCGAAGGAGCGGCGGGTCAAGCAGCTGTACGATTGCTGGTAGAAGGTGCAAGCGATTCGATGAAGAAGGGGCAAGCGATTCGATGGACAGGGGATTGTGTGTAGAAAAACGATCGTTCGTAGAAAACGAAGCGGAGAAGGCGAGAGAGTGAATGGAGATTCTTGTGGATGGGGAGAAGCAACGAGCGATGGAAGAGCTGAAAGTCGGTGGGAACAGTGTGCCTGCCGATTCGTGCCGTCTTTTTGGTAGGAGTAGTGTGGAGGATGGGTCGGCTGTTGGATGGTTTGGCAAAGGCTACGTAGAAACTGTACTGAAGCCAGCGTAGAAAATTATGTGTTGTGACCAACAACTCCTGCCGACGACACAGTAAGGAGGTCCAACAAAGCAACCAAAGGAGACAACAAGCAACCAAACTAATAGCGAAAACAGAAGGAGCAAGGCTTAGAAGGTTGAGGTGGGGCCTGGTGTTGGTAGAAACAGAGCGGAAGGGGAAGAGATATTATAAAGGAATGCTGTGTAAAATCCTACCTGTTTTGAGTACTGGAAATTCGGAACGTCGGACAACGTTGCGAGACGCAAAGTTGTACGAATTAGATTGCAGTAGTAAATCGTATTTAGAGCGTCCAGCAGTCGCCAACACGTCTGATCAATAGATTTGATCAATCGTTGGTGAATCGATTGATTACTTGTATCACGTCCGATCGAGCAGTCGACAACACGTTCAAATAATTTTGCTCCAGCGCACCTCTAGTGGTTTTGGATCCCTCTTTTAATGTGTTGCAATCGAGTTTTTCTAGTATTGCCTTTGTAGCCTAAGTTTCTGTCTGGAGGAACATTGGTAGTAGTGTTGTTGAGTTTAACTAATAATCGATTTGTTTATTTTTACTAACTACGGAGTAACTAACTAACTAATGGATTGATCGATTCAACTAATCGATCGATTCGATTCCTAACTAATTGATCAATTTGATTCCTAACTATCTAATCAATCAATTTTGTTCCTAACTAACTAATTGATCAATTCGATTCCTAACTAATCAACGTCAACGAATCGTTGTCACTGCTGCTGTCACTGTCATCACTGCTGTAGTCACGATGCTGGAGACTGTTCACCTTTCTTTTGAGCTTCCCTCTTCAGCAGCATTAGTGACTTGCGGCAGTAGTATCCTGCGGAGTAGTAACCTGCGGAGTAGTAACCTGCGGAGTAGTAACCTGCAGAGTAATACCAACGGCGCAACCGCGACCGGCGCTAAGGCCGTCATCATTAGTAAGTTGAGCAAGGAGTGCCTGCAATATCACCTCCCTCTCTTCATCTGCCCTGTCCTGTCTTCTCTGCGCATCATTCATTTGCTTCTGCTGAAGCTTCAATACTTCAGCAATTGTCAACTTGAATTCGTCGTCTCCCTTGCGATTGTAGTGTCTCTTTGTTGTCTTGCTACTAGTAATGGTACTGGTGGGCGTTAGCTCTGCTGCTACTTCTGACTGCTGGGTGACTTGTTCAGGTTGTGTTGGTTGACGACCAAGTAGAAGTGGTACCGTTTGAGTTGCAACAGCAGCAGGAGGAGGAGTGAACTCTTCTCTGTCAGCATCATACCTATCTTCTCCTCCTGTAATTTCTGATTTAACGCCTATCAGCTGGAAGAGTTCCTTTGCCTCCTTAATGTCCCATCTCATGTTTGGATTGTCAGTAGGGGCTTTCTTCTGGTACAATCGATGGAATTTGTTGTGAATGGAAAGAACATCCCTTCCAGGATACTTCTGAGCATGTAGGGCTCTGACATCATCCCAGTCGTCATTTGAAACTGGCATGAAAGCTCTAATGGCAGCAAACATGCTCTCCAACTCGGGATTGGTGTAGTTGCTGGCGCCGGCTTTCCTGCCTCCAGTCGTGGGCATGTTGATTGTTATGATCGATGGTATTGCTGCTGCTGGTGTTTCTACTTCTTATTTTTTATGTGACGAGCAGCCAAATCGAATAAAAATCAATTCATTGTCGTCCAAGGAATCGTCTACTAATAATCTAGCAAGCGCGACAACAGCAGCAACAGTAGTAGTGGTGTAGGAGGACATCGGTGGTGCCCTGTCTAATGTGCTGGAGAGACGACAAGTCGTACCGGTACTTGTACTGTTGCTGTTTGCTGTTTCTTTCCAGACTTTCTTTGCAATTTTTCAGCTCCGCAAAATTGGCGATGATCACGAAAAATAGCATGCAAGCGTGCCCAGCAAAAGAGGTGCGAAGAGGTGCACACATGATTGATTCGTGTGTTCTTGGGTGACTGAAATATTGGAATTTTTGATTTTAGTGATTCCGTTTGATTTTATTCTGTTTTTATTCAGTTAATAAAAATTTGGCAGTCGATGCAGCCTCGATTGCCAAATTATATTCAATAGTTAATATACCTATGTACAAAGTGAATAAATTTATTCGTTCGGTCCAAACGCGAAATTTAATTAGTTTAGAACTGCCGGAAATCACTCAATATTATTGTGAACTTGGTTCGCGGCACCCCCAAAACAGGGAAATCTGCATGGAAAATATACAACGGGACGGTACGAGTACGAGTACGAGTACGTAGAGGCTTATCATGGATATTAGAAATTATTAAAAAATTAAAAAATGAGAGTGTTGAGAAGAAATTAGATGCTCTCAGAAATGCCTGGGGTACGAACCGGTACACCATTATTGAAAACCAATGTTACTGATTAAAGCTAGACCAGGCTTTTATGGTACGTATTTACACATTGTCCATCGGAGAGGCTATATACGGGTACAGCTACCGTCCTTATGAAAGTATCGTGTAAATTAACACTTAGGCCTCTGTGAAGCGATTAGGCATATCATAGTAAAAAAGGAGGGACCGGATTTTTCCGCAGTTGTATAATAAAGCTACTACGTACCTGTATATAACCGCTAATGATATAAGACATCAGTCTGTAAAGAACAAAATAAATTCATACGTACTTGCACATGATAATTTCTGAAGTTCAATCAAAAACCTTAAAGGTAGCCGCTTACTGCTTTATAGGTCTCCGATTGGGGGTCGAAATACTTAATGCATTGACAACATTTGATAACAGTATGATTTATGTCTTACATGTAATGAAATCGATTCCCACATTGAAGAAGGGCATATGTAAGGAAACCCTTGTGTGGACCGTCTTGGCCAAGATCTCTTAACTGAGTTCTTCGGGACAGAAACAAAACACTGACAATTCTTCTTCTCTGTTTTCCGTGTCATGCCACAAAACCTACCGGTACGGTACATTCAACTTACAAACGTTGACCGTCAGCTTCGTCTTGCAGGCAGAATATCGTACCCCACCGGTACATAAGCTACGTGTCGGTAAGATGAATTATCTTTGAGGGTCCAAACATTTATGGTCGTCGATTAGTATTTTCTACTTATTTACCTTTCCTTACTTACTTAATCCACTGGACAACACCCACATTGAACATGAACGTTGGAGAACGTTTTACGCGACATGATCTTCCCGAGTATCTTCTCAGAACATCGTCACCATTACGTACCCGTATCGTACCGTACGGAATACCTCAATATAAATGTCAGCAAACCAACTAGAAGTATTCAAATACACGTACCGTACTGCGGAGCTGAGATTCCTAATACCCGGTAGTTTGGTCCCGTCGAAGGCAATTTTCAGGGGTACGGTACGAGTAAGTTGATTTGTCGGCAATCTACGGTACCGGTACCGGTACAAACACAAACAACAAGAACATCATGCAACTGAAACCATTGTTTGCATTTATTCCCATCATTCGCATTATTCGCATTGATAACTACGAGTACTTACCATAGAAAACCAACAATATTCCTTCCGTCTCATTACACACGGAATCAATCATCACAATCAATAGCAACGTTCTCTCTTTCACATTGAAACATCTCCGTCCGAAAAAATGACCACCGACTTAATAATGGCGGTGCACCCTACGGCGATTCCGGTTACATTCGTGATCTTTGGTTCCATGTGTTTTGGTTTTGTATATCTTGCGGTATCGGTTATGAACAGCAATCATACTGTGTGCTCCTATCTGAAATTGTTTTTCTCTTTTGATAAGGATTCCCAACCACCAGTGGCAAACTTTGGAATGCTTGAGTGCATTCGATTCATGACAAGCGAAGAGCAACCGTGGTTTCCTCTAAGGGTTAAGAAGACCCTCAATAATGTGGATACGTTTTTCCTGCCACTTCCAAGGCGGCCCGTGATGACGGGGGACGCTGCCCTTGCTAGAGAGGTTCTAACGGATCCGCTGTCGACCAAACCAAAGACCTATCAAGAATTCGAGCCTTTGGGTGTCGGCAATATCTTCACAAGAAACGGATCGTACTGGGTAAGTACAAAAATAAAAATAGGGAACTGTCCGTCGGCGTTCTGTTCTTCGACAACCATCAAACCAAACCAAGCAGCGACTGACATTGTTCATCGATGCAAACGCGTCTGTGTCGTCTTACAACTTGAACGCTTACAAAGCATGCACGAAGAAAGGGAGCTTCGCCGGCCTTTTCGAACAGACATGTAAAACGAATGAGTCAAGTCGCTTTGGAACGCACAGAACAATGGATTCAGCAGGTGCTCATCCCCTGTGCCGAGCAGGGAAAATCCTTTGACGTGTCGGAAGAAATGGTATCGATCACTCTCGAAGCGATCTGCAAAACGGCCTTCGAATACGATATATCACCACAAGAAAAGGCCGACTTTCTCCTCAACAGTGAACTAGTGGTGAAGGAATTCTTGACAAAGTCCATCAACAATCCCTTTCGCAAGTACCTCGTCAGATTTCTTCCCGACAGGCGTAAAGCAATCGATGCAGCCAAGGCTAACCTGAACTTCGCCAAGAGAATAATTGCTCACTACAAGGCCATCCCCAATCCACTGAAAGGATCAATCATCGATTATCTATTCAATAATCCTTGCTATGCGAGCGAGGATGAACTCGCGGCAGATGTATTGTTGTATTTGACAGCTGGACACGATGTGAGTATTTACGAACCTGCCAGAACTGAACTTGGTAACGGACGCTGAACACTGAACACTGAACACTGGCCACCCAATCACTCACTCACTCGCTCACTCACTCTCGCGCTCACTTCATCTTTTACCTGTTGTTCTGTTCTAGACCACTGCGTACACTATTGCCTTCACACTACTGGAACTCGCTCGAAATCCAGCCGAGCAGAAAAAGGTGAGAGATGAGATCGCTACGATGGATTCGGTCGATCAATGGAGACGGTCCAACGCTCTTCAAATTGCGATCAAAGAGGCAATGCGACTCCACCCCGTTAGCGCCAGTGGTTCCTCTCGCGTTTGCGGAAGAGATTTTGTTACAAAGGAAGGTTGGCTCATTGAAAAGGGCACAACTGTTGTCAGTCACATCATGATGATGCATCGCAATAAGTCTGTCTTTGGGGAAAACGCCGACGAGTACGTTCCCTCGAGGTGGGAAAATCCAACCGCGCAGCAGAAGGACGCCTTTTTAATTTTCTCGGCTGGCAAACAAAATTGCGTGGGGCAATCGCTTGCACAGGCAGAGCTAAATTGCATAGTTCCGAAAATAATGTCCGAGGTGGAATTGGAGGTAGAAGAACAGGGTCGTATTACGTGGTTCTTAACGCTGAAGCCTATCGGGGTGAAGCTTAGGCCAAAACTTGTGCTGCGGTCACAATAGAAGCTTTCATGCCAGTCGGAAGCCAGTGTTGTTTGCCAAAGTGAATCCATGGGAACTAAGAATGAAAACGAAAAATTCGCCAACAAACCAATAATATCGTATATGTGTTCAAAATATAACAAATACCCCAAGCCAATAACTGATTGCGACATGCACAAAAAAAGGATAAACTATAAACAACTAACATCGTGAGTTCCTCATGCTTTTACCAACTTTCAACATGTATTCTACCTTAGTAGTACTATGTGTACGGTAGTATCGAACTTTTTGGAATTTTAGCTACTTCAAATGAGTTCTCCCTCCCTCCTCTCCTGTATAGATATACCGTATGTAAGTTTTACCACAGCCAATAACAGACTGCAGTCGTGCCATTGAAAAGCTTTCTCCAACCAACGTGGCCGTATTGCTGCATTTTCAGTGTGAGATAGAAACGGAAGAACGAAGAAATTCACTGACTGCAAAGATGAGTGATGTTTCATAGAGCCACTAACGGAAGCATTTCAACAGGTTTACATGGCAATCCATTCATTGTTTTGTGGAACTTTCCAAGCCTGGTCAAAGGCTTTCTTACTTTGGTACAAATTGCTGTGTTGAATACTAGTAGTAGTACTACTACTAGTACTAGCAGTAGGAGTATAATGACTTTCTTGGTGCTGTACTATTAGTATTGCTGCTTTGAGATAAATCTCTGTAGAGCCACCAATGTGGTAGGTATGCCATACCCCAGATCTACCAGTTGATACAACAGTAGTGATTTGGAAATTGTCAGCTAAATGATGTTCCTGAAAGTGATCCCATGATGCTTATGGCCATATCAATAGATTGTTTTGTTAATCATAGTGATGTTTTCCTAGTCTTATATTTTTTTGACGGAGGCTATTTTTAATATGCATATCATGAGAGTTTTGTTCATGAATTTTTCATGCCAGTCACTACTAGTTGCTGCTGCACAGCAGTTTTCCCCAGGAGTTACAACAAGTCTTTCAGGATTCTAGAAGTGTTTCCCCTGCTTTGATATTTGCCATTTGTCACCTTCTACACCATAGTGTGATCTTGATCGTCCGTGATATAGTGTTTGAACCTTCTCACTTCCAGGGGACTTGAGTGGCCTTTGAATTGAAGTATTGAAGATGCAGTGTATTATTTTTAAATATAGTGGAAAAACCTGTGTTGTGGATGTGAAGGCAACGACCATACAAACGTGACAGCACTGCTTCTCGTCTGCTCAGCGAAGTTAAGCACGTTCAGGCTCAGTTAGTACTACGGTTGGGAACCACGTTGAAATCCTGAGTGTTGTTCTCTGTCAATTTTTGGAAATGTCCCTGGGTTTTTTAACAAATCCCAAAGCAATGGCTTTTCAAGGATAGCAGCAACAGTTGGACCAAACTTTGCTCTAATTACTAGCACGACAGCAGTGCAAAGCCAATCCTTTGTAATACCACTACTAGCATTTTTCTCCTTGTACAAATAGATACCCTTCTTGTAACAAAGCTTAGACTGCTAGCTGCATTAATATTAGGCCAATCCAGCTGCAAATCAAATAGTTTTCTTGCATACGTTCGATAACTATTTTGCGGGATTCAAATCAACTTATCGCGCACAAATTTTGTGCGTGATTTTAACATGGCAAAATTTCTCAACACAGTGAAATTCTCGAGTCCATCGCGACCTTCATGTCAGGGTATACGTAAACTCAGCACTATTTCTATGCGTGTGATGCATATTACTCTAATCATGATTAAAAACAATTTTGATTAGTCTCTAGCAGAACCAAATTATTATTCCGTACCCACAACAATTACTTATATTCACGAATAAAAAAGAAATCTTGACTCAGTATTAATTCTAAAATATTATGCTACAGAAAAAACAATTCTAATTGTGAAGTCTTTTTCTGGACTACAATATTCTTTTTTTAAATATAAATTCTATTATGTTTGATTGAATCATATTGCAATGTATTATTATTCCTCCAATATTTCTAATATTTTCAATATTTAGTTCTCAATTACTAGTAGTTTTTGTACTATAATGTATGCACTGTTATTTCCTAAATGAATTCAAGTGATAAATTGGCATTCGTTGAGCTATTATTGCTGGATCAACATTCGACACTCGTGTTTGTTGCAACGTGGGTCGGAGTGGTGTTGATTACTCTAGCTTTTGCCGATCTCACTGCTACTGTGCCCACGCTGTTGCTCTTGCTGCTTGCTGCTTGCTGCTGCTGTGGCTACTTCTTGCTTCGTTTCATTGCTCTGTTTTGTTGCTCTGTTCCGTTGTACGGTAGTACAATTTTGCGTCAAGCAACTTTGTCCGACGTTCCGAATTTTCAGTACTTAAAACACGTAGAATTCTACAAAGAGGAATTCCTTTATATTATCTTCCCCCTTCCACTCTGTCCATACCAACACCAGGCCCCACAATTACCTTCTAAGACCTGCTCTTTCTGTTGGTGCTATCAGTTTGGTGGCTAGCTTGCTGCTTCCTTTGGTTGCTTTGGCTCTGCTTTTCACTATTGTCGTCGTCGGGTCTCCCGGTCCGACACATCGGCACATAATTTTCTACACTGTATCCAGTCAGTTTCTACGTAGCCGCCGCAAACAATCCGTGTCGTATGCCTCTAGAAAAGGTACTAAAATAAGGTTTATGTATTGGTTAAAAACTAAGATTGTGAGCTAGCTTTGTCAACTACTCCGAGGAGCCGTTGCGACCAGCTTGTAACAGGAAAAAGGCGTTGAGTCAAAATTCAACGTACATTGCACATAGAGTTGCACATGGAGAATTTGGATATGTTCTTCATCCAGTGTTCAATATTGAAGACCGGCTTGCGTGGCATTGCATTTCAGATTTTCTTGAGTTGTGGGTAATTTTCAATCAGTGAGCGTTGGAATACCACACTCTTCTCCTTCTCGTAAAAGTTCGATTGATGGCACAGAATTTTTGTAAGTCGTGTGCGACCAGTATTGCTTAGATAAGAAATTTTTAATTGGTGTGATACGGTTTCAGGTTTTGGATGTTCATACGTTGGATAACATGATTTCTTAAGAGAAAGGCAAACTGTACCTGTTGATGTGGACTTGCTGGATAGTATACGGGCCTTTGCTTCTTGCATCAAAAGCTCCAGGAATTTGCTTTTCATTTTTCACCATAATTTGGTCTCCTACACAGTAATCATGAATCTTCCTGTGGCTGTTCTCTTTCATAGCATTCTTGTCGATTTGAACCTGTCGTTTGTTTCTGACCATGGCCAAGTCTGTAATTACAGGAGTGGGTAGGAACATGTCTCTGTGGAATACAAGGGCTCCGGGCGTCATTCTGAAGGTCTTGTTGATGGTTGATCGAACGGCAAACTGAGCCGATACAAAGACACTATTGATGATGTCTGTGGCTTCCTGAAGAGTCTGTGGAGGATTGGTATTGAGCTCGGTTCTCATTGCAGACTTCATTGTGTCATGGACTCTTTCAAGTACCGCGTTGGATTGTGGGTTTCAAACTGAGCAGACCTTGGCCTTGATTCCTAGGTTGGCAAGGTGGAGTTGGAAGTCATTGCTCATGAAGTTGGTTCCTTGGTCGATGATACAATTTACTGGTTTGGGATATCTGGAGAGCCAGCCATTGTCAAGGGCATGGACTGCCATGAGGCCGGTTGGATTTACTTGTGGGGCTCGGATGATATTCAAGGAGGTTGGTGCACATGTCCATGATGGTAAAGCCATTGAAGGAGACTGTTCCATGCCCAGGGATCTTGATTTTCCAAGGGCCTACTCCGTCGATTGCAATGGTGTCCAAAGGAACGTATTGGTGTTCTTTGGTAGGGAGTTGTCCATGGCTTTGGTGGCTATTCTTGTATCGTTGGCACAGTGTCACAAGTTTTGCAGAAGGAGTTGATTTGGTCCTTCAAGTTTGGGGCAGTATACGAATTGGTTGATGGTTTGATACAATCTTTCTGAGCCGGCATGGCCAAGCACGTGGTGGTAGTATTTGATTGTGGCTTGCACTCGGTTTGGAGGGAGTACAATTTTCTGTCGACCTGTTGGAGTCTACAACTTTCAAGTCGGTGCCGTTGAAGTTTTCAGTTGTGTACCGGGGATTGGTAGAGATATCTACATTGGCTGCTTGAGCTTGGGCGAGTTGGTCGGAAGGCTAAGGGGTACATGGAAATGTCTTCTGGGTAGTTGAGAAATAATTCGGAAAAAGAGAGAAGGTTGGCGTCGGTTGAGTCAGTTTCAAGGTCTGAGTCATCCTGTTGGATCGGCGTCAGGGAGTGGGAGGACCGAAGAACTCCTTCTTCTTCTCAGGGGAGTGTCTTGCTGGAGTGGGAGCCGGGAGAGCGCGTCAGCAATGACATTGTCTTTGCCCTTGATGTACTTGAATACTGGGGAAAATTCTTCAAGGAGCATTCTCCAAGTCATAATCCGATGGCTTGTGAGGTTTTGGCGAGTTAAGTTGATATGGTCTGTCCATACAATGATTTCAGCACCCCAAAGAATGGTGCGGAATTCCTTGAAGACTTCGACAATACAGAGCATCTCTTTATCGACCGTTGGGTATTTCCGTTGAGCCGAATTGAGTTTTCTGGAGAAGCAAAGGATGATTTTGCCATCTTGGAAGATGACAGCTCCGAGTTGGTAGTCAGAAGCATCAGTATAGACGTGGAGGGGCTTGTTTGGATCAGGAAAGGCAAGAAGGATATCATTGGCAATGAGGGACTTGGCTTTGTTGAAAGCTTCAAGAAGCTCTGGAGTTGGAGAGATTTTGCCTTTGGCTCTTCCAGAGAGGCCGGTAAGGGGTGCAAGAACTTCAGCGTGCTTGGGATAGAAGTTTCGATAGAAGTTAATCATCCCAACAAAGGATCGAAGTTGGGTTGTTGTTGAGGGAAAAGCAAGTTTCAGGATAGGAGAAATCTTGTTCGGATTGGGTCTAATTCCATCTCGAGAGATAATGTGGTCAAGCCAAGGAGCTTGGGATTGAAACCAGTGGCACTTTGAGGGCTTGACAGAGAAGTTGTGGGACTTCAGTAAGGAGAGGACAGAAGAGAATGATTTACAATGGGATTCAAGTGTATCTGAGAAGATACCAATATCATCGATGTACACTTCAATGTCCTTCAAGTGTAGGAGCATTTGTTCCATACAGCCTTGGGCCCAACTTGAAGAGTTGAGGAAGCCCATTGGCAATTGAAGCAGTTGAAACTTTCCGAATGGAGTAACAAGGACACAAAGCCAGGTGGAGGCCTCATCAAGTTTGAAGGTGTGGAATTGCATGCTAACGTCAATAAGGGTGACATATTTGAAGCCTCTTCGTCTGTGGAAGATATCTTGGAGCTTTGGAAGTGCGTAGTGAAGTTTCTTGGTGACTTTGTTGAGTTCTCTAAAGTCACTGATAAGTCGGCAGGAGCCATCTGGTTTTGGGACTACAAAGGTTGGCATTCCCCATTCAGTTGCATAGCACTGTTCGAGGATACCAAGTTTCACTTGTCAATTGATTTCTTTCTTCACTGCTTCTTGTTGGTGCAGTGGAATAGAATAGGGTTGTTTTACATGATATGGAGTTGTGCCTTCCTGGAGATCAATGTGGAAGGCATGATTAGGGAAAATACCTAATTCCTTGTCATTCAATCCTTCGAAAAGTTCTTCATTTTGGAGGAGTATTGGTACAAGGCTTGTTTCTCATGGTAGGAGAGATGGTTTTGTTCCGTGACTAACTTGTGGAGGTCAGTTTTCTCATACTTGGTGGTTCCATCCACATACGATTGTTGGATAGATTGGTTGGAGTAACTTTCTGCAAGTGGCATGTGGTTCTAGCAGACATGACTTTGTGGAGCAAGGACTTGTTGTCAAAGTAATTCCGAGGGTGGAAGTCCATTGTCTTCTCGTACCATTCTATGGTGCAAGTTTCGAAGTCCATCTTCATTCCAAGATCTCTCATGGTCTTCCTTCCAATAAGGAGGTGGTAGTTGATATTCTGAGAGACTACAAAGCACTTGATTTGTAGGACTTTCATTGAGTAGGACAGTTCTAGGAAATACGGTGTTCTCCAAGGTTACATAGTGGTTGCAAGTGGTTTTGCCATTTGTTGTTTGCATTTGGAATCGGTTGATCTAGAAGATACTTCTTGATTCCAGAAGGAATTGCTGATTCCACTATGAGATTGTCGGTAGATCCGGAATCGAAGAGGGTTTTCAAGTAGTACTTTCCAAGGGATCCATTGATTGAGTTGCAGACGCTTACTGTGGTTGGAGCAAGGTCGACATCTGCGTTGCTGGGAGCAACCTCTTGCTTGTTGTTGCCAGAATCGGTCTTTTCAGAAGGAAATCTTTGAAGATCCGAGTTGTAGTATCCTTCATCTATTTCCATATCTACATGGAAGAGATCCGGCCAAGGGGCTGCAGGGATGGTGGTCTCTTCTGGTTCATTGATGAAGACACACATGTGTTGTTCTGGTTCGTGGTAGTTACTGCCGTGGGAAGAGGTAGAGGATCAATTGCTGTTGTTGGAACTGCGATCATTCACATGCGAGTTGGTGTTGTCTCTGTTGTTGGACTGGCTGGACTGGTTGGAGTTTGCGCCATACTTGTTGGTGTAGCATTGACCCCAAGTATGGTTGGTACCCAGGATGGATAGGACATGGTGAGTCGTTGGAAATTCTAGTCGGGCCTTTGTTGTTGCCTTGGTTGTTGTTGCGTTGATTGTTGTTGTTGTTGTTGTTGTTGTTTCGATTGTTATTGTTGTTGTTGTTGTTGTTGTTTCGGTTGCGATTGTTTCGATTGTTTTGGTTGTTGTTGTTTCCATTCCGGTTGTTACGATTGTTGTTGGCATTGTTGTTGTTGTTGGTGGTGTTTTGAGATGGGTTATCTGATGGTTTCTTCTTTCGATTTTGTGCATATTGATACCTTTCAAACCTCATCATCATTTCAGAGAGGGAATCCCTATGAGGAGAGTGGTGTTGCTGGTAGGTGTGTTTCCAATCTTCAGGCATCGATTCAAAGATTAGATTCTTGAACTCTCGGTCCTTGATCTCTGCATCTTCTGGTGGGTGTCCCCGAAGTAGTGGAAGGATAACATGGTTGTGGAAGTTGACTTGTGCGACAAATTGGTGTACTGTCATGGTGGTTGTCTTCTTGATGTTGGTGAGGAATCTTCTGTGGTTTTGGTAGGCATCAAGGATTGTTGTCGAACTTGTAGTTGACGAATTCTTCCACTGTGACTTGGAAGTTGTCCACAGTTCTCTGTGGCACATTGGTTGACTACGTAGCTATTCCACCAGCTACTGGCAGTGTAGTCTCTGAGGAGATCTACAAACTTGTCATAGATTCTTGGTCCTGTGGTTAGGTTGAGCATCTTCTTGGATCAAATGAACTCATTGATGGTAAAAAGGGTTTGCAGTTTGGTTGATCCTGCAGTAATCAAGGGGATCTTGATCTTGGTTACTTCTTGAACTCCATTGACTTCTTGTGTGTTCTTGAATTCTACTTTGTCAATAGACTCTTGATCAAAGTCATACTTGAAGGGAATGATGGAGTAAGACATTGTTTCTCTTGTTACTGGACAATCTTCAGGATCGGTTGGTTGTTTATTAGATGTAGTGGTAATTTTTGTTCATGTAGTTGAAGTAGTCTTTACCGGTAGTAATAAGGTCAAAGCAGTTATTCGACTGTTTAAACAGTGTCGTATGCCTCTAGAAAAGGTACTAAAATAAGGTTTATGTATTGGTTAAATACTAAGATTGTGAGCTAGCTTTGTCAACTACTCCGAGGAGCCGTTGCGGCCAGCTTGTAACAGGAAAAAGGCGTTGAGTCAAAATTCAACGTACATTGCACATAGAGTTGCACATGGAGAATTTGGATATGTTCTTCATCCAGTGTTCAATATTGAAGACCGGCTTGCGTGGCATTGCATTTCAGATTTTCTTGAGTCGTGGGTAATTTTCAATCAGTGAGCGTTGGAATACCACAATCCGACAGCACACGAACAAGATGACGACACGATCAAGACGACAAGCCGTTGACACCACCACCATTGATTGCTAAGCAATATAACCCACCAACTGCATCTATTCCATCGATAGTTGTCTTAAGCCAGTTCCTACTACCATACCCTCCAGTACATAAGCTATGTAGCCGCCGTGCTCAATTGAACCGTCTCCTACACGTCTTATTTTATTGCAAACGGTATCCCCTCGCTATTGCGGACACGTTCTCTCTCTCTGGCAGTTACAAGCCACCGGAAAAAACGAATTTGCCGCAAGCCCATTGCTTTGGACACGCCACTCGCACTATCTCCATTCCAGCATCACCAGTCCCCCGGATTTCTTTTCCATTCCATTGATAGCACGATTTACATCCATTGCTCAGCGCCAGACCCAGCAGTTGCACGCCGACACCCATCTTTTGCCTGTGCTAAGCCCCATATACAACCAACTGCAATTCATCTCGTGCAACAACAACGCCCACAAGGAACCACCTGTCATCCCTTCTTTGACACCAGTTTGATTATCTTCTCTGTATCAACACAATTCGTTATATCCACGCCGCTTGTCACCCACATGACCTCATTTGTTACGGCTGATACAACCCACCTTGCTCCGAATTCTCCAAGGATACTGGTCATCTCAATTTCCAGCCCCACGGCCCCACAGACAGGCCCCTTCTTTATCCCGACCCTATTGTTCCCCTTACTGGTCGTCATACGGTGACCCTGCACGCGCCCCTGTTGCCTCCCTCACTATCTACCTACCTACCTTCTACTCCTATGCCTACCTTCACTCCCCCTACTGAGGGCCGGTCTCCCACCCCTGCCCTTTCCCCCAAGAAAAGACCTCCAGAGTCTACACACTCCCTATCTTCTTTGTCTGCACTATCCCCCCTCTGGCCATCGCTTTCCCAAGCGCGCCTTCTTGAAGAAGAAATCTTCCCACCATGCCCCAGTTCCCAATGCCCGGGTCACCCCTTCCCCCTCCTCCCTTCTTCTTCAGCGGCCTGATGACTCCATGTCTGCTTCTTCTTCCTCCTGCCAGCCAGCCGTCTGATGCCTCCATGTCTGTCTGCTCTAACTCTGATTTCCTCTGTGGCGTCTGCTAAGCAGGCTTCTAAGCAGCCAGCTCTTAAGCAGCCAGCTCTTAAGCAACCATCTCGTAAACCATCAGCTCTCAAGTAGCTTGCTCTTACACCATCAGCTCCTAAGCAGCCAGCACTTACGCCACCAGCTCTTCAGCCGCCAGCTCTTAAGCAACCGGCTCTTAAGGCACCAGCTCTTAAGTCACCAGCTCTGAAGCAGTATGTTCTCCAGAAGCCCGCTCTCCAGCAGCCAACTCCACCTTCTCCCTACCATGGGATGGACCGCCAAGTCATCTGTAAGTAGGCTCCTGACTGCTGCTAATCAGGCGCATTCTGCTGCCTCCTTCCTCTGGCACTTCTATGGTGACAATTGTTGTTCTACTCTGCCTGCTATCCAACTCCTTCGCAAGTCTACAACTCAGTCTTGTGTCTGAAATGCATCTCCCAGTCTTACCCACTTCTTCAGCCAGAAAGACGGTCGTGACAAGAAATCTATCCACAACGTTTGCTGCATTTCAGTTGCTCTGATGTATGCTTTGGTTTATCCTGATGACTCTTGATTGGAGGTCTGCTTCTGTGGATTCTTTGGTCTCCCTTGCTTCTACCTGCTTCACAGGCTCTCAAGATTGGACCAAATCTCCCCCTGGTCAGGCCCTCAGGAAATGCCTTATTGCTTTGGCCAAGATGTCTCTTGAATGCTTTGATGACTTCTACTGTGAAGGCAACCTTCTGCCTAGCACTGAAGGGAAGGTTTGGTTGGCCGCTAATTGGGTCATTGGCACTCATTGGTTTTTCAAGACAAAGCCTTCTGCTCCTGCTCCCACCACCACTGCTGATTCCTCCACCACCCTGGCATCAGGCTCTAGGCCAGTCTCTTTCCTTCCCTCTATTGGTGCTGCTATGGTTATCTCTTCTTCTGACAGTCATTTTCTTCAATGGCGTGGTGTCTGTTCCAGTGATTCAAGGGCCCCTGTTGATGTCACTGAGGGAACCAAGTGCTCCTACAGCTCTTACTTCACTCTGTCACTTCCTTGGCTGATGTCCTCTTGCCCCGGCAATTTGTATGACAAAATGCTTGGGTCTCTTACGGACGCCCTAAGCTTGCTCTGGTCCATTGACAGGAAGCTGGTGCTCTATGTCTTTCCCTCTAGAGCAAGTCCTCTCAACCCCAAGGCCAAATCTGACCCCAAGCTCTCGCCTACACTCCCTGACTGCAAGACTCTGGAACTGTATGTTGCTCAGCTCTGGCTTCACACTCGTCTGCCCCCTCATCTGTGGTTTTTTTGGGTCACAGCGTTCCCATGGATACTCTGTTGTCTGATACTCTCCTTCAGAGGCTCAGGGACCATGAAATGGACCTCAAGTATGATCACATCCAGGCCCCCTACTATTGTCACTTGTGGTTTTCTTCTTGGGTTTTTATGCAGAGCTTTGATCTTGATCATGACAATGCATTGGTTCAGACCCATCCCAGGCTTCAAGCTTTTTCTATTGCTGTCATTTGGAAGAACATCCATTTGGACAATTCCAGGACTCCTGACCCCTCCCCTGTACCAGCTGCTCATATTTTGTACAATGCTACCAAACGATCTCAGACTGTCAAGCTCTTGAAGGCTCAATTCAACCGCTGCTCTCCCTCTTCCATTGCTTTGATCCATGATGGTGAATTCCACAAATTTATTGAGACAGCCACCAAACCCTCTGATCAGTGTCTTCCTCCTTCCAAGCTCAAGACTCTTTGTCAAGCTAAGTACCGCCAAGCCAAGTTTATCAAGACCCACAAAACTTCTGTTGTCCTAGGTGTTGTTGACTTAGATCTTCATGTTGATTTGGGACAGGGTTTGGGTGCCAAGACGTTGTGCCAGGGTCTGATGTGTATCCGCACTTGGGACAACTGGTCATGGCTCTCTGTTCCTTTCCGTTGACACAAGCTCCTACCGCGGCGGAATTCCTTGCCTTATACAACACCACTACCAAGGTTGAAGCTATGGCAATGCTATCTTTCCTGCCTATTTTCCTAGAGGCCCAGTATGGCTCTTGTGTTTGCCAATGGTTTTCTACTGAATGTTTGACTGAGATGGAGGTCTTTCATTGGGATCCTACTGAGTGTCAAGTTGTTAAAAATGCTGCTGCGCTGGACCTTGAGCAAGATGAGGCTCTTCCCTTCTTTGGTAGTGGTGATGTTTGCAACTGGGAACTTGTTGATGACAATTTTTCCATTGACTCTCTTGTCCCTGATCTTATATTTGATCTGCATTTGCATTTTCCACTTCAAGCCCGTGAGGACAGCTGTGGTTGTGGGTTTGATAATGGTCAGTCAATGTCAACCTTAGCCACAGGGACTTCCAACCTCACTTCTGCTCTGGGTGCTGCTCCAAGTAGTGTTACTCCCGGTGATACTGACATGGCTGATGCTCTGACCAATGTTGTGGATGCTACTACCGGCGCTCTGCCTGGTGGTTCTACTGCTCTCCCTTCTTCTCTGCACACTGGTGTTGCTTCCATCACTTTCTCTTCAGGCCATGATGCCAGTGTCAGTAAGTTGAGTCATGCAAATGCCTCCACCAGTTATGCTCCGGCATCTTTCTTCTCTGTGCAACAGATACGGTATTCCTCTGATCATGGTTAGTACCTCTCAAACAGGGCTTGGTGGGATGTCCTGCACCCCAAATTCCATCCTTGCTTCCTCCAGTTTTCCTATCTCCTCCTCTGTCCCTCCTGCTTCCTGCCTTGTCTAATTAAATCTCCATGGGGAATCCCTTGTTGCCAAGGATTCAGATGTTTTTGGCCATCCTTTTCCCCATGCCCCTTCCTCCAACTCCACCATCATTACCTTCCAGAACATTGGCCCTCAATGCCAGTCTGCTTTCATGTCACGACCTTGTCAAAACACTCAGAATTTTGTCAAGAGCAAGGCTAGTAGTGTCGCTCTCTAGTTTGCCTGAGCACTGTTTGAATGAGTCCAAGCTTCTCCCCTGTGATCTCTTCCACTCACGCATCAAACGGGCCTGCCCTTCTAGCTTCTCCTATCTTGCTACCAACAAGCATGAGCCTTCTGCCTGTCCTTGGCACCAGCCTGATGGAACTGGCTTCACCATTGATCAACTCTTTTGCTCTCGCAAGCTTGCACATGAGGCTGATCCCTCTGGCCTTGGCTGGTGGACCTTTGTCAAGTTTCAAGGCCGGGCTCATGCTACTGTTACCATGTTCTCTGCCTACTGTCCCGATTGAAAATGATAGGGATCTCGGCCTCTGTCTTGAATCAATAGCGTTGTTGATATTTCCAGGCAGAGGAGGATCTTCAATGCTCTAATCCTTGTATCCTATTCTGCCGGGATCTGACTGTTGCTCTTCAAGCTTGTTTGGTGGCCGGTGATTTTGTCATTCTTGGGATTGATCACAATTCTGATGTATGTCCCAATGGTCTGTCCTCTGCACTCAAGGCACTTGGTTTCACGGATCTATCTTGGCAACACACTCCCCATCATCTCCACCTGCTACTTACAATCAAAATACCAACAGGACACCCATTGATGCGCTCTGGGTTTCTGCAAGTGTCAATGTCTTCAGAGCTGGCTACTGTCCATTTGGTGGTGCTCATGACATGAACTCTGATCATTGCATGCTGTGGATTAAAGTCTGTAATGGCAGCATCATGGGTAAACATCTTCCACCTCCTGTGCGTTCCTCTCAGCCCCAGCCTGAAGTCCTCCCACCCTTATCTGTGTCAGCGGTATCTCAAGTGTGTCAAGCACAGTTTTGGCAACGCCAGCGTGCTTGCTCTACAGGCTAAGCTTAAGCACCTGCTAGCTCAATATGTTTCTGGTGACACGTCTGTGTGTGACACTCTAATCACTACCTATGGAGTCCTCCACAAAACCTCAGCTTCCCTCCAGCTGTTTGTTGCCCAGCACCTCTGCCGATATTTGCACTGGAATGATTCCTTGGTCTCCCCAGCTCCAAGTCTACTGTGACACAATTGATTTCTGGTGGCGTTTTGTGAAGCTTTGGCAAGGTGTTTCTACTAGCCACACAGTTGTGAAGCGCCTGGTATGCAAGCTTGCTTTATACAAGGGTGAGCACTGTGACCTTCCTACTGCTCTCCAACATTTGAAGCAGGCCTACAAGCAATACCGTGCTGTGAAAACGCTGGCCCCTTCTTGGTGTAACTCTTTTAATCAAGACTTGGTTGATGCTCTTCTCACCAAAGGCAAGAAGCCAAACAATCAGAGCGCCTCCCATATTCAAACTCGTATGCGCCGTGAAAGTCTCCAATGTGATCTTGGTCTCGCTGCTCGCTCCATCCGAGGTTGTCTCAACAAGGCCACTGTTCTAAAAGCTATTTGCTGTTGGATCTGACGGCGCTGAACATGTCTTGGAGTCTCAGTCTACTATGCGTCCGAAAGCTGTTTCGCGGGGTTTCGAATCAACTTATCGCGCACAAATTTTGTGCGTGATTTTAACACGGCAAATTTTCTCGCAACACCCTGAAATTCCCATCCCCGTGCGACCCCAGTTATTGCCTTAAAATCATATAAAAAATAATTCTGTGCGCGTGATGCACATTACTCTACTCTCAAATAAAAATAATTTATTTCAGTCTCTAGCAGAACCCAATTATTATTCCGTACCAACAACACTTACTTCTATTCACAAATAAAAAAGAAATCTTGAGTCAGTATTAATTCCAAAATATTAATCTCCCAAATAACAATTGGATTCCTGCTCTCCTAATTGTGAATTCTATTTCTTGACTACAATATTCCCTTTTTAAAATGTAGATTCTATTATGCTTGATTTATTCCTATTGCAACATATTACGAATCCTCCATTATTTCTAATATTCTCAATATTAAGTTCATAATTAGTAGTATTTTTGTATTATGTATGTACTGTTATTTTCTACATTTGTTCAGCAATAGATAAACTTGCATTCATCAATGCTGTTATTGCCGGATCAATATAGACCTTCCTTTTCTTTTTCTTTTTTGGTCCACTACAACTAGTGGAGCTGCTACTAGTAATATTTGCATCGCCATGCTTATTGTTGGTGTATGGTGTCGAACTTTTGTTCCTAAATCTCTCCCTCATCATTTCTTCCAATTCCCTTCCTGTTTCTGGGTGTTTTTGCATCTCACCAATTTTGCCGCACAAATCACTGAACAACTCTCGTCCTTCCTCCATCCATCCATTTCTATTAAATTCCTTTCATGTCCGGCATAGCGTATGTAACAATGGTACAGTGGTATCTCATTCTTTACTCACACGAGTTCAGCTTACTTGCTCGCGAATCATGATGTTTAACGTTATGGACCAAATGGCTCAATCTGTGAGCTAAATATCTCATTTTCTGACCAAATGGCTTGATCGTGTAAGCCAGGTGTCTCATTATTAACCAAATGGCTCAATCTTGCGAGCCAAATGATCGTCACTCGTACGATCGAATTATCGATACTTAAGAGATCAAAGAGAGAATACACGGCAGAAACTAGCATATGCTAGCCATCCCGTTAAGTGTTTTGTTTTCAAGAAAAGACAGCAGAGGTTCGATCTTTGTGCTCACGAACCTGTTTGTTTGCTGCACAAAATTACGTGTTGTATTAGCGGCAACACGGTATTTTACCGTATAAAAATACTCGTATCGTGCTGTATTAGCGGCAGTACGACCTTTAAAGCGCTATCTTGCTCTCCAGCAAGATCAATCGCTTATACTTTTAGATTATTTGATTATTCAACCTTAAACCTTGCACACCGGACGCCTCATTTGCGTCTCATTTGTAGAATTACAAGCCTAAGATCTAACTGATTGCGTTGATTGGTCGATAGTCAGAATAGATCTGATTGGATTCGCATCCAGTCGTAGTGGATATCAGAGAAATATTAGAACACAACAGACCGGCACCTCAACCGGCCTGCAGCTAAAGCTCACGTTGCTCTTCTTTGCCTTTGGAATGAATCAGCTCAACAGCCAGTTCAGAAGGAAATTAACAGATTAACAGTCGCAAGCTTGTTGAAGCTTGCAAAAGAAGAAGACAGTAGAAGCACTCGACGACGACGAAAACAATCCGACAGCAAATCATCAATTGACTCGACTACGGACGACGATTGATAGTTCTCTGATCCGATTACAGCATAACAAAGAACAAATGGACAAAGCCATTCGTCTTTAATAGAAGCCCATCGCATTGGACAGGATTCCATCGACCTACGATTACACGACAACAATGCCTACCGTTCCGATTGCTGGGAGAACAAGAAGCAGGTCAACCGGACGAAGCAGATCGACAGGACGATTCCAAACACTCCAACCTGGGAGCGCAGCAACCACACCTCGACTACCCGCAGCAGACGTGGCACCTGATCAACAGAATAATCCAAGCCAAGAGGAGGAAGAGGACACATCTATCGCGGACCTCTTCCCATCGTTTGACCGACCACTAGCCACCTTCTTGCATGAAATCTTTGACATACCAAGGGAACGAAATGACGCCCTGTGTGAGGCTCTCATTGCTGGAAGGATCAAGACATGGCTAGCCTTCTTGTACATCGAGAACATTGGAGATCTAGCTTTCCTCAAAGGGGGCGTAAGAACACCAATTTATTGACATGTACAGATGTCCATACAGCAAGTCATCGACTTCGGCCAACATCTCACAGCACAAGGACTAGACTCAGAGGATAGAACCCAGTATACCAGAGACGCCTTTCAGAGCTACTGTTTTAGTGCTGTCAGAGCCAGAAGAGCATCTGGAACGGATATGGGAATCACTAGCACACTCAACAGCACCGGCACACCTCGACGACAACAGGAAAGATCCTCCAAGCCCATCGAACAGCTTAGATATGAATCCTGGACCAAGAAATCAAGGGATGAAACCACCTTTCCAATTCTGCAGAATGATGCAAGGTTTGAACGCTGGCTTGTCAAATTCAAGGCAAAGCTGGAAACATCTGATATAGATACTCATACATTCCTCGATCCAAACTGGCCTGATACACCACTCGTTGGGTATGAAAAAGCTCTCCATGACAAGCAATGTGCTTTCTTCTGGACCCTTGTCCTACATGCCCTCCAGAGTGATCTCTCCTACTCCTGCGTGCTCAGCCATACCTCCTCAAGGGATGGTAGACAAGCCTTCTTTGACTTTGTGTCATTGCACGACAGATCCAAATCCAAAGTATATGACACCTCCATCGTGATGCAACAACTATTGGACATTGATTTGAGGACATGGAAGGATACCAAGGTCAAGTTCATCACTCAGTGGTTTGCCCAGTTGGAACATCTCAACACACTACGCGATCCACAGAGACCACTTGATTTTGATACTGTCAAAACGCACCTCTGCAAGGCCTGTAGTAGCAGCTTCCAGCTCAGTGAACAGTTCTACAAGGTTGATGATCCCCCTGCAGCACAGGACTTGATTAAGTTTAGACAGCATGAAGCTGTTGCCATCAGTGAATTGAAAAATACCCTCCTCCTTGAAGCAACCAGGCTGGATTCCCAAGCATCACTGACCCAGCCTCGCAGTCGAACGGCTGTTAAGGCCAACTCCCATGATTTCTCCTCTGTGACACCGTCCACATATTCTGGAATAACCGATGACTCAGCATCATATTTGCCTCCTATTGATTTTGATGGCGACTATCAGGACTATGCTGTTTACAAGGCTGGAAGAACTCTGGACCCGACCACACGACTACCTTCCGCAGTTTGGAAAACTCTCTCTAAGCAGGGTATGAAGCATTGGCTTGGCTTCACAGCTGATGACAAGAAGCGACTCGTTGCCTGCCTCCGGTCTGAGCTCCTTGATGCTGCATTACCACCAGACCCCAATTCCAGCAAGCCAATCACGCGTCGCGCCTATGAACACATTACTGATGAGCAGGACCACTCACCTGATGATGGGCAGGTTCTCTCACCTGCTGAAGAAAGCTCGGCCAGATCCGCATTTCACGCATCCCTCGGTGTATACACGACATCTTCTCACCAAGACAACAGGCCCCTCAAGTCTTCTGTTTCTCCAGCGCACCCAGCTCGCTTCCTTGCAGATAATCCTGATATTCTTTACAAGAAAGAAGGCAATGTTTATGTCCCTGCCGGTCTGTCTTCCATGTCTGTGAAATTCCACCATTGGGCATCACCCGAACGCGAACCTCATGTTTCACCGTCACACCCCACTGATACATATCATACTAGCAAAACTAGCGTCTCCACACCCGGTTATGCTATGGTTGACAGAGGCGCAAATGGATGTATCATAGGACATGATGCATGTCTCATCTCCAAGGATATTCCACCACGGTATGTCAATGTGACTGGCATCAACAATCATCAAATTCAGAACATTCCTATTGCTACATGTGGCGCGTACTCTGTTTCCAACAGGGGTCCTGTCATCATCATCTTTCATGAGTGTGCCTACACTGGACAACACCCATCCATCTTGTCTTCTCCTCAGATGGAAGCATACTTCTCGATTGTAGATGACACCTCCATCAAGACGGGCGGCACCCAAGTCATCACCACCACCGATGGTTATGTCTTTCCACTCAGTATCTCCCATGGCTTACCTTATCTTGCCATGCGCAAGTATACCAGTGAAGAATTTGCTCATCTTCCTCATGTTGTCATGACCAGTGATCAACATTGGGACCCATCTACACTAGATCGCGCATATACCCCCCAGGATGATACCTTCATCCAGAAATACCGCCTCTTGTCACATCACTTCCATATAAAGACTATGATGAATTTGGCTCCCTCGGGGATATCAACATTGGCATATCTCCTACGGTCACCTCATTCTTGTCGAACAGCGCCACTTCACCCATCCAGGCATTGGATGCTTCTGATCCCTCTTTTTGGCTCAGCCCAGCTGATTATGTTCACCAAGCAATCCTCAGTCGGTGCTCTAATCAGACTCCTTCCACCTCCATTACTGCTGCAGCCCATGTTCAATCGCCCACTGATATAGATTACTTGTCACTGAAGCCCTTCTTTGGATGGATCTCCCTTGACCGTATCAAGGTCACCTTCAACAATTCCACTCAGTATGGCTCACTGTCACTTAGTCCCGATGGTAACATCTTCAAAAGGTTCCAATCACCACAGCCTGCCATGAATGTCCGGCCTCTCAATGATGATGTCCTCTCTGATGTCATCTATTCAGACACCCCTGCTATCAATGGTGGTTCCAAGATTGCTCAAGTTTTCTTTGGTCGAAAATCTCATATCATCCATGTTGAAGAAATGAGGACTACTGCTGATTTTCTCCCTTGTCTCCAAAATTTTGTTCGGCAATGGGGTCGACCACTCCGATTGCTCTGTGATCATGGATCTTACCAGTCCAGCAAATCTGTTCTTGACTACCTCAAGATGATGTGGATTGGCTTATGGCAAAGTGAACCATACCATCAACACCAAAATCTCTTTGAACGGTGGTATCAGACCTTCAAACGCATTGTCAATAGAATCATGGATCGCACGGGCACTCCACCACACCTCTGGCTTCTTTGTATGCAATATGTTGGCCGCCTCATGAATCATTTGTCTGATCCCACTCTCTCTGACAAACAGCCTTTCTTCATTACTACTGGTATCATTGGTGACATCAGTCCCTACCTTAGTTTCTTCTGGTTTGAGCCCGTATACTACAAGACTCCAGATACACAGTTTGGCTCTCAGACCACTGAATGTCTTGGCCACTTTGTTGGCATTGCTGAACATGTCGGCAATAGCTTATGTTTCACCATCTGGGATCTCATCACCAATAAGCTCCTTGACCGCTCTGGTGTACGCACTGCTTTAACTCCCGAGCATCGCAACAAGCGTGCTGGCTTGTTCACTGATGATGGCTTTCTTGCATGGCGCAAGGCCAAAGATGCTTCCATCACTCCTAAGTCTTCTGGTGACAGTCCCTCCTCTTCACCTCCTACACCTCCCAGCTCAGTCACCGCATCACCTCCTCTCCGCATCTCCCAGCCATCCCTGCCTACTTTTCTTTATTCCAAGGTTCCTCATACAAGAAGCTATGTCCCTTCTCCAATCCCTACCAACTATGGGGAGATTCTTGATGGTCCTCCAACCCCTCATATCTTCAGCAAAACTCCTGGCGGCGTCCCTGTTACTGAAGAGGATTTTGGTCCCCCTGAGCTAGCATATTTTGATGTTAGTGAAGTCACACCTACACTCATCAATCCTGCTACCCCTTCTGTAGGCCCATCTGAGGTAGTTGTTACTGATGAAGAAGGCAATGCCCAATTTCACGCTGATGGCAAACCCATCACCATCCCCGCCATCCCCGCTGCTGACTTGCAAGGTCGATCCTTTCTAATGGCCCTCCCAGATGGCACACAGAAAAGAATGACAGTTGTTGATGTTGAAAACAGCATTGAGCAAAACAAAGACTTCATCAAGTTCAAGTGCAAGCATACAGATGACGAACTTGAAGATATCATCGCCTACAATGATGTCATGAATTATATCCACAGAGATATCACTCAAGAAGATGGCAAACTTTGGTCCTTTCGACGCATACTTGGTCATCAAGGTCCCCTTGACAACAAGCACCCCCAATACAAAGGTTCCAAATACAACCTATGGATTGAGTGGGAAAACATGGAGCGTACCTATGAACCCCTCTCAAATGTAGCTGCAGACGACCCTGTTACTGTAGCCAAATATGCAAAGGACAACAACATGCTTGATCAACCTGGTTGGAAACATCTCAAACGCATTGTTTCCCTTGCTCGAAGAACCAAGAAACTAGACCGGCTAATCCACTAAGCCAAGCTCCGCTCCTTTCGAACTGCTCCACAGTACCAGTATGGATTCAAAGTACCTCGAAATCATGACGAGGCCATCCAGTTTGATACAGCAAATGGCAACACCAAATGGCAGGATGCCATAGCGCTGGAAATGTCACAGCTTCAAGAATATGACACCTTTATTGACAAAGGTATCTACAAGGCTAGCAATATACCCATTGGCTTCCAACAGATCAAGGTCCACATGATTTATGCAGTCAAGCACGATGGCCGACACAAAGCCCGGCTAGTTGCAAAT
This sequence comes from Pseudo-nitzschia multiseries, assembly GCA_037355745.1. NCBI lineage: Eukaryota > Bacillariophyta > Bacillariophyceae > Bacillariales > Bacillariaceae > Pseudo-nitzschia > Pseudo-nitzschia multiseries. Next base: position 9,337,301 of record CM074781.1, read on the forward strand.
GGCAATCTCACTGAAGCTCCCATTCACAGTGTGTATGCAGGGGTTGTTTCCCTTCGTGGCTTGCGCATGTGCCTATTCCTTGCTGAGCTGAATAGCTTAGAAGCATGGAGAACTGACATTGGTAATGCATACCTTGAAGCTGTTACCTGCGAAAAAGTATGCATCAAGGCTGGCGCTGAATTTGGATCACTAGAAGGCCACCTCCTATTGATTTACAAGGCCCTATATGGACTTCGATCATCTGGCAAGTGCTTTGGTGATCTACTTGCTGCCTGCCTCGTTGAACTAGGTTTTGAAAGATCCAAGGCAGAGCCCAAAATCTTTATCAAGCCTGGCAACAACAAACATGGGGAGCCAGTATATGAGCTCATATGCACATATGTTGATGACCTCTGCTTATGTATGGCCAATCCCGAAGCCTTTCTGATAATCCTACAGTCTGAACCTTATAATTTCAAATTAAAGGGTTCTGGGCCAATGAACTTTCATTTGGGATGTGGATTCGAAAGAGATGAACATGGTGTGCTCTGCATGAACCCCATCAAGTTCATCGAGAAAATGGAGGCCTCGTATGTACAAATGTTTGGTTGCAAACCTACCACCAGATTCCATTCACCACTTGCTGAGAACGACCACCCAGAGCTAGACTCAACATCCTTCCTAAGTGATACTGATATCCAAAAGTATCAAAGCATGATTGGATCACTTCAATGGGTCATAGCTATTGGACGTTTTGACGTGCAGACTGCTGTTATGACATTGTCAAGCTTCCGAGTGCAACCTAGGGAAGGCCATCTAAACAGAGCCAAAAGAATCTATGGTTACATCTCTAAGTTTCGACACTTCAAAATCCGATTCAGAGTGGGCATACCAGATTTTGTACTCACTGAAGGTACCAGCACAGACTGGTCCAATACAGTGTATGGGGAGCACTCCGAGGACCTCCCTAGTGATGCTCCTAAACCCCTGGGTAAGGTGGTTGTGTTGTCTCATTTTTATGACGCAAACCTAATGCATGACATCCTAAGTGGCAAGGCTGTCACCGGCATCCTGCATTTTGCAACCAAGACCCCCATCATGTGGTTCTCCAAGAAGCAAGCAACATCTGAAACAGCCACCTTTGGGGCTGAGTTTGTATCTGCTAGAACCTGCATTGAACAAATTGTTGACATTAGACAGTCATTCAGGTATCTTGGTACTAGAGTATACGACACATCCTACACATGGGGAGACAATGAAAAGATGATCCAAACTTCCACATTCCCATACGCGAGGCTCCACAAGAGGCATCACATTCTCTCATATCACTATGTCAGAAGCATGATAGCTAGAGGCTTCATCCTCATGCAACATCTTGCGGGTAAAGATAATTGCGCTGATATCCTCACAAAGCATTGGGGACATTCAGTGGTGTATCCATTGCTCAAGCCCATCTTCCACTACTGTGGAAACACAGGTGATCTGTTGCAGGACGATTGCATCGGATCTTAGTCAACGCTTTCCCATGGACACATGGGGAGTATTAAATTCCTTTCATGTCCGGCATAGCGTATGTAACAATGGTACAGTGGTATCTCATTCTTTACTCACACGAGTTCAGCTTACTTGCTCGCGAATCATGATGTTTAACGTTATGGACCAAATGGCTCAATCTGTGAGCTAAATATCTCATTTTCTGACCAAATGGCTTGATCGTGTAAGCCAGGTGTCTCATTATTAACCAAATGGCTCAATCTTGCGAGCCAAATGATCGTCACTCGTACGATCGAATTATCGATACTTAAGAGATCAAAGAGAGAATACACGGCAGAAACTAGCATATGCTAGCCATCCCGTTAAGTGTTTTGTTTTCAAGAAAAGACAGCAGAGGCTCGATCTTTGTGCTCACGAACCTGTTTGTTTGCTGCACAAAATTACGTGTTGTATTAGCGGCAACACGGTATTTTACCGTATAAAAATACTCGTATCGTGCTGTATTAGCGGCAGTACGACCTTTAAAGCGCTATCTTGCTCTCCAGCAAGATCAATCGCTTATACTTTTAGATTATTTGATTATTCAACCTTAAACCTTGCACACCGGACGCCTCATTTGCGTCTCATTTGTAGAACTACAAGCCTAAGATCTAACTGATTGCGTTGATTGGTCGATAGTCAGAATAGATCTGATTGGATTCGCATCCAGTCGTAGTGGATATCAGAGAAATATTAGAACACAACAGACCGGCACCTCAACCGGCCTGCAGCTAAAGCTCACGTTGCTCTTCTTTGCCTTTGGAATGAATCAGCTCAACAGCCAGTTCAGAAGGAAATTAACAATTTCTGCTTCCACTGTCTGAATCGCAGATTTTTTTTGTCGCGGAATCGTGGCATCCCCCTTTCGTTGCTGCTGGTTCACCCATACATGATGCTCATTGTAGATCACTATCAATGCAAATGCTTCATCCGCTACAGAAAATATATCACTCAGCAAGTGCTTCTCCTTCCGTTGTTTGAAATTGGATTTTGTCGGATTGATTGCCGACATGATTCTTGTAACAAAATAATAAAAATCTTCATTTTCCGCGTCATTGTATTTCCTGTATTGAGGGTTTAAAATACCTGTGTCCTCATTTTCTGTGTCTTGCATAACTGCAACAGTACCAGGGAAGGTGATAGGGACTTGACCTTTGCTGTTATCGGCTGTACAGAAGTATCATCAGTATCAACGGGCAGCATGTTAGTGGTGCCGGACCAAAAATAGATTCCAAAATTCCTAATTTCAACAACCAATTCCCCAACATGTATTTACCTATCCAGTTTTTTCTCGCTAATGTTTGTGAGTTGTGTCTCAATGCAGTCAGTACTGTCCCTACTCGTTTCCTATAAAAGGAACAGAATGACACAAGTGGAATATTTTGTGGCTTCATAACCGCATTTGATTTAACAGCTCTTTGTATTACATGCGCCGTTACCTTGTCATTGATAGGGAACTTCATGTTGTGGTACCAATGTTTTTTGACGTAATCCCTTAGCTGCTTGTCCACTGTTTCAGTCATATCACTCAAAGCCTTCAGCATATCGTTGTCTGTTATAAGCCCATATTCGTCTGTAATTGTACTTACTGCTCGTTCTCTTGTGTCGTCGGCATTATCAGTCCCTTCTCCCTGCATGGTTGCCTCCGTTTGTTTAGGTACCATTACTACCTTTCCCACCCCTATATGTGGTTCCCTTTCTATTTGCCGTAAGTGTTTTGCCACTTCCTGTTCCACTATGTCAGTGATTTTTTTAATGACACGGTTCACAACATCCTCTGTATCGAAGCATTCTCCGTTAGATGTTTTCTCTACCACATTGGTTTTTGTTCCTTCTTTCTGTTCGTTCATTACTGTAGTGGTGGTTTTGTTGGTAATGCTCAGTGCTGCTTTGTTACTCTGGTTGATGGTGTTGTGTTCTTCCATGTTTGTAGTAGTAGAAATTGTGTTGTTGGTATCATTTTTTTCACTGTTGCCGTTTGTTTCGTTCATAGTTGTGGTATTACTGTTACACACTTTGTTAGTAATTGCCGTGTTTGTTGTCATGATGAATGTATTCATGGCTTGGACCATATACTTTTGGAGTCATTGCCCAATAAGTCAGTTTGTGCCCTGGAATTGCACCCAAAATACCCTCATGTTTGTCATTTCGAGAGTCAAACCACAACATTTCCGGCATTCTGTGAGGAAAGGTTGTTCCCAATATGCATTTGATGAGTCATGATAAATGTATTCATGGCTTGGATCGGATACTTTTGGAGTCATTACCCAATAAGTCAGTTTGTGCCCTGGAATTGCACCAAAAATACCCTCATTTTTGCCATTTCGAGAGTCAAACCACAACATTTCCAGCATTCTGTGGGGCAAAGCTGTTCCCAATATGCATTTGATGAGTAATGATAAATGTATTCATGGCTTGGACCGGATACTTTTGGATTCATTACCCAATGAGACAGTTTGTGCCCTGGAATTGCACCAAAAATTCCCTCATTTTTGCCATTTGGAGAGTCAAACCACAACATTTCCGGCATTCTGTGAGGAAAGGTTGTTCTCAATATGCATTTGATGAGTCATGATAAATGTATTCATGGCTTGGACCGGATACTTTGTGAGTCATTACCCAATAAGTCAGTTTGTGCCCTGGAATTGCACCAACAATACCCTCATGTTTGCCATTTGGAGAGACAAACCACAACATTTCCAGCATTCTGTGGGGCAAATTTGTTCCCAATATGCATTTGATGATTCATGAGATATATATTCATGGCTTGCTGGACTGGATGGTTTGGGAGTCATTACCCACTAAGTCAGTTTGTGCCCTGGATTTACACCAAAAAAAGTCTCTTTCGTGCCATTTGGATACTGCTGTAGAAATCTACGCAAATTCAATACCAGAAATTATCTAGTACAAAAATGATGTAGAAAGCTACTGTCGTACATGAAAGATCTCACTGTATAACCGGTGCATGAAAGATCTTGCTGTATCACTAGTTGAGAACGATAAGTAAAAAATAAGGGCATTATTCTTTATTATTTTATATTCAAAATGCGTGTGCTGTGCGATATTATTTACTTAATGTTCTCAACTTAATTAAGAAAGTCAAATCATTCTTCATTGTTCTATATTTACTGCATTAGATCTCACAGGTTAAGTATTGATTTTTTTCTCGAACACACACACACACACACACACACAGCAAAAAGTATAAAGTAGACCTCGCGACAAAAAAAAACTCTCTCTCTCTCTCTCACACACACACACACACACACACACACAGCGAAAAGTGATTTTACAGTGTGATTTTACAGTAATTTTACAGTGTGAATTTACAGTGTGAATTTACAGTGTGATTTTACAGTGTGATTTTAGAGTGTGATTTTTTTTCGACGCAAAAAACACTCTTTCCCTTCACAATCTTACCGAACTTATCTTGAGCAGAGTTGGTTTACTGTACTTGTACGATAAAGCACTCCGTCTGAGAACGCGGGATCCCACTGAACTGATCAGCAATGATCACTAGGCAGAGATTTCAGGCTCGAGATATTTTAATCCAAAATAACTGCCTTGGCTGAAAAAAAGAATTGGACGGCATTGGACGAGAGAGGAAATGCTGGATAGATATTGTTGTTTGGGTGCACACAAACATATACGTCTTGAAATCAATAAATCTGCATCCATTGCCTATATATCAACATAATCAAGATCCAGTTTTTTGTGACAAAGGAGTAAGATTGAACAACGTATCGGCAAACAACGATTCAACCAACGAATTTTCCCTGGAGGTGCGACGAATTTTCCCAATCTTTCCTTGAGGTGCATCGTCTTCGCTGGAGGTGTGACGGCGTCAGCATCAAATCGATTGGACGCAACAATGTATCGACAACAACGTATCGGCAGCAACAACGTATTGGCGGCAACAACGTATCGGCGGCAACGTATCGGCGGCAACAACGTATTGGCGGCAACAACGTATCGGCGGCAACAACGTATTGGCGGCAACAATGTATCAGCAACAACGTTAACAAGCAACGGTACAAATGAGAGAGATAGACAATGATTATACTGCCTCCGGCATTGCTGATAATGTATTTCCTCCCTTCTGTTTTTCTTCTTTTTTTCATAGGACCGGATTGGAAACAACGGATCGGAACAACGGATAAAAAACAACGGATCGGAAACAACGGATTGGAAACAACGGATCGGAAACAACGGATCAGAAACAACAGATCGGAACAACGGATCGGAAACAACGAATAACAAAAGGAGGCCAACTGTGTAGGTTAGTGGCATGTAGACTATATTATTCTGATGTTATTATTTACTCTATGTAGTACATCAATAGATACTCACCCATTTTGTTCAATTATCATATCATATATTCGAATACAATCGTCGGCAACGCCACGCCGCAACCGGGAACGATTGAACCAACCGCAACCAGGAACGATCGAAGCTCATAGCAATAGCAACAGCGAGAGCAGCAGCGGCAAGCGGCAGCGAGAGCAACAGCAGCAATCAGCAACAGCGAGAGCAACAGCCGCAATTGGCAACAGCGAGAGCAACAGCTCCAACCGGGAACGATCGAACCAACCGCAACCGGGAACGATCAAAGCGGAAAGCAAGAGCAAATCGATTCGTCGTCGTCCTCCATCGGCAAATCGATTCGTCGATTCGTCGTCGTCCTCCATAGGCAAATCGATTCGTCGTCGTCGTCCTCCAACAGCAATTAGTCTCCTCCAACAACAATGGAAGCAACCCTAACCCCCAACCCACGCAAAGCGACAAAAAAAGCAAGGATACAAAAAGCAAAGAGGAAACGTGGGAAGGCATGTAGAAAGAGAATGTCTTCAAATTTTCTCCAAAAAGCAGCACCGTCATCATCAACAATCCACCAGACTTACAAACAGTTGTCGGAGATAAAACCAAAGAAGGCACGCCGAAGGATAAAGGCAAATCTCCAACATGTCGAGCAAATAGCATTGAAAACAGTAAACAAAAATGGGTTTAAAGGAAAATTCATGGAAACAAATTGGGGTTGGAAAACAGTTGGAGAAAAGGAATATACATCGGAAGAAGCTGTGTCTATTGAAAATTTCAAGACATTGGATAGTACCAATGAGAAGTTTATTTTAGCGTTCGACCAATCAGAGCCATCCTTGAGAATCTTTGCAAAAGCTTCCACACAATTCGCAAAACAATGGTTGGGTAGCCCAGAAAATATAGAAATTACAAGAACGTTTGCTGGGGAAATTGTTGAAGCTAAACCCAAAATAGGCCAAGGAACCAAATGTGATAGCATGAACAATGGATATGCTATTATTGGGACGAGACCAAATTGATTGACATCGGGAAATGGTGTGTATGTTTTCAAAAACAATGTGGACCCAACAACACAAGATCACCTTGAACTGACAGCCCTACACATTGCGAAGGAAATGCAGCTTTGTTTAAGTCCAATGGCCAAATTTGTCAACCTTGAAATGACCGTGATGAATGAGGTTGTTAGTCGTACAACACTGAATGCAATAATAATAATATACTTATTTAAGTAACCTTAACCACCGAAGGTGGATCTAAACTACTCAGTCTGTATCCAGACTTTAACGTCGCCTCAATCGAAGAGAGTTTAAGCCCCAAGTTGTAGAACGACAAATTTTTCAAACAAATCCTGAAAGCAAGCAGGGAGGGTACAAAGAACAAACTGATGAATGATGTGCCAAGCAGAAGCCTAGTAGAAGGCAGCTGCAACAATCATACAGTAGGAAGGGGATACACATAGGAGGAGCAGCGCCGCATGGCTGCACTCAGGCGGGCTGATCCCATGGTATGTGGGATGGAAGAAGACAGGGGCCATGGTCTTGAAGGAAGAAGAACAGGGTGGGCTGGAAGGGAGGGTACAAAGAACAAACTGATGACTGATGCCTCAAGCAGAAGCCTAACAGAAGGCAACTGCCAACAATCATACAGTAGGAAAGGTATACACATAGGAGGAGGAGCGCCGCATGGCACCACTCAAGCGGGCTGGTCCTATGGTATGTGGGATGGAAGAAGACAGGGACCATGGTCTTGGAAGAAGAAGAACAAGGTGGGGGAGTTTGGGATCTGGAGGCGCCCGCACCTCCATTGTCAAGTTGTGCGATCGCCGCCGGCAACAGTAGGAGTTTTTTGATCGAATTTGCTGCCGACAAGGACAGTAGGAAGGGATACGTTTGATCGTCTGCCGCACCTCGTAGGAAGGGCATAGTGCCGCTGCTTGGTGGAAGAAGCAAGGTATCCTACGGTAAGGAAATGGAAGCCCCTAAGTGGAATTCAGTTAGTGGGGGCACAGGGGCCATGGTCTTGGAGGAAGAAGAACAAGGCAGGCTGTACACTGGAGGGGTCCTATGTAGGATGGGAACCATAAAAAGAACAACACTTAGGGGCACATGGTATGTAGGCTAGAACTTGAAGATCGACCTGTGAGACCTCTCTTATCTCGCAGGGAACACTTGAAGAACCGGTGGAACACTTGAAGGAGGTTCCTATATAGAAATGGGCTCTAATCGAAACCACTTAGGAGCCAAGGAGCTGTAGGTGTGAAAACAGATGCCAGCTGTAGGGCACACCTGATTGTATACACTTAACGACAAGGGCCATAAGTGAATTCACACTTAAAGGTCAGGGAAGGAACAGAAGGGAACTTGAAGTTCAACCTATGAGACCTCTCTTATCTCTCACAGGAGACTTGAAGAACCGGGTGGTACACTGGAAGAAGGGTCCTATGTAGAATCGGCCTCTAATCGAAACCACTTAGGAGCCAAGGGGCTGTAGGTGTGAAAACAGATGCCAGCTGTAGGGCACACCTGAAAGGTATATGTGGGAAGGAGATCCTTGAGCGGAAACACTTAGGGGCCAGGGCCATAAGTGAATTCACACTTAGAGATCAGGGGAGGAACGATGGGAACTTGAAGCTCAACCTGTGAGACCTCTCTTATCTCGCAGGGAAAGAGACTTGAAGAACCAGAGGGTTATATAAAGTATAGCGCAACCTCAACTTGCAAATACTTAAGGGTCAGGACAAAGGAACCTTCTAGAAGGGAGGGGTATGTGTATGTTTGTCAACTTTAGTGGAAACCAAAACGTTAAGTGAAAAGCACTTAGGGGGCTTGGAAACAGTTAAAAAGAAGCTTGAGGAATGAAGAACGTTGAGTGTAACAGGATAGAGCTGTTAAGTAAAGATACTTAAGAACCTTGGGGGAGAAGCTTGGAAACAGATCAAAGTGGTAGCGCTTCGCGAAAACAGATCGAAGAAGTAGCTTTGTGGGGTTAGTACTCGTCTACAGGATCCAGTGTAGGTAGAAGGGATACTGGATTCAGTGTAGGAAATTAATGTTGGTTTGCAAGCCCAACGACCACCGTGACGACGACCGACAATGGTGAATTGGCAACCACAGAGGCCAAGGAAAGCGCCAATCGACCAAGCTGATAGCAAAATCAAAAAGGCCGGGTGTTGGTTAGTATGTGTAGGGCCTGGTGTCGGGTGTGGCGGTGGAGAAGTGGGCAAGATATGGCAGGGGAGATTTGTGTAGAAATCTACGTGATTTTAGTACTGAAACATCGAAAATTTGGAACGTCGGAGAAAGTTGCTCGAGAGCAAAATTGTGTACAACACTGAATGCAATAGATCATCACGCAACGGCCTTTTCTATTGGAAAGGATTATCATTCAAAATGCCATATCGATGCCAATATGTTCTATACAAGGCTGACGGTTATTGCTCCGAAACATGTAAGTGAGGACAAGCTTATATATTACTTTATGTTCCCAACATATGAAGTGAAAGTACCGTTGAAATCAGGGGATACACTGCTGTTTAACCCTTCTGTGTACCATAGCTGTTTGAATCCTAAATACAAAGGCTGTTACATTATGAGCGCCTATGTATCGAGAAAAACTGTGCTAACAGCTAATCCTCTATAATAATATTAATTCCCCCTCGCTACTCAATCAGAACCGCTGTCAGAACTATCGCAGTATGAACTTGATAGATAATCACTGGATTCGTTATTGTTCAATGCCATCTCAAACGGTTCCAACTGGATGTCGTCCTGTAGTGTGCATGCTTTGTACAAACATTCGTAAGACGGTGGTGTAGCAGCATTTTTGCTTTCAAAGAAATCAAGCCACAAGATACCATTCAATATCATAAGCCAATCACAATTTGTTATACAGCCATCTTTTCCTTGCTCTGGGACAACTGCCAGCTCAGAATGGATAGTGTCGACATGAAATAGGTAGAGAGAATTCATCAGGCACCCACGTTTGACAAATTCAGAAGCTGTTTTCTTTGGCTCATCTTGAAACTGACGAGCAACGGCATACATTCCATTTGTATCAATTGGATACCCACCAATACTACTGTATGGCTCCTTCAAATTCTGTACAGTTAACAAGCATAGCAGATGGCACGGAATGAGCTTTGGATTGTTATTCAAATCAAAGTCCAATTTCATCAAACACCAATCCATCCATACGGAGTTGAGCAGAGAACTGTCTGATCTATATGAAGGATGCGAGCGAAATATAAAATTAGAACCGCAAGCAACATCATAACGATTGTGTTCTGTAACTCCACAAATGTGCAAAGGATTCTCCAATAAAGGTAGAACAGAATCACAAACAAAGTCAAGTATGTCAGATGGAAAAAATGGTTTGGTTTTGCTGGTAGAACAAAGCCACTTCATTGTTGATTCCTCATTCTTGGTTCTCATTATTTGAAAATGAGAACTGCCACCATCAGGACGTTCAATTGGAGGAGGCTCAGGCAGATTCAAGTTGTAGTGATATGTTGCCTGGCTTAGCATCATTTTCTCTGACTTTTGCTTGGCCGTTTGACCAATTAGTGATGCAGCATTACCTTGCGTGTTCTTGGAAGGAGCTTTAATCTCAGTTTTATGGTGAGACTCATTAGGAGCACTATCCCAGCCTGCGGGGCTTCCCCATAAAGAGATATAATCTGGTAGATGAAAGTACAGGTGCTTCTTGATTAGTTTTGTTCCCATCCCTTTCCTGTGACATGTTGGGTTTATACAATTGATAAAGTACACGATTGTTTTTGGGAGATTCTTTAAAGAAGCATTTTTCATTTGACCGTGTTTAAGAAATTCTTCCATCGATAGAATGAGCTAAATTACCTCTATCTGTTTCTTTACAAAACAATGGTCACCAATAATGTCAGATCCATGTATGGAAACCATAGCAATCAGAAGAGAAATAAGCATTCCAGAGAAATCATGCCCTTCTTTCTTTGTGGTTGATAGAAGCTGAGTCCCAAATTTGGTGCGAGGAAAATCTCTATCAGACTGGCGTGATAACAAACCACCGTACCGTTGTGCTAAATGGCCAATACTGTTAGCAACAGCCACGTCGTGCTTCAAATTGGGGGCATAAACACATGGAACACTTCTGCGGAGCAACAATTCAATTGACTTGACGGCCCGTTTGGCAGTACCAAGCTGGTGCATGCGCAAACATTCACCGGGAGTTGCAAAATGAATGTTGTTCTGATTTGTACCAAAGCATAAATCATGAAATACATTCCTGATGTTGTGATGAGAGTTGTTTTTGAAGTTCTTATTGATATCATTTAGATCAGTGCCAGGAAAACAATGAAAATCGACAGGCGACCACTTCTTTGTTGCAGGTTGAACAGAAGGAATGTTTATGTTTGGAGAATAACAGTTGCAGTGACGGCACATCCGCATGACACCATTATTGAAGGAGCCGTATTTTCCACACAATTTATCATGAAGTTCTGTGTCGCCGATAATATAGGCAATGGCAAATTTCATTTTTACCTTCCACTGTTGATTTGCGTACGGAAGATAATTCCATTCGATACCACCGTCTTTGTTACATGCGGCTTTAAAGGAACAAAACGCTACTTTCAAACCATTGTGAAGATTCTGAATTTCTTCCTTCGAAGTGGCAGGACAAGAGTGTCTGGTTGACTCCCATTCTGGGCCGGGATGGAAGTAAATAGTTGTCCATGCTTCAGGTCAAGCGCAGGTCTCCACATTAAAGATACCAAGTGTCATGTTCAATGGTGTTAACGTAAGTCGTCCGTGCGCATCCAAAGATATGCCGTCCATGTAAAATATACTAGGAACAAGAATTTCTTGCGAATTGGGATTGTAAATTTCTTTCCAAGAAGATTTCCACCACGAGCCCTGATGCAATTCTGAGATTACAGAATGAGGATTCAACTCAGGATTATTGTCGGGAGATAGAGGGGTGGAATAGTCGGGAAAGGAGAGGTTTTCTTCTCTCATTAGCTGCTGGTCAGAAAGTAGACAATAAATGGCATCCTTAAAAGAACGGACATACACCTGAGTGGGCTTATTATCAGGTACCCAATTCAGTATATGAGGATGAAATTTCATATTGGAGAGACCCAGATTGGATTGGAGATTGTCAAAAATTGCTTTCCGAGATCTAATTTTGGCATCGCAAAAATCAAAACCCGGTCTGATTTGACTTCTCTTTGCCCACTGGAAAATTGATTTGAATGTGTTCAGTGGCAATTTACGCCTGGCCATTAAATTCATGAGTTCCAATTCTGCAAGAAGATGATGGGGCAGCGGTAGTTTTGTGTGGCTCTGAAATGCCTCCTCTCTTTCATTCAGATTGATGATTTCATGCATGATGGTGGTGGAGGGGCTTGCTGAGCAGTATTGACGTTAACATCAGAACCATTAGTGTGATCTTCTTTGTTGTCTCCACAATCTATGTTGTTGGTAGAATTGTTGTCGTTATTTTTGTTTACGTCAGCGACATTGTCATCCTTGTCATCAGTATTATCGATATCATTATTCAGCAGGAATGCATCTTCATCTTGAACAGCAGAAACAGCCATGTGAGATTCAATGGCGTTCCAATCCATTGGCGGTAAAAAGAAATTGTGTACAATCTGTTGGTTTAGAACAGTGGCTGATTGACTTGTGACGGTGTTATGGGAGAGATGGGAAGGGGGAACAGATGGACCGTTTTGTGTCATAGTCATCCCAAAATCTGACAGAGAATGTTGAACAGACCGCAAGGTAGGCTGCACTTTGACAGAGGTGGAGAAGTTAGAGGTCTTTCATTTAATTAGACCATCACTTTTGTATAAGTTGTAGCATTGGATATTGTAGTTGAGATGTTTTCTTAGGCCATACGAGACATATTTCAAGGTATTGCACTCTTTTGACCCAGATTTGTATCCTTTAAAACTCTTGGATTTTTTCCCTTTCTTATCCCAGCAACCACGGCAGTAGAATAGAAGAGGGGTTTTGATAACAGGAGGCATGATGTTGCGGAGTTATTTGAAGGAAAATATCAGTAGAATGGGTCAAAAGGGCGGAGGTTGAAAAGATGGATCGTCGAAGGAAAAAATTAAATGTATTATTTTGTGTGTGATGTGTTTTCTTGTACGGTAAAATTCCTTACTACCATACTTCAATTGCAAAAATGGTCCGTACAGTAAATGCATTACTACTTAGTGATGATTGCAACATTCCTCGTACAATATGTTTAGTAGTGCACAGTACAGTCAACTTCTTAAGAGGGTTAATACACAGCACCGGACGGGTAAATCCCATCAGTTCTTCCATACATTCATTGGCCGGCGCATCAGTTCTTCCATACGGTGCACGGAAATGTGAATCGAAATGGAAATCGTGGACAATTGCGTTGTTGATTACCATCGAGTTGATTCTGATTTTCATGTACTCGTAAAACCAACTTCGCTATTTTGCATGAGTTATTACTAGTAGATACTAGTAATTCATTATTTTCACTAGTACTTCTTCATTATAATTCATTATTTCATTTTCTTTCTGACCAGCAAAACCAAAACCAACGTGTTAGGTGTTCCTTCTAACTAATCTTCGAATCGGCAATCTACTCTACTGATCCTACTAATCCTAATCTTCCAATCAACAATCAAACCAACCATGAAGGGAATTTCCAAACAAGAAAAGATGGTTAGGGATCTTCTAGCCAAAGTACAACGAGAATACCAAGCCGAACTAGAACTAGAACAAGCACAACGGAAAATGATTGTTTATCATGAGCAAGAGATTGCTCTACACCAACAAAATATTCATAAGATTCTTGCACGAACCAGCAATCATCCAGTTGTTCCCAATGGAATGATCGCTCCAACAGGCAATCATCCAGTCGTTCCAAATGTAAACATCAATCCACCTTCCGGGTTATTGAAGAACAATTCAGATAATGGTGGCAATTCCGCGGGTATAGCTTCTGAAATTACTACAGATCTACTTGCCATTAAACAGGAACCAAACCCTTAAGTGGAATAACCCGCCTGGGGTGGATTCGACTTGGAGTTGGAGTTGGGATTTGAGTTGGAGTTGGAGGATTTGGGACGGAGCCTGTTATATGGTGGCAACATGTTGAGAAGATGAAAATAGTCATTCGTGCATAAGTTTTACACAAAATGGTGCTTGTCATGAAAAGAATATGATATCCTTAACCCTAAAATAGTTATTTTATTTGAGGAGTGCCGAGATATTGTCTCAAAAGTAAAGGTGTGCGACGCGTGAAGTTTTTTAGTAGACATGCGACCTAAAAAGATAAAAATAGGGTTGAGAATTTTAAAAATACCGCACGATAGCCCGCGGGGGGTAGAGAAACAGTTCTCGGACGTGGTTCCTGTCATGGTTGAATCTAATGTCCGTTGCCAGCAATAATGCCTTGGTACTCCCTCTATGCCCCCTTCTTTTGTCCAGGCTTTTGGCTACTTGGGAACTGCTCCTGCCTCTGCTGCGGTCCTTGCAGGAACCTACACTCCCCCTCCTGGGACTGACAATTATCTCTCAAAATTGCTTACCTGTCTTCAAGTGCCAGCTTCCCTCCAGTGTCTGGCTCCCTTTGATTCTTCTGTTAGCCCGGCTGACAATGCTGCTGCCTGGAACCGTCAGAAGGAACGTACTGCTGGAGAGCCTTCTTGTCTCAGCTTTGCCCATCACAAATCCTTTGTGTTTGGACTCTCAGTTGAACTTCTTTGACGCACTCCTACGGTCTGTTCCTTTGACTGTTTGGTTCTCTCCCTCTGTTTGGCAGGTCATCACAGATGTGGAGATCTTCAAGAAACCTGGTGAATATTGAGTTGACAAGATACACCTTATCCAACTGATGTCTCCTGAATTCTAGATCAACAACAATATGATTAACAAACGTGTTCTGGCACATACCGAACATGCCAATGCAGTGGCAGTTGACCAGCATGGCAGCCAGAAGCATCACAACAAAGCCATTAACACCTGTCTGAACAAGAAGCTCATCTGCAATATCCTCCGTCAGAATCATTGCTTGGGGGCTGTTGCTACGAATGATGCCAAGGGTTGCTATGATCAAATCTCCCATCCCATCACTAGTCTCACTCTTCAGAGCTTTGGAATTCCAGCCCATATTTGTGAGATTGTTTTGTCTACACTACAGCAAGCAAAGCATCATATTAAAACTGGTTTTGGCAGGTCCGGTCCTATGTATGGTGATGAATCTGTTCCCCTTAGTGGTATTGGTCAAGGCAATGGTCTTGGTCCAACTCTGTGGGCCCTGGTTTCTACCATTGTGTTCAGGATGATGCAGAACACAGGCCATGGCGTTCATCTTCTCACATCCATTTCCCTGCAGCTTGTCTCACTGGTAGGCTTTGCCTTTGTGGATGATACTGATCTTTTTTGCACTGGTGCTGCTTCCACTACCTCTGGTGAGACTCTGGCTGTTGATTTCCAGGCCGCTCTTGATCACTGGGCTGGAGGTATCATTGCTACTGGTGGTGCTATTGAACCTGCCAAATCCTTCTGTTATTTGATTGAATTGAAATGGACCGGTTCAGGTTGGGACTATTGCTCCATTGATGATATGCCTGGTGATTTCACAATTGTGGACAAACTTGGCTCCCATTTTGCCCTTTACCGTTTTGAAGTTGATCATGCTGACAAAATGCTGGGTGCTTACATCTCCACTGATGGCAACAAGGAGGCCCAGATTGCTCACTTGAAGTCCCAGTCTCAGTCTTTTGGATCCCAAATGAAGGTTTCCATGTGTGAGAAGAACACCTCCATTTACACATTCAAGTTTTTCTTCGTGAAGTCTGTTGAATATCCAATGCCAGTCACTCAACTTGATGCCGACACCTGGACTCGGATTCTCCACCCCACCCTTTTCCCAGTGTTGAATAAGGCCAGCATGTCTCGTCACTTCCCCAGAAAGGTCTTCTATAGACCCTCTCTGTATCAAGGCTTTGGCTCCATTCACCCTTTTCTACTCCAGGAATTCAGTCACATTGCTACTCTCTTTCAGGAATCTGTCTGTGCCTCACAAGCTGGCCGAATTCTCAGGCTCACTGCTGAAGCACTTAGGATTGAACTGGGTCTTCCTCTCCATCTTGGCATCACACCTTATCAGCCTTATGCTTCATATATCACTCCCTGCTGGTATAAACATGTGTGACAGTTCTTTTCTATGCACCCTGTGCATTTGGTTGAAGACTTCCCCGATCTTCCCCTTCTTTGTTCCAATGACTGCTACCTCATGCAAGCCTTTGTCAATGCAGGCTTCCAAGGCGCTGACCTGTCCCTCTTGAACCTCATCCGGATGTCCATCAAGGCTATCTCACTTGCTGATCTTTGCACTGCGAATGGCAAAAGGCTTTCTCCTATGGCTTTCCGGTTGCAATCTTCCAACCAGTTACGGGATCATCTTAACTGGCCCCGATGTCCTCCCACTTGGCCTCCTCCAGCTAAGCTTTGTTGGACTTGCGCCCTTCAGCAATCCTTTCTTCCTCCTTTGCCATCACTGTCTGATAGGGCTCTTCACCCCTCGTTCTATCTAGGGCATTGGCTTTCTTTCAAGTCAGTTTCTCTGTGACCGTGGTTTCTGTCTTTGTCCTCTACTGACAGGATCTTCTCCAAATGCTCTACTGGATGGCAGGTCAGATCTTCTCAAGGTTGTGGCTGCTACAGCTTCACCTCCACAATCCTTCCTGCAAAACTGGTCTGTACCAATGTCCTTGTCTCTCTTGTGGCATGTGGGCAAGTCTTTTGGGCTGTTGGTTCCTCCGCCTTGTTGTCTCGCGTTCCCCTGATGTTGATCCCTTGACCTACGATCTGTTTGAGTATCTTCCAGCCTCCCCCGAGGATGCTTTTGATGATCTCCGTGCCTCTCCAGGAGTCCTTTTCCACAAGTTCTGCCCTTCCCCAGGAAGGCTTTCAGGCCCTTGCTGATGCCATTTGGAGTGGAACTGCCAGTGCGGCTGTCTGTGATGGATCATATGACCCTGCTCTTCTCTGAGGAACATCTGCATTTATTCTGTCGCCAAATACCTCCACCAAGTCTACCTCCTTGTTCCTCACTGGTTGTAACTTTGTCAGTGGCTCCCCTGAGGATCAGTCTTCCTACTGGAGAGAACTCGCTGGTATCATTGGGGTTCTCTTCTCCAAATGTTCTACTGGATGGATGGTCAGATCTTCTCAAGGTCGTGGCCGCTACAGCTTCACCTCTACAGTCCTTCCTGCAAAACTGGCATGTGCCAATGTCCTTGTCTCTCTTGTGACATGTGGGCAAGTCTTTTGGATTGTTGGTTCATCCACTTTTATCTCGCATTCCCCTGATTTTGGTCCCTTGACCTACAATCCATTTGAGTATCTTCCAGCCTCCCCCAAGGATGCCTTTGATGATCTCTGTGCTTCTCCACAAGTCCTTCTCCACAAGTTCTCCTTTCCCCAGGAAGGATTGTTAGGCTCTTACTGATGCTGCCATTTGGAGTGGAACTGCCAGTGCTGTCCGTGATGAATCATATGACCCTGCCCTCCTACGCGGCACGTCTGCATTTATTCTGTCACCAAATACCTCCACCAAGTCTACCTCTTTGTTCCTCACAGGTTGCAACTTTGTCAGTGGCTCACCTGAGGATCAGTCTTCCTACCAGAGTGAACTTGCTGGCATCATTGGGGTTCTCACCTGCTATACTGCTCTGGTGGACCTCTTTGGTATTGCCTCCGGCTCTATCACCATTGCTCTTGACGGTGACATGGCTCTCCAACAGGCCCAGGGATTCTTGCCCTTGGTTATTTCCCAGAAAACTTTTGGTTGTGTCTATGTCATCCGGAACATGATCTCTGCTCTTCTGATCTCTGTCAAGTTCAGGTGGGTTGAGGGTCATCAAGAGGGCCTCTCCCTCAACTGGTGGGCTCTTCGCAATCATCAGGTAGATGGCATAGTCAAGGCCTTCTCTCTGCCAATAGAGATTCTCCCTATCAATATCACCAGCTTGTGTTTGAGCCCTGGGAACTTTTGCTCAACGGTTGCAAGTGTTTTCGCTTTGACCAGGATGCCTTGCATATCACAATTTCTGGTCCTCCTCTTCTCCACTACTGGCACGCCCACCATGACATCTCCATTCCCCCACCAGTTTCCAGCTCCATCCATTGGTGTACCCATGAGTCTGCTTGTTTCAAGCGCCTTCCTCCTGGTATGCAACAGTGGTTGGTCAAGTTTGCTTTGGGTAGCATTGGCATCAGCAACCAGCTGCTCCATTACCAGCACCAGGACCACTTCAGATGCCCTTTGTGTGCCCAGGACAACAAGAACGTCTCCCATGTGCTCTTGTGCAAGGACCAGGGAGCTGTCAAGCACAGCATGTCTGACTTTTGGGGTCCCTCACAGCAGCGGCTTACAGCTGAGCAGACTGATCCATCTTTGGCCATAGCCATTGTGGATCTTCTCACTAGGGTTTGTCGCGGTAGGACCATCCACCCTTCCTCTTAACCCCTGCAATTGCCTCCACTGTCAGAGCTCAGCAGCAAATTGGCTGGCACAACTGGTTTCTTGGCCGGTGGTCACCTCTCTGGCATTGCATTCAAGCTGATCACTACTCGCTGATTGGCAGCAAGCGCTCTCCTCAACGCTAGGCTACTGCTGTCATCCACCAATTTTTCCTCGCTTGCTGGGATCTCTGGACTGTATCAAAATGAGCGGCTCCACAGTTCCAGTAGGAACTGCTTGAGTCTGAACAACACCAATCTCTAGATGCTTCCATTTCATCTGAATTGGCAATTGGTTCAGCTGGTGCTCTGCCCCAATCTCACTCCCTTCTACAAACTCCCCTCCAAGTCCTTCAAGGTTACACACTTACTGCAAAGAGGCAATGGCTTACAACCATCCAGCTTGCCAGGGAACACTTCACCGTACTTCTCCAGCCTGTGCAGCCGTACCCACAGGAGGCTACCCTGATTTGTGAATGGCTGAATGGACCCTGAGGTATGGGCCTTTGCTTCCTTCTTCTTGACCTTATCTCCAGACTTGGGGCATTTGCGCTTCCCCTGCTATCTTTATTTTCCCTTCAATCCCTTCCAAGTCCTTCTTCTTTGGAACTTCCTTGTTCTTTCCCTGCTATGAATCAATCAATTGTCTTCTACAACTTGATGTTCCGTTAGCCATTCACTACTCGAGCTATGTATCGATTTCTACGATCCATACTACGATTTCTACGCTTTGATTGGTGATTGATCAATCATCTTTGCTTTGATACTTGGTGTCTTCGCGCTTCCCCTGCTTTCTTTCTTTCACCTTCACTCCCTTCCAAGACATTATTCTTTGGGGCTTGCTTGTTCCTTCCCTGCTTGCTGCCCAAGGCGGTACATGTTGTGCATACGGGTGTATCCGAGTACATCTAGTATTACTGTGACGAGTGCCATCCAGTTCCTATGATACTGGGAATTTCCCCTGCTATCTTTCTTTCCCCTTCACGCCCTTCCAAGTCCTTCCTCTTTGGGCACTTGCCTGTTCTTTCCCTGCTTGCTGTCAAAGGTTTAGTTTTGCTTTGTCATTCTACAACTTGGGGTCCTGACTCTTTGATTGAGGCAGCATTAAAGACTGGCTACAGACTGAGTAGTTTAGATCCACCTTCGGTGGTTAAAGTTACTTAAATACGTATATTTTTTGCTCTGTTCCGTTGTTCCGTTTTGGCATTGCATTCCTTCAGTTCCTTTTTGGCATTCCATTTTGGCATTCCGTTTTTATTGTTCCATTTTTGTTGTTTTGTTGTTCCATTTGTGTTGTTCTGTTTGTGTTGTTCCATCTTTGTTGTTTCATTCCATTGTTTTGTTGTTTCGTTGTTTTGTTCCATTGTTTTGTTGTTCCATTTTTGTTGTGAAAAATAAAAATAACAGAAAGAAAGATCAGAAAAAACAGAATCTCCAACAAATTGTCATCATTGTCACTCATTTGCGTTCTGTTGTTCTGTTCTGCCTTTCTGCCAGTTCTGCCGTTTCGTTCCATTGTTCTGTTCTGTTCTGTTCTGTTCTGTTCTGTTCCGCTCATTGTTCCGTTTAGAGCAGTGTCATCCTTTCCTTCGTTGGTTTATTTGATTGCAGTTCCGTTCCAATAAAAATAAAAGTAAAAGAAAGAAATGAAAGATCAGAACCAAATGGAATCTCCGTCAAATTGCTGTCATTGTCACTCACTTGCATTCTGTTGTTCTGTTCTGTTGTTCCATTCTGCCATTCCGTTCCATTGTTCTGTTCTGTTTTGAGTGTCGCCCTTTCCTTTGTTGGTTCATTTCATTGTTGTTCCATTTCAATAAAAATAAAAATAAAAACAAAAGAAAGAAAGATCAGAAACAAATAGAATCTCCAACAAATTGCCATTGTTGTCACTCACTTGCGTTCTGTTGTTCCGTTCCATTGTGCACATAGTATGTCAATGGGGATTTGTTGCACAACACCCATTTTTTTAAATACCGTGCCAACCAAGAAGCATGTGTTTCTTTTTGTGTGGTTCTGTGTGTGTAAAGTTTGTGTGTGTGTGCAGTTTTGTGCGTGTTGTGTGTGCTGTGCACCCTGACTTTGTTGGTGTGTCTGGCTTGTGCACTGCCTTTATTTTCTATATAAGTAAAGCATGTACCAGTGCAAGCCACCTCTCTCGTGCCATAATTTTTTCAAAGAGGAAATTGTGATTACACAAAGTTTATGTATTCAAATCCCCAACCCATCTGTAGAACAATCTGGTATCCAGTCAGTGGTTCAATACTCTCCTGGGTCAGTAGGGTACCTACCTACATACACTTTTTGCACAGTACCCAACTATGTACCTTTTTGTATGCAGTATCAGCTACAACTAGTAATACCCGCACACTTTTTTGTCTGAAAATAATCCAAAAATAGCACTTCCACTTTGATTAAACAACTTATGAATCATTTTCATTTGACACTTATTGAACTACATTTTTGGTGATTGGATTATAAATACTTCTTCCTATTATGGACAAGATGAAATGTGCCAGAAAAATAAATTGAATTGACCTGATACTTTGGAAGTCATTACCAATTCAGTCAGTGTGTGCCCTGGATTTGTACCAAAAATACTCTCTTGTGTGCCACTTGGAGAGACAAACCACAACATTTTCTGTACTGTGCGTGTAAATGTTGTTCCCAATATGCATCAGATGAGTCATGAAAAAATTATTCATGGCCTGGTACCTGATACTTTGGGGGTCATTACCTAGTAATCAGTCATTTTGTGCCCTGGATTTGCACCAAAAATACTTCTCTTGTTGTGTGCCATTTGGAGAGACAGACCACAACATTTCCAGCATTATGTGTGGCAATGTTGTTCCCAACATGTATCAGATGAGTCATGAAAAAATTATTCATGGCCTAGACCTTATACTTTGGGAGTCATTACCCAATAAGTCATTTTGTGCCCTGGATTAGCACCAAAAATAATCTCTTGTGTGCCATTTGGAGAGACAAATCACAACATTCCCAGCATTCTGTGTGACAATGTTGTTCCCAATATGCATCAGATGAGCAATGAAAAAAATTATTCAGGGCCTTGACCTAATACTTTGGGAGTGGTTACCCAATAAGTCATTTTGTGCCCTTGATTTGCACCAAAAATAATCTCTTGTGTGCCATTTGGAGAGACAAACCACAAGATTTTCATCATTGTGTGTGGCAACGATGTTCCCAATATGCATCAGATGACTCATGAAAAATATATTTGTGACCTTGACCTGATACTTTGGGAGTCTTTACCCAATCAGTCATTTTGTGTCAGTTATTTTTGGGCACTGTATTTGCACCAAAAATATTCTCATGTGTGCCATTTTGAGGGACACACCACAACATTCTCTGCCATTTGAGTGGCAATGCTGTTCACACTATGAATGGGTTAGACTATGGGAGAAAAATGACAAGAAACAAGCTGATACTTGAGGCATTATGAATTTTGGAATCATTTTGGACCCTGGATATGGACCAAAATAATGGGGTCCTAGTCAGTTTTTGAGTGCAAATGTGTGACATTGACTGCAATTTCATCATCAATATTGTTCATACTATGGATGGGGTAGACTATGAAAGAAAAATGACAAGAAACAAGCTGATACTTTAGGCATTATGAATTTTGGAATCATTTTTGACCTTGGTCATGGACCAAAATAATGGGTCCTAGCAAGTTTTTGGGTGCAAATGTGTGACATTGGCTGCAATGTCATCATCACCATTGCTCAAACTATGAATGGGGTAGACTATGAAAGAAAAATGACAAGAAACAAGCTGATACTTTAGGCATTATGAATTTTGGAATCAGTTTTGGACCCTGGTCATGGAATCTGGTACATACTGTAGGCTGATATGTACGTACGAAAAAGGTACATACATTCGGTACGCAAATTCAGTATTAAAAATAATCTAGTACAATATATTGTAGAAAAACAGGTACGCGAATTCAGTACTAAAAATAATTTAGTAAAAAAATGAACTAGAAAAACATTAATGTACATTCAGTACGAAAATTCAGTACCAAAAATAATCAAGTACAAAAAAGTAGTAGAAAAACACGTATGTGCATCCGGTACATGAATTCACTACAAAAAAATACTCTAGTACAAAAATGCAGTAGAAAAAACGTATGTACATCCTGTATGCAAATTCAGTACTAAAAATAATCAAGTACAAAAATGCAGTAGAAAAACCCGTACATACGCTCGGCACGAAAATACAGTGTAAAAAATCTAGTAATACAAATCAGTAGAAAAACACGTATATATATCCGGTGCAAAATTTCAGTAGGAAAAAGCTAGTACAAACAGTGTGTAGAAAAATGCGTACGTAAGATTTGGTACGCAAATCCGGTACTAAAATTACAGCTTAAGTATTTTTTAATTAGCGTTCTGAAGTAGCTGCTTAATTAATTTTTAATATAGCTTCTGAATTTGAGTATCAGGCAGTATCAGGCAGTAACAAAGGACTGGAAAAAGAACACTGAAGAATTCTTCAACCTCAACATGATTTTATTAATTAAGTAGTGAACACCCTAAGTAGTATGAAGAATATTGCAATCCTGCATACAAGATACATAGAACACATGTGCGCGTGACGCGTGCACTAAAAGTAGCTTGAAAATTACACTTTAAGTATGAAGAAAAAAAGCCTTGAAAAAAAAACACTGAAGAACATCTTGCATGCAGGATTGGAATATCCTTCTAGTCCTTTGCGTGCAACGCGCGTGTTTTAGTCCTTATTTTTTATTAAATGTTCTGAAGTTAATTACCAGATCTCATAGGTTAAATATCGGATTTAATAAACATACTGCATTTTACTAGTAGTAGAAAAGATACCCTTTTTTCTTGCGGTAACACACTGTGCGAAAAATCATTGTGCGCTCACACACACATACACACTGTGCGAAAAAGTGATTTTACAGTGTGATTTTACAGTGTGATTTTCACTGTCACGGGCAAAAAAAATACTCTTTTCATTCATAAATTTGAAAGACCTAAAAACCCAACTTATCTGAGTAGAGTGCTTCTTTAGTAGGCACTCTGTCCAAGACCAGTGGGATCACACTTAATCAATCGATTAGGCTGGCTGATCCGTGCTCAGATATTTTAGTCCAAAATAACAGCCTTGTACTGCAAGAAGTAGAAAGCATTTGATTAGAGATTAGTTGCTGGATAGATATTGTTTGACTTGATCACCCAAACATAGATGTCTTGAAAGCACAAAATCTGCATCCCTTGCATCTATATCAACGGGAACAAGATACTGTTTTTCGTGACATAGGAGTAAGAAGTCTTTCATTTAAACATCAAATCAACGGCAGCAGCAATGATTGGGTAACACGAATCGGGATGGCAACATGGCAAACTGACAATAGCAACAACAGCAACAACAACAACAACAACAGCCAACGGTGAAAAAGGCAATGGTGGCTGGAAAGGACGGCAATGGTGGAACAAATCAACAGCAACAACAATGTGAGATAGATAGACAATAGTGCCTGCCTGTTGCATTGCTGATGATGTATTTTCTCACCACTTTGGTTTTTCTTCTTATTTCAGGGTCAACGGCAACAACAATGAATCAATGGTACGTAACAAGGAAACAAAAGGATGTTACAACGGAACAAGGAAACAGCAAAAAGCAGAACTGGACAAACAAATGAAAGAACGCTAAGTGACAACTACCAACATCTGTTTGATTCTATTTGTTTCTCATATTTCTTTCTGTTGTTTTCATTTCTCAGGAGCAGCAAGAGCAACAATGAGAGCAACAGCAAGAGGAAGCAGCGAGAGCTAGAGTAATACTTTGTATGATTTTACACATACCTTTTGCATACTGTACTAGCGCCAACGTCAACAGAGAGAAGCAGCAGCAGCAGCAGCAGCATAGTGCGGCAACTGTAAGCGGCAGCAGCATCTACATCAAGTGGCAACAGTGGGAGTGGCAACAGTGAGAGCTATAACCCCCCCCCCCCCTCCCCACCCCCTTGTCATCATTTTGGTTTATTGTTGCGTGTTGGTCCCATCACCGTTGGATTGCCATTCCCAGTCAAAATAATAGTAGAGTAACACATGTTTGAACCTGGTAGAGTTCGTACATGTCTGCCT
The DNA here is from genome assembly GCA_037355745.1 of Pseudo-nitzschia multiseries. Lineage (NCBI taxonomy): Eukaryota > Bacillariophyta > Bacillariophyceae > Bacillariales > Bacillariaceae > Pseudo-nitzschia > Pseudo-nitzschia multiseries. The sequence goes on from CM074781.1 coordinate 9,361,755, forward strand.
CCATTCTCTTCTCTATCCAAGGGGAAAGAGATGGGTTGGAGTAGGGTGCACCATTGTCACTGGCTCGTTTTTCTCGTACCTTTCTCATTTGGATTGGTGTTATTCACTGTAGAATTGCCGTTTGAAAACCCTTCCCGATTGAAATCAAAGTACTAGAGTAACGTGTAGGTATTTGAGTTGGTGTCATTTTGTACTATTTATACGGTGGTGAACCTTCATGGTCTGTTCTATTGAATGAGGAACAGAATGGTCATCAAATTGGAAATGGTGTCCCCCATATCTTTGTAATTTGCCATCTGAATTGCCATCTGATAGCCGTTTGATTGCCATTCCCGGTCAGCAAATCAGTAGAGTAACATGCTGGCATTCAAACATGGTAGGGTTTGTACATGTCTGCCTCCATTCTCTCCTCTATCCAAGGGGAAAGATATGGGTCAAAGTAGGGTGCATCATTGTCGTTGGCTTGTTTTTTGGGTATCTTTGTCATTCGGATTCATCTTTGCCATTTAAATATCCTTCTGGGTCAAAAACGAAGTAGAGTAAACCTGTAGGTATTTGAGTTGGTGTCATGTTGTACTATTTGTATGGTGGTGAACCTTCATGGTCTGTTATATCAAAGGAGAAACAGAATGGTCTTTGCAGGGTTGTGAAAATGGAAATTGAATGACATCGGTGATTTCAATGATTGGAATTCCTATCAGAAATAAATCATGTCTTCGAGGGGTTTTCTGCTGTGGTTGCAGGGTCTTTTCACTTGCTTTTTTTATGAAGAGATTTCAGTTTACAGGAACAACCACTTGTACATGGTTTTTGTACTGTGTACTTATTGTGGTATTTTTATAATGTGCACAGTGTTTTACTAAGTACAGTTAACAGCATGTTGCAAAGATGGGAGAAAATTATTTGTGCGTAAGTTTGACACAAAATATTGTTCATCACAACAACAATATGATATCCCTAACCCTGAAATTGTTATTTAATTGATTATTTTTATTCCACCAAGTCAAGAGTGAGTTTAAGATGACAATACAGATAGGGATCAACGAGATATTGTCTGGAAAGGTAGAGAATTTTGAAAGTACCACGCGATACGCTGCGGGGGTAGAGAAACAGTTCTTGGACGTACCGCGGGTCTTCCATCTAGCCCTGTAGTTCACGTCATCCCTAGTAGCTCCTGCTCTTTGAGCCATACTAGTAGTACCCCACTTCTTAACAGAGTGAGTACCAAGCCTTCTATCAGTAATAGGTTCAAATGCTGGATCATCAATGATTTGCTTGAGGGCATTCTGATGGGTGTTCTTGTAACTGTTTGCTTCCTTGTCTTGCACCTCTGCAACTGAATCAAGTACAGTATCTCCCTCTGCAAACAGCCACTGGCTTAATTGGCCCGCGCCAGTACTTATCCACACCTCTAGATAGATTGCAAGCCCAAGGAGAATACAATACCAGTGATCCATTCCACTGATTAACAGCTGCACTGGACAGCCGCCTTCATCCTGGACATTCTTTGACCACCTCATTTATGATGTAATGTAATCTGGATATGTTAGGCTGGCTACCAAGTTCATCCTCCTTCATATGGGATGTATTGTCCCCTTGAGCAATCATTTGAAGCTGAAACTTCAACATGGCTTGGGGCCTAAGCTGAACAATTTTGTATCCCTTGGCTAGATCAAGGCACTTGAAGGAACTCCTCATTCGTGAAGCATTAATCTGCTTGGCTCTCCTTTCCGAGTAGGTACCTTGTCTCTTTCTTTTTCACTGCTTTCACAAGGTTGTTAGTGCACGGGGACTTCGTGGGGTTCCCTTGACCTGTGGCTTCATTCCTGGTGGCAGTGCTTGGGATGAAGTATGAAATAGCTTTCTTCCAATACAGAAGAGTACTAGATCTACCAAGTCTTGCATTATCATCTGTTCCAGGATCCTCTCTTCCATACACCTTGAAACACATCCATCTGTAGATATCCTCAGGGGTAATCACAGCAAGCTCATCACGACGATTGAACATCTTGTGCGTGGGATATTTGCATTCATGCAAGAAATCCATCAGCATGAGCAAGGTCTTGTGGTATCTTAACACTTAAGTGGGGATATTTGCATTGTTGGGTAGGACAGGGGCCGGTCCTGCAACTTGGGCCCCTCAACACCGCCCGGCGGTGGCCATAGTGGCTGTAGTAGTGGTAGCTGTAGTAGCTGTCATATCATCATCACGCTCTGTAGTATCTTCATCATTGTTGTCGTCATTGTCGCCATCATCGTCGTCAGATTCAGGGGGTTCTTGTTATTTTTGCTCTTCTTCAGCTCAATCTAGTTGAGCGCGAGCGTGTTGGAGTGTTGTCAATCAACCACGTTGATTGGTTTCCAAATGTTGAATTATTCTTGCTTTTCTTGTTCCTGATGGAGCGGCGGGAGGGCGAGGAGGGCGACGGGGGGGCGACGTGGGTGGGGAGGTTCCGCTATTCTGAAAATCTGGAAGGGATCGGGCATTCCGGCGGATTTCTTCCAAATTCCTCCCAGCAAAATTCCTCCCAGCAAGGGGGACGAAGGCTGCTTCGAATGTTGTGGTGTTGGCTTCAGCAGCGCTGGCTGCAGCACACTGCCATTCCCTGGCTCTAACAGCCCAGGGGTTTGTACTGAGTACTTGGGGCATACCTTGCTTGCTTGTTTTGTGTTACGTATTTACGTTGTTTTTATTATTTCGATTGAATTTGGATCGAAATTGTGAGCGTTGAATCGGCAATCGATGCGTTGAATTGCAAACGGCAAAAAGAAATGAAGTTAAAAATGAAGTGGAGTCTTGATGAGTATGGCCAAAATGGAACTAAAATACTGGGCCGGTACTCGTACTCAAGGGTGTGTGTGGGTTGCATAAGTTGCGCACCTCATGTTAAAATACAGCAATAAAAAACAACCAAAAATGCAACCCATGTAAGGTAAAATATGCAACCAGTACCCTCCAGTTCTAGTACTAAAAATGTTACGGCATCTCTGTTTCTAGAGGGCGCCAAATGGGGGGGGGACCTAAGTCTACTACAGAACGTGGTGCAGTACTGGGTTGCACGCAGCCAGGAAAATTTAAAAACCTGGGTTGCATTTTATGTGTATCATACGAGGAGTACTGTTGGGCAAGGCATAGAATTGATGTAGCGAGCCGAATGAAAGTAATGGTAGTGCCATGTGGCACTCCCTACAACCGGTAGAGAGCCAGACTGGGGGAAAACCTAGTAAAATCTAGCAGATTCACTATCACTGAAACCAGCTTCTAAGCACACGCTTAAACCCCGATAGCCTCAACAAGCCAGCAAAGGATTCCTCCAGCAAAGCGCAAGCCTACCATCACGCGCTACCAGAAGAAGTACGATCTACACGCACGATCGATTCCCTGTATCACTCGCACGATCGATTCCCTGTATCACTCGCACGATCGATTCCCTGCGCACGATCGATTCCCTGTATCACTAGCTAAAACCAGCTTCTAAGCACACGCTTAGACCCCGATAGCCTCAACAAGCGTGCCGCGGATTCCCCTAGCAAGCCCATTGGTACCAAGGAAACACAGATTCCCTGTATCACCGGATAAGATGTGTCACTGTATCACAGTAGTAGCTCGTACGGATGGGCTTGCGACCAAAAGACTCGTCTGCAACCAAAAATTACAGACTAGCACTAGAACAAGCCGGTAAAGGATCCCTCCAGGAAATCCAAGCATACAGCTCACTCTTTTGCTCCTAAAACGATTAGTAGTAGAATAAATTGGCAAATCCGTCCTGGTCCAATAGTCATCCTATTGTACCCGTACGACAGCCTGTCAGCAGTGATAGTCATCCTATCCCTAACAGTCGTTACACGCCCGGCCTTGATACCTGCGACCCGACGTCTGCCGACAACGGCTGCCGACACTTCTGAGAACCGACAATCTTCCAAGCAGACGCATCGATTTTGATACCGATCCGCACCTCCAAGCAGCCAAATCGATTTTGGGCTACTGATTCGCACCTCCTCCTCGTACATCCATCCGCACCCCCTTAGCGCGATGCCGACCTACTCAGAGTACTTCCGGACTACGCCAAGCCCCTTTGGGAGCACGGCAGAGCGGAACAAAGCCTATGCCACCATCTTCAGCTACTTCACTCTGGCCTCCCCCCCCCCAGGTCCTCTTGGAACATCTACTCAACCTCTTTGAGGCGGAGGCTGTGGGCGCGCTGGGGATCTTTGTAGCTGACTCCCAAGGCCTGCCCTGCCTCCGATTGGTGCATGGCCTTCGAAAGTACCCGGGGCCCTTGGCTCAACACAGCCCCAACAAAAACAAGGCCTTTGGGTACTTGGACAACAATGAAGGGGAAGCTGGGGAACTGGTGCTAGTAGATTCAGCCATGCTGTCCCCCACAACAGCCACGCGGGTGCTAACCCTGGATCATCATCTGGCGGAGTTGGACGCACACCCCGCAAGACTGTCCATCCCAGTGATACCAGAGGGGACCGCCCACTCTGAGTTGATACAGGCCCACAAGTCTTTCTTCATTCCCTTTGAGTTGGTGCACTTTCTCTTGGGAAAGGGGGTCTCTCCAAAACAAGCCATGGAGATCCTCCATCCTTGGCTCAACATGGCGGGGCTATTGGAGTCCTGCATCCCCCTGTTTAACACTCTCAGGTTAGCCGGGACTACAGCTACAGAACCCGGTGGCAGCCCCAAGCTCCAGCAGCCAGGTCCATTCTTTAGGAATGAGACCGGCCTTATCAGCTACATGAAGCTCAAGGTGATGTACCGGGACCTGCCAGAACTGGAGCGAACTGGGGATCCACCAGGAGACCCAAAGCTCACAGCAGCAGTCACGGCCCTCACAGACCACCAACTAAAGCTAAGTGAGAATATGGACCACAAGCGGTCACAGACAGTGAAGACCACTTGGGGCCCCTTGTACACCCAGCGCTTGCTTCTGCTCTGTGGTAAACAGGAAGAAGCGAACCTCCCCCCTATCTACCAGGCCTGGGCTCAAAAGAGCAAGCACGAGAGGACCCACATGATTTTCCAAAGCCAAGTGGCAGCCAGGGCTTCTGAGTTGGGGATCCAAGCCCCCTTGATTACCACCGCCGCTCTCAAGAGGTTCCAGGATGGCAACTTCCATGGTACTGACCCCTTTGATGTGGCAGATGGAATACTCCCCATGGCTTTCACTCCCCCGGGTGGGTCTGCCGCCACCCTGAAAAGGGAGCAGGAGGCAGCCGCCACGGTGGCAGCCTACGACACTATGATCTCCACTGAAGGCAACTCCCTCACCTTGAAGGACTCCCTGGAGCTCCAGAAGACAAAGGCCTACATCCCTGTCGACTGGACTGAAGCCACCACCCAGCTGGAGAGCTACCTGGCCGTCCTAGCCACCATCCTAGGACTCAACCATGATGTTGTCACCAGCTACCAACAAGGCCTCCGCAGGCTCAAGATCCAGCAGATGCCCCTCCGAAGAGCAATTGCAGATGAGGTGGGCGAATTCCTCACCCCTGCCATTGTAGTCTACTACTTCCAGATCCGGGTCAGGGGATGGCTTGAGGAACAGTGGGAAGCAGCCTCCACCATTCCATCCCCTGACTTTGGGGTGGACTTCCACACTTTCCGGATGACCCAAAATCTCAACTGGCTCCCCAATGTCTCCAATGTGGCTGCCCTGAGGCTACTTCAAAGACCGGATCCTCCTCCATCCCCCACCAAGGTGGGCGCCACGGGGGGGCTCAGCAGCAACAACAACAACAACAACAACAACAACAGCAACAGTCCCTCCAGCAACCTGGGAGTCCGCAACTCGACAGGAGGGACCACAACTCAGCAAACACGACTCACCAATCCACACCGGGACTCCCGCCTCCAAGACAGCAATCATCCCATTGTCAAGAAACTGGAGTCAGCAAAAATGAGGGAAGCCCTCCAAACTATGAGAGACAAAGGAAAAGGCCCCCTCTCCAGACCAGATGGGCAAGAGAGATGCCACTCGTGGCACATCAAGGGTGCCTGCTTCAGCGGCTGCAAGCACATATATGACCACGTGGCCATCACTCCCACCGAGCAAGATCAGCTCTGGCAATGGTGCCAGGAGGCATATGCCTGACCAGTCGGCAAGCGCCATCCGACTCATGGCGTCGCGCCCTCCACATCAACCGGGAGGACCATACTAAGTAACAATCCATTATCTAACAAATCTAATCCTCACTTAAGAATCACACATGAATTAGGTAAGCACAAACAGCACGCGCGCGCAGGTACCCTCCTCAACTTGTATGTGCCTTCCCAAATCTCTACAAGATCTACAGATTCCATCCTCCCTACAAAAAACCCTTCCTTGCCTGCACCAACCCTTCAGCTACTCGCGGCAGCAGGGCATCCCACCACCCCATGCTCAACAGCAGCGGGGCTCTTCCAAGCAGTGCCTCGGTCCACTCCCCCAGTCACTGGCTCCACCGTGCCTCGGTCCAATCCCCAAGTCACCCCCCTCCGTCCTAGGTCCAAACCCCTAGTCCTGGCGCCCAACGTGCCTTGGTCCGAGCCCCAAGTCACTTCACAATTCTTGCCACCTCCCCCTAAGCCCATGCCCCTAGTTACCCCAAGCAACACGCCCCTAGTCACTACTTCCCACTACCCCATCGACAGGCTGGACTTGCATATCAACCGGGCTATCACTGTCTACAACAACAGCACTAGCTGGGAGGACTTCATCCAGACCATTCGGGGACAAGGTGATATCCACCCACATGTGGGTACTCTTCCCCATCCAGCCCGTGGCATCCTAGACCAATTTGGAAAGGAAGGCACCCCAGCATCCATGTCGGGACCCCCTTGGGACCCAGCCAGGATTGCAACAGCCATCAGCAGAGGGCCACACCAATCCTCCCACCTGGGCATTGATTTCCTTCGTGAGGAGTATGCCGACATGATGGACAAGCAGCAATGGACTGTCCTCCCAGCCAGCCTCATCCAAGACCTTCCAAACCTCCGGCTGAGTCCACTGGGGCTAGTCCCCCAGCGAGGCCGGCGCCCCCGAATGATCTCTGATTACACCTACTCTGACGTTAACCAAGACACCATCCCTCTGGCCCCGGCAGAAGCCATGCAATTTGGCCACACCCTTCCCCGGCTCCTCTCCAAGCTTCACCGCGCCAACGACAGGTTCGGTCCAATGTACATGTCCAAGATAGACCTGGCTGATGGCTTCTACCGGGTCCAGTTGAAACCAGAAGACACCATGAAGCTAGGAGTGCTGTTCCCTTCCAGGCAGGGCGAGCCACCCCTCATTGGAATCCCCCTCACCAACCCAATGGGGTGGACATCCAGCCCACCGAATTTCTGTGCCTGTACAGAAACCATTGCAGACTTGGCCAATGCCACCCTCTCCACTGGTCTGGCAGCGGCCAGGCTCACCCCCCATCGGCTGGATCTCCTCTCTGAAGCCACGCCTGCTGCGCCTCCAGCTCCCCCAGATATGCCTGCTCCTATGGTGCCTCACCTGCCCACTCCTCATAGTACCACTCCCAGCAAGAAGCCGGTTCGATACTGGGATGTCTATGTGGATGACTTCTGTGGCCTTGCTCAAGGCAACCAGTGGACCCGACGCGCCATCAAGAGGGTTCTCTTCCAGTCTCTGGACAAAGTCTTCCGGCCCCTGGATGCCTCGGACACTCCCTTCAGACAGGAACCAGCCTCCCTCAAGAAAATGCGCCAAGGGGACGCCAGGTGGACCACCAAGAAAGTCATCCTGGGCTGGCTCATTGATTCCATGAACAAAACCATCAGCCTGCCTCCCCATCGAGTGGATCGCCTCCAGGAGATTCTTCATTCAATCTCCCCCAACCAGCGCCATGTCCCTATCAAACAATGGCACCAAGTCCTTGGGGAGCTCCGGTCGATGGCCCTTGCCATCCCTGGCGCCATTGGCCTCTTCTCCATCCTCCAAGAAGCCTTCCGCCACTAGGAACCGGGCAGGCAGCGCCTCCAGCTCACCAAGCGCGTCCATAGCTTCCTTCGCGACTTCCAATGGCTGGCCAATGATCTATCCAACAGGCCTACTTCCATTGCAGAACTGGTGCCAGATCCTTTCCCGGCCACCATGGGCGCTTGTGATGCCTCCGGTATGGGCATGGGGGGCATCCATTTTGTCCCCCTTCCCACTGGCGCGGTGCAGCCCATCATGTGGAGGCATGCATTCCCCAAGTGGGTCTCCTCCCAACTAGTCACCTTTGACAACCCCAATGGCACCATCACCAACAGTGACCTTGAGCTAGCTGGTTCCATTGCCCACAACGACATCCTTGCCCAAGCGGCCTGTGTCCAATCCAGAACCACTCACAACTGCTATGACAACACAGCAGCGGTCTATTGACAAAGGAAAGGCGCCACCACTACTACTGGGCCTGCCGCTTACCTCCTGCGGATTCAGTCCATGCACCAGCGTATCCATCAATATGTCCCCCTCAGGGATTACATCCCTGGACCTGTGAATCACCTAGCTGATTTGCTCTCTCGCTCTGACCTCTCTGACACTGCCCTTCTCAATCATTTCAACACCACCTACCCCCAGGACTTGCCCTGGATCTTATGTCCCCTGAGGCCTCCCATGCATTCTGCTCTGACCTTGGCTCTATCCAGAAGACCATGCGCGCTTCAGTCACTGAGCTCTATGCCAAGCGCAAGGATGCCCATTGGAATCAATGGGTTCAATTCTGTGTGTCTCAAGGCTTTGAACCAACCCTCCACTCTGTTACAGATCCGATCCCCATCCTCCAAGTCTTTGCCCAGCGCCTCCATGACGGCCGACTATCCCATAGCCGCAAGCCCATCAGATCTCGCACAGTATCGGACACCCTCCGGTCAGTGGGCCAGACGCTGGCCCGCTTGGGGTCCAAAGACCCAAGAACCAACTCTACCGGCAGTCTTGACTTCAGGCTAACTGCCCAGTTCAAGGCCTATGCCAAGCTAGACCCAGCCCCTTGCCGGGTCAAACCAGTCCCCATCACCCTTGTCATGCATGCCCTTTGCTTTGCATACTATGACTCCCCATCCCCTACCCGACAGGCCATTGCAAACATGATTTGCATAGCCTTCTTTTTCTGTCTGCGCCCTGGTGAGTACACTGGTACTACCAGGGACGACCAAGCCTTCCACCTCAAGGAGGTCTCCTTCTATCTTGGCTCCAAATTTGTACACCATGATGGACCTGAACATGAGCTCCTTGCTGCCACCTCCGTCACACTGACATTCACCACACAGAAGAATGGGGACAAAGGTGAGGTAGTTGCTCATGCAAGGAGTGGCGACAACCTATGCTGCCCTGTAGCAGCATGCGCGCGCCAAGTGCTCCACCTCAGGGGCTGCTGCACCAGCACCCAGCCCTTCAGCCCAGATCTCAAGCTTGCCAGTTACTTTGACAATGGGGTTCTCACCCTCGTGCGCGCAGCAACTGTCACATCCTCCATGAGAGTCTATGCCCAGACCCTCTATCCGACCACCGGCATCTCCCCTGCAGCAATCTCTGCTCGGTCCCTTCGAGCGGGAGGGGCTATGGCCCTGCTCCAGGGCAAATGTGATTCTAATGTCATCAAGCTCCTTGCAAGATGGCACAGTGACTGCATGATGAGGTACTTGCACCAGCAGTCCCTCCCCATCTTCCAGAATCTTGCCTCTGTAATGTTCAACAATGGAACATACTCCTTCCTGCCAGAAGAGTGGGTGCCGGCGGCAGCCCCCACTCCCCCTGGCAGCTCTCTCTGATTCCTCTTGGGGAATCTCCCACCCTCGCAGTCTGGCCTCCTGTCCCTTCCAGGTCCAGTCTCCATCCAGCTCCCACCCTGTGGCTTGTGGCCCAATGGCAGAAAAGGCTTAACAGCCAAAGGCTTAACTGCCCAAGCTGTTAAGCCAGGCTGTGCGCCGGTGTGTGTGGGCACAGCAAACTAAGGGACCGGACTACAGCCTGCAAAACAACCAACAGGCTGGAGTTCCCGGCTCCCCCTCTAGCATTGCTTAACCCACCAACACACCCATGAACTACAAGCATTGCACATACAGTACTACAAGTAGGCTGGCTACTGAGGCTATCACGAATGTAGTGAGTGATAGTTGATGTAGCGAGCCGAATGAAAGTAATGGTAGTGCCATGTGGCACTCCCTACAACCGGTAGAGAGCCAGACTGGGGGAAAACCTAGTAAAATCTAGCAGATTCACTATCACTGAAACCAGCTTCTAAGCACACGCTTAAACCCCGATAGCCTCAACAAGCCAGCAAAGGATTCCTCCAGCAAAGCGCAAGCCTACCATCACGCGCTACCAGAAGAAGTACGATCTACACGCACGATCGATTCCCTGTATCACTCGCACGATCGATTCCCTGTATCACTCGCACGATCGATTCCCTGCGCACGATCGATTCCCTGTATCACTAGCTAAAACCAGCTTCTAAGCACACGCTTAGACCCCGATAGCCTCAACAAGCGTGCCGCGGATTCCCCTAGCAAGCCCATCGGTACCAAGGAAACACAGATTCCCTGTATCACCGGATAAGATGTGTCACTGTATCACGGTAGTAGCTCGTACGGATGGGCTTGCGACCGAAAGGCTCGTCTGCAACCAAAAATTACAGACTAGCACTAGAACAAGCCGGTAAAGGATCCCTCCAGGAAATCCAAGCATACAGCTCACTCTTTTGCTCCTAAAACGATTAGTAGTAGAATAAATTGGCCCACCACGCCCGCCCGCAGAAAAGGCTTAACAGCCAAAGGCTTAACTGCCCAAGCTGTTAAGCCAGGCTGTGCGCCGGTGTGTGTGGGCACAGCAAACTAAGGGACCGGACTACAGCCTGCAAAACAACCAACAGGCTGGAGTTCCCGGCTCCCCCTCTAGCATTGCTTAACCCACCAACACACCCATGAACTACAAGCATTGCACATACAGTACTACAAGTAGGCTGGCTACTGAGGCTATCACGAATGTAGTGAGTGATAGCAAGCCAAAGCAGGACGCATGAGAGGCACGCTCCCACACTCTGTGTGTACCGGCTGTCCTGCCCGTCGCCCGCGCCACGACACAAGCAACTAGCAAGGTATGTATGTGTTGGTCTCGTAGGTAAGTATGATGCAGAGACGCTAGCCAGAGCCCACCCAGCCGTCTGCATGGATGCCTGGGCAGGCCCTGGCCAATGCAAGGAGCCCAGACATAGGGGAGTGATGCCCAGAGACTCATCACATTGTTGTTCAGCAGCCCTATACAGGCCTGTGACAATGATGATGATGCGCATTGAGAGCAAACTAACTAAGCCGCACACTACACGCTACACACTAGCACATTATGGCACACTACGGAGTTCCCCGAGCAGACCACACAACTCCACCACCACCGCCCACAAACCGGAACCCTTCCGCGACGCGCATCTGCCCCCTCCACACACAACTCGTCTGCCACCGCCCGCGAACCGGAAACCCTCCGCAATGCGCCCGGTCACAGAAAATCTGCACCCTCCACACCAACACATTTTTCCACATTTCTGCGTCCCCCGTACTAACGCTAGCTACTAGTACTCCATGGTATTTCACATTCGCACACAGACACTTCCGCCGCAACACATTTCCACAACACCAAACAAACCCCTGCATCCATCTCACAAAAACACTCACACACACACCACACTCCCATCAACACCATCTTATCACACACAGCCTTAGACACTTCCACCGCAACACATTTCCATGGCACCAAACGGACCTCCACATCTGTCCCACTAATATCCACACAAACTCCCATCAACACCATCTCGTTACACGCAGCCTTTCACAGATCGCCTTTTGTTCCACTCATATACCATACCGCATCATGATCCACCTGTCATGACCCACGGGCAGACAGACATAGACCTGGCACTGCCTGGCACATAACCAACCAACTTACCCAGCGACACACCGCGACCACACATTAAGCAAAAGCCCACACTACACCACACGACCTAGCGGCGACGCACCACAGCCACTCATTGCGAGCCCGACACCCCCATACCACGAATCCCCGTGGTTCCCCCTACAGAGCCACTTCGACAAGCCGTCACGCAGCCATGCCTCTTTATTAAAAATATACTTTTCTGCACCTCCGTTTGGGCCTCTTTCCTGGTCCCATAAACCATCAAACTCACAAACCAAAACACAACAATTGCCTAACCATAGTACCTCGCCCCGCCAACCATGCCCATCACCGGCCTCATTCACCTTCAAAGCAAGTGCACGTCCTCTGGCTACCTCACATACTTGAGCCTCCCGCTGCCAGATACAAAGGCCATCAACACGGCCTACAACATCTACCTCCAAATGCTTGGCCTCCTGTGCAACGTCTCTGTCCACTACATTCTCCAAACCTCCCCCAAGATCCGTTTCTCCTACGTTAACACCCATGGCACCATCCAGGCCACCCATTCGTCCCTGGTCCCGTGGTCCAACCCTGCTGGCAGTTTCCATCTGGTTGGCGCCCACACTGATTCCATCCAAGTCGGGTCACTCTTCTATTTCCCTGCTGCAACCTTTGACAACCTTGTCCTCAGCATCGCCCCAAAGAACACTGTGGCCTTGTTCCATACCTGCACGGATGCCACCCTCCTACCAGACATCTTCGCTAGTGCCATGGACCCTACCTCCCAAGTTGGGTCTGAGACCATTTGCCATGATGACTCCTTCAACACTGTGCCCCAGTTTGTGCTCATTCCCCTCCTGTGGCCAAACACCCTTGGGATCCCAGTCAACCATCCCATCAACAGCCCCTTTCCCAAAGGTTCATACGACAAGGGTTTCACCACCTGGCTTGCCGCTATACACTTCCTTGCCACTAGAAACCAGATGTTTGGTCTGCATACTCAACATTCCTTGTTTGCCGCCGACAACTGGTCCAAATTCCAGCCGCGGCCACACAATCCTAGACCAGCTCGGGCACAAAGTTGTTGGTCTCTCCACTACCACAGTCAAGCTCAACCCATTGACCCCAATGCCTGAGTGCCATGTGGCCTACCTTCCCTTCATTGATGACACCCACCTCTCTCATCTCAGGGCTGTCAGTCCGAGCCTACCCGGCACCTCCCCAGATCCCCTGTAGTCCACACAGCCAACACACAGCGCCATGACCAACAATATCCGCAATCACATCAATGCCCTCTGACCAACCGCCCCCAATTCCGGCGCCTGCGACACATCCAACTGCAGCGCCTGCAGTTGGGGCATCTTCCTCACCCACGAGCTCTCTGACAGCGCCACCGATGAATATACCATCATCCTGGCCACCCTATCGCCTGTCCCCAAGGCCCTCTTCCAATACAAACCTGCCGCAGATCAGACTGACTGTGTGCAACGCTGAAATCAACTGCGTAGCCAACCATTGCCGAGCAAGCAACCTCCTCCCCTTTGTCAACATCACCCGTGGACAGTTTGACCGCATGTTTGTGCATGTTGTCACTAACTTTGTGGTCATGCATGCCCCCTCAAACAAAACTCTGATATCCTTGATTTGAGCCTCCTATTGGTCTTCAACTTTGTTTGCATCCCGCACAGTAACGACGAATTCCACCAATGCACATGTACGTCCGAGAACTGTTTCGCGGGGTTCAAATTTACTTCTCGCGCACAAATTTTGTGCGTGATTTTAACACGGCAATATTTCTGGACACCCTGAAATTCCCACCCCCAGTTACTGCCTTAAAATCGTACAAAAAATAATTCTGTGCGCGTGATGCACATTACTCTACTCTCGAATAAAAATAATTTATTTCAGTCTCTAGCAGAACCGAATTATTATTCTGTACAAACAACACTTACTTCTATTCACGAATAAAAAAGAAATCTTTACTCAGTATTAATTCTCAAATATTAATCTACCAAACAACAATTCGATTCTTTTCTCCTAATTGTGAATTCTATTTCTCGACTACAATATTCCCTTTTTACAATGTAGATTCTATTATGCTTTATTTATTCGTATTGCAACGTATTATGAATCCTCCATAATTTCTAATATTCTCAAAATTAAGTTCAAGATTATTAGTAGGTTTGTATTATGTATGTACTGTTATTTTCTACATTAGTTCACCAATAGATAAACTTTCATTCATCGATGCTGTTATTGCCGGATCAACATAGATGTTTCTTTTTTTTTTTTTTGGTCCACTACAATTAGTGGAGCTGCTCCTAGTAATATTTGCATCGCCATGCTTATTGTTGGTGTAATCTGTTGAACTTTCGTTCCTAAATCTGTCCCTCATCATTTCTTCCAATTTCCTTCCTGTTTCTGGGTGTTTTCGCATCTCGCCAATTTTGTCGCACAAGTCACTGAACAACTCTTGTCCTTCCTCCATCCATCCATTTCTGCTTCCAATGTCTGAATCGCAGAATTTTTTTTTGTCGCGGAATCGTGGCATCACCCTTTCGCCGCTGCTGGTTCACCCATACATGATGCTCATTGTAGATCAGTATCAATGCAAATGCTTCATCTGCTATAGTAAATATATCACTCAGCGAGTGCCTCTCCTTCCGTTGTTTGAAATTGGAATTTGCCGGATTGATTGCCGACATGATTCTTGTAACAAAATAATAAAAATCTTCATCTTCCGCGTCTTTGTATGTTCTGTATTGAGGGTTTAAAATACCTGTGTCCTCATATTCTGTGTCTTGAATAACTGCAACAGTACCAGGGAATGTGATAGGGACTCGACCTTTTCTGTAATCGTCTGTACAGAAGTATCATCAGTATCAACGGGCAGCATGTTAGTGTTGTCGGACCAAAAATAGATTCCAAAATTCCTAATTTCAACAACCAATTCTCCCACCTGTATTTACCTATCCAGTTTTTTCTCGCTAATGTTTGTGAGTTGTGCCTCAATGCAGTCAGTACTGTCCCTACTCGTTTCCTGTAAAAGGAACAGAATGACGCAAGTGGAATATTTGGTGGCTTCATAACCGCACTTGCTCCAACAGCTCTTTGTATTACATGCGCCGTTACCTTGTCATTGATAGGGAACTTCATGTTGGGGTACCAATGTTTTTTTACGTAATCCCTTAGCTGCTTGTCCACTGTTTCAGTCATATCACTCAAAGCCTTCAGCATATCGTTGTCTGTTATAAGCCCATATTCGTCTGTAATTGTACTTACTGCTCGTTCTCTTGTGTCGCCGGCATTACAAGTCCCCTCTCCCTGCATGGTTGCCTCCATTTGTTTAGGTACCATTACTACCTTTCCCACCCCTATATGTGGTACCCTCTCTTGTTGCCGTAAGTGTTTTGCCACTTCCTGTGCCAATTTGTCATATTGGATTTTTTTCATGACTTGTTCCGCAACATCCTCTAAATTGTAGCATTCTCCGTTAGATGTTTTCTCTACCACATTGGTTTTTGTTCCTTCTTTCTGTTGGTTCATTACTGTAGTGGTGGTTGTGTTGGTAATGCTCAGTGCTGGTTCTTTACTCTGGTTGATGGTGTTTTGTTCTTCCGTGTTTGTAGGAGTAGAAATTGTGTTGTCGGTACCATTTTTTTCACTGTTGCCCTTTGATGCGTTCATAGTTTTGGTATTACTGTTACACACTTTGTTAGTAATTGCGGTGTTTGTTTTCACTCTTTTTTTCTTACCGTTGTTGTCCCCTGTATTTTGATGATCACCGGGCCGGATGGTTTTGTTGTTTCGAAGGGTCTTCCCCTCGGAATTTTTGCTTCGTCGTGTCTTTCCGATAGCATTCATATTTTTTATTTTATTTTCTGCATACGGTGCCAATCAAGAATCATGTGTTTCTTTGTGTGTGGTTTTGTGTGTGTACTAATAATTTTGTCGGGTTGTGTACGGTGTTTTGTGTGGTGTGTGGTGTGTGTGTCGTGTGTGTGTGTGTGTGTACGGTGTTTCGTGTAGTATGTGTACAATGTTTTGTGTGTATAGTTTTTCCGTGGGTTCTGTACTATGTTGGTTGCCCTAACTTCTTCTGTGTGTTGTCTGGCTTGGGCGCGCTGTTATACATTTGTAGAAGTAGATCACGTACCTGTGCCAGCCAGCCCTCCCGCGCCATAATTTTTTCAGAAGGGAAACTTTTGATCACACTAAGGTTATGTATTTCAATCCTCTAGTCACATGTAGAATCTCGTAGACTGCACCTAACATACCTTACTGTCTTGTGTGCCATTTGTATCTACAAACCACAACATTGTCTGTACTGTGTGTGGCAAAGTTGTTCCCAATATGCATTTAAAAGTTCTTCCCAACATGCATTTCGTAAGTCATGTGATATGCATTCATGGCCTGGTACAAAAACTTTGGTAGTCATTACCAAATGAGACTGTTTGTGCCCTGGAATTGCACCAAAAATACCCTCATGTTTGCCATATGGATAGTCAAACCACAACATTTCCAGCATTCTGTGTGACAAAGTTGTTCCCAATATGCATTTGATGAGTCATGATAAATGTATTCATGGCTTGGAGCGGATACTTTTGGAGTCATTACCCAATAAGTAAGTTTGTGCCCAGAAATTCCACCAAAAATACCCTCATTTTTCCATTTGGAGAGTCAAACCACAACAGTTTGGGCATTCTGTGTGACAAAGTTGTTCCCATTATGAATTTGATGAGTCATGATGAATGTATTCATAGCTTGGACCATATACTTTTTGAGTCATTACCCACTAATTTAGTTTGTGCCCTGGAATTGCACCAAAAATACCCTCATTTTTGCCATTTGGAGAGTCAAACCACAACATTTTGGGCATTCTGTGTGACAAAGTTGTTCCCAATATGAATTTGATGAGTCATAATGAATGTATTCCTGGCTTGGTCTATATACTTTTTGAGTCAATATCAAATAATGTAGTTTGTGCCCTGGAATTGCACCAAAAATACCCTCATGTTTGCCATTGCGAGAGTCAAACCACAACATTTTGGGCATTCTGTGTGACAAAGTTTGATGAGTCATGATGAATTTATTCATAGTTTGGACCTGATACTTTTGGAGTCATTACCCAATAAGTTAGTTTGTGCCCTGGAATTGCCCCAATAATACCCCCATGTTTGCCATTTGGAGAGCCAAACCACAACATTTTGGGCATTCTGTGTGACAAAGTTGTTCCCAATATGAATTTGATGGGTCATGATGAATTTATTCATACTTTGGACCTGATACTTTTGGAGTCATTACCCAATAAGTTAGTTTGTGCCCTGGAATTGCACCAAAAATACCCCCATGTTTGCCATTTGTAGAGTCAAACCACAACATTTTGGGCATTCTGTGTGACAAAGTTGCTCACAATATGCATTTGATGAGTTATGAGGAATGTGTTCATTGCTTGGATCGGATACTTTTGGAGTCATTACCCAATAAGTAAGTTTGTGCCCTGGAATTGCACCAAAATTACCCCCATGTTTGCCTTTTGTAGAGTCAAACCACAACATTGTGGGCATTCTGTGTGACAAAGTTGCTCCCAATATGCATTTGATGAGTCATGATGAATGTATTTATGGCTTGGACCCGATACTTTTTGAGTCATTACCCAATTAGTTAGTTTGTGCCCTGGAATTGCACCAAAATTACCCCCATGTTTGCCTTTTGTAGAGTCAAACCACAACATTGTGGGCATTCTGTGTGACAAAGTTGCTCCCAATATGCATTTGATGAGTCATGATGAATGTATTTATGGCTTGGACCCGATACTTTTTGAGTCATTACCCAATTAGTTAGTTTGTGCCCTGGAATTCCACCAAAAATACCCTCATGTTTGCCATTTGTAGAGTCAAACCTTAAGATTTTGGGCATTCTATGTGACAAAGTTTGATGAGTCATGATGAATGTATTCATAGTTTGGACCTGATACTTTTGGAGTCATTACCCAATAAGTTAGTTTGTGCCCTGGAATTGCCCCAATAATACCCCCATGTTTGCCATTTGGAGAGCCAAACCACAACATTTTGGGCATTCTGTGTGACAAAGTTGTTCCCAATATGAATTTGATGGGTCATGATGAATTTATTCATACTTTGGACCTGATACTTTTGGAGTCATTACCCAATAAGTTAGTTTGTGCCCTGGAATTGCACCAAAAATACCCCCATGTTTGCCATTTGTAGAGTCAAACCACAACATTTTGGGCATTCTGTGTGACAAAGTTGCTCACAATATGCATTTGATGAGTTATGAGGAATGTGTTCATTGCTTGGATCGGATACTTTTGGAGTCATTACCCAATAAGTAAGTTTGTGCCCTGGAATTGCACCAAAATTACCCCCATGTTTGCCTTTTGTAGAGTCAAACCACAACATTGTGGGCATTCTGTGTGACAAAGTTGCTCCCAATATGCATTTGATGAGTCATGATGAATGTATTTATGGCTTGGACCCGATACTTTTTGAGTCATTACCCAATTAGTTAGTTTGTGCCCTGGAATTGCACCAAAATTACCCCCATGTTTGCCTTTTGTAGAGTCAAACCACAACATTGTGGGCATTCTGTGTGACAAAGTTGCTCCCAATATGCATTTGATGAGTCATGATGAATGTATTTATGGCTTGGACCCGATACTTTTTGAGTCATTACCCAATTAGTTAGTTTGTGCCCTGGAATTCCACCAAAAATACCCTCATGTTTGCCATTTGTAGAGTCAAACCTTAAGATTTTGGGCATTCTATGTGACAAAGTTTGATGAGTCATGATGAATGTATTCATAGTTTGGACCTGATACTTTTGGAGTCATTACCCAATAAGTTAGTTTGTGCCCTGGAATTGCCCCAATAATACCCCCATGTTTGCCATTTGGAGAGTCAAACCACAACATTTTGGGCATTCTGTGTGACAAAGTTGTTCCCAATATGAATTTGATGGGTCATGATGAATTTATTCATACTTTGGACCTGATACTTTTGGAGTCATTACCCAATAAGTTAGTTTGTGCCCTGGAATTGCACCAAAAATACCCTCATGTTTGCCATTTGTAGAGTCAAACCACAACATTTTGGGCATTCTGTGTGACAAAGTTGCTCACAATATGCATTTGATGAGTTATGAGGAATGTATTCATTGCTTGGATCGGATACTTTTGGAGTCATTACCCAATAAGTAAGTTTGTGCCCTGGAATTGCACCAAAATTACCCCCATGTTTGCCTTTTGTAGAGTCAAACCACAACACTGTGGGCATTCTTTGTGACAAAGTTGTTCCCAATATGGATTTGATGAGTCATGATGAATGTATTCATGGCTTGGACCCGATACTTTTGGAGTCATTACCCAATATGTGAGTTTGTGCCCTGGAATTGCACCAAAAATACCCCCATGTTTGCCATTTGTAGAGTAAAACCACAACATTTTGGGCATTCTGTGTGACAAAGTTGTTCCCAATATGCATTTGATGAGTCATGATGAATTTATTCATAGTTTGGACCTGATACTTTTGGAGTCATTACCCAATAAGTTAGTTTGTGCCCTGGAATTGCAACAAAAATAACCCTCATGTTTGCCATTTGTAGAGTCAAACCACAACATTTTTGGCATTCTGTGTGACAAAGTTGCTCCCAATATGCATTTGATGAGTCATGATGAATGTATTCATGGCTTGAACACGATACTTTTGGAGTCATTACCCAATAAGTTAGTTTGTGCCCTGGAATTGCACCAATATTACCCCCATGTTTGCCATTGCGAGAGTCAAACCACAACATTTTGGGCATCCTGTGTGACAAAGTTGTTCCCAATATGCATTTGATGAGTCATGATGAATGTATTTATGGCTTGGACCAGATACTTTTGGAGTCATTACCCAATAAGTTAGTTTGTGGTGCCCTGGAATTGCACCAATAATACCCCCATGTTTGCCATTGCGAGAGTCAAACCACAACATTTTGGGCATTCTGTGTGACAAAGTTTTTCCCAATATGCATTTGATGGGTCATGATGAATGTATTCATAGTTTGGACCAGATACTTTTGGAGTCATTACCCAATAAGTTAGTTTGTGGTGCCCTGGAATTGCACCAATAATACCCCCATGTTTGCCATTGCTAGAGTCAAACCACAACAATTTGGGCATTCTGTGTGACAAAGTTTTTCCCAATATGCATTTGATGAGTCATGATGAATGTATTCATGGCTTGGACCAGATACTTTTGGAGTCATTACCCAATAAGTTAGTTTGTGGTGCCCTGGAATTGCACCAATAATACCCCCATGTTTGCCATTGCGAGAGTCAAACCACAACATTTCCAGCATTCTGTGTGACAAAGTTTTTCCCAATATGCATTTGATGAGTCATGATGAATGTATTCATGGCTTGGACCAGATACTTTTGGAGTCATTACCCAATAAGTTAGTTTGTGCCCTGGAATTGCACCAATAATAACGTGTAGAAATCTACTTAAGTTGAAGTATGGAGTCTTTTTCGAACGTACGTACGAGATTCTTTTTCGAACGTACATACGTACCGTACATACGAGATTGAATTTTTTTTTCTCGATGAGATTGATTTTTTTTTCGTACGTATGAGATTGATTTTTTTTTGTACGTACGAGATTGATTTTTTTTGTACGTACGTACGAAAAATCTAGTACAAAAAACGTGTAGAATTCTACACTACCACAAAATCATGTAGAATTCTACATGATGTACTCGAAGTAAAACGAAAATCGTACGCGAAAAAAAAAAAAAAAAAAAAATCTCTCTCACACAAACACACAGTAATTTTATTTTCTACCTCACGACAAAAAAAATCACTTTTTCTACCTCGCAACAAAAAAAAACAATCTACCTCGCAACAAAAAAAAAATCACTTCATAATCTGCCTTCTTACATCCGACTTATTTGAGTAGAGTGTTGGTTCTTGCAATCAACACTCCGTCCGGGAAGGTGGGATCCGACCCTCTTCGTCACATTTGACGTGTTAGTAGCACAACGATCCGTTCTCAGATATTTTAGTCCGAAATAACAGCCTTGTACTGCATGACAATAGAAAGCATTGGACGAGAGGGAAATTGATGGATAGATATTGTTTGGACTGCAGCCTTACATATACGTCTTGAAATCAATGAACCTGCATCCCTTGCCTCTATATCAACTGGAACAAGATACTGTTTTTCGTGACATGGAGTAAGAAGTAATCTACGGCAGCAGCAGCAACAACAATTTCATCGGGTCGATTGTCGGAACGACGGGATCTACGGCAGCAGCAAGAACAACAATTTCATCGGGACGATTGTCGCAACATCGGAACAAGCAAAGGTAAGAATGAGAGAGATAGGCATTGGCAAGGACAACGGCAACGGCAACGGCAATTGATTGGTCTTCCACTCCAACCGGCATTACTGATAATGTATTTCTTCTCTGTTTTTCTTATTTTCATAGGACCGGATCGGATCCAGAACACCAATCGATCCGGAACACCAATCGATCTGGAACACCAGTCATTCCACAACTGACATCGGCAACGGCAACCGGCAACCATCAAACCGACACCGGTAATCATCGAACCACAAACCGTGGATTCTTCCCTGTAGGTGCGCGGAATTTTCCCTGTTGGTGATAGTTATGAATCGATCGGCATGTACATTATATTATTCTGTTGTTATTATTTACTTTACTACATCAATAGATACTCACCCATTTTCTTAAATTATCCTATCATATATTCGAATAGGATCGTCGACAAGAGCAACAGCGAGAGCAACAGCGAGAGCCACATCGATTCGTCATCGTCCTCCAAATCTTCTATTGCAAATCGACCCAACACCAATTGTCGTCGTCCTCCAAATCTTCTATTGCAAATCGATCGAACCGCAAAGCGACTTCCTCATTGATTCATCGTCGTCCTCCAAATCTTCTATTGCAAATCGATCCAACACCAAGAAGCGATCCGGAACACCAATCGAACCAACGGATTGGAAGCAACCATCGAATTGGAAGCAACCATCGATTCTACCCTGTAGGTGCGGGGAATTTTACCGGTTTGTGATAATTACGAATCATTGGAAGAAACTAATCGAAACCATCGAAGCAACCATCGAATCGGAAGCAACGAATCTTCCCCGTGCGAATCGGAAGCAACTACTAATCGAAACCATCAAAGCAACCAAGCAACAACTACTTAGAGCACCAACTCATTGATTCGACAGCAAGCAACAGCAGCAGCAATCCGCCACAGCAAGAGCACCGACACCTCGATTCGACAGCAAGCAACAGCGATAGCAACAGCAGCAGCAATCAGAAGCAACCGGGAACGATTGAATAGAAGCAACCGGGAACAATCGAATAGAAGCAACCGGGAACCATCGAAGCGCAACCGGGATTGGTCTTCCATTCCATTCTCACCCTCGAATACAAGCAACCGGGAACGATCGAATAGAAGCAACCGTGAACCATCAAATCAACCGGGAACCATCGAAGCAACCGGGATTGGTCTTCCACTCCATTCTCACCCTCGAATACAAGCAACCGGGAACGATCGAATCGCAACCGGGAACCATCGAAGCAACCGGGATTGGTCTTCCACTCCATTCTCACCCTCGAATACAAGCAACCGGGAACGATCGAATAGAAGCAACCGCGAACCATCAAATCAACCGGGAACCATCGAAGCAACCGGGATTGGTCTTCCACTCCATTCTCACCCTTGAATACAAGCAACCGGGAACGATCGAATCTCAACCGGGAACCATTGAAGCAACCGGGATTGGTCTTCCACTCCATTCTCACCCTCGAATACAAGCAACCGGGAACGATCAAAGCGCAACCGGGAACCATCGAAGCAACCGGGATTGGTCTTCCACTCCATTCTCACCCTTGAATACAAGCAACCGGGAACGGTCGAATACAAGCAACCGGGAACCATTTAACCTCAACCGGGAACCATCGAATACAAGCAACCGGGAACGATCGAAGCACAATCGAACCGGGAAGGATCAAATAGAAGCAACCGGGAACGGTCGAATACAAGCAACCGGGAACCATTTAACCTCAACCGGGAACCATCGAATACAAGCAACCGGGAACGATCGAAGCGCAATCGAACCGGGAACGATCGAATACAAGCAGCCGGGAACGGTCGAATACAAGCAACCGGGAACCATCGAATAGAAGCAACCGGGAACCATTGAACCAACCGGGAACGATCGAATAGAAGCAAGCGGGAACCATCGAATAGAAGCAACCGGGAACCATTGAAGCAACCTGGAACCATCAAAGCAACCGGGAACCATCCGGGAACGTTCGAAGCAAGCGGGAACGATTGAAGGAATACAAGCAACCGGGAACCATCGAATAGAAGCAACCGGGAACCATCGAAGCAACCGGGAACCAGAAATCGGTCTTCCACTCAATCATCAGCGACAGCAACGGAAATTGGTCTTCCACTCGTCCAACGGCAAATCGATTCGTCGTCGTCTTACAACGGCAATTCGTCTCCTCCAACAACAATGGGATTCAAAAGATCACCAGAGAACATTGCAGCAAGAGCCAAAAAACAAAGAGCAAAGAGACAACAGGAATACAGAAGTCAATGGAAAACGTCTTCAAATTTTCTTAAGGTTGCTGCACCGGTGTCAACAAGCCACAAAACTTATACAAATTTGTCTCTGATAAAACCGAGGAAGAAGAAAAAGAATAGACGTTCAACTTGCAAAGATGGTGGCGTCGGTACAATAGAGCTGAAAAAAAATACCGAACAACTGTGGTGGAAGGTAAATACATGGAGACAGATTGGGGTGGCAAGATAGGAGCAAAGAAGAAGTATCAACCGGAACAGGCTTTGTCAATCGAAAACTACAATACATTGGATAGTATGAAGGATGAGCATATTCTTGCGTTTGATCATTCTAAACCATCATTGCGAATTTTTGCCAAAGTTTCACGCCATTTTGCGGAACGACACCTCGCTTCCAAGAATAATATCGAATTGTTGAGACAGTTTGCTCCTGCCATTGTTGGAGCAAAACCAACCGTTGGAAGAGGGGTGAAGCGGGGAAGTATCAATGATGATTATGCTATCATTGGAATTCGACCAGAAAGATTGGATTCAAATATTGGTGAGTATGTTTTCAAAAGTCATGTCGATCCCAGCATCAAACTAGAGCTAGAAGAGACAACAGTTGAAATTGTGAAGCATATGCATCATAGTTTAATTGACGTGGAACCATTTGTTGAAGAGGAAATGGATGTGTTGTCTCAGATTCTGTCTCGTACAAAGCTAAATGCAATTGGGCAGCAGGCATTAGCATTTTCGATCGGTCGCAACTACCATTCTAGATGCCATGTGGACGATGACATGTACTACACTCGTTTGACAGTCATTGCTCCGGCGGAAGTGTCTGCTGACGAGGTGATTTATTATTTTGTCTTCCCCACGTATGGAGTGAAAGTTCCATTGAGATTGGGAGATACTCTATTGTTCAATCCATTAGTATTACATAGCTGTTCGAATCCCAAATTCGAAGGGTGTTATATTATGAGTGCATATGTATCTCGCAAAACTGTGCTTAGAGCTAACCCTCTATATTAATATTAAACAATAGTTTAAAGTTAGCCGTTACATTCACCCTTGCTACTCAATCGGAACTGCTGTCCGAGCTTTCGCTCTCTGAACTGGATAGAGAATCACTGGATTCGTTATCATTCAATGCCATCTCAAACGGTTCCAACTGGATGTCGTCCTGTAGTGTGCATGCATTGTACAAACATTCGTAAGACGGTGGTGTAGCAGAATTTTTGCTTTCAAAAAATTTGAGCCATGAGATCCGATTCGATATCACTAGCCAATCGCAATTGGTTATGGAGCCATCTAGTCCTTGCTCTGGAACAACTGCCAGCTCAGAATGGATAGTGTCGACATGAAATAGGTACAGAGAATTCATCAGGCGCCCACGTTTGACAAATTCAGAAGCTGTTTTCTTTGGCTCATCTTGAAACCGACGAGCCACAGCATACATTCCGTTTGTATCAATTGGATAGCCACCAATACTACTGTATGGCTGCTTCAAACTCTGTACAGTTAAAAAGCATACCAGATGGCACGGTATGAGCTTGGGATTGTTATTTAAATCAAAGTCCAATTTCATCAAACACCAATCCATCCATACGGAGTTGAGCAGAGAACTGTCCGATCTATATGAAGGATGCAAGCAAAATATAAAATTAGACCCACAAGCAACATCAAAACGATTGTGCTCTGTAACTCCACAAATGTGCAAAGGATTCTCCAATAAAGGTAGCACAGAATCACAAACAAAGTCAAGTATGTCAGAAGGAAAAAATGGTTTGCTTTTGTTCGTAGAACGAAGCCACTTCATTGTTGATTCCCCATTTTCGGTTCTCATTATTTGAAAATGAGAACCGCCACCATCAGGGCGTTCAATTGGAGGAGGATCAGGTGGATCCAAGTTGTAGTGATATGTTGCCTGGCTTAGCATCATTTTCTCGGACTTTCTATTGGCAGTTTGATTGATTAGTGATGCAGCATTACATTGTGTGTTCTTGGAATGAGCTTTAATCTCTGTTTTATGGTGAGACTCATTCGGAGCACTATCCCAGCCTGCAGGGCTTCCCCATAAAGAGATATAATCTGGTAGGTGAAAGTACAGGTGATTCTTGATTAGTTTTGTTCCCATCCCTTTCCTGTGACAAGTTGAGTTTATACAATTGATAAAGTGAACAATTGTTTTTGGGAGATTCTTTAAGGAACCGTATTTCATCCGACCGTGTTTAAGAAATTCTTCCATTGATAGAATTAGCTGAATTACCTCTATCTGTTTCTTTACAAAACGATGGTCACCAATAATGTCAGATCCAGGTTTGGAAACAATAGCGATCAGAAGAGAAATAAGCATTCCAGAGAAATCATGCCCTTCTTTCTTCGTGGTTGATAAAAGCTGAGTCCCAAATTTGGTGCGAGGAAAATCTCTATCAGACTGGCGTGATAACAAACCACCGTACCGTTGTGCTAAATGGCCAATACTGTTAGTAACAGCCACGCCGTGATTCAAATTGGGGGCATAAACACATGGAACACTTCCGCGGAGCAACAATTCAATTGACTCGACGGCCCGTTTGGCAGTGCCAAGCTGGTGCATGTGCAAACATTCACAGGGAGTTGCAAAATGAATGTTGTTCTGATTTGTACCAAAGCATAGATCATGAAATACATTCCTTATGTTGTGATGAGAGTTGTTTTTGAAGTTCTTATTGATATCGTTTAGATCTGTGCCGGGAAAACAATGAAAATTGGCAGGTGACCACTTCTTTGTTGCAGGTTGAACAGAAGGAATGTTTATGTTCGGAGAATAACAGTTGCAGTGACGGCACATCCGCATGACACCATTATTGAAGGAGCCATATTTTCCACACAATTTATCGTGAAGTTCTGTGTCGCCAATAACATAGGCAATGGCAAATTTCATTTTTACCTTCCACTGTTGATTTGCGTACGGAAGATAATTCCATTCGATACCACCGTCTTTGTTACACGCAGCTTTGAAGGAACGAAATGCTACTTCCAAACCATTGTGAAGATTCTGAATTTTTTCCTTCGAATTGGCAGGACGAGAGTGTCTGCTTGACTCCCATTCGGGGTCGGGATGGAAGTAAATAGTTGTCCATGCTTCAGGTCGAGAACGGGTCTCCACATTAAAAATACCGAGTGTCATGTTCAATGGTGTTAACGTAAGTCGTCCGTGCGCATCCAAAGATATGCCGTCCATGTAAAATATAATAGGAACAAGAATTTCTTGCGAATTGGGATTGCAAATTTCTTTCCAAGAAGATTTCCACCACGAGCCGTGATGCAATTCTGAGATTACAGAATGAGGATTCAACTCAGGATCATTGTCGGGAGATAGAGGGGTGGAATAGTCGGGAAATGAGAGGTTTTCTTCTATCATTAGCTGCTGGTCAGAAAGAAGACAATAAATGGCATCCTTAAAAGAACGGACATACACCTGAGTGGGCTTATTATCAGGTAACCAATTCAGTATATGAGGATGAAATTTCATATCAGAGAGACCCAGATTGGATTGGAGATTGTCAAAAATTGTTTTCCGAGATCTAATTTTGGCATCGCAAAAATCAAAACCCGGTCTCATTTGACTTTTCTTTGCCCACTGGAAAATGGATTTGAATGTGTTCAGTGGCAATTTATGTCTGGCCATTAAATTCATGAGTTCCAATTCTGCAAGAAGATGATGGGGCGGCGGTAGTTTTGTGTGGCTTTGAAATGCATCCTCTCTTTTGTTCAGATTAATGATTTCATGAAAAGATGGTGGTGGAGGGGCTTGCTGAGCAGTAGCGACGTTAACATCAGAACGATTAGTGTGATCTTCTTCGTTGTCTCCACAATCTATGTTGTTGGTAAAATTGTTGTCATTATTTTCATTTACGACATCGTCTTTGTCAACCTCGTCATCAGAATTGTCGATATCATTATTCAGCGGGAATGCATCTTCATCTTGAACAGCGGAAACAGCCATGTAAGATTCAATGGCATTCCGATCCATTGGGGGTAAAAAGACATCATGGACAATCTGTTGGTTTAGAACGGAATGAAGACCCGTGGCTGATTGACTTGTGACGGTGTGGTGCTGGGAAAGATGGGAAGGGGGAACAGATGGACCGTTTTGTGTCATAGTCATCCCAAAATCTGACGGGGAATGTTGAACAGACGGCAAGGTAAGCTGCACTTTGACAGAGGTGGAGAAGTTAGAGATCTTGCGTTTAATTAGACCATCACTTTTGTATAAGTTGTAGCATTGAATATTGTAGTTGAGATGTTTTCTTAGGCCGTACGAGACATATTTCAAGGTATTGCACTCTTTTGACCCAGATTTGTATCCTTTAAAACTCTTGGATTTTTTCCCTTTCTTATCCCAGCAACCACGGCAGTAGAATAGAAGAGGGGTTTTGATAACAGGAGGCAGCATGATGTTGCAGAGTTGTTTGAAGGAAAATATCAGTAGAATGGGTCAAAAAGAACGGAGGTCGGAAAGATGAATCGTTGAAAGGAAAAAATTACATGAATTATTTTTTGTGTGATGTGTTTTCTTGTACGGTAGATTTCCTTACTACCATACTTCGATTGCAAAAATGGTCCGTAAAGTAAATGCATTACTACTTACTAGTGATGATTGCAACATTCCTTGTACAATATGTTTAGTAGTGCACAGTACAGTCAACAGAAAAGTTGAGAAGATGAAAAAAGTCATTCGTGCATAAGTTGTACACAAAATAGTGCTTGTCACGAAACGAATATGATATCCTTAACCCTAAAATAGTTATTTTATTTGAGGAGTGACGAGATATTGTCTTGAAAGTAAAGGTGTGCGACGCGCGAGGTTTTTTAGTAGACACGCGACCTAAAAAGATAGGAAATTTAAAAAATAGGGTCAAGAATAGTAAAAATACCGCGCGAGAGCCCGCGGGGGGTAGAGAAACAGTTCTCGGACAGAATCGCATATCTATAGCTTTGGATCGTTTTTGTTTGATCGTGCCATTCAAAATGCCATCCGCTGTATTGTTGTCCGTTTTCAATGGGGTGGCCGGTTGTGGGTGGCCTAGTTCAACCAGACATTGTCGTATTGGTAATGCTTCCCTTGCATTCAGGAATAATGACGCTACTTCGGCCTCCGCCGCTGAAGCCATTACATTTTTGATGATCTTGGCTAACACTAGTATTAGTCCATTGAATGTATCGGCCGAGGCATCACCGAGATAGTGGTATACTCCCGCTCGGCTCTTGGCACCTGGACACACTAGGTAGGCTGCGTCGCTGTCGACCCAAAGTATCATGTCGCTGGCTCTGTAGATGATGGCGGCGTCAGGATTACATGCTGCATAGTTGATGAAATATTTTGTCGCAGCTAAAGCCATTTGGTTGTTCTTGGCTGATGCAATATCGTTGAGTGCATGTAACATAGTGTTATCGATTGCTCGGGCATAGAATAGGAATTTTCCTGTGACCTGTTGTATGAATTTGATCTCTTTGTCCGATAGCGTGGTCGTGTCCTCGGTTTTTGTGTATTGTATTTTCTCGCTGTAGGCGGGCACGTCTGCGCGTGATGGTCCTGCGTACGTACGTGTGGGTCTCACGTGTTTGAATTCCTTTAACGCTTGCTCCACGTAACCATCCATGGACAATTGCACTTCGCGTTTGTTGTAGTCCCAACATAGGTGGACTCCCACATATTGTTTTCCTGTCCAGTCGACCTTGAAGGTGTACTTGGTTCCGACGGCTGCAACTAGATGATCCACGTCTTCCTGACGAATGTATTTTATGCCAAAGTCATCCATGACTAGGGTGAAGCTGATGTCCCTCTCGACATGGAGGAATAGGCCCTCTGTATGGGGAGCCTTTCGATATCCATATAATTGTAGGTGCGCAACTAGGTCATCATGTGCTATTTTACCACTTTGCTTGAGGCCATACCATGCCTTCTTGATTTGAGCGTAGACATAGTCTCCGTGTTTGAGCCCGGCAAACAGCCAACCCCGTTGCACCTCTACCTCACAATTTTCCTCACCCCGTAGTAGTAGATGAAACTTTCCCCCTCCCTTCTTGAGCCCACCCTACCCCCACTCTCCCACCAACCCTGTCACGCTGTACCCAGGCGCTAGACCGACCACCCCTGACCAAATGTTGTCTGCTCCTCCCAAGCACCAGAAGCCATCACCCTCCACCTCCGCACTTGTTGTGGTCCCCTACACATCTACCCCCATTGTTCTCACCCCTTCGGAAATGATGTCATTTGGCTCCACTTTGCACCCCTTTGTTCACGGTGTCCTCCACAATTTACAGCATGGTAAGCCACACCCTAACATTTTCTTTTGCGGAGAAATTTGCCTCTGCCACATTGTCCCGGTCCTCCATGAGACCCCCTTCCTTTCTGCCAGCAACACTACTGCATGGCTCTGTGCCTTTTGCCCCCCTCAGAACACCACACAGTCGCTCAGGCCTATTTGGATTCCCTCAATCATGGCATCTTTGAAGATGGTGAAAACCCAGTCCCAGGCTGCCCACGTGTCCGCATCCCACTGGCCATGCCCATGCAGGCCGACAATCTTTTCATTGCTGATGTCATTGCCACAATCCGACTGACGTCTGCTGCCAACATCATGTCCCTCACCCTCCAGGATGTCTTTGGTCCAAATCACCCTTGCCAGGAATGTGTCCTGTCCCAAGAAAATTGGTTTTGAGATATACCAAGGAACACCTTCTGGTCGGGTTTGTCATCAATTCACGGTCCATGACCATCTGCCTCTTGCCCCGCTGCTGCACAAAAATCCTCTCCTATGTCCACCAGGAGGCTTGGCTGCACCCGCACAGAACGGCGTCTATCTGGGACCTCGCAACACTCCTTGGCCTACTTGGCGGCACCTTCCATCATTACCCATGGGGCTTTTGTCACATATTCATGTTCCTCGGCATCCTCCGCAACTGTATCTCTGCCGCCTGTCACTTAGCCAAGGGCCGCGTCCAGCGCCGCCCTTTGCTCCCCCCGCTAAGGGTCACTCCCCACTAACATCCAGGCCCGCTTCACAGGGCTCTACGTTCATGACCAGGCTGCCTTTGTCTGGCACCACTGCAGCACTGTTTCCATCCCCCCCACTGCCCACCGCCCCCTGCAGGTCCTTGTCAACTACCTAACTTTGGATGGCATGTGCTCTACCCCTAGCAGCCACCAAGTCCCACGAAACTTTGCGCTCAACCACAACACCTCTGATGCCTTGCATAGCAGGATTGGCACATGTCTCCCTTCCATCCAGACTTTCTGTTTCCTCCCATATTCTGCAACACTCCATGCAAGGACCAAGTTGCTTCAAGCTGACCCAGCCTATGTCCACATCAACACACTTGAGTTCCTCGGCATCTTCCTGTGCTTCCTCATTGGACAATTCTGGCACAGCTGGAACCCTGCTGATTATCCCCCGGCTACTATCCTCTGCACTTCATGCAACAACACAGCCGCTATCGCATGGTGGATGAAGGCTTCCACCAGGTTGCTCCTTGGCCAAAATGTCATTCTCCTTTCAGCCTCTTTCCACAAAGACTCCCCCATTGGCTGCACAGTTGACTATATGGAAGGCACGGCAAATACCCTAGCCACTGCTGTCATCTCACACCTTGTATCCCCCACACCCGTACCCCTTCCTCCTTTCACAGATATGATCTCAGCAAAAGTCACTTGTATCTTGGACTGTTTTCCTCCCAAGTCACGAACTCATCTCACTCCTGGCCTCAACGCTCTCATCAGACTACAAAATGGTAGCACCAGCAGTAATCCTGGTGAAGCTCAGACAGTTTGTACCCACCACCTCCATTTTATCTGGTGGACCTGCTACCATAGTGTCTACCACTCATTATGTCTTCGGATCCACCACACTGTAACTACACAAGCCCTGAACCTCCTCCTTGCACTCTATGCTAGCCATTTACTCTCTGGTCACAGCCTCCTCTGCAAGACCATTTGCAGCAAAACCGCTCTCAAGTACCTGCAGGGTGACCAGTACCTTCTTTGCCCACTCCGGTCACAAAGCCAGCCGTGATGACTGCCACAACTCATCTTTGTCAGGCGCCCTCTACCTGAGATCTCTGCTGTCATCAACGCAGCCAAACAGATTAAATCAGTCCCCAACTGGCGTGAGCCATTCACCATCCTGATGCTCCTCCATTTCCAAAGACAACATGCTATGGCAAATGCTGACACTCTCCCTGTGGCCCTGGTTGACTGGCTCACGGTCAACCTTGCTGCAGGTTTCCAGAAGAGTGAATGGTGCCAGCTCTATGCAAACCATCTTTTATCTGCCCACCGCCTCAGACCAGGCAACAATCCTATTGCCATTACTGCTGCTGATGTAACTCTCCACAATACAAAGGGTTCTGTGGTGCCCCATCCTGCTGCCCTTACTGCCCCGCACACTATCATGTGAGTCAGCATCTGTTGGCGGTGGCAGAAAATGGCAAACATAATCCATCCAAGGGGTTTTGTGCAACCACTTGCCCGCCCTTGATATGGTGGCTGCCTGGCTCTGCATGTTACAACACTACTACTACTATTGCTACAGTGTGCCATCAAGGGCTATCACATCACCCTCTGGAATGTCTAGCTGGCCCCCGCCGCCTCTGTCTCAACCACAGAGCTCCTCTCCTCATCTGACAACCTCACCAAACTCACCTGGTCTATCACCATCCATATCTGTGACCAAGCGTACAACAAAGCCGGCTCCATTTTACCCCAGCTCCATCACACTCAGATGCAGCTCATTGCGCACCTTCCCCCTGCCCCTGTCCCAATCACACTTGCTGATATGAAACACCCTGTCACCAGCCCGCTCCCTTCTGCCTGCACCTAGTACCCACCTGTCGCTCCGGATACAACCCTCCCAGCTGCGGCAATTGCGCCTGCAGCCGCGGCCATTGCTCCTGCAGCCTATTTGCCTGACAACCAAGCATGTCGCCCTTTGTTAATTTCCTTTTGAAACTGGCTGTTGAGCTGATTCTTCCAAAGGCAAAGAAGAGCAACACGATCTGTAGCTGCAGGCCGGTTGAGGTGCCGGTCTGTTGTAATCTAATATTTCTCTGATATCCACTACGATTGAAGGCTCGGCGTTCAATCAGATCTATTCTGACTACCGGTGGGCTCAGTCAGTTAGATCTTAGGCTTGTAGTTCTACAGTAGGACGCAAGAACGTCCGATGCAAGGTTTAAGGTTGAATGATCAAATAATCTAAAAGTATAAGCGTGCCGGCTTGCTGGAGAGCAAGTTACCGCTTTAGAGTGTGCTGCCGCTAATACAGCACGATATTACAAAAATACGGCAAAATACCGTGTTACGGGAAAATATCGCGTTGCTGCTAATACAACGCGTATTTTGTGCAGCAGAGAAACAAGTTCGTGAGCAGCGCTTCGAACCTCTGCTGTCTTTTCTTGAAAACAGAACACTTAACAAAATATAGCATATGCTAATATCTGGCATGTGCTCTTTCTTGGATCACTAAGTATCAAACTTGAGTGACGATCGATTCTTCTTCTCCAGTTAAGTATCGATTCTCGATCGTGAGAATGAGCCCGGTAGTTTTCGAGGTCTCATTATTTTCGATCTCGTACCTCTACCAACTTAGACACGAAAGGAATTTAATACTCCCCATGTGTCCACATGAAAGCATCCTCTAGTATCTGGTGCAGTCATCCTGCAACAGATCACCGGTGTTTCCACAGTAGTGAAAGATGGGCTTGAGTAAAGGATACACTACCGAGTGTCCCCAATGCTTGGTGAGGATGTCAGCGCAGTTATCCTTACCTGCAAGATGTTGCATGAGGATGAAACCTCTTGCAATCATGCTTCTAACATAGTGATATGATAGAATGTGATGCCTCTTGTGGAGCCTCGCATATGGGAATGTAGAGGTTTGGATCATCTTTTCATTGTCTCCCCATGTGTAGGATGTGTCGTGTACTCTAGTACCTAGATACCTGAATGACTGTCGAATGTCAACAATTTGCTCAATGCAGGTTCTAGCAGACACAAATTCGGTGCCAAAGGTGGCTGTTTCAGAGGTTGCTTGCTTCTTGGAGAACCACATGATGGGGGTCTTGTTTGCAAAGTGCAGGATACCAGTGACAGCTTTACCACTTAGGATGTCATGCATTAAGTTTGCATCATAGAAATGAGACAATACAACTACCTTACCTAGGGGTTTAGGGGCATCGCTTGGTAGGTCTTCAGAATGCTCCCCATATACGGTATTGGACCAGTCTGTACTGTTGCCTTGAGTGAGTACAAAATCTGGTATGCCCACTCTGAATCTGATTTTGAAATGACGAAACTTGGAAATATATCCATAGATTCGTTTGGCTCTGTTGAGATGGCCTTCCCTAGGTTGCACGCGAAAGCTTGATAAGGTCATGACAGCAGTCTGCACATCAAAACGTCCAATGGCAATGACCCACTGGAGTGAGCCCACCATGCTTTGATACTTTTGGATATCAGTATCACCTAGGAATGATGATGAATCTAGCTCTGGGTGATCATTCTCAGCAAGGGGTGAATGGAACCTAGTGGTGGGTTTGCAGCCAAACATTTGTTCGTAGGAGGCCTCCATTTTCTCAATGAACTTGATGGGGTTCATGCAGAGCACACCATGTTCATCTCTTTCGAAACCACATCCCAAATGAAAGTTCATTGGACCAGAGCCCTTTAATTTGAAATTGTAAGGTTCAGACTGTAGGATGACCAGAAAGGTTTCAGGATTGGCCATACATAAGCAAAGGTCGTCAACATATGTGCATATCAGCTCGTATACTGGCTCCCCATGTTTGTTGTTGCCAGGTTTGATAAAGATTTCAGGCTCTGCCTTGGATCTTTCAAAACCTAGTTCAATGAGGCAGGCAGCGAGCATATCACCAAAACACTTGCCAGATGATCGAAGTCCATATAGAGCCTTGTAAATCACTAGTAGGTGACCCTCTAGTGATCCAAATTCAGCACCAGCCTTGATGCATACTTTCTCACAGGTAACAGCTTCTAGGTATGCATTCCCAATGTCGGTTCCCCATGCTTCTAAGCTATTCAGTTCAGCAAGGAATAGGCACATGCGCAAGCCTCTAAGTGAAACAACCCCTGCATACACACTGTGAATGGGAGCTTCAGTGAGGTTACCATTTGCAACTAGCCGGGCTTTGTGTCCGCCATCGTGCTTGACTGCATAAATCATGTGGACCTTGATTTGTTGGAAGCCAATGGGTATATTGCTAGCCTTGTAGATACCTTTGTCAATAAAGGTGTCATATTCTTGAAGCTGCGACATTTCCAGCGCTATGGCATCCTGCCATTTGGTATTGCCATTGGCTGTGTCAAACTGGATGGCTTCGTCATGATTGCAAGGTACCTTGAATCCATACTGGTACTGTGGAGCAGTTCGAAAGGAGCGAAGTTTGGCTTGGTGGATTAGCCTGTCTAGCTTCTTGGTTCTTCGGGCAAGGGAAACAATGCGTTTGAGATGTTTCCAACCAGGTTGATCAAGCATGTTGTTGTCCTTTGCATATTTGGCTACAGTAACAGGGTCGTCTGCAGCTACATTGGAGAGAGGTTCATAGGTGCGCTCCATGTTTTCCCACTCAATCCATAGGTTGTATTTGGAACCTTTGTATTGGGGGTGCTTGTTGTCAAGGGGACCTTGATGACCAAGTATGCGTCGGAAAGACCAAAGTTTGCCATCTTCTTGAGTTACATCCCTGTGGATGTAATTCATGACGTCATTGTAGGCTATGATATCTTCAAGTTCATCATCTGTATGCTTGCATTTGAACTTGATGAAGTCTTTGTTTTTCTCAAGACTGTTTTCAATGTCAACAACTGTCATTCTTTTCTGTGTGCCATCAGGGAGAGCCATGAGAAAAGAGCGACCTTGCAAGTCGGCAACAGGGATAGCAGGGATGGTGATGGGTGTGCCAGCATCGTCAAATTGGGCGTTGCCTTCTTCATCAGTAACAACTACTTTAGATGGGCCAACAGATGGGGTAGCAGGATTGATAGGTGGAGGTGTGGCGTCACTGACATCAAAATATGCTAGCTCAGGGGGACCAAAATCATCTTCAGTAACAGGGACACCGGTAGGGGTCTTGCTGAAGATGTGAGAGGTTGGAGGACCATCAAGAATCTCCCCATAGTTGTTAGGGAGTGGAGAAGGTACATAGCTTTGTGTATTAGGAACCTTGGAATAAAGGAATGTAGGCAAGGATGGCTTTGGGATGTGCAGAGGAGGTGATGCTGGTACGGAACGGGGTGGTGTAGTATGTTGGAAGGAGGGACTATCACCAGAAGACTTAGGAGTGAGGGAAGCATCCTTGGCCTTGCGCCATGCAAGAAAGCCATCATCAGTGAACAAGCCAGCGCGCTTGTTGCGGTGCTCAGGAGTTAAAGCAGTGCGTACACCAGAGCGATCAAGGAGTTTATTGGTGATGGGATCCCAGATGGTGAAACATAAGCTATTACCAACATGCGTAGCAATGCCAACAAAGTGACCAAGGCATTCAGTGGTCTGGGAGCCAAACTGGGTGTCAGGAGTCTTGTAGTAGACAGGCTCAAACCAGAAGAAACTAAGGTAGGGACTGATGTCACCAATGATACCAGTAGCAATAAAGAAAGGCTGTTTGTCAGAGAGAGTGGGATCAGACAAATGATTCAAGAGGCGGCCAACATATTGCATACAAAGAAGCCAGAGGTGTGGTGGAGTGCCCGTGCGATCCATGATTCTATTGACAATGCGTTTGAAGGTCTGGTATCGCCGTTCAAAGAGATTTTGGTGTTGATGGTATGGTTCACTTTGCCATAAGCCAATCCACATCATCTTGAGGTAGTCAAGAACAGATTTGCTGGACTGGTAAGATCCATGATCACAGAGCAATCTGAGTGGTCTACCCCATTGCCGAACAAAATTTTGGAGACAAGGGAGAAAATCAGCAGTAGTCCTCATTTCTTCAACATGGATGATATGAGATTTGCGACCAAAGAAAACTTGAGC
Source organism: Pseudo-nitzschia multiseries (assembly GCA_037355745.1). Taxonomy (NCBI): domain Eukaryota; phylum Bacillariophyta; class Bacillariophyceae; order Bacillariales; family Bacillariaceae; genus Pseudo-nitzschia; species Pseudo-nitzschia multiseries. The sequence continues at coordinate 9,398,267 of CM074781.1, forward strand.
AATCTTGGAACCACCATTGATAGCAGGGGTGTCTGAATAGATGACATCAGAGAGGACATCATCATTGAAAGGGCGGACATTCATGGCAGGCTGTGGTGATTGGAACCTTTTGAAGATGTTACCATCGGGACTAAGTGACAGTGAGCCATACTGTGTGGAATTGTTGAAGGTGGCCTTGATACGGTCAAGGGAGATCCATCCAAAGAAGGGTTTCAGGGACAGGTAATCGATATCAGTGGGCGATTGAACATGGGCTGCAGCAGTGATAAAGGTGGAAGGAGATTGATTAGAGCACCTACTAAGGATGTCTTGATGAATGTAATCAGTGGGGCTAAGCCAAAATGAAGTATCAGAAACATCCAAAGCCTGTAGGGAGGAGGTAGTGCTGTTGGACAAGAATGAGGTGACTGTAGAGGAGGTGCCAATGTTGATATCCCTAAGCGCGCCAAATTCATCATAATCTTGATATGGAAGTGATGTGGAAACAGGCGGGTATTTCTGAATGAAGGTATCATCCTGGGGGGTATATGCGGCATCTAGCACAGATGGGTCCCAATGCTGATCACTTGTCATGACGACGTGAGGTAGATGAGCAAATTCTGCACGGGTATACTTGCGCATGGCAAGATAAGGTAAGCCATGGCATATACTGAGTGGAAAGACATGGCCATCAGTAGTGGTAATGACTTGGGTTCCACCGGTCTTGAGAGAGGTATCATCCACGATCGAGTGGTATGCTTCCATCTGAGGAGAGGACAAGATAGATGGGTGTTGTCCAGTGTAGGCACATTCATGAAAGATGATAATGACCGGACCTCTGTTGGAAACAGAGTAGGCGCCACACGTTGCAATAGGGATGTTTTGGATTTGGTGATTGTTGATACCAGTTACATTGACAAATTGAGGGGGGATGTCCTTAGAGATAAGGCATGCATCATTTCCTACGATACATCCATTTGCACCCCTGTCAACCATAGCATAACCGGGTGTGGATACAGTAGTTTTGCTAGAGTGGTAAGTAGCGGCAGGGTTTGCTGGTGAAACAAGAGATTCACAGTCCGGTGATGCCCAATAGTGGAATTTTACAGACCGCGAAGTCTGTTCAACAGGGACATAGACATTGTTTTCTTTCTTGTAAAGAATATCAGGATTATCTGCGAGGAAACGAGCTGGATGTGCGGGAGAAACAGAGGACTTGAGCGGTCTGTTATCGGATTGAGAAGATGCCTGATATACACCAAGGGATGCATGGAATGCAGATCTGGCTGCGCTTTCCTCAGCAGGTGAGAGGATCTGTTCAGTATCAGGTGAGGGGACCTGCTGATCAGTGTGGTGTTCATATATTCGACGTGTGATCGGTTTGCTAGAATTGGGATCCGGTGGTAATGCAACATCAAGGAGCTCAGATCGTAGGCAGGCAACTAGTCGCTTCTTGTCGTCAGCTGAGAAGCCAAGCCAGTGCTTCATACCCTGCTTAGAGAGAGTTTTCCAAACTGCAGATGGTAGTCTTGTGGTTGGATCTGGTGTTCTGCCAGCCTTGTAAACAGCGTAGTCCTGGTAGTCACCATCAAAATCAATAGGAGGTAAATATGAGGCCGAGTCATCAGTGATAGCAGAATATGTGGACTGTGTCATAGAAGACAAATCATGAGTATTGGCTTTGACAGACAGCCGACTTCGAGGTTGCGACAGGGAAGCCTGGGAGTCCAGTCTAGTGGCTTCAAGGAGGAGGGTATTTTTCAATTCACTGATCGCAGCGGCTTCATGCTGTCTAAACTTGGTCAAATCCTGTGCTGCAGGGGGATCATCAACCTTGCAGAACTGTTCACTGAGTTGGAAGCTGCTACTGCAGGCCTTGCAAAGGTGTGTTTTAACGGTATCAAAATCAAGTGGCCTCTGCGGGTCGCGTAGTGTGTTGAGATGGTCTAGCTGAGCAAACCATTGGGTGATGAACTTGACTTTGGTGTCCTTCCATGTTCGTAAGTCAATGTTCAATAGGTGTTGCATCACAATGGAGGTGTCATACACTTTGGATTTGGACCTATCATGCAATGCGACAAAGTCAAAGAAGGCCTGTCTGCCGTCTCTAGAAGTGGTATGGCTGAGCACACAGGAGTAGGAGAGGTCACTCTGGAGGGCATGTAGAACAAGAGTCCAGAAGAATGCACACTGCTTGTCATGAAGGGCCTTCTCGTACCCGATGAGTGGTATATCAGGCCAGCTTGGATCGAGAAATGTGCGCGTATCTATGTCGGATGTTTCCAGTTTAGCCTTGAATTTGACAAGCCAACGCTCAAAGGTTGCATCATTCTTCAGGGTTGGGAATGTGGTTTCATCCCGTGATTCCTTGGTCCATGACTCATATCTGAGCTGTTCGATTGGTTTGGAGGATCTCTCCTGTTGTCGTTGGGATGTGCCGATAGTGCGCGCCGTTGTTTCAATGTCAGTCCCAGATTCTCTTCTGGCTCTGATAATCCCTCGACAGTAGCTCTTAAAGGCGGCCTTGGTATAGTGGGTTCTATCTTCCCAGTCCAGTCCTTGTTCTGTGAGATGTTGTCCAAAATCGATAACTCTTTGTAGAGTCATCTGTACATGTCGGTAAAGCGGTGTTCTTGTTCCTCTCTCGAGGTAAGCGAGATCACCTATATTCTCGATGTACAGGAAGTCCAACCATGTCTTGTACTGCCCAGCTACGAGCGCCTCACACAAGGTGCTGTGGGACTCCTTTGGGGCATCGAAGGATTCATGCAAAAAGGTGGCTAATGGTTGGTCGAATGAAGGAAAGAGGTCCGTGATAGATGGGTCCTCTTCACCCTCTGGGCTTGGATTATTCTGTTGATCAGGTGCCATGGCTGCTGTGGGCAGAAGGGATGTGGTTGCAGCACTTCCGGGCTGGAGTGTTTGGAATCCTGTGGACCTGCTACGTGTTCGACCGGCGATGGGGATGTCGGACATGTAGTGCTGTTACAGTTTCTCTTTGTTTTGTTGTTGTCTTTTCTTCGGCGTCTCTCGGATTGCTGTAATCGGATGAGAGAACTATCAATCGTCGTGCTGTCAATCGTCGTCCGTAGTCAGATCAATTGATGATCTGCTGTTGGATTGTCTTTCGTAGTAGTCGGATCAGAGAACAATCGATCGTCGTCCGTAGTCGAGTCGATCGATAATCTGCCGTCGGATTGGTTCCGTTGTTGTCGTCTTCTTTTGCAAGCTCCAACAAGCTTGCGACTGTTAATCTGTTAATTTCCTTTTGAAACTGGCTGTTGAGCTGATTCTTCCAAAGGCAAAGAAGAGCAACACGATCTGTAGCTGCAGGCCGGTTGAGGTGCCGGTCTGTTGTAATCTAATATTTCTCTGATATCCACTACGATTGAAGGCTCGGCGTTCAATCAGATCTATTCTGACTACCGGTGGGCTCAGTCAGTTAGATCTTAGGCTTGTAGTTCTACAGTAGGACGCAAGAACGTCCGATGCAAGGTTTAAGGTTGAATGATCAAATAATCTAAAAGTATAAGCGTGCCGGCTTGCTGGAGAGCAAGTTACCGCTTTAGAGTGTGCTGCCGCTAATACAGCACGATATTACAAATATACGGCAAAATACCGTGTTACGGGAAAATATCGCGTTGCTGCTAATACAACGCGTATTTTGTGCAGCAGAGAAACAAGTTGGTGAGCAGCGCTTCGAACCTCTGCTGTCTTTTCTTGAAAACAGAACACTTAACAAAATATAGCATATGCTAATATCTGGCATGTGCTCTTTCTTGGATCACTAAGTATCAAACTTGAGTGACGATCGATTCTTCTTCTCCAGTTAAGTATCGATTCTCGATCGTGAGAATGAGCCCGGTAGTTTTCGAGGTCTCATTATTTTCGATCTCGTACCTCTACCAACTTAGACACGAAAGGAATTTAATACCCTTCCCCCTGGTTCCTTAAGCGCTGAATACAACTATGCCAAGCCCAAGATTTTAGAAGCCCACCCTGTACCCCTGCCTCGAGGAACCCGTGTTCCGGGCCCCAACGGCCCAGCCAGCTTCCCCTTGTTGTTGCCTACCACCATATCATGGTCTTCGCAGATGTCAACAAGACCCAGCTTGAACTGGATCAAAACCTCTCATGCCCTTGGCACTACAAATGAAATGCTGTGTTCACAGACAAGCATTCCAAATGGATTAACTTCCTCCTAGCTGAATACAACTTTTCATGCTACTATGCACCCCATACCTCGTCCCACCTCTGCAACATACTCCAGGCGTACATGGCTCGCTTCTTCCTCTCCTTTGCCCCCCCCCCCCCCCCCCCTTCCACAACACCAAAGGGCTCATTCACAGCCTCACTGATGGTTGCACCGCCCTCCCATCCCCAACTACACAACAGCACGAGACCCCTGTGGCTTTGACTCCCGCCCTTGCCACCCTTGGCCTGGTATTTAATTCCCCTTCTAGGGTTTGGGTCAATCGTGACCATGCGAGACCACACATAAGCCTGTGTATATACACCTAGAGCTTAGTGAATTCACCATTCCATAGACATAGTAGTACGAGTTTAGGATTTAATGACGAAGAGACCAAGTCGGGCCATGTAGAATTTGTACCAAAGCAAAATGTTCAACATAACACTCATGATCTAAATTGGTCTCATGACTGATTATTTTGATGGAAATTTCCATTTTTTCTCTCTTTATTACACGAAGTACTCGTACGGTACAGTACAAACTGCTGTTCGAACCTCTATTGCGAAACTCAATTGTGAAACTCAATACTCGTCACTTCTTTGCTTCCTACTCCATGTAATTGCAACTACTTTAACAACAACGAATAACAAATAGATAACACCATTAAACTAATTGAATTTTACACTGTAGCATTGCTTGTTGTTGTTGCTGTGCGGGGCGCGGTGGCAGGGGGGGGGGGGGGCTTCTTCGACAACGATGACATCGATTCGTGTCGTGTCGTCACTCAATTCGTGTTGCTGTTGTTCCAGCTGGTTTCTCCTAAAGGACTCGGTCAATGGATCCAAAACTTGCAGGTCTTGTTGATCGTGGTGTAAGGAAGGGATTCCCAAGTAGCGGGCGCCTCTAATGCTATGGTTAAGGAATGGTTTGGTTGAGACCACTTGGTATTAGGAGGCGTTGTTAATGTTAATGGAGTTTTTTTTTTAACTTTTTGTGATTTTCTTGACCAGAAGAATCATAAAGTTCGAAGGGGTTCCGGCGCGCACAACCCCTGCAAACTGGGTATCTATGGATAGCTCTTGACCTTGCCAATTCTGGCGTGGTGATTACTTTGGTCAAAAAGTTCCAGGTGGAGAGTAAGATCAATAAGACTAACAGGACCCAAATCTATGGGTGTACGCGGGGGCGAAAGAAAAAAAAGCTGTCTCAAAACGGTCACCCTACTTTACACCTATACTCGTAGTGCAGACATCATGTGTGAGCGAGCGAACCGGTAGTCCCATAGGATACTCGTACCGCACACGCAGTCCCACTCAATCAGGCTCAACGTGCAATCGATCTTGAACTTCGTAATTATGGTACGAGTACGTACTCGTAGCGTATGTACGTAATTACGGGGTATTTTGCATTTTGCGCAATTCCACACTTGGCACAGGGGCAACTGGAGTTATTGGGTGATTACTCGCACGTAAGACTTCCTCCTTTATTTTTGGATTGATAACGACACTTGCAGACAGCATTGAGTGCTAGTAACAAAATGTTTCGGTATGCTCGTCCTATGATATGCGTTGTGATATTCCTGGCAATGGTAATTTACAACTCCTTGCTGGGTGCCGACGCTTTCGTTGCAATTTCCGGAGTTCGACATTTTGAAACAACGGGTTCTCAACAATCTCAACGAGCATTATATCCAATCAACAAACCGTCGCTCCTTTCGAGCCATCAAAACAACCGCGACGCAGAATCTGCGGTAGGCAACGGGAGCTTAGGCCTCGATCGTCAACATGACGAATCAATGAATCGTGTTGCATCCCTGAACCATCAAGATGAACAGCAAACGGAATTGCTATCATCCGATCGAAGGCGTATCTTCTTTCGCATGGGATCGATGGCATTCATGGGCATGTTGGCGTCGACTTCTTTTCCTTCCTCAGCTTTAGCCCTCAAACAGAAAAATGAAGCCCTTTGCGGCACAGGATTCTTCGAACATATCTACGAGTACAAATGCACGGCTATCGGTGACATTCAGGATGAGGGAGTCTCAAAAGCTATGAACCAAGAAGAAACCGGCGTAACGGATAGCCTAATGGGAAAGTTGGGATTCGATACGGCGGACGTTATTGAGAGCATAGACAGCGACACGAAGAAGGTAGCAAACAGGAAGCCAACGAAAGGAAGCACGATTGCAGTTAAGTACAACTGAAAATATTGAATCCGACGCTTCAGTAGTTTGAAAAATATGTTCAACAACAATGAGGTGCACACATGTGACTTTTGGATAATCTTTTTGAACAGTGGAACAGTGAACAGAGCGAGTTAATTCATTGCACATGCGTGTGGGAACTATGTTCAATTTCTTATGAGCTACTATGTTCTCTTTTGTTGGCATTCCAAGTATTATTCATTGCATCATTTGTATAGAAGAGAGCTAAAAAGTCAATAACAGATTGTCCTTAGAGTCATTCACTTTGGAGTTGTAGTTGAAATTTAATCGGGCAATCAATAACCTTATCTGCACAACTATCATTATTGTTTCCCATCCATTTCTGCCCATGTGAAGAATACTCTGATAATTTTTGAAGAGGTACAATGATTCAAATTGTTCAAGTATTGTGAATAGCAGGCTTGGAATATCTAAATTGTATTTGAACTGGTGTATTAGATGATGAGGAGAACAACACCAAGCAACAAGGACACACATGAGCAGCAACATTTAACCATGATCATTTTAGCCATCCATGAAGTGGTTTGTGTCCCATAAAAAAGCACCCTTTCTCATTCTGACTATTAACAACTGTGTCAGAGATCACAGAGGTACAATAACACTGTTTAAGAGACAAAGTAGGCCTACGTAGAATTTGTACAATTCCAGAATGTTCAACATGACACTCATGATCTAAATTGGTCTCATGACTGATTTCAAACCTCTATCGCTTCAAAATTCATGATTTCAGACCTTTTCTGAGACTTTTTTTCTCTTTATTTTATTTTGAACCTCTATTGCAAAAAACTCGAAACTCCTCCTCACTTCTTTCCTCCCTGATCCATCTAATTGCAACTGCTTCAACAGCACTGAATAACAAACAAATAACAGATACTAAATCAACTACTTAAATTACATCACACTAGGGGGTGGTGGGAGGGCGATTCAACGAATGGCATCATCGTCAAAGGGCAAAGCGCGTCAGAGGGTGAAACTTTCTTGTGTCGTCACGTTGTCAATGACGACGTCCATTACACTGTTCTAAGCCCCAAATCACATGTTGGTTCCTGTTCCACTCTTGTTGCTTGCACCCTTTTAATGCATTTAATCTTCCCTTCATCCATTGCTGCCATCTCCAGCATCTCTGGCATTGCCTCCTTAATGATCTTAACACACTCCTCTATTCTCTGCCATAGCCTTCCCCAAGAGTGTTTCTTTCATGGTTATCTCTGCTTTGTCCAGCCGCTGCAATTCAGCACCATCCGCCTCCTCACTCCATTTGACTGCACTGACCGACGCGTCATCCTTTGCTTTAAGTAGAGCAGCAACAACATGTCCTTCTTTCATTCCAGCAGCAACCTTCTTTCCAAGTTTCCACTCATACACTACCTTCAAGGGTTGCACTCCTAGCCTAGCAACCCCCCACCCCCCCCCTCCCCACACACACACACACACCCCACACACACACACAGTCTCAGTTAGTGGCCCTAGAATAACACCGTTAGTGATGCACGCCAGTCAGGTTGTGAATGAGCATCTGTCAATCCAGTTTGTCCTTTGTCGGCACCCCGGTCAATGCATCCAAAGTTTTAATCACCTCGCCAAGCGCATCTTCCACCCTTTCTGGAAGCACTGGTCTCCTCCCCTTAGGTGGCGGACCGACAACAAGTCCTTCGCAGATGCGATTCCTCAACGTGTTTGGGTTAATAGATGTACCGTACCATGCATTTATGACATCACAGATAACGGTTGCTGGGACCCGATTGACTCCATTGGGTAGTTGCAACTACTGCACCAACCTCCCCTCTGCTGCAAGTTGATCCTTGATAGCCTGCTCATTCCCCCTAGCACATTGGACTTGGTGAGGAGGAGTCTTCCTTGGGTTTTGTAGTGGGAGCCTCTAATGATATGGTTAAGGAATGGTTTGGTTGAGACCACTTGGTATTGTGATGGGTGTGTTAATGGAGTAATTTTTCATATTTTTGTCTTTTTCTTGACCGAAAGAATCATAAAGTTGGAAGGAGTTCCAGCACGCGCAACCCCAGCAAATTGGGTATCTATGGAAAGCTTTTGCTTGCTCTTGCCAATTCTGGCGCGGCGATCACTTTGGTCAGGAAGTCACAGCTGGAGAGTAAGATCAATAAGACCAACAGGACCAAATCGATGGGTGTGAAGAAGGGGGAGGGGGGGGAAGCTGTCTCAAAATGGTCACTCCCAATTAACGCCTAATTGTATCTCAGGGATCATCGTTCGAAATTCTGCTCTGAATGTATCACCGTACGTATTGCACATGTACCGGTAGTGCCCGTACTCAGTAAGAGAACCCAGTTAAATCTTACGAACCATACTATCCTACCGGTAGAACATACTGTACCATACACATGGAATACTGATGCTCTCGAAGGTCAATGAGCGGTTCCCACCACCCTCAAGTGAATGAATTTTTGAACCAAAGCAAATAAATCTATTCCCTTAAGTACTACATAGATTAATTCATTACTGAACAAAATCTGGCAGTCAAGACTCTCTCGGCTGCCAGATTTTGTTATTGACTGAATCGGGGGAGTTGTTGCTACAACTTCCCCCTGTCCGAACTGTGTGAGCTAGGGATTCTTGAGGGGTGGAAAACACTAAAAATAAACAATTTTTGGGTTTTAGTCGTGGGCTCTGGCAGTGTCTCTACGCTCAAAACAGTGTAATATTTCTGTATTTAAGGAAAAATATGCCTTACTAGTAGATTAAGCTGTATTGATATTTTTGTTTTAAATACATACAGTTACATGTTAACCTGCTACCACACTTTAACTCGATAAGTATCTGGGGTTAGAAGATGCTGAACACATCAGTGGAAAGCTTAAGTATGAATCTATCTGACCATCGCGGAAACAGAAAATTGGCTTTTTCATTTTTAGGGTTGTCTCAAACCAATATGTGGGACGTTTCTATGTTATCATGCTTAAATACATTATCATACCATATAAGCATATCTAGTATAACCACATAAAAGGACAGATCTATCAAATATTTTCCCGAAACAAACATTCACACCCTTCTTTTCCATTACAACGACTCCCCCCCTGCCCTGCAGGGCCTTGAATAAACACCAACAGAATCTTCAAATAGAACATTTCAGTCACCCAACGGTGGGTAGTTGGCGCGGGTAGTGATTAAACAGACAGGAGTTACTGTTTCTTGTTTAGGGATTGCAAGTTCCAAATTTGTAAGTTTAAAAAAATATTGGTCCGGTGCAGTGTGCCAAAAATCTATTCAATCTATACACTCTTGAATACTTTTTATTAACTATGAGTATTCACTCTGTGGTGGTGGGAATCACTCAATGAGTGATTCACACCAATGATAAAATAATAAAAGACCAAAGTAATGAAAATATATTCACAAGTAAATAGATTAAATAGATTTTTGGTGCACCCAACGGATGAATATTTTTTAGTAACTATTCACTCCGAGCAAATTTGGAATTCGGAATCTCTAAATAGGAAACAGTAACTGTCTGTTTAATCACTAGTACCCGCGCCAGCACCTACCCGCCTATTTTGGCCGGCAGGCCCGCAGTTGAAAACTTCAGAATTTTTCATGTACCGTATGATTGGCTTTGCTGATATAATTTGCTATCCTCGGTAAAACACTCACGTTGCTCTCCAGCAAGCAGCAAGCAGCAAGCAGCAAGCAGCAAGCCGCAAGCCGCAAGCCGCAAGCCGCAAGCAGCAAGCAGCAAGCAGCAAGCAGCAAGCAGCAAACACTCTTTCGCAAAACATTCTACAATTGACAATCAACATGGCCCTGGAGTTAGCACTGCTTGGATACTACTATGACAACTACCTAACCCCCAATTACAATAACCCACTGCTTGGGGAGGAAGATAGGAAAAGAAAGGACCGTATAACTCCTAGGATTGCAATTAAGAGATACGGTCAATTTGCTTTCATGTATCTCTATCAATCAAGTAATGATCAAGCCCTTCTCAATTGCTGTGGAGTCGACCATGTAGTATTCAGGGAGCTTCTAGATATATTTGAGCCACTCTTCAATCCATACACTATTGATAGAACACTGGATCAATTTGGGCGTTTAAGGAATATAATAAACACAATTATATTACTCGTTGAGAGTTTGACGCAACCGGATGTCTTGCTCTTATCTTATTCTGGTTCCAAACCAGAGGATCGGCAGCAAGAGCGGTTGCTATAGCATTTGGATTAACAGCTTTTCCTATGTACAGATGGCTGACATTTGGACCCAAACTCCTTCTTTCTGCATTACAAGACCATCCTGCTGCAAAAGTTTGCTTGCCAAATGCAGAAGAGACTCAACAATATGTTGCTGCAAAGTATCCAGCGCTTGGTCCACACAGAGTGTGGGGTGCTTACAATGGGCTTAAACTGCATATCCAGCAGTCTGGCGACTGGACCAAACAGAACCAATACTACAATGCTTGGACTTGTGCTACATACGTCAATAGTGTCTTTCTTTTCTGCCCGGATGGCAGGATCCGGGCTTGTGTCTTGAACGATTCCTGGTTCTTGGCATGATAGTACTCAGGCCGACTATGGGCTGTATGAAAAGATGAAGCATATTTATGAGCTGTATAAGGTAAAGGATGTTGTCAATTTGGCGTTTAAGTTATCTACAAACGACTACCTTATTAGAAGTAGTCAATATGACCCTCTAACAGCTCCTGTAGAAATACCTGCGGGTACACCTTACAAAGAGGCCACGGCAATGAAAAAACGCGCCATTTGCAAGGCTATTACACTGAACAGACAAACAACAAGCATTAGACAGCTTTCTGAATGGTGAATGCAACAAATCCAAGGTGGGTTCCCTTGACTCAAAGATAAAATGTTGCTGGAAGAAACAGGGAGACAGGAGAATCATTCTGAAGCTTGTTGTGTTGTTGTATAATTTCCAGACAGCTAGAGTTGGAATCAACACCATACTCAACACATACATGAGTTGGACTGAAAGCTTCTTCTCCTACAATTTGGTACCAACAGAAACCGCAAATGATGTATTTTAGAGTCAAATTCGTTGATTAGTTGAACAGTTACAAGTCAATCGATTACGCACATTAGCGAATTAGATAATCGATAGTAGTTACAAATTAGCATTGCAGATAATCGATAGTAGTTACAAATTAGCATTACAAATTACAAATAAGCATTATTTAGAGCAGTTGACAATGTGTCCGCATAATTTTGCTCCAGCGCACTTCTAGTGGTTTTGGATCCCTCTTTTAAGGGGTTGCAATAGAGTTTTTCTATGGTCTTTGTAGCCTAAGTTTCTATTTGGAGCAATGTTGGTGTTGTTGTTGAGTTTGAGCAATTGATTCATTTATTTTTACTACTAACTAACTAATCCATTTAACTGACTACTTATTGATCAATTCAATTTGATTTGTCTTCGCTAATCAATTCCATTGTTTGTCTTCACTTATTGATTCCTAACAAGTCGTCGTCGCTGCTGCTGCTGGCACTGCTGTCGTCACTGCTGCTGTAATCGCGATGCTGCTGGAGACCGTTCACTTTTCTTTTGAGGTCCCCCCCCTTCAAAAGCATTAGTAACATTACTAACTTGGGGAGTAGTAATCTGCAGAGTAATAGGAGATGATGTAGTACAATTGATGCCGCCACTAGGAGGAGATGTAGTACTATGACCGATGCCACTAGTACTACTAGTACAACCAGTAAGTTGAGCAAGGAGTGCCTGCAACAACACCTTCCTCTCTTCATCTGCCCTGTCCTGTCTTCGTTGCTGGAGTTCCAATGCCTTCTGCTGAAGCTTTTGATCCTCTCTTCCCTCTTTCAATACTGAAGCAATCACGTTCGTCATTTTTGATTCGTTGTCGGCTTTGCGATTGTAATGTCTCTTCTTGCTACTAGTAATGGTACTGGCAGGAGTCAGCTCTGCTACTTCTGACTGCTGGGTAGTGAGTTCAAACTGGGTGACTTCTCCAGGTTGTGTTGGTTGAGTTGGTTGACCAAGTAGAAGTGGTACTGGTTGTAACAGCAGCAGAAGGAGGAGGACAAGGAGGAGGACAAGGAGGAGGTGAAGTAAACTCATTTCTTTCAATATCGTACCTATCTTCTCCTTGTAAAATAAATGCCTTATCGCCTATCTGTTTCTTGATTTCCTTTTTCTCCCTTATGTCCCATCTCATGTTCAGATTGCCAGTTGGTGCCGTCTTCCGGGTCAATTGATTGTATTTATTGCGGATGGATTCACCATCCCTTTCAGAATATTTTTTAGCGTGTAGGTCTGCAACATCGCCCCAGTCTTCTCCTCCGACGGGTATGATAGCTCTAATGGCAGCAAACATGTGCTCCAACTCGAGCTTGGTGTAGTTCCTGATCCCAGGTTTCCTGCCTCCAGTCGAGGGCATGTTGTTTATTATTATGATCGATGGTATTGCTAGTGATTTTTCTTTCTGATGTGAGCAGCTGAATCGAATCGGTTCATCATCCGATGAATCATCCTCTACTGACAACTCGCCTACTAATAATGTAGCAAGAGCGACAAGCGCAGCAACAGTAGTGTAGGAGGACATTGGTGCCATGTCTAATGTGCTGGAGAGACAAGTCCTACTGTTGTTGACTTTCGGTTTGCAATTTTTCAGCTGGCCAAAATGAGCGATGATCACCAAAAAAGCATGCCCGGCAAGAGGTGCAGGAGGTGCACACGATTCATTTGTGCGTTGGGTGACTAAAATATTTGATTTTAGTATGATTTTAAGATTCTGTTGGAGTTTATTCGGTGTTTATGCAGTTAACAAAATCTGGCAGTCGAGGCAGTCTCGACTGCCAAATTATATTCAATAGTTAAGAAATCTATGTAGAAAGTGAATAAATTTATTAGTTTGGTCGCAAACTGTTACGAAGTACGAACTCCGGGGTATTACTTTACCATTGGTGGGAATCACTGAATGGCATCACATCGTCTCAACGAAAAGAGACGCAATAGTAATACTGTATCTTGCTGCAGTACCGTACTCGTACTCGTACCGCCACATCGCAAGTCTATTCTTTTTTGTAGCCGATACCTCAGTCATGAAACCCTTTCCAGCCTTGCTAGTCAAAATATACTCTTGCAGCGTCATTATTAGTGTGATATTTCCAACCATATCTGTTGTGACCTGCTTCGTCATCCCATCGGTTCCTGACTCCTCCGCTCAAACACCGACGCCGTCGTCCTCTGATAGGCACACCTGTCGCGCATCCCAATCAGGTAGTGGAATAGAAGGTACAGCAACCAACGCAATGTCCGTGAAGTGGTTCCAATACGAAATGTCCATTACGGCACCCTCGAGGGGTTGTCATCTCATCACGAACGAAGTTCGAAAGAAGATTTCGAAGGACATTTCGGGCATCAAAATTGGAATGTGCAACCTGTTCATTCAGCACACTTCTGCAAGTTTGACTGTGAACGAAAACGCTGATCCAGATGTGCGACGAGATCTTGAAACTGCCCTCAACAAAATAGTTCCAGCCTCGTGGAACCACGATGGAACCTTTCGTCATACCATGGAAGGAGACGATGATATGCCGGTGCGTACTGTCTTCGCTTTGTTTATATTCAGTTGCTTTAGTCTATCATTTTTACTTTCCTATTGCTCAACAGTGAGAGCATCCGTTTTCCTTCTTCATCTGAATAGGGTCATGTAAAAACGTCTCTGATGGGACCCTCACTAAATATTCCAATTCGTGATGGCAGGCTAGCTCTTGGGACATGGCAAGGTACGCAATCTGCAAGGGAAATGCGCGCGAAATACATCGTAATAGGTCTTGACTGACTGTTATATATTTTGTCTTTTCGAACAGGAATTTATCTCAATGAACATAGGGACCAAGGTGGTTGGGGCGGCGGTCACACTCGTAATATTATTGTCACACTCCAAGGTCAGGGTTGATATTTGATTACTGTTACAAGCTATTATTAATATTAGGAGTGATAATATTGTGAAGTGCACATTCTGGACATTTCGTGTGGGAAACTTAACGCAGTTTCTCCTTGTGTAGTTTTATTTCATTATTTCGTTTTTGTGATCGACTTCATGACTCTTTGTCATCATGTAGCAATCCCCTGCGAGAGATATTGGAAGTAGTCATACTGTTTCGTTCCGTAGGATCCCACTGCTTCCTTGATCACGTCCAAGATGTGAGCCACTGATTCTTCCTTGCTGTAGTCAGGGCAGAATCGCTCTTCCATTTTATTGATGATGTCAGCGGTATCTCGACCATCAAAACACGGGAAGGTACTGCCGCGAGAAGTTACTTCTACGAGAGTCGCGAACGTATCATAGTGCGCCTGCAAGGCCAAGAAGCCGCAGCAGAAGAGAGTGACAAATTCCGAAAACAAAGAAGATCTGAGACCACCCATCACTTCGATCATTTCCTCCGTTAATTTAAATGGAGTCGACATTTCCAAACTAAAAGACCCGCCCGGTGCGATGCCAAACACAAAACCGAAATCTATGTGAATGACATGACCGTATGTATCGAGCATAATATTCCCATTGTGACGGTCTTTGAACATAAACATGTAGGATAACAACGAATACGCTGCAAGACTCCGCACAAAGTTTGTTCGGGCAGATTGAAATGCCTCGCCAGGGTTTGCGGCATGTTCTGTCATTCTTTGAAGATGTCCCCGAATACCACCGGTACCATACCCAGGTCTTTTCTTGAGTCCATCGAAAGACATCGCATTGCGAATGCAAGACATGATACCAGTTGTTCGACCCGTAGATATAATTCGATACGGGTTGAGCCAAAGTTCGAGTTGTGCCTCTTGAAATGCTTCGTGGCATAGTTCGATAAGCTGCATCACAAAGGATTCTTGCCGCAAGTCGTCGTTTGACTTCACAATGATTGCTGTCAAATCCCAACCTTCTGAAGATGCATCTGGACTCGACGCGGCTATGCGTGATCGTTTCTCCGCCCACCGTTCACCGAATGCGAATCTTCCCCAAAAGGCAGAGTCCTCGTGGAGTTTGTCTGTGTTTTGTTCTACAATTTTTGACTGCTTCTCGTATTCAAAGTCTTTCTTCACTAATTCAAGAAGTTCTCCATTTGAGATCATCTCCCCTTTCCACAGTGTCAACGCTTGCAAAACAGCTGGTGGCAGAACCCCACAACCGACTAGCCTCGAATCAATATCCCCAGCATCAATTTCGGGAAACTCCCGTCCATTGTGAATTATCGTACCCGTTCTGTTCTTCTTTGCCCTCGCTTTTGGATGGGGTGCTAGTAAGGCCGCTGCATCGTTTGCGCTGATAGAACCCTTTGCTACACGATGTTGAATGAGTAACAATCGAATTGCCTCCATTGTCTCATCATCATCCGATTCATTGTAATCAGATTTTAGATTTTCTCGGCTAACGGAACGGATACCCAATGATAGCAACTCCTCTCGTTTCTCATCTTTGGAATTGCCGATGCTACCGTGGGAGATATCTGTTCCTCCAGTGAGCAAAGCTTCTACAGCTACTCTTCTCTCCAAATCTTGAAGGTGTCGTTTAGCACCCGTTGCTGCTTGTTCTGCGATTACATGGCTACCTGACATTCCTTTCGTCATGATAGTAGTTAACACTTCGCGTCTTGTTCCTCCTGTCTTCGACAGACCATTACATGCTTCTTGACTGTTGCTACTAGTTCCCAGATTTTTTATCTTCGTATGTTTCGGCGATACACACCTTTGTTGCTGCTGCTGTTCGTTATCTAAAGTGGAATCACTTTCGAAAGGATGCTGTTGTTCTGATTTGAAAGAAATGGAAGATCCTTCGCTTTCTTCTTTGAGGCCTTTTTCGACTGCAGTCGTATCTTCCTCTGGTACGAGGTCCGGCAAATGAAGCTGCTTGGCAACTACACTCGTCATCAAATTCTCAACCATTTGTCTGTCTGCTGTCGGAGTGACAATTTTGGGTTTGGTCTTTGGACTGTCAAACCTACGTAAAGCGTCTGGGAGTAACAATAACAATAATAATAAGCAAACGAACAAGAGAAATAGTTGCACTGCAAGATGATCACACGAACACACGAAATGAAATGAAACTTACGCCTGGGAATTTCTACTTTGTCATGAAGATTTGCGCTCGATACGCATGCTTCGTCGATGGAATGACATGAATGGTGGGATCCCAGCCTTGTAGATCGAGTTACTGTATCTAGGTGTGGCATCAAAACGTCCCCAAAAACGACTTTCCTCTCTTCGTTTGGCGTCGAATAGGCGGTTTCTTCGGCGACTCCATCCAAATCAACCCCAGGGGCCTCTTCGTTTGTCATGCTGATGTCTTCCTCAGCGTCTTTTTGCTTGTCTGACTCATTTGACTGCACCCTATCTGCGTTTGCATCTCCCTCGCACTTTGAAGCAGCTTTTGCAGGTGAAATCATGGTTTCTTCTTCGGTCGTCTCTTCCGTCATCTCCCGTTCTTCATCTCTGTCGTTTGTAGAGTTTTCGCGTGACGTATCTGTCAGGCTTCCAGTTTCTACTGTTGGAGTCGTTACTTCGGTCACTTCACTTGCTGCTGCCTCTTTTTCGATGTTCAATGTTTCGTCTTTGTCGGCATCTATCGAGTCTTCCTTTTCTTCCGAAATGTCATTTGTTCCTTCGTCCTCAAAGTCATTGGATTCTACAACAGGTACTGGTTTCCCCAATTCTTCATTTTTTAGGGCATTTGTCTCATGCACAAATCCATTGCCTTCCGATTTTACTTCTGTTGAAACAAGTCTTTCTCCAACCCCTTCCTTGCGTAGAGTTGCCCCCTCATTTTCTTCCGCAACGGGTTCGATTTGGATTGTATCTTTGTCCAAGGCATCGCCCTCTTCCAAGGTTTCGACCAATAATAACACGGGCGTTCTCGCTTTGCTTCTAAATACGTGCCCTTCCATCACAGGTATCCGCACTACTCTCTTACTGCCTTCGCCATTGTCTTTGATGTCGTTGATGGGGTCTCCACCCATCGTTCCGGAAGCGTTCAATTTGGCCAATTCCGTGCTGAGAATACCTTTGCGCTCATTCACAGGCAAGAATCGAAGCTTTTCAGCGATATCGCACAGTCTTTTTGTAAATATGAGGTGACTAGATAGATAGTCTGCATTGTTAGCTATCCTCATGGCCTCCATGGCTAGTTGCTCGGGTGATTCTTGTGGAGACAGTCCCAACGACTTCTGCAGCTTCTCCGATCGGTACGATCGCGACAACCGATCGTGCTCGGCCACCAGACGGCAGCTTTGGATTCTGCCGATGGAAGACTTCAGCAGCTCAACTTGATGATCGGACGGTGACATGAACTGTCCAACCGTCACCGAACCACCACCCCACCCTTTATCAAAGTCAAACAACAACGACTCAAGCTCGCACAAAAACCGCAGCACGGCACTTTGTCGTTGTCCGCAGAAGGTGGTGCTGCTGCCATTATAATTCCCACTCAGTGCATCTTCTAGATCAGCCGTATGACTCCAAACAAGTTCGATTGCCAAATGAACCGAATACTTAGAGGCTACAGTAAGCAAAAAATCTTCCAAAAGTTCGATTTTTTGCAACGAAAGGGTGTCTTTAGGTGGCAACATTTGCAAGTGTATGTTCGAGATCTGAGGCCAAAAAAATGCCAGTGTGTTGAGTTCGCCTTCTTCTACGACCAAATCCAGAAAGAACTCCAATATACACTGTAGCAAATCCGTCGATACGATATCGTTGCTGCCCACGTTCGATTGTCGCCGATGCTGTCTGCTCGAAGAATCCGAACTGTTCCCACCCGAGGATGCTTCTGTGGGTGGCAAACACTGCTCGTAAAGAAGTTTGAGAGCAGTTCCCAT
The DNA here is from genome assembly GCA_037355745.1 of Pseudo-nitzschia multiseries. Lineage (NCBI taxonomy): Eukaryota > Bacillariophyta > Bacillariophyceae > Bacillariales > Bacillariaceae > Pseudo-nitzschia > Pseudo-nitzschia multiseries. Next base: position 9,416,472 of record CM074781.1, read on the forward strand.
ATCGCCTGCTACCCGGAACGCTTGTTTTTTCAGTTCTGCCATGGCTGGATCGCGAATTCCAATCGCCGCTTCCAAGAGTTCCATGAATTCCAGAACACCGATCATCCCCTGCTGAAACTGATCGCATAAACTGCGCAGAGTAGGACTGAGTCGTTGCAGGGCAACACCCTTCGGTGACTCAAACACCAGACCCAGCATGTGATGTGACAAAGGCTTTACTCTAAGGGTGTGAGCTTTGGGAAGCAGCCGCCCTGTAGCGTCTCGGTCGAGTTCTTTGGTCTCTTCTGAATAACTATTTTTGTTGCCTTCTTCCTCTGTGCTTGCAGATTGTTGGTCCTTGTTTGGTATCCGCCCCAGTTTGTTCAGCACAAGCTGGCGAGCTTCTAGCATGGCGTGCTGCTCTTGTTGCTGCGTCGCATACAATTCTTCCATCCACTCGCAATGGTCAAGGACACCTTGCGCCGTGTGACAACGAGCGCACAGGTCGACGCGTTCTTCCATGCCGTATTGGGTCAGTGGGGCTTGGTGATAGAAGGGGGAGTCTGACGACTTATTCAGTTCCACTTTTCCGCACGAATGACAGTACCGCGAAGGTGCAGATTTGTATTTTACGCCTCGGGGATAGTTGGGTGAGACGGGTCGCAAAGTTGCCCCCCTTGTTGGTGGCTCGTCGGCAGACGAAGCATCACCGTTACTAGAATTCCGACGTCCGATTCGCTCCGACTCTTGCACCAATCGATACTCCAGCCCCGCATTGAGCGCGCTCAGCCACACCTCGCGGCATCCTTTCGTCGGAACGCTACAACGAAGATGGGTCCCCCGATTGGTCACCGCTCGAAATGCCGTGGGATCGTCGGATACGGCAGAAACTCCAACCAAGCTGTACTGGGCGAGCGGGTGGTCGCCGTCGAACATGGAAGTCATGCTCTCGTAACAGATCAATTTCACGCCAACGAGCAGAGAGTATGTCGGCAGGTTGGTGCTGGTATCCGACGACGTCAAGGGTTTTCTACCACTAAAGGGGGACAACGAAAATTTCCCACTTTTGCTAGGACTGGTACCTTTGCTGTTGCTGATGGTGATTGTTTTGTGCAATGACCCCTGGCAAACACCATTCTGCCGTTTGGCCATTTTCAACGGCGTCGACGTAATGTAGGACGTCGACGTTATGTAGGCCGTCGACATCGTGCTGTACAAGGATGACTTTCACAACATAAGAAGTTGTGACTCCGGAATTCAATGCACGTAGGATATTAGAGACTACGATTTGTCAATTCTGGTACTAAGAGGGTCAATCGTTGTTGGGATTGATCGAAATCTTCTCTGGAACGAGCTAATGCGATGCCTTTATGGCACTCGTACCGGTACGAGTACGGTAGAGAGCAGAGACACAATACACAACTGCATGTGCGTGACGACAATTGTGTTGCACTGTATCCAATTTTCTCCTCTGAAAAATGCCTCTGTTTTTTACGGTTATTCAGTTATTTTCAATCTTTTCAAGGCGTGCGCAAACCTTTTTTCTGAGTGATTTCGTGACAAACGGCCGAAAAAGGAGAAAGACGGAAGGCGATGAATCTCATACCTCTCTAGAAAAGCGCCGGTAACAAACGTACAGACGTACGGACATTCGAAGATATACACAAATGAGATACACTAACACACGTAGTACAACTAACAGGCAAATAAGCGAGCTGACTCCCCAAATTGCTAAACAGTACTAAGGGTGCGCTACTAATAGTGCACCAATAGAGGTTTGATCCAAGAAATCATCTTATATGAAAAACACTCACAAATCTAAATACTAATACTTGAAATCACTGAATACTACTAGGCCTACCTATTAAATTCCTTTCGTGACCAGAAGTACCAAAGCTACCAGATGGTAGATACCCTATTCGTACGAATCCATGAGTCCCGTATCAATCAAAGTAATCGATTCCCACGGCATATCGATTCCCACGGTGCATCGATTCCCATCGCGCATCAACGGTGAGCAATCCCTGTTTTACAGTATTGCCATCGTTCTTCGGTGAGTAAACTCTGATTTCATAAAATATCACACGAGCTACGGGAGCAATTCCTGACCTTAATGCTAAACAATTCATGGAGTCTTCCTAACGGAACAAGAGAAGAAAACCGTTGGCATGTGATTCTCACACAATACATATACATGCATACAAATATATATGGTCAACGACTAATACATGTACGGAAATAATCAGCGAGTAATCTCATCACTACGCAACAGCAGTTGCAACGTATTCATCTCAATAAAAGAGATATCTTGCATTTTGGCAAGATTTCACTTTATCTCATACTTTTAACATTCAACTGATTTATATCCCAAAATTCACACTAGTTGCTACCAACTACTTGTAATCTACATACTAAGGTCTGTCTCGCTGCAATCTGAACAAGTCACAACAAGAAGAGATCTGGCGTTTCCATAGTCTCGCCTGTAGTCCGATTATCCGTTGCCGAAAGTATCCAACCACAATTGTCACGTGTAGAGTACAATCGTTCGTCTACTAGCACACTAACGCAGCGTTGCTGTTCTTCAGAAGCCTTTGAATCAGACCTTCAACGGACCGGATTCAGAAGGAAAATAATACTACCTAGTACTAGTAGATTACACGCGTAAACGTGTTAGTGAAGTAATAAGCTCACGAGAGCAAAACTAGAGTTTATCAGACCCAAATGGACTCAAAGAGTCTGGGTAACAAATGAAAGCTGATTGCCAACTGATCATCGGTTAATCACCGTCTGAAGCTAAAGACCGTACGTTAAAGACCCTCCCTAACAGAAGAGACTCAGGCGCTTAGAAGGTTAACAACACTAGCGCAGCAGAGCACACCAGGCTAATACCCGTGGCTTCCACTGAGGTTTGTAAGGGAGAAAAGAACACCAAAATATTGTTATTCACCTATGAAAGGAGACACTTGCAAGAGATCCCCATTGGTGGGGATAGCAAAGGGACGTGTGAAAACCTACCACAGCCAATCACCGGCTGGAAATAATGTGATGTACGTGTGTTCAGTACTAGAAATCACATAACGGCTACAAAAGAACCCTTAATAAAGAGAGACATGTGACCTTGAGAACGTGACCTCAAAAACAAATAAAATGGGAGTCAAATTTGATTCCTAAAGAAAGGAGCTCAAGTATACTCACACGTATACAAATGATATGATGACAAAACCAGCCGAGGTAATCTACATACCCAGTATTGGATAAACACATACTCATAAAATAGAAATGACAAAAAATGCCAAACCAAATATTTAAAAAAAGGCGAACAAATATTTGATACCGTTTCGATAAAAGGGAAACAACGATTGAGCTTAAGTATTGGGGAACTGAAAATTCGAGTTCGGATAGGAATCATTCCTCACACCGTGGAAATGAGCCTGTTTACTAGCAAAAGCGAGTGGAAAAGAAAATACTCCACAAGTTGCTGCAAAACTCAGAAAATCACAATTACAGCTTCCTCACGAAAGCAAAAGCTAACAACCTTCCTATTACAAGCCTAATTCCTACAACATACTCCGAAACAACACCATGGCGCCACCAACCAGAGCTCAACTGGCCGCAATCGCAGCGGCGGTAGCAGCAGAAGCGGCAGCAGCGGACGCGGCAGCGGCAGAAGAAATGGAGGCAGTTGAAGCAGGTGGTCTCCTGGAAGGTCTATTACCTCCATTGGTAACGACAAGGTTGGACCCGGAACAGCTTGAGCAACTTACAAGATCTTTGGTCGCAAGGCTATCGAACAGGAACCTATCTCTATCATCAACAGCAAGAGAGGCCAAGGAAAGAGCGGACGCCAATCTTGGCATCCCTGGCTATGCAGGAGAGAGGGCGCTAACAGCGGCTGAAGTCTGTTTCAGGAAGATCCTCGAGTCCTTCGGAGTCAACAGGCCTACAGCCAATGAGATATTCAGACATGGATACTCCAACACCAAGGCTATCGCAGATCTCGACTCCGAAGGGACCAGGTCTTTCCTAGGGTTGTTAAGCAAGGCAAAACACCATCTATGCCCGGATCCACAAGAGGTCTTTATTGGTAGAGCATTTGGGGACCGACTGAAGCTATTTGTGGCTTGGATTAGGTTCCAGCCTATAATAGGTGCAACGGCCACCGAAGCAGACTGGATAAAGGACCCAACGGCCGAGATAGATACGCGAGAACGCTTGAGATCTACAAAGAAGGACAATGAGAATACAGCGGTAAAGGACCTGACACTACCTGACAAACTGGCTACAATGTCAAAGTTCAGGGAATTTGATGAGAACTTACGCGAATACCTCCGGCATAAAAGAGGCGTCACCAAAACATCCCTACTCTACACAATAAGACAACAATCTACAGTCGGAGAAACCGACAGGTGTGGAACTGTCGGCCCGGGCCCAGACAACGCATACTCTGACTGGACTGAGTATGCAATAAGGTGCACAATCCATGCCAACTCTCATTGGTCCAAAGACAACAATACTCTTTGGGGGATATTGTTTAAGTTGGTAGGATCCGGTCCCGGTTGGTCCTATATACAAAGTTTTGGGACCAAAAACGGGGTAGGAGGCGATGGACGTAAGGCGTATTTTGCCCTCTACTCTCAGGCATATGAGGAGACCAACATAAAGCTGATTGTTGAAACCAAATGACAATTTATCCGGGAATCAGTATACACAGGAGATTCCAAACACTACAATTCTGACAGGCACAAGAGGCTATGGCATGATGCGAAGCAAACCTTGATAAGATACAAGGCATTCCCACCTGAGGATCAGTTTGTGTACAACTTCATACGCTCCCTACAGGACGTACGACTAGATCAATCCATCCCAATCATAATTACAGAAGGATCTGACTATTATGCAAATTTTGAGAAAGCTTTGGCGTATCTTACTTGGGCACTCGGAGTAAAGAAACTCCAGAATCAACCAAACAAGAGGGGTAGGAACGTGTCAGCCTTCACTAACAACAAAAAGAGGAAAGGCAACAACAAACAAGGTAACTTCTCTTCCAACAAGCCGCACAACAACAACAACAACAACAACAACATTAGTAGTGGTGGTTCGAGAGCACAACCAGGGACCTATAAAGGGCCAGTTGAATGCAAGTTCTATCCGCAAGAAGTATGGTTAAGCATGTCTCAAGAGCAGCAACAAAGAGTCCGAGCGCTAAAACAAGCTAAGAATGCAAGCAATAGCGGGGGCAACCAACAATCGAAAGTGGCAGCAGCCACTGCTACAAACCCTCCCAATAACTCCAGTTCAGCGGGAAACCAGTTTGGCTGTCACAGCCATATTGGAAACAGGAATGGAAATTGATTCGCCGGCCGGGGCCTTAAGATAGAACCTCGGGTAGGCCGGCCGATAGTCCATCTCAAAGAGATGACCCAGTCATCCAGTGTTAAGCCAGGCTGGTGCGAGCTGGATAGCCATGCGGACATGACTGCAGCAGGATCTAATATGGTATTACTTGATCCACTGGAGTCTATAATGACATTTGCTGATGTTGCCCCATTTTCTGATGTGTACTCACCAATGAAAGATGTCCCTATTGCTCGTTGTGCTACTGCTTGGACAGATCCAACAGACGGTATCACACACATATTGGTATTCGGACAGGCCCTCTATTTCGGAGAATCACTGCAGCACAGTCTGATATGCCCAAACCAAATTCGAGAATGCAATTTGAATGTGGTTGAAGACACACCAAGAAGATACTGCAATTCTTCCAGCCGCAGCCTCATCTTTTGATCTGAAGGTTTTGAATTGACAATACCATTGCAAGTCGACGGCGTTCTATCATACTTTGACACTCGCAAGCCGACAAGCCGTGAACCCGATACATGTGACCAAGTCCTTGCAACTGATACACATACGTGGGATCCATACGCCCCCCACTTCGAAGAAGATGACGAAGCGGCCAACGCATCTTTCCCACGAGTGGTGGCAGCCCTCTCAGGAGGAGGACCGACTGGGACCACATCTGAGTCTTGGATACAATCCACAGACAACCCTATACACATCAATGTAAAACACCAAGAGTACCGCCTCAGATACCTACAGAAGATCTGTACCACTCAAACTCAACAGTCGGGGTATACTCAACAAGAGATTGGTGACCGGTTACACTCAGATTTTGTTAAGAGTACCGGGGACGGAGAAAGCTCGGAAATACTCCAAATTTCAGCTACTTCAACCAAAACTTCGATTTCACTGACAGAGGAAGAGCTTGCCATCCAAAAGGAAGCAAAAGCTCGGACAAAAAAAAGAAAATTACTCCGACACCAGCAAGATGTGATAGATAAGGAAACTTCCCTAGAGAAGAGATTGTTTATCCGGCGCGGACAATGGGGACCTCCGATAAGGATACCGGAGAAAGTGGACAGATTTGATTCAGAAGCCATTGCAAAGATGTGGAACATCAGTGATAAGAGAGCCGAAGAAACGATTAAGGTCACTACCCAGTAAGGCATAAGAAACCTTACGCAACCAATCACCTGCAGGCTAAAGACCCAAAAGTGGAGAAACAGAAAAGTACTTAAGGGTTGGTGGTTTGCTGATACTATGAAGTTCAAAGTACCGAGCATCATTCGGAATGATACCGACGCACAGATCTTTACCAATGGGAAAGGATACGTGGCGTTCTATCCAGTAAGAGGGGAGAAACGATGTCACAATGGGCTATCTTGCTTCATAAATGAGGTAGGAATACCGGAACATCTTGTCACTGATGGGGCAAAGGCCCAAGGAAATCATGAGACACACAGCACTGGATGGACTAGGCTTCGATGGGAGTATCGCATCTGCCAAACCTATATACAGCCCCATTGTTGGTGGCAGAATAAGGCAAAACACAGTGCAGGGGACCTAAGGAGATCAATCCGATTGATGACTCTAAGAAAGGAAGCCCGAGGAGGTGCTGGGCCTTTTGTGGAATGTTGGCAGCCGGAAGGTTAAGTAACACCGCATCTGGGGATCCATCTGCTATGGGAAGGACCGGATTTGAGTTAGTCCATGGATACACTCCGGACATAACCCCATACGTCCGAGAACTGTTTCGCGGGGTTCGAATTTACTTCTCGCGCACAAATTTTGTGCGTGATTTTAACACGGCAATATTTCTGGACACCCTGAAATTCCCACCCCCAGTTATTGCCTTAAAATAATACAAAAAACAATTCTGTGCGCGTGATGCACATTACTCTACTCTCGAATAAAAAAAATTGATTTCAGTCTTATTATTCTGTACGAACAACACTTACTTGTATTCATGAATAAAAAAGAAATCTTGAGTCAGTATTAATTCCAAAACATTAATCTACCAAACAACAATTCAATTCTGCTCTCCTAATTGTGAATTCTATTTCTCGACTACAATATTCCCTTTTTAAAATGTAGATTCTATTATGCTTTATTTATTCCTATTGCAACGTATTACGAATCCTCCATTATTTCTATGATTCTCAAAATTAAGCTCAAGATTATTAGTAGGTTTGTATTATGTATGTACTGTTATTTTCTACATTAGTTCACCAATAGATAAACTTTCATTCATCGATGCTGTTATTGCCGGATCAATATAGATGTTTCTTTTCTTTTTCTTTTTTGGTCCACTACAATTAGTGGAGCTGCTACTAGTAATATTTGCATCGCCATGCTTATTGTTGGTGTAATCTGTTGAACTTTCGTTCCTAAATCTGTCCCTCATCATTTCTTCCAATTTCCTTCCTGTTTCTGGGTGTTTTCGCATCTCGCCAATTTTGTCGCACAAGTCACTGAACAACTCACGTCCTTCATCCATCCATCCATTTCTGCTTCCACTGTCAGAATCGCAGAATTTTTTTTTTGTCGCGGAATTGTGGCATCACCCTTTCGCCGCTGCTGGTTCACCCATACATGATGCTCATTGTAGATCAGTACCAATGCAAATGCTTCATCTGCTATAGTAAATATATCACTCAGCAAGTGCCTCTCCTTCCGTTGTTTGAAATTGGAATTTGTCGGATTGATTGCCGACATGATTCTTGTAACAAAATAATAAAAATCTTCATCTTCCGCGTCTTTGTATGTTCTGTATTTAGGGTTTAAAATACCTGTGTCCTCATATTCTGTGCCTTCAATAACTGCCACAGTACCAGGGAATGTGATAGGGACTCGACCTTTTCTGTAACCGTCTGTACGGAAGTATCATCAGTATCAACGGGCAGCATGTTAGTGTTGTCGGACCAAAAATAGATTCCAAAATTCCTAATTTCAACAACCAATTCTCCCACCTGTATTTACCTATCCAGTTTTTTCTCGCTAATGTTTGTGAGTTGTGCCTCAATGCGGTCAGTACTGTCCCTACTCGTTTCCTGTAAAAGGAACAGAATGACGCAAGTGGAATATTTTGTGGCTTCATGATCGCACTTGCTTCAACAGCTTTTTGTATTACATGCGCCGTTACCTTTTCATTGATAGGGAACTTCATGTTGTGGTACCAATGTTTTTTGACGTAATCCCTTAGCTGCTTGTCCACTGTTTCAGTCATATCACTCAAAGCCTTAAGCATATCGTTGTCTATTATAAGCCCATATTCGTCTGTAATTGTACTTACTGCTCGTTCTCTTGTGTTGCTGGCATTATCAGTCCCCTCTCCCTGCATGGTTGCCTCCGTTTGTTTAGGTACCATTACTACCTTTCCCATCCCTATAGGTGGTTCCCTCTCTTGTTGCCGTAAGTGTTTTGCCAGTTCCTCTGCCAATTTGTCATATTGGATTTTTTTCATGACAAGTTCCGCAACATCCTCTAAATTGTAGCTTTCTCCTTTAGATGTTTTCTCTACCACATTGGTTTTTGTTCCTTCTTTCTGTTGGTTCGTTACTGTAGTGGTGGTTGTGTTGGTAATGGTCAGCGCTGGTTCGTTACTCTGGTTGATGGTGTTTTGTTCTTCCGTGTTTGTAGTAGTAGAAATTGTGTTGTCGGAACCATTTTTTTTACTGTTGCCCTTTGATGCGTTCATAGTTGTGGTATTACTGTTACACACTTTGTTAGTAATTGCGGTGTTTGTTTTAACTCTTCTTTTCTTACCGTTGTTGTCCCCTGTATTTTGATGATCACCGGGCCGGATGGTTTTGTTGTTTCGAAGGGTCTTCCCCTCGGATTTTTTGCTTCGTCGTGTCTTTCCGATAGCATTCATATTTTTTTATTTTATTTTCTGAATACGGTGTCAATCAAGAATCATGTGTTTCTTGTTGTGTGGTTTTGTGTGTGTACTAATAATTTGTCGGGTTGTGTACGGTGTTTTGTGTTGTGTGTGTTGTGTGTGTCGTGTGTGTGTGTGTGTGTGTGTGTACGGTGTTTCGTGTAGTATGTGTACGATGTTTTGTGTGTAGAATTTTTCCGTGGGTTCTGTACTATGTTGTTTGCCCGAACATCTTCTGTGTGTTGTCTGGTTTTGGGCGCGCTGTTATATTTGTAGCAGTAGAGCACGTACCTGTGCAAGCCACCCCTCCCGCGCCATAATTTTTTCAGAAGGGAAACATTTGATCACACTAAGGTTATGTATTTCAATCCTCTAGTCACATGTAGAATCTCGTAGACTGCTGCACCTAACATACCGTACTGTCTTGTGTGCCATTTGTATCTACAAACCACATCATTGTCTGTACTGTGTGTGTCAAAGTTGTTCCCAATATGCATTTAAAAGTTGTTCCCAACATGCATTTCGTAAGTCATGTGATATGCATTCATGGCCTGGTACAAAAACTTTGGTAGTCATTACCAAATGAGACTGTTTGTGCCCTGGAATTGCACCAAAAATACCCTCATCATGTTTGCCATTTTGAGAGTCAAACCACAACATTTTGGGCATTCTGAGTGGCAAAGTTGTTCCCAATATGCATTTGATGAGTCATGATAAATGTATTCATAGTTTTGACCGGATACTTTTGGAGTCATTACCCAATCAGTTAGTTTGTGCCCTAGAATTGCACCAAAAATACCCTCATGTTTGCCATTTCGAGAGTCAAACCACAACATTTACAGCATTCTGTGTGACAAAGTTGTTCCCAATATGTATTTGATGAGTCATGAGGAATGTATTCATTGCTTGGACCAGATACTTTTTGAGTCATTACCCAATAAGTTAGTTTGTGCCCTGGAATTGCACCAAAAATACCCTCATGTTTGTCAGTTGGAGAGTGAAACCTTAAGATTTTGGGCATTCTATGTGTCATAGTTGTTTCCAATATGCATTGGATGAGTCATGATGAATGCATTCATGGCTTGGACCCGATACTATTTGAGTCATTACCCAATCAGTTAGTTTTTGCCCTGGAATTGCACCAAAAATACCCACATGTTTGCCATTTGTAGAGTCAAACCTTAAGATTTTGGTCATTCTATGTGCCACAGTTGTTCCCAATATGCATTGGATGAGTCATGATGAATGTATTCATGGCTTGGACCAGATACTTTTTGAGTCATTACCGAATAAGTTAGTTTGTGCCCTGGAATTGCACCAAAAATACACCCATGTTTGCCATTTGGAGAGTCAAACCACAACATTTACAGCATTCTGTGTGACAAAGTTGTTCCCAATATGTATTTGATGAGTCATGAGGAATGTATTCATTGCTTGGACCGGATACTTTTTGAGTCATTACCCAATAAGTTAGTTTGTGCCCTGCAGTTGGAGAGTCAAACCTTAAGATTTTGGGCATTCTATGTGACAAAGTTGTTCGCACTATGCATTTGATGAGTCATGATGAATGTATTCATGGCTTGGACCCGATACTTTTTGAGTCATTACCCAATAAGAAGTTAGTTTGTGCCCTGGAATTGCACCAAAAATACCCACATGTTTGCCATTTGGAGACTCAAACCTTAAGATTTTGGGCATTCTATGTGACAAAGTTGTTTCCAATATGCATTGGAAGAGTCATGATGAATATATTCATGGCTTGGACCAGATACTTTTTGAGTCATTACCGAATAAGTTAGTTTGGGCCCTGGAATTGCACCAAAAATACCCCCGTGTTTTCCATTTGTAGAGTCAAACCACAACATTTTGGGCATTCTATGTAACAAAGTTGTTTCCAATATGCATTGGATGAGTCATGATGAATGTATTCATGGCTTGGACCGGATACTTTTTGAGTCATTACCCAATAAGTTAGTTTGTGCCCTGGAATTGCACCAAAAATACCCCCATGATTGCCATTTGGAGAGTCAAACCACAACATTTTGGGCATTCTGTGTGACAAAGTTGTTCTCAATATGCATTTGATGAGTCATGATGAATGTATTCATGGCTTGGACCAGATAATTTTTGAGTCATTACCGAATAAGTTAGTTTGTGCCCTGGAATTGCACCAAAAATACCCCCATGATTGCCATTTGGAGAGTCAAACCACAACATTTTGGGCATTCTATGTGACAAAGTTGTTTCGAATATGCATTGGATGAGTCATGATGAATGTATTCATGGCTTGGACCGGATACTTTTTGAGTCATTACCCAATAAGTTAGTTTGTGCCCTGGAATTGCACCAAAAATACCCCCATGATTGCCATTTGGAGAGTCAAACCACAACATTTTGGGCATTCTGTGTGACAAAGTTGTTCTCAATATGCATTTGATGAGTCATGATGAATGTATTCATGGCTTGGACCAGATAATTTTTGAGTCATTACCGAATAAGTTAGTTTGTGCCCTGGAATTGCACACAAAATACCCCCGTGTTTGCCATTTGGAGAGTCAAACCACAACATTTTGGGCATTCTATGTGACAAAGTTGTTTCGAATATGCATTGGATGAGTCATGATGAATGTATTCATGGCTTGGACCCGATACTTTTTGAGTCATTACCCAATAAGAAGTTAGTTTGTGCCCTGGAATTGCACCAAAAATACCCACATGTTTGCCATTTCGAGAGTCAAACCACAACATTTACAGCATTCTGTGTGACAAAGTTGTTCCCAATATGTATTTGATGAGTCATGAGGAATGTATTCATTGCTTGGACCAGATACTTTTTGAGTCATTACCCAATAAGTTAGTTTGTGCCCTGGAATTGCACCAAAAATACCCTCATGTTTGTCAGTTGGAGAGTGAAACCTTAAGATTTTGGGCATTCTATGTGTCATAGTTGTTTCCAATATGCATTGGATGAGTCATGATGAATGCATTCATGGCTTGGACCCGATACTATTTGAGTCATTACCCAATCAGTTAGTTTTTGCCCTGGAATTGCACCAAAAATACCCACATGTTTGCCATTTGTATATTCAAACCACAACATTTTGGGCATTTTGTGTGACAAAGTTATTCCCAATATGCATTTGATGAGTCATGATGAATGTATTCATTGCTTGGACCGGATACTTTTTGAGTCATTACTATCCAATAAGTTAGTTTGTGCCCTGCAATTGCACCAAAAATACCCTCATGCTTGCCCTTTGGAGAGTCAAACCACATCATTTTTGGCATTCTGTGTGGCAAAGTTGTTTCCAATATGGTTAGGGTTACATCCTGTTCGAAAATTAAGTAATTATTTATTCTTATATGTGGACTTCTCGCAAGTTCTTTACCCCCATGTACCATGTACCAGCATTTACATACAAGTAAGGACCAGAGTATGTACCGAAAAATGAGTTTTTCACATGACAATCCCTAACATTATCTAGTACAAAAAACGTGTACGAATCTACAGGGGTAGAAACCTACACGGATTCACTACCGAAAAATTATCTAGTACTAAAAAGGTATAGACATCTACTGGTGTAGAAACGTACACGAATTCAATACCGAAAATTTTCTAGTAAGGTGTAAAGATCTTCCCGTGTAGAAATCTACTTGGATTCAGTACTTAAAATTATTCAGTACTAAAAAGGTGTAGAAATCTTCACTACTACAAAATCATGTAGAATTGTACAGGATGTAGTACCTACTTCGATCGACCGATGATTTTTTTCTACCTCGCGACAAAAAAAAAATCTCTCTCACACAAACACACAGTAATGTTATTTTCTACCTCGCGACAAAAAAAATCACTTTTTCTACCTCACAACAAAAAAAAACAATCTACCTCGCAACAAAAAAAAATACACTTCATAATCTGCCTTCTTACATCCGACTTATTTGAGTAGAGTGTTGGTTCTTGCAATCAACACTCCGTCCGAGAACGTGGGATCCGACCCTCTTTGAGCACAACGATCCGTTCTCATTTATTTTAGTCCGAAATAACAGCCTTGTACTGGAAAAGAAGTAGTTAGCATTTGACGAGAAGGGGATTTGCTGGATAGATATTGTTTGGACTGCAGCCTTACATATACGTCTTGAAATCAATGAACTGGCTTTGTCCCTTGCAATTATATCAACAGGAACAAGGTACTGTTTTTCGTGACATGGAGTAAGAAGTATTCTACGGCAGCAACAACAATTTCATCGGGACGATTGTCGGAACGTCGGAACAAGCAAAGGTAAGAATGAGAGAGATCGGCATCGGCATCGGCATCGGCATCGGCATCGGCATCGGCATCAGCATATTGGTCTTCCACTCCACCAGCATTACTGATTCCCTTCTGTTTTCTTCTTATTTTCACAGGAACAGATCGGAAGCAACCATCGAATTGGAATCGGAAGCAACCATCGAATCGGAAGCAACCGAATCCGATTCGGAAGCAACAAATCTTCCCCTGTAGGTGCGCTGAATTTTCCCTGATTGGTGATCTGAAATTTCCCTGATCGGAAGCAACCATCGAATCGGAAGCGGAAGCAACCATCGAATCGGAAGCAACCGAATCCGATTCGGAAGCCACGAATCTTCCCCTGTAGGTGCGCTGAATTTTCCCTGATTGGTGATAATTACGAATCGATCGGCATGTACATTATCATATTATTCTGTTGTTATTATTTACTCTATGTAGTACATCAATAGATACTCACCCATTTTGTTCAATTATCATATCATATATTTGAATAGGATCGCCGGCAACAACAACGGCAACGACTCGTCGATTCGACAGCAAGCGGCAGCAAGAGCAACAGCAGCAAGTGGCAGCGAGAGCAACAGCGGAAAGCGGCAGCAAGAGCAACGGCGGAAAGCGGCAGCGAGAGCAACAGCAGCAAGCGGCAGCGAGAGCAACAGCGGAAAGCAGCAGCGAGAGCAACAGCAGCAAGCGGCAGCGAGAGCAACAGCGGAAAGCGGCAGCGAGAGCAACAGCAGCAAGCGGCAGCGAGAGCAACAGCAGCAAGCGGCAGCGAGAGCAACAGCGGAAAACAGGAGCAAGAGCAACAGCAGCAAGCGGCAGCGAGAGCAACAGCGGAAAGCAGGAGCAAGAGCAACAGCAGCAAGCGGCAGCAGCAAGAGCAACAGCAGCAAGCGGCAGCAGCGAGAGCAACAGCAGCAAGCGGAAACGATTGAACCCACCGCAACCGGAAACGATAACACCAATCGATCCAACACCAATCGATCTGCAACACGAATCGATCTGCAAAACAAATCAATCCAACACCAATCGATCTGCAACACCAATCGCTCCAACACCAATCGCTCCAACACCAATCGATCTGCAACACCAATCGATCCAACACCAATCGATCCAACACCAATCGATCTGCAACACGAATCGATCTGCAAAACGAATTGATCCAACACCAATCGATCCAACACCAATCGATCTGCAACACGAATCGATCTGCAAAACGAATCGATCTGCAAAACGAATCGATCCAACACCAATCAATCTGATCCAACAGCTCCTCCACCGGGGATCCGGCATCAAATCGATCCTAATCCACAGGCGCTCAGCAACGAATCTTCGGCATAGAAACGCTCCTCCTCCACCGGCACCGGCGCTCGTCAACGAATCAGCGAAACGTTCTTCCTCCACCGGCGCTCGGCAACGAATCAGCGAAACGCTCCTCCTCCACCGGCAAGCGGCAACAAATCAGCTAAACGCTCCTCCTCCTCCTCCACCGGCAAGCGGCAACGAATCGTCGGCATCAAAAGCAATCGGTCTTCCACTCCATCGTCGGCAACAGCAACGGCAATTGGTCTTCCACTACATCATCGGCAACAGCAACGGCTATTGGTCTTCCACTCCAATGTTGAATTGTCTTGTCGTCGTCCTCCAACAACAATTCGTCCCGGCATTATCATATCATATATTCAAATAGGATCGTCAGCAATGACAACGGCAACGACTCATTGATTTGACAGCAAGCAACAGCAACAGCCACCGGGAAGGATGGAGCCGCAGAGCGAGAGCAACAAGAGCAACCGGGCGGGGGCTTGGAGGCCCATTTTTTAGCCACATTTTGCCCATCATCTTTCCCATCCATGTTGAGTCGTTTTTTTCTGATCCGCTGGATCAATCGATTCGAAACTTGGGCGGCGTGTTCTTATATATGTAATGAAGAGGACCCTGCAATATCATTGCTGTTGGTGCCGTTGGTCCAGAGATATCTGCTGTGACTGTTATTTGGGTTGCTTCCTTGAAATATAGCCGAATTTTGCCCCTCTGTTTCACCGGTTCGATTCTTCTGATCTTCTGGATCAATCGATTCGAAACTTGGGCGGCGTGTTCTTATATATGTAATGAAGAGGACCCTGCAATATCGTTGCCCGCGGTGACGTTGGTCCAGAGATCTCTGCTGTGACTGTTATTTGGGTTGCTTCCTTGAAATATAGCCGAATTTTGCCCCTCTGTTTCACCGGTTCGATTCTTCTGATCTTCTGGATCAATCGATTCGAAACTTGGGCGGCGTGTTCTTATATATGTAATGAAGAGGACCCTGCAATATCGTTGCCCGCGGTGACGTTGGTCCAGAGATCTCTGCTGTGACTGTTATTTGGGTTGCTTCCTTGAAATATAGCCGAATTTTGCCCCTCTGCTTCACCGGTTCGGTTCTTCTGATCTTCTGGATCAATCAATTCGAAACTTGGGCGGCGTGTTCTTATATATGTAATGAAGAGGACCCTGCAATATCGTTGACAGCGGCGACCTCTGTATGGAGATATCTGCTGTCGCCGTTATTTGGGTTGCTTCCTTGAAATACAACCAAATTTGTCACTTTTCTATGTTGAGTCCGTTCCTTCTAATCCGCTCAATGGATCAATACGAAACTTGGCAGGCGTCTTCTCATAGATGTAATCAAGGGGACTCTGCAATATCGTTGCTGTTGGTGTTGTTGTTATAGAGATATCTGCTGTCGCCGTTATTTGGGTTGCTTCCTTGAAATTCAACCAAATTTGTCACTTTTCTATGTTGAGTCCGTTCCTTCTAATCCGCTCAATGGATCAATACGAAACTTGGCAGGCGTCTCCTCGTAGATGTAATGAAGAAGCCCCTGCAATATCGTTGGTGTTGGTGTCGTTGTTATAGAGATAGTTGCTGTCGCCGTTATTTGGGTTGCTTCCTTGAAATACAACCAAATTTGTCACTTTTCTATGTTGAGTCCATTCCTTCTGATCCGCTCAATGGATCAATACGAAACTTGGCAGGCGTCTCCTCGTAAATATAATGAAGAAGCCCCTGCAATATCGTTGGTGTTGGTGTCGTTGTTATAGAGATAGTTGCTGTCGCCGTTATTTGGGTTGCTTCCTTGAAATACAACCAAATTTGTCACTCTGCTATGTTGAGTCCATTCCTTCTGATCCGCTCAATGGATCAATACAAAACTTGGCAGGCGTCTTGTCATATATGTAATCAAGGGGCCCCTGCAATATCGTTGGTGTTGGTGTCGTTGTTATAGAGATAGTTGCTGTCGCCGTTATTTGGGTTGCTTCCTTGAAATACAACCAAATTTCTCCCTTCTGCTTCACCGGTTTGATTCTTCTAATGTGCTCAATCAATCGATTCGAAACTTGCAGGCCTTGTCCTTCTTAGTATAATGAACGGATCCCTGCAATATCGTTGCCCGCGGTGACTTCAGTATGGAGATATTAATATTCACCGTTTTTTTTCCTTGTTTACCTTCAAAATGGACCTTGCGTGTTCAATGCTTTGCCGGTTAGATACTTCCAATCCACTCAATCAATCGATTCGAAACTTGCAGGCCTTGTTCTACTTAGTATAATGAACGGATCCCTGCAATATCGTTGCCCGCGGCGCCTTCAGTATGGAGATATCTGCTGTCCCTTGGGTTTGAAGGGGGTGTTTTCTGTGGAGGTGAAAATTCGGATTTGGAGTCCTCTGCTAGGCCCTCCTATTGCTTCTAACGTGTACGGCAGATCCCTTTGAGACTTGCAGGCCTTGTTAGTATTGTTGTCTAGAATCGTTTGCCTATCCTACCAACTTTTTGGAGTTCTTGGTTTATGAGATACAAGGGGGGGGGGACAGGTCCCTATCCGTTGTAATGAAAATGGGATTGTTTGGAGTTGGATTTGAGTTGGAGTTGGAGGATTTGGGACGGAGCCCGTTATATGGTGGCAACATGTTGAGAAAATGAAATAAGTCATTGGTGCACAAGCTGTACACAAAATAGTGCTTGTCACGAAAAGAATATGATATCCTTAACCCTAAAATAGTTATTTTATTTGATGAGTGACGAGATATTGTCTCAAAAGTAAAGGTGTGCGACGCGCGAGGTATTTTAGTAGACACGCGACCTAAAAAGATAGGAAATTTAAAAAATAGGGTCGAGAATTGTAAAAATACCGCGCGATAGCCCGCGGGGGGTAGAGAAACAGTTCTTGGACGTACATGATACACGATTGGTATGATTTCATCCGGTGGTACAACCTACAGGATAAGTCGGAGAAATATGGACGATGGCTGGGCCCATGTGGAGATACTTACGGAGGTGGCGATTGTCATTATGTATTGTATAAGACAGGAAAAGTACACATAACAAACCGCACGCGGCCTATATCCGAAGTAGAGTGGAAGCACCCAGACACTATCCTGCAGTTGGAGGAACACAACAAACTACTTAATGAAAGGATTGGTGATGAGGCAAAGCCCTCAGATACTTACCTGGAAAATGAGTTAGAAGAACCACCCTTGGGCCTATTCGATGGCAAATATGAGGGTGAGGACGAGGTACTTATGGCTGAGCCAGAGGCGTCTTCTCCGGACATCAATGGTTTAACTGACAATCTTGACGAGTACCTTGGAAGCCAAGTGTTACTGCAGATAGGGGACCAACGGATCTGCGGTACGGTTAATAACCGGTACAGGGACGCAAGTGGGATCTTAGTTGGTAAAAAGAATAACAGTCCACTACTAGACACAAGATCCTATGAGGTTTCTATGCCAGATGGATCCATCGAGATCTACACCGCAAATGTGCTTGCGGAGAATCTCTATTCCTCTGTGGATGACGAGGGGTACATGTACTGTCTCCTGAACGAGCTCCTTGACTATGAAAAAGGTAAGGAGGCTCTCACAATACAGCAGGCAACTATCACTACTAAGTCCGGACAAACACGGACTAAGCCAACAACCAAAGGGTGGAGAATCCTGCTCAGTTGGAAAGATGGAACTTCTTCTTTGGCGAAATTAAGTGACATGAAGGAAAGTTTCCCCGTCAAAACAGCTCTATTTGCCAAGAACACGGCATAATAGATGAACCAGCGTTCAAGTGGTGGGCCTATCGAGTAATTTGAAAGAAGGATCGGATTATCCCCAGCGCCAAGACCAAATATTGGACCAAATCCCATGAGTATGGGGTTAAATTACCGAAAACAATTGCCAAAGCAAGAAGGATAGATGAAGAATCTGGCAGTGACTATTGGGCCCGGGCTATCGCAAAAGAAATGAAGAACAATTTCATAGCCTTTGATTTCAACGACGAGGACAAAGTACCGGTGGCACATACAAAAATCACCATGCACATGGTATTTGATGTTAAGATAGATCTAACCCGGAAGGCCAGACTTGTTGGGGACGGGCATAAAGTGCCTGAAATATCACGGGAGTATACTTACTCAAGCGTGCCCAGCAGGGATTCAGTCCGGATGTTCTTCCTAGTTGCTGCACTTAACAACCTTGAGGTCTTAAGTGCCGACATCCAAAACACATACTTAAACGCACCGATAAAGGAAAAATACTAAACAGTGGCTACGTTGGAACAAGGGTTTGCACCAGAGTTATGTGGAAGGCCCTGCAAAATTGTAAGGGCCCTATATGGTTAACCAGTTGCGGGCGCATCATTTTGATCTCATTTGTCTGAGCACTTAAGGGGACTTGGATATAAGTCTTGCAAAGTGGATCCGGATGTATATATGCGGCCGGCTATAAAGAAAGATGGCTTGGCATATTATGAATACTGTGTGGCATATGTGGATGATATCCTCGTATGTGGAATGGACCCAAAATTCCAAATGGATGCAATCCAAAGGCAATTCAAATTGAAGGATGGGACGGTGGAACCACCCACTTTCTATCTAGGAGCAGACATTGGCAAAACGTCCGTTGATGGGGCTGAGTATTGGTCCATGTCTTCAACTAAGTATACGTCCAAAGCTGTTAAATCTGTTGAAGAGGAATTGAGTAAAGGGCAATATGCCTTCAAGATACTCCCGAAATCTGCAAAATCACCATTGGTAACTGGATATAGGCCTGAAATTGACGCCTCACCGGAATTTGGTCCGGAGAAACAAAACTATTACCAGGGTTTAATAGGTATACTTCGTTGGATATGTGAACTCGGAAGGCTAGATATTGTCATGCATGTTTCACTTATGTCCCGGTATCTTGCACAGGCCCGAGAAGGGCATCTAAACCAATTGTTTCATTTGTTTGCATACTTAAAGAATTACAGCAAATTGAAGTTGGTGTTTGACTGCTCCATCCCAGAACTTGACAAATCAGTATTCCATGAATGTGACTGAGCTGAATTTTATCCGGAAGCGGGGGAACTAATTCCTCCAGATATGCCCGAGCCATGAGGAAAGGCCGTAACTACCACATGCTTCGTGGACGCCGACCACGCCGGTTGCAAGGCTACTAGGAGATCTCATACGGGAATCATCATCTTTGTTAACAGGGCACCAATCCTATGGTTCTCTAAGAGGCAAACAACCGTTGAAACATCCACGTTTGGCTCAGAAATTGTGGCACTTAAGATTGCAATTGAAATGGTAGAAGGCCTACGGTATAAGCTCAGAATGATGGGCATACCTATGGAAGGACCGACCAACATGTATTGTGACAATGACTCGGTTGTTAAGAATGTAACACACCCGGAAAGCCCTTGTAAGAAGAAACACAACAGTATTGCATACCACAAGGCACGCGAATGCATTGCAGGAAAGATTGTCCGGATTGGCAAAGAACCCGGTGAAACTAATATTGCAGACATAATTACTAAGCTTATGGGCGGAGTGAAGCTATTTTCCTTATGTAGGAGATGCATGTGGAGGTGCAAATAAGAGGACCGACTCTTAAGGTATCTTCTACAAGTAGTACTAATACTACGAGTACGAAGACACGGGGACTCTAGAAAAGCGCCGGTAACAAACGTACAGACGTACGGACATTCGAAGATATACACAAATGAGATACACTAACACATGTACAACTAACAGGCAAATAAGCGAGCTGACTCCCCGAATCGCTAAACAGTACTAAAGGTGCGCTACTAATAGTGCACCAATAGAGGTTTGATCCAAGAAATCATCTTATATGAAAACACTCACAAAATCTAAATACTAATACTTGAAATCACTGAATACTACTAGACCTACCTAGTACTAGATTACACGCGTAAACGTGTTAGTGAAGTAATAAGCTCACGAGAGCAAAACTAGACCTCGGTATCACCTACGGTACCAGTAGAATGCCTTTTTCAAATCTCGTACCCTGCATGATGTCCGTTTCAAATCTCATACCCTGTCCCCGCACATCTACTAAAAACCAAAAAATAATATCATACCCTGTCTTTCCCTATGTATTATATTCACTCCAAATGCCATATCCTGTCATGGCATATCAAATCGAGTGATAAGAGGCGTATATATTTTTGTTGATGTATTTATTTTTAGTAAGGGGGACCCTTCAGTGTGCTTGAAGGTTTTTGAGAAACAGATAGTCTACTTTTAGTACATATGCCCAATAAACACTCTGTTTTCAGATCGGTTTTAAGTCCCATCTTTAAATACCTTCTTTCAATACCTTTTTCACATACGGTGCTAAATACCTCCTTTAAATACCTCCTTAAAATATGGCGCTAAATACCTTCTTTAAATACCTGTTTAAATATGGCTCGTTGGCCTGTTGTTGCTGCTGTTGCTGTTGCTGAACAGTTGCTGTTGCTGTTGCTGTTGCTGTTGTTGCAGTCCACCCATCCCGTTTGATGTCTGCCGGTCCCCTTCGATGACCCCAGTGCCGATGACAGCAAGTATTGCTTCAAATTCACCACCCCGTGCTATTTGTGTGGGACAGACACGGGATTTTGCTGCAGTCTTTGTTGTTTTCTTGGCCAGGGTGGACAATGGGGACTGCAAGTCCCGTTCCATGACCCCAGTGCCAACAATGGCATGTATTGCTTCAAACTCACCACCCCATGTTATTTCTGTGGGACGGATGTGGGTTGCTCTTGCTGCCGCCGCTCTGTTGTCGCTCTCGTTGCCGCTCAACTCTCACTTAGCAAACAAAACGGGGGAAACAAAATGAAACAGAGAAAAAACAGAACGGAACAAAAATGGAACAGAACAATCAATCCTGATCTCATTGCAGATATTTATCTTGTTGTCCTTGCTCATTGCCCTTGCTTGTTGCTCTCACTGCTCCCCGTTGTTGCCGCTTGTTGTTGCTGTCGCTGTTGCTGTTGCTCTCGCTGTGGCTCTGGCCGCTTGCTCTTGCCACTTGCTCTCGCTGCTTGCTGCTCCTCACTGTTGCCATTCTTGCTCTCACCGCTTGCTGTTGCCACTTGCTGTTGCCGCTTGCTGTTGCTCTTGCTGTTGCTCTTATCGTTGTTGCTCTCATCGTTGTTGCTCTTGCTGTTAGAAGTATTTTAAGAAGGTTTTTAGCGCCGTATTTTAAGAAGGTATTTCAAGAAGGTAGTTAGCACAGTATTTTAAGAAGGTATTTAAGGCCCTATTTTGCACTGTACTTCATGACCACTGTGAGTACTTTTTAATTTGAAACTAGAACTATATTTATCCAAATATTATGCCCCACTAGGGAGCTTTGGAAATACATAGGGAAAGACAGAGTATGAGGTTTGTTGGTTTTTAGCAGATATGCCGGGACAGGGTATGAGATTTGAAATGGACATTATGCAGGGTATGAGATTTGAAAAAGCCATTTTAGGTGATACCGGCGGGTTATGAGATTTTCTGAATTGTAAAGACGGGGTATGAGAGGTGATTAATCTCATACCCTGTCTTTACGATCCAGAAAATCTCATACCCTGCCGGTATCACCTAAAATGACTTTTCAAATCTCATACCCTGCATAATGTCCATTCCAAATCTCATACCCTGCTATATTAAGATTCAAATCTCATACACTGTCCTAGCATATCTACTAAAACCAAGCAATCTCATACTCTGTCTTTCCCCATGTATTTCCAAAGCTCCTTAGTGAGGGGCATAATATTTGGATAAACATAGTTCTAGTTTTAAGTTAAGTACTCATAATGGTCATGAAGAACAGCGCAAAATAGGACTCTAAATACCTTCTTAAAATTCTGATCTAACTACCTTCTGAAAATACCTTCTTGAAATACGGCGCTAAAAACCTTCTTAAAATACTTTTAACAGCAAGAGCAACAACGATGAGAGCAACAACGATGAGAGCAACAACGATGAGAGCAACAGCGAGAGCAACAGCGATGAGAGCAACAACGATGAGAACAACAGCGAGAGCAACAGCGCGTGGCAACAGCGCGCAGCAACAGCGCGCAGCAACAGCGCGCAGCAACAGCGCGTGGCAACAGCCCGCGGCAACAGCCCGCGGCAACAGCCCGCGGCAACAGCCCGCGGCAACAGCCCGCGGCAACAGCCCGCGGCAACAGCCCGCGGCAACAGCCCGCGGCAACAGCCCGCGGCAACAGCCCGCGGCAACAGCCCGCGGCAACAGCCCGCGGCAACAGCCCGCGGCAACAGCCCGCGGCAACAGCACGCGGCAACAGCCCGCGGCAACAGCCCGCGGCAACAGCACGCGGCAACAGCACGCGGCAACAGCCCGCGGCAACAGCCCGCGGCAACAGCCCGCGGCAACAGCCCGCGGCAACAGCCCGCGGCAACAGCCCGCGGCAACAGCCCGCGGCAACAGCACGCGGCAACAGCACGCGGCAACAGCACGCGGCAACAGCACGCGGCAACAGCAGGTGGTGAGAGCAGGTGGTGAGAGCAATGATAGCAACAGTGAGGAGCAAGCGGCAAGAGCGAGCGGCGAGAGCAACAGCAAGAGCGAGCGGCGACAGCAACAGTGAGCGGCGACAGCAACAGCAACAACAAGCAGCAACAATGGCAAGCAGTGAGAGTGACAAGCAATGGCAACAAGCAAGGACAATGAGAGCAAGATCTGCAATGAGAGCAAGATTGGTTGTTTCATTCTGTTTTTGTTCCGCTCTGTTTGTTCTCTGTTTCATTTTGTTTGCCCTGTTTTGTTTGCTAGTAAGCAAGAGTTGAGCGACAGCAACAGCGGCGACAGAGTGGCAACAACAAGAGCAACCCACATCCGTCCCAAAGAAATAACATGGGGTGGGGAGCTTGAAGCAAGACTTGCCCTGGTTGGCGCCGGGGTCATCAAACGGGATGGGGAATGAATTCATTGTGGTTGCGGTTGTCGTTTGCCATCGTTGTCACCTCTTAGCCCACTGCCGCTCATCACCAGCTCCCGCTGTAGCAACGAACACCGGTAGTCTGATATATCTGGGACAGCACCAGCAGCAGAGTCGCCGTCATTTTTAATTTCTTCGCCAGCGTCCATCTTGTCCTCTGCAGGATACGTTCTACTACAAACACCACCAACACCCCATAATAACCAATGATTGGCCCGCGCCATATTTTATTGTCCGTCCAGGCCAAGAAAACAACAAAGACTGCAGCAAAATCCTACGACCGTCCCACACAAATAGTAAGGGGTGGTGAATTTGAAGCAATACTTGTCGTTGTCAGTGCACCGCAACAACAGCAAAAGCAACAGCAACAGCAACAGGCTGACGAGCCATATTTAAGCAGGTATTTAAAGAAGGTATTTAGCGCCGTATTTTAAGAAGGTATTTAAAGAAGGTATTTAGTGGCATTATTTAAGAATGTATTTAGAGAAGTCCTATTAAGATATGGGACTTAAAACAAGCTGAAAACAGAGTGTTTATCAAGCATATGTATGTACTGAAAATAGACTCTATCTGAAAGCACAATTAAGGGTCCTGTTTGCTAAAAGTAAATATGTTAGCAAAAATGCATATGTCTATTATGACTCAATTTGATATACCATGACAGGATATGGCATTTTGAGCTTTGGAAATACAAAGGGAAAGACAGAGTATGAGATTTGTTGGTTTTTGTTAGTAGATATGCCAGGACAGCAGTGTATGAGACTTGAATCTTAATATAGCAGGGCATGAGATTTGAAAAAGGCGTTCTAGGTGATACTAACGGGGTATGAGATTTTCTGAATTGTAAAGGCGGGGTATGAGATAAATCACCCAAGAGCAAGAGGCACATTCTTACGCTGAGACTGTACATGAAACGAAAACGAAAACGATTTTGAATTAGGTTAAGTTGAAAATGGTTAACCCCACACAGCATTAACTAAAAACAAAGCAAAAACACAGTATTTGATTTATTTGATTCATTCTGAATCGGTCTCATTTTTTATTGAATGTGATTGGATAATTTTCTTGCATGTGATTGGATAATTAAATTTGCTGTGTTCTTTTGTTAATCTCTTTTTAGTTGAGAATCATATCTCAGCAAAAATTCCTTCCAGTTGTGTTGAGATCTTAATCTTAACTAAAAACAGAAGGCACAGAGTTTTTACATTATGCGCATTTTAACCATTCTGATTGGATAATATATTCTTTTTGTTTTTGTTTTGGTTTCATAGCCACAGCCTTATTGAGTGATTTCCACCACCACAGAGTGTATACTACTTCTAGTTAATAAAAAATATTCACGAGTGAATACATTGAACAGATTTTTGGCGCACCCAATGGATGAATATTTTTATTAACTGACAAATTTGGAACTTGGAATCCCTAAGTAAGAAACAGTACCTGTCTGTGTAATCACTACCCACACCACCTGCCTGCCTATTTTGGCAAGCAAGGCTGTTCAGTTGAAAATTTCAGAATTTTTCATGTACCGGCTTTCGTTACCCTCACTAAAACATGCAAGTTGCTCTCCAGCAAACACTCTTTCTGTTTTAAATTGACAATCAATCAAACAGCATGGCGCTGGAGTTAGCACTGCTTAAATAATACTATGACAACTACTTAGCCCCTGATTACAATAGTCCACTGCATGGTGACAAAGATAGGAGAAGAAGGGATCATAGAACTCCTAGGATTGCAATTAAGAGATACAGTCAATCTGCTTTTGTGTATCTGTATCAATCCGGCAATGATCAAGTCCTTCCCAATTGCTGTGGAGTTGACCATGTACTAGTATTCAGGGAGCTCCTACATTTATTCAAGCCGTACACTGTTGATAAGAACACCAGATTGATTCGGAAGTTTAAGGAACAAAAAAGCCAAGACTTTGGTAAACAAAGAGAATTTGATGCAACCAGATGCCTTGCTCTTGTCTTATTCTGGTTCTGAACACAGGGATCAACAGCAAGAGCAGTTGCTCTAGCGTTTGGATTAACAGCTTCTCCTATGTGCAGATGGCTGAAATTCAGATGCAAGCTCCTTGTTTCTGCATTAAAATACCATTCTGCTGCAAAAGTTTGCTTGCCAAATGCAGAAGAGACTCAACAATTCATCGATGTGATTGCTGCAAAGTATCCAGCGCTAGGTCCACACAGAGTGTGGGGTGCTTGCGGCAGGCTTAATCTGCATCTCCAGCAGTCTGGTGGCTGGATGAAATAGAACCAATACTATAATGGATGGACAGCAGGTACATATGTGAACAGTGTCTTTCTTTTTTGCCCGGATGAGAGGATCCGGGCTTGGGTCTTGAATGCTCCTGGGTCTTGGCATGATAGTACTCAGGTTGACTATGGGCTATACAAAAAGATGGAGCTCATGTATGATATGTACAAGGCAAAGATTGTTGTTGATTTGGCATTAAAGTTATCTACAAATGGCTATCTGATTAGAAGTAGTCAACACGACCCTCTGAAAACTCCTGCAGAAATACGTGAGGGTACTCCTGATGAAGAGGCCGCGGCAATTAAAAAAGCAGCCCTTTGCAAAGCTGTTACAGTAAACAGACAAGCAACTACTAGCATAAGATAGATGCCTGAGTGGGGGATGAGACAGATCCAAGGTGGGTTCCCTTGACTCAAAGATAACATTTTGCTGGAAGAAACTGGAGACAGGAGGATCATTCTGAAGCTGATTGTGTTGTTGTACAATTTCCAGACAGCTAGAGTTGGAATCAACACCATACTGAACACCTACATGAGTGAGACTGAAGGTTTCAAGTCGTATGGATTCTTCTCGTACAAATTGGTACCAACCAAAACTGCAAACAATGCATTTTAGAGCAGAACCAATAATCAGTAGTAGTTCTGAATTAAGTTCCAGCAAATTAGCACTATTTAGAGCAGTCGACAGTACATCCAAATAATTTTGCTCCAGCGCACCTCTAGTGGTTTTGGATCCCTTTTTTAAGGGGTTGTAATAGATTTTTTCTATTGTCTTTGTGGGCTAAGTTTCTGTCTGGATCAATGTTGATACTGTTGTTGAGTTTGACTGCTAATTTGATTACTATTTTAACTAACTAACTAATCGATTCCAAATCTAACTAACTAATCGATTCAAAATCGCTGTTGTTGTCACTGCTGTCATCACCATTGCAGAGATGGAGACTGTTCACTTTTTTTAGCTTCCCTTCAGCAGTGGTAACTTGGGGAGTAATAGGACGTCTAGTACCACCACCACCACCACCACCACCACTAAATTGAGCAAGGAGTGCCTGCAATAACACCTTCCTTTCTTGATCTGCCTGGTTCTGCCATCTTTGCTGGAGTTCCAATAACTGCTGGGCTGAAGCTTTCTATCATCACGTCCCTCTTGCAGTACCGCAGCAATCACTTTCAACATCTGAGATTTGTTGTCTTCTTTGTGATTGTAATGTCTCTTCTTGGTACCACTAATGATACTGGGAGGAGTCAGCTCTGCTACTGCTGATGCTGCTTCCGGCTGGGCTGCTTTGGGCTGGGTAACTTCTTTGGGTTGTGTTGGTTGAGTTTGTTGACCAAGTAGAAGTGGTACTGGTTGAGTTGGTTGATCATTTGGTCGTCCAGGATCATTTGGTTGTCCAGCAACAGCAACAGCAACAGCAACAGCAGGAGGAGGTACAAACTCATCTCTTTCAAGATCATACATTTCTTCTCCATCTCCAATGCTAGCCTTCTGGCCTATCAGTTCCTTGAGTTCCTTTGCCTCATTAATCTCCCATTTCATCTTTGGATTGCCAGTTGGTGCCTTCTTCCGGTGCAATCAATTGTATTTGTTGTGTATGGATTAAGTGTCCCTCCCAGCACATTTTCAACATTTAGGTCTCTAACACTGTCCCAGTCTTCTCCTCCAATGGGTAAGATAGCTCTAATGGCAGCAAACATGCTCTCCAACTTGGCCTTGGTGTAGTTGCCGGCGCTGGCTTTCCTGCCTCCAGTTGCGGGCATGTTGATTGTTACGATCAATGGTATTGCTGGTGTTTCTGTTTCTCTTTCTTTTTGTGACCAGCCGAACCGAATTGATTCATCCGAGGAATCATCTAATAACATAGGATGTTCGTTTCACATGTTCGCGAACCTATTTTTATGTGCTTCATCTTACTGGTTGGAATTGCTGAAAGTGGTTATTCTACCAAGTCAGAGGAAATTACCATTAACCGTTAAACTGCGCACAATTGTTAAGGCTGAGGTCTGTCTTTTCTCTGACTTAGTATTAATAATCTCTTATTATTTTTTACCAAAAAAGGGTTGAAGTCAGACTCCTCACTGACTGACTTGCAGGCGCGCAATTCTTCACTTCTTGAGTATTAATAATGCATTTATTATGACTGGAATGAATTAATAAGTCAAATTATTTTAAAGGAGTCAGCGTAGGTTTTGTACTGGACACTTGCTTATTTTAGTACCACATCACTTCTATCCAACGGACCAAACCCGAACCCACACCCAAAGAGTGATCACCACTCCAGTTTTTAATATCAATATCATAAAGAACTGATGATGGAACATAAATTAAGACAGCCCTACCCGCTGGGACTAAATTCGCCGGCCGAGGTGAATCCCAAAACGTTTTCTAAAATGATTTCTGTTTTTCGATATTCAACTAAACATGATGTGTTCTTTGATACTCAACAAAATGGGATCCATTTCCATGATCAGTTGACATGATTGCTTTGAGTGATTTGCAAAAGAAAGAAAATCTAATTTGCAATTTGCACGTGATTCCACTATGTAATACCCGAGTACATGATTTTACTAGATAATAACTGGTTCCACTTCATAATTTCTACTTTTACAACAAAATGCTCATAATTTCTAACTTGGAACAAAACTCTGCTTCTTTTTTGGCTCTGTAAACTTTGCTAAGCCAAATAATCTTGGATTGGAATCAACCATGGGATTCCTCCTCCACCAATCTACTAAGCTGATGCTAAGCAAAACAATCTTTGAATCGTCAAATGGAATCAACCATGGGATTTGTTGGAACAATTAACAATCGCCTCTCCAATCCGCTCTCCACCCTGCTCTCCAATCAACTCTCCAATTAACTCTCCAATTGACTCTCCTCTCCAATCAGCGGCTCTCCTCTTCAATCGAATTGACTCTCCTCTCCAATCAAATCGACTCTCCTCTCCAATCAAATTGGCTCTCCAATTGGCTCTCCAATCGGGTCTCCAATTGACAACTCTCCTCTCTCCACTTGACGACTCTCCTCTCCAATCAACAATCTACAAGTCAAACCGTTTGCAAAGTGTTTGATGCTTTGGGGACGAACTACAAATTGATTGTTGATTCGTTGGTGGTGGTTGGACTACTAACAACGAGTTGAAATGACTTAGTATCCTCCTGGACATGGTTGTGGAATGATTTCAGTGTAGTCTTTGTCTTCATTAAGGCATTGCCTTCCTCCAGAATTGCCTCTAAGGATTCTCCAGCATCAACTCTCTCCTTCACGAATTCTATAATACACCTGAGTTACGAGAACTGCTTCTGCTTGGCTGCATTATAATGTTTCCTCCATTGGTTGCCGAATCTCTTTTCAAGCTCTTCAATCCCTCCTTTGAAGTCCTCAAGTCCAAACCACTCCTTCCACATTGAGGAAACCGCCGAATGATGTCAGATCAACGTTTTTTGAATGTTAGTACTACCCGCCGCGCCGATTGTTGTTCTTCTTCTTGTTGCTTCTGCTTCTGTTGGGAGATGAAAGGAAGCCATGTGCTGCAGGAAATGGTGCAGTTGTAACGTAAGCTGAACGTACTACAAAGCTACATATTACAATCTACCGTACAAATAGTACTATCTAAGATACCATCTTTACAGCAATTGTTGGTTGATGGCGTCTTGTTTCTCTTCAAATTTTCTAACCTTAGTGTCTATCCGTGTAACGTCCTTTGAAACATTATAGACTTTGGAATGAATGTTGTGAAGCCGGTTGCAAAACCCTGGAAGCGCCATATCCACACTCCGTTGGATTGAGCTACTACCTTGCTCCTCATTGTCTCCCACTCCCATAAGCTTTTTGACAACTACTGCTGCTTGATAAGTGTGGGTGTTGAAATTGAGCAAGGCAAAGAGGCGACTTTGGCTCCCTTTGTGTATCAAGACCGCGGTATCCTGCGGTACGACGCATTGCAGATTCAACACCCATCAAGTAGAAGCCCAACGCGCCAATGGGACACATGTTAACGTCTCTGTGTCTCAAAACACGTCCATACAAAGTTTTCTGACCATTTATTTTCCCTGTCATGATTTGCACCATAAAGATCAGGCAGGAGTATGCGCCTTTGTCAGATTTGATGATACTGCACAGATCCAACAATTTTCATTTGAATACGGACTTGCCGCGCAGAACACCACAATGCGTCATAAGGAAACAGAATCGGTCCCTCAAGGCTGTGACATGGTAGTTATGTTTGTACCAATGCTTAGAGAACAAGAAAGCCTTGATTTGCTTGATACTTTTCACCGTCATGTACTACAGTGACGACGCGTGATCGATTTTCTTGTTGTGCCACATCTTCTTGATCCATTGAGTTCTTACTTTGACAACGCGGAGCAACTGTGTAATCCTGTCAGTACAAAGGTGTTCCTTTGTAAAAGTGTTGGCATTCTGACTCCTCTGATACCGCAATATTTTGAGGATGGAACAGAAGTATTGATTTCACCCTATCATAACCTACAGGGTCTGACTCCAGCATCAACTCACAAGAAGAAGCACCAGCGCCATGATTGCTGTTGTAGTTCGCCATCACCGTGTGGTAGTTGTCGGACGTCAAAAATTTGCATTCAGGATTGTCGCTTCTTACGGCTTCTTGTCCTTTGTGTTCAATAGGCCTGATAGAAAAGGAAGCCAAAGACCATTTCTTCAGTCACTATTTGAGTAGAGTAAGAACCACAGGAAGAAAACACGCTGGTACAATACTGAAGAAATTCTTCTCCTTTTCGACCAAAGGCAAGTTGAGTATTAATTGGAATACCATCATTCTTGTCATCGTCATGTTGGACTTGCCGAGCTGCTTTGGCAAATATACCACTTACGTAAGACATTTTTCTTGCTGGAGACCGAGGGGAGTGTTTTGTTGAGGATGGATGGGTGTTGTTCGTGGGTATTGTAAGAAGTGTGCTTGTTGTTGTCTTGTTGTTGCAACACGTTCGTTTCGTCGTTTTTGTGTTTCCGTCATTTTTGTGTCTTTATGTTTGGTTTGGTTCGGTTTGTTGGAATCAAAGTGTATGTGTTTGTTGTGTTTGTGGGCAACAACCCATTGGGGTGCCCTAGTCGCCCTTCTTAACGCTGATTGGCTGAAGAATAATTCAAGTAGTATTGGAGGGCCCGGGGATGTCACATATTGGGTGATTCCCGAAATAGCCTGGGTAGGGGCCCAGATTCAATCTGGGCCTGGGCCCAGATTTAATTCTGTACCATTTCGACCCAGATACCCGTCAACGTGAGCTAACGTCGACCGGTATCTGGGTCCCTACCCAGATTTGCTTGAAATCCAGCATGGAATTCCGGACTGAAGAAAATTTCATTGCCTTATACTCACCCAACAGACAAGTCACACATCCAACGGATCCAACGGATTGCCAATTTTGGCCGCTGCTGCTGATACATGACAAAATGTTTCCATCAAATCATATATTTAATATTGCTCTTGTTATCTGCTGGTGTTGCTATGTGACAACAATGAGGGGGGAGATACATATTCAGCTCTGGACATAATTTTTATATTGTATCATCATCAGCAATGGCACCCAACGCCAATAGAGCACGGGCTGGACGCAGATCGGGTGTGACCAACTACAGCAAAACAGAACTGATCGAATTGCTACACACCATCAGATCAATCCTTCCCATTGGTCCTGAGCAATGGGATCAAGCCGCCCAAATCCATAGAGACAACTTCCCTGACACTGACAGAACTGTTCCCAACCTCTGTAGGAAATTCACAAACCTTTACCGGAAACAAATGCCTACTACCAGCGATCCAAATTGCCCCGAGGAGGTGAAGTTGGCAAAGAAGATCAGGAATTTGATTCATCAAAAGGCAGAAGTTGGTGATGGAGAAGAGGAGTTTGATTTGGAAGAAGGATACATCAATAACAACGACGACATGAGTACTAGTGGTAGTGAGGAAGAGGACGAGGACTCTGACGATGACATTCTTCTTCCTCCAATCCCACTCTGTCAACCTTCACAAGTAACAGAATCCACCCAGCCAACCCAGCCAACTCAACCAACCCAGCCAACTCAACCGACCCAGCCAACTCAACCGGCCCAACCAACCCAGCCAACCCAACCAATCCAACCACCACCACTACGTCAGCCTTCCCAACAAGCAACTGCAAACAAAAACAAGGTTGCCGGGATTGCATTCGTGCACATACCACCTTCCCCAGCAGTACCCCACCAGCTTACGCACGTAGCGGTCCTCTTCTTCCTCCACCACAGGAGCCACCAAGAGACAGTACAAAAGCTTCAAAGTCAACGGCCAGGAGATCCTTGCTTTCTTGAGAGAGAACTCCAAGCTTGAGAGGGAACAAAGGAGAGAGCAATCCCGGCTTGATAGGGAAGAATGACAGGCCATGATGGAATCGTTCAAGTCTGCCATCGTTGACGTTGCCTCCTTATTCGTACGACAACTTTCCAATTCCAATTCTGAAAATGAAGCTGAAGATTCCCCCCAAGCCAGCAATTCCACTTAAGGATTTGGTTCCTGTTTAATGGCAATGTCAGAGTTGGAGTCGGAATTGAAATCAAATAAATTGGAATCAGAATCTGACGAATGAAAGACTGGATTGGTTACTGGATTGGTTCGGGCTTCAAGAGTCCGGCGAAAAAGAGTCTGGCAAATCTGTTGTCGGGTTTTATCAATCTGTAGTTGGTGTAGAACAATCTGTTGTCCGTGTTTAGCAATCTGTTGTTGGTGTTGAACAATCTGTTGGGTGAGTTGTTGTTCGTGTTGTTGTTTGACTTTGGCTTGAAGTGCCTTAAGAAGCTGTTCTTGTTTGGAAGCTACCACCATGATGTTGCTCTTGCCTTTGGAAGAAATCAAATTATGAGCTTTGCAACTTGTCAAGAAAATGAAATAATGAATTACAAAGTACTAGTAAAAATAATGAATTACTAGCAACTACTAGCAACTACCAGTAATATCTCATGCAATTGTAAATTTGGCAGTACATGAAAGTCTCAAATCAGTCGGAATCAAATCGATGGGATTCAACGCCGATTCCCACCTCGGTTCCCATTTTGATTCCCATGTCCATGTATGGAAAAACTGATGGAATTAACCCAATTGGCGCTGTGTTGAACCCCTCTTAAGGAGTTGAACCCATCTTAAGGAGTTGTGCAGTTTTTACGAACCCGAACACCAAAAGCAAAACTACTCCATCCGGATTGAAATTACACATATCTACTCATATTCTTCCAGCTATCCTTCCAGCTAGGCTATCCTTGCAGCTATCCTTCCAGCAAGCTCTAAGCTCATAATTCAAAAACTTTGCAACAGCAAAAGCTATGTCGAAATATAAGCTACTAATTTGTCAATCATTAATCTTTATCTAATACTGACCGAATTGACCATGATCCCACTCAACAAGAACAATCTACTCGGCTACTCACTCAACAACAACAATCTACTTGACCACTCAAAGCAAAATGCGAACATTAAACCGCAACAAACCCTTAAGTCAAAACATCCAAGTCCTTTTGAACCCAACGGCTACCGAGCACCGGCTCAACGGCTCAACGCTTCACTATTCAAACATGCCGGTGGCATCTTACGGTAGATTGTCAGCATAAGAGAAGTATCTGTCCTTCTTATGCATGAAAATATTCAGGATCTGGTTGTGACCGATGGTACTTGTTTCGGTAATTGTATAGAAGAATCACCAGGTTCATTGTGACCTTCTGATCTCCAAATTCCTCCAATAGGAGCTTGTGGTCTTTCAATTGTGGAAACTGCCCCTGGATCATACGCATTCCCCACTCTGACAACTGGCGAAGGGATGTTGCTTCTCTGTTCAATAGAATAGCATCTGCGGTATCCGGATCATTCTGAGAACTTTGCACAAGGCAGTGAAGTCTCCCGGTGGCAACCCTAAATGCAGAGTCCATGCAAACCATTGCCAGGAACTTAGCAAACAGTTCTTCTATTTTATCGTAAACACCATGATTGGCGATTGTGCTGTCATGCCAGCAACCAGGGCAGTTGAAATTGCAAATACGGATTCTCCCATTGGGCGCAAAGACAAAGACACTGTTGGCGTAAGTGTCACTGACCCAACTGTTATAAAAGTAACTCTGAACCATCCAATCCTGTAGAATGCTGAATTTTGACTTTGAGTCCATCTGCAGCGGCCCAGACTCAACGTTGTTGAAGTCTTGGGTATTTGGCGGCAATGGCAGGCAATGTATTCCTCAACTTCTTCTTCTGTTGGGGCTTTAACCATTGCCTTTGGATGCTTCTGCAATACAAACAAGAGAACCTTTCTGGAGAACTTCAACCATTTGTACATAACAGTAGAGGTGAGTCCAAACGCCATAGACACAGATGTTGCAACAGATCCTTGTGTTCTAAACCAATGAAGTACTAGACCAAGACAGCAAGTTGTGTTTGCCTCGCGCTTTCTTCCACTCCATACTCCATTCACATTGACCTTCCGCTTTCGAACGCATCCCGTGTTTTTGTCGATGGTGTATGCATCAAATACTGGTTGAAACATGCGTAGGGGATTGCAAAAGACCTTGTGGTTGACACCACAGCAGTTCAGAAGAGCCTGGTTGTTACCTGACTGGAATAGATAAAGAAAGGGGGACTCGGAATGACGCTGAAGGGCTATCCTTGGTGTTCTCCTATCTCTTCGATGCCTTTCTTCCAACGCATCATCATCATCGTCATCATCTTCTAAAAGATACAAACAAACAAGCAACTCAAGAGACATGGTCAACCAATCGACAAATATTATGTATCAGGTTGAGTCGCCAAAACAAGCTGAACCCACTGAAAGCCGCTAAAAATTTCCAGCACATTTAAACAACAACCCAGATTTTCAATGGTATCAACACGACAATTTGCTATTTTTAATCGTATGAAGTGGACAAATTTGGCCATTACAATAGTCCGAGTGAAGGATCCTTATTCCAAAAAAGAGACTTTGCACACTGGCCCGCCAAAATCTGGGTATGGTGATTTTCATTCCCGAAATACAAAAATCTGGGCCCCTACCCAGACTATTTCGGGAATCACCCATTCGTGTCACATGTTCGCGAACCTATTTTCTCATTGGTTGGAATTGCTAAAAGTGGTTATTCTAGTACCAAGTCAGAGGGAATTACCATTAGCTAACCATTAAAATCGTTGAGACTGAGGTCTGACTTTACTCTGACCTAGTATTTATAATCTCTTATTATTATTATTATCATTATTAGAAGTACTAGTAATAACAGTATCGTACCAGTATCGTACGGTAATACCGCAAAGATTTTTTGGTGTCCTCTTGAAGAATTCTGTTCTTGGATAACATGAAAGTTTATTCCTTTAATAATATTATTAATAATATAATATACATCTGCCCTTTGAGAGGTAATCAATTTGCATCATCATCATCATCATCATAGTCATCAGTGTGCCCATGACGTGATAAATTTATAAAATGAATGCAACCATGCGGATATGAAATTCTCATCGCTGGGGGCCGGGATGGAAGAAGGTTTCGATTGGGCTCCCGTGCGAACTCGCTGGAGGCCATTCGATGACGTTCTCCCTCTCATTCCACCATGCCCTTGATTATTATTATCTTGATGATAATAAGACGACGTAGAGTATGATGAAGTGTATAATGAAGTGTATGATGAAGTGTATGCTGAAGTGTATGATGAAGAGTATGAAGTTGGGGGCATGGTGTTCATGATACTATCGGTCCGAGCATCGGCTTGGGTGGGGTTTTGAAACGACGAAGTCCCAAGTGTCGTCCCAGATGTCGTCGCAAGTGTCGTCCCAGATGTTGTCGCAAGTGTTGTCCCAGATGTCGTTGCAAGTGTCGTCCCAGATGTCGTCGCAAGTGTCGTCGCAGATGACATTGCAGATGACGTCGCAGATGACGACACAGAAGAATGAGAGGAAGAAGAATAAGAGGAAGGAGCATACGTGTGGAATGATCGGGGCACCCCGTCGGTCTCGTCGATTCCCGTCATTCTGTAGTACCAGTTATAATAAGCATTTTCGCCTGCTTTTGAGACTGGTCCTCCGAAGTAGAAGCTATTTCCGTATTGGCCATAGTTTCCATACTGGCCATAGTTTCCATACTGTCCGTAGTTTCCGTAATATCCGTAGTTGCCATACGGACCGTAGTTACCGTACTGGCCATAATTGAAGTAACCTCCAAGGAGACTTGTTAGGTATGCCAAGAAGCTGTTGTACTCATCATCGGTACCTCCTCCATAGTTGTAAATGTGATAGGTCTCTGTATCACCTTCATCATCAACTCTCGCAACAAACGTGCCTTCAAAGTCATCAAACCTCTTGCGAATACCAGGGTCGCCTTCACCGTAGTCGACCAAATATCTCCGCTGGCTCTCTCCCCCGAGTCCTTCTACGAGTGTATCGAGACAGTCGTAAAACATTCCGGGAGTGTGCAGAATCAATGGTTGGGTCATTCGTTCCGTATGAATCAGAGGCTCGTCGCTTCCCTGGCGTTCGAAGAGACATCCATTCGCGAGTCCCTTTCGAACCGGATTGTTTCCAAACAGTTCTTGGTGGTAGTCGAGATGGATCAGTCCCGGAAAGGTGAGCATCAAATCCGTCAAAACCGCTTGATCGTCTTCGCTGTCGTCGAGGTCACTCAACTGTATGATCTTCATCAGGTCCCTGGGGTACCCGGCGATAATTCCGGCATTCGGGTAGACGTTGTTGTATTCTTCGAGTCGTCCACTAGCACTGGAAACGCTTTCGTCCAGAGCACGGTCTCTCATCATCTCCTTCCAAGATGCGACGCTGTCGTTTTCTTCCTTGAGACAGTCCGGGTGTCCCGAGGAACACGCCCTCTGCTTGCGACTCTTTGTGACGGGGTCGAAGTAATCCCCCGGACGAGCGTGGCTCATGGCGGGAGCACAGCACTGGTCTTCCGCGGACATGACCACCGAGTGCGGATGATGCTCGGTGAGCTCGTGGAACCTCCGGAGGAAACGATCCACCGCTTCTGTGGCTTTCTCCTCGTTGTCCGGGACGTTCAGGACGACGTCTCTCGCACCGGCGACGACGATCAGTTCGTCGGGATTCGCAACCTCCAGCAACGGCTTCAGCAGCTTGAGTTTGTCTCCTCCGAACAATCCGTGGTGCTTCAATCGCCCCCCGTACACGGACGTTCGGACGTTGGCGGAGTTGCTGCTCCGCTGCTTGAAGAAATGCACCGAGGACGATTCATCGTGTTCGATTTCGAGTGCCGGGTCGCTGTCGTGCAGCAGGATGTGAACGTCTC
Source organism: Pseudo-nitzschia multiseries (assembly GCA_037355745.1). NCBI lineage: Eukaryota > Bacillariophyta > Bacillariophyceae > Bacillariales > Bacillariaceae > Pseudo-nitzschia > Pseudo-nitzschia multiseries. The sequence continues at coordinate 9,453,756 of CM074781.1, forward strand.
TGCGGAATCCCGATCGGCGATCGCGATCGCGGTCGCGATCGTGGTCGACCGGGTCGTTTGCTGTTGTCGCCTCCGCGAGCTCTGCCGTACCGGACAGCAAGAGTATTATGTGAAGGAATTGTGGGAACGTACAAAACTTCATGGCCTTGCTGTTGTTGTTGCACGGTATTGCTTTCGATGATTGATTCGTTCACAGTCTTGTTGTTTTGTTTCTTGTTTCTTGTTTGGGAAATGGTGAGAGCTACTCGTAGTTTGGGAAAGAGCAAAGTATTCAGAGACACGGGGCGCGGCGTTATCCGGCGGTTTCCATTGATTTGCTGTATCTAGCTAATGTCACGCGATGGCGTCTTTGAGTGACGAGGGTTGATTTCTGTGACGGATCGGTTGCGAGTTTGGGTCACACAAGCTCAAAAATCAATATTCGGCGATAGGAGAAAATCGCTTTCGTTTGGCGCGCCATGCGGAGGCGCCGGGCGAGGCAGCGACCGGCGACGGGTTCAATCCTCGACTTGATTGACTCGATATTATTCCAGTCGTGGATATCTCGGAAGCAGTCCAACTTCAGACCACAAAATTCACTCGGACCAAAGTTCTTCTTCTCAGCCTGACTATGAAGTAAGTACTCTACCGTACCGGTACATACTCGTACCGTACTACGAGTATCAGATCTGCTACCGTGCCGCACGACGGACGTGTTCCGAGGTTAATTAGTGCTGCACTATTTTTCTCGCACCGGTACTTATGATTCATTATTACCGGTACGGTACAAGTACGAACTTCGTACCGTATTTTTTAGTCTCACACCACCAACACGACAACCTGCGAACTCTTTCAGATTTTTCACAACAGAATTCTTTCGACCGCACACGTTCACTCAGCAAAAAGGAACTTGGGCAAAGGGCGGTGTGGCGTCAATCACCCGAGCCAAGAACAATCGAAACCACATCACATCGTGGCTCTTGCGGTATCTTGTTACAGTATCAAAAAACAATACGTTAGATACGACAGTCCGAGCACAACGAATGTATGACTATAATAATAATATGAATGAATGAATCATCCGTGTAACCCGATGCCCTCTACGTTTTCTGTACAGGTACTGCACCGCAACAAGGCCAATTGTTGTTGTCCCTGTAAGCAAAGAAGAAGAAGAAGAAGAAGAAGAAGAACAATAGAAGCAATACATACAGTAATAGATATCCATGTACCAAAGCGATGAGTTCTCTTACGCCTTCGAACGCCACGCCACACGATCCGGCACCCTCCTGGAACGGCGGTGGCAGCCACGAGCCGTTACAGAAACACAAACAGAAACAGGAACAGAAACCGCACGAAAGCAGTAAACGAACCAATCCGATGCATACCATGGCGGCCGGATGCCTAGCGGGCATGTCCGGAACGATCGTGGGTTACCCCCTGGAAAGTCTCAAGGTGTGGATGCAAACGAATACCCTGGGCAAGAACAAACACCTGGGGATCCCAAACGAAGGGATCGTCGTCGAAGGTACTTGTACCGAACAACGACACGAACAACAACTCGGCAAACCAGAAAAACGGCGGTAAATCTCGCAACAGCCGTCGCGACATAATACTGAAATCGTCCAAAACCAAAACATCGTCGGGTTTGGGTGCCCGGAGGAGCTGTAGCAACTCCACCACGACGGCCACAGCGACAACGACAACGACAACGACAACGATGCAGCAACGAGCCACGGGCGCCGCGGCGCGAATCGTGGCGGCAAAACCCGCGACGACCATCGCCCGCACCGTTCGCGCCCTGTATTCCGGTGTGACGGGACCCCTGGTGACGGTGGGAATGGTGCAGAGCGTGAACTTTTCGGCCTATGACGCAACCCGTCGATTTCTGTACGGTCGCCAGCAGCAACTGCGGGCGTGTGCGGGTGCGGGTGAGTGTGCGGGTTCCACGTACGGCCACCAAGACTACCGAACGCACGATTCGCTAGCAAACGTGGCGATGGCGGGATCGGTGGGCGGCATGACCACGGCCGTCCTGACGGCACCCCTTCTCATGATGAAGATCAATCAACAAATCTCTGGAAACAGTTTCCGCAGAGCCTTTCGAGAGGTGTTTGTCGTAGAATCATCCGGGGGGCAAAGCCGATTCAAGCCCCTGCGTCCGTACGGGGCGCCGTTTCTGCCCCACATTGTGTCGGAGTCGGTGGGCCGGGCCATTTACGTCACGGTGTACGAGGGACTGAAACGGGCTCTGCTGGCATCCAAGCGTGGCGCGGGTGACGGTGAAAATTACAGTGACAATTACAGTGACAATGATCCTAGTTCCGCGATCGATCCTGCTTCGCTTTCGCTCTCGCTTCGAGAACGAATGGCCTGCGCGGCCGTATCCGGCATTACGTGCTGGGGAGCCTTCTTTCCCCTCGATGTCTTGCGAAACCGCATGTACCACCTGGCGAGCCGGCAGCCAAAGGCGATGGTGACGAACCCGAGGCCGCTCTCCGTTCTGGGAACAATCCGAACCATCCGAAAGGAGAGAGCATTTTATCGCGGATACTCGGTCACGCTCTTGCGGGCGGGTCCCGTCGCTGCCGCGGTCCTGCCCGTCTACGATCTAACGGTGGAATGGCTGGCGTCGTCGTCTTAGCTCGAGTGAGTGAGTGAGTGAGTGAGTGAGTGACCGTTGGCGTCAACGAGCGAGCAAATCGGTTTGCCAATGTCGCGAGGAACCAAGAACTCAAGGCCGGTTGCAGCCAAGGCCGGTAAAATACGATCAATTCTTACATCAATACTGTACCGTACATTATTTGCATCTAACAATTCATCAATTTCAATATTCGTGATGATCAGTACACAAGCCTGTAGGTCCGGCTGCAGCCAGCGTGCAGTGTTGTATCGCACGTGTATGCGGGAAGCAAATTTTGAATATACCGCACCGTACTCTAATGATCAATCAATAGTAGCTTGTTGGTGGAATGATATTGGATTGTAGTGGCATCACTTTCCTGTCCGGATGCCCGCAAAGAAGTTTGACAAGATGTACTGTATGGTTGCGACCGTTACAGCCGAATTGTTTCCGGGATTCCATTAGTTTTGGTTTTAGCTAGAATCAGCCAGAGTTAGCACAACCGAACACAAGATGCAAACGAAACATGTGTGCTTCTTTTCAATAGCAAATGCAGAGCGGGAAATGTCTAACTAGTAGGTAAGTTAGAGGAGAGATCTACTAGTATGGATAAATCAAACAACTCCTGTCAACAAGTTCGAAAAATCAAATCACTTGCAAATTGTAAAAGAAAGGATGATATCATGATATTGTTCTTATTACTACGACCTGAAATACAAGCACAATTTGTATAGTTAGACTAGCACTACTTCGTACTAGAGAACAATGGTCCAACATCTTGTTTAGCTCTGCTGATGAGGACTGACGGCATCAAATAGTGGTGGTGCTGTTTCTTCTTGTGTTTGTCAGCAGAATCTGGTGATTCGTTCACATGAGTAGAGAACGTAGGACTTGTCCTCTGTTGAATGTAGTTACACCATCATGAATAAGAAGTTCACTGCTGGTGGAAATACATACGGTACTTCTATCGAAAGAGACACACACCCTTGCGTTCCTCGTGTTGATCGTAATCACGGAATATTACCGTATCATTAGAAGAAGGAAGAACTGACTCCTTGTGAATTCCTCGGAGTGCATGGAAATTTAATTTTCGAATCCATCTCAAAAAATGCATCTCAACGCTGCCGCAATTTTTTTTCTGCACGCTTAAACTGTTAAGGTACGTACTCGTAATTACTCCGATACTACCGTACGGTCATCTTACGATAGTACTCAAAAAAAGTCTTTCGTCAAGCGTACGGTACGTACCGTGTACGAGCTACGAAGTGGGAGTTTCTGTTTCGGTTTCGTCACTTTTTTTGCGCGAGCAGCACAAAAAGTTCAAAGTTGTTGTTATGACGCTCGGCCCATCGCCGATACAGATCACGGAAACTGACCTTTCGACTCCCATCGAGCACTGTTTACCACTACAAGAACAGCAGCAATACAGTAACAACGAAAACGACAAAGCACAGTGAGCGTTCCTCTCTACTTTACTCAATACATACGACACAAGCAAGCCGCTTTTCATTCGGACATCTTCATGGATGACGAGGTTATCGCGGCGGGACCAATCTCAAATCGACGAAGACTCCAAACCGAAAACCAAACCAAAATCAGCGGACGCATCGTACTATCGGTAGAAACAGATACGAGGCTTCAGTTTTTCACGGACTGCAATTATAATATAATCGGGGCGATTGTTATTGCGATCAAATCGGACCGGATCCAACGATACAAAACGACACGAGAACAGCAACAACGATACTATGTCGGGAAACAACAACGAAGTCAGCTATGTTGTCGCCAGCGATAATAATATTCCTGTAAACACCGACCCGGATAATAGAATAGATTCCGTCGCGGGTGCCAAGGTTGCCAAACGCAACTCTGGGGAATTCCCGCAAGAAAACCTGCCGTTTTTCCAAGATCGGCGGTGGAACAATACCCGGCGCAGAAAGCGACTCTCCGAAAAGGTAAAGGCTTCCGTTGCCAAGCCAGCACGGGCCGTCGGTCGTCGCGTGTTTCGGAATCGAAACGCAAAGATCGGGGTCCTCGACTCACAGGGAGTGGAGATCGTGTTGAGCCATCGCCATGGCCATGGCAATGGCAACGAACCACCCGCGGATGTTTTCCGGAACAGCCCTCTAGAATCAGATACAGCACTGATCATGAACCGAGGAGGCGATTTGGGTGCCACCAATAATGACGGAAGAAGTCTGCGCCGTTCCATAAGCCGAATGATGAGCCAACGATCATTCTCCGCAAATAAGAATGAAACAAACACAATTTACACCTCTGGGATTGTTGCTCCAACGCCACACAACATCGATGACTCTAATTGGCCAGTTCGCAGCGTGGAAGGCATCCTTCGAAACGTTGTTATACTGTGTGGTGCATACACTATGGGTGCCTTCCACCCCGAGTGGTCATCGACTGTTTTGCGAATGCTGGAATTCATCTTGACAGCATGGGGCACGTGCCTGGTGATTTTGGGGTTGGGATGGATGCGAAAACTGAAGAATCGACAAGCACCAAGGCAAGAATATCTTCCACAACTATTTGTGGACCAAGAGCAGCCCGAACAACGAATAGAGCATTTTCAAGAAAACATTGCTTCAGAAATCACCCCGCTCTTGCAAGATCAAGAAGACAATGATTCATCAAGTGTATCGGACATCGATGTTACCGAGCGCGTCTCAAATACGACCGAAGACGACGAACACAACGGGACAGTTGCAGAACCAAGCATCTCAGATGACGTAGCGATCGAGACCAGTCCATTGTTTGAGATAGATACCCCTCTTTCGAAACAAAGAGAGCGTTTCGAAGAACTCGAAGAACAATCGCGGCATGAAATAGAACATCCAAAGCTCGCCTCTTTCTACGTCGTTGACTCCAGCACTGGGCGACGGGTCTCGTGCAATTCCTCTACTCCTTTTCGTATTTCCAACGAATGGATGGAGATGGAGATGCTGGTTATGCTCCGCACACCCGATGTGGACGATTCCGATGCAATTAGGGGTACGACCGCCAATGACAAGGTCTCACACTATATGAAGAACAAACAGCGGCGGTTTGAATTCCAGTACCAAGTGAAACTGAAGAAGGCACCAGTTGGAAAACGAATATATTTTTCTTGTGAGTTGGACGAGCCGATCAAGATGGGAATAGTGACGAAAGCATTTGTCTCAGCGGCTATGGCATTCGTGAAATCAACGAATCCAAGCTTTCACTACAACATTACTGGAAGCAAAAAGAAGACAAGCGATGGAAAGTATGAAACCCCGCACATGTCCTTCACAATTGAAGGGAGTGTAGATCGGTTCGTGGTGACGAAACCAGGAGAAAAACCTCCACAGCTTGGTACAGCTATTCACGAAGATCCCGAATTGATGAAAAAACGAAAGAGCGGGACAATGATTAATTTTAACACCGAGGATACTTACACCTTGTCATTGTGGAGCTCTTACGTCGACTTTTTGGATTGGAAATGCCTGAATTTGCCAGGAATTAAGCCCTTTGGACTGTCATCAGTTTTGGGGACTCAATCTATTAATTTGACGATGTATTTCATCGATGAAAACCGTGAGGGAGATAACCACTACCGCAAAGATATATCAGAAATCATTAAGTTTGAATTTTCAAACGGCAAAATGGCCGCCACAGGCAAGGAGGCGCAAAAGTGGATCAGTGCGGAAGAGCAAAGGCAGATGCAGCTCAAAAGCAATTCCGTACTATCAGCGACAAAGCAAGAAATCGATGAGCCCCCAAAAAGACGTATGTCAGAGGATTCGGGAGCGGCAATGGGAATACCACACGATGATTCTGAAGAGTTCGATGGAATTAGAATCTCGGAAACCAATGACGAAGCGGAAGAAATCGACAGAGACACAGAAGACGCCGCTGAGCTTGGAGAGGGGATATACTTGAAATCGGGAGATTCTGTCCTCATTAGAGAATTTTTGCCAGAAAATGAGAAAAGCACGGCTTCTACCGTGATCAACAGTGGTGGTTTTGCTGTCTTTTCAACACAATACACGCCTATCGTGATCGAGAAAACGAAATGGAATAGGAAAAGCAAGTTGATTAAGTCAGGCGATACCGTAAAGTTCAAAATGATCCAAAAGAAGGCTCAATCAGACGCCCTGGAGACTCGATATTTGACTATTCATCGGGGATGGTGGCTTAAATGGGTAACTACAATGCCGTCGAAAAATGGTAATTTTACCATTTATACACACGAGACAGAACTTGGCGAGCGCGCGCTGCCAACAGACGAAACACAATCATCATTTCTCACCCTTGGGGGTTCCTTCACTCTTCGGCACAAACGGTGGTCGAAATACGGTGTTGGGATCTCATCAAAACCATCAACAGATTTCGGGGGAAGAATGCTAAGCCTGTACAATGTGAAGACTAACAAGGGGGCCGTGATAGAAGAAGACAGAAATCAAGCTATAGACCAGTCGGAAGATGAGTTGGATTCCGACCGAGAAATGCCTTCGATTGAGGAGTCTGGACGGGTCAAGCCATTAGTACTTTGCACGCAAGACCCACAGACCATGATCGAGATCTCTCCGAAATCGCCAATTAAAGCATCTCACTTTGACCATACCATCAAAGAAAAATTTGAACCTCAAACTCCGAATGGTTTCAAATTGATTTTTTCTAGCGAGCATTCCGGCGTTGATGTCCCTGCCTGGATTGAAATGTTGGATAGAGTTCAACGAGTACGTCAATTAGCCTATGTTGTAAGGGTTGTTTACCGAAACCCATCGGGCGATGGAACTGAAAGAAACAACGAAGAAACATTTGTCCGCTTAAAATCAGGGAAAAAGCTAGCTCACATAATGAGTATCGGCCAAAGCATTGAAATACCCAACCTTGCTCCAAGATCGTTGAGTAATATGGACTGTTGTGATAGTGTTGAATTTAACTCGAATGCCAACAATGGCATCAACCAATTATATCCGTTTGAACAGTTCTCGGGTTCAAATCACAGCGACGAGGGAGAGGAAGGACTTTTCGGGAAAAAGTTTGTATCTAGTGGAAGTTTGATTGAATACGACTCCTACGGTGACTCTGGCCATGACGTTTGCGAACCATTGGCGTCGGTAAAAATGGAGAATAGTGATTCCATGAATGATGATGGAGTCATTGAAGATTCAATGAGTGACTCCTCCTCGAGTGATACCGATGCCGAGAGCAAGAGCAAACGAAGATTGGGAAACGTAAAACGACTTGCGAAAAAGACTGTTGTTGGGACAGGTCGCATAACAAAAAAGACTGCGAAGGGTAAGTATCTGTGCAAGTACTTTTATGTCTCCTTTGATTTTGCAACATGATCGTCTCATTATAAGTGTCCCTTGTCCATCCGATCGGAACTACGAAATTGGCTACTAAAGGAATAAAAGGTACGCGCAATAAACACGAAGCAATGTTTAGAGTTTATACAATGCTTCCTATTCTCATAACATCTTGTGACTGTGCTGTATATGGTCGAATAGGAACTGGAAAGGCAACAGGAAAAGTTGTGAAAACGACAGGGAAGATACTCATCGCACCAGTCGCACTGAAAACTGGCAAACAGCCACGACTAGAGTCGAAGAAAAGGAAGAAAAAATCCCAAAGCAGACTCTCGAAAACTATGAAAAAACTTGGAAAGATTGAAGCCAAATCTGGTGGACCGCCAACGTTTGTTGCAGGCGAGCTTAGCGCTACAGAACAGTCCCGTCGGACGGCGTCAAGAGTTTTGGAACGAATGTCCAATGTGCCGATTGATACTTCTGTGTGGCAAAGTTGTAACGATGCTCTGTCATCTGAAATTGGCTTTATTACGGAACAAGACACATGGTTCTTGAATGGAGATGCTATGCAACTTGGTGTGAAACCGAGCAAGAAGCATGGGAAATTGTTGGATGAAAGTATAGTGGCAAGGTGTTTGTATGAATCTCATTGGAGAGAAGAATGGTGCGGAATTTACGAGAGTTGCTTGGTTTTCTATGCTCCATTGGCCAAGTCGAAGTGTCACGAAATTTATTTTTGTGATATAACACTTGTACGTCCGTTGGTTGAGGGTAGACTCAACCCCCTACCAGGTTTCAGTATTTTGGTAGTTGAAACTGCATGGCAGTGTCATTATTTGGCATTCCATGACGAAAGATCAAGGAATGTTTTCTATGAAAATACCGAATCTGCTGTTCTAAGCCTCAAAAAGAGAAAAGAGAATGAATCTCTTGAACAAAGCGAATTGCAGAGAGCGCGGTTCTGGCAGGGTTTTCAGACACTTTCGGAATCATCATTGTCTACGTGTGCAGCCAAATGGGCAAAAGTCTCGTCACAGCAAAAATTAAAAGAAAGAGCTATTCTCAATGGTCGTCGCATGTCATTCGATGGTTTGACTTTGTCTTTTGGGAATAGTATTTCCAAAGTGAACAAATTTGTCGAAGATCTTCTGACAATGGCTCTAACCTTTTCTTTGAATTCTCTCGAACAAGATCCCGAATCATTTATCAAGTTTCTAGACTTGACAAGCGAACTTCGGTTCTTACCATTAGAAGAGATTGACCGTTCAAGCCCTTACGCATTTTGCCTTTTCGTCAACATATATCACTGCCTCCTTCAACAAGCCCTTTTACTATCTGTCAATGGACCTTTGCACAAGAAGAATGTCAGTCATTTTATGAGAACTTCCTGCTATGAAATCGGAGGAGACGTCTTCTCGCTGGCAGAATTGCATTCGTGTGTGATTTGTGGGAACATGTCGAAGCCAATCAATCCCAAACCACCTTATATTGAGGCTCCGAAAAAATCAAATGCCCACAAATACTATGCCCTGGATTACATAGATGCCCGTGTGCATTTTGTTCTCAACACTGCAGATATGGCTTGTCCAGCATCCGTTCCGGTTTTTTCGCGTAGATATGTCGAGCAACAACTGAACACAGCTAGTGTCGACTTCTTCGCGAACAACCAGTTAGTGGTAGACACAAAACGCCGGATTATCACAATTCCAAAGGTCTGTGAGATTCATCGAACTGACTTTGGCAATGGCGAGCTCATTAACATCCTCAAAATTTGCGTGGACGAAATGGAAAATGATTTAGGAAATGCGATCCGGGAAGTCGTCGAGAGGAAAGGTGAAAAAGGCTTGACAATTAGGTTTCAACATGCTCACGAACAATACCACAGTTCTCTGAAACTCAGAACCACAGCTATGGATCAGAATGTTGAAATGGATTATTACTGTATCCAATCTTTAGAGTCGAACAGCATAGAAGAATAAGGCAGGACAGAGATCTGTATAGTAAAGTAACAGCTCCAACCTTAGTTGACTCTAATTGGATTCAAATGCGGAGAGAAAATTTGTAGTACCGTATACATACCGTAAATCGCCGAAAATTGTGATTTGTCTCCCAATGGTGTCCTTGTTGTACTGTCGAGAATACAACGCTTAGAAATCTAATTTCGACGTCGTATCCCCTCTCGTATACAATAGTAGTAGTAGGTAGTTAAAAGATTGGTGATGTATTCAAGTGGATTCTAAAATTGTGAGCATTAGGATTTAAAGTGATATCCGGACCGCATCTCTATCGGTTTAGCACCTTTGTCAACCTCTCTTTACTAGTCGTACGTGCGTTAGATCAAATCGTATGAACACTACTATCTTATGTGACACATGTGAGTCTGCGCGTGTCCGGTATGTGGCCTGTCAGTCGTACATCATAGTCAGTCCGTACAAACGCGTGATTTCTAGAGAAATATAAGCAATCCAGGTTTGTTGCCAACAAGTGGCACGATGGTTGACTGCAAACTTTGAATCTACAGAAGCGGAGTCGGAGAGAATCCAAGAAGAATAGGGAAACAAAGAGGGATGTGATATCTAAACTTATTTTTCAAAAAAGTGCTCTCGTCTCAGTAATCAAATTATATTGGACTCGTCTGGGTGTTTGTGAACCAAACACCAGTACGACGGTTCCAAATGAAATTCCTTAAAAAATAGACCATTCCCCTACACCATAGATCACAGGTTTCGCGTAGTATTCATTTAGAATTTACAGTATTATGCCCGCGGCCTCTCATCGCCTTCCACTGATGGAGGATCCAATTGCTCTATCGATCGCCCCAGAAACAGGTATGCCACAATGCTACAAAAGTGACTAAAGAGCGTATTTGTATTGGCCTGGACGACAAGGATGTCAAGGGGTTGCAAAAGATTCGCTGCTTGACCAGCCTGGTATATGGCAGATGCACCCGTCGAGGTTGTCAAAACCTTGATGGCCAAACCTCCAACGATTTGTTCGGCACCGAAGAGTGCCACCGCCATGCCCATTAGGTTCAAGGTGGTACCTACCGCGGTGCTCTTTCGCAACATGTTGGCGGCCTGGATGCGCGTTGTTGGTTTCTTCAAAAGTCTCCTCGAGAGTCGGCGGGTCGCCCACGTCCAAAAGATAGATCCGAACGACAGCGCAATGCTCGTTCCCGCCAAAAAGTAGTTGGGAAGAAGGGCTCGGTTTGTCGCGGCAGCTCCGAAACCCATCGGGCTCGTTTCGATATTGAGAACATTCCGAGTGAAAAGGAGTGTTACCGTGGAAATTACCGTCAGGATCACTTGCGACCACCACGACAAGAAGGATACCCGGCGCATTCGGAGAGAAACCAATTGAACAAGATCGTCGACCCTCGGGCGACGAGAGGCTAAGGAGTCACTTTCGTCTTCATTGTTGTCATCGGAAAGACGTCGTTTCAACCCTTTCCCCTTACTATTTTTGTTGGCCGAAATTTCATCGTTCCCTCCTCGAGAGAATGGGAATAAATGCAAGGGACTACACGACGAAGACGACAGGGGAGGGAGCGGTCGCGTCACTGGTTGGATCGTAGTGGTGGCTCCTCTAGTTGAAAATGATGGGGCGAAAGCTTGGGTCGAGACGACAAAAAGTCCCGAAGAAACGAAAAGTAAAAGCGAAGATATGTGCATCATGAATAATGTTGTCCCCAAGAGTATCTCTGATATCGCGACACCCAAGTTGCAGCTACCGAAGTATTTTTTTTGTGCGTCTTTGCCCTGTCTAAAACTTGAAGTTGCGTTCTCAGTTCGGAGGGAAGAGGATGAGGATAATTAACATTGGTTGTCGTTGTTGTTGTACCGGTACCGGTACCGGTACGAGTACGAGTTCGTACTCGTATCCTGAATCCTCGATCCCTGTTGTGATTATTTTTTTCTTACGGTACGAGAATCAAATCCGCGCGAAAATTCGAAAAATGCGCGACAGCTGGAGCGTGCAGCTAGGAAGTCGGCGATTACGTCGTGCTTGTCGGTCGTCAGGGATGACCGATCCCCGACTGCCGTCAATTGTCGTGGTTCTTGGTGAAAACGATGAAAACAAAACGATCTTACGGTACTACGGTCAACTACACGGTATGGTACTAGTAAGATTAAGTACGGTACGTACATATTTTCAAGTTCCTACGGTTGAGAGAATTACACGATTGGTGCTCGCGCGCCAGGCAGGGGCAATTGAATTTAAATTTAATTTGAAAAACCTCATCTCAACTCTCACTTAATTATTTCTCCTTTCCGGTTGCTTTGATTCTGTTCCGCACAACGAAGTACTAATCCGATTGGTGGCAACAGAGACCAAGCACAATCATTGAGGACAATACAACTATACAGTCCCAGAGCAGCATCTACCCTTAGCGATAGATGACTAAAACATAGGATTAAAGCTGGAGAATACTTCTAGAAATGGATCACGATCGCCACGCGGTCCACGACGATGACGAAGGGTCGTGGAACGAGTTTGCTGAAGAAATAAGCGTTTTGACACCTGGCACACCTTTTTCACCAGTGTTTTTTGACAGGAGTCGCTCATCAGCTACCACAGATGTTGTCGATGATGACTATCGAGAGAACCAAGAAATACTTACTACATCGTTGAATGGTGACGATGGATCAAAAGTTATGCTTTCGGCGGTTCAGCTGGCATTTCCACCCGCAATCCCGCCACCTCAAGAATCACAGGCTGTGAACAAAGAAGAGAAAAACCAATGCAATGACGATGCAAGGATCTTAGCGCTGTCGCGACAAAGCCAAAACAGTAATCTCAGAACCGTGCATTCGAATGCGCAACCGGTATCCTATCGATCGCCAGAGAAGTACCCATCAAGTAGGAGATCACGATTAAGTACAATTGAATACGGGGAAGAGAATGAGCCTGGAACAATGGAAGAAGGAAGAAATTCAAGAGATGATGGCGTCGACTTTCGAAGCGGTCCCTACGGCAATGAATCAGGCGATGATTACCGATACCGCGATGAAGACACCACGGATTCAAACAATATGAGTTACCTCCCTTCTCATTTTCAGAATCACGCAACCGCAAAATCGACATCTTTGCGGTCATCGTTTTATGGGTCTGATGGGGAATCCGTTCGAAGACTAAAGCATCTTCATGGGCAAGAACAATATCACCCTCGTTCCAGTCGAACCGAGGTCGAATCTCTCTCCAATAGCGTTCACAGTCTCGATAGCATGCCTCAATTCGCAAGCAATCGTAGTATTATGTCCGTAACATCTCATCAATGTTCCACACGCTCGACCGCACTCCATGGAGAAGTTATAGGTGTTGCAAATATAGAGGAGAACGCTGCATTTAAAAAGGTGGCTTCCATCCGGCGTCAACAGATGTACGACGGGGGATATCACGTTGACAGAGGAGACTACGAGAGCCACCGAGATGAATTGGACGGAATGCAAATCGGTGGCGGCAGTCCTTTTACCTTCGGAATGAGACCTAGTGGAGGGCACTCATTGTTATCCTCGCAGGGTTTCATGTATCGTGATCAGGATCAGTACCAAGGGGCCAATAACAACGGTGTTCATTTTACTTTTGGTGTTGCGACGGAACATATTTCTAATGTAAGAAATCATGCTACTAAACTTGGGCAGGAGGCGAAGAAGGGTGCACTCACACTGATGGAACAGGCGGCAATTTTGGCAAAACAGATCATGAACAAATACTATCGACCGCCACTTTCTCCGCGCTCTAAGGAGCTCAATGATCTGGAATTTTTGAAACAAATTCACAAGCAGAAATTCGACCAATACAAAATCCCGAACGCTGATGTTGATGATGAAGACGACGAAAACTTCTTCGATTTTGTTATTGTCTTGAACTCTAACGAAGCATACAAATATTGGGCAGAGCTACTAGATTTTCGAGAAGAATACCTGGGATCCGACTGGGGGAACGGCATCGAGTCACCTCGTGGTATTTCTACCAACACAGACGATTCTAGCACTAGTGGCGAGGACGGATTGCCTGGTGGAAAGAATAAAGGCAATTTCGATCAGATTCATGGAAGTCCAGAAAGTGACGACTGTGAGACCGTATCGTCAACACCTCGAACGGAATTACTTCGGCGACGACGACCAAAAACACCACCATCTACCAAGAAGACGCCTATTAATAGGCGTAGCTTCTTACGTTCGCCCTCGCGATTTTTTGACAGTCATAGGAAAAGTCACCTGTCTCAGTCTTTCCAATCAAATCTATCTCCATATGCAGGAACGCCCTCAATGAAACAACCGAGTCGAATGAGTATTTTTGAGCAAATGATCCAGAGTCCAACCATGACTAGTGGTCGAAGTCGCACACTTTCTCAACACAGCTACTTTAGTCGAAGCAACCATACATCGTCGGACAGGAATGAGTCTGGCAATAGATTCGAAACTCCAGTAATGGGGCGAGGACGTCGACGCTGGGGAAACCCTACCGCGAATCTGAGATCTCAATCGATCAAAGCTTCAGCGAATACCCCTCCGGTTCGATCTCTCAGTCGCGCAGCTTTACTGGAAGGAACTCAAGTAAATCTTGCTAGTTCAATTCAATCGAACGGGCCCAAAAACCAGCAAAAACACAAAAGCATTAGCAGCATCTTAAATGAGGAAACTAGCGATAGTAAAGAAGAAGGTGAAGAAAATGAGACTCCGGATTGCGCTCGGAACGATCGTGCTATCCCCCAGGGTTTTGTGAAAGTAAATGAATTGACAAGGTTCTTGGATGCTCTGAAAAAAGGAATTGTCGTACGTTGGCATCGCCCCAATGAGAAGGCAGCCTTCTGCAAAGTGTTTTCGACCGATGGCGGCGACACTATTCGGTACAAATGGATCGATTCAAAAGAAGCTTTTGTAACTCTCGAAGAACAACGCCTTCGATACTCACCAGATACAACTGGAAGTGATTGGAGCTATGAAGGAGGGTCGTCGGGTGAAAGATTTAATCAAAAATACAGAGAAAAATCTCAACGGGCTGCAAATATTGTTGCCGTGCATTCTGCCGTAAAAAACGACTGCCGCCATCCCGGTGAGCATGGAACCGCCTCCTTACGACAATCCCGATCCCGCTACAATAGCGAACTCTCTTTTTCGGTGGTAACATCTGCGGGTCAACGTTTTCGGAGAACGAGCTCAAAGAATCTAACTGAATCTTGGAAAAGAGGAAAAGGGAGTGAACTATTGTTCAAAACGTTTGACTTTGAGGCCGCAACTTCTGGAGAATATTGGCTGATTTTCCGCGGCCTTGTGTTGCTTCACAGAGATGTCGCAGATGGTAGATTTGCAGTTGATCGTAATGGAGGTATCGCTGGAGGTGCACGAACAAACCCCATTGAAAACGATCAGAGTGGGAAAAATTCAAACATAGAAAATCGACTAGCAGAGAATAAGTTTATCGAGCCTTCACCGGTCGGATGGCTTGAACGGCGCATCGTTCAACTGCGCGGAGCAAACGATGATTATATCCGTGGTGCTGTTTTGCCCGGCGCTGTACCGCCTGTGTCGGACTATTTTCTGGGATTCAAATCCCCAGGTACTACAATTTGGAGTCGGTTGCGTCTAGCTGGTCTTGAGACACAGCGGATATATTCGGTTGACACTCGTAGGGTTATGATAAAGATCCGGTGCCCAGACTATCGGCTCACAGATGTAGCAGAAGTTTTACGGCTGAGAATGGAAAAGAAGGATGGTTCTTTTGAACCATTTCGTGAAAGTGCTGCTGGCATTTTCAAGCAACGCGATGATCACCTCGATGTTCCTGAGATGTATCGAGGGTGCATGGCCTCTCTCCTGCGATCCAAGGATCGTCAGATGATCATTGATTTCATTATTGGATCTCGCATTCGTGATTCTGGAGCTCAACTCGCACGAACCGGCAACATTGAAAAAATTATCGAAAAACCCCAGACCCCAAGAAAGTCAGATTCCATCTATCACTCATGGGTTTCTTATTACAATGTGGTCACTGACTTCATATCGCAATGTCGTAATCGTGACTCCGGAGCTGAACTCGTTCGAAATTGCGATATTGGGAAAGCAATCGAAGCACGGATTCCACTTCATATGCCAGATAAACTAGATTCCCTATGCAATTCTTGGGTTTTTTATTGGAGAGAAGAGCGTTGGGTTGGAAACGAAAGGTCTGAGGCTTCAGTTTTGGAAGAAAAAAAGCATTTATCTATGGAAGAAGGCCGGTCGCCAAATAGAGAAGAATCCAAGGACAGAAGACCAGTGCCAAATTTCATCACACGGTTTTTCGTCGAAGCTTTCAATCAGCCTCTAGATGCTATTGAAGATTATTTTGGCGAACAAGTGACCTTCTATTTTGCTTGGGCACAGCACACCTCAGCACATCTGCTATTTTTAGCTTTTTTTGGTATGATTGTCACATTCTGTGAAATGTCTTCCTATAACTTGGACCACCCAATTCGTCCATGGTGGTCGATGGCCGTCATGATATGGACGTTCACTGTCCTGGTGAATTGGAGAAAGCGATCAAATGCTCTTGCATACAGGTGGGGAAGCATGGACCACAAGGAACAAGAAACAAATCGTCCTGAGTTTCAGGGAGAGTTTGTGAGAGATCCAAAAACAAACGAATACGTAGTCGACCCGATTACAAATGAATATGTGATCAAGTATCCAAGGTGGAAGCGCTGGTTGAAGTACATGATTAGCATTCCTATATCAGCTTTTTTCACTGGACTTGCGTTATTCTTGATTCTAATGGTACATGCCAATCGGGACACGCAAATGGCAAATTACATTCAAAGTCGAAGCAACAATTCTACTTCTACTTCAGAGGTCCAATTCACGTTCAATGTGACCAACATTGGCAAAAAACAATTTGTTGGAGACCTAGAAGTGAACAGGGACTTGCTGTTGGATCCTACATATTGGATTATCATGATTACCCTCCCATCATTACTTGGATTGTGCATTCCAATATTGAATATTATCCTGATGAGGGTTTCTGTGATGCTCAA
This sequence comes from Pseudo-nitzschia multiseries, assembly GCA_037355745.1. Taxonomy (NCBI): domain Eukaryota; phylum Bacillariophyta; class Bacillariophyceae; order Bacillariales; family Bacillariaceae; genus Pseudo-nitzschia; species Pseudo-nitzschia multiseries. The sequence continues at coordinate 9,470,659 of CM074781.1, forward strand.
TGACTTCGAAAATTACCAGACTGACGCAGAATATCGAACGCATCTGATTTGCAAAGTAATTTTCTTTCGCTTTGTGAGTCAATTTGGAACCGTTTATTATTACGCTTTCATGTCTATCGACCCCGAAAATTCAGCTAAAGCGATCGAAAACGGGATGATCAGGATGGCCACTAGTCTCGCAATTTACACGACAGTTGCACACTGGTGGAACATTATTCTGCAAGTATACATATTCATGGGTATCCAGCACATCAGGCGTTATCTATACAACCAAAGGCTGCAAAAGGAGTTGTCAAAACTCGAGCGAGACGAGGAAGAATATTTTACTAACGAACGTTGTGACGACGATGCTCGGAAGATCCAACTGGACAACAGACGAATTTTGTTGGAACAAGCGCAAGATGATCACTGGCTGGAGATAATGAAGGCTCCGCATGATAGTTTTCCAGAGTACATCACGTCGGTAGTGCAATTCACCTTCGTTGCATGTTTCAGTGTCATTCTACCTTGGTAAGCACTCAAGACCTTTGACGTACAACTCCAATTGGAGCATATCCAACTCTGTCAAATTTTACTAATTTTTCATTTTCTCATCAACGATACAGCATCCCGTTCCTTGTCCTCATTAACTACCTTTTGAGTATGAGATTTGATGCCTACAAGGTCTGCAGAGGGAGGCGCCGTCCTTTCTCAAAACGAACCGGTGGGATTGGAGTTTGGGAGCATTTACTTCACATCGTCGCCGTCATTGCAGTCCTAACAAATTGTTGGCTCGTGGCGATTACCAATCACGAGTTTAGGATGATGGCAGAAAAGATCGGATCTACACTCACTGTTTTTCTTGTGGTTGCATGGGAGCATATTATGTTACTGATCAAGTATCTCATGGGAACTACTATTTCAAAACTTCCAAAGGAAATCAGGGATGAAATCAGAGCACGACAGCACGATTTCGATAAGAAAATTTATGAAGATATGAGATTGAAAACTGAAAAAACACGAAGACTGAAAAGAGAGAAATCGTCAGTCGCTAGTGTCATGCATCAAACGGCTACTCCAGATTCTATGTCATATACTGGAAAAAGTCTCATTCTCCACGAAAACAAAAGTATTGGTGAGCCATCGCCTAGCTCTGAACGTCCAGTAGAAAGCCCAGATCTTACACAGCACGCAAGCAGTAGTATCGCTCCCCAATTTGAAGCAAAGGTTCTGCATGATTCTGTTCTGGAGCTCCACGCGAGAAATAATGACAGCCCCAGTCGTCTTCAAACTATTGAATCATTCGACGGATCGATTGACGAGAGTTCTACTGCAAACAGCAAACCGATTGAAATACACAAGTCGACAACTCCTGAGAGCAAGTGTCATCTTCAAACGATTGACTCCTTTGACGATCGTTCTGCTTCCAATAGAAGATCGAGTGAACTATATCAGTCGACAATTCCTGATGGCGAGAGCCCCTTTCAAACGATTAGCTCGTTCGATGATCGTTCGATTGCTGAAAGTGGACCAGGTGAATTGTACGAATGCTAAAAAAAGAGCAATCAAACGGTCCATTGTTCAACAGAACTTATAATATTCTATTTTAGATGAGCTGTTGCAAGAAAAGCACCTCATCAGAGAAGTCTTACAAAGTCTAGAAATACAGTACAATATTAGAGTCTCAACGCGCAAAAGTAGCAGTATTCTCGACTGCGATATTTAGTACGTCAGAATAGTTGCAATTCATGATGTCATGCAAAGTAAGTTTTGTGATGGGTAATAAGGAATCCATTTGGAATCTAAATAGAATATTCTTCAGAAGTAGCAAAACCATGTCGGAGAGTCGCGTCGCCAACTCATCCGTTCGTCATAACGTTCAATATCTTTGATGACTTCGGCATATCTGAACGATCCGTTGTAGACTCAAACGTATGATGCACAGCATTCATTCCACTATACCTTTCTGTCTCGCACAATAAGGTGCAAGCGAACCTATCCTACGCATCCCGTTTGAATGAGTCGCTGCGCTTTCTCCATCAAGCTATTCCATCAAGCTATTACAGCAAGCTATTACAGCAAACAAGAATGATAATGAATTCCATATAACTTTATTTTTAGATCGTTCTGGTAAATGATGGCTTACACTTGCACTGTACTCAGAAATCTTACTAATCGAAAGAAACCTCAAAAGAGTCCAACTACGTCGCCCGTTTCGGTATCGATATCTACGTCGTAAAAGCCCGGTCGTGTGGGAAGTCCCGGAATTGTCATGATGTCTCCACAAATCGGGTAGACAAATCCGGCACCCGCGCAGGATCGAATCTCTCGAACCGTGATCCTGTGGCCGATAGGAACACCCTTGGCAGCCGGATCGCAACTGAAAGAATATTGGGTTTTTGCGATGCAAATGGGCAACGTGCCATAGCCATTTTTTTCGTACTTTTCAATTTGTTGGTTCGCCAAGTCCGAATAGTCGACACCATCTGCGCCGTAGATTTCTTTGCTAATGGTTTCGATTTTCTCCTTGATGCCGGTGTCTAGTTCGTACAAAAATTTGAAATTGGATTCATCGTTTGCCTTGCAAGCCTTGTCGACGGCACTCGCCAGATCGGCGGCACCCGCTCCACCCTGGGCCCAATGGTCGGACAAGACCGCATCAAAGGCACCTGCAGCCATGGCTGCCGCTTTGACGACCTCGATTTCGGCGTCCGTGTCCGTCTTGAACTTGTTCACCGCAACTACCACGTTGACCCCGAATTTTTTGGCATTCTCAATGTGTTTCTGCAGATTGGCGCATCCCTTTTGCAACAATTCAACGTTCTCTTCCGTATATTCTTTTTGGAGAGGCTTGCCGGCCGACACGGGAGGGCCGCCACCGTGCATTTTCAGAGCCCGGACCGTCGCTACAATCACGGCCGCCTTGGGTTTCAACCCGCTGTATCGGCACTTGATGTTGAAGAATTTTTCCATTCCAATATCAGCTCCAAACCCAGCCTCTGTGACACAGAATCCATCGGGACCCACCAACTTGAGGGCAATTTCATCGGCTACAACCGACGAGTTTCCCGTAGCGATGTTGGCAAAGGGTCCTGCATGGACTAGAACGGGCGTTCGCTCCACTGTTTGCATTAGTGTTGGCATAATGGCATCCTTCATCAGCACAGTCAAAGCCCCACCACAGCCCAAATCGTCGGCCGTAACGGGCTCTCCCGAACGGGAGAAGCCAACGACCATCGCTCCGAGTTTTTCCCGCAAGTCTTGGAGTGACTTTGCCAGGGCCAAGGCCGCCATAACTTCGGAGGCAACGGTAATATCGAATCCGGACTTCCGGTTGTGTTGCACTCGTTCTCCTTCCTTGTCTTTGGATTTGACAGTCTCTCTCGAACCCTCGCCCACGGTGACACTGCGCAAGTGACGATCGCAGGTATCCACTACGCGTTGCCAGGTGATGGTTTCTGGGTCTAGATCCAGACGTGCAAACCTGGATTGTTCTTCCGCCGTAAAGTCTGCGGGCGAGCGCCCCTCGTAGGGAATTCCCAGCTTGTCGAGGCGCTTTTTCTGCACCTTCGAAAGTCCTTTTCCCGCCGGGCACAAGCGTCGGAAGAGTGCCACGTCCGTCTGCGATGCCTCGTGAAACATTCGGGTGTCGATCGCCGCCGCCAGCAGATTGTTTGCAGCGGTAATCGCGTGAATATCACCCGTCAGGTGGAGATTGAACTCTTCCATCGGAACAACCTGAGCATAACCTCCTCCGGCTGCCCCACCCTTGATTCCAAAGGTGGGACCCTGGCTAGGTTGGCGGATACAGGCAATGGTTTTCTTGCCAAGAATTGCTCCCAGAGCCTGTGCGAGTCCGATAGTGGTCGTTGACTTTCCCTCCCCTAGTGGAGTGGGATTGATCCCGGTGACGACAACATAGTTACCATCTGCAACATCCTTTCTGTTTTCTCTGGCGGAGAGAGAAACCTTGGCCTTCGCAATTCCCCACGGGATGACTTCGTCGTCGGTGAGTCCAACCCTGTTCGTTTTGATTTGGTTTGGTTTGGTTTGGTTTGTTGTCAAGAATAGAAATAATAATAATGCATTTGCAATGTTGTGCAAGAGAAATGTGAGACGGTGATCGATCACATTAGAATAGACTGTGCACAAGACCTTTCTTATTTGGTTCATTCATTACTGGACGGGTACTACTCACTGACGTCCCACGTCACGGATGGGCAACAAACCGACTTCCTTCACGATTTGCTGTGAGACTTCAATGTCAGAGGGGACCGGAGTGCGGCACGCAAGTTTGGGGTATCCCAGGGCGTTAGTTTCTCCTTCGGACATGCTGAACTGGAAATGGACGCTATCGATGTGGTAGTGGATGAATGACACCGGTTCCAAAGGAAGCTCGAACAATGGAAGTCAATGCCATGACACACAAGATTTTTTCGAGGAACACGACCATGATTCTCGTGATTACTCGTACCGTAGTAAGACTTGTACGAGTAAGATTTACACATACGTGTACGAGCGCGACAACTCCTCTCTTTGTTAGACGGACACGTTACTCGTACGGTAGTTGAGACCAGTTGTCAACGATCCCAAAAAATGATTATGTACAAGTAAGATTCCGTTGAACACCGTGGATTCTCGTAAATACCGGTACAGTACGAGTAGTCATCCAAACCCTACGGTTAGAACTCTTCAATCGTTGATACAAGCTTTAACTCTAATTGAATTGATAGTTTTAAGGAGATGCTCGATACCGCACATGATCGAGGGCTCACGCGCGCAACACTGATTCGTGGAGTATTGTACTTGTACCGTACGAGTACGTACGTACCGTACGGTACGAATGTGTCGCCGCCTAACTTGCTTTGGTCCTTTTTTCCTACGGCGCATAGATCACGGCGCCCGTAGAAAAAGTATTGGTACCGGTACACGCCGGCCAGTATTGGTATTGAAGTTGGGCTGAAAAATAATGTTAACGGACAAAAAGGATCAGTAGTCTATGGGCTCCGCGGAGTTCCAGTTTTGACGCAGGCAGTGATGTACCAATGGGCGGTTCCCGAAACTTTCTGGGTAGTGATCCACATTATTTAATCTGGGTAGGGGCCCAGATTAAATTCTGGAACATTTTGACCCAGAAGCCGGTCAACGTGAGCTCGCATCGACCAGTTTCTGGGTCCCTACCCAGATTAGGTTGAAATCGCGCATGGAATCTCCCGCACATGTTAAATATTTAACCGAGCACATCATGTTTCCACATGTTTCACCCGCGTGTTTGTTTATATGCTTATTTAAATTCTCATTTAAATTCCTTGTTCCAAAAATGAGATGTTGCACACTGGCCCGCCAAAATCTGGTAATGGCTGGTGATTTCATTCCCGAAATACAAAAATCTGGGTCCCTACCACACCAGCAGATGTGGTATTCAAACCGTCACGATTGAATTCCCACGATTCATGAAAACCTGGAAGCTGATGTCAGACCAAGAAATGACACGCCAGCCGGCTCTTCAATATTGAAGTCCGAATGAAATACATATTGTAATTCCTCTATGTGCAAAGAACATTGGATTCAGTTCAACACCAATCCAACACTTAGCAAAATAAAGACAAGCCTTTTCAATGCTTGCAACTTCTTGGAGTAGTTGATATTAGAGCTTGCTCACAATCTTAGCTTTAGTTAAATTTCAACACATACCATACATACCTACACATTGTATTACAACATATGTTACTTTCAATTAGAGGCATACGACACTGTTTAAACAGTCAAATAACTGCTCTGACCCACTATACTATACTCTAGTAACTACTAACAAGCAACCAACTGCTCCTGCCCAGATTGTCCAGCAATGACAAGTTATTCTGTCATTCCCTTCAAGTTTGACTTTGACCAAGAATCTATTGAGAAGATAGAATTGAAACACACTAGTACCACTACCAATGGCAGCACAGAGACTGTCAAGGTTAAAGTGCCTCTCACCATTACTGCAGGAGCATCCCTTTTCCAAGTCCTTTTTACCATTAACAAACTCTCACGTGCAAAGAAAAGTCTTTGCTTAGCAACAGGACCAAGGCAATATGACAAGTTTTCTGACCTCCTCAAAGACTATGCCGATAGGAATTGGTGGAATGAGTATGTATCATCCAACATACCAAACCGAGCTGTGGAGAACTTCCCAACTACCATTGATGCCTTCATCACCTACAAAGTCAACAACAGCACCGAGGCATATCGATGCCACAAAAGGTTCCTCAACAACATCAAAAAGACCACCAACATGACTGTACACTAGTTCGTCTCCATGGTTACCTCCCACAACCATGTTATCCTACGACTACTTCCAGGACATCCACCTGAGAATGCAGCCATAAATGATGAAGACTTCAAGAATTTGATATTTGAATCCATGTCAATTGAAGGTAAGGACTCCTATGAAGAATACCACTCTCCCCATGAAGACACCCTTACACAAATTTATTGTGACAAGGATGGAGAGGTATCAAAACAAAGAAAACACGAAAAGTAAGAAAAACAACCAAGATAATTCCTCCCAAAACAGGAATTACAGCAAAAACAATAGCAACAAAAATTGGAACAACAGTAACCATTGCAACAACAACCAAAACAACCGCAATGGAAATAATCAGAACAACAACCAATTGAATGGCAACAACAGCCAAAACCGGCAAGAAGGCTCCAACAGCAGTCAAGGCAACAACAAGAACAATCCCTCCACAAGAGTATCAGATAACAACTCACATGAGCCAGAGCAACACATGTGTGTCTTCATCAATGAGCCAGAAGAAATACCACCTCCAACAGAACTTTGGCCAGATCTCTTCCATGTAGATATGGATGTTGATACCAACTGCTATAATTTGGACCTTCAACAATTTCCGGAAGCAACACAAGCCTCGAATTCCCGCAACAACGATAGCAATGCTGCTTCTAGCAAAGACAAGGATGTTGATCTTGTTCCGGCCACAGTCAGCATTTACAATGCCATCAATGACACATCTGGAAAATACTATCTGAGGACCCTCTTTGATTCCAGATCCACAGACAACCTCATTGTCAAATCTTCTATCCTTTCTGGAGTCACCAAGCATTCCCTTGTTCAACCAATTCAAATGCAGACGACCAATGGTAGAGCCACTTGTAATCACTATGTGATCCTGGAGAATATCATATTTCCAGAGCTATCCTACTCCATGCGAGTGCTGAAGATCAAAGTGTTTTGTTGTCACCCAGAACATCAACTGCCACCTCCTCATTGGAAGAAGAACAATGAGAGACCTTGGAATGAAGATGGACCTTGAAGCTTGCACCATGGAATGGTATGAGAAGACCATGCACTTCCATCCAAGAGATTACTTCAATAACAAGAAGTCCCTGCTCCACAAGGTCATGTCCGTAGAGCCACATTCTGTCGCTGAAAGCTATTCCAAGGAAGCTGTTCAACAAGCATATGCCAATGGCACCTCCAAGGATGAAAAGACTGACCTCCGTAAGTTAGTATCTGAACAAGAACACCTCTCTGACCATGAGAAATTGTGCTTGCTGAAGATTCTCCTTGAAAATGAAGAACTTTTTGAAGACCTTGAGGAATTAGGCATTTTTTGGTAATCAAGAGTTCCACATTTATCTCCAGCAAGATGCAAAGCCATATCATATCAAACAGACATATCCAATTCCACTTCACCAACAGGAAGCTGTGAAGAAAGAAATCAATCAACAAGTCAAGCTCGGCATCCTCAAAAGATGCTATGCAACCAAATGGAGAATGCCAACATTTGTAGTCCCCAAGCCAGATGGCTCCTGCCGAACTCATCAGTGACTTCCCAGCTCAACAAAGTCACCAAGAAGCTCCACTACTCACTTCCATAGATCCAAGATATCTTCCACCGTAGACTCAAATAAGTCACCCTTATGGATGTCAGCATGCAGTTCCACACCTTCAAGCTAGACACAGCCTCCACTTGGCTCTGTGCCCTTGTCGCAGCCTTTGGAAAATTCAGGCTCCTTTGGCTCCCAATGGGCTTCCTCGACTCTCCAAGCTGGGCCCAAGGCTGCATGGAACAGATGCTTCTACATTTAAAAGACATTGAAGTATACATTGAGGATATCAGAATCTTCTCTGACACCCTTGAATCTCACTGTAAATCTACCTCTTCTGTTCTTTCCTTGCTCAAGGCCCACAACTTTGCCGTCAAGCCCTCCAAATGTCATTGGTTCCAATCACAAGCACCATGGCTTGGCTGCATCATTTCCAGAGATGGAATCAGACCAAACCCAAACAAGATAGATCCAATCTTGAAACTGGCTTCTCCCTCAACAACGACCCAACTTCAGTCCTTTGTTGGGATGATCAACTTTTATCAAAACTTCTATCCAAAACGCGCAGAAGTTCTTGCCCCTCTCACAAATCCCTCTGATAGATCCAAAGGAAAGCTTACTCCAACTACAGAGCTCATGAATGCCTTCAACAAAGCCAAGGCCCTCATTGCAAAGGACATCTTGCTTGCCTTCCCTGATCCAAACAAGCCCTTCCATGTCTACACCAACACGTCCAATTACCAACTTGGTGCTGTAATAACCCAAGAAGGAAGAATCATCCTTTACTTCTCCAGAAAACTCAATGCCGCTCAACAGAAGTACCTAACAGTCAACAAAGAGATGTGTTGTACTGTCAAAGTCTTTAAGGAATTCCAGCCTATTCTTTGGGGTGCAGAAATTGTTGTTTGAACTAACCACATTAACTTGACTTGCCAAAACCTCATGAGTCACCAAATTATGACTTGGAGAATGCTCCTTGAAGAATTTTCTGCAGTATTCAAGTAAATCCAAGGCAAAGATAATGTGATTGCTGATGCTCTCTCAAGGCTCCCTATCCAGCAATCTCCAGAGGAAAAGAAGGAATCTCCCACTCCGGCTTTGGATTTGGAAATTACAACTCCAATGGATGCCAATACTGATCCAACGGACACCTTCTCCCTTTCCGGCCTGTTCCTCAACTACCCAGAAGACATTTCCATGTACCCCTTAGCCTTCACTCAACTGGCTGCCAACCAAGCTGCTAATGTAGATATCTCTACCAATCCAACGTATACTACCAAGAATTTAAATGGTGCCAATTTGTGTATTGTTGAATCCAATGGCCGAAAGAAAATTGTACTCCCTCCTAACCGAGTACAAGAATCTTGGACATGCTGGCTCGGAAAGATTGTATCAAACCATCAACCAATTTGTATATGCTCCAAACCTGAAGGACCAAATCAATGCCTTCTGTAAATCCTGTGATGCCTGCCAAAGATACAAGAACAGTCATCAAAGCCAACGTCAACCTCCAACCAAAGAACACCAGCATGTTCCCTGGGACACCATTGCAATTGATGGAATCGGCCCTTGGAAGATCAAGATCCCCGGCCATGGAACACTTGCATTCAATGGATTCACCATCATGGACATGTGCACCAATCTCCTGGAAATAATTGAGTGCCACAAGTCAACCCAACTGGCATCATGGCAGTCCATGCCCTCAACAATGGCTGACTCTCCAGATACCCCAAACCAGTGAATTGCATCATCGATCAAAGAACCAACTTTATGAGCCATGACTTCCGCATGCACCTTGACAACCTTGGAATCAAAGCCAAAGTTTGCTCAGTTCCAAACCCACAAGCAAACACAGTTCTTGAAAGAGTGCATGACACCATCATGTTGGCAATGCAGACCAAGCTCAATACCAATCCATTACAGACCCTTCAGGAAGCAACAGACATTCACGTGAATTAGAAATTTACTATCTATCAAATACTGGTTGTGCGCAAACACAAAATTTCTGTGCAACCAACCAAAGTTTTTACAAGAAGAAAAAGGGTGTGGTATTCAAACCCTCACGATGAAATTCCCGCGATCCATAAAAACCTGGAAGCTGATGTCAGACCAAATGACCACACGCCAGCCGGCTCTTCAATATTGAGGAAGTCTGAATGAAATACATAATATCTTAATTCCTTTATGTGCAAAGAACATTGGATTCAGTTCAACACCAATCCAATGCTTAGCAAAATAAAGACAAGCCTTTTCAATGCTTCTTGGAGTAGTTGATTTTAGAGCTTGCTCACAATCTTAGTTTTAGTTCAATTTCAACACATACAGTACATACCTACACATTGTATTACTATGTACCTTACCTTCAATTAGAGGCATACGACACCAAAAAATAATGATAATGAGAGATTATTATTAGTATGTCAGAGCAGTATCCGACACCCCTCTTAGCAAAATGCGCATGATTTAACCGTAACGGTTGAAATCTCTGACACTCTAAGATAACCACTTTACAGTAAAACCATCCAATCAGATTCAACCTTTTAGAATGTATGCGCATGCGCGCGCACAATTGGATCGAACCAATGAAATTCAACCATATTGGTATGAAGAAACCCGGATATACTGCCCTACAAGTGATGGTAGTACAAAACCTACTGTGGTACACATCCTACATAACATCTACGGTAGTACAAAATCTGCGTAGAGACTACAAGAAAGAAACCCGGATATACGGTCCTATGAGTGATGGTAGTAGAAAACCTACTTTGGTACACAATCTACGTAGAATATACGGTAGTACAAAATCTACATAGAAAATACGAGGCGAAACCCGGATATACGGCGCTACGAGTGATGGTAGTACACAACCTACGGTAGTACACAACCTATGTAGAAACTAGTACTGTGGTACAAAGCCTACGCTGACACCTATGTAAGAAAGAAACCCGGATGAACATACGAAAGCCAGATATATGGTGAAAACCCGGATGTATGGTACAAAACCTACGCTGACTGAAAAAAAAAATAACTAGGGTTATTATTTATTTTTAGTATAAAATAACTGGGTTATTATACTACCGTACCGTCGTTAATTTTCCATGCAGATTTTGCTGTTTTTCCCGTGTCAAAAATCAAGTTCACAATGCTCAGCAACCAGATGTCCCCTGAAAATGTTAAAATATGCAGCATCTAGCTGAGATCGTGATCTAGATCACCTATTATTTGGCATTGTCAACGGACTTCTCATTGTCTTAGATAGTGAACATGATTTTGATAGCCTTAAGTAAATGAACCAAAAAAACTATTTGTTTTTATGCCTACTTAAACTGTGTTCGCGCGAGCCTGCGCGATCGGCTCTGCATGCGCGCACAAGCCAGTAACGGATAAAGGACAGACCATAAAAACAGAAAAGGGGTAAAGGATAGACCATACGAACAGAAAAAGGACAGACCATACGAACGGAATAAGGACAGACCATAAAATCGGAAAAAGGACAGACCATAAAATCGGAAAAAGGACAGACCATAAAGTACCTGCCATGTAGTACAAGTACTACATACTACTATGAATACCAGTACCACATAAACAGTACACACTAATTTGCAATTAGAAAATAGAAAATTAGATATTTTGGGTGATTGAACCATGAATATCGTTCCTATTATGGATATGATGAATCATGAAAGAAACAGAAGTGAGTTATCTGTCATAGTTAGTGTGTCAGCACCTAGTAAGTGCATTTGGGTCCTGGATTTGGAGGAAAAATACACACTAATTTGCAATTAGAAAATAGAAAATTAGATATTTTGGGTGATTGAACCATGAATATTGTTCCTATTATGGATATGATGAATGATGAAAGAAACAGAAGTGACTTATCTGTCATAGTTAGTGTGTCAGCACCTAGTAAGTGCATTTGGGTCCTGGATTTGGAGGAAAAATACACACTAATTTGCAATTAGAAAATAGAAAATTAGATATTTTGGGTGATTGAACCATGAATATTGTTCCTATTATGGATATGATGAATCATGAAAGAAACAGAAGTGACTTATCTGTCATAGTTAGTGTGTCAGCACCTAGTAAGTGCATTTGGGTCCTGGATTTGGAGGAAAAATACACACTAATTTGCAATTAGAAAATAGAAAATTAGATATTTTGGGTGATTGAACCATGAATATTGTTCCTATTATGGATATGATGAATCATGAAAGAAACAGAAGTGACTTATCTGTCATAGTTAGTGTGTCAGCACCTAGTAAGTGCATTTGGGTCCTGGATTTGGAGGAAAAATACACACTAATTTGCAATTAGAAAATAGAAAATTAGATATTTTGGGTGATTGAACCATGAATATTGTTCCTATTATGGATATGATGAATCATGAAAGAAACAGAAGTGACTTATCTGTCATAGTTAGTGTGTCAGCACCTAGTAAGTGCATTTGGGTCCTGGATTTGGAGGAAAAATACACACTAATTTGCAATTAGAAAATAGAAAATTAGATATTTTGGGTGATTGAACCATGAATATTGTTCCTATTATGGATATGGTGAATCATGAAAGAAACAGAAGTGACTTATCTGTCATAGGTTAGTGTGTCAGCACCTAGTAAGTGCATTTGGGTCCTGGATTTGGAGGAAAAATACACACTAATTTGCAATTAGAAAATAGAAAATTAGATATTTTGGGTGATTGAACCATGAATATTGTTCCTATTATGGATATGATGAATCACGAAAGAAATAGAAGTGAGTTATCTGTCATGGTTTGTGTGTCAGCACCTAATTAGTGTATTTGGGTACTAAGAATTTTCAACCACAAAATGTTACATGGGGAGACCAATCTTGCTACTGCCATAACTTTGCTTCCAGAGGGAGTTACAACATTCTACAGGTAACAGCGCCCATCTATATGCAATGTAGACGCCAATCGAGCTATCTATCGATTCAAACGAGTGGGAGGAGGGCTCTCGCTAGAAAAATTTGTTTAAATTATGTAAGCATTTTCAACAACACTATAATGTGACATGGTGAGACCAATCTTGCTACTGCAATAACTTTGCTTCCAGAGGGAGTTACAACATTCTACAGGTAACAGCGCCCATCTACATGCAATGTAGACGCCAATCGAGCTATCTATCGATTCAAACGAGTGGGAGGAGGGCTCTCGCTAGAAAAATTCGTTTAAATTATGTAAGCATTTTCAACAACACTATAATGTGACATGGTGAGACCAATCTTGCTACTGCAATAACTTTGCTTCCAGAGGGAGTTACAACATTCTACAGGTATCAGCGCCCATCTACATGCAATGTAGACGCCAATCGAGCTATCTATCGATTCAAACGAGTGGGAGGAGGGCTCTCGCTAGAAAAATTCGTTTAAATTATGTAAGCATTTTCAACAACACTACAATGTGACATGGTGAGACCAATCTTGCTACTGCAATAACTTTGCTTCCAGAGGGAGTTACAACATTCTACAGGTATCAGCGCCCATCTACATGCAATGTAGACGCCAATCGAGCTATCTATCGATTCAAACGAGTGGGAGGGGGGCTCTCGCTAGAAAAATTCGTTTAAATTATGTAAGCATTTTCAACAACACTACAATGTGACATGGTGAGACCAATCTTGCTACTGCAATAACTTTTCTTCCAGAGGGAGTTACAACATTCTACAGGTATCAGCGCCCATCTACATGCAATGTAGACGCCAATCGATCTATCTATCGATTCAGCGAACCGGGGGGCGCTCGCTACCACGTTTCGTGTACATTATGTAAGAATTTTCAAGAACAAAATATTACATGGGGAGACAAATCTTGCTACTGCCATAACTTTGGTTCTAGAGGGAGTTAGAACATCCTAGAGGTATCAGTCCCCATCTACACGAATCGTAGATGCCAATCGATCTATCTATCGATTCAGCGAACCGGCAGGGGGGCTCTCGCTATAAAAATTCGTGTGCACGAAAATTAGTTCTTATCCATCTTCTGTTTCAAATTTCATCTTTGCATTTTCTGCAATAGCCTTTGGAGCAGAAGCTGCATCCTCATGCAACTCTATTTTCTCGTGGTCATAGCAATCCTCTGCAAGCTTTCTCTCTCTCTTTCCTCCCTGGTCACTCTTTGGAATATATCTCCTTCCCTTCCTATCGCCAATACCATCAACAGCTAGTCCTTCATGTTCAGCAATAACATGGAAGGATCTGAGAACCTTCTTGATATCCTTTGCAATAATTTCAGACCGTGGATGGATTGTCCAAACTCTCTTGTATGCACTGGAAAGAGCAGATGGTGTAGCCTTTGAGAACTTCTTGTCATCTGGTAGATTTGGTGACATATGGACATGTATGTCAACGGCACGATGGAGTTGACTGAATAGTGACGTGTCAAGGGGGTTTGCTTCTGGCCTGTTACCAACTGGGCGATCACTGTAGCGAGCAAGACGCCCACCAACACCACCAGACGGGCCCATAAGGTCATGCTCTGGCAAAATCCAACGATTATAATATCCCTTTTCTTTCATGTATGCAACGGTGTTCGCAGAGGTCATGAGCGAAAGTGCGTCATGGAAAAGGAAGCCGGAGTCACCCAACACTTTTCAGGTTTCTTCAAACATGTAGTCGATTAGGTCAGTGACACAAACTTGACCCGTCATACAGACTTTGTCAATCTCAGTCTCCCACAAGTCACCATACCGGGACTGATACGGATTGTCAGCAAGTCGATGATCAATGGGAGTTGGAGGATCTCCGTCCAGACACTCATCCGCTGCCTTGATAAATTCGGTAAGCCCCTTCTGGGAAATACCACGAGAAGCAACAATGATTGCATTGATCCTGTCAGCGTTTTTGGCCAGAGCCTTCATATCCTTCACCAAAGCAATACCCTGAAGCTGGAGCTTGTCAAACGTTTTCTGCTTTAGCCTCGGAATGACTTGGATGGAATCGTTTTCATAGATAGCACCAGCTGGACGAGGATCTTCAATCCAAACACTTGAGGGAGTGCCTGTTGCAAAAAGAGAAGAATAAAAAATGCAGTGAGTGTTCAAGCTTGATCAGACTGATACGAAAAAACACATTGAACAAAAAATTCACCTTTCTTCGACCTTGCAAAAGCAATTGCTTGGAGTCTCAGTCTGTTACGATCTACACAAGTGATCAGTCGCTTCTCCGTGTACTCAAATACTTGACCAATCCTGTGACCGTTCCCAGCAGCATCCATCCAAACACCAAATGCAAACCTGGCCTCCTTTTCATACTTAACTTGAAGCACTGTTTTGCGAACACCATAAGTACCGTTGGGATCCAGCTTTCCATTTTCATCACGTTTGAAACTAATGCAAACATCTTCCTTGCCAGCACCAATGCGACTTCCACTAGCCCCTATATGTGCCTTCTTGTGCATCTCGTCAAACCAGCAAATGTTTGACAACGGTAAAGGCGTCAATAAAGACACGTCATAACAAGCAGGAGGGTTGTCAACATCATATGCATCGCCAAGCAGCTTGGGGAACATTGGATGACTGAATGTGACTTGCCCAAACCGTAATAGCAACTGTGCCACCCATCGGAATGATGCTCGGCACCATGCATGGTCTTTATTTTTGCTACCCTGTTTACCTTTCTTGACTGACTTCATCTGAGGCTTCAGCCTATACATACAACCTCTGACAGCAGAATACGTGAGGGAGGGTAAATTACTTGTCTGTCTATACTGATTAACAATGTAGGTTGACATTGCAATTGAATTACCAGACTCAAGTGAATCTGCAATGATTTCAGCTTCAATACTCTTCAGATCGATTAGAGGAGGCCTACCAGCTGCTTTGTGATTGCCTTCTCCAGTATACTCTACCTTTTGCTCTTGACATAGTAAAACGTCTCTGCACACCTGACGAACGGTCTCATGGAATGATCTTCTGTGAGCCTGTTGAAAGCCAGCAGCAATAGTTGTGATGGTCTTCAATTTTGTCCACAAAGACTCCGGAGGACTGTCCAGCACAAATTCAAAATGAACTGCAATTGCACCTCTGATATGTTTAGATGAAGATGCTGACTTATGTAGTGGCGATTCCCAATAGTCTTCTGGATCAAACAATTCTTCCTCATCCTCATCCTCATCCTCATCTTCTGCATAGTTCACTGGAGGGGACCTTGCTGGTAGTTTAGAGTCCTCTTGTGGCAACACCACAGCAGCAGCAGCAGCAGCAGCCTCCATTTCTTCCTTCAATTTGTTTTGCTCACGCACAAGCAAAGTACTTTTCCTCACTTGTTTCCTCTTCTTTGCCGTGGCTCCACTTCCTCTTCTTTTCTTGGGCGGCATGGTGGTAGTATTTCCAATCCAACTTGTGCAGAATGGTACGATTTGTACAGAGTGCCGTTGGAACTGAAATGCTGCTCTTTGTTTCGCGTCCGTTTCGGTTGCTTGCACTCCCTTGTTGTTTCGCTTGACCGATAGTATTTCCAATCGGGAATGTGCTGAGTAGTACATAATGTACACAGCGTCGTCAGAACTGAAATACTGTAATCCGTTTCGGTTGCTTCTTGCACTCCCTTGTTGTTTCGCTCGACCGAAGTTCGATAGTATTTCCAATCGGGAATGTGCTGAGTAGTACAGAATGTACACAGCGCCGTTGGAACTGAAAAACTTGTGACAGTCAAAGTATGTTTCGCGTTTCGGTGACCAGAATCTCGATAGTATTTCAAATCCGACTTGTGGTAAATAGTAGGATTTGTACACAGTGGGGTCGGAAGTGAATTACTTGTGACAGTCGGTTGATCGATCCGTTTTTGGTTGCTCGCACTCCCTTCTTTCGCTCGACCGGAATTTCGATAGTATTTCCAATCCAACTTCTGGTGAATAGTAGGATTTGTACACAGCGCCGTCGGAACTGAAATACTTTTGACAGTGACCGTTTCTGCCTTGGACACTAGCTCGACCGGAAGTTCGATAGTATTTCCAATCGGGCTTTTGCTGAGTAGTACAGAATGTACAGAAACGAGCCGGAAAAGAAATACTCGTGACAGTTGGTTCCTGCTACTGTAGCCGTTTCGATTGCAGCCGTTCTTTCGGTTGCTCGCTTTGCTAGCCGTTTGCCTTCTTGCACTGTCGTTCTGAAGTCTTTCAGATCGGACTTGCCGTTATTAGTAGGGATTCCACACGAGACAGTCAGAAAAGACTAACTCCAGATGATCATTGGCTTTGATTGAATCACTCCTAAGTGGTATCATACCATTCATAGATACAGCAATATGGGTAGACGATTTGAATTGATATTATTTACACGTGGAGTATCTGTGTTAACAGGTTTAACGGCTGCTGAGTGGATGGGCGTGCACAATTTTTTTGAAAATAGAACGTGCAGAACATCAGATACCTCATTATTTCTTTATATTCATATTCAGTAATGAAGATAAAGTTTTTTATATATCGAGTCACTAAGACTTCGAAAGAAACAGAAACAAACAGCAGATTCGTGTTCGTCTTCTCATAAGCTTTTCAACGGTATATGGGTTAATAGGGTTAGCACATGATCCCGCAAAGATAGCTTTTTCCGTTGCATGCATAATTCATGACAGTACGGTACTTTCTAAAACCGCGCGCGCAGGTCTGTCAGAGAGGAGTCTGACAACTGCTCGATTCTGGTAAAAATAATGAGTGATTCCCGGCAGTTCTAAACTAATAAAAGACCAAAGTAATAAAAAATATTCACGAGTGAATAGATGAATAAATTTTTTGGTGCACCCAACTGACGAATATTTTTATTAACTGACAGATTTGGAATTTGGAATCTCTAAGTACAAAACAGTAACTGTCTGTTTACGTCTGTTGTTTAATCACTACCCGCGCCACCTACCGGCCTATTTTGGCAAGCAAGCCTGTTGAGTATTTCGATTTTAGTGATTCCGTTCGAGTTTATTCTGTTTTTATTCAATTAATAAAATTTAGAAGTCGATGCAGCATCGACTTCTAAATTATATTCAATACTTAATATATCTATGTACAAAGTGAATAAATTTATTAGTTTGGTCGCAAAATTTTATTAGTTTAGAACTGCCGGGAATCACTCAATGTACCGGTACGATGTCGATTTCTTCGGGAATCACACCCGGGTCGAAAGTTAGATGGGGTGCCATACGTACGTACCTTACTCATAATATGTACCGGTACGAGTACCGGGCCCGGTAAGTAGCTACCGGTAATCGTACGAAATAAGCCTTACTTCGTATTTCGTACTCGTATCGTGTGTCGTGTCGTGTGGTACAGGGTAATCGTACCAGTACGAGTACGAGTACGAACAGGGTACGTACGTACACTAAACAAATGCTTCATTCAATAGTGTAGCGGTAGGTCAGATCTTACGTTGCGTACCGATATGAGTGCGGTAATCTTATGAGTGTACGGTACGTACTCATACGGTACAAACGGTAAGTACTGAATCCTGATCAACTTGCAAATTATGACGCCTGCTTGCAAAACCGTACGGTGTGCAGTGTTTTGCGGCTCAAAAAATGCAGTGAACACAGGGGAGTCAAAGCCTTGTTGCATGTTGATCATCTGATGATGATGATTATGATACCGCACATAGCGTTTTAAGCTAAAAAATTGCATAATTTTTTTAATCAATAGTTTCAAGAGTTTTAAACTGATCTCCAAAATTGGTTTATTTTTTATCTTGCTTTTTCTCCTGCCAATTTCACTGGAAGAGAATGGGAGCAAAAGGTCCCCCGTTTAAGAGAGAAAACCGCGGAAAAATTGGGTGATGGAAATGTGTGTTTGATTGAATGGAAAAATGTATGATGTTGCAGTAGAAAAATTGAATGCTTGCATGTGTGGTAGATGTATATTCAAATAAAAAATGAAATGTGCGATATGGCATGCCATTTCAATGGCGAGAGGAATCGTAGGAGTTGGGCATGTACGGTTCATTCATTCCTTGCTTGCTTCAAAACTGTGCCTCAAAATGCGTTCCCAAGGACGTGAAGATACGTATGAGCAGGCGAATCGCTATCTCGTAGTCTGCAACGGCGGTATGTGTAGAATGCGGCAATTTCTTTCCGCCAGGGTGAACCTGTACATGTGTGCGCACATGTTTTATAATTTAAAAAATGTTGGTGTGTGGCAAACGTTGACAGAAACTATGCCAAAACTTGGTGGTTCAGAGTGAATATTGGTAAAAAAACTTCCTTTGGAAGCACTGTAGCAGTACGACTGAGCAGCTTATGAAAAATCGAGTATCACGGTGCGGTCACTCCTAATCGACCCAGTATCGGTGTTGCAGCCGCGGAGCCAACAATCCTTGGTGAACGCGCGGCTGCTTCCATGGTTCCCTTTGAGGTAGGGGGCCAATAGTTTTTGTTCGCGACGTTTCTTTTCTCCACAAGTGAGAAAGTTGTGAAACTTTCCGCGGACTTTTTCCATCACTTCTTGGGACTTGGACGATCTGAGACGCGCGATCGTTTGGTATCGATTGCGGCGCACGTGGTTTGCGGCCTTGGTACCGGCATTGATGGCTGCCTTAGTGTGTCCAAGCTTCATCAAAATGTTTTCACGGTGGGCCGCAACGAGAGGCAACTCGGTCGATCTTCGGCGATTTTCGCTGCGAACATTCTCGTACACGTCAAAGTCAAAAGTCATCGCACTAATGGGTTCCCATCCAACGGTAATTGGGCATCCCTTGTTCCCTCCCGGATTGTCACCGGGCTCGATGCAGTATTCTTGGATTGTGACAGTATCGAAAGAAACGCCGGGACTAGGAAACGTTTCCGTGTGAGCAGACGTTACGGCACATCGACTGGAGCTATTTCGCTCACTGTTTTCTGCGATATCGCTCTGGGGATTTTCTTGTGATTTCAGTTTCTGGATCTTTTTCTGCTCGATGACGCATTGCTTCACGTCCTCATCGAAACGGCTCACGCTGTGGGTGGACGAGCTTCGGATGTGAGACCGTGATACGAAGTTGTTCGATACCAACTCTTTGGTGTAAATCCGTTTGGCGGTATTCTCGAACGGAGTGGGGGACGGTTGATGATGCCCAGTCGCAGGAGCGAGCACGTTCAAACTTTTTGCAGCAGCAAAATCGAGATCTCCGGTGCACGTCAGCCCAAGAACAGAAGATCTCTCCTCTAGAATAGTCTCAGATGCATAATCAGAATTGAATTCGGCATTCTCTGGCTTCGATACAGTTATGTTTGAGAAGTATTTCGCCAGATGATCGTCCATAGTATGTTGAATCTTCATGATATGACGTGCTCGTGATGACTGTAGTGTCCTCTTGGTTTTCTGCTGCGATTTTGTGATCTTTGCGTAGAGTACCGCTTTCCTTATTTCAATATTGCACGAATGCTTGCGAGTTTTCCGTACCGGTATCTGGGACCACTTGATTTGACTTGAAGCTTCTTCCTTCCACCGGTACGGTACTCGTAACCATGATGTGAACAAAAATATATTCCTGGTACTGATTCTACATACCGTAATATTGTTCTACCGGAAGAAAGATTGTACCGGTACAACACGGCCCAGACAAGTGAGCAATGCTTAAGAGGTCAGTTTTTGTGAATCAGAGATACGAAGTACGAGTAAGAATACCGTATTATTAACAAATTGCCAGAAGATTGGTCCGCCACGAATGATCAACCGTTGTAAAATAAGATTACGCTCTGTATTACACCGCTCAAATTCAAATTTAAGTTGAAAGTGATGGAAGCCAAATGTTCCAATTAACGATCATCATTCCTTTTTGTTCTTCCAGCTTGACTTATTGCTCTCACTATTCGAGATTGGAGAATGTTCCACGGGAAAAGAATCTTCCAATCAAAATGTTTTGTATCGGGTTTGAATATGTTCTCTGTCACGCATCTGTAAAACATTCGAAGGCTCTCCCACTAAAACAAAAGCGATCCCGAAGATGAACTTATCGCTCTACTTGTTTTGGTTAAGTACAGATACCAGGCAATGGAAAAAGCTGTTGATTTAAATGTCACGAGATTTAATGTACCGGTTCGTACTATGAATACAATCGGGATGACACAACGTACATTTGCGATTTGCGGGTCATATGTTTTCGTGGATCATATGTTTTCGTGAACCATCCAAATTGTAATACAGGGACCTGACCTGACACGCCAAAGAACAGGGGAGAAGGCATAATCCGATTTGATCATGACACTTAATTAGTTGCACTTGTTGCCCATTGTGGGGCAATTTTTGCCTGTTTTGGGGCACAAGCACTTTTTGCCCATTTTGGGGCACAGGGCAACTAAATGATCACTGTAGAAGCTCCGTACTACAATATAGAAGTACTACTGAAGAAAAAAGAATGTGGCATTTTCCCCACTTGACATAGTACTTGAAAGAATACTTGCAAGTACTATGCCAAGTCCTGAGAGGGCACTTTCTTTTTTTGCAAGTGTAAAATCATGTATTATGCTGTGATAAATGTGTCATTTGAGCACGTTTCTTGACATGTAATCGGATTTTACTTATGTCTAAAGGGATAAGAACAATGGTAAATACAAATGTATCATTTCTTCACTTTAAGACATAAAATAGTGTTCTCTGTCATATCAGGTGCCTGTGCTCCAATCTGGATGGGACACACAAAAATATGACTGCAAATGCACGTTATGCCATCCCCAATACGGTTAAACTGGATCACAAAAACACAGGGATGCACCAATGCACAGTAAGATTACAGCACAGTATTGGAAACAAAACACTTCTGATGGACGGTTATTGAGACATTATGCCCGGATGTGGAAAAAGCAGGCACAATAAAACCTGTTGCTGGATAGAAACCAGCACTGACACCAGGAACTGGACCAAATGCCAATTCCAGGGGTCATGCCATTTCCGAGAGTCAGGGAACCACTGGCAAGTTTAAAACTAGTGAGAGAAAACACAAAGGAACTGGTGCCGGTGAACATAAAAAATTTACTGGTAATAATGTTCATACCGGTAATTTAGCACATAGTGAAAATATCAACGAGGCCAGTGAATGTAAAGAAATCACCAGTAATTATAATTATCACTCCCTTAATCGTTCTGTACACACACCGGCGTACAAATCCTTCATTTTTGAGGGGCGAGACAAAAGTCTTAACTCTGTCGGATTTCAAATCCGACTTCATAGTATTATTCCTCACAAAAATTGTTTTAGAGAACACTTTGTCCCAGGTTCCTACTTGGTATTTTGGCTGAACTATTCGTCACACAAACGAGATTCAGGGTTATTTCGGAATCACGTGCATATTTGGATCAAAATCCATTGGTCCCCCTTTGTAATTTCACCCTATTTATTGAAATTAATGTCAAACTCATAATATTTTGATGCACATTGCATTTTCTTACCCCACTGGCATCTGTTTCCGAAGTAGTGGCATGTTACTGAATTTTATGCCTGAAACAAACAGTGCATGGTCGCAATTTTTCAATCTCAATTGGTTCCCCATTTTTATTGTTATTACTGGTTTATCGTACGTTGTTAGTAGTAACGATGGTCCACACTCCCAAATATCAGGTATATTGTTTATGTTGCTACGGGGACTCTCCTCTGATCACTACTGGTTACGGAAAGCAGAAGGTTACCAAGAAGAAGAGACCCCCCTTGTTTACAGCGCGACTAAGAAAGAAAATGGGAGTAGTTGTTTCTCCGGGTCTTCTGGACCATATTGCACGTAATCCGGGTACATGTTATTCTTATTACTACCGGTGTTTGGGAGTAGATGATTTTGCATCTTATTTATTCATTAGAAAATTGAAGAAGAAGCTCGAGGATGCTACTCAACAATTAGGGCTAACGAACACCCGTAACGGTCCACAGGGTAGTGATGACCCATTACCAGAGGTGCTTGACAATCAAGTTATGTATGACCCTTCTGTCGAACCAATTGGGCATGCCTTGATTGGTTGGGAATTAACAAACATAGAGGATGACGACGATTCTGTTTCCGATGAAAATTTGTTCTTTCCTAATGATGATGATGAGGAAGAATTAAGTGAGAGCATAGAGGCCCCCCACTCTTTGAGTGTCAATGATGAAGAAGGCATCAACATTGATGTTGACGATTCCCATCGTGATTCAAACACGGTAGTAATTACGACACCCAATGTAGGAAGGAACATATCTGACAAACTGAAGGTCAAGATCAAGTTAATGAAAATCATGCGGAATCATAGCATACCATTAGTTGCAGAGAAGGAATTGTATGAATGGGCTATCGAATCGGAGCGGCTTAATTTATTTTCATGGACTAAAGGCAATCTCATAAAGACCAGGGCAAGTGTCATGAAGGAGATTTCTGCAACTGTGCCTGGAATAAAAGGTGATGGGTTTGAACCTCATCTTATTGACTGGTGTTCTAAGAAATCACAGAATGCTGATGTTTCCAGTTGCAAACAAATCTACGTCCGGTCGTTCCAAAAAGCACTTCATTCCCTATTATCGAATGTGACTTTGGTGAAGGAAGACAATCTGCCATTCCCCCATGCTGAAGACCCCACCTTACCAGTCTGTTATCCAGAACTTCAAGGCAATATTGATATTGACGAACTCCATCACGGTGAATGGTGGATCAACACTTGGGAGAAGAGATGCAAATCCGAATCGAATGAAATTCTGGTTCCTATTATTCTCTACATGGATGGAATTCCAATTGACAATAGTGGTCAAACCACTCTTACCCCACTGAACATGACTCTTGGCATATTCAACACCCTAACTCGAAACTCCCGGCCAGATGCGTGGGAGGCTATATGTTATCACCCAACATGTCCAGGTGATAAAGGTGCCAAATCAATTGACAATGTGAACAATCTTCACTCTGGCCTTTGTTTGGCTCTTTCATCTTTGAAAGATGCCTGCAACCAAACGGATGGTATTGAGTGGTCTAATTTGCCGTGGAACAAGAAAAAATGGTCAGTTCAAATGAAATTTGCGGTCGCTTATTTCATAGGTGATACTCCCCAGCACGACCAACTTTGTGGACATTATCAAACGTTGAATTCAAAGATGATCTGTAGGCATTGCAATTGTCCCAGAGCACTTGGTATTAACGCTCGTGTGAATGTTTTGAAGGTTCCCGTTTCAGTTTAAACTGGTAACATGCAAGTGTCTAAGCACCAAAATGGGGAAGAGTACCAATCCATTTGTCTCTGGAATATATCTGATTTTACTGCTCCAACGGTTGACAAAGGAGTGAATGTTGAACAGTATTTCAAAAACATCTATCACCATGGTGTACATAATGGCAACGCTTTTTATGATCTTGATTTTGGGGAAAACCCACATAATATTCATCTAGCGTCGCCCGGAGAGAGACTCCATATGCACCAACTTGGTTGCGCAAAGTGTGCAGCGGAGTCATTCCGCGAGGACTTTTTAGGCAATAACCAGCGGCTTCTTGTTGGTGAGATGGAAAGGTTAGCCAGTTACTATGGTGGTGCTGTTCAGAGGCAATCCAATCGTGACTTCCCACGAACCAATTTTTCAAAATCAATACATACAGCGAAGAAGGAGGGTAACCAGTACATTGGAATGCTTTATATTCAGATGCTGTCACTTCTGTCTGCTGGAGGTCGTCAATTGTTGTTGTCTCAAAAGACTCCTTCCAATCTTGAGAACAAGAGCAGAAAGTGTGAAGACAAAATTGACAGACGTATTTACGCCATTGAGTTGTTGTTGGGTATGAAAGAGTTCCTAAAGTACGCTGGAACGTTTGACGAGGTTTTCAAACAAGACAAGAAAGGTGTTTTGAATCTTAACAAAATGGTTGTTCTTTTCATCAACTGTATAAATAACAATCTTCAACAAAGTAAGGGAGAGGGTAACAATCTGGTGAAGAATCACATGTATTTTCATTTATCACAGTACAGGAGATTATTTGGTCCTCCAACTGGGTGGGACTCTGCCGCGAGTGAGAGCAATCATAAAACTGAAGTGAAGGCTCCTGCTAAGAGAGCTCAACAAAACAAGTCCACACTTATCAAGCAAACTTGCAACCGAGTGATGGAGTATTGAACTATTGATCGACTTGACCGTGAATTTGATTTGTTCAAACATAGACCCATAACCGGACCAAATCATCCTAAGGAGGGTGGTTGGTCAGCTGGGTCTTCGTTTTGGATTGGTGTGATGAATGGTCCCCCTTACATGAAGTGGGATGAAGAAAAAAAACGCAAGTGTACCCTGGTTTCCATCGGATGTTCTCAAATTTTGTTGCAACGTGGTCCTTCCGGCTGTGGGCATCAGCAAGGTTTTTGGAACCATAGAGCCCAAGAGGTATGACAAATCTCGTGAGATGAAATTATTGTTTCGTGCCCACCCATCGTTTAAGTCTGATTCTGGACAATTGTCCAATGTATGGTACGACTGGGATAATTTTCAACTCGACCTCCTTGATGGGCGTGGACTGCAAGTTTATCCATGTCAGATTCTGTGCCTGCTTTATCTTGAAGGTCCTTTCCCTGTGGGTAGCTCTGTTAGTGGTTTCGAATTAGTGCACGATGGTTATTATGCCGTTGCTCGCTGCTTTGTTTCTGCAGACGCCATACCGAGCAAGAGGGATAAAGGAAAAAAACACCATCATGCATTGGTAAAGCAAGGTGAGTTGCGGAACAAATTGTATTTGTTTGACTGCAACGCCATTGAGTCCGAAGCTGCCGTTGTTAGAAACCATGGTAGTCCTGACCAATATTTTGTGCTGGGAAATCGTGAACAATGGTTGTTTAATTTCCGTGAGACAATGGCTGCATTGGAAAAGAAGGATTTACAATCAATAGTACAATATGGTGAAAACAGCACATGAATTGAACGAACAAGTTTATTATCAGATATTTGTACTTAAATGGATTTCTGTGTTTTTCATTTTTCCTTCATATTCAACAACGTCGTTTCACGAAATGCCTTTTTTCCGTATGTTCGATGGTATACTAGTACGGTACAGTCATACCCCCCTTTTCATGTGTAATTTGCGTTTTTCTATTTTCTGCAACGGCGTTGCACGCAATGCCCTTTTTCCGTATTTTGGATGGTGTACTAGTACGGTACAGTCATACCCCCCTTTTCATGTGTATTTTGCGTTTTTCTATTTTCTGCAATGTTCGATGGTATACTAGTACGGTACAGTCATACCCCCCTTTTCATGTGTATTTTGTGTTTTTCTATTTTCTGCAACGGCGTTGCACCAAATGCTCTTTTCCGTATGTTTGATGGTATACTAGTACAGTACAGTCATACCCCCCTTTTCATGTGTATTTTGTGTTTTTCTATTTTCTGCAACGGCGTTGCACCAAATGCTCTTTTCCGTATGTTCGATGGTATACTAGTACGGTACAGTCATACCCCCCTTTTCATGTGTAATTTGTATTTTTCTATTTTCTGCAACGGCGTTGCACCAAATGCTCTTTTCCGTATGTTTGATGTATACTAGTACGGTACAGTCATACCCCCCTTTTCATGTGTAATTTGTGTTTTTCTATTTTCTGCAACGGCGTTGCACCAAATGCTCTTTTCTGTATGTTTGATGGTATACTAGTACGGTACAGTCATACCCCCCTTTTCATGTGTATTTTGTGTTTTTCTATTTTCTGCAACGGCGTTGCACCAAATGCTCTTTTCTGTATGTTTGATGGTATACTAGTACGGTACAGTCATACCCCCCTTTTCATGTGTATTTTGTGTTTTTCTATTTTCTGCAACGGCGTTGCACCAAATGCTCTTTTCCGTATGTTTGATGGTATACTAGTACGGTACAGTCATACCCCCCTTTTCATGTGTATTTTGTGTTTTTCTATTTTCTGCAACGGCGTTGCACCAAATGCTCTTTTCCGTATGTTTGATGGTATACTAGTAGGGTACAGTCATAGTACCCCCCTTTTCATGTGAATTTTGCGTTTTTCTATTTTCTGCAACGGCGTTGCACGAAATGCGGAGTAGCAAGTTATTATTATTATGGATTACTTCTTAGTACAGTTTTGCGCGATACATAGGCGCTCATAATATAACACCCTTCGTATTTGGGATTCGAACAGCTATGAAACACTAACGGATTAAACAGCAGAGTATCCCCAGAACGCAACGGCACTTTGATATGGTACGTTGGGAAGACAAAATAATAAATCACTTCGTCAGCAGGCACTCCTGATGGAGCAATGACTGTTACACGAGTATAATACATATCATCATCAACATGGCATCGAGAATGGTAATTTCGGCCAATCGAAAAAGCTAATGCCTGCTGCCCAATGGCATTGAGCTGCGTACGAGTCAGAATCTGAGACAACACATCCATTTCATCATCAACAAATGGTTCGATGTCAGTTAAACTATGATGCATATGCTTCACAATTCCCACTGTTGTCTGTTTGAGCTCCACTTTCATGTTTGGTTTCACATGACTTTTGAATACGTACACACCATTGTTGGAAGACAATCTTTCTGGTCTAACTCCAATGATAGCATAATCATCGTTGATACTGCCATGCTTCTGACCTCTGGCAACTGTCGGTTTGGCTCCAACAATTTCCGGAGCAAACTTCCTTAATAATTTGATATCATTCTTCGAAGCCAGGTGTCGTTTTGCAAATTTTCTGGAAACTTTTGCAAAAATGCGCAACGACCGATTAGTATCGTCAAACACAAGAAAATGCTCATCTTTCGTACTATCCAACGTATCAAAGTTTTTGATCAACAAAGCCTGTTCCGGTTGATACTTCTTCTTTCCTCCTATCTTGCCACCCCAATTTGTCTCCATGTATTTACCTTTGACCACAGTTGTTCGGTATTTGTTTTTCAACGCTATTGTACTGACACCATCTTTGCAAGTACAACGCCTATTCCTTTCCTTCTTCATCGGTTTTATGTCAGACAAGTTTGTATAAGTTTCATGGCTCGTTGACACTGGTGCTGCAATCCGCAGAAAGTTCCAAGACATTCTCTGCTTACTTCTTTTCTCATGTTTCCTATTTCTTCTTTGCTTCATAGCTCTTTCCAAAAACTAATTTCTCATGGTCCGCGAGGATGACGAATTGCTGAAGAATCAATTGCTGTTGCCGTTGCCAATGCCAATGGAGCGGAAGACCAATCAATTGCCGTTGCCAATGACAATGGAGTGGAAGACCAATCAATTGCCGTTGGTTCCACCGTTCTCTTCGATCGTTCCCTCGCTGTGCACCGGTTGCCGCTGTTTCCGATGTTGGTGGAGCCCCAGTGGAGGAGGAGGAGCAATTCGATGCCGATGATTTGTTGCCTAGGGGTTGCGCCACGCCGGTGGAGGAGCAGGAGCGATTTGATGCGGACGATTTGTTGCCTAGGGGTTGCGCCGCTGCCGCTTGCCGCTTGCCGTTGTTGCTCTCGCTTGCCGCTTGCCGTTGTTGCTCTCGCTACCACTTGCCGCTGTTGCTCTCGCTGCCGCTTGCCGCTTGCCGCTGCCGCTTGCCGCTGTTGCTCTCGCTGCTGCTTTCCGCTGTTGCTTTCCTTGCTGCCGCTTGCCGCTGTTGCTTTCCTCGCTGCCGCTTGCCGCTGTTGCCGCTGTTGCTCTCTGCGGTTCGACAAGTCGTTGCCGTTATCGACAATCCTATTCGAATAGTTGATATGATAATTGAACAAAATGGGCGAGTATCTATTGATGTGCTACATAAATTAAATAATAACAACAGAATAATATAGTAATGTACATGCCGATTGATTCGTAATTATCACCAACCGGGAAAATTCGCTGCACCTACAGGGGAAGATTACGATGCACCTCAAGGAAAGATTTGTTACACCAGGAAAGATTGGTTCTTCCAATCCGTTGTTTCCAATCCCTTGTTTCCAATCCGTTGCTCCAATACGGTCCTATGAAAATAAGAAGAAAAACAGAAGGGAAAAAATACATTATCAGAAATGCCGGAGGAAGTATAATCATTGTCTATCTCCTCTCTCATTCATACCGTTGTGATTGCCAATTTCCGATCTGTTGTTTCCAATCCGTTGTTCCTATCCAGTCCTATGAAATTGAGAAGAAAAACAGAAGGGAGGAAATACATTATCAGGAATGCCGGAGGAAGTATGATCATTGTCTATCTCTCTCATTTGTACCGTTGCTTGTTCTGATTCGTTTTACCGTTGCCACCGATACGTTGTTGCCGCCGATACGCTGTTGCTGCCGATACGTTGTTGCCGCCAATACGTTGTTGCTGCTAATACGTTGTTGCCGCCAATACGTTGTTGCCACCAATGATTCCTTTTGCCGGTTCGTTATTTGTTGTTGTTGTTCTTTCTGCTGCTGTTGATTTGTAGACTTGTAATTCCTATGTCATGAAAAACAGGGTCTTGTTCCTGTTGATATATAGGCAATTGATGCAGATTTTGTGCTTTTGAGACGTCTGTGTTTGGGTAGCTAATTCAAACACTACTATCTGTCCAGCAACTAATCTCTAATCAAATGCTTTCTACTTCTTTTGCAGTACAAGGCTGTTATTTCGGACTAAAATATCTGAGAACGGATCGTTGTGCTCGTGACATCGTCACATGTGGCATGTGACAAAGAGGGTCAGATCCCACGTTCTCAGACGGAGTGTTGCTTGAAAGAAACAACACTCTACTCAGATAAGTTGGAAAATGAGGTTAGTCGATTTGAATGGTTTGTCGATTTGAATGGAAAGTGAAAAATGCACTGTAAAATCACGCTGTAAAATCACACTGTGTAATCAATCTCTATTTTCGCACAGCAAAGCGTTATTCTTATGCATTTTGTATCCGTAGTATCCGTTGAATTTGTTGGAAAAATAGGGGATAACTGAATTCATGTACCGGTACGACCGTTGAATTTGCTTAAGTATAGAGTAGTAGTTAACTATCCGTTGAATTTTTTGAAAAAATAGTGGGTAACTCATTGTAAAATCAATGTATGTTTTCTGACATATGTTCGATAGATGGTGCTAAGTATCAAACTTCGAACGTACAAATGACGTCCGTTTGTTTGATGTTCTGCTAAGTATCAAACTTTGAACGTAAGAATGACATCTGTTCGATAGATGTTCTGCTAAGTATAAAAATTCGAACGTAAGAATGACATTGGTCCGTTAAGTATTATGTTCCTTTTTTGCAACGGCGTTGCAAAATATGCTCTTTTTGTATTTATGGGATCACACACCAAATCCCCTTTTTTCCTTTTTTTTGGAACGGCGTTGCAAATTGCAAAATATGCTCTTTTTGTATTTATGGGTTCTCACCCAAAATCCCCGTTTTTCCTGTTTTTGGAACGGCGTTGCAAATTGCAAAATATGCTCTTTTTGTATTTATGGTATCAGACCCCAAATCCCCTTTTTTTCTTTTTTTGGAACGGCGTTGTAAATTGCAAAATATGCTCTTTCTGTATTTATGGGATCACACCCCAAATCCCTGTTTTTCATGTTTTTGGAACAGCGTTGCAAATTGCAAAATATGCTCTTTCTGTGTATATGGGATCACACCTCAAATCCCCTTTTTTCCTTTTTTTTGTAACGGCGTTGCAAAAGATGCCCTTTTTGTCTTGATGGGTGGCAACCTAACAACAATTTACCGTTTTTCCGTTGTTTGCAACGGCGTTGCTTACCAGGCCCTTTTCCTGGTTTTGGAGACCAAAATTGACATCACTTTTTTGAGGAGGTTATCATTGCAGGTTTTCTTCTTTTTCAAATTCATGTGACGATATTGTTTAACTCTTTCTCCGATTAGTGGAACAACATTATATTTCTCTCCGGTTTTTCAATGAAGGAAGAAGTATAGGTATGTTGAACTAAACGGCGGTATCACTGCACATCAGGTTTACGAAATCAACGACACGGTAACAGTAACCTTACACATTGTCGTTTTTTTGAGAAATGGTTTTTGAGAAATGGTTATCACTCTTGTATTGCTACGTGAGTGGCGATCTCTTGTGAAAAAAGTTTCAAGTTGTACAATCCTTTTTTCATTCAATGTTTGCTCGAAACAAAGGTAAAATTGATTCACACAACAGTGATTCTGATTGTTTTCAAACAGTAAAAAATTCTTTATTTGGTGCATCTTTTTCAAACAAGATTGTATCAAATTCTGATAAGATTTGACATTACCAATGACACCTACCACTAATAGTGCTCGGAAGCGTGGGGCCAATCCACATTCAAATAACGAAAGGACAAAGGAGAAGAAGAGTAGATTGAAAGATCCACCACCAAATAGTCTTGACAAACATGATGACGATCAAAATAAACATTGATATGAGGTCTATAGGAATCTTAAAGCGGCTTTGAAGGATGAGTCATATGGAACGGATGAGTTTGCAAGGAACCTTAGTGTGGAGGTTACAACATGTTTCACTGCATTGACAACCAAGGTTTACCTTATATCCAAAATTATTGAATCCGAACCTACGCCAGATTTCAGGAAGTCCACGTCTACTACAACTGCGGCAAAGAAGAAGGGGAGGGCAACAAAGAAAAAATCCGATACCACCTTAAGTGACTTGGGCCCTATTCCCCATCAAATAGATGTGATGGGGGATTTCTTTTTGTACGAACTTGACCATAGGGTGACTGGAGTGTTGGGATTGTTGAGCAGGAAGCAAATAAGCAAGCGATTCAAGGACTGCGACATGACGAACAAGTGGTATAACTTTGAGTCACTGTTACGGAATGTTAACGGCAAATCAGGTGTGAATTCTCTCTATGGGCGCAACGGCGTGAACTACGATACAATTAAGAAATACATGATAATGTATCATGAGATCTTGGTTTGGTACATGAAGAATGTAAACTATCCACCAGGGGCGGACTATACGTCTGAGGCTTTGTGTTTCCATACCAAAGGCAACAATTGTTCTCCAAGTGCCTTGAAAGAATACGTCAAATCAATGAAGAATTTCTTGGACTGCCTTATGGCACAGTCCTCACTCCGTGTTTCAATGAGTCATAGCTACAATCAGGTTGACTTAGACAATCATTTCAAGAAGCAGCGTATTGAATGCTTAAAATCCTTACCCACGCAACGGATACAGTTTGTAGGTCCAATAAATACCAATCATATTGTGTGCAACAAAAAGATGATGAATAACGGAACGAAGAACAGCATTTCATGAGGTTATTCGTAAATTTTGGGTTCACTTTCAAGGAAAGTTGAAACGAATTTTTACAACCATAAATCTTTGTAACCTCGACATAAAACTTTTGACACACGAAGATTTCTATCAATATTTCTTACCCAAATTAATTCAGAATTCCTTCGTCTTGGGAACCACGGTACTTTCGGGGGAGAAGTGGGTTCCAGTAGGATTTCATCGACAAGGGGACACAAACATTCTGGAAACGGGTAAAGTGTTATTACCACTCCATTCTCCATTGGTATTCCACTACGTCATCAACTACAAGGACACGCTTTCCAACTATTGTAACATACATTCCGAAATCGATGACAACCGTGTCAAACTAACACCATGCAAACTTGGCACCGGAAAGATAGATCTTGCACATTTCAACGATACCAAAGGAATCCTATATTTGGTGAAACAATGGTTGATTACAAAATTTGTCGATCACGGAACCAATCTGGGGGTGAACGTGGTCCTTTCTTTGGAAACAGCATGTAATCTGTTCATTTGTCGAGTACTATGTGCATCAATGATTTGAGTCGACGGTGTTGACTCCTCCTTTGATTGTTCGATTGACAATATTTGTAAGAAAATTATACAAAAAGTCTTCAAATCCCCTCACAAAGGATGTTTTGGTTACGATCATGTGATGGAAACAATTGAAGGTTTGGTATTGACCAAAAGGAGTTTTCTAAAAGGAGCAATGGTCCCCGGATCGAGGGAGGAAAATGTTCCCTATTTTCAAAGGAATGATCGATTGTACATTTTCCCGACGGCTGGTGTTCTGACTAAGACCCAGTTTGCCCATGTCAAATTTGAAGATAGACCAGAAGAACTTGTAACTGGCATTTTGAAACTGTCCGGTTTGGAAGACCAACATAATAATCAAACTTGTTATACAAGGTTCCTTCAATACGATGTTAACTCACAACAAGTAGTGCACCAACAAGTTTTTATGGAACACATTCCATACGTGTTCTGTGAGATATTCGTAATTGATCCAGAAGCTGTCAAACGTCATACTTGGGTTGAAGAACTCATTTACTACAGCTACCTTCCAGAAATGGGTACCATATTTACACTGTTGACAGAAAAACTGGCAAGATATTTGTTGGAAAAGTCAGATGATCTATTGTCGGCAAACCTTGTACTAGTTCAATTTCTGGACGATAACGTTGTCAACAATTATGGAAAGGGAACGGGAGAATTGAATCCTGCGTTCAAACACCTCCAGGGTCATGACTTTGTTTTGTACAAACTGTCGGACTTGCTAACTTGGGATTGCTTCAAAACATCAAAGGTTGAAATAAATGAGTTCAACGAATCAAATTACACTTACCGGGTAGGATGGGCTACATTCACTTTCAATACTACAAATGATTCCAAGCGTGGATTCATCCCACCATGGGTTGTTCAAGTTGACGGTGGCAATGTTGCCAAGAGGAACAATCTCAATGAGGGGAGGGGAAAAATAATGATAGGGGATCAACAGTTACCGGCAAGTGTTCGAAAAATAAGGCCAAATAATCTAAACAATCTGGAATTGACACAACTAAGGGTAATTCAAAGGATGCTGGTTTGACCAACAAAACGAGTAAAACAGGTGAAAAAGAGGGTTCAGATGTAAGGGAAGAAGAGGTTAGAGATTTGGCGGAAACTCCTATTCACGTCGTTGTAACCCTGCCAAAATTTCCTTTCAAAATTAATGGAGGTCCCCCCCCACAATCCTTCGGCCTAAGTGTGATGTTGAAAGAACCGGATCCAGAGTTAATGTTTCCCATTTACAAAGTCAACGAACAAGTTTGTTACACTGCCAGAAGAAACGGCCCAGTTCTAATTGGAGAGGTTAGTAGGTACCCTTTCGACGCATACGAGCACTATGAAAGGCTTCCGGGTTACTACCTTATTTTCAAAAAAGGTAAGGCGGGGCAGCATGCCAAGTGGTGCCCATACTTTCAGGTTTCACGTCTGAAAGAAACCAAACGTCAACCCGTTAGAAGAGTATCTGATTTAGTAAAATGTTACAGCAAGGAACGTGGGAATTGTGAGCCAACGGATGGAAATGTTGAGGAATCTGAGTCATCTTCTGACACAACCAAACCAGTGTTAGAGTATAGTTCCACAAACTCTTCCTGAATGGATGAATGAGGCTTATGCTCCACCAAATGCAAGTATCCGCTTGTCACTAATCCAGTTTCATTCATAGTGTATTCCATCAATAGTATGAGAAATATTGATCCTGAAAGTGCAGCCTATGACACACATGTGCACTCAAAAACTAACTAGTATTAATAGGACTAGTAACTTTTAGATAATGACTAAAGTATCACCCATAGATTTCTTGTCCATACTGTTTCATAATTAGCAACAAAACCATGGTATGCGTCGTGAGCAACATTGATCCTGAAATTACAGCGAATGCCACACATTTGCACTCAAAAAGTGAGTAGCAATCACTATTTTTGTACATGATGCATCATGGCCAGGGACAAACATTATTATAAAATTCATACTCACTAAAGTATCAGGAGGAGAAATGTCAATATTTTTTCATAGTCTCCCCAATCCAAAGTATGAGCAATATTCATCCTTCAATTGCCTCAAATGACACACTTTTGCACTCAAAAAATGACTAGCAATCACTATTTTGGTACATGATGGATGGCAAGGGACAAACATTATTATAAAATTCATACTGACTAAAGTATCAGGAGGAGGAATGTCAATATTTTTTCATAGTCTCCCCAATACATAGTATGAGCAATGCTCATCCTTCAATTTCCTTGAATGACACACTTTTGCACTCAAAAAGTGACTAGCAATCACTATTTTGGTACATGATGGATGGCCAGGGACAAACATTATTATAAAATACATACTGACTAAAGTATCAGGAGGAGAAATGTCAATATTTTTTCATAGTCTACCCAATCCAAAGTATGAGCAATACTCATCCTTCAATTTCCTTGAATGACACACTTTTCCAATAAAAAAGTGACTAGCAATCACTATTTTGGTACATGCATGGCCAGGGACAAACATTATTATAAAATTCATAATTACTAAAGTATCAGCCTGAGAATTGTCGATACTGTTTCATAGTCTCCCCAATACATAGTATGAGCAATATTCATCCTTCAATTGCCTCAACTGACACATTTTTGCACTCAAAAAGTGACTAGCAATCACTATTTTGGTTCATGATGGATGGCAAGGGACAAACATTATTATAAAATTCATACTGACTAAAGTATCAGGAGGAGGAATGTCAATATTTTTTCATAGTCTCCCCAATACATAGTATGAGCAATGCTCATCCTTCAATTTCCTTGAATGACACACTTTTGCACTCAAAAAGTGACTAGCAATCACTATTTTGGTACATGATGGATGGCCAGGGACAAACATTATTATAAAATACATACTGACTAAAGTATCAGGAGGAGAAATGTCAATATTTTTTCATAGTCTACCCAATCCAAAGTATGAGCAATACTCATCCTTCAATTTCCTTGAATGACACACTTTTCCAATAAAAAAGTGACTAGCAATCACTATTTTGGTACATGCATGGCCAGGGACAAACATTATTATAAAATTCATAATTACTAAAGTATCAGCCTGAGAATTGTCGATACTGTTTCATAGTCTCCCCAATCCAAAGTATGAGCAATATTCATCCTTCAATTGCCTCAACTGACACATTTTTGCACTCAAAAAGTGACTAGCAATCACTATTTTGGTACATGCATGGCCAGGGACAAACATTATTATAAAATTCATAGTGACTAAAGTATCAGCCTGAGAATTGTCAATATTGTTTCATACTCTCCCCAATACATAGTATGAGCAATATTCATCCCCCTTCAATTGCCTCAAATGACACACTTTTCCAATAAAAAAGTGACTAGCAATCACTATTTTGGTACATGATGCATGGCCAGGGACAAACATTCTTATAAAATTCATAGTGACTAAAGTATCAGCCTGAGAATTGTCAATATTGTTTCATACTCTCCCCAATACATAGTATGAGCAATATTCATCCTTCAATTGCCTCAAATGACACACTTTTCCAATAAAAAAA
Organism: Pseudo-nitzschia multiseries; assembly: GCA_037355745.1. Classification (NCBI taxonomy): domain Eukaryota; phylum Bacillariophyta; class Bacillariophyceae; order Bacillariales; family Bacillariaceae; genus Pseudo-nitzschia; species Pseudo-nitzschia multiseries. The sequence continues at coordinate 9,506,658 of CM074781.1, forward strand.
TTACTAGCAATCACTATTTTGGTACATGCATGGCAAGCGACAAACATTATTATAAAATTCATAATTACTAAAGTATCAGCCTGAGAAATGTCAGCATTGTTACATAGTCTACCCAATACATAGTATGAGCAATATTCATCCTTCAATTGCCTCGAATGACACACTTTTGTACTCAAAAAGTGACTAGCAATCACTATTTTGGGACATGCATGGACAGGGACAAACATTATTATAAAATTCATAGTGACTAAAGTATCAGCCTGAGAATTGTCAATATTGTTTCATAGTCTCACCAATCCTTAGTATGAGCAATATTCATCCAAAAATTTCAGAAAATAACACACTTTTGCACTCAAAAAGTAACTAGAAACACTATTTTGGTTACTTGTTCATAAAAAGTAAAAAATAATAACAAAAAATTCTTGAGACTACTACCCTTTGTACATGTCTCTACGGGGGAATTGATCCACTGTACACGTTCACATCTATATCAAGAACCACTCATATCCGGACGGGGAAAGTTACACTACTTAAAGCTTGTCTGTTTTTGAATCAGACAATTTCTGTGCACCGTTGTGGCGGTGGTGCCGGTACGTAACATTAGTAAGAAATATGTGTGTTCGGGAAAAAGCAGCCACAACCAAAAACTGAAGTTACTACGCCGGGAGAAAACAACATCCACCAACTTTATGATTCTGCGTTGGATTAGGAAAGTTAGGTGTATTGTGGTACAGCTAGGTGCATGACTGCGTTACAACTGGGAAATAACAGGAAAATGAAAAACAAAACACCTAAACCGACAAACAAAACCACAGTTGTGCCAACACGGTGTACTGTCTTGTCCAAGGATTACACCAAACAGATGCATGAGCTGAACCACGATGACCTAAACAACAACGGAAACCCGTTTCTATATCATTTCGAAACAGGATTTGATGTGCTGTGTGCCAAAAACGGACACTTGGTTACCACAATCCTTTGTGGATGCCAGAAGATAGAAGAAGTGCAAAAAAGACTCAACAGCAAAAAAGAACATTTCACGGAGGACGAAGCTTTGAACATTTGGGAGCAATGCTTCAAGTACATACCCGAGGAAGTATTTCCCGACTACAAAGAAGGCAACACTGACGGGATGGACCATGTATGGGCAATGGGAGTCATTCTTGCATTCATTTCATGAGGTTATCCAGCATTGAAAACAACAGAAGGCATTCAGTGCTACGACAACGTGGGTATTGGACCAGAAGTAAAATCCATAGAACAAGAGAGAATGATACAAGATGGTCGTACTTTCCCTGCAAAAAATGGAGTAATCTGACACCGGAGGCAAGAGAACACATAAAAGAATGTGTACATTACAACCCTGGGAACCGTCCTTGTATGACGTACATTTGGTACAACAACGACGAATGAGGCAATCATTGAAAATGACAGATTGCAATGGTATTGCAGATCAACAGACGATAACGAGTGGTACTCAACACAAAGAGAAGATAAATAACCAAAACATTGAAAAAAAATGTACCAAACAGCAGTGGGATTCGTTCATGAACAAGGCAAGAAAACAGGCAAAAAAGAAAAAGCGGAAAGTAAAAGAATTGACAAACAGGGGGGGAAAGAGGGAACAAGACAGAAACGAGTGGAAAATTAAGAAATGGCTAAATCTTTACAAAAACTGTTGGAATTCACCGGAAGATTTAGAGGAGTATAACAACTGTCCCGTTCCTTGTGGGGCATGGGGACACATGAAACACTAACTCTGCAACTCTGTAAAGATTCCATTACAAAAAAAAAAGCGTGACAATCTTGACGGTATCACTGTTACAAATTAAGTGCAAAAAATAGAACGGAAATGAAGTAAAATATCACCTTTAAAAGTCAATACATTCAAAAAAATGTACTCCTCAGAAAGTAACAAAACAACAAAAACGGCATTTCCTCCGTTGAACCTACAAATTGTGATCCACTCCAAAATTAATTAAGGGGTGAGTGTCAACCACCCAAAAAATGGAATATCCTGCAATGCCGTTGCAGAAAATGGAAAAACAATAAATAAATAAATATGGAATGATATGGTACCGTACGGTAAGTACGGTAGGGTAGGGAACATCAAAATGTTCGGGTCCGCGCCAAAATTTTGAGGACTCCACATTCCAGAATATCACAGCACGCTCGAAAATAAGATAGGCAGGCGCCAGTAAAACAACACTCACAGATAGTACAATTAGTTGAAATACAGCAATTCCTTGGAGACAGTAAATCAAGAGCTTACAGTGTGTACAGTATGAATTTAAAAAAATACCAAACGATTCCTACAAACAACATTATTATCATAAAAATAGCGCGCCAAATCAATCAAAGGAAAAAATGGTACGTTGAGGTGCACAAGATAACAAAAAAATAATGGTAGAACTTAGTAGTAGTTGCAGTCCGGTGACAGGTAAAACCATTGTTACCAATAACACAAACAGCCCAAACAGCAGTGTATTGGGAAGGGACCGAACAAACACAAACGATAGCCAAACATATAAAACCACAGACAGTAGCAACAGAAATATTCTACAGACAACGGAAGATTCCGATAACATTAACTTGGAAAAGAGCATTATCAAACATGTCAAAGAAAAAGCATTCAGGAAATTTAAATTCCCGTCAGAGATTAGATTCATGAAGGCAACGATATTCAAAATTGTAAAACAAACAAATAACAATGAAATACCAAATACGATTCATATAAAGGACCAAAAGTGGAGTGGAATTTATTGCCGAGCAGTGACTGCATGTAGGCACAATGCTCAAACTCTTGCCAGTAAAAACTACAAAGGTACGCAACCAACAAGAAAATGATTGCCTGGAATGCACTCTTTCATAATCCTTTCTAACATTTTGGTCGTATTAACACTGACACGTAGACAATAAAAGGAACAACCAGATACCATATAGTTTCCCAGGAACGGTTCTAATAACGGACACACAAGACGTTAACTCAGAAAATAGGTACCAATTGCACGAAGACTATCGGCGGAAAAGTTCACCAGAATTCAAATACTTCATGAAAAGAATTCTTGGAGCCGTGTCACCAAAACAGACAGACTTCAAAAGAAAATCAGTCAGAATGACAGTCAGTAACATTTTCACCCCAAGCAATGAAGCTTTTGCATTTCTTTTCCTTTTCAACAGCTACGACTTGTGGCTAAACACAACAAAGGGCACGAGGTTGAGAAAGAAATTCACTGACGGTAAGTCATGAAATAAGGAGGGGTGGAGTAATGAGGGACAAGATCTTTACAAATACCTAGTAAGCGAATTAGAAGAACAAAGGGATGAACAACAGTCAAAATAATTAGAGACGGAAATACTTAAAATGTTCCAAAAGCAAAATGGCAATCGTAAACAACAAGATAAGGAGGAGGACGAAGAGGAAAAAAAATGGAAGCAAAAACGTAGCATTCTTGAGATTCTCGGCAAAGATGATGAGGACTACAAATTTTTCATCGAATACAATAAAACCGAACAAGAGTAATTGGTGATATCAACATCATTATAGTAGAACGGCTAGTTCATTATTATTTTAGGGTTTGCACAATATTGTTCCGGGTATTCTGTTCGAATAGAATACAATAAACAAGGTAATTGCAAAGGCTGATAAAATACTTTTGTATTTGTTACAAAATATATTTGTTGTATTTCGGTATTTGATAAGCATAGCGGGAATATTGTAAAATGTTGAAGAGTATATGAAATGCGGATAAAATACTTTCTTATTAGTAGAAAAATATGGTGGTTGGCTTTTCATATTCGAAAAACGTAGTGTGAGTAATGTGAAAGCAACGTAACAGAATAGATTGATGGTTATCAAGAAGCTCATACATTTATGAAAACAATCGTAATAACGCTACGACAATATCATTGTACACAAAGGATATTATTACAAAACATGATTTCGTGTGGACAAAAACAAAAATTGAATGGCGAATAAGTATTATCGGGGTAATATTAAATTCCTTGCGTGTCCAGAAGTACGAGCCAATGAGTCCCGTATCAACCAAAGTAATCGATTCCCACGGCATATCGATTCCCACGGCGCATTGATTCCCATTGCACATTAACGGTGAGCAATCTCTGTTTTCTAGTATTGCCCTTGTTCTTCGATGAGCAAACTTTGATTTCGTAAAGTATCACACGAGCTACGGGAGCAATTCCTGATCATAATGATAAACATATCATAAGGATCTTCCTAACGGAACAAGAGAAGAAAACCGTTGGTGTGTGCTTCTCACACAATATATATATATACATACAGATATATACGGTCAACGACCAATGCATGTGCGGAAATAATCAGCAAGTAATATCATCACTACGCAACAGCAGTTGCAACGTATTTTATCTCAATAAAAGAGATATCTTGCATTTCGGCAAGATTTCACTTTATCTTATACTTTTAACATTCAACTGATTTCCCAAAATTCACACTAGTTGCTACCAACTACCTGTAATCTACATTACTAAGGTCTGTCTCGCTGTATCTGAACAAGTTCACAGTAAGAAGAAGAGATCTGGCGTTTCCATAGTCTGGCCTGTAGTCCGATTATCCGTTGTCGAAAGTATCCAATCACAATTGCTACGCGTAGAGTACAATCGTTTGTCTACTAACACACTAACGCAGCGTTGCTGTTCTTCAGAAGCCTTTGAATCCGGATTCAGAAGGAAAATAATAGGTAAGCTTGAGAAAAAATTGTAGAATAGAAAAATTGTGGACAACCATGATAAACGGGCTGAAACAATGGATGTGAAAATAGACCTACTTGAAATTGTTGCGTGCAAAGATAGGTAGAGAATTATTTATTGTGCGCGCAACAAAATGTTTTGGAATATTTTAAAACATCACACGAATTTGATGAAAGCACGAGCATCGTTTATGTGACGTTGGCACCGGAAGCTCCATTGCACTTGCTTTTTTTCCGGTGTGCGTACAAACTCAAAATTCCATATCACCATGGAAATAAATTATGACTGGCCGCTACACTCCACCAATCCAGAGTCCATGCACATCGGCGGCTTCTTTTACTGAAGAGCTATCATCCACAACAATTCTGGATCAATTTGGCAAAAAATCAAGGATTTACGGAATGATCTTGCACCTCACCCCCATTCCAATTGGCCCAAAACGCCATAAATGATAGGGATCTCTCTCCAGCAGCTTGATACAACAAAGCTTCGCCCGCAAATCAACGCGTTGAACCTCTTATCCTATTAGATACCAACACTCCATAGAAAGAACGGACTGATTCCTGCAGAAATCAACAAGGTTGTAGGGATAGTACAAGCGGCACAGATCATGCGGAATGTGGATTCGTGGATTCCTACTGCTGCTCTAAAAGACCAATGAATACAATCTGATTACAACAAACCAAGGAGTCGACCCCATTCTACTATTAGATAACTACAAGCCACAAAAAGAAGGAACTGATTCCTCCAAATATCAAGGAGATGCGGCCTATTTTGGTGATTTGGACCGGGGACAAATGAACAACAACAACAACAACAACATCAACAACACTGTAGCGAATCCACCAAGCGAGATCCAGGATCATTTGATGCCACCAATCAAAGTACCCCGCCCTCTTCTACCATCAAATGCCTACACAGCACAAAAAGAAGGGACTGATTCCTCCAGATATCAAGGAGATGTGGCCCATTTCTGTAATTTTGACTGGGGGTAAAAGAATGGATTTGCTTGATCATCAATTCTTGATTCAATTGCAACCGATTCGATTGCAACCTCAACCTTAACGGCAGCAAGTATGATTGCTTCAAATTCACCACTCCTTGCTGTTTGTGTGGGACAGACGTGGGATTTTGTTGCAGTCTTTGGTGTTTTCTTGGCCCAGGTGGACAATGGGGATTGCAGGAGTGCCAAAATTTCAAAAGACGGCATTCCGTTCCCGTTCAATGACCCAGGCGCCGGCAACAGCAAGTATTGCTTCAAATTCACCACCTCTTGCTGTTTCTGTGGGACCGATGTGGGGTTTTGCTGCATTCTTTGTTGTTTTCTAGGCCCAGGCGGACGACAGGGATTCAAGATTGCAGGCCGCAGTCGAAACTCAAAAAATTGTGAAATACAAACACGATGTGTGAAAATTACCAAAGTATTGCTTCAAATTCACCACTCCTTTCTATTTGTGTGGAAACAACGTGGGATTTTGTTGGAGTCTTTGGTGTTTTCTAGGTGGGGGTGACGACGTCTCGTCTCAAAATTGCGAAACACAATGGACCCGATGTATGAAAATCGGCCGGTTTCTGACAAAATTAGCCAAAAATACCCAACTTAAGTAATAAAACCCCCTTCTCTGTGTTATTTCACACTAGTATGAGTGATAGATTGTTACTTTAGTTGAGAATGATGCCCTTTTATTGACTCCACTTGCAAGAACTTGGACGACGATGGTGTCATCAGGTAACAAAAAACCCAAAATTTCAAAAAAAAATTGTACGCGCGCCGACGTATTTTTCCAGAACGATTAAGGGATAATGAAAATACCAGTAAACATATCAGGAATTGATATATGGTTAGGAAGGCTGGGAATTGGGATCCCACTGGGAACAAAGGCGGGTGTCACTACCCCTTGAGTACTATGCCTCACACAATGTGCCCCTCCATGATAAAAAAGACAAAGACAGTTTACTCCAGCTGAGTATTGGGGATGATGAAACCACCATACATGAATAAGAAGGCGAGGTTCAAAAAAAGCGAATGAGAATTGGTCAAAAAGGAAGGATAAACACGAGAATTGCTGCACAAGTGTTATCGCAAGAATTAACACGGGAAACTCACAAAGCTGATGAAACGTATGAAATATACAGCTTTCAAGAGAATATGGCTGACAGAGGTCTTAAGGCTCATACTTGTAAATAACTCTACTTTAACTTCAAGATACAAACCAGCGCAAATCGAGCTGGGATTTTAACAACAATAAATTTGCTTGTTTGATATTATTTTCATACATAGTCATTACACATATCTGGATACACACAAGTAGCCCATCACCCTCATTCTAGAAGTAATTCTTAATCACCATGATTGACATTTATTCCTTGTGTTGTTTGCCATGGGTTAGAGATGTACTAGTAGTAGCTGGAATACTCCATCTAATAGTAGTGATTATGAATTATTGTCTGCATTGGGATTGTTGAAATCATTAAAAATAGATAAGTACCCATATGTGCACCTCAGCTGTGTCAGCATGAATATCAGCCCAGCACCTCTACTACATCCAATCTCTACTAGCATGTTACTAAACCAGGCAGGTATGATCAATCGCCCACACATTCAAGTCAATAACTACTATTCCTCACAATTGCCTATAACCCCAATTTACATTCAGTATCAAACCCCTCTGTCTTAGATCATGCATGGACATAGCCTAGTAAGGAGCTGGAACTCCACTCCTTATTCTAATAGGGATAGGCCGCAGTACTGAGATATTAAGTTAGGGTAACGGGACATTACCTGACATACACGTCTGTAGGACCTATATGACATCAAGACTGGTAGAATGAACAGCGTGCATAACAGTAACCCCATGATTTAAAAGGCAATACAACAGCTGAGCATGAAGACCGGTCAAAACATCATGAATGAGTGAAAGAGTAAGAATTAACCTTAGATTGCAGAATAGAGAAAAAATATGGTGTTAACTTGAGAAAACACACAAAAGGGTTTACGCAAGAAATAACACGAGAAGAGAGTGTATTGGGAATACCAAAAGATTGTGTGTCCGAAGAGTCTTAAGCTTGTACTTGTAAATTACTCTACTTTAACTCCATATTGAGAACCAAGGCTTTGTGACAGTGTTGGTTTTGGAAAGAACTACTGTGAAGGCATCTGATAATTGCACTTTGTTGCCTCTGGGTTGAATACAGCAGGTGTACTGTCATTGACATCAACATGCACCTGAAAGCTAACCCAAACATTAGTCGTAAATGACTCAAGAAAGGTAAAAGGCCCTAACTGATAGTGACTCTCACCAGTTCATGTCAAACAAATCAGTTCAAACTTCATTTGCACACAAAGGCGTTTCTAACATTATTTTTACAATAGAACCATTGCATGACAATCTTGTATGCCATTTCATGCTTGAAGCGGCTCCCAGCGCATTCAGTGTAGTTTTGATCTATTTTTCATCTGGACCTGCACATATGCGGCCAATAATATCGTGCTAGCAAAAGGATACCACCACTCCATGTCATTGACCCCCAATCCGACAGAGGAAGAAATTCGATGAAGGAGATGCGCAATAATACTCCCAACGACAACGTCAAAGAAATAATGAGCCAAAATGTACATGCGTCCGAAACACACCAAAAGCAATATTGCCCAGGCAGCCACGTTGTAACGCGGATTTATGTTTGTGAGGGCAATAGCGAAGATTGCGGCCGATGTTGCGTCACCCGATGGAAAGGATTCTGTTGGTTGGCATTTGGCTAGTATAGATGATATACCAGGGAATGTCTTTCTATCCAACCATAGATTACGGTCGTAGCTTCTGGTCGTATCTACGGCGACGGGTCGCATTCTCCGAAAGGTGTGTTTAATGATTAGGACAATCATAAGTGTCGGTGGCCACAAAAACAGAAGATACATGGAAAGGGAAAATGCTTTCCGGGTTGAAGGAGCATATGGATCGTCTGGTGGGAGATACAAAATCGAATATGACAATATAGCCACGTTGAACACGATTGCGACAAGGTAAAAGTGGCCCTTGGCCAAAAACTTCGTTAACGCTGCCCTGTGTCCTCTCTGGAAAAGCCCCCATGCCACCAAAAAGAGGATTGTCAACGATATAGTGATGCTTTTAAGCAGTATAATGTTTATGTGTTGTTCTTGTAGCACAGGACGTGTTTGTTCCCCAGAAGATACGCCGTCCTCCAACGCTAATACCGCGAGCCATAATGGAAAAATCCCAAGGGATGGGACCAAACCGAAAAAATTCGCGGGGACGGAGAAAATAGCTTCTATTATTCTAGGCAAAGAAAGCCGAAATATTACACTGGATATCGATTTGTCCATTTCGTCCAGGCGAGATAAAATCTTTCCACAGTTGCCCGTATCGTTCATTTGTGTTTTTGTGGAAAGCGGTCGATCAGTTGTAGTCATGATTGGTCGCTTTACTTCAAACAGCGGGAAAAGAAAGTAATATTGCGTGCAATTCGTCGTTCGTTTTGTATGCTCGTTACGTGTACCGGTATCTCCCTGTTGTTACCCCATAAAGAACCGAAATTTAGGTTTATGCTCTCAATTTATTGGTGTAGATTTTCCATCTGAACTTTCGAATTGTTCTTGCCAGCGGTCGGCGATTTCTGAAAGCACTGGGTTTGTTTCGGCACAGCACTGATATAATGCAGTACGAGTACTTGTAGTCCTAATAAACGATCCAATAATTGTGACCTCTGTAGTGTGACGAGACGGTTGTTATGGTTATCACACGATCGGTTAATATTGGGTGATTCCCGAAAACACAGAATATCTGTGTCAATCATTGACACAGATATCTGTGCCTTAAAAACTCTTCCCATATTCATGTTCATTTTTGGAATAAGGAATTACAAAACACCGTAGAAATACTACGGTAGTATGTAACACGAATCAATGCTAAAAACCATCGCACGTCCACTACATCAAAATCCTTAAGTGGTAAAACCTATTCCACTTAACACCACAAATAAACAGGTTAGAAGATATGTACCGAGACATTATTAAAGACCGGATCAATAAGTAAACACTTGGATCCCTCGTATGCATTCAAATGAATTTATTTAACACCCTGTGAGTAAATTACTTATTGCAATCATGAAAATCCATACCGGCTTGTATTGGGCCTCATTTATTCCATACAACACGATCAAGCAAGGACCAATACCATACAGATATATAATGATGAAAGTGTTGTCGGTGAAAAAAATACGGACTTTGTCGGCATCAAATTCGACTTGGAAAAGCCAACAAAACGAAACGACGACTGAGGTGCGGGAAGATGATACATGATACGAGATACGAACACTCCAAAGAAAGAAGCTTAGAATCAAACGCACCTCCACTACTCGAGAATCCCTAAGTGGTAAAAACGATATCACTTAGGACTACAAACAAAAGGGGTTAATCGGTTAGAAACAAGACATCTCCAAAGACCTGATCAATAAGTAAACACTTGGAATCCTTAAGTATATTCAAATCAATATACTCGACTTCCCGTGAGGAAACTACTTATTGCAATCAAGAAAATCAATACCGATTCCAAATGGGCCTCCTCATCCATCTCAAATACCATGAACAAGCATACGCCCCATCGGATAAAACATTTAACCTCGTAAAGACCAATACCATCAAATGACCGATACAGTAAGACCGACACGATGCTAATACAGTAACAGCAACAGCAGTATTGGTACGATGAAGACCAAGTAACCGGGGAAGATCTCTATCACATAAAATACAGCAGAGAGCCCCGATACACAGTGAAAGTACGTAGTAAAAATAAGAGCCTCTCTCTGAGCTCACATCTCTTTAAATTTTAACATCATATACCTTTGGTCAATTTTTAGAGTAACAACAGGTTATAGAGCCCTTATACCTTCCACTAACAAGTGGATACCTTAAGCTACCTATCTCCGCCCCGTACAGCACCTCCACTGTCGGTTACAGCCAGAGTATACTTGGTACGGGACTCGCATCGCCGGGCTGTATCAATAGACCTCCCCCCGCCTCTCTTTCTCTTCTTCTCCTCCTTACTCGCGTATCAAGGGGTGTATACAGATCCTTCTACCAAGAATCTTCTTCTGTAATACACGACCAAGCATACGTATCAAGGGGTGTATCTACGGAACATTTTACCAAGAATCTCCTTCCTGTAATACACATCTAAGGTCGCCGATCGAGCGATTACCGGTTAATCCATTTCTTTTCGACGACTACGATTGGACACGAATGCCCCTTCTGACATCGCCGGTTAATTACATCCCATCACCCATTTGCGAACGCAATTTCCGACAACGCTGATTAACTAAAACATCGCTGCATCGCAACAACAACCGAGTACAATTGACGACGTTCCGCGGTTAATTCAACGACACATTAACGACGCCATCCCAAAAAAACAAACATCGCACGGCGCTCCAATCAAACGACGACAATATTACCCTCTACGATTGATTACGATCGAACGATTCTCCCAACATCATCGGTTCATCACAACAACTTAAACCATGCCTCCAGCACCCCCATTTGACTGGAATCAAATCCAGGAAATTGCAATCCGATTTGGGACATTCAACACCAAAGGTAATGCCCACAAACATGAGGCCCTCAACGACTCATTCCAGCATGATCTAGAAGACACTGCTGGCCTGTTCCTCACAGACGACGATGACACCGACACCGAAGGACCCAAGACCCTGGCTCCAGATCCCGTTACCATGCTCAAGGAAATTATTGTAAATGCAATCATGGATATCATCCCCCCCAAGGAACAAACTGAGATCAATAAGGGACACATATCCACCCTTTTTGCAGACGCGTGCCTCTGGTATGTCGCTCCAGACAAAACGACAAAGAGAATCAGAAACAAACACTCAATGGACAAGGCAGGAGCACTAGCTATCGCACAAGGACAAGAAACCCTCCTCATAGAGATCAGGGCAACACACTGGGGCTTCAAATCAAATTGGGATGCAGTACACTTTGATGAAGTCTACGACACGAAAATCTACAGCTTCCCTGAAGCAGATGACAACAATGAAGATGTCACAGCTCCAACCCCAGTGCCTGCGGCAGCAGGCACCGACATGCAACAATTGACTACCCTACTCCAGCAATTGGTCAACAATGGCAATAACAACAACAACAACAACAACAATGCTGGTACCAACCACCAAGCGACGCTTGACTTACCATGGAATCCAGCCACCTTACCACCACCAGTTAAGGAGGGATACTACAGGAGAGATCAATTCCTCACCAGCGACGATATGAAAGACTTCCCAATCACCTACACTGACTCATCGGGAAATGAAACAATTGTCAGGCAAAACTACTACCTACACAACCTAGGCAGTGGTAGAAATGACCAGCGCTTGATCACTAGAAGTGGTGACTGTTTTGACCTAACCAGAGCATCATACAAGTCCAAGGAAGCAGCTAGAGACAAACTATTTCTCTCAGGATTTCCATAACTAAAGGATGCAACCCACCCTCAGGTTAGAAAATGGTACAGAGAAATTACTGCTCATGCACAGCAACACCACATCTACATCCACCCTTACTAACTTTACAGGCAAGAAGCTGACCATCTCAGAGGATTTACGATAGGTGATAGTCTTCCACATGATCTACCTGCAAGATATGAATTGGCAATTCATGAATGGGGTAACCTCATCTACACTGCACTCAGAACTGATAAAATCATCCCTGACTCATGTGATAGGATGAAGTCCACAATTCAAAGCTTTGAAGGGGGACAGGGTTACAAAGCCCTGTACACAGTCATTGCTCAGACACATCCCAACTCCAAAAGACCATCCACTGTAGGTAGAATGGTCAGAAATCCTCCAAATCAGGATGCAGGTGAATCACTTGAAGAATACTACTTTAGGTACAAGGATTACTTGAGACTTAGAGTGTTCCTCCAGAATGAACCCGGCACCATGAGTTCGACAGAAGAAGTCAGTAACCTCATTGCAGGAACCACTCTCTTGGAAGAACTCTTCAAAAAGACAGAAGATGAACGCGACTCAGATGACCAATTCAAACGCTGACAAATACAAAGCAGGCAGGTTGCTGCAAACTCTCCAAACATATGAGCAAGAGATCAAGGCTGAGAAGAAGTACAAGGACAAAACCGCCAAACCAAGTCTGCCCAAGCACATAACAACCACAGGAACCAGACAAGGTCCTCGCCGGAATGATAGGTTCCAAAAGCGCGCTGGGAACAATATGGTCAGAACACCTTCCACTTTGACCTCTCACTCAATCAGCCTGATTGATTCACTTGGGTACCCTGAGATGGATGAAGAATCTGACAATCCATTCCTCCATCAAGCATATTGCAATGCGATCACTGCATTCGACAAAGAACCTAGTCTGTTTGACACCTCCAGGCAGTGTATTGACTGTCATACCTCTGGACATAACTTTGACAACTGCCCTGCACTGCAAGATGTTGAGTCACTCAGGAAACATAGGATTGCCACTGCCGTTTACATCAGCAAAAACATGAGAGAAACCAAAAAGCTCTTGGATTCTACCCAACGCATCTCCCAAATCCATGTTGAAGATGATGAGCAGGATGAGACCTCCCCAAGTTGTGAACCAGAAGACCAAAATTTTTGCAACGGCCAAGAATAGACAGTCTTTCTTGCAGCCATATGACATCACCTTAAGATGACCCTCAAGGATTTGACGACGTCACAGCCCTTCAAGTGAAAAGCTTATGCCCTTCCTTGGACTCCAGCAGTGTCAGCTCCTACAAATCTGTCAAGATTGGTGCTGTCAATCTTCTCCCTAGGGACAGCCTCCAGCCTTCAATCCCAATTGATGTCTACTGTGATATGGAATCACTTGAGGTTACAGCCCCTGTAATATCTGGAAACCAATGGAGATCCCAACTTCGATCGAGACAATCCTATCTCAGTTGATACCAACAATGTGCAAATCCTTGTCCCACCAGATCCTATTGCAGCTGCAGCCTACTTCCAACATGGCATCAGAGCTCAGATTGATACGGGTGCCAAAGTTTCATGTACGAACCTAAAGCATATCCTGCATGATTACAAACCTTACACCAAGCTGAGAAAATGCCCGGTTAGGCTCACAGCAGCAATTGGAGGAAAGGCAGCCACCTGCATTCCTGAAGGATCTGGCTACTTGCATATCCCAGCACCCAATCGCATAGGGTATCTCAAAGTCTTCTTCTATTATTCTCCCTCCCTTTCAACGACATTGCTGAGTGAGAATGACCTTTGTGGAATGACATCTCAAATGAGACATCAGTTCACTGGACAGTCCATACACAAAGCCTTCACTGACAACCATGACTCATCTGTTCAACAAAATGGAAACCTCACCATTATTTGTCATCACAAGCAGAACACTTCCAAAAGCATTGTCCTACACGGAAGTATCATTGATGGTCAGTGCTACACACACCCAATACTGATTCCAGACATTGATCTTGCATCCCCATATGCCAATTGTGCAACATCTTCAGCCTATGCTTTAGCGACCGATATGGAGTTCAAGAAAGCTTGCGAACTAGCCTCCAAAGAAGCCATTAGCAACTACAGGTATGATATATACACGAATCTTGTCACTCTGCAAAAATGCACTGAAGCAGCGAAAGCTCAGTCTGATACCAGTGACATGCCAAAGTTTGATGCAAAACTGTTTTTCACCAAGATTGTGGACAAAAATATCCCCATTCAAGCCATCAGGGCCAAAACATTGAAACTTCTATGGCACCAGAGATTAGGACATCCATGTGACAAATTCCTCTACAACGCACACAAGTCCATTCTTGGCGTACCAAAGTTCCAACGGCAAACCAGTATCCTTGATCAATGTCCAACTTGTATCCAGTGTAAGCAAACAAAACATCCTTCTGGATCCCATACCACGCGGAAGGCTACACAGCCCTTTCAGGGTTTATCTATTGACTTTGCATTCTCCCGCGCCAGATCCTCCAACAGTAAACGAAAGCATGACTACGAAGGCATTCATGGTGAGACATCTTGGATCCTCATCACAGACCACTACACCAGCATGAAGTATGGTGATACCAGAATTTCTAAAGCAGCACCGCTCCATTGGCTCGAACATTTCTTCTCCCAGCACAACCCAACTTGTGCCAACAAGTATATCTCAGTTGACCAAGGTGGAGAACTCTATCACAACCCTGATATCCGAAATCTATTCTCTGCGTTTGGATACTCCATTTTCCCAACTGGTGCAGATGCGTCTCACCAAAATGGTACCGTTGAAAGAGCACATCGAACTCTAGCTAACTCAATGCGAACCATGCTCTCTGGTGCAAACTTGCCCATCAAGTTCCGGCCTTTTGCCTTCTATCATGCCCTTTGGTTGTCAAATGCATTCCCTGAAGGCACCCAGCACCATTCACCATTGGAATTAGCTACTGGCCATAAGGAAAATCTTGCTGACTTCCGAACATTTGGCTGCAGAGTTTGGGTTCGACCTCCAGGCAAGCGATCAATCAAGCTCAAACCCAATGCTCGCAAGGGCATATTCCTGGGCTTTGTACCATATACTACCAAAAACATTCTTTGGTATGATACTGAAACGCACCGAGTCAAGATAGCCACCCATGTCAGGTTTGATGAAGAAGGCATGAATGATTTACCTCTTACAGACCTTCCTACCAATGTCAAACACTTACTCCGGACTGATGACAACATTCCACTTCCCGCGGAACCAAATGAGGTGTCATCCAGTGATTTTCAATTCTCCATCTCACCATTTGCAGATCTCACCAATCTCAGGCTCACTGTTTCAAGTTCTTGTGCTGATCAAGCATTTGGTCTCCAATATGCAAATGATTCACTACTTGGCAGAGCTTATGTCACAGACATCATTCCAACAAGCCCTGCCTCCAAGCTTTTCTCCTCCCATAAGAAATCTCTCTCCAAGCTAAGAGGCGCTTATATTGTATCTATCAATCACAACCGTATGTTTACTGCTGCTGATGTTACCACAGCCTTGCATGAATCACACGCTCGAGGGGTGAGGGATTCATCAATAGCTACACCCATTACCTTTGCACTTGAAGCAAAATTGTCTATGAAAGAAGTCAGAAAACACTCGAATGAATATGGACTATTTGCTCCAAATACTTCTTGGAAGGAACCCACTGATGAAGAAGATCCACCTTTTTTGGACCAGATTTCATCCATCAAGACTCTCAAGAACATTGGCACCAGATACAAGAATATCATCCAATCCAGAATCAACCAGGTCAATAGCACTGAAACACTCCACGCCACCATCCAAAAACACTTGGCACCAACCGAAGATGATATGGATGTTGTCATTTCTACTATTGACATTGCCTCGCTCAGAGCCATCACCAAGCTTCATAAGGCAGGCAATCATGCATTACCTCTAGATGCAGATTCACTACCAACTGAAGAAATTGAACTCTTAATCAAGGCCGTCAATCTAAAAGCAACTACACCAGAAGAACAAGCACTAGGGCACTTCACTCACAGAAACCTCAAGTCACTATCCACATGGACGGAATGGGAAGCTGGAGAGCGCAAACAACTTGACCAGTTTGAAGACTTGGAAATGTTTGGATCACCCATCCCATATCCTAAGGATCCAGAAGCCATAATTCTCAGGCCCCATTGGCAATACAATGTCAAAAGGAATGGTGTCAGACGAGCAAGACAGTGCTGTAATGGAAGCAAATATGCAGCGCCAACCCTGCATGCAATTGCCATGTCATACTCATCATGTGTTGAACACCCCATCCAAAGATTGTTTTTTGCAATTGCAGCTAGCCTCAACCTCAAAGTCTATGCTGGAGACGCGGCTGACGCCTATGCCCATTCTCCAGGGCCCAACATCCGTACATACATGACTATTGATGATGCATATGCAGAATGGTATAAACACAAGCATGGCACAGACATAGACAGAAGATTGGTGCTTCCTGTCCTTCGAGCACTCCTAGGCCATCCGGAATCAGGTAGATTATGGGAGACGCACATCAACAATATCTTGAAAGGTCCTGATCTCAACTTCAAGACCACCACTCATGACAGAACAATCTACACGACAGTTTTTGAAGGTGAAACAGTCTACATGCTGAGACAAGTCGATGATTTCGCACTGGCTTGCACATCAGAATCCATATCTGACAAGATCTATGACATCATTGGGGCGAAACTGAAGCTACCTAAAGAAGATGTAATCCCCTTCACAAAAATGGGATTGCTTGAAGACTTCAATGGAATTGACGTGAAACAAACAGCTGATTACATTGAATTGTCCTGTGCCAATTACATCGACCAAATTATGACATCCCATGGTTGGGAAACTGATTCTAAGATGAAACCCCACTCCAAGCCATCAGCGCCATTATCAACTGAAGTGCTGAGTCAACTTCAATCACATACGGATGGACCATTAGAAGGCACCAAGGAACATGCTGAATTGCAATCCACATCTGGCTTCTCCTACAGGACACTCTTAGGGGAAATGATGTTTGCATATGTGAGCTGTCGGCCAGACATTGGCTATGCAGTGACCCTGATGTCAAAATACAGTTCCAATCCCACTGCATTCCACTATTCCAGTCTGAAGAACATAGCTCGATACCTCAGAACAACCAGATCTTGGGGTATTAGATTCTACAGACCGAATGCTGAGCCATCTCTACCATCAGGAGAACCATACAACGATGTAGTCCAAGATGCATCACTCCCGAAATTCCCTGAAGATATCAAGCAAGCCAAATTGATGTGTTTTGTTGATGCTGCATATGGCAATGATCCAAAACATCGCAGGTCCACTACAGGATATGTTTTCACTTATGCTGGGGGAGCAATTGTTTACAGATCCAAAGCTCAGTCACTTACTGCTCAGAGTTCTACAGAAGCAGAATTCATTGCTGCAGTCACCGCGGCCAAAACAGCCAGATATCTCAGATCCATACTCAAGGAATTAGGATTTGTCCAAGTTGGTCCAACTCCTATCTGTGAAGACAATGCATCAGCAATTGAAATCATCAATGCCCAGAAACCAACTGAAAGAACCAGACATATTGAAATCAGGTTCTTTGTCATCCAAGCATGGAAAGAAAATGGTGAAATCAAGATGATTCATATCCCTGGAGTTATCGACCCTGCCGATGATCTAACCAAACCATTGGGATGGATCTTGCACGCCCGGCACGCCCGACACGCAGGATACATCATGGGACACTACCCAAGTTAAATCGATCGATCGAATCCAATCGAATCAACGTGATTGTAACATGAAATTGTTCCTATAATTCGGACGCGATTGAATGATGTAATTCGGCTATTGATAGAAGCGATCGAACGATTCGACCAAGGTTAACTATACTCCGACAGTAATCCAACATCAGGTGAACATGTTGGATCAAGGGGTGTGTTGTCGGCGAAAAAAATACGGACTTTGTCGGCATCAAATTCGACTGGAAAAGCCAACAAAACGAAACGACGACTGAGGTGCGGGAAGATGATACATGATACGAGATACGAACACTCCAAAGAAAGAAGCTTAGAATCAAACGCAACTCCACTACTCGAGAATCCCTAAGTGGTAAAAACGATATCACTTAGGACTACAAACAAAAGGGGTTAATCGGTTAGAAACAAGACATCTCCAAAGACCTGATCAATAAGTAAACACTTGGAATCCTTAAGTATATTCAAATCAATATACTCGACTTCCCGTGAGGAAACTACTTATTGCAATCAAGAAAATCAATACCGATTCCAAATGGGCCTCCTCATCCATCTCAAATACCATGAACAAGCATACGCCCCATCGGATAAAACATTTAACCTCGTAAAGACCAATACCATCAAATGACCGATACAGTAAGACCGACACGATGCTAATACAGTAACAGCAACAGCAGTATTGGTACGATGAAGACCAAGTAACCGGGGAAGATCTCTATCACATAAAATACAGCAGAGAGCCCCGATACACAGTGAAAGTACGTAGTAAAATTAAGAGCCTCTCTCTGAGCTCACATCTCTTTAAATTTTAACATCATATACCTTTGGTCAATTTTTAGAGTAACAACAGATAGAACACATAACGGGCGTTTTTGTTCTTTTATGTGACTCGTCGTCCGTTGGATTACTAACAAGAAGGGAATGAAAAAGGTGCAGTCATGGATTCCAAATGGAGACACAGAATTGTGTGTAAATCAGTGTTTATAAGGGGGTCTCGTAAACACTTAAAAACGGTAATGTGAATAAAAAAGACAAAAACTGAGTAACAAATGACACACAATCGTGCACAACCTAAATTACACAGATATTCTGTGTTTTCGGGAATAGCCGATTACGCCATGATGTTAAAGTTACGAGTACAAGTACGGTATGTACGAGTAATTCGTACGAAGTACGTACGAGTAAGTACGTCGGAAATATTACTTCCTCTTATTGTTTTTACGTTGGGGGCTACCGTATTCATACAGGTAGTGTTGAAATTGGCAGCTTAGTACGATACGGTACCGGTAGGTGAACTACGAAACCTTAAAGAATACCGGAGTAATACTAATATCCTACTATTGGTTAGATACAAGTAAACAAAGTATGAGATGCTCATGCCTCCGATGGATATTGGTGGATATGTAGTAGTGGGGTTTCATCATGGAACCTCAACATCATTGATTGTGATCTGGTCGGCTGATATCTTTGACAAATAAGAAGCAACCAGGTGTCAATCATGTGTTCTTCACTTGGCAGGGGCGTCATTGGTGAAACGCCCTGCGCACATTTCTCACCCCCTACTATTAGTAGTAGTAGTCCGAAAAGCTGGTCCTCATGCGTGGACATATTTCCAACACACTCCTTCCATTTAGTGGCCATGTGCTCACATGTGGTTCAAACTGGACACATACTTAAGATGATCCGTTGACCGCTACTTGTTGCTGGGCTTTGTAGTACTCATGTTGTTTATATCAAATGTAGTCGTGACTCAGCGTCATTGATTCCCATGATAGTATGCCTGAATCTTCTATACAAGCTGCCCTGTAGTCGTGGCTTGGTGAAGAAATCTGCAATCACTGCAATACTCAATGGTGATCTCTTCATTCTTTACTCTGTCAGTGATGAGGAAGTCTCTGATATTAATGTGCCAAGTCCTCTTGGTGCTGGATGCTTTACCGTTTGTTTCCAGCCGTATGGAACTAGTGTTATCCTGATACAACATGCCGTTGTGACCCAGATGTGGCTTTTCTGTTGACTTGTCATGTTATTGTCTGTCTGGTATCCCTGTAACTGTAGATAGTAGTAATACCATAGGTTGTATGATGGATGGTCGTCAACCCCAACAAGCTCTGATTCTGTTGAGCTCTTGGTGTTGAATTTCTGTTTGGTGGATACTGTAATCATGGCCCCTTGGCCAAAAGTAAGCATGCCCCCAGTGTGGCTCTTCATGTCTGCATATACTGCAAATGAGACATCAACATACCAGTATGATGTCCCTGTTTCATCCCACCCCAATACGACTGGAAGGAATATGGTGTTCTTAACATAGGCAAGTGTATGACGTAGTTTCTTCCAGTCATCAGTGCCAGGAGATTTTACTTGTGTGCAGAGGAAGGATATAGCTGTTCCAAGGTCGGGTCTTGCCCTTTTGTTGGCAAACAAGCGTTGCGCCATGAACCGGTGGAAGGTTTTGCCATCTTTGTAGCTGAGAGATGGGCCACCTTCATCAACCTTAAACAAGTGGCTGGCCGCTGATGTTGGTGTCACACACTCTTCCTTGAGATTATCTGGAAGGTCGGTAATGATTCCTTCCAGGTAGTCAAACATGCTGAACTTTACTTTGCCGCGTTCAGTGTAGTTGCCGCGTTCGGTGTAGTTGATAGTCATTCTGACGTGGTTGTGGACCTTTCCCCTAGTGACAGTTAGAGGGGCTTCTTTTCCAAATTATTTGTTCAGATCCGCAAGGATGGCAGTTACAGTTGCTGGGTTCACTTGAGATATCTTCAGATCATCCACATGCCACATGATTGTGTATTGGGACCCTTTGATCATTTTGTTAGCTGTGTAGCTGTCATAGTGGTTAAGTTCAAAACCCCACTGAATGAGTTGATTGGACACATATTGTCGGAACAAAGATCTTCTTGGAGTGTCCCATAGATGGCCTTGTCGACCTGGGCGTAGAGGACCTTTGATCCCTTTCAGTTGATGATGTATGGCTCATACAAGGATGGATCCAGCTTGGAGAATAGCTCAGCCATGGGCCCATCCAGTCAAATGCGTACAATCTCTCCCTCTGGCATGGGTGTTTTGGAGGAATGCACCAGGGATATCTGCGGTGGCCCTTTCACAACCTTCAATTGCATCTACAAGGCATGTGAGCATGAGAGCATGGGCGGAGACTGTTGGAGAGTATGTGTCCTCTTTAGAGATAAAGCCGCATTGGGATCTCCCATCAGCGCAGCTGCGGGCCTTGATCTTTCTGCATTGTTTATGTTTGAGGAACATGAGGTAGTATGGGAGGGTTTGTTTGATTTTGTTGGAGGTCATGCTCCGGATATGGACAGGTCGGAGAAGCTTCTGTAACAGGTTGCTGAGCTGACTCAATCCAAAGGCAAACAAGAAGAGCAATATGAGCTGTTCTGTTGGGGTAACATCCAGTTGAGGTGTCAATGTGTTGATACCTTTACAACTGAAGATATTACTACAGACAAAACTAGGGAATTGCCGGATCTCTTCTCACCACCGATTCAAAAGCACAGCCAGATAGATCTTATGTGTGTAATATTACAAGTACTAGTTGGTACTAGTAACTAGTGTAGATTTTGAAGATATAAATCAATTGAATATCAAAAGTATGAGATAAAGAGAGTAATCTTGCTGGAGAGCAAGATATCTCTTTTGGTGCAGTGAAAGACAGTGCGGCCGCTAATGCAGCACTGTAGAATCACTTGCTATATATATAAATAGATAGATAGATATTGTGATCATATATATTGCGAGAGTATATATATTGTGAGTGTATATGTATTGCTAGAATGTATTTGTGAGAAGCTTCTGCGAACCTCTCCTTTTAATCACGAGTATCAAAACAGCGGTACGGAATATCTTAAGTATCAAAATGGCCGTCCCGAAAACAGAAGATTGATCTTATGTATCAAAACACATGATTGGGAGTATTGAAATGAATATATCAAAAACAGAAGATTAATCTTGTTTTGGTCATGAAAACAAAAGGAATCTTGCTTCAAATCTTAGCAGTATCAAACTTCGATCGTGACATATTGAAATAGCTGTACCAAGTATCGCAAGAACGCTGATACGGAGTATGGAAGCAGCCTGTTGAGTATCATTATTTCAAACACATGAATGTGCCGTATAGGTGCAAATGACTCAATTGATTGTGTCGTATCACTCCAGTTGCAGTACTATACCTTACATAGGAATGTACGTGCGTAAGTTAGAGTACCGGCCTGTAGTTTCCTTGCATACATACAAAAGGAATTTGATAGCTTCAGTTCCTGCAGGACAGCTTCCATGCCGTCTGTTCCAAAGATGTGTGGCCCATCCTTGATCCTGGTTACAAGTGTTGCATTTATGTTGTTGTAGGATGTTTGTGTTGGAGATGAACATATACTTCTAATGTTGTTGTTCAATCTGTGTCACTGCAGCTTTCATGCTGCTAGTGAAGAAGGACAGATTACGGTGTTGTAGCTGTGGCAAAAACCCGTCCGTGGCGCCATACTTGTTGTGTGTCCAAGAAACACAGTGGCAAAGGGCCATTCCTTCCGCAGCCATGTTGGTGTTAGTGTTGGCTGAATCTTCATGATCAACTTTAGTTGCTTGGGGATCGGTTAATCCTGCAAATGGTTCTAATCCTTCAGCTGGATTGATCATTTGGTGTTCAGATTTGAATTGTGTTTGGAATCATGGAACACTTCTTGTTCTTCAATGGTCAGAATTCTGGAGTCGTGGAACAATTCTTGTTCCTCAATGGTTGAAATTCTGATGGCATTGGCAAGGTTTGTGTTGATTCCTGCGGCATTTCCGGCTGTTAAAGCATCATTGGTGCCAGCCAGCGCAAGCACACTGGGGTTATTCACAATTGTTTCAATTAGATTATCAAGTACTCCTGGGTTTGCATGTTAGACCCTCGTCAAACACATCCTCTGAGTAACAATCGGGGCACAGTGGCTCATTGGTGAGGAGGCTGTCCGTGGTATGGGAGATGGTGCATTGAACAAAGCAGAACTCATTGTCAAATTGGTCTCCCTCAACTCCAGCCATAAAGATGATCTGGTGTGCATTGGTGATATTGGGACTTGTTTCCACTCGTTTGATTGTGAGGGATGTCTAGTCAGTGGCGTTGTCCTCTTGGGTCAAGTTGTTGGGTTCAGTGTTGCTGTTCGGATTGCCAGACGATTGGCTGCCGCCATTGTTGAGAGTGTTGGGGTTGTTGCCGCTGTTGGCTGGTTGGCTGACCCGATACTGATGAAGTAGCTCAGGTGCCTAAGAGGTTATTGTTGGCTAGGCGTCTGTGCTGAGGCTGAATGTGTCATGGAGCACTCCTGCCACATTTCAATGGTTCTTGGGGTGTGCCCCATTCATGATGACTGTGGACAGGAGAATCTGTCCTGCCTCATCATTGATCACCCTCCTGGCGGTCACCTCCATTGCTTCATATGCTGTGTAGGTGGTCCCAGTGTGTAGTTTGGACAGTGTGTGCTTGATCATGTCATCTGATACAATCTTTATTCCATCAGTTTGAAGCACATCAAACCGGGCCTTGGTCTCATTCACATAGATAGAGGTGTCCTTGTTGTTGATGTCTTGCTTGCAGCCAAAGAATCGGGAGAGCTTGTTGGCCACATCAAGAATGGGGTGAACCATTGTGCTTCCATCCCAGTAGCAGCACTCTTGAAGGATGGTGAGTAGCTTAACAGTGTCCTGGTCATGCTCAATGGTGTTTCAGTCCTTGTTTGCCTCGAGCTGTTGCTTGACCGTGGGACTGAGTTGTCCCTTGACACAGGAGAAGAGGTTCTTGAGCTCCTCAATGTAGGTGTCATGCTTCTTTGTTGCACATTCAGCCTTCTTGCTCCACGCGCCATTGAGCATCTTCTGCTTGGTGGCATTGATGGTGCTGGTCTCTACCCCTTTGGGGCCGGCTACCCTGTAGTCTTTCTTGTTGGGCATGTCAGGGAGGAAGCCGTTCTCAGCCAGTTCTTTCAGGTCAAGGAGGATGCTTTTGACCCTGGAGTCCTTCTTCCCGACCATTTTAACGCAAGCCGTACGTGCTAGTACACCAGTACGTAAGAAAATATGCACTACGATCTGTACAAGATATGATATCGAAGATACCATCATAGGTACAATCAAATAATGAGATCCGGAATACTCCAGTGATTGTTAAGTATACTAAGGAACATCACATCTGTATAGGTTGGTATACATGTGGTAGGGCATACTTGAATACATAGTGGTATTTGGTAGTATACGAGCCCTAATGTTCAAATACCATGTGAGATCGAGTTTGATATGCTCGATCGCTCATTATTTTATCTGTTAAGTTTCAATCCATTTTTTGTAAAGTATGAATCCATCATAATTATCACTCCTACTCAAATTCTACCCCTAGTGTGTTACAACTATGACCTTGAGACCTTCAAACAGTTTGTCATACTGCTGTGCCTTAGATCCATCATCAATCACCAGGTTCTTGAGTTTGTCTTGGTTGAGCCCTGTAAACTTCTTGTCGGCCGTAGGGTGTCCATTGCCAGTGCCCCTCTTCCCCTTCCGATTTCTGGGTCAGTTCTTCTAGGAGTTGGGATCATTGTTGTTGTTGTTGTTGCTGCTGCTGCTGTTGCCAGTTGGGCCTTTGATGGACGTTGGATTGACTTCGGCAGGTGTTAGTAGTGAGTGCACAGAAAATGAATTTGACTCAATGTACACGGGAGACTCATATGGTGGTTCCGGTTCAAAAAAGATATTGTGTTATTTGAATTACCAATACTTTATTTTTTTATGTTGAAATCAGTAGCTTAGGATAGGTGAACTGCTAAACCTTAAAGAATAATAATATCCTATTGGTTAGATACAAGTAGATAAAGTATGAGATGCTCATGATGGATATGCAGTGGAGTTTCACCATGGAACCTCAACGTCATTGGTTGTGATCTGATTGGCTGATATATTTGATAAAGAAGCAACCAGGTATCAATCATGCGTTGGCAAGTGCGTCATTGGCAAAACTTGCCCTGCACGCATTTCTCACCCCCTATTCGCCGGACATGTTGGTCGTCTGTGAACATATTTCCAACAGGCAGGTCACAGATCCATTAGGTGCAAGTCATCACTTCATGGGACACCGGTACTATGTAAGGTACAACTAATGGTACATCATACCAGTATTCTTAATACTTGGTACTCCCTATGTTACAAGTTTCAGTGTCAATGTCACATGCATAAGAAATACTGTATCAAGAATCATCTTTTACTTTGTCATTTCGTTGAATGGGGATGACATAAAATGCATTTGCTGTCATATTTTTTGGTGAACCATCCAGATTGGAGCACAGGCAACTGACCTGCCAAAGAACAGGGGAGAAGGCATAATCTGACTTGACCATGACACTTAATTAGTTGCACTTTTTGCCCCATTTGGGGCAATTTTTGCCTGTTTTGGGGAACAAGCACTTCTTGCCTGTTTTGGGGCACTGGGCAACTAAGTGATCAATGTAGAAGCTCAATAGAATATAGTACTTAAAAAAAGAATGTGCCATTTTCCCAACTTGACATAGTACTTGCAAGGATACTACTTGCAAGTAATATGCCAAGTCTGAAAAGGGCACTTTCATTTTTTGCAATTCCCCTTGCAAGTGCTCTTGTAAGTGTAGAATTCTGCATTATGTGATAATTGTGTCAGTTGAGCACTTTTCTTGACATAGAAACAAAAGTACTTATGTCAAAATGTGAGCGTATTTGGAGGAAATTATTTGCATAATTTCCAATAAGATTGATAATTACAAATATATCATTTTTTCACTTCAGACATAAAATAGTGTTCTCTGGCATGGCAGGTGCCTGTGCTCTGATCTGGATGGGACACCAAAAAATATGACGACAAATGCACGTTACATCATCCCCAATGAATAATTGCTCTGCTGGTGCTTTCAAGTTCCACCATACCACCCAGCATGGCCCAGATATTATTTCACAACAACTAAAACTCAATGGTAGCATAGTCACCTCTTCTCACCTGAAGTTCTTGTTGTGTTGTGCATGTGTTGTGTACTTTGGAAAGAAAGTGCTAGAAGTATGATATACAAATCTGAGAGATGTGCACAAAAGTTAGTCAGATCATTCTTTATGAATCTTTGGCAAAGGATACACTCCGGTGATGCGGTGCACTGAACCAGTCCTACTAAGGATAAGGATTGAATGGTGAATCCTTAGCATTAGTGATATGATTGGATTCAGTCATGGACTCAGTAGGACTTGCTAATATGGCGGAACTGATGAGCCACACTCGTTGGTTACTCCACTAACAGGAGTGTTAGTATCACTACTAGCACATTCACTACTTTATTCACTACTAGTAGACAAAAGAGGGTATGACAGGCAAGTACTAGAGTCTTTCTGTATTGTAAATATCATTCATCCTCTTGTTGTTTTGTACTTTGTATTTGCCAACCCCTCCATGATTTCATCCTGTATTGTAACATTTTTAATATCAAGATAAAATTCAGATCAATCATAAAACTTACTACTTGGTTGCTTAGGACCAGTAATACATTACTGCTTTATTCAATAGACCCTGTGTTCTCATTTTGCATGAAATTGGTTCTAATAACAGAGAAGAGTTTCAGTTTCTTATTTCCCAACCAAATACGTAACAGTAGCAAACTGCCTATCACTAGTGCTTCATGTGGTGTATGATTCATTGTATTTAAAATAAGGTTTAGAACCCTACATTCTTGGTTATGAATTACACATTAGGTGGTGGATGATGTTTCTATTTATTCAGAATTTCTTGTAGTAGATGCAAAACTCAACAGCTTTCTTGTACATTTCTTGAATCTCTTGCTTGATGTTTTTGTATTGTGATTGCGTTTATCTGATTCTATACTGCATGCTGCCTTTTGGGTGAGCACTTGTTGCAGAGGAGTGAAGCAACCATACTATTCCTGATAGTGCTTTAAGCCTCTGCCAGTGAAAAGGTACAACAGTTCAAAAAAATATCAGACATTTCAGGAAGAATTACATCATAATTATTCTTTTGTTGGTAAAATTAAAAAAAATTCTAGGAGTGGTGCTCTGGACATCTCTTTGCAAGTAAGTTTCTGCTCTGCTTGGTGAAAGACTTTTCTTATTCAGGTATCTTTTTACTTTGCCTTTTGTGAGGTCTTGGGTGTCCCTATCTACATATTGCACTTGGCAATACCTGCTGTCCTGGTTGTATTCAATTACAGTTCCTTCATAGTATTTCCCATCATTGAAAATATCTTCCTGATGATATCCCCAGTGAAGTTTGGTTCTTTTTGTGTTTCTGGTTTCAATCCTTGCTGTACTAGAACTTTGTAAGGGTTTGTTTGGACTGCAATGAATGATTTCTCTTTTTATTTTATTCCACTTCACCATTCATAATTTACAGTGCAAAATACCCCAAAACAGTTTATCAGGTCCCTGAACAACATTTCTTTTTGTCTCTTTTTGAAAATGTTGGTTTGAGATCAGTTTGAGATTAGCATGGAACAACTCAGCAGGTTAATTTACAACAACAACAAATAGTATACTCATCATTTCAATATTGAACTTTGTTCTTGAGTTGACTGAATAGTATCCTACCAATGTGAATCAGTAGAAGAAGGTCTTCAGTCCACTAATGAAAGGGGAAGACTGACTGGGAGACGGCATCATTGAACTGCATGCAACACAAGGAAAATGTTTGATAACATCTGCCAAATTGATATTTTTCAGTCTGGTTACTCTGACAATCTGAGGAAACAGCAAGTGTAGCTGCTGGTTTAATATTAAGTCAAGCATGAAAACCAATCAACCAAAATCCACTGCATTGTTCAACTTGTTCACATCAATACTACTAGTAGTTCTTGCTATTATGCTAAATATGAGCACTCTTCTTTGCAGTGTTCTCCTTACTGTTGCACTACATCTTTTTCTGAATATGTTTGTCCACTTTTTGTTTGTGGGAGCCTACAATGCAGTGTGTAGTGTGCTGTATTTGCTTTCTGTTCTGTTTATTCTCCTATCAAAGAAGAACACATGTCATTGCTTTTTCCAGTGAAAACTTGGTTGAAAATCTGTATTTGGTTTGACTTTGATGGATTGCAAATCTTCCTTGAAGGCATCCTTCTTGTATCAAATAATCAATTCGCTCAACAATATTAATCGAACTTTATTGACTTGAGTGTTGACTTTGGGTTGTATCACTTTACAAGAACCATCAAATCTGGCTGGTTTTTGCATAGTTCAAACCTGGTACTGCAAACAGGTACGAAGCAAATGAGTACAGTATAACTAACTTGACAAAAATATTCACAAAAATGCATGATACAACAACGTCATTCTTAAATGTTTTCCCTCGAACAGATTGTCCCAAAACGAGTGCCATTGTTTGATCAAATTGAACCTGCCCCGAAGTGATTAATTACACATCAAGCTATCAGGCAGATAGATTGCTAGAGATTACGTGAACTGTGTACTGTGTACCTATTTTTTGTAAACACGATTACTCCGTATTTTGTGTTCTACAACCGTACCCATGCACACATGCCTCCTACCGGTATTGTTCGCATTCATTTCGAAGCTACCTCGGTGAACTCAACGATGGCAAACGACAGAGACGGCCACGACGTTGTTCTGTTCGTATCGCGCTGTTTGTAGATGGCTGCGGTTGTATCTTCCCCGCCGGTGTTGACCCCCCGTCTCCGCAATGCTTGACGATCCACTCGAATCGCAGGGCCTCCCGAGCGGTGGGTCGTTTCTCTGGATTCCGTTGCAACAAGGCCCTGCAGAATGTTTGAGCCGCGAACGATATTTTTTTCTTGTCCTTCTTCCCGCCGTCCATCGGAACACCTGGTTCCCATAAGGTGTCATCAGAGAAATCCACTTCCATCTCCGGATCCATGATCATTTCCACCGTTTCTGCTTCGTCTTTTCCCATAATCGGTAGAACTCCAGTCAATGTCAAATATGTTAGCACCCCGATGGACCAAATATCGCATTTTGTCGTATATCCAACGGTGTTGTCACTATTGTGGTTATCGTTGCTGCTGACGGCGTTGGTGTTTGCCGATGAATCTTCAACAACTTGGTGTTCCTTTCGTTGCATCAATACTTCTGGTGCAACATAGTACGGTGCCCCAACCTCGCTGGTCATGTAATGGCAGTGATTCGAGTACAGGCTACTATCGCCTTCGTTTTGGGCACCACGGGATGACTTCGAGATGTCATCCATTGCCAAAGCCAAAGCTGTTGAGCATCCTTCCCCGTTGTCCCCTTCGTCTAGGTAGCGATCGGGGTTTCCTATGTGCTCTTCTTCTTCTTCTTCTTTGCCAACGTACTTGCTCAACCCAAAATCAATGACCCGAAGATTCAAAGAATTCGGAAGAAACGAGGGTCTCTGCACGAACACAAAATTGGAAGCCTTCAAATCGCGATGGCACACGCGAGCATCCTCGTGGATCGTCTCGAACGCGGTCAATACCTGGAAAATAATGGTAGCACATCGAAGCTCATCGTCATCGTCCTTCTCCCCGTCGCCGTTGTCGCTGTGGCTGGAAGAAGGGGACAACGCCTTTCCTCGCAAGCCTCGACCGGTCCGTCCGTGTTCTCTCACAATATAATCATAGAGTTCACCTCCTTCGCACATTTCTAAAACAATATGAACCGACGTTCGATCTTCGACTACGTCCAGCAGTTTAATGACACAGTTGTTGTTGTTGTTGTTGTTGTTGTTGGCGGTGGTGGCGACGCTTGTTGCTTGGCATCTGTTCAGGTTGTAGACCTCCCTGAGAAAAAGTTCTCGGTTGTGCAGATTTGATTTCGGAATGGTCTTGCAGGCGTAATAGCGAGCACGTGCGACGTTACCGGGAGGAGAATCCTTCCTCTCGTTTCCACTGTCACTGTTGTTGTCGCTGTTGTTGTTGTCGCTGTTGTTGTTGCCACTGTTGTCGTTGTCGTTGCCACTGTTGTTGCCACTGTTGTTCTTGGGATTGGGAATCAATTTGACGCGACGTACATAGCCAAAGGACCCTTGTCCTATGATTTCGGGAGAAACCTCATAGTGTTGATAGAGATCCCGTTGGTAATCTTCGGGGAACACCGGGACTGATGACAAAGAAGGAGTGCTAGTGAGACCAACAGCATAGCATGCGTCCCAGAAGTAGTCCATTCTGGTCGAGAAACCAAAACCAAACAATTCTTCGAGACCGGAATTGTATCTTGATCTTACTCGTATCGTATGTACCGTACGATTTTCGGAAACTGCATTGCGTGGCGTCTTGTGAAGTTCGTACGAGTAATCTTGATGACGAGCACGATTACGAGTAAGATTACTTCGTACCGTACGAAATATTATTAATCTTACTTCTTCTTTTACGGTCTTGAACCGGTTCCGTACGTACCGTACGGTACGTACTTTTTACCACTTCTGAGGGGGTAAGATTACTCGTACCGGGTATTGTACGGAAACTCATACGTACCGGTAATAACATACTGGGAGCAGTACATGTAATTAAGATCTAACCGGTAAAAGCATGAATTAATTATTCCAATGTTCTTGCTTGGGTCTGATATACCGGGTTCGTAATCTTAAGTACCGTAATTTAGGTACAACTGTAAGTGTGGAGCGCTGGCGCGTGCGATTTAACAGGGTGAATTCGATGTATCAGATTTGAACATTGTTATTTATTTTTTTAGCTGATGTTCAGAAGTCGTGGAAACTAATAGACTTAACCCCAATGTTGACTGACTTATGGAATCATTCTCAATCGTTGTTAATCATTATCAATGAAGTCGACGATAAAACGTGTCCATATTTTCGGAAGCTTTGCGCTTAATGTTCTGTTACCAGTTTCTTACTTGTTTTACGGTTTCCCGTCCAAACTCGGCACACCCCATTACGATAGTTCCCGCTCCGCTCAAAAAATTGGAAAAGAGGAATTAAACCCTTGTGAGAACAAACGACAAACGATGACTTCCACGCAATCAAAAGCACCAATGGCAATTGTTGATAGCAATATTGATTCCATACCTTCCAAGTTGCCGAGCAAGCTGCCGGTGGTAATAGTGAAAGATTTGCCCATTGTGGATGTGGGCGGGTCTCGATCGCTGTCACCACCGTTGACTTTGTTCGTGGAAGGAGGGGCGGTTCCGAAAACGGACGAGGCACCAAAATCTGTGAGAGAAACGGTCAATATTAATAGTATCGCAGAAAAAGATAATACTAACACTGTAAACAAGAAACGAAAGATAACATCCCGCTACGAGAAGGATGATGAAACAGAATCCCCCGTCGTTCCAGATCTTGCAGCCGAAGACAACGTCACGGTAACTTCGGCGACTTACGGATTCGAGTTTAGCTGCGCCAACTGCGACAACGCGAATGATGACCACAGCGATAACATCAATGGGAGTGACGAAGAAAATGTTAATGCCCCACAGACAGATTGCCCGCATGGCATCGAGTTACAGGGATCGAATAAAAGAATCAAGAGATCGTATCCATCTGATCTGATAGTAGTCTTAGATATGGACGAGTGCCTCATCCATTTGGAAACACAAGAACAACGTCGAGAACGGTTCATCAAATGGCAGTTTCCTTTCTATTCTCACGACGACAAGGACAAAGAGAACAATGCTGCTTGTGATGGTACAGTTCGAGAAAGACAGGAGGCTGAATTCATGTACGTTAACGAGAACAAGGTATTTCTCCGTCCTGGGTTGATCGACTTTTTGAAGTTCGTAACAACACGCTTCGAGACACACATTTTCACAGCGGGGACGAAGGAATATGCGGACTCAATTCTGGATCGACTTTGTGCACTTCTAGAAGACACGGGGGCCTTTTCCAAACGGTGGTACCGGGAAGACTGCGAAACAATCGATATCTGGGATCCGTGCACAACCTTTCACCTCGACAGAACTTACGTTAAACCGCTCTCGAAGGTTGCCGAGTGGGCCGGGCGCGATGCGCAAGACCTCCGTCGCATAGTTCATGTCGACGACCGGGTCCAAAATTTTTTGCTCAACCACGACAATGGGATACAGGTGTCGGGATGGCGGGGAGACGATACCGACGACGAAGATCTCTCGAAAGTTACGAAAGTCTTGCAGGAAATGGACCACAACACCATAGGAGACGTCCGACCCCACCTTCGAAAAGCTTTTTCGGAGTCCTATCTGGAATTAAAAGGACAACTCGACATGATGCACTTTTTTGCCTACCGACGAACGAAGGGGATTGACTCGCAGCTTTTTGAAGAATAAACAATGATAAACAAATACTCCGGTACTAATAAAAAACTTTCTTTTTTGAGGGAAGAACGCATTAGGCTAGTTCTCGCAAGTATTGCTTCCGATTAGTAGTCCTCAACAAGCTCAAGCAGTCATTTGCATCAAAGCAAATTGTTGCGCTGTAGTTAAGGTCGAACGCCCTGGCGTAGATACTACTTACCAGTGAATAGTGATGAATGCGAGCGGTATTCCAACTGCCTGCCTCACTATTTCGTAAATAGCAAAACTTCATATCGTATTAATTGTTACAAGAACAATAGTACGATCTTTCTGCTGGTCTCTGCTACACAGAATAATTGGTTTCAACATGTTTCTCTAGTCTTTTTTGACGTTGGCATGTGTGCGTGTGTGGTGTGTGTGCTGTGTGCGTGTGTGATCATCATGCGTGCTTAGTAGTACTAGTACGTCCTGTTCAGCACCACCAAGACATGTTAAAAGCTTCATAGCTTTTTGCATCAAAGCATTTCTGGTGTCCGCTTTCCCCCCTTACTAATTAGATCATGTGTTGGACTCACCATACAAACTATGTAGTCTCTCTCATCATATTAATGATTTCAACTTATGAACAAGAAGCAATGTTCAGCAATAAATACTTCAGGTAGTAGTAGAATTGAATACTTCAGGTAGAATAGAAGGAAACCGGCAATCTCCAATTATTTCATTGTTTCATAAACACAACAATGTGGTGCTGCGTGTAACTCATTAACTCATGATTAGAACAACAAGCTAGGAAAAGATTCAGTGGTCACTTGCATAGAGAAATCACACAGGTGATTGCTAGAAAAGTTTTATTATCGAACTTGTCAGCATGATGTAACAATGTGGATTCATGGAATATTGTGCTTCTTGATCAGTTGACACTGAGGAATCCATCTATCCAAATCTCAAATTCTCTGGAAACCAAACACACCAAGATCCATAAACCTTGGTCACCATATGTTAGCTTTGCACGTAACAAAACACAATAATTAACACCAAAGACATTTAAAAAATATTTCTAGTACCATGCTAGTGCCTTACAAGAAATTGGGAAATATAACAGAAAAATGCCATGATCACTCACTGCTGGATAGGTTCCATCAAGAATGATACGAGATATTTTGTGAGTGAAGTACAAGTCAAGGTCAAGAACAACAAATATGATATGGAGAACAAAGCTTTCTTCGTCCCCTTGTGACTCATCTTGGCTAGTCAGCTGGGAATAATCAAATCTTACCCATCAGATGGGCTTCTTTCAAGCTAAGTTTAAATATTTCACAACCAAAGAAAAGAATCTTCTGGTGAGCATACAGAATTTTATAAACTAGGGAGTTGGGCAGAAGAAAGTACTCTATTGCCTGGTGATCAAAAGGTCTTATCAGTGTAAGTGTCTTAAAATTAGAGTTGTGCACTCTATCAGGAACATTTTCAAATATAGGTCATATTGCTCAAACTTTTTATCTTGCATATCATGGTCAGGGCTTCAGTGATAAATTAACCAAGATCAAAACAGAATATAACCCAGAAGAAATAGCTATGATTTAGCATTGCATTTAAAGCTAATATGATTTTGACATATTGCTGCATTCTCAAAGAGGAACTCATTTAGGACCCCAAAATAGTAGAATTTTCATGCTTGACATGTTTTCATTTTATGCAGGTTCAGCACTAGTATTTATATTTAATTGTGTCAAATTCTATATCAATTTGTTGCTTAATATCATTATCATCTTTGTAACATACTACACCCTTTGCTTTCCTGTTGTAAAAACATTCATGGTCACCCAAAACATTCAATGGACTTTCTTTTAAGCTTAAATCAGAACAAGTCAATCTTCGTCTGCAATGGTCTCGTTTTGTCGGCTTTTTCAATCGAATTTGATGCCAACAAAGTCCGTATTTTTTTGGCCGACAACACTGGCAACATATACAATAATCTCATTTTCCCTTTCACTTCAAACAATCCTCTAAGCAGGAGCACTCCTCTCTCTGTTTCTGGTGTCTCTTGTGGATCAGTGCTTCCTGACTAGATGGGAAGAGCACAACTTAATATTAACTGCTTCTTACTACTTCTTACTCTGGTGATAGGTAACTAAAAAAAGCAAACCAAATAATTGGGGATGGCATAGTATGCATTTGTGGTAACATTTTTTGAGTCACACCATCCATATTGAAGCACAGGCACCTGACATGCCAGAGAATACCATTTTTAATCTTAAAATTGATATCTTGTCAGTCACCTGAATTTCTCGCAAAATGATCTCTTCCACACATTTTGCCTTAAGTAAAGTTTGTTTCTATGTCATAAAATGAAACTACCCATCAAGGGACTCGATATCACTTGTAAGTAAACTTGCAAGTAGTACTACCATGTCGCCCAAATTGGGGAAATGCTACAAGCAATCCTCCTTCTTCAGGAGTACTACCATCGTGTATGGTAAACATTTAGGTACCCTGTTCCCTGAAAGCCTGAGGGGGGGGGGGGGGGGGGGGGGGCAAAAAGTGCAACGAATTAAGTGTCATTTTTGTATGCCATCAAGCATCTCCATCTTTCTTTGGCATATCAGGTGCCTGTGCTCCAATCTGGATTGTTCACCAAAAAATAATATTGTGACCACAAATGCATGTTATGTCATCCCCATTGAGAACTATTGAGGTACTTCGTAAGTAAGAAGGTCCCCAAGCAAGATTACATGTTCGTACTATTTTCATAGGCCCGGTTGTAAAACTAATTTTTGGTCCCGTGCAATCTGTATGACGTATCCTTTCCAGTCGTGCGCGGGAAACAGAAAACCACGCGACATTTTTTACGTCATCTCCATCGAATGTGTACTCGTACCGGTACCATACAGCGGAAATACCACAATTGTGGTATTTAGCCTGGCACTACTGTGGCACGTAAGTAGGAATTGGTACGCTTAATGATACATACCTCTAATGACTATTTCTACTGTTTTTCTCTGTAGAAATTATGTGGTACCCCTCAAAAACTGACGTATGGGGCGAATTTCCATACTCAGTATTGTTGCATTTTTAGTGGTATAAGACTCCGTGTAACTCTTAAGGAAATACCACAAATACCACAAGTACTTTACATGACCGTTGTTCTTCAGTCTTTTCTTCCTAAGAAATATCCCTGGAGGTGCTTTTCTTTTCGCTCACTTTTTTGCTCACTTTTTCAAAAGGACGATGGATACGAGGAATAAGCGCCAATCCCCTATCATTGCTGCTAAATTGGCCCCCTCTGAGTAAGAAGCTAGTGTGCTGTATAGTAGTAATACTTTGGTACTCTATTTAAATTTGGTCTACATGTCTAATGGCCCACGGCTTGTTTTTCGTAGGGCCGTGGTAACGATTGATCAATCAATCAATCAATCACCATTTCTTGCGGTTGCGGTTGACTCTGTGTATAGTAAGCAATGTAGCAATGACTCAGCTCATCAACCATCTTTGAAAGGATGAAGGTCGTGGAGGGAACAACAGGCTGTATCAGTAGGCGGCGGCGTTTGTTGTTGCGTGTCTGTGTGCCGTGTTGGCGCCAAGTATGTTGCTGGAGAGCATCCCTCCCTCCCTTGTTGTTGTTGCTAGGGGGGATTTGCCCTGCAGATTTTTAGTGTAGTGTAACACGTCCGTTGGTTGGTGCCTGAATCCACTTGTAACAAAGCTTCGTGGCCTCGCCATGCTGCTTGTTGCTTCTTTGGTGTAGACTATCCATTCATTGTCATTGTTGTCATCTAGTTGTTCTTTGTTTCGTATCGTCTTGTTCGATAGCCGTTTGATTACCATTCGATTGCCATTTGATTGCCATTCCAGGTCAGCAAATCAGTAGAGGAACATGATGGTGTTCGAATGTGGTAGTATTTGTACATGTCCACCCTCATCTTCCCTTCTATTGGAGGGGAAACAGATGGGTCGGTAAAGGGCCGTCGTCGGATCGTTTTTTCGTATCTTCATAACTCGTGTTCTTATTTGCTGTAGAATTGCCGTTCGAGTACCCTTCCTGATCGAAATCGAAGTAGAGTGACATGTAGGTATTTGAGCTGGTGTAATGTTGTACTATTTGTACAGTGGCGGACCTTCATGGTATGTTCTATGGAAGGAGAAACAGAAGGGTCGTAACTCGCCATCCAAATCGCCGTTCGATCGCCATCCAATTGCCATCCGATTGCCATTCCAAGTCAAAAAATCAGTAGAGGAACATGATGGTGTTTGAATGGGGTAGTATTTGTACATGTCGACCCTCATCTTCCCTTCTATTGGAGGGGAAACAGATGGGTTGGGGAAGGGCGCGTTGTCGGCTCGTTTTTTTGTACGTATCTTTGTGTGTTATTCGCAGTAGAATTGCCATTAAAATACCCTTCCGAATCGAAAACCAAGTAGAGGAATGTGTAGGTATTTGAGTGGGTGTCATTTTGTACTATTTGTATGGTGGCGGACCTTCATAGTCTGTTCTATGGAAGGAGAAACAGAAGGGTCAATGGAGGGTCGCGAAAACGAAAATGGAAATTAATGACATATGTGATTTCAACGATCGGACTTCCCATCAAAAAAATTGTCTTAGGAGTGAGTTTTCCGGTGTGTTTGCAGGGTCTTTTCACGTGTTCTTTTTTTGAAGAGACTTCAGTGTGCAGAGCACACATATGTTTATTTCCTGTAGACTTCTACATGGTTTTGGTACTGGGTATTAATTGTGGTATTTTTATCTTGTACACTCACCGTACAACTACCGGTATGGTGGTCGTCAATGAACGAGAACATCGTGACTGCATGAATACGTAAGATTACGGTATGTGATGATAATATGATGGCCTTTAGATAGAACATTAGTTTTTGAAAAAAGCGATCGATTAGCACCTGCTCCTCTCACGATCTGTTCACGTACAACAACAACGGACTCACTCAATATTATTTCATCTTCGTAAGAATATCTGAAGCCTTTCGATGTCTCGTTCAGCCCTCTTGATTTTCGTGACTCTAGCCGTCGCGAGCAGCAGAAAGATTGGAGTTGATGCATTTGCGCCAACACAACTTCGGACGCAGCCATCGTCTTCAAATCATGCATTGTATATGGGAATCATCGACGATTTGAAACTTATTTTTTCGGAAGAAGGAAAGAAAAATAAAGCCGCCTACGAAGCAAGGGAACGTGCTGAACAGGAGGCAGCTCAGAGAGAAATCCTTGAACGACGTCGAAACCCAGAAAAGATGCAAGACTATGAGCAAAA
Source organism: Pseudo-nitzschia multiseries (assembly GCA_037355745.1). Classification (NCBI taxonomy): domain Eukaryota; phylum Bacillariophyta; class Bacillariophyceae; order Bacillariales; family Bacillariaceae; genus Pseudo-nitzschia; species Pseudo-nitzschia multiseries. The sequence goes on from CM074781.1 coordinate 9,544,160, forward strand.
AGTCGCAAGTAAGCGAGCAAAACTTCAAGAAGAGAAAGACGTGTGGGGATTCCAGGGCAAGGTACAAGATGGATACGACCCTCTCACGGATTGGCAACGTCTGAAAGACGAAGGGAAGATAACGGTCGGAAGTGAAATGGAGCGTGATCCAACTTCGAGCCGTTTAGGGAGTGAAGGTCTGGTAGATATACGAACGGATGAACTTCTGCCCATACATTGACCAAGGTTATGTTGATGAGAGCGCCGATGTGATGGGGGGATTGAAGAAACTATTTGGAGGAAAGAAAGATAAGGGAGAAAATTAAGATAAAAACAGTAAACCGGAGTCATATCCATCGCCGAAAGAAAGAAATAGCTTTTGTTCCGAAAACAATTTGTTAAAAATATGCTTCAAGCGTTCAGAAGTAAAAAAACATTGGTCATCAATGCAAGGAAGCCATTTGGGCGGTGACTAATCTTAGGCTGTTCGTTCCACTACATGTACACTCCAGAAACAAACCGCAAAATGTTGTGAAATAACAGTCGAAGTAATTCAGGGACTGAGACAACACCCATCCATCAAATCGGTGAGATCAACTTCTACATGTATTGCTGGATGGCTAGTTTCAACGGAAACGCGACGTTTCTCTCCATCTTCCTTAAACGTACTACACTCACTACACGGACTGATAATTTGCATAATAATGAATATCTACCATAAGTAAACGTAGTGTCAACGAACTCAAACCAAGATTACTTCTGCCTTGGAAAGTTTTTTCTTTCGAAAAGTGCTCTCTTGAAAATCAAACTATTCATGTAGTTTCGCTTTTGTCAACAACAAGGCGTATTCTGTTTATCGATGCTGAAGGTTACGCTACATGTCATCTATCGAGCCCAGCTACAGCAAGACATGAAGGCCTATGAGTATCCCATCAATTGCACACCGACGGTTCTATCTCTTGGTCCATCTAAATCCAGCAACAAGACGCTTTGCCATTGTCCCAATACCATCTTTCCCTCAACGACGGGTATAGACTCACTCCCGGATCCCCCCAATATGCTCAATAAATGCGAATGTGCGTTGATTGGTTCTTGATCTCTCCACGCTTGCAGTTGAACCGGATCGTCAACATCCCAACCATTTTCCCGACATCGATTGGCTTCCTCACTATTCACATCGTAGTTCTCTTCGTCACTGCTATCACCAAAGGGACGGAAATGAATGTCGTTGTGTTTGTAGGTGACATCTTTTTGTGACGCCGGAGAGATACTTCGTTCGTCGGGAGGGATCAATTTTAAAAACGTCTCTGCAATGTCGTCAGCCAGCCGCGATTCCCACTCATTGATCGTAAGGCTCGTCGTCGTATGGCGACTGATCACGGTCAGCAGACCGTTCACCATTCCCGATTCTTCTAGCAGGGTTTGGAGAATCGGTGTCAAATCTTCGACGGAAATCGCCTGGCGTGGCACCGGATTTTTTTCGCTCGAAGGAACGTCCACTTGATGGTAAACACAAATCGGTGCACCGAGGATTAGGTTTGAAGAGGAGGTTGTCATGCGCAATGTTGTTGCAGTCGAGGGAGTGTTTCGAATTGCAGCATTCCCATGATCGTTTCTATAATCATTCCGAACACTATTCGGCATTGGCGAAGTCGACAATGCGAAAAATCCACTCGTTCCCGAGGATACTAAGAGAACAATCGCAATCGAAAGACGCCATGCTCGAAGCACGGCCGAGGCGGAACCAGGAGAACCAATCATTGAATTGAAATTCCCCGATGAGAGAGAGAGAGAGAGAGAGAGAGTTGAGAGTTGAGAGTTGATGTTGAGAGAGCGGCGGTAACTTTGTTTCGACAAATATCGTAAAGGTGTGTGTAGAGCAGCCGAAACAGAAAGTATCTTGCTAATGACTGGAATGGCAATATCTACGTTGGTGAACTGTTCTCGATTGAAGTACGGTAGAGTGCGAAGTCATGAGGAACAGACGTGCCATTGTCAGTTTCTTGCTAACGCATCACCTACGATCGATCAACGATTACGGTACAAGTGCTGTACCGGTTTTAGTGGGTGCAACATATCTTGAATCTTGAATCTTGACAGCATTGAGCATTGAGAATCATCGCGGTCTACCGGTACAAAATCGTACAGTACGGTACTCGTAGTAATTCCGAGCTCACTTCAATATCCCAGTCGTCTGTATCCAGTCGTGCATTACTTTATGAATTCCACGTGGAACAGTGAAAATCAATGTGGTTTTCCTTCGACCGTCTCACGTGAAAGTCGACAATGAAAAAGTGGCCGACACCTTACCGAAATGTTGCTGCAATTGATTCATTACTTCGTACTTCGTAGTTGTGAACAACTGGGAAACACTCCGTCAAAGCAATCTACGAATACAGTATGTTGTCGAGATATGCACCTACTGCGCTGTCGATATACTATTTGTTGAGGGTGGTTGCCGATGTTAATGGCTTCTCGGCAACACCAAAGGCACAACCTCCGAGCAAAAATCCAGATGTGCTACGATCCTTCGTTTTAGGGGACGAGGCAAGGTGCTGGGAGCTCTTATCTCCGTCGACGGATGTAGCGGAGGAAGAAGAAGACGAAGTGGAATACTTCTATCCTACCACGAGGCGGTATTTCGAATTTTCAATTCCATCGTCGTCGGTGGAAAGTACCTCTACCACCACGACTCGACAAACGTCTTTCGGATGCGGGAAGCTGGGCTACGAGTTATGGGATAGCAGCATAGCGCTCTGTTTGCACCTCGGTCAACAGCCATCTTTGGTTCGGGGCAAAAGGGTGCTGGAATTGGGAGCTGGCTGCGGATTACCATCCGTTGTGTGCCGAGACTTGTTGGAAGCAGATGCGATTCTCGCGACCGACTTTTGGCAAAACGAAGACGACGAGTTCGATGGTGATCGACTGGTGCCAACAAAATTTCATGGAATGAATTTGGAGTATAACGTTGTACAAAGCAATGCTAACGGCAATAGCGCAGCAGAAACTGCCGTCCAACGATTGGATTGGCACGACCGAGGCAGTGCCGTATCGGCACGTGATTCATTTCGACCGGATATCATCATCGGCAGCGATCTCGTATATTATCCGATGGATATCGAACCATTATTGAATGTTTTGGAAACCTTGCTTATTGGCGACAATAAGGAAGAATCGTCATCCGAAAACAAAACCCGAGCCATTCTTGCTTCGGCTTTGGCACCGGCCGAACGTGAAGCTTTGCCGGAATTCAGGTCGAAATTGCCGGATCGGTTTTCTGAATCGCACACGGTGACAATGAACGAAGTTTCTCTTGGTTGCGAACATTCTGATGGAGAGAACCCGTCTTTTCTTTTGATCGACATCACCCCAAAGCGAAGATGATTGTTTGACACTCGATGCCGTTCATATAAACTAAAGAATTTGTTATGAACACGTCACATACTTTGTAAACTTGTTGTAGCTGACATATTATTAGTATCCTTCTGGTTCTATTGTTCAGAGTCTCAGAATGCATTGCTATAAACCAATACTAGTATATACTTCGGTATATCCTAAGTTTCCTTGCCAGTGTCAAGTACTTCCGTAAATCTTGTGATGCATAGAAAGCTTTCATCAAATTTCTCAGTTTGAAATAATATTATACTTCTAGAACCATTATTCCGTAAACCTGATCCATAATAAGATTCGAACCTTTTTGAAATTTAAGAGAAAAAACGATGAGAACCTTTTCGAGAAGTAAAAACTTACGATGATGATGGACGATGCCGATGCCTTGGATCACATCAGACGAAAACCATGGACAAAGGAATTAGCAGTTTTCAAGAGCAAGCAGCATAGGAATCATTTGAAAGGGACGAAACTCCAACGGCTTCGACCGGGCACGACAAGGTTTTTGTAGTTATAATGCTATTGGATTCGGTTGTCAATTTTCTGCACTACTGAAATTACGACTGCGGTGTACACGCACTGGTGGTTCGAAAATTGGACGGAAGCCAATCTTTCTTTACAGATTCATTGCTTGGAAAGGATGAACGGTTCGACACCAATGAGTTTTCACGTAATTTTTGCCGTTTATTGGTGCCTTGGGGCCTCGATTTTGACCGCGGATGCCTTCGTGATTCCGCGACAGTCGCGACACTACAAAATTGATTCCGGCAAGTTCCGAAGCAAGGGGCGTGATTCCGATGCAGAAAACACAGCGTTGATGTACGGCAATAACGATGATGAAACCGCAACGATCGAGAAAACCGGCGACAGCAACTGGAAAAGTGGGGGGATAGTTTCTGTGGAAGTCACGAAGCATATTTTCTTCTCTGCCGGTTCCGTTTGCGATGACGAAGATCCCCTCGAAGCGGCGTCAAAGAACGTCAGGGAGGTCCTGGATGGAGCATCACTGGAGAAAGGGCGGTGGCTTGCCTATTTTCATCCTTGAAAAAGAAGAGCTAACGCCCAGCAAAGGAGACGGCAACGAAGGCAAACAAAGGGTTATTGCACCCGTGCTAATGGAAGAAAGGATTTCGTCGTTTCCATCGCAACGGACACAAGAAGAAGACGAATCTACTGCTTCCTTGAACTTACAATACACAGTGACCTCACCAGGTCCCTTTTTTGGCAATGATTTGGTATCAGGAACACACCTTGGAACCGTCACTTTCTCCTCGGAGTATTCTTCTGACAACACTAACTCTAACCAAGGCGCCGAGGATGCCGTCAGCAGCGAAACAAAAAGCATTACTACGATCATGACCTGGAAAGTCGAATTTGAAACAATCCAGCTCCTGCAACTTTATCAGAAGGTTACGGAATTCACTATTGGGACAGCTTCCCAGACGGTCGCAGAAGCAGTGCAGACGCCCCGATTGTTGACCCTTCGGACGCATCTCTCACTGCCAAACGAACAAGCAGCAAAGAACGAATACAACGATGGAGAGGAAGGGGCACTTGGTTGTGCTTTGAAAGCCAGAAGAGAATGGTTGGACTTTTTGTTCTCTACTCAAGGAGGAGGGTTGCCGCTTCCGCCTCCCTTCCCGTTTGGTGAAATTCTTCCAGAGGGAGGTGGCGTGGCGAGACGAAAAATCTTGCGTTTTCCACCGGGGCTGGTCGAGACGGCCACGGTGGAATCCCCCTCGAACCATGCTCCAGAGGATGAAGGGAAAGGAAGAGTGACAGCGTATTATCAACTGGAAAATCCTGGGTGGTTGACCTTTCCCTTCCTCGTCCATACCCATCTGGGAAGGGTAACATTTCATCTCCCGTTGTCGTCATCGCCCACAAAGGATAGCGAGCAAGAACAACGAAAAACAGGGGTGCCATTCACGAACGGAGAAACACAAGATCTACAAATGATCTGGGAGGTCGAGATCAGGTCCTACCCATTCATGAGACCCTTTGTAGAGAAGCTTACGGAAATGACAATCTCCACTATTGCGCGGAATCTCATGGTTCGTCTGGAGGAGCCTGGAGCCAGGGTTGTGATCAAACCGCCGAGGGGAGGAACCGGTCGACAGCCACCAACTTTCGGCTCGGTACCGAAGGCGACCTGGGTTGGCCGTGTCCTAGATGCCCACTTGGGCGACACGAGATCCTCGCGGGAGCAAACCGTTTCCCTTTTCCAACCCTGGACGTGGGGCGAGAAGGGCGATGGAGACACAGTTCAATGTGACTGGTCGGATGGAAGAATGACAAAGCCGTAACTTGTTTTACATCTTTCCCTCTGTTGCGTGCATGATCGATGATCGTGGTAGGAACAAATAATGTAGTTCGTATTGAGTACAGTGTTATACCGAATGCATCATTTTCCCCAATCGTCAGAGTTTTTCTATAATATTGTACAAGTATGCTATAATTTTCAATTTACCCGACCCTTTGATTGATCACTCGATCGATTTATCCTTTCGTTCCGCGTATCTACCGTGCCCGTTGTTAGCATTCGCCAGGTTTGATGGTCTCCAATCCCTCGGCCTTCTGGATCAATGCTTTCCGTTGGGCCCTCAAGGCCTTCGATCCGGCTACATCAATCACGTCCAACCGACAGCAAAACCGCGTGATCATCTCCGAGACAAAACCTGGTTTTTGGGTATCTCTGGCATTGCTCCGAATGCTGCGCTCCAACTCGTTGATTTCGTCCTCGACCCGGCGCAGTTGTTCGTAGGTATCCTTTTCGATCGAATACAAGGGGGAGTGCAAGAGCATGAGCTTGGTGCGATCCTTGATTCCGAGTTCGGCGAGGGTCTTTGATCCCAGCGTGGCATCGTATCTATCGTCCTCTTCGTCAAAGCAATTTATGCTAAGTCTCTGCGGTCCTATCAAGTTCTGAAAGCGGGGAGGCAGACCGGTTGCCTCGCACACTTTCGTCCGCAGCTCGTCCACCGTAGTGGTCGAGGCGGGAATGTCCCGCAGCGTCACTTTGTGACCGAGTCCCGCGATTCGTATTTTGATGGTTGGCTCCATTAAATTGTCGTGTGATGGAAACGATTGTGGTATTCTCGGGAAGCTACAGCACCATTCCATGACAGCGATTGTCGGTTTGGATGCATCGCCATCAGTGTCGGACCTCACACAGTCGAACAGAGAGACGAGAGCTACCGGTACGTACAATCAACCAACTTGTGAGCAGAACGCACAGACACGAGCAACCTTCGCATTTTAGGTTCGTACCTGTATCTTACAATAATCTTACGTACCGTACCGTACCAACTCACCAGGCACCAACGAGCAACGACCAATCACCGTACGTACCTATGTACGTACCAACGCTTAGCGCTACATCGTACGAGTACGAGTACGCGTACCCGTACCGGTACCGGTACGTACGGTCGACGCATGGTGACAGACATCCTTTGAAATCGACTATTTGGACTAGAAAAATATTTCTGGACTGGTCTCTCTGTCTGTCTGTCTGTCTGTCTATCAAATCATCCAAGACCTCTTCTTACCTGTCTTACTAATATTCTGTCTGCGCATACTTATTTCATTTCGTACAAATCTACGTGCTTAACGCCGTAGAGTCAGAGACACGAGAAAGTTACTACTATTCGTCGCAGCGGTATCAGCTCCTCGTTGTTATTCCCTCTCAACCACCTCTACTACTTCTAACGGAATCAATAAACAGCGAGCAACCATGGGTGGTAAGAATGATGTCGTGTGTTGGAATTTAATAGATGAAACTCGTAGTGGGAAAATAAAACTATCACGCAACAATCCAGTGACCATGGCGGAGAATCCCTAACGAATCCGGCCGCTGGGACTTTCTCAGCGGCACGAACGGGAATGTCTCGATGGATCGGGAAAGGACGATTGGAGGATGATTTGGAAGAAGGCGGTATGTGCAATGCATTCAGGAGCAAAATAACTCACGATGTTGCTGTTCTCGTTTTTGTTCGATTCCGATTCCCACAGTCAATCTTAGACTTCAGAAGCGTCTCGCGGCCTCCGTTTTGGGGTGCGGAAAGCGCAAAATTTGGTTGGATCCTAACGAGACCAACGAAATTGCTTTGGCCAACTCTCGCCGCAACATTGCTCGTCTGCAACGCGATGGGCTTATCATCAAGAAGCCCAGTGTTGTGCACTCTCGTGCCCGCGTTCAGTTGAGAAATGAGGCCAAGAGAAAGGGACGACACACTGGTAAGTTTTGAGGCACTACTAGCGTTGGCACTCTGCGAGAGGAATGGGATAAAAATGAATGGGTTCAATTTCACCCACCGAACCCAGCGTTCATGCCCTCGGAATGTTTGACTGGTCCGTCCTTCTAGCAATAGGAGGATGTCTTCCGCTAGCTTTGTGATGCCGCACACTTGTGTGCGATTTTCATCCCCAGCTAGGTTCCAACGAAATTGAGGGCTACAATCTGTGGGTTGAAAAACATCCATCCGGCCAGACAACCGGTAGTCCATATTCCACGCATAGATCGAGCATTCACTCGAACCGTGTACTTTTGTCACGTGACAACATTTTATGATGTATTTGAATGCACTCATGTAATATCCTATTCGTTTTTTAAAAATCAAACCAAAGGTATCGGTAAGCGCAGAGGTACTGCCAACGCCCGTCTTCCCTTCAAGGTCTTGTGGATGCGCCGTCAAAGAGTCCTTCGTCGTATGTTGCAAAAGCTCAGAAACGCGAAGAAAATTGACAAGCACATCTACCACTCCTTGTACATGCTCTCCAAGGGTAACCAATTCAAGAACAAGACTGTTCTTCTCGAGAAGATCCACGAATTGAAGGCTATTGTTGTCCAAGAGAAGGCACTTGCCGAACAAGCTACCGCACGAAAGAGCCGCGCCAAGAACCGACTTGAACGACGAGCGGCCAAGGAAGCGAAGAAGGCCGCCGATGCCGAAGCCGCATCAAACATCTAAACAACTAGTATTGTATTATTATTAAACTTAATATAATATGAAAGAAAATTGCACCCCTCACTACATCTACTAGTACCACTACACCTCTGTGCACATCTACTACATAACTCACAAATAGTAGGATTGATTGGCAGGGCGCTCTGTCCTATGAATTCGTCCAACGTCGTGCGAACCCAAGTTATGAACGCAGTTGCAGTATCAAGTCATGAAGTATTGATAATGCCGGGACGGGACGGGACGGGACGGGGGCATGGTAGAGGGTTTTTCATGTGCTCTAGATGAAAAATCTGTTTAACGTATCTCAAAATTAATTCCAATTCTACAATCTTTCGCTTGAGATCGTGGAACGGCATTATCCCGTCTGATTACAAACCTACTCGAGACTGCTATATCTTGCTACATTGGCTGGGGTGAGACGCCTTCGACGGTAAAAGAGTACATATGCCGATTCCGATATCACATTCTTGGGTGCAATAGGTTCCACAACCTCGTCATCGAATTGGAGCCAAAGAGGTTCCACCGATTCCCTTTGAAATTTAGCTGTTGCAATAGCAGCAACCTTGTTTTCGTTTACCTCTACCTTTGTACGGCTGAAAGGCTTCCAGCTCGTAGGAGTACCTGCTTCCTCGTCAGTCGCTATTGGCATGTTTGCCCCGACGCCATTGAAATCAAAGGCAACTTCCTCCCTCCCATCTTTACTACAAGGCGTTGCCTTGCAAGTTGCTACGTAATGCCCACCGGTCATTCCACCATAATGATTCAGAACGCCTATTAGGTCGTACACGTAAGAATCATCAGATTCGATCGTTTCTAGAACTGGAGATTCTTCATGACACCATTTCCGCATGTCGAGACCGGTTAAAGGAAAATTCACCTTCGTTGTAATTTTCTCTCTCCATTTTTCGGACGATCGGAACCTCTTCATGTGAATCGTTAATATATCTGGGAGCCTCCACAGCACTAGATTCTGCTTGGCACCGGGCCGAAAATCTTTGCATCGGGGGCATCTCCAATGCGTATCTCCCTCGTCGTTCTCGAGCTTCTGGATCTTGCAAAATTCGGTAAGACATTTGCCCAAGGGCATTCCAGCACTCCCACGAGCCGATAGAGTTTTCTTGGCCTTCTGATTAGCCTTCGTAAGAATTTCTGCACTAGCTTCATCCACAACTACCTTCGGTGGAACATACATGACCGGGGCACCAAGATAATTAGAATATTTGGCGTTTGGCGTTAAGGCACTTGTAGTTTTCTTGTCGGATGGTGGCTCTCTCCACTGTAACACTATTGCGTGGCGAACACTCAGATAGTTTCCAATAGTTCTCATCAAAGAGAAGGGAAATGCACACTCTTCATTCGAAGGTCCTGGGATTGGACACTCAGCAGTACAAACGCGGACCTCGAAAGGAAGCCGATGGAGTTTCTCGTTGACCCGTTTTACTAGTGTTGACGATATTGATGCAGCATCAAATCCTGGATTTCGAAACTTTTTTGCTGTCGTCATTCTGTCTTGGGTGAAACCAAGAGCTCCGCGTACATACTCTCTATCCCCTTCTACCAGAAGATCAATTAGTTCAGATATAATGGATTGAGTGCGGTCATATAAGCGGTCGATTCGCGCCTCTCGCTCTTGTGCACCATCCACATCTACAGGGTCTGTATGACTTGCACCTTGCCTGAGAAAACGAGATGCCTGTGCAAGAATCTGTGCTCCAGCTCTGGCCGTACTCCACTCACTATGGCATTGTACGTAGAATGGTTGGCCAAAGAGATTCTGAATCCTAGTGGATCGATCCATGTAGCGGTGATTAACGAGAAACTCCGTCGGTTTAGTTCTTGGAGTGGCATGAGAATACAGAGGTTGTACTTGTCCATTGCTGAAGTGTTCAATGGAATATGTCTCATCCCACTTGGAAGAAAAATTGTCAAAATGTATTTTGACTCTAGTTATCGCTCCTTCTTGTTCATTCTCAGCATCTGTGGGTTCATTCTCTAGAATTTCGACTACGCTTCCAGGATACCAATGCTTTTTATGATCAATCGCATCGACCCGAAGACCGAGCTTTAGTTCTTCATGTCGGGTTGGCCATATACTTCTTGAAACGGCTTGTGCTATTGGAAGCGTGTCAGTATCATAAATACGGCATTCTTCTGCATTTCCATATTGCATGACCATTTTCTCCAGTTCTCTATCATCTTTTGGGTTCGGTATATTGGAAGGGCCGTCAATGTCATCTTCGTCGTAATCATCATAATTTGATTCGGATACTTCATCCATTCTTCGATCGATTGACCTTGAGCGTAATGTTGACTCGAAAGCAACAATCAATGCCGGAGAAGTAGGGGAAGCATTCGGTTCTTCGTTCGTGTTACGCTGTCGTGGTGCAAATTGACTACATGGCCCTTTTTTGTTCGTTAAGGGAGTAAGCTCTGTAATCCTTTTAACAACACTGCCATCATCTTTTTCCGCTGTAGCCAATTTCTCTTCCGCACTACAAATGATCAGATTCACAGCAGGAATCCCACATATGCTCTGAATTTTCAGTCTTAGATCGCTACTATCAGCTAATCGCGACATGGTGATAATGTACTGTTCAACAATGAAGTTGTCTGAAGGAGGTTTCAAATTGGTTGACTTGTTCGGACTGAATCTGCCCTTGGCCTTTCCATTTTTGTTCTTCGGTCGATTGAGTATCCAAGGTGTGTTGAACGCGTTGGCTCGTCGAACAACTTTGCACTTGAATATGACGTCAGTGACAGTTGGTATTGGCAAAGATAACAAGCTGAAAGGATCAAATTTCTGGCTTGAAAAATTACAAACAGGGCATGTAGTTGTGCTGATAGTTTGCCCTGTGTGGACATCTGTAATGATTGAGCGGCTCCGCCGTCGTTCTCTTCTCCAGGCTTCTTCTCCAACTTTCGAAAGAGGTGTCATTTTCACCCAATCGTCCTCAAGACCTTCTACGTAAGGTTTCTTTATAACGCGATTGCTGTCCTCCATTAGAGCATCTAAAACGTAACTCAGTAATTCTTGAGCGTCTTGCTGATCTGCCCCAGCGAAGTCAGGCCTGAGCTTTGCGATTTGTTTCCTTAAATGAAACGGCGATTTTTCCCCAGCCTTCGCACTCCACATGAAACGAAGCAACTCAACAAATTCTTCCAGAAGCACACCTTTCGTCCCTAAAGGATTATCTACGTTCAAATCATCCCTGAAATCCCCACTAAGCAAATACGATCTCAACAAAGGAAAATAACCGATGCATTGCAACGCCGAATTGATGTAGCATGTATTCCCTAGATTCGCCAAACCACATGCACCATAGCCTGGAATTGTGCACACCTTCGAAGTTTCTGTAGCATCCTGAGGAGTTTTCTTAACTTGTGCCTGGGTCTTCCCTTTGGTTTCATTTGCTGAGCCTGATGTCGTCTGTGTTTGTTTTGATGGACTAGCGGGTGAGGCATCTCCTTCGCCCATAGTGAATCTCCCGGCGGCGGCTAATCGACCGGATTCGCCAGGAATACGGATCCATTCTGCGCGTCCTCCATACTTTGTAAAATCTACACGGACTTCCTTATACCCTTGGACTGGATAGTCGTCAACTGAGTCATCGTCATTTTCTTCATCTGTGTCAGGATCGATAATTTTCACATGCGTGATACGAACCTCGTACCACCGTCCAGATCTTTCTTCCCTAGCGTCAACGGATAGGCCTACTAGATCAGGTGGATTCGCCATTGGAGCTCCATGATCATTAAGTCCAAGAAGCATCCTACGAAATTTTTTGTGTTTATCTGCAAGTCGGCGATCCCGTCCCACCTTAGCAGCGGCTTCTCTTGGCCACATCATTTTATTGTTTCGATTCATTATTGCGAATTCGACCAATATTTGACTTTCATCTGCGAGGCCGCTACCTTCAACTGTAGCATTATCCGAATATTCTTCCCAATTTGACCTGAGCTCGTCGTAATTCTCGATAAGCTCTTTTTCATCGTTTTGTCGAGGTAAAATAGCATGGCGATTTTTGCATAACAAAGTGCAAGGCCACGGTCCATATGGATCCTTTGGTCCACTAGGGTCTATCCGTTTCCACAGTCGAACTTTGCCACGCCCATCGAGACCGTATGCTCTGTAAATATGAAAAGGTAGTCGGGTGATGATCTCTGAATAAAGCCGCCAAAGTGGCTGGTCAGGTGAGGTCATAATTCTGACAGATGAGGGGACCGGCTTCATTGTAGTCTTGTTTTCGGTATGGCTGTAATGGATCACATAGTTGGCATTGTATAACCCATGGGTGGGTAATAACTTTCATTAGCCTTGGTATCCTCAATACTCGATCTCTATTGTCTATAAGGGCTGTCGCCATTGCGTCCAAATCTGTTTCAGTTGGAACTGAGAGGATATCTGCTGCTCCATGGAAAACTCCACCTTCGCTCGAAGTTGGACTACAAAGCTCGATGCCGTTCTCGTTTGCACCTACTATCATTTTGTTTCTCTCGTTAGGTTCCGGGGTATTGACCATGCGGGGAAGAGGTGGTCCACCAGCATACATTTCGAAAAGCACATCCCACACAGAAGGAGGCACCAAAACGTAGTCTACATCTTTTTCAAGTCCCCTTTTCATGAGCTCATACGACCCTAACGTACCTGCTACTACAATCATCGTCGTGTCGATTCAGCAATATTTCTGTGCTTAATTCTCCCGGTCGTTTTTTGACGATACGCTGTGAATCGCGACTAAAACGTGGCGAATTCAGTGTATTGCTGTCTCCCGCCCAAGACCAACCGACATAGGCTTTCCAATCGTCCCACCACTTCTTGTCGATGCAGTACATGATTCCGAAGCCTAGTCCTCCTTGGTCATCAAATCCACCCAAACCACCAAAAACTTTCCGTCGATGACTGGAAGCTTGCTTATCAATGCCACCGGCAATCAAAGTTGAGTCTTGGGTATTGCTCTCATCGCCATTAGTACTATTTTCCATGGAAATCACACGCCGAACATTTTGTGACAAAATTTCCATCGCACCATCTGCAGATTGATCCAAGTATTCTGACCATGCCGAAAGAGCAGGAGATGATTCCTGCCATTCCCTCCATCGAGATCTGACCATATCGAGTTCCATCGATGGATTGGGGATCCAGCCCTGTGCAAAGAGGCGGTGCATGATAGCCGATATACATCCATCATCCAAGGCCAATTGACAAAAACGATCAAAGTCTAGAATTGTCATCATACCGGTAGAATCGGTTGTTTTCACTGGATGGTCCCTTAGCCAAATAGCTGCTTGCTCTGCGAAATTCATACGAGTTTTTTCGGTACAGAAGTTATTCAAGAAATCAATCTTATCGGCCGTGTTGGCACTGGCATGCTTATCCGAGCTGCATCGTTGCCGTTGAAGCTCTAATCTGTTCAAGACATCTGTTTCATGCGTCTCCGAATCATCTATAGTAAATGAACCGTTTTCGTTGATTTTTGGTATATCTCTGTTGCTGGATTCTTTCTTACCAGTCAAAGAAGCGCGACGTTTGAATACAACAATACTTCCCTTTCGTTGTGAGGCTGTTGGTGATCGGTTGATGTTATTTTGGCCGTTATCGTTTGAACTTGGTTCCTGACCTTTTCGAGGGGATGGCGGATCATCGGTCATCAGGCTGGCTTCGGGTATGAGCATCGCCATGAGAAAGTGAATGACTTCGTGTCCGGATATTTTCACTGCGTGATTGTGTTGCTGTTGATTCCAGCGTTGACTGCGAGTTTCAGGCCGTCCTTTTCTATTCGGGTGCGACGATGGTGAGAAGGGACAGTCGGCAGACCCCCCTCCATACCAATAATAATGAGATAGGGATGCCAAACTTATAACGGTATCCTGATCAACCTCGAACAACCAAGTTGGAACGCCTCCGGCGGGATGATTTTCAAGAAAGGATCGCAATGTTTCCGGTGGCAACAAGATGTAAAACAGAAGGTTCAGCTGTTGTTGTCGAGATCCCCCTAGATAGAAAGAAAACAGAAAGATGGACGAGGTGAGACGGATTTGTTGGTTTTGTCGATTTTGTAGTGTGCCGCCGCCAATGTCTTTCGTTGTAAATGATCCTCTCAAACCCCAAAAGTGCAATGTCAGATATTGTCCATGTGCTTCGTATCACTTACGCAATGCCAATCCAAGAATGAATGTGAGTGCATGCAACCCCATTCCAATTGGCGTCTCAGCCCGTTCATCGCACTTGGATTCGGTTGGTCGCGGAAGTGGTAGTAAGGTTTTGTGGTTGCTTCTTCCGTTGCTGTTTTTAATTTGCTTATTGACGTCTATCTCTAGGTTGTTGCTCTTGGCAGAATCGACTGCAATTTCAGCAACGGAGTCCCATAGAATGTCATTGCAATGAAGAGCCAGCAGATAGGTAGACTCTACTATCCGAATGCCAGACGGATTGTCACTGACTTCAATCGTCGAAGCAGTCTGACCAGCAGTGCGCCCGACAAGAGTGTTGTTACCACCGCTGCTAAGATCCACGATTGTGCTGCCAAGATCGGACTTGCCACCGCCCATGGTGGTCTGCATAAAATTGGCCGCCAAAAATTCGGTGTTGGATTTCATCGACGGAACGGGGGGCCGCGGCAATACCTTGCGCAAGACGTGGGCGGTCAGCAAATGGTGATTCTTGGCAATGACGTTGGTGTCGTGCAACTCTTGCAGGAGAGCGGGACTGGTGCTCCCACCACTGGTATCGCGACTCCGTTGTTTTTTCTTCATTGCACCCGCCCCTCGATTCTTCCCGCCGTTGCTACTGGATTGTTGATCCGCAAAGAGATGGGATTGGCGCACTGTGCTTCGCACCCTTCGCTGCAAAAACAAGAGTTCGGTGTCGGAAAAACGATTGGTGACGTTTGCCATCAGATCTTGCAGGGTGGCGTGAACGTCTGCGGGATCCAGCAAAATATCTTTGTGCGCCGACCAAAGTTCACGCCATTGAGGGTCCCCGACACCGACTTCCGTAGGGGGTCCCATCTTCGAAAATGGTGCAATAGTTGCCGTCTGAAACGTAGATTGTATATCATTGTCCGTGTGAAGGGATCCAATGCCGTTCGATTGCTTCTGTGTAGTATTGACCAACGTACTGCTACTGCTACTGCTACTGTTGTTATTCCTATTGATATTGGCATTGGTATTGCTATTGGCAGGAATTCTTGAATTTTGGTGCGGCGCATTCTTTGTCATTGGCAGTGACAGTGACAGTAACTGCAGAGGTTGAGGTTTTTGCTGTTGCTGTTGCTGTTGCTGTGTAATCGGAGCATTTGAGCCGTTGACAGGGCTTGCGCTCGTCGTCGGATGTTGGATATTTTGGGCCGCGCCAGATTGATTGTTTGGAGATAATTTTACGACGGATTGGCTTATATGGGAAGCTTTCGAGGGAGAGCATCCCATCTTTGAAATCTTGTTTTTCCGAAGAGGCGTTGTTTATCGATGAGCGGTTTCTGTTTCAAAATCAAAAAGGTATTTTTGAACCGACAACTGCAAACGCAGTTTTGTAGTGCGTTGGATCGAGTCAATCTTGACCACCCTCTCCCAGCGGGACAAACGACTTCTCTTGCTTTTGATTTCGATTTCGATTTGGCCCCACCTGCCCTATGCGGTAAGTTCGCTTTCCTGCCAATATCGGTCTTCGTGATTTGATCTCGCGATGCAATGCAATGCAATGTCTGTACCGTGCGTAACAGCGTACGGTAGCCTATCGGGATTCAGAAAGCTACCGGATTGAGGATGTTTGGCACCCTCTCAAAAGATGCTTCTCGGAC
The DNA here is from genome assembly GCA_037355745.1 of Pseudo-nitzschia multiseries. NCBI lineage: Eukaryota > Bacillariophyta > Bacillariophyceae > Bacillariales > Bacillariaceae > Pseudo-nitzschia > Pseudo-nitzschia multiseries. The sequence continues at coordinate 9,560,292 of CM074781.1, forward strand.
GTTAAGGAGCAACCTATATGATGTTATAGAAAGACTTGGGACAGAGTCTTGCCATAAATTACTGGGCTTGGACTGTCTTGAGTCTGCCAGACAAGAAAAGCTCAACTAAATAATGATCATCAAGTAACAAACAAAGCTCGCGATGATCCCTACGATGTTTGCAGAGTGATACCGGTATGGGTACGAGATATGAACAATACCAAGGACGAAAAGCCTAAATAAGGACTGAAAAATCAAGAACCATCGTGATCGTACCGTACGTAATCTTACGGTACGAACGAAAAACATTATCAGTACCGTACCGTACATTGACGGTAGTTACGATCTAAGACTATTGGGATATCTACCGCACGAGTACGAGTACGAGTACTCGTGCCGGTGGATACCTGGCAAGATTACCTGCTTCTACGGTACATGCGGTATACTACCGTACGGTACGATAGGAATGAATCTCACCGTTACTGACAACATTCGTATTTTTTTCGATCTTGAGGTTTTCCCATTCAGATGTGCTGTTCTCTCCTTGTCTGTTCAACCCTTCACCTACCGTACCGTATCCCGACTCGACCCATCTCGTAATGAGTACGTACCGTATGACCGTTGTGCGACATTTCTACGACCTCGGATCGTGTATGTACCGGTACGTGTAATCCACGAGTACGACCGATTTTCCATGTAATTTGGCCAACTGGATTACTAAATTATTACACCAAAACTCGAGGAGCTCGTACTAAGAAACATTAGTTAATTTTTAATCAATTCATTAGCACCTCACCGGATTAGTAATCCAATTCTGTAATCCACTGAGCTCGGTACTAAGACAGTAGAAATCAACGCTTCATTTCTACTTAAGGGCTCGCTAAAAAAAGTAATCCAATCTGTAATCCAGCGAGCTTGGTACTAAGACAGTAGAAATGACAGTTTGCACCTTCACCGTTTACCGGATTACGGCCCCCTAAAAACAAAAGTAATCAAACGAAACCAAAACCAAAACCAAAACCGAAACCGAAAAACGAAAATGAAAACAAAAAGAAGCAAGAAGCAAGAAGCACACCAAACAAATCAACAACGAGACCAACAAGAAGAATGGTGAGAGTAAAAAATTGATATCTCCCTGAATATTGGGAGCTAGGGAGCCAAACTGGTACCAAAATGTCCACAATGACGAGGCGGTATCGATTATGTTGAACGGCTTTGCGTTTGTAGCTTAGGGGAGCAACGAAAATAATTTCAATCATCGTCGTCATTGTCGTCGTCATCGTCAATGAAACCAAGAATGGTGACAGTAAAAAATTGATATCTCCCTGAATATTGGGAGCTAGGGGACCAAAATGGTACCAAAATGTCTGAAATGACAAGGCGGTATCGATTATGTTGAACGGCTTTGAGTTCGTAGCTTAGGGAAGCAACGAAAATTGATTTCAGTCGTCGTCGTCATTGTTGTCATCGTCAATGAAACCAAGAATGGTGACAGTAAAAAAATGATATCTCCCTGAATATTGGGAGCTAGGGGACCAAACTGGTACCAAAATGTCCGCAATGACAAGGCGGTATCGATTATGTCAAACGGATTTGAGTTCGTAGCTTAGGGGAGCAACGAAAATTAATTTCAGTCGTCGTTGTCGTCGTCGTCATTGCCATCGTCATTGCTGTTGCTGCCATCGTCAGCCCCGAGGACGCTGGAGCAAGAGTACACCATTCCCTAGATCAGAGCAGCGTAATACTTGTAGTTCCTTGGACGCGGGAGCAAGAATACTCTGTTCCCCTAGATTGGGGGAGGCAGCGCATTGCTTGTAGTTCGGACGCCGGAGCAAGAATACACCATTCCCCTAGATCGTAGCAGTGCAGTGCTTCTAGTTCGAACGACCATTCCCTAGATCGTAGCAGGCAGTGCTTGTAGTTCGGTTGCTGCTGCCGCTCCTCTCGTTTTCGTGTAATGATTCAGCAATCCAGTTGGCCAAATTACATGGAAAATCGGTCGTACTCGTGGATTACGTAAATAATCTACGAGTGTGCTCTTGCCTTTGCTGAATTAGTAACACTCCTTCGGTCTCAGCCTCGTTGCACTCGGCTTCGGCCTCAGTAGTGTTACTAACTGTGTTCCACCTCGGTCTCAGTCTCAGCCTTCGGCTTCGACCTCGACCTCGGTGGAACACAGGTGTAATAAACTAGTAATCCAAAATTGGATTACAACAGTAATCATGTAATCCATTTTATTCCAGTAGAACTCAGTACTGGAAAACAATTATGGGCACGAGAGTGAGTGCAACGAGCTCAAGTGCCCATAATTGTTTTCCAGTACTGAGTTCTACTGGAATAAAATGGATTACATGATTACTGTTGTAATCCAATTTTGGATTACTAGTTTATTACACCGCGCGGCTGAGCAACTCGTAGATTATATCACATAAATAGATTCACCTAGCCCCTAATATACAGTACTATCAAAACTCCTCGGGCGTGCACCCAGGTCTCATTTTTTCCAAAATTCCCAAACTTTTTCGGAAAGTAACCGTCGTGGGACCCATAATTATTTACTTCTAGGATGTTGAACGTTTCTGCGTTACCATGCTTATTTTTTATTCTTTCACTCTCAACTCGTCACCAATAATACGAACGACCACAACTTATCGTACCGGTACTAGAAGTACGAGTACGGTACAACATATTGAATGCTATCGTACTTCGTACTATTATCAAAATCATAACAGAAGTTGTATTCAATATCGTACTTTGATATCTTGTCCCACTCGGCAAAAGCACGGAGCTATATGACTAAAAACCGACCAGATTCAGAAATATGCATAGAAAGTGGAGAAAAGAATACGAAGATAAAAGGATTGAAGTTGTGAACTGCCTAGACTGGTTGAACTCCACGATTAATTGCCACTGGTGGTAGTAGTATCATTAGTTTTTTTGACAACGCATTTATTCTAAGAATGATGTACGGTACGGTATCGTAGCCCGTCTAATTTCGTTTTCATCAACGGGGAACATTCCCAATTCCCCAATAATGGATAGTTCTTTGTTTCTTCAACACTGCTTCTCCTGACAAGAGAACTCATACTACCGGCACGGCACGTAACGACTGACCGAATTCGTTCGGTTCCGTAGAATGATGGGAGTCGTGTTACCGGTATCGTAGTGTTACTGTACTCTCCCGAAGACGAAGGCGAACAAGGGATAGTGAACTGAACTATGGATACTACTGTCTCGTATTCTTATTAGTTTTGCGGTTGTATTTCTTGGACCTTGGCCCACACGGCTTTCAGGAATCCATCGGCTTCTTCCTCTAGGACCACCTGTAATTCTTGAAACAGTTCGGAAGTGCCCTTGCCCTGTAAAATATGTGTGTACAAAAAATCGATGAGGGTCGCTTCCTCTTCTCCCATGGATTCCTTGACCTGATTCGCCAGGAATTGTCGGAGCACCGGATGGGACGACGGTGGCAGCGAGGACGGGAAATGGGAGGGATAGCTGGACACCGGGGTCTTGGCCTTTTTTGCTTCCGGTCCGTCTTCGGAAAGGGCGCCCTGTGCCTGTTGTTGTTGTTGTTGTTGTTGCTGTTGTTGTGTCATCCACGCCGGAAGATTGGAGCGACCGCGTTTTCCGGAATCTGCCACCGCACCCCGGGGCGGGGGAGGCAACCCCAGCGCCGCGGGTGGCAGCGGCGGTGGAACCCCCGGAAGCGGGGGCTGCGGGAGCGACGACGCCTGGGGAGGCGCCGGCAGGGGCACCACCGGTGGCGGAAGAAGGGCGCCCCCCGGTCGCTGCAACTGCAACTGCTGTTGCTGTTGCTCGCGCCGGTTCTTGGTTTCGGCGTCGACCTGGGCCCGGATTCTCGGACGGAGCTCCCCGAGTTTTTTGGCCACCAGTTCCATGCGCTGCGTCTTTTGAATTCCGTGGGTCTGGTCGAGCTTGCGGCGGAATGCCTTGACGGCTTCCAGTACCTGGGGTGCGTTCAGTGGATCCTCGTCGGCATCGTAGGCTCCCGCTCCCCCCGCCGCCGCCGCGACCTTGTCGGCGTCCAGGAGTTTTGGTTTGGTGTCGTCGTCCTCCCCCTTCTTGTTGCTGTTGCTGTTGCTACCGCCACCGGTTTCGTGTTTGGCATCCCTGGACGCTTTGTCGCTTCCACCTCCGGCCGCATTAATAGTATTGTTGTTGTTGTTGATGATGCTGTTGTTGTCCCCCGGTGACGCTTTGGTTCCCTTGGTGTCCCTTTCGTCTCCACCACCACTACCACCAACACCCGGTTCGTGTTCGTGTTCCGCGTGCGCCGTTTCCAGACCGATGAAATTGTGCCACAGTTTTTCGCCCAGCACCGTTTGCGCCGTTTCGTCGACCAGTGGCGGGGGCAGCGGAACGTCCGGAGCCGAGGGGACCATGCAGCACCGGATGCCCTTGTAGCGGTCGTCAAGCTTGTCCGAGAATTTTCGAAAGGACGCCACGACCTTCATGGCCTGATCGGGGTTGAGCATGTTGACCAAGACGGCCTTCTTCTTTGTGCGGTTCGCATCGCTACCATCACCATCACCATCACCGCCGCCGACCCTCCTCGAAGAATCATTGTTTGCTCCTCCTTCGCCGTCGTACGGATCTCCGTTGCCGCTGCCGCTGCCTTCCTTCTTGTTGTTGCGCTTGGGTGGGCGCGGATAAAACAGACAACTCTTGGCCGTCCCGCAGGGATAGAGCCAATCCCGCACCTGCTGGTATCCGGTGAAAAAGGAAGGAATGTTCGTGATCAACACTGTGTTGGTAAACGGGGAACGGCCCATTCCACCGCCGCCGCCGCGATGGGGCGGCATAACAATGGGCATGGGCATGGGAGGCGGCGGCCCACCGACACCACCCATCATCGGAGGACCGGGCGGACCGGGTGGAAGTGGATGGCGCATGTTCATTGGCGGAATGTTCATGTTGGGAACGGGAGGAGGAGGAAGTCCCCCGACGGGAATCGGCGGCGGAGGTCCCCCGGGAAGAGGAGGTGGAGGGCCTCCGATGGGAAACGGTGGAGGGGGAGCCGACATTTTGCTGATGCTGATGCTGATGCTGATGCTGATACTCTCACGGGAATGCAATGAAATCGGGTGTGCAGTATGCAGTCGCACTATCGATTCGGGAAGGAATATTATAATTACTACTGAGTTGACCTTGTCGTTGGCAACGATCCCACCGAAGTAGAGTACTTATACTAGTATGGTAATCTTTTCCTTGTGCCTTCGTTTCGTTCTCTCCCTTGACCACCGTAATTACGGTACCGGTACGGTAATCTTATTTTTTGTAGCAATCTCAAATCTGCAATCATGCGGTTTTGTTCATTTTCGTTTTGCGGTCTGGCCTCACGCAAGTATCACGTAGGTACGGTACGGTACGAGCAATTACACTTGGGATTCGAATTCGTACCGTACGGTACGTACGGAAATGGACTCTACACGACTCTACACGTATAAGGTAACGCTATGATAGTATGTAAGCTACGGTACGTACGTATGACATTGAACATACGAGCAGACCGTGAACGAGAAACAAAACCGACATCAATCAGCTGACGACCTGCTCCCTGCTTCCGACGATCTTTTATCTTCTTCTTTCTCGGTGTTGACCACATGATACATTTTCAGTGATAATAATAATATAACTGTACGAGACCGGTTGCGTCCACTTTCCATAAGCATCGGCGACACAATTCGCAGGGTAATCCTTCCCTTGCCTCGCATTGCCTCGCCTCGCCTTGCCTTGCCTTGCCTCGCATCGCCTTTCCATCTATCAAAAAATAGAAGTCTTCGTCTCGGCGACAACATGTCCGCATTCCCGATTCGCGATGTTATTGTCGCCAAGAAACGATGTGTCGCAGTATTTCTGCTGCTCACAGCAATCGCGGCAGTTGCGATAACAACGAGAATTCCTGGAGTAGTGGCGTTTGTCAACCACAACAACAACCACTTGATCTACGGGAATCGTGCCATCCAACCAATGCGAACACGGCAGAATATTCGCCCGGAGCCGTTCCAACGCCGCCGCAACTGTAACCACCATCGCTTGTCCCCGCTTCCGCTCCGAGATGCCGCCGGTGACAACGATTGCGATTTCGATCGCAATGGTGATCGATTGCGCTCGTCGTACCCACCGGAAACCCCCGCGGGGCTCCGCGGAGAGGCGGTCCGGAGTGCCCTGGTGTCCACCGAGCGATGCCTCGGGTGGAACCTGTCCAGCAACCGGGCCACCTCCTCGGGGGGGTTGCTGGAACTCTCCGGCCGGGGAACCCTCGAGTTTTTGAACGGGAAACTCACGCGGGACTTTCGCGCCGTGCTCGGGAATGGCAACGCAAACAGCAACAATGCGAATGCGAACGCGAATGCGAATGCGTACCGCGAGGCGTGCCTGCTGGATGCCAAGGGACGGGTGGTCGACGTGCTGAAGGTCACCCTGGTTGACGACAATCGACGGGCACTCGTGCTGACGTCCCCGGGACATTCCAGCGCCGAGTTGATGAAGCGGCTGGATCCCTTTATCTTTCCGATGGACGAGGTGGATCTTACCAATTATGAGTTTTGCAACAACAACAACAACAACAACAACAACGACAAGAGCAATCACCATTCGTTCGCCTTTACGCTGACCTCGACCCAATACAGCCACGTCCAGAAGACAATGCGGGAACAAGCGACCTCGATTTTATCGTCGCTCTCGAGCCGCGAAATGGTGTTTCCCGGGAGCTCGCAGGGCGTCGTGTGGAAGACCCCAAACGACGACACGGTTCGGATCCTGGTGGTGCCGTCGACGGGGCTTCCGTCGGTGGCCGGCGTCGGATACACCTTTGTCTTTTTCGGTCCGGGAGCCACCGCGGCAACCCTGGGACAAACGGTTTGGGAGTACCTGATCGGGGAAGCCAATGCCGAGGGACCGATCGAGGTCGGTGCGCTGGAATACGAGACCCTGCGCATCGAAGCGGGACAGCCGGCGTTCGGGCACGAATTCGGAATCGATCGCGCCAAGCAACGGGAAGAAGAAAGCGAGGCAGCAGCAGCAGCAGCAGCATCATCCGGAGACATCGACAGCGACAGCGACAGCCACAGCGAAACCGGACCGAGCCCAACGAAACGGGAAACGCCGCTCCGCCGCCGCAGCAGCAGCAGCCCGATCCTAAGAACCGGCCCGTACGATCTCTATTTCGGACCGCTGGTAGATCTCGACAAGGGCTGCTACCTCGGCCAAGAGGGAGTCGCGTCCGTCCTGAAAAATCCGAAGGGACCACTACGAACCCTCTACACGGTCGTGTTCCAGGACGAGTTCAATGTGTACGAATCGGAATCGAGGGGGGACGGGTCGCCGGTGGAAAACCTCACGACCCTTCCGAAAACCGGGCAAAAACTGTTCGCCCTCGGAAGCAACGAAGAATTGGAGGTGGGAACCCTCACCTCGATGGGAGAGGCGGGAGGCACCGGGGGTCGATTGACGGTTGGATTGGCGCTGATCCGGAGGGCCGATTCGATACGAAAAAAGATGGATAAACTCGGTCTGGAAATCGAGAGGGACGCCGACGATTTCCTAAACGTGGACCCGTCGTCCGGCAGCGGCATGATTCAGCCTCCCCCCATGGATCCCCTCGATGGATTGGAGGTGATTGTGGAAGGTACATTCACGATGGGAGTTCTAAGATGCATACCCAGCCGGCAATCCGGAGCGAGACGCAATTCCAATATGTTCGACGAGGACATTGAAGTAGAGGGCATCGAAGAACAAGAGCCAGGAATTGCATCATCGGCTTCGACGGCATCACCAATCGGCTCCGATCCTTCCTCCATTGACGACAATTATGACGATGATGATGACGATTCTTTGGAAAAGATCGAGGCGGAGATTGCAAAAGCTGCCGCCGAGGCGGAAACCGCAGCTGCGGAGGCAAGAAGAAAGGCCGAAAAGATGGAACTCTTGAAAAAGCGTGCCGAGGAAGCTCTGGCGAGACGTAAGCAAAAGAAGACCGAAAAAGACGAGGAAGACGCGGCAGCTGAAGATCTCGCTGCGGCCGAAGCAAATCGAAAAGCCGAAAAGATGGCCATGCTGAAAAAAAGGGCCGACGAAGCTTTGGCAAGAAGGAGGGAAAAGAAAGAAGCTTCCTCTTCTGCTGACGAAACAGAAAAAGACAATATATAGGAAGATGTCGCGGTTGCTGAAGCTAGAAGAAAAGCAGAAAAGATGGCAATGCTAAAAAACGCGCAGGCTATGCCATGGCGAGGTGCCGGCAATTAAAAAACATCAATACCATTATTTCAAATCTGATTATTTCTGATAGCTTCTCTAAATGTGGGTCTATCATCTACGAAGTAATAAATAGCGAGTTTTTAGAAAATTCACATGATGGTGCAAGCAGCACATTCTTTCCCTTTCCTTGTTTCAAAATTTGAAGATAGTTTGAGAAACATCCCAGTATTACTATCGATGACATTATTGTCGAAATAAGGGTCGTTCCAGGCGTCGCGATTGTTTTTTATGCGAACCTGGTCATTGCTCACGTCATCATGGTCATGATCATGATGATGATGATCATCATCATCACCAGTATTTGTGTTCATGGATCTGATAGGTTCTTTTATGTCAGAAGATTTTGCCGGAATTTGAAGTTCGAGGAGTGGATCAGTAGTGAGTGCTTGATTTGACTTCAACATCTCAACATGATTTTGAAGTTTTTGAGAAGAAATGGGAATGGTTTCGTTTTGTTCGCGGGGATTTGGTTGGAAGATTTCACCGAAGTTGTTACTTTGAGTCTCATTTTCTCGTTTGTTTAAATATATTTCGTTGGCGGTAGCGGCACCTAGATCAATGACGACTCTTGTGTCATTATCACTAAATGAAAAAACGTGCTCTTGATCGCTTTCTGGCGAGGAAGACAACTCGGCCCAATCCATCATTTCTGTCTCCACTGTCCACGAAGGACTCAAATCATTGTATTTCAGTCGTTCAGAGTCCTTGATTGGTTCCGTGTTACTGTACTTTGACCTATCATTCCATAAAATCTCAAGCCGTGATTTTGACCGTGTAATTGATGATATATCAATGTTTCCGCGACCAGTTTGATGGGAGCGACGGTTCCGTTTCATGCTTCCCACACTGCTTCCCGTTTTTCCAGCGTTATCACTAGAAAATCTGTTAGTTCTCCATTTTGATATGTAGCTTTGATTTTGCATATCACCGTGCTGTGACTTGGCTTTTGAAGTTTCAAATTTCTGACGAATGAGCTTTACTTGGCTGTGTTCTTCTTCTTGATAATCATGTTTTTTCATGTTTGCTTTATTTTGCTGACTTTTGGCTTGCTCGAGGCTTTGGTGATATTGTCGAGTGAATTTGTTCATTGTGGATACGTTCGGTGTTTTGGTGCGCTGAAATCTAGTTGCTGCATTTTATCATAATGAGTTCGTTTTTGAGTTCATTACGTTGTTCCAAATAAAAGATACCGTACGAGAAACGGTTCAGAAATAATTCAGAAACAACCGACCGAATGAGTTCATGGCGAAAAAATACATATTTGAATGAAACATTAGTCAAGGGGCTTGATTTTGTTATCTCACCTAAGTCGGAGGTTAATGACTTTCTTCTCAGCTTTTTGAGCTCGGCTTTCCTTTCTCTTACCGCCTCAGAGTGCGTGAGTGTTTTTCTTCGTTCACGATGAGATGAATTCATTGTTCCAAAGACGTGTGCAAAGAAGTTTTGTTGCTGTCACTTATTTTGCTTCGCAACTTGCTAGTATACCTAACTGTCAACTTGAAACTGCAAATCGATTAGAAATAACGTAAAAGGGTTTTCAGAAGATCTGTTCCTAAATGGTTCAAATTGGCAATGATATGTTCAATCTGACGGAAAGGTGCGGTATTTATGAAAACAATATTACGATGTATTTTTTTTTTTTCGAAGTATTTTTTTCTCATTACTTCGAGTTGGGGCCTCTTGTTGTGAGACGCTAGAGTGTTGTGGTTCGCAAATTGTTCACGGTTTGCACGGCGCTCGTCTAAAAAATAGGATTTACGCGTATGCCGAGCCATAAAAAGTATTCGTTGGCTCGTATCCCACATTTGGCGAAAGGCCATATTCGGATTTCCGTCATCGTATGTTGCTAGTAACAGATCGGTACATTGATTCCATACGTAATCTTACTCCGAAGTACTCGTACCGGTACGGTACGTACGTAAGATCTTACTTCTGTAATACCATGGCTCGCACGGGAGAGCACGTGCACTCGCAAAATCGATGCCTAAGTAAGAAAAAATAAAAGGGACTCACGAGTTTAAAACAGACTCAACCGGCGCGAAAAAGGTGCGGGGAGGGGTGTTACTTTTGTAATTTCGTAAATATGCCGTAGAAGAGCTACACAAAATCTAGTAGTGTTTTCTGCTCCGACAATCATGGCATGATACTTTAGTAATTTCGAAAATATGCCGTAGAACTGCTGCTACACGATTTCTAGTAGTGTTTTCTCCTCTGACAATGGCATGATACTAAAGTAATTTCGAAAATATGCCGTAGAATTCCTACACAAATACTAGTAGGGTTTCCTGCTCTGATAATGGGATGATACTTTGGTAATTTGCGAAATACTCCGTATGAGTGGTACATAATATGAGTAGAAGTGGTACGTGATTTTCTAGTAGTAGTGTTACTCGGCGCCTCTGTAGCTAGTACGCGGTCGTGATTTCAAGTCTGTATTCTGAGCACTCTTCACCTAGCACTCTTTTTGATACTCCCAGAACACACTAATACACAACAAAGTAGGGACCAGGGTATATTCCAAAAAAAACTCTAGAATTAGTCTGTAGACCTATTTCTTGCCAGAGAGCAAACTATGGTAAATCTTGAGGCTTTTGGGCCCAAAATGGCCACAAAAAAGGGAATTTTGCACTTGAACGCAGTAGAAACACCAAAAAAAAACGTGTACTTCCTACCATCGAATTTGCGATCCCCATTCAGGCAGCTCCACATCTTCCCAAGCACTAGGGCGGTGAACCTCCGTAATTTGCACTTCGGGGTCATCGGATTGGAAAAATTCCCTTCCGTAACGAGGACGATGTGTGCTGTGTGAAAACACTTCCACTGGAGTAGGGCCCCACGCCCCATAATCCTCCATCCGGTAATAGCGATTACTACCAAAAGAAACATGACGCTGGTCTTGATGAGGGGGAGGACGTTCTCGCGACCCTCTTTCAGCGAGAGACGGACGCTGCTCGTACGACGAAGTATTGGTAGAAGGGGGACGCGGGGGCGGCTTTCGTAGATCATATGAATGACGACGCGGGGGCGGCTTGCGTTCCTCGTAGCGGGGGGGGGGTGACGGCTTGCGTTCCTCGTAGCGCGGTGGTGACGGCTTGCGTTCCTCGTAGCGCGGTGGTGACGGCTTGCGTTCCTCGTAGCGCGGTGGCGGCTTCCGTTCCTCGTATCGCGGTGGCGGCTTGCGTTCCTCGCAACGCGGTAGAGGCTTGCGTTCCTCGTATCGTGGCTTGTAGGACGGAGCTTCACCAAAAGAGAGCCGTCGAGGTTCTTGACGACGAGCCACGCGCTCGTATCGCGGCTCGTAAGAATGAGTATGAAGGGGGCGGGGAGGCTCTTCGTAACAACGCTCGTTGTCATATCGACTGCCGCCGTGGTCCTCGAAACGGTGCGCGGGAGGACGATTGTAGCGAGGCTTGCAATGGTGATGATCCTCATATTGCGGACGATCCTCAGCAAACATACCTGCGACCTTTGTAGTGGCTCTTGGGCCTTGGCGTTGAGCGAGGTATCACTTCATCGTGGTAATCCCGACGGCGATCGGTGAATGGCAAAGGAACTGGAGAAGGCTCATCGCCTGTAGTGAAAGAAATATTGGAGGGCATTGGAGGGGGAGATTCATTGGGGACTTCAAAGGTCTGGGTCATCAACCCCAAATTGCCAGCAGCACAATCTGAAGGGACAGAATCGTTGGAGTGGTCACCAAATGAATGCTGGACAGATACTGCGGGGGAATCGTCCACGGGCAGAGCAGGATCTTGGGATTCTTCTGGAGAAGAAGCTGGAGATGGTGGTGAAGGCGACGGCAATGGAGACGGCGCAGAAGTGGGAGGTAGAGCGTGCGTGCGAGGTAGAGCGTGCGTGGGAGGTAGAGCGTGCGTGCGAGGTAGAGCGTGCGCGGGACGAGCTTGCGCGGGAGCTGGAAGCGGCACGCGAATCTTGGAAGGGGATCCATGCTTTGCGCGAACAGCAGCATCAACAGCCTGCTGATCAGGGAGGATGTAATTGGTTGTAGTATTCAGATGAGCATGCCCTCCAAGGCCCTTGACAAGAGAAGCAGAAACACCAGCATTTGCGACCTTGGAGATAGACTCGTGTCTTTTGCCATGGGCAGTACACCGCTCCGCGTTCTCATATCCACTCCATTTTGCAATTAGAACCAAGATTTCGTTGATACGGTTCTTTCCAATCACCTGATTAGCGCTAGGATTCAACCGCCAAGGACGTCCCTGTTTCTTCCAGATCTGCAAAGAGAGAGAGGAAAAAACAGCGCGAGATGGTTAGATATGCAAAAAACAGAGATGCGACACGCAAAAAACAAACGTACGGCACTTGCCTCTAGTTGTTTCTTTGAAGCAGACTTTCGAAAGATCCGGTTGACGCCTTCACAGTTATCAGGTACAAGCGAGAGTAACTTGATGGTAGTTTGATATGTAGACATAGGATCCCCATTGTATGGACATGGAAGAGTAGTTTTCTTGGTATTGCGATCATCCAGCACAGGATTCTTCAGGGAAAGACTCCTTTTCTTCTGTCCGTTGTAGTTTGGCTTGAGTCGTATGTATTGAATACCAACAAACTCCCCCTCAGTGAACACACCGGTTTCGAAGTCTTCCTTGACGAGAGAACTTGGCTCAAGACAACCGCGAAGAGCCCATTCGGTCATGATGTTCTCCATCGCACACCAAACAAAGTGTTCAAGGTTGTTGAACGGATCCAACGGATTGCTTGGATCGTTGATAGCTTTGTTCCGTTTTTGGTACCAATTGGCATCAAACCGAGCCTTGTTTGGACAGGTGCCGTAGTCGGCCTTGTAGGTTTTTGCAATTTTGAAGACATTCTTCCAGTAGGCTTGGAATCCTCCAGCCTCGTTGAAATCTTGGGTCTGCGAGTAGGTGATTCCGTTCTTCCGGAAGGTAGCAAAAAGACACCTGAACTTCATAGAGACGACACCCGACTGATACTGTGCTTGCGCAAAAAGCCTTGGATCCTTGGAAAGGTCGCGTCCCCTATATTTCACCTGGTAAAAATCCAACGAGTGAATCAGCATGCACCAGTTGACAAGTGCTCTCTTGTTGGGAGCAATAGGAGCCCTTGTTAGAACATAGAAACGGCGGGTTTTTGTCATTGGTGCTTCGGGATCCGGAATGTAATCAACAAGTGGGGCAGCCTCCGGATGAGCCGCGAGTGATTTGAAGAAGGCAAACTCCAAACTGTTCTTGCTCCTCTCGTGTCTCGTAGTATTGAAGGTAAGTGCCTTGATCCTCTCGGTGGTGGTTCCCAGAGCTGTGGGGTTCTGCTTAAGTGAATGTAGAATGGCTCCAAGCGAGAAATTGCCTTCAGCAGCGGCCATTGCAGCTTTGCGGAAGTCACAGTCAGAGTCAACAGAGAGTGTTGGAATCGCTGGAGCTGTTACAGAAGGTATATGAAACTCTGTAACAGTAACACCAGCAGCAGCCGCAACCACAGCAGTGTCCACCTCTCCATCACTCTCTTCCTCTTCTTCATCGTATGATACAGTAGGAACAGCCATGTTGGCCGCCAATATCGAAGGAGATGAAGAAGCTGGCGCCACCAAAGAATGAACCGGCGCGATCGAAGGAGGAACTGCTGGAGCAACCGCCGGATCCGGAATAGAACGAGGAGCAGCAGCGTCGGCAGCCGGAATGGAAGGAGGAGCAACGGCGGAAGCAGCAGAAGCCTCAATCAATGGAGGAGTAGGAGTAGGAGTAGGAGCAGCACCGGAAGCCAGAATTGCAGGTGAAGCAGCAGCGGGCCGAATAATAGGAATAGTACTAGCAGCAACCATAATCGTAGGAGCGGCAGCGGCAGCAGCAGCAACCGGCGGATCTGGTCTGAAAGGAGCAACCGGAACTGGTGGTGGAATTGAAGGAGCAACCGCCGCCCGGATTGTTTGACGAGCAAGAAGAACCGGGGCAGAAAGAGGAAGGGTCCGCCGGGCTCGCTTTTTCCTCTTTCCAACAGGAGTGCTGGTTGGAGAGGAGGAGGGACGAGGGGGGTACTTCTTCTTGTAGGGGTTGGTCAATGAAGAACTCGTGGCTGCTACAGACCGACGATGGGTTGTTGTTGTTGCTGTTGCAGCATTCGTAGTAGACGACCGAGTCCGAGAAGAAAGATCTTTACCTGGAGCAGTACTAGACCGAGTCCACGGAGCAGGAGCAGGAGCAACCTTGGTACTATTTCGGCGTGGAATGGTTCGAACCATGATGGTGGTTGCTGGAAAGAACTTGTATTCCCATGGTCAAAGAAAGAAAAAAGAAGCAGCGTCGTGAGAGAATGAATAAAAAATGACATCGATGGCGCCGTCGAATCAAATGAAAACAGCCTGAACATCTTCCCCCCGAAGCAAACAATGGACCGGCGGCAACGGCTTACAGTGTGATAGGATGATGGGTTTGTTGTTGTTGTAAAAGGAAAGGAAGCAGCAGTGTAAAGGGTCTATTCCCATGGCCGGGGGAGAGGGAAGTTAGGATTTGGTGCTGTTGCAAAGTGGTCGATTATGGAACTATGAATTACCACAATGGAAAAACAGCAATAATTAAAGTTTGTAGTAGAGATTCTACATGATTGTACACAAAATGAGAAGGAAACAAAATGAAATCACTCATGCTGCTGCTGCTGCAGCTGCAAATCCTGCGCGTTTGTTCCCTCTTTGCCTTATATATAACGCAACACCCGGGGATGGTTTTTGAGAAACGCTTAAAAACACTGAGCTGCTTATGGTAAATAGCTTAAAAATAATTATGACCGGTAAGAACGGCTGGTATATTTAGGGAGTTTTGCTCAACACACGAGATTGCGTGTGTAAATCTCCAAAGATTACTTTAGTAATTTTTTACAGATACAACACGGTGTACTGTGTGCAAGGGGGTTCAACGCACGAAGTTGTGTGTGCAAATCTCAAAAAATTACTTTAGTAATCTTTGACACATACAACACGGTGGACTGAGTGCAGAGTAGAGTGACTTGCTTAAAGCACGGAGTTGTGTGTGAAAAATGGCTGAAATTACTTTTTGATTTGCCAACACGGAGTAGAAAAAATTACTTTAGTACGGTTTTCCCATACTAAAGTAATTTTTCACACATACAACACGTGTGACTGCGGGAAGAGTAGAATCCGCGCACAAATTTACCATGAAAGGGGGGGATGTAATCCGGATCGAAATAGGAAGCAGCCCCCCCAACAAGCAACAGCAACAAACAGCAAGCATTGGTCCCTAGCAAGAACCTCCTCCTCTTCCCTTTGTGCTCTCCCTTGCGACCATGGTATTACATACCTAATCACCCCTCCTCCTTGCTCTCCTCCTCGTAGTATCTGGGGAGGAGGAGGAGTTTTCTTTAGGGTGCTCCCTTTTTCCTCGGGCTGCGCCCTCGGAAAAAGGGAACCCCCTAAAGAAAACTCCTCCTCCTCCCCAGATACTACTCGGAGTCGATTTGGTTGGCAAGACTCATCCCTCTCTAAAGAAAAATTCTCGGCGCGCGCGCCTCGAATTTTTCTTTAGAGAGGGATGAGTCTTGCCAACCAAAACGGAGGAGGGGTGATTACATATAGTATGACTATTTGTTGTTGTTTGTTGTACTGTATGGATGAGGTTTTCCAGTTATTTTGAGTGATCGTTGAAGTACGGTATTATCCCTTAATACCGTATGGTAATACAGAACTCAGCAAATGCACCTAAAAACAAAACAAACAACCGAGTCTCGCGTAGGAAGACACAATCTAGGAAAACGCTTTACATTACCATACTGGGGCTCTTGATTTTCAGACTTACTCAATTACTTCTGAAGTCAGAAGTGGCACGTTCCACTCAAAAATATTATTAAAAAAAATTAAGAAGATCCGCACAACTCTGAAACTCAGAACGCAACACACACTGCTAATTGCTTCATTAATAATCTTAAGCGTAACATACTGATTTATCACTAATTCATTACTGTACCTACAAATTTTCAATACCGAACATGAGCGAAAATCCCTCTGCAGAACCATCGGAAGGGCCTCCCCAGAAAGAGAGTCACGGCAACTTGCTTGGTGGTAGAGATGCGGGTGCGAAACCACTGACGCCACAGCAATTGCGTGAGCAGCGACTTGCCCGGCTGGGAGGGTCGGGAAGTCCCGTGCACAAACAACAGATGAAAAAACCACCTCCGTCGTCACCTAAGAACGTTTCTAGGACGAAAAATTCGATTCCTGAAGATAAGATAATGAAGTCGCAGTCGCAGTCGGTACCTAACGAACCTTCTCCAAGCACGAAAACGCCTTCAAAACCTAGAACGACGAAGACACCACCAGCCGCCCCACCATCCTCTCCTATTCAGAATGCTACTCCTGTAGCAGTCAACGACGACAACTCAAAAGAGACGAACGCACCTACACGGAAGAACACCCCCAATGAGACCACTAACGAAAAGACATCCGACTTGAACGACCAAGGATACTTGGCAGGCCAGGAAGCCAAGGACTTGGAAGCCGAGGAAGACCAGGACTCGGAAGACGAGGACTTGCAGGCTGCCATTGCACTTTCGATGGAACCCTCTCCGACCGCATCAGCTCAAGTCTCGGATAGCCTTGGTCTTGAACCACT
Organism: Pseudo-nitzschia multiseries; assembly: GCA_037355745.1. Classification (NCBI taxonomy): domain Eukaryota; phylum Bacillariophyta; class Bacillariophyceae; order Bacillariales; family Bacillariaceae; genus Pseudo-nitzschia; species Pseudo-nitzschia multiseries. The sequence goes on from CM074781.1 coordinate 9,577,154, forward strand.
GCCATTGTCAGAATGCTTCCGAGAAGGAGAATCTTATTCCAATGAGATCGGTTCTGACCTTTTGGCGACTGCAGCGATGGTGGTCGCGACAAACCCGGAATTGGCGGCAACCCCTCCATCGACGGCACCATCGACGCCCATGCAGGTTGAGGTTGAGGACGAGGACGAGGATCCTTTCGATAACGACGTCATGATGCAAGAGGAAATTGCTAGCCCTGCGTCAGTTCCGATTTCCCCTAGTCGGATTCCGCGCAGTGATCCCCAACATTTTTCTGGGAGAGTTCGCACCTGGTACAGGACAGCGACACCCTTCAACGTGCTAGACTTTCACGACTGCATGTGGGACAAGGGTGTCACGACAGAAAACGATCAAAAACGGTGGTTAGCTCAGGGCATTACATTCAAGGCCGAGCACGACGACCCAAACACGTTTTCGACAAGGACGGCAGCTGGGACTCTGACGGCGGCCGATGAGAGAACGGATACTTCATCAATGCTTGCGGCGATTATTTCTGGGCCTGGAGGTGCGTGCAGATTGAAATGGCGTTGGCGTAGTTTGTATCCGAGTTCAATTCTCAAATTCTTGCCACACTTGTGTTTTCTCCTGCGTTTCTTTCATGCCTCACACAATATCGTATTTTTTTCAACATCAAATACTACGTGTACGATTGCAATGCATATTTTGTTTTATTTTGTTTTCATACCATGTTAGTTTGGTGTCTCACGCAGGAGCATGGTGGTCCTTGTGGTGTTCTTGCGTCGATTCAAGCAGAACTACTGGTAATTTTGTTGTTTGGGCCCAGAACAGTACACCCGCTGTCGATGATTAGCATAGATTTCCCTACTAGTTTGTCAACCGAATTTACACGGGCTGCCCCGGACATGTCGCGTTCAAAAATGAGACAAGCTCTGGCGTTAAGTATGGGAATAATATTAGCAAGGGCCAGTCTAGTAGCATCGGCGGCCCTCGAAGATGACACGAACACTGAAAGCGCAAGTAATGATAACATCGAGAACAACGAAAACGACAACGATCCAATTTTTGTTGCGCGACCTGAACCAACTGTCACGTTGATCTTGCCTAAAAACGAGTTATGGGATACCACGAGTTGCTTGGAATGGAGGCATCTGGAACCATGGAATAGCAACAATGGAGGTGGGGGCTTGTCGGAGCACTTGTTGGAGTACCAAATATCTCTGAACAAGAATCCTTCCACCGGAGATGACGGCGATGCGAAGCGGCAAAAACATATTTGTGATATTGACATCGACCACTCTTGTAGAGAATTGGCTCATGCCACAGCTCAATTTTTGTTGGAAACAAATAGCTTGAATTGGTTCCAGCGTCCTGGCGGGGTTTTATTGATGGTCATGAGCGTTGCTGCTAGTCGGGGAATTCCAAAATTACAGGGCGATATGGACATTCTTACGTCAAAATTAACAACCAACTACGGTTATTGCTCTCAGGAGTTAATTAATCTTGTCCTTACAGGACAAGCAGGTACGTGCATGCATGCGGAGAGTTTGTAATGCATTCATCTTATGGAGTCATGAGTTGGCAAAAGATTTTTTTCTTCTTAAGAAGTGCGACAGAGTAGGAATTACTTAGCAACTAGAAGTGATGTGTGCTCATTTCCTTTTTGCGCAATGTTCTTGCGTGTGTTCTGTTTCTTTCAATGCCAAACACTACCCAAAATACAGTCTCAAACGTGTTCGATCATACCCTTCGACCTTCGGGAGAACTAGTGTGCCGTGGAATTCAGTCCCAACCAGCGATCGGCTATTTGACACAGCTTGAAGCGAAGCGATTTGTGGAAGTAGGAGCGTTTTACAAGACTCCTCGTTTCCCGGTTTGGGTTATAGGAAGTGTCAGCCACTTCACAGTAATGTTTGGGGATGGGAGTGCATTAACAGAATCTGCTTCGGATGTACTACTTGAAAAAGTTAGACGTGCTTTCAAAAGAATGGACGGCGGAGCAGAGGAAAATGGGTTCATAAAGGCTGCACAGCTAGGGGAGTTCCTGAAGAGTGTTGATCTGAAACGCATAACGGAGCATGAGGTACAGATGCTAGCGGCGTACATGGATAGGTTTGGTGGAATCATACTTTGGGAGGATTTATGGAAAAGAACCAGTCGGCTCCTTACAGGGGCGAGTATCGAATCAATTTTAGATGGGACTGACGAGGCAAATAACGACAATGTCAACATTAATGATGCCGTGATATCGTCAGTTGATGCTAATGAAGCCCCGGCTGCAGCTGCCGCAGAGGATACTCCGCTGTCAGATGAGGAATTGGCTCGAAAATTGCATGCAGAATGGAACGCAGACACTTCTCTAGCGAACACAACATCGAATTCAACTGGAACACGCTCGCGAATTGCTCAGAAGGAAAAATTTGGACGAACGTTTCAGCTTTATCACTATAATGGTCTTCATGGTGGTAACTTTAAGGCATTTCGGGTGACTAGACTAAGTGCAGATGAGGCCATTGGAGCAAGTATTTCTTTGGGTGGTTCTGGTCATACGACGCATAGGTTCGGAGAAGACTTGGATTCTGTATTGCGTACAAAATGGCCAGGCTGTAAGATAAACTGGCTCGGTGGATCCGCACCAAGCATAAATTGATTTCATTTCATCTGAAGCATGAATTGCCATCATAAAGTGTTCTTCTTAATCTGTCAGAGTTCGAAGATCTTACACCGTACAAAGAGGAACTAGGAAAGACTGGATCGAAAAAGTTACAATCAACAGGTTGTAATCGGCTTATCCTTTCTTGTTTCATTCAGTTTATGAATTCACATCTGTTGTGAGTAATGAATGTGAACCAGGAATAGATCTGAACGACACGGCAGCAATCAGTATGTATTATGATGCATATTACCGGTACCTTTCCAGTGAGAATGAGATTTGGTACGAACTTCAAACTGTAGATAATACAGAAGTGCTAGTACGGTACGATACGAGTACGAGTACCGGTACTCCTACTATTTTTTCGAAAATTTGAACTTTTAATATTATTAGAGTTAGAGCTTGTTTATTTTTACGCGCGAAATAACGGCAAATGCGCGCATCTCTTCTTCTCTTCTTCAAGAACATACCAATCGACTGCAGCCCCAGCAGGCTGAACGGGAAGACAGCGAGAAGGATTGGAGTAATAACGAATAGTACTCGTACAAGTATCCACCGTTAGCCTTAGACCCGAAAAGACGGAGCTATCAACATCATCAGCAGCTACACCATCGCTGTTTGTCTTTGAACTTGGACTAGAACAAAAAGAACAGAGAGAAATTAAACACCATGGTCAAAGTTTGGTATGAACCACCTCCCGGAGGTCCGCGAACGCATCTTAACCGTGGAGGATACTACGTCGAGAGTGCAAGAACCCCTGCTTTCATCACCAAGATGAGCAAAGCACGTCCAATTGCGGTTGTCATTCCTGCTATTGCGGCGATCTCTGCGCTTTGTTATGTTCCGCTTAGTAAGTATTTTTGATGACCGGGACCTGTGACTAGGCAATGGTACTTTTAAGTTCGAGTTGGGAACGAATATCAGAAACTCAACCAATCGCATTCTTGCAACTTTTTGTCATTACCTCCACAACGATTAATTTCATGCACCGCAAACACGAATTAAAGTGGGCCAAAAGGGACTCCCCAGCACCCTGAACCCTGAACACGTAGCAGCCCAGAGAGCCTACATGCGTTATCACAACATGAACCCCATCTTTGGTGTCTCCAGCAAGCGTGCCCGTGCTGCCGATCCAGATCACTAGTTTGATTGCGAACACGACATTTCTTTCATCTGCGCTGAAGGCAGATATGATGTAAGAGGGATGGAAGGAATTCGAAACGCCCTTGATGAAATGATAACTCTGCTTTTGAATAAATCGAATGGCGAGATTCGAAACTCAAATGCACGAAGAATAATCGATTATAGCAATTGTATTTCTTCTATGATTATCTATTAGAAAGCAAGAGAAATCTAGTTGGATGTCTTATGCGTCCCACTTGTACAAATAGTTGTTTCTGCGTTGACTGCTTCTTTCGATTATGCATGAAGCACAATTATTTGTAGTGGAGTATATGGCAAAGATTACGCAGACTTCGGGAAACAGCATTTTGCAGCTTTCTTCAATACAGGGCGCAAGCTTCTAAAGAATACTGTCATAGTCTCAGATGGGAACCTTGATGGAAGTCATCTTTGAGAGTGGTAGCCGACACTATTTTCGCTCGCGCTCATTCTTTGCCTCTAGCTATCATTATTTGATTGAATCATCTTCTCCTGGGGACGAAATGAGGAAAACGATTCGCAGCAGATGATGCGATTGAACTTTTGAAATGAAGAAACAGAGAGTTCAATAGAAAATGCTTAGATCGCAGATGCAACCACCCATACAATCATCAACGTGGGAGATTTCGAAACTGCGTGTTGGAAAACCTCAGTAGTTGGTTTCTTCGGCTAACAATCCGGTATCCCAACTATCGGCGGCGAGGGAAAGACACGGCACTGTGTCCATGTATATCATATGTTTGGCCGACTCATGCATGGAAGCATCAATACTCATGCTTCTCTAAGACTACAATCTCAATCCCCAAAGACAACGCATCTGTTTCCGTGGACGATGATCCTGTCGTCTAGATGCGCTTCGATAGCTCTCAGCAACACATTCCTTTCCAAAACACGCCCCTTCTTCATTAGCTGTTTTGCTGAATCGCGATGCGAAACATTAATAACGTCTTGTTCTATGATCGGCCCATCATCGAGCTCTTCTGTTGTGTAATGAGCCGTTGCACCGATCAACTTCACGCCGCGTTCATGCGCTTGTTGGTAGGGCGAACTGCCGATGAACGCCGGTAAAAAGGAATGGTGGATATTGATTATGCCGTCGGGAGGAAAATGATTCAAAAATTCCGGACTCAAGATTTGCATGTATCGTGCAAGAATCACAACATCGACATCTTTCAGCAATTCAAGCTGCCTCGACTCGTGTGAAGGTAGCGAAGATTTTGTTGTCGTTGCACCAGTATTTTGTGCAGTGGTTGCAACCGTTTTGGAGTTTGTTTTGGAAATGGGCGTGACGTGATAAGGGATGCCAAATGTTTCGGATACGGGGCGCAATGTCTCGTGGTTAGAAATAACGACCTCGATATCTGCATCCAGCTCTCGTGCTTTGTGTCTCAAGAGTAATTCCCACAAACAATGATCGTATTTGGAAACAAGGATGCCTAGTTTTTTTCGCCGATCCCTCCAATCCCAGAGAGCTTTCAACTCATTCGAAGGGAACAAATCGTTGAGATCCTTTTCACAAGCAATCTTGTCGACGGGATCACTGTTGCCGTTGCTACTGCTTCCATCGATTCCACCGCCTTCGTTGTTGTATTGAAAACTAACTCTCGAAAAGAACATGTTTTGCCGTGTGTCTGTCCACTGCTCGTGTTTCACGATATTGCAATTGTGACGGTTTAAAACTTTAGTGCACGCGGCCAAGATTCCATGACAATCTGGCCCGACCAACCGCAAAGTTCCCACCTGCTGACTCGTTCTTTCGCTTTTCGATATCGGGGTCTCGCCACCGGTTGTCCTTGTTGCAAGTGTTCTAATTGCAAGCGACGATCGTCTTATGGTGAAACAAGAGAAGGAAAGGAATCCCGTGACATAACGAGGTGCAATGGATATACCTATTGATGGAGCGGAAAACATCATTTACTGCCTTCAACTTTTTTGGGGGAAATGAAGGAACAACGTTCAACACTCCGGACTCTACAACGTTCGAACGTGGATCAAAATCGGAATAACAACATGAATATTTTTTATTTTTATACGGTACTTCAACTTCGGGAATTTACGTGCATTTCGAATGTTCAACGATGAACGTGATACTGTCAATACGGAATACGAGAAATACAAAGTCTCTGATTTTTTAGATGCACTCGTTTTTCGTTTGCCGCGTGAAGTCGTTGGTTTTACAACGTAATCCCTATGAGTGAGTTTTCTGAATCATCACGTGCACCAATCTCAATACAACCTATGAACAAACAAACGTGATGGTACAAGTAGCATCGGAACAGCATTTTCAGTGATATGCGATATTACAAACATTTTTTGTTTTAAGTGTTGAATTATTCTCCAAAAGCGGTGATCAATCCTTTTTCTACATCAGCCATCGGCAAATATTTTCCCTGTTACCAAAGCTGTAATCGCTCGTACCCTGTGATTTGACGAGTTTCAACATTTGAGAAGCAGTGCTAGCCATACCCATACCCTCTTTACTTGCCAAAATCTGTAGCTTGAAGTGAGAGGTTTGGTGCAAAGCCTCAGACAAGAACGAGCCCATCGGGACCGATTCTTTTTCAGGGACGATGTCAAGACCGTTGTCAACTAGTTTTTCTTCACTGGCCTTATAGGAATAAAATACCTGTTGGATCTCGTCACAGGCTTTCAGAAGAGTTGGAACAATGTCTTCGATTTCTTCCCGTGAGGACCTTTCCAGAAGTTCAATTTCATGTAGAACGCCAAAAAACTTCACAATAGCAACAACTAAAGACTTGCTTTCAACAGATGGCGCGATGCCTTCCAATAGTGGCAGAACTCTGTCTCGGTCTTCATTGGTGGTGAACAGAATATTTGGGATTAAAACCCTTTCCAAAATCTTCGTTCCCTCCGTGATATCAACATTTAGTTTGTGTTCGATGTATCCAAAATCGTCGCCAGATATGCGGGATCGATAAGATAAAGCTTCCTCAAACCAATGATATGGCAGTCCCAGGTTTTCAAGAAATTGTCTTTTCATCGCATTATTGTCTCTGCCGTCGCAATAGTTCTGCAATATCAAATCCTTAGCACGTTGAATTCGCCACGTTGATGGGACAGAATCAATGCCAGATAGCACGCAAAGGAACACGTACACTGCCCATTCCCAGAGACCGCGAGACTGGAGCTGGAACGCATATCCGTCCAAGAGTGTGCACTCTTGTTCGGGAGTCAACGATGCGGCTTCAAAAATTGACGTTATGCATGATGTAAGATGAAAAGAAAGAGAAAAGTTGTTCCGGTCATCAGTATACCCCGATGGATCTACAACATTTGACAATGATAGGTCAGTACTTGACATCGCTGCGTCAGTTCCGAGTCTCAGCAATCGGAATAAGGTACTCTCGACTTTCCCGCTACAGTATAGAGCTGAAGGAAAAGGTGCGACTCCTTTAGATACATCTGCTTCGTATTGTTCAATGACTGACGCCAATGTCTTGCAAGCAACCTCAGGTTTTGAAAACATAAGTTTCATCACCATGCGTCGTTTCCAATCAAAATTGTCACTTCCTTTCCTTGAATTTTTATACACGTTTTCCTCCATTCCGAGATCTCCAGCGATTAAGCGGTACGCCCGAGAAAGATTTTCAGGCAGTTTTGGAGTGACACCATTCTTCCTCCAAGCCATCACCTCTTGGAAAACATCTTTTCTACATTCGGGGCTCGATGCTAGCAAAATCGAGAGCTGTAGAAGATTCTCTTCTTCAGCTATCTTTGCAGCTGTCGAGAGATCACCACCGCTGACAGCTGATAGGAGTGCTCTGTTTTTCTGTTGATTTGCTCTCGCCTGAATGATCTCACTGCCAACTTCGGCACTACACGAATCGATAAACCAACGTGTAATAGATATCATGCATTCGTTTTCAATGACATGATTCTCTGGCCTGCTGCCACCTCCAAATGCGAGGACTTGACTGTTCAATGTGTCATGAATAGTCTTGGTTGTATGTAGAACCTGGAGCAACGAGTATGTAGAATCCAATACACCTTCTGTATCTTTCACAGCTTGAGAGTACGTTTCAAGAGTCTTTTTGATAGGATTTGTGCGAACACCGCGAGCAGTCAATGCGAATAGAGGACAGTCTCCTTCTCTCTGAATCTTCTGTACATGCGATCTATGCGCTTCCAACAACTTCATCTCGTCGGGGAGATTCAAATCTTCAACCTTCGGCCTTTTTCTGATAAGTATCCCATTTTTCTTCTTCGCCAACGAAAAAAAAGATCCATCAGGACTCCAACCGATGCGAAATGATCGGCCCATCCGCAAGCCAAAGTCGATGCTGCTGGCTTTTTTGTTCGATACTAATTTCGATTTCGCGAGCTTTAATGAAAAGCTTGGCATAGCTTCCGCTTCTCGCAGATCTTCGGAACTTGGAATGTATCTCGGTTTACCCAGCGAAGCATCGTTCTCATTAATTGTATTGCCTTCTTCGTGGAATGCAGCGGTATCCTTTTCGATTTTTTTCCTCAAAGCAATGGCTGTGGTCTCTGCATCTAGAGACGATTGCAGTCGGGTGAAAGCTTTTTCTGCTTCATCCATCATCGAGGCTTCCGTCATCGAATCACTTGTTTTCATCATTTCATCATCTTCTTCGTCTCCATCAAGTATGAAACCTCCTTTCATCTTGTATGGCGTGTCCTGACGAGCCATTTTCTTAATACCCTCCTTGCTCGAAACCGGGGAACGCCCTTCACGTTCCCCGAACCTAAAATCCACCTTTCGTCCTTGCGTTTCTTCTTTTTGTTCAAAATGCTCTGGTAGGACGTTCTCCATCTCTTCGTCGTCGTCTGAGTCGTCGTCTAGACCATATCTACTAAAATGTTTGACTCGAAGAATCCACTCTCCAGTTGATGGATCATAACTGATCAATTCAGCACCCATCTTAACCGTTTGCCTTGTAACTTTCTTCACAAATTTGTCAGCATCGCTTGGGTCGGGAGGAAACACACCTTCTAGCGTCAAAATGGCGGGTCGGTTAAGTTTAGTTCCGACTTCTGGTTTACGACCCTCTTCTTCTTCGTCAGTATAAATAGAAACTGATTTAGATTCAATGACCACAATTCGATCCAAATTCGCACCACGAACGTCTACAGCACCTTCCCACTCAACCTTTCCTACACCGGTTCGCGCTACGGAAAAGTTTGTAACAGCTGCCAAATCGGCCGGTTCCATTTCCTGAAGTGAAGAGATAGAAGGATTACAAGAGTAACCGTTTTTCGAAAGAGTTGGCGCTACCATCTGTTTCTTCTTCTCACTAGGAGTGCCTTCAGAGTTCGTTGATGAGTTGACAACCTGTTGATAATATTGTTGAGCTTGATCCAACTCTCCATTCGTAGGTGTAGCCGACAAACCATTCAGTGGTGTTGAATCCAAATTCTTCGGAGTGACCATCGGTTCAGGAGTTCGTGCTGCTTTCTGAACGGACCCAAGACCCCCATTTAGAACGATACCATTCACTTTAATAGGCGTCGGGCTTGGCACGTTGCTTATAACCTTCTTTTCTCTGACGCCCAGCGTAAGCTTCAACTTGGGTTTCGGGGACGGTGCAATAATCAAACGAGTCGCAGCAGACGCTGCGATTGTTTCGGGTGCCGCCATCGGTTTACCACCAGCTCCTAGCTTGCTCAATGTCTGAGCAGTGATATTTGTGTCCGATGGAGGTGAAGCAAAACCTCGTGGTCGAAGCTTAGCGTTCGACATCGGAGACGCTCTATACGAAGAAATTCTCACAGGAGTTGCTGGAACAATCGTATTCCTCTTGCTTTGACTCTCACTTAGTGTTAGTGCAGTAACTGATGATGATTCAGCAGGTCTGTTTCGGAAGTTATCACTTTGCTCCATTTCCTTTCGCTTTGATTCTAGTGCTGCTAATTGAGATGCCATGATTTCATTCGCTGCGGGAGGCATCACAGCTCCAAGTGCAGGTGGAGCATATGCTACAGCAGGTGGAGCAGGCGCGACCGGAGCTGCAGCAGGCGCTCCGAAAAAAGATCCTGTTGCTGGAGCCGGCGCAGGGGCACCAAAAAGAGATGGAGCCGCAGGGGCTGCGCCGAAAAGGCTTCCTCCTGCTGGAGCAGGTGCAGGTGTTGATCCAAACAAACTTCTTGGTGGTGCAGGTGCTCCAAAAGCGCCTGTTGATGCGCCTGAAGCAAATCGAACGTGTTGAAGCAAAGGAAATTCAGTTAGCGAGGAAAAGTGCAAATCATTGTTGTGAAAATAAACAGAATTAACGCAGGTTCGTCTATCACGGTTGCATCTGCAAACATGAATGTGATACATACCAAAAGCGGGCGCAGGTGCAGCACCAAAAGCAGGTGCGGGTGCTGGCGTTCCGAAAAGACTTCCTGTCGCTGGCGCTGGGGCAGATGAACCAAACAGACCTCCGGACGGTGCAGGAGCAGCACCGAAAGCTGGTGCTGGGGCGGGTGCAGAGGTTCCAAAGCCACCAAAGCCGGTAGATGGTGCGGGAGCAGGTGCTGATCCGAATAACCCTCCGGCCGGAGCAGGTGATGGTGCTCCAAAAAGACTTCCCGTCGCTGGGGCGGGTGCCGTTGATCCAAATAAACCTCCCGATGGAGCAGGAGCTGCACCGAAAGCTGGGGCTGGCGCACCAAATGCGCCCGTTGCTGGTGCAGGAGCAGCACCAAATGTTGGAGCTGCAGGAGCACCAAATGCCCCCGTGGCAGGTGCGGGTGCACCAAAACCACCAAAAGTAGTTGAAGGCGCTGGGGCTGAACCAAACAAACCTCCCGTAGCAGGAGCTGGTGCTCCAAAGGCACCGGTAGCAGGTGCGGGAGCTCCAAATGCACCGGTAGCAGGAGATCCGAACCCACCGGTTTGCGCAGCTCCACTTCCTTTGTTTCCTTGGCCGTAATCTTCGAACCTCAATTCCTCGGGAGACTTAGCCATGTATTGCTGCATAGCAGAAATGGAATGCAGTGTGATCTGAGTTGTTCCATCTACCCGCTGTGCTGGTTGAAAGGGAGCAATCTTCGTACCTCCCGAACCAGCGGCAGGCGCAGTAGATCCAAACAATCCACCTAGTGGGAGCTGGAGCTGGAGCACCAAACATCCCTGTAGCAGGTGCGGGCGCTCCAAACGCCGGCGCGGGAGCCGAACCAAATCCACCTGTGCTACTGCCAAACCCACCCGCCGCTGGAGCTGGGGCACTCCCAAAAAGTCCGCCGGTAGCAGGAGCAGGGGTACTTCCAAATAGACCTCCGGCGGCAGGAGCAGGTGCTCCGAAAGCCGGTGTTGAACTCGCACCAAACGCGCCACCACCTCCGAAGCCACCTGTCGCAGGCGCTGGAGCCCCGAAAGCGCCGGTTGCTGGCGCGGGTGAACTACCGAAGAGACCACCGGTTGCTGGTGCGGGTGAACTCCCAAAGAGACCACCGGTCGCTGGTGCGGGAGCTCCAAAGGGACTACTGGTAGCGGGTGCTCCAAAGCCGCCTGCCGATGGCGCTCCAAAACCAGTCGATGGCGCAGGAGCACCAAATGCCGGGGCAGGTGCTGCGCCAAAACCGCCCGGGGCCGGCGCTGCGCCAAAACCTCCGGTACTACCAAATCCTCCAGCACTCGGTGCAGTGGATCCGAACGTGCCTATAAATCGCAAGAAGTGAACACAACAAAGAAGAGTTAAGAGATGGTCTGAACACGCACACCATTGAAAAGACCCGTCGACCAACAAACAGTAACGGAACAAACAGTAACGGAACTTACTACCTCCAAAGCCTCCGGCAGCCGGTGCTTGCCCGAATGCTGGTGCTGGAGTTCCAAACGCAGGAGTCGAATTTGCCGGCTGGCCAAATCCACCCGCAGGTGATCCAAACGGCGTTTGACTTCCACCGAACATTGCTAAATCTCTGCCTCCAAACTATTTCGTCCCGAATCCAGCTGTACTCGACAGAATATATTGTCGAAAGATCCGTGGAACTATCACTAATGCTGCCGATGGCTGTCAGGGATAGGGAACTTTGCGCGAGTATACACTATACAAAGTCAGCTTTTCAATTTATTCCGAAGAAGGAGATGGAGAGAAAAGATGGTTAGATAATTGAACTTCCAAATCTGCAATAACAAAAGAAACTGGTTGGGCGGCAATCACGCCGAAACGAATGGTACATCGTATATGACACGACACGCGTACAAAAACTCGTCCAGGGGACGATGATCACGATTCCTGTGATTAGAAGATAACAATCAATGCTTCTCTCGGTTGCTACCTTTTTTCGTTGCTTGTGAAAGGCTTACATTTGTTGATCGTTGTCTATCTCAAAAAGTTTTGAGAAAAGACAAAGCGAATCGCTGTCACCCGGTCGCGTCCACACTGAAATGACAAGCTCAGCTGTTCTCGGAGGTAGAGGTTTTAAAATAAAAATAAAGGCGAGCTGGTACGGGAAGAACTTACTGGTAGCAACGATCTCCTGTCATATGCGTTGGCTAACTTGTCGCTACTAGAGATGTTTCAAAAGTCACCCCGAGAGTTAACCAGTCGCAACAGCAACCGCGCCGATAATTTTTTGTACCTCGAAGGATCGCGATAAAATGGGTGAAAAGGGGGCGTACGGGTTGCGGCCAGACTTCCCGATAGGATCCTCAATCCTGATGGTTATCAGACACGGATATCTAACGTGCTGTACCAGGTACCGGTATTGAGTGATTCCCACCAGATGAAAACGAATATAATTAATAAAAAAACACATAAAAAGTATGTGTTTTCTACATAGATTTATTCATTTCTGAATAGAATTTGTCAGTCCATACGTATCGACTGACAGTTTTTATTCACTTTTTTAACACTGAATAAATTTCAACGGAATCTTAAAATCAAAGATTTCAGTCTTAATCAATCGTGTGAACCTCTTGCACCTCTTTTGCCGGGCATGCTTGCATGCTATTTTTGGTGATCATTGCTAATTTTGCTGAGTTGAAAAATTGCAAACAAAGAAAGTCCGGGAAGAAACAGCAAGCAGCAACAACAACAGTATGACTTGTCTCTCCAGCAAGTAATCAACAGAAATTCAACTTCAACACTTTCTTTCTATCGAGCTGACGCAGGGCAAGGGCAAGAATGTCCTTCTACCCCTTCACTACAATTGCTCTCGTTGCTCTCGCTAGTAGTTTATAAGAGGATGATTCATCCGAAGATGAATCGATTCGATTCGATCGCATCGATCAGATTGGATTCGATCGATGCGCTCACAAAAACAAATACCATCCATCATAACAATCAACAACATGGCACCGACTGCTGCACCGGCTGCTGCACCGGCTGGCAGCAGTGGAAGGAAAGCCGGCATTGCCAACTACACAAAGCCTCGAGTTGGAGCACTTGTTCAGATGCATGAGAAGTATCCTACCAATTGGCCCAGAAGAGTGGGACGCCGTTACAAGTCTACACGCTGAAAAATTTCCTGGTAGGGACACTGATTCAATCAGAAACAAATACATTCGTTTGTACCGGAAGAAGATGCCAACTGGTGATCCAATTCAGAAATGGGATGTTAAACAAGCCAAGGAAATCAAGTATCTGATTGGTGATAGAGCCTGCATTCTGAATGGAGAAGAAATGTTCGATATCAAAACAGGGGAGTTTGTTGTCCCTCCTGCTGATGACAACGAGGAGCCGTCCGATCCTCCACCACTTCCACTATGTCAACCAACTCAACCAACTCAACTGACTCAAGGAACAACTCAAGGAACAACTCAATCAACTCAAGGAACAACTCAAGGAATGGAGGACAACCGCCGTCCGCCACTTCTACTTGGTCAACCAACTCAGCCAACACAAATCGATGAAGCAGCAACGGAGCTCACTCCTACCAGTACCGTTAATGGTGGTGTCAGCACTAACAAGAAGAGAGCTTACACTCGCAAAACAGAGAAGGACACACATTTGATGAGTGTGATTGCTGCAGCATTGAGAGAGGGACGAGAGGATCGAAAGCTTCATATGCATGCATTGGAATCCCATCGAGCGGCATTGGAACTCCAGCAACGCCGACAGGACAAGGCCAATGAAGAGAAGAAGTTGGTAGATCAAGAGAGGAAGTTGATGTTCGAGGTACTCGTTGGTCTTGTTAGTGGTGTTGGTGCAAAGAATACTCCCAACGGGAAGCTCAAAAGAAAACTGGAACACCTTAGATTGTGTGCCGACGACAGCAACGATGAGGACGAAGAGGAAAAATGAAAAGACAAATCGATTTGTCAATCGTTAGATGAATCAAATCGATCGATTAGCATCAAATCGGCAGATCGAATTGATACTTGTAGAATCGAATCAATCGATTAGTAATTGGAGTAGTTAGTTAGTTAGTTAGTTAGTTAAAATAAAGGAATCGATTATTAGTTAAACTCAACAACACTACCAATGTTGCTCCAGACAGAAACTTAGGCTACAAAGGCAATACAAAAACTCTATTGCAACACCTTAAAAGAGGGAACCAAAACCACTAGAGGTACGCTGGAGCAAAATTATTTGAACGTGTTGTCGACTGCTCTAAATATGAGTGGACCGATCAATCCAAAACCACTAGAGGTGCGCTGGAGCAAAAATTTGAGTAATCGATCGGACGTGCTGATACGACATTGACTTCTCTAAGTAGGGACGTGATACGACTTGACTTGTTCTCTAAGTACTAAATTTATCTAAGTTGCTAACGTAATCGATTGATCGAATCAAATCCACTAATGATCGATCGGATCGAATACGTCATCTGCAGTTTCTGTTGGTACCAATTCATGGGAGAAAAAGCCTTCAGTTCGACTCATGCACGTGTTGAGTATGGTGTTGATTCCAATTTTAGCTGTCTGGAAGTTGTAGAGACAAACAAGGAGCTTCAGAATAACCTTCCTGTCTCCTGTTTCTTCCAAGAGAATGCTGTCCTTCATCCGGGGGAAACCCCCTTGGATCTGTCGCATTCCCCATTCAGAAAGCTGTCGGACACTGGTAGCAGCGCGATTCACTATAAGATCTGCTGCATTAAAAGGATCACCCTGGCTACTCCGCATGAGGAATGGCTTTCTAGACAATTTGAAAGCTGAATCGACAATAAGCTTTGCTAGGTATTTATCATACATGAGCTCCATCTTTTCATAGAGGCCATAGTCAGCTTGAGTACTATCATGCCAACAACCTGGAGCATTCAAGATGCAGGCACGGATCCTGCCGTTGGGAGCAAAGATGAAAACACTGTTGACAAATGTCCCACAAGTCCAACCATTGTAGTATTGGTTTTGCTTCATCCAGTTACCAGACTGTTGGATATGGAGTTTCAGGCCATCACAGGCACCCCACACTCTGTGAGGTGCTAACACAGGATACTTTGCAGCAATAGCATCGACGTATTGTTGAATCTCTTCTTCGTTCGGCAAGCAAACCTTGGCAGCAGGATGTTCTTGTAATGCAAAAAGAAGGAGCTTTCGTCCAAATTTCAGCCATCTGTACATAGGAGAAGCTGTTAATCCAAACGCTAGAGCAACTGATCTCGCCGCTGATCCTCTGGTTCTGAACCAGAATAAGGCAAGACCAAGGCAGCCAGTTGCATCAAATTGGTTTGTTGTGGCACAGATCTTCTTCTGTCGAATAACTCCAGTGTTCTTATCAACAGTGTATGAATCGTAGAGTGGCTCAAATATATCTAGGAGCTCTCTGAATACTAAATGATCAACTCCACAGCAGTTGAGAAGGGCTTGATCATTGCCCGATTGATAGAAATAAGTAAAAGGAGATTGAGTGTATCTCTTAATTGCAATTCTAGGAGTTCTACGATCCCTTCTTCTCTTATCTTCCTCGCCAAGCAGTGGATTGTTGTAATTGGGGGTTAAGTAGTTATTTTCGTAGTATTCTAGTAACTCCAGGGCCATGGTGATTGTCGATTGTGTTTCGCGAAAGAGTGTTTTGGTTTCGCGAAAGAGGAGTGTTTCGCGGAAGAGTTTGTATTTGCTTGCTGGAGAGCAATGTGAGTGTTTTAGCGAGGATAGCTAGTACTAGTAATTCTTCGTATCGATAGCTACTACTCCCGTAGTAGAAATTCGTATCAGCAAAGCCAATCGATACGGTACATAGAAAATTCTGAAAATTTCAACTGCCGGCCTGCCGGCCAAAATAGGCCGGTAGGTGGCGCGGGTAGTGATTAAACAGACAGTTACTGTTTCTTCTTTAGGGATTCCAAATTCCAAATTTGGCAGTTACTAAAAGTATTCGTCCGTTGGGTGTGATAAAAAAGTATTCATTCTATATACTCCGTACTTTTATTAACTTTCGATTCTATTCACTTTCATCTGGTGGGAATCACTCATTTGTACGTACGATAGTAGTAAGGTTACTCCAGAGTATTGCATTTTTTGACGCAAACCGGAAGATCGGATCTAACCTTCAGTAAATTTGGAATTGTCGACTGAATAACAACATAATGGTACGAGTAAGATCTTACTTCGGATATTGGTGTTATGGTGTAGTGTTGCTTAGAGTATTGCATTGAGACGGAAGATCTAAACTTCCCTTCGGAAAGCTTCGGAACGCGTACAAGTAGACTAAAGGATTCATACAGACACCTTAGAAAGCGGGATATCAACTTGCATTGCAATGGCAAACTAAGCGAAATAATGGATTGAAAAAACAATTTATAAATTTAGTCCTTCGCCACGCTTCGGGATCATTACGTGTCAATACTGAATGGAACTAAGTAATACTAATAATATCTACGTGTAAGCGTAAACGATTTCATTGAATTACGGCTCGCCAAATACATACGAAATACATTTTTTTCATTCTGTATAATACGTAGAGGAGTATTTCGCGCTACACCGGTTCCTCCGTTTCTTGCGCTTCAGCAGCTTCTGACGTAGGAATTTGGATGTCTTCTGAGCCCTTAACGCCTCCATTCCCATTCGAGCTCACGGCCGCTGGAGCAGTCCCTGGTGCATCCTTCGTTTTCGTTCCTCCACCGCCATCTTCGTCACCGTTCCATTCGTGCTCCGGTCGGTTCTCGTAGTCAGCGATGACATGAGCACTCATGTCTGTGGGTAACCGCGACACCGGACAAGGAGTGCAAGTAGCAGTGTACCAGTTCATGAAGCACCCTTTGTCCGCGGCGTTCTCTGTCTGCCCGAATCGGTATATACCACGGACCCGCTCGTTGGTGGTTTGAGCGATGGATATGATCATGCCATGAAAACACAGGAGACTCGTCAAGGACCAGGCACACAACAAGGTGAAGCTTCCAAACACAAAGGAGAGTTTTTCCGACAGAATAGCCTTCCAGATGCGTTGCATAGTAGTCAAGTTGGCAATAACGGTCCCATCGTCATCCGTGACAACAGGAGATGTTGTAGAAAACGCTTCCACCATTACTTCAAACGCACAGAGAGTGGTTAGGATAGTCATTCCTGAAATTCCAATCAGAAAGAGAAAGAAGAAACGATGGTTCCGTTCGCCGATACAGTTCCCAACCCATGGGCAGTGACTGTCATCATTTGAAAACCAAATACAATGAAATAGAAAATTAGGAAATTAGGAAAACGAAAAACGAGGACACGATCATGTACCGAAAAAAATATGCCAACGCATGGCATGGCAGCAAAGACAAGACAATGCAGCCACTCTCAAACGTACTGGTCAAATTTGGAAACGCAAACATTGCACGAATTACAATGTTTCGACCGTGGCGGTCTGAAAATATTGCAAGTGCTACAGTAGCGATATCCCAGGGGTCCTTGGAGGGGGACTCCCACTGGTAGGGGCGCTTTCACCGGACTCGAAACGGGAGGGATAATTCCCGGATCCATCACCGCCGAAACCCACAACATGATCAAGGCCAGAGATCCCAGGACGACGCTCGACCAATAGATCGGTTCGACGTGCCAGTACCACGGTGCGGAGAGAAGCCATCCGGTTCCCGGCACGACATTGCGTCCGACTTCTTCCATGTGTTTCAGTCGCGGGATGACAACGCAAAAATGCAAGATGTATCCCATCCCAATCAACAAATTGGTAAATACCAGCGAGGGAGCGTCGCTTCCAAGCATGATTTTTCCGCCGCAAGCAAAGGCATGGTTACCCATCCATCCCTCCGTGGCAGCAAATTTCTCCGCGAGAGTGAAGCCACTAAAGTGCTGGCGGGGAAATTTCTTTCGCGCCCAACCCGATCGGACCTCCCACCGATACCAGGATCCAATCTCCGGAAACGTCCGTCCCGTGGGACGGAACGACCGCCGATCGACGCAAGAGCCCGGTCACGCCCGACGTCACGACGGCGGCGTTGCTGTGGTTGTTGCTGGAGGCACCGGGCTTTTTGTGAAGGGCGACAATGGGAGTGATGGGGGTTGCGTTGAATCTATAATAGCGCTGAACGGTCGGGTTTCTGTCGGTGAAATATAGATCGTAGGGGGATGGTGGATGGGGAGGAAGTGGATGCACCGTGTCGTCTTTGGCGCCGCCGAAACCAGCACCAGCGGTGTCGGCCTGGTTTTTCTGGCTAGTCGCGTTGCTTTCGCTGTTAGTGCTTTCTCCTAGCAACGAAGTCTTTTCCGATACGGGTGCGCCAGCAGCAGGAGCAGCAGCAGCAGCAGCAGCAGATTCACTGGTGGTGTCGACATCCCCGGTCGAAAAGTAACTCTTCAAATAAGAGAACATGGTGTGTTTCAAATGAGTTCGATGAATCGGTGATGGGGCGGTCTAAAAGATAAGTGTGCCAGTGTGCCAGTGTGCCGCTACGATATGCGCTCTTTCGGAGTTTGATCGCAGTCCAGAACCACGCATCCACTCCCCAAACCGTTTGCAGATACCAGTTTTTTGCAAGTCTCGGGAGTTACTGTTACTCGATCGAGCTTGTCTGTCTTGTGAGAGCTTAGCCAACGCCTCAAAAGCCGGTGAACAACAGATGCTGATGGCAAGGAGGCGAGTCGAGTACGGTAGAATCTCAAAACAGGCTCTCACGGGTAGGAATACCGCCGATGATTGTTACGAGACGGCGACTGACAATTAGGTTGTCTGCTTCTATCGTAGTTAGATAGTTCAATAGTGTGAAAAACAATATCTGATTGATGTGAGGCCCGTACCCGGTATGCCTGACACGTGAAAAAATCTTGTGGACGGACAATTCTGGTACCGTAGGAGAACCTTGTGTTGCAATGAAGGTTTCAGCTCGTTTTAATACCGGTAAGACGGTCTCGTCATTACCTGTGCCGTGTGCCGAGGCAACAGGATTTGTGCCATAAGTACTGCCGGTAAAATACGGTACGAGAATCTGACTGATCTACTTGTAATTACCGTACGGTACGAGTAAGATTATTCAATACTGTACGAGTGCGGTACCGTACTTGTACGCTCCTTCCCGCTCCTAATGGTATGTGAAACTACGAAGTTCCACATTGGGTTAGTATCGCTGAAGTACGGTACGGTACATATCCGTAATATTTCGGAGTACAGGGACGGAATCTCCAAACAAAAACCAAAACAAAACAAACAAAACAAATGACCCTTGGTACCTGTACAATGGATTAGAAGTACGAGTACCTTATTGGCGATGTGTCAGTGTCACTGAAAAATACAGCAAGGCTGATGGAGATGCATTCAAAGTCGATATATTCGACTCTCTCATTTTTCGTACTTCGTACGAAGTAGTTATTTTCTCTTTGTTTTGAGCTTTTGATTGTTTTGGTTTTAGTAAAACTGCGTGTCAAAAAGTTGACGTCGTGTTTTCAGGTCCAAGGCACGGACCGGACCACCCACGCGGTTCACACCAGCGACTTGTAATTTAGCTGTAGAACTCATTTGGAAGTGATCTCGTGGACAGCTGATAGGAATTGTCTGTAGCAAGAAACTGTACCGTGCGATACGTGTACATGGTACGAGTACGAGCACGAGCACGAGTACGAGTAATCTTACTGTGCTACCGGTACGGAGAAGCAAACAGATTGCGGACTGCTCACGACTGGTGCACCAGTACTCGTACTGTACCGTATGATGTCTCTGGCGAAATGTACCGTACCGTACTTCTCAAAATAAGCTCCCTAGTTTTCAGATTCCATCGCCAAAATTTCCAACCGATCGCAGAAATTTGAACCAATCGAACAGCGACAAAATTGGCCAAAACTGGTACGAGTGCAAACAGGTAGCCGTCGTAACGTACGGTACATATCGGTACCGTACCGTAGTTTCGATCCATTGCGCGAAAAACAGCCTTGGGGAGAAGCAGTCCGTATTGCACAGAAAACCCAACCTCTCTCGGAGTCGTCGACGAGTGACAACAGCTGATACTTGTTGCCATCCCAACGGCACCAAACCCAACATCGCGACTTTCTTGTCTCTCGACTCCACGACCTTTGCATCGATCAAGAGAGTCAGTCAGATCATTGATTTCTCTCATATTTAATCCAAACTTTGAGAGCAGAGAAGGGTCGTAAAAAATAAGCAATAGAAGTCACGATTGATAGCAGATACGGTACATTCAACAATCGGGAAGAGATCCGTTTCGATTGAAAAAATCGTTTGCATACCTTGATATACCGGTACCTTGTACCTTTGTGGTGAACTTCGAGCGAGAAGAATTCAACAAGTGGAAGAGAACTCGTTCGTTGCAGTAGGTAACGCTAGAAAGTCGAGGGAAAAAAAACGACAGTAGATACTCAAACAGACGAGCAAAACGAAAAAGGCATTAGCAACATGTCCTACAATTACAACAATGCATACAACAACAACAATGCATACAACAACAACAATGCATACAACAACAACAACGTCCAACCGGTTGGTGTGAACCAAAACTATAAAAAGACGCTGAAAATCGTCATTTTAGGTGACTCCGGTGTCGGCAAGACGTCGTTGATGAATCGATTCTCGACGGGAAAATTCACTGGCCAATACAAGGCAACGATTGGTGCGGACTTTTTGAGCAAGGACAACGTGATTGTCAACGACAATTTTTTTCAGCAGCGGCATCTCGTAACCCTACAAATTTGGGACACGGCTGGGCAGGAACGATTCCAATCGCTCGGTGTGGGATTCTATCGCGGTGCCGATGCTTGTTTGCTCGTGTACGATATCACCGATCCGCATTCCCTAGACAACCTGGATCACTGGAGGAAAGAATTTTTAGAACAAGTCGGTGGTGGCATACAGGGTTTGGGTGACGCATCGACGCAATTTCCCTTTGTTGTGGTGGGAAACAAAACGGATAAGGTAAATTCGAGTTTGGTTGTGCATAGCTTTGCTTTGTTTGCTTTGCTTGGTTTTGCTTTGCTTTGTTTTGCTGCTGGTGTAGTGCTCTTGTCGGTTGTCTCGGATTTCACCTCACTCGTCTCACAATGTGAACTACTCAATATTTTATCTTCCGACGGAAAAAATACCACGATGCATTAGGTCAATGATCGCCTTGTAACCCGTGAACAGGCAGAAGACTGGTGTCGAACAGCGGCCAGTGCCACCATAATGGGGTCGCAACCCCTGCCCCATTTCGAGTGTTCCGCCAAGACATCGGAATCCGTCGAAGATGCCTTCCAGGAAGCGGCACGGCGGGCCATTGTTTACGAAGAGTATAAGAGGCGGTCGCAACCGCAACTCTTCATCCCCCCAGCCGAACCCATCAATCTGAGGGAGCATAACGGCCAAGGCAATAATCAATCCGAACAGTGTTGTTAGTGTGATTTGGTTTTGCGTATACCGGTATGCCTCGACTGAACTACTAGAATATTCTCATGATGTACAATGAAGTGTCAAAAAAACTACGCTGACAGTAAAATAGTGAAAGTAGTATCAAACTTTGACTTCTGTCATTCTTTTAGTGTTTTTCGTCGTAGCGTTTGTGAGCTAAAGTGAGTATCAATAATGTGTCTGTCACCCATAAAGAAGAGAGGAGATTATTTTTACAGTAGAGGGAAGGCAAGCGAAAGATATGCTAGATAATGTACAGATGTGACCCAACCAAACTAAAAAGAAATAGATGAATTTAGTAAAATAGCTTACAAGTATGATATAGCTGATCGGTTCGTGGTGTCTCGTCACTACACAAACTGATTTCAAATTTCAAACGCCTAAATCATAGGATTGTATCAATTCCGATGCCCTACTCGACTTCGATTTCAACCAACAAATCGTCACCAGTCAACCTTGTCACCGACGTTGACCAAGACTCGCTTGACAACACCAGCAGAATTGGATGGAATGGATGTTTCCATTTTCATGGCCGAAAGAGTGGCCACGGTGTCTCCCTCCTTGATTTCATCTCCCACCTTGACCTGAACGCCAACCACAACTCCAGGCATAGGACTGCCCACCGTTCCTGGAGCACCTGCCTTCTCTCGAACTGCGCCCTCGACGACAGCACTGTTGTCAGTAACAGTCATGTAGTATGGTTCTCCGTTGATTTCAAACAAAACATCACGGGAACCATTCTCATCAACGTCTTGGATGGCAACCAATTTGATTACTCGAGATCGTCCCTTGCCCAAAACGAGGTCGATTTCTTGTCCTACCTTCATAGGATTCAGGAAAACATCGGTGGGAAGAATGTCTACATCCCCGTAGACCGACTCATATTCCTTCCACTCCTTGAATACGTTAGGGTACAGAGCGTAAGAAAGCAAGTCCTTTTCAGTGATAAGTTTACCGTAGTTGGCTTGCAAAGCTTCGCGTTCTTGATCGAAGTCATATTCCTTCAAGAATTGTCCAGGGCGACCGTCCACAGGTTCCAATCCACGTCCCTTGAGGACCTTCGAACGGAGAGGTTCGGGGAAACCACCTGGAGGAATTCCAATGTCTCCGCGCAAGTAGTTTACGACGGAATCGGGGAAGGCCAATGTCTCGGCTTGATCCAAAATGTCGTGAGGCTGGAGGTCTTGTGCAACCATAAATTGTGCCAGATCACCAACAACCTTCGAGGATGGGGTTACCTTCGGAATATCACCCAGCACAATGTTTGCTTCGGCGTATTTTCGCTTAATTTCGGGCCACTTCTCGGTTAATCCAAGTTGCTTCGATTGGAAAAGGAGGTTGGTGTACTGTCCTCCGGGAATTTCGTGTTGGTACACGTCGGAACTTCCACTCAGTTGCCCAGATTCAAACGGAGCGTACAAGGAGCGTACATTCTCCCAGTATGTGTTCAAAGGAGCAAGTTGACCCAGATCCAATCCGGTATCGAGATCAGTTCCCTTCAGGTTCGCAGCAATGGCACCAATAGAGGGTTGCGAAGTCATTCCTGACATAGCATCAATGGCTCCGTCAACGATATCCGCACCGGCTTCAGCAGCAGCCAACATGGAAGCAACACCACTGCCGGCGGTGTCATGAGTGTGAACATGAATAGGAGTATCGGGGAATTCTTTTCTCAATGCAGAGATCAACATTGTCGCTGCTCTTGGTGTGAGGAGACCAGCCATATCCTATAACACGGGAATGTGGGAGGGAAAATGTGAGGTATTCTAGCTAGGCCCAGTGTGTCGAGCGAACGAGAATCGCACTTCAAAATTTCACTAACGTACCTTGATAGCCAGGGAATGGGAACCCATATCGACCAATTCACGTCCAAGATTCATGTAATATTCTAGATTGTACTTGCCCTTAGTTGGGTCAGCTACGTCGCCGGTGTAACTCATGGTACCCTCAACAAAACCACCAGCCTTTCCGGCAGCGTCCACACCCAGTTTCAAGTTTTCAAGGTAGTTCAAAGAATCGAAGACACGGAAGACATCGATACCTGATTTCTGGGCTTGATCGCAGAACTTGTAGACAACGTTATCAGCGTAGTTGGTGTAACCAACAGCGTTGGCGCCACGCAACAACATCTGGAAAGGTACGTCGGGAGTCTTCTCTCTAAGAGATTCTAATCGCTTCCAAGGACACTCGTGCAAGAAGCGCATTGCAACATCGAACGTAGCTCCTATAATACGGAAGAAATTGAAAACCATTTATTGTAAAGTGTCAGAAAAATTTCGGAGAACGCAATTGGAAGCAAGCAGAACAGAGATGGATCTCAATCAAACACTTACCACCCCACATTTCCAAAGAAAAAGCGTTCCTCATAACTTCATTCGTGGCCTCAGCACAACGTTCCAATTCTTGTGTACGCATACGAGTGGCTAGCAAAGATTGATGAGCATCACGCCAAGTGGTGTCCATGATCATCAGACCCTTGTTATCTCGAACAGGCCTTAGCCATGGCTTCTGGACCTTCGTTCAGAAGGATGCTGCGAATGTTTTTCTTCTCGATGGTCGATGGAGGAACGATTGGGACAGGAACCGCCGAAGTAATGCCGCTTGCTAGTTTAGCTGGGTCGGCACCGAGTTCAGTTGGATGTCCGTTAACGGCAAGATTGGCCAGGTAACGAAGACGGCGTTCCGAGGAACCAAGTTTGTTAGGATCTGCTTGGAATTCATTCGCGAATTTCCAGTAAGATTTCGATGTTTGCTTCAATTCAGGATGCTCATCAATGAATGCTGTGGTGAGCTCTCCATTTTTGAAGTCATCGTGTTGCAGACAATTCATCAGAAACGGAATATTCGTCTTGACACCACGGATTCGGCATTCTTGCAGCACACGACTCATACGGGCAGTTGCTTCCTTGAAGTTCGATCCTCGAACAGTATACTTGACAATCATGGAATCGAAGAAGGGTGTAATTTTCAAACCTGAATATCCAACACCGTCCATTCGTACTCCGCAACCTGCGGCATGACGGTAGAGGGAAATAGTACCAGTGTCTGGGGCGAAGTCACGCTCAGGATTTTCGGTTGTGACACGACACTGAATGGCAACGCCTCTGGCAGAGATGTTTTCTTGGACGAGACCAATTTCATCTAGCGATGCTCCGGCAGCAATTTTCATTTGTGCCTGGACCAAATCAATTCCGGTGACCTCTTCGGTGACGGTGTGTTCGACTTGGATTCTGGGGTTGACCTCAATGAAATAAGGACGGAGTTCGGAATCGACCAAGAATTCGACAGTTCCGGCATTCTTGTACTTCGCTTGGGATGTCAATCTGACAGCGTATTCGTGAAGTTGTTCTCGCAACTCGTCAGGGAGCGTGAAGGCAGGAGCCATTTCAATTACCTTTTGATGACGACGTTGGACCGAACAGTCACGCTCCCACAAGTGTACAACGTTACCTGTTCCATCACCGATGATCTGCACCTCAATGTGGCGTGGGCGATCGACGAATCGCTCGATAAAGACAGAACCGTCACCAAAACTAGCAAGAGCTTCTGAACTGGCGGCTTCGTAGAAAGGGACCAAGTCTTCCATCTTACGTACGACTCGCATACCCTTACCACCTCCTCCCATGGAAGCCTTAATAATGACGGGCAAACCGACCGTTTCGACGAATGCCACAACATCCTCTTTCGTTTCCAGAGCACCATCACTTCCAGGAACGACGGGGACGTCGGCATCGATGGCCGCTTGTCGAGCCGATGTCTTGTCGGCGAATCTGTTGAGATTCTCAACAGTCGGTCCAACAAAGACAATTCCAGCGTCAGCACAGGCCTGTGCGAATTCGGGCGATTCAGAGAGGAATCCTAGAGAAGGTGTTCGATTATGAAAAGAGATGAGTTATGCGATGAGGAATGTGGAAAGTCCAGCAAACGCAACGGACGACGAATTTAATGAAACTCAGTCCTTACCATATCCAGGGTGGATTGCGTCGACATCGGCATCTTTTGCGATCTTAATAATCTGATCGATGTCGAGGTAGGCAGAGATCGGTGTGGCGTCCTCTTCCTTTTCTAGCAGGAAGGATCGATCAGCTCCCCATCGGTGCTGGGAATATTTATCTTCGTTGACGTATATACCAACGGTTCCGGCGTTCATTTCAGTTGCAGCTCGCATGATACGGACTGCGATTTCGGCGCGATTGGCTGCCATAATGTTAGTGAAGAAAGGCTTATCATCTTCCTCGGACGCAGGTGCTGTCACGGTAGCCTCCTTCTCGACGGTTTCGTGAAGCAATGTGGTCGACTGCCTTCGACGCAACCCTGGAAGAAGGGGCCGTGAATGCATCCGCATTCTGGAACACATTGGAGAGGGCTAGAGTGGCGAGGAATCCCGCCGATAGTCTCCACATCATGATTATCAACGACTCTTATGTTTTCGAGGAGAATAGAATGCGTTGATTACGTGATGAGATGA
Organism: Pseudo-nitzschia multiseries; assembly: GCA_037355745.1. NCBI lineage: Eukaryota > Bacillariophyta > Bacillariophyceae > Bacillariales > Bacillariaceae > Pseudo-nitzschia > Pseudo-nitzschia multiseries. The sequence continues at coordinate 9,603,091 of CM074781.1, forward strand.
GATGAGATGAGATGAGATGAGATGATGAGATGACGAGGTTTGGAGTTTGAGATGAATTCACACTCGTTTCGATGATAGGTGGGGACGGTACGAGTATCGTACCGGTAGTTGTCGAACTTCGAGAATCAGAGGATGACACACCCATCGGCAGGTGTTGAGAACAAAGAAAAAAGATTAGTGGTGTCAAGGACAGATGTGAAAGCCGTTACACTAGGTTATTAGATCTCAAGAACAATGTGTGGCCCCTGATCCAATTGGAAATCGCTTCACGGTTCATACGTCACACAGAACCTTAACTTCTGGAATCTGGCCCTATCGCGAACAATCAAGATCGGGTTTTCAAAGGTGCGCGATGGCTAACTCCGATGATTGATTCTTCATTCTTTCCGGATTCCGGAATTCCTTCATCGTTTTGAGAACGGTATTGGTACTACACTACGTATCTTACGTATAATTATTACTACTGGTAAATCTTACATTTACGTAGGTACTCGTTATTACGAGTACCAGGAACCAGGAAGCGAAAAACATACAAATACTTCGTATGTACTTCGTACGAAGCTGCTATTTTCTGACTGAAAAAAGCGTGACTCAAATTATTTTTGTGACGGACCTTTTTCGTTTCTGCTGGTGACATGATCGGTAGCAGCTAGCGAAAGCGCCCCCCCCCCCCTATCGGTGCGACCGACGACCCTGCAGAAACTTCTCTGATGTTATCTCGATCACCTAATCAAAAGAACGATGTGCATGAGAGAGCCGTCACTAATGTTGGTAGCAGTGTAACTTCTGGCTGGTACGAGGTACCACTACAAGCAGTGACGTTGAAAAAGTGCAGCTGCTGAATTCCATAAGACAATCATGTTCCTCGAAGCATTCCTGTTGGCGTTGGCCTCTTCAACCGATAATTTCATGGTTGGTCTATCCGTGGGCATCACCAATCGAAGTCTGTCTTTGGGAGTGAATGCATTCATTTCAATTTGCAACGCCACCGGTGCTTGGCTGGCTGGTTTTGGTGGCAGTGCATTAGGGCAGAGCCTACCACCTTATGTGTCTCCTTTGTTGTCTGCCATCACATTTGGGGGCTTGGCCTTTCGGGAATTTGTTGACTTTTTTGAAACGGTGCGGAAAAAACGCAAGTTAGAGCGAAAAGAGAAAGAGAACGAAAATCACCCCTTAAGCGAGTCGAATAAATATGCAGAAACAGAGATTCCGGGGATCAGTAATAGCTCAAGCAGTGCTTCAAACTTGGATATGTCCCGCGCAATACAACTTGCTTTCCCGATGACATTGAACAACTTGGCTGGTGGAGTGGCAGGTATGTCTACCAAAATCACTTTGTCGTGGTGGAAACCATGTTGCTGACTACTTTTTTCAATTGGATCCGTGATCGACCATTCCCGAACGTCGTCACTAACTTTTCGCCTGGGTCTTGTGAAATCTCGTAGGTGGTGCGATCGGCGTCTCCCCATTGCAAGCTGGTCTGTACGGGTTACTAGCCTCGTTTCTGACAATGGCACTGGGTCATAGGATCGGCCTACATTTGGTGGGATTGTCAAATAAAAATTCCATTCCAACAAGAGGGAAACGTGCATCGAACTCAGTTTTCTCTCGTTGCAACCTGCTAATGGATCCGTCTTTTGCCAGTGGCAGTTTACTGGGGGTACTCTGTCTCATGTCATTGCAGGGAACTACTTGTGACATGAGGGAGGCAGTAGGTGATCATTCTCTGAATGTGGCGAGACTGAACCAGTGACGGGTGAAGTAACCAAACTCTGGTAGATTTTTTTTCGAGTAAGAAATGGTCAGCGAAGACACATCGGAACCGACCAAACAAGATGAATTTGAATCGATTATCGAAGACTGACTTTCTTCGCCCAATCTAATCAGCTGAGAAAAATTCTTCAAAGCTGTAGCCACGCTCGAAGATTAACCATGATGCCAGGTTGCTATACATACGACTTGATCGCTATCAAATCATCCTGAAGACATGCCTTACCCCAGAAAGATAGGACCTCGCGTCACTTATTTCGTCCAAAACTACTGTATTCAACATTGGTTTTGCTAAAAAATATTCAAGTTCAATCGCCCATCTATATAAGTCCATATTCCTTCCTCTTATTTTATTCATTTCATTGCTTGCACGAAGCGACGACTTGATCGACTGGTGACTGAACAGGGGCCTTCGCCTCGTAATATATATCTCTAGACCAAGCACAGGTCACTATCAGTGTGGGAGTTGCAAAAGGCCTGTTTGGCACTCTCAACAGCTTTTCTGGCCTTGACTTTGAACGATGTGGTACGCCCATGTTCCTTGATGTCTTTAAAGAACACGTGAGCGAGATCGCTTTGCAGAAGTCTCCAAGCTTGGTATGTCTCGATAGCAGAAGCCGCATGTGAATGGACCAATTCTATCAACTTGTTAGGAGTCAAAGTATCATGTGCATCTTCGTATTCCTCCCAAGCGAGCTCTAAGAGTTCCGGGGAGATGTCTAACTGAGATTGTAATTCTTCTTCGGATGCCTTGTGGGCATCAACAAGCTCACGATACAACTGATTTGCTGGTCCAGGAGAGTTGGGTGGATTGATCGAAAAATGCACAGCTTTGTCGGCAATATTAAAATGGTGGCCGTCACTGTCCTCAACACTGTAGCGAGTGCCACCGTTGGATTTGTGCTCTACCTCAGCAATCTTACCAATGTGAACACGGTGCTGCTTTTCTTCGAATTCCACAAATGTTCCGACCGCAAGAGATGGCTGTGGTGCTGCATCGGCAGAACTCTTCTTCGCGTTTAAACACACATCCTGATGGGTAAGTGATTTCCTCTGATTGCTCACAGGAGCAAAAGAATCAACTGTTTGCAAAAGAAAGGATAGAATGACAACGATTTTAGTAAACATGATTTCTGTTGGACGTTCAAATTATTATGGATGACTTCCGTAATGGTCAAGTTCAAAGCAATGGCAACTCTCTTCTTTCGATCTTCGATAGCTTGGTCCTCGTGCGTAAGTTATCATTTTTTTGTTGAAATGATTGATTTACGAGAACACTAATAGTGAAGATCATTGTTCCCCATTGTTCTACCGTACTGACACCCCAGCTAACCCAAGCATCTGTTATCTAAGCATGACGGAAAAGATACTTTTTGGTTCACGACTTGACCGCGGGAGTGCGTTCGCATAATTTCGCAACGGAATTGTTGCGTTTACCAACGGTACGCACGGTATAAGTACAGACCATTACGAATTACTTCTACTCCTTTCTTCGTACTAATCAGCAGTACAAGTTTAGTAGGATAATGCCACTCGATTTTAAAAGACTGGTTATGAGCCTCTTTTTTTTTTGTGTTATTTCACTCACAAGGCTAAAAACTGCCATACAAAGCGCCTGTCCACGGTATTGTATCTCAGAACCTGCAAAAAGCTGGTAGCACAGGCAATTGAATCCCCACATTAAGGGCTCTTCATTGATGTATTTGTAGCTTATTTACTCCAGCGCTTTGGGAGGAACAAGCACTTTTGATAGCATAGGTAGTAGTAAGGATTCACATGTTTTTTAAAATGTTGTCGCTGTTTTTCGCACCTCTGTGGTTAATTTTGGTACTGTTTTTGCTGTAGGAATGCCACGCAAACAGGTTAAGATTTAGTGGTTAATGATACGCGCTGATGCTCTGTAGATTTTGGTACACTTTCTACATGTCCGAGTGGCATTAACCACTAAACTCGTACGTACAAAGGACGAGTACGAGCTTAGTAGTGGTGAATGCCATCCAGACACGTAAAAATCTAACAGACTCTACAGACCTTTAGCGCATATCATCAACCTTTTAAATCTTAACCTGTCCGTGTACTACCCATACAGTAGGAACCTAACCACAGCGGTGCTCCCAAAAAAGCGCCAACCTCTAAAAAACATGTGAATCCTTACTAGCTACCCTTGCTCTGACTGTGTTCGTTTCTCCTAAACCGCTTGAGTAAATACACTACAAATACACCGTTGAAGAGCCCTCAATGTGGGGGTTAAATTGCTGCTCAAGGTACTAATTTTTGCTAGGTCCTATCCTGAGGAGATACAATAGTAGTGGGTACATGTGCTTCTTGTAGTAGGGCACTTTTTAGCTTTGTTAGTAGACAAATAGCCCTCATAAAAGGACGAGGTTTATAATCATTTCTTTTTTAATCGGATGGCATCAACCACTAAACTCGAATTTTGTATGATCAAAGATGATGTCTTCAAATTTCAAGTTTTGCTTTTGAGCCTGCCAAAGTAAATTTTAGGTGAGTTGCTGAACTCTCGTCCAAAAGCAAATGGTGGTTTTGCTTTCATACACATATCTTCTTAGTTACTGACTTGAACTTTCGGTAATCACAAATGGGGCATCAGTTGCCAGAATTTAAGCATAGGGCATGCATCACAAATTGCTGGAAAATTGAAAGTTGTTTATCACATATTTGAATAGCACAAAAATTGAAAAATGATCTGACTGGTGGTTTTGTGCACTTTGAGATAATCCTTGCAGTGTACAGATGAGTCAATTCAATACTCTAGAATAGATGTTTGATTACTGATACTCAAGGCAAAAACATATTATACAAGCAAATAGCAAACTTCTCCTCAACTATCAACTATCCACTCATATTGCTGTTTTTTAATTAATTCCAACCTCTCTGTTTGACTTGCAGTATTTATGATGGTTTCATCTAATGTAGTGTGGAACCATTACTCTGAGTGTTACTAACAGGACCTCTGCTTTTTGTAGCCGGTTTCACCCCTTATGATTTCTTACACAGACTTTTTCAGAAAATCTTGCTGGAAAACATTTGCTCCAGGGGTGAACACTGAGATGCTGCACATTATTGGGGATATGTGGGTTTGTTACAAGACTATTACTGTCTCTTGTTTTTCATTGTTTTTGTTTTATTCTTATAAGATAAATGACTGTAAGCTGAGGAGAGGATGGAGGGCATTATTGATCCCCAAGTGAAAGCAAATTAGAAGTAATTTGTCAACACATAACATTTCTTTTTTACATTATCAGTAAATAATTGTAGTAGTTCAAGAGGCTGTGTTGTTTTTCATCTTTTCTTCTTGTTCTGATGTTTGTGTACATTGCACTTTGTGTTATTGAAATCACAGTTTGTTTCTGGGTTTGTTTAAACATGGAGTTGAATTAGCACTAGTATTTACTACAAGTATGAGCATAATGCTCTCTGGACATAGAAATCCTCTTGTTGTAACTTGATTTATCCTTTTTTTGAGTTATTTATTGTGTACACATATGCAAGGCTCACCATATTGATATTAAAATTTCGCCCAATTCCTATTTTTCAGGTTATATCTTACTCTCTTACTCATGTATGATGCTTTCATCAGTCTTGATGCCTGGCTTGCATGTATCGGCTTTTTGTTGATCATAAAGGGATGTATGTTGTCCACTTGTTTTCCGGTCTTGTTGTTACGTCCCCTGACACTTATGTTGTGTAATGTTCCATTTTCCTGTTTGTCATTACTCTTGAGTCATATATATTTCACTATTGTGTTGACGCATTTCACTTTTCATGAGTAGTATCTGAGAGCACCATATCCAGTTTATTATTAGCCAGGCTGAATATCTTAATAAACTCCAGACTGTAACAAAGAGGACTTTCAGGGGGTACTGGGTGGATTTTTGAACTCTACAAAACAGCTTCGCAGATCACCCAACCAGGTCAGTACTATACTATCTAGAACTATTCCAGTCCACATTACAAAAGAAGGCTGCTTGAAACGGATCTAAGTTGTATACCATCCTGTCAAAGCTTGCTTTATCGTCTTTATTCAACTGAAAAAGTGGCATGTTCATGAAATATGGTATGCACAACTTAAACATTCCTACAAGAATGGCTTGAACAGGGCATTAAAATATGGCACACCACACACCTGGTGGTATTTTTTGGGGTTAATCACAAATACACAAAAACCACAAAAATCATGAAAAATAATATGGGATATTTGGTATTAGCTATGGCAAGTTCAATGGGGGCCAGACTGGCTGAAGGAAGCCTACTACCTTAGAGACCCCAATGACTGAATATAAAAAAAATTTCCTTGCATATGAGAACTATTTAGTTATTGTCCATCCAGTGTTTCTGTGTGTAATTGTATATATGACCTCTACAGTATCACATGATGTGAAGCAATGTAGCATATCTTATCATTGATCCTGCCTTCTCTCTTTCTGGGTTCAGGACTTTGTTCTTGTAGACTATTGAACAATGAAATTAAAAATAAAGCTGCAATAAAAACCAATTATCAGATGAATAACATTTGAGTGAAGTCACTTCATCTTTTTTGTATCTTTCCAACATGATTTTCTTTGATGATAAACCAATTTACAAACATGTTTAGCAGTAATTTGCTGAACTTCTAGTTGTGGTTCAATTATGAATATGGAGTATTTTACGTCACTTAAACAATGCTCGTGCTTCCGTCAAATTTGTGCGATATATTTAAAACATTTCAAAATGTTTGTTGCACACATGAAAAATAATTCTCTATTTATTTTTGGACACAACAATTTCAAAGAGGACTATTTTTGCACTCATAGTTTTGGCCTTAGTATTATGGTTGCTTCACAATTTTTTACTGGCACAACTTTATTTCATGCTTACCCAATAATAATTTATTCTCCACTTGATTTTCATTTTTTCCTCACGACATTCATCTTTTGTAATGTTATCCTCTCTGTGCAATGATATTGTTGTAGTGTTATTATGATTTTCTTCACAATTGTATTAGTTTCTTGAAAACTGGCAATCTGTTATGTTATGCTGCCCATTTCACAATATTCACACTACAAATATCAAATGCCAAAAGCCGACAAACATACTAGTTTTGTACAAAGAAGAAACAATTTTATCCGGATTTGCAATAATCTTATTGATACAATTTAATTTTAAGTCAAGACAAACATATTGTGCCAACCGACATAAAATAATAATAAACTAACCGTGGTACTATTGTTGCTGTTACCACCATTTATTTTATATTGTCTTTGTTTTTGATGTAATATTTGTAGTCCTTGTCATCCTTGTCAAGAGTCTCCATCGTGTCATATTTTTGCTTCCACCTTTGCTCCTTTCTATTTTCTTTGTCCTCCTTATGCCATTGTATATGATAACCATTTTGCTGTTGGTATGTTTTGTTTTGTGAAATATGGCTGAGAAGAGAAGGCAAAACAATTACTCCTGTATTCTTTCTTTGTCTTGCTGTAAAGAAGGGGGGTTTCTTTTTCTTGGCGACCTTCTTCTTTCTGCAACCGGTAGTAATAAGAGGTAAGTACAAGTATCATTGTTTACAATAAACCTGATATTTAGGTGTCGTCATCATCATAAGTAGTAGTAGCCAGTAACGATAGAAATAAGGAACTGATTCAGATTGAGAAATTGCAACCATGGACTATTTGTTTCAGGCATCAAATTCAGTTCCAGGCCACCAGATCGGAAACAGTTGCCAGTGGGGTAGGCAGATATACTGTGCGTAAAAGTCTTATGAGTTTGACATTAATTTCAAAAAATTGGATGAAATTACAAAGGGGGACCTGTGGAGTTCGGCCCACACATGCGTGTGATTCCCCAACAACCTTGAATCTCGTTTGTGTGACTTAGAGATGCAAAGTGAAATGCCAGGGGTATTGCATTTTTCGCAGTTGTCAGTCAATGAGTTACGGCAACTAGGCACACTCACTACAGCACACAAAGTTGAACATTGAAGCAAACATCATACAAATGATGTTGAACCATTGCCCTCTCTATGTTGTTGGTAAGAGATTGTATATTCCCCACTGGAAACGCACTACACATTCATCTAGAATATAGAATGACATCAAAAAGGTTGTCATAATAATAATATTTTCCTGGATTTCCCCAACCTGTGTTTTGTCATGAAACTTGAATTTGGAGACTGATACCCTAGTTCCAAATAAACAGTTCAGGTTTCAATCATTAATTTACATTCAAATTCACTACGTGTATGATCAATTCAATCAGAAAAAAAAACTTTGTTGTTGCATCACTTTTCCTCTCCTTCTGAGAACGCGTTCAATTCTTTTGGTGACACACTCTTGCACTGCAATTGCAGACAACGAAAAGGCAAAAGAACAGAAAATAGCATACTTTCTTCCTAAAAACGGTTCCGTCATGAGAGTTTTTTGATCACCGCTCTTGTACTCTGTCCTCCGATGTGTTGTGTGATGATACTCTCGCCCCCGAGATATCTTTTGATTTGTGCATCGCTGCCGACAAACAGAACTGATATCCAATAATATGGAGTCAAACAAGGATCAACGTACTCCATACTCTGGCAAAAAACACAAATATGTATGCCGCGTTGCAAACCGGTATTGCTGTTATGACAGATTCATGTCATACTGTTGTTCTTGGCTATTGTCGTGGCTATTGTCGTGGACAATGGTACTTGGAGCCTTCCCAAATCCTTCTGGGAGAGCATCGGGCGGGAGAAGCTTCAGTGTGTGCATCGTAATGATCTTGACCATCGCCAAGTGATGGATGGCATGATGGGCTACAAATCCGAGTTCACGTTCGACGGTGCTGGACAACAAGAATTCATCTGCTGCAGGATCCCCCGAAAGCATAAAGCAAGCCAGAACCTTGCCGTTCTTTTCGTCATCTTCCGTGTCGTCGACATCAATATCAACGATCGGGGAAGATTGTATTGCGTCGATTCCCTCTCGAAACGGTTGTATCACTCGTCGAATTCTTGCTTCGGCTTCGTCCATATCATGCTCATCGGATTCACCCCTAACCCGAAGGTCGTAATGGATCTCCGGCTTGAACCCGTCCTCGTCGTCGTTTCCCTCTTCCTCGGCTTCGATGATGTGTGCTACGCGTTCCATGTGATCCATGCTGTGACGAAAATGCTGTCCAACGGACGCTCCGACGACGGGGCACATTTTTGCGAAACCGACACCGGCTTGATTTGGTCCCAATTCTTTTCGGAGAGCACCGATCAGGTCTAATTTTTGCCCCAAGACGCCAACGTTGGCTTGCAAAAGGGCCGTTCGGCGATGGAGCGTTGGACGATGGAGCGTTCTCCCGACTGCGGAGGAAAGCGACATGATTGTTGACTCACTCTTATGGTACACTTGAATTCTACTCGTTGAATGTCATATGGACGCCCACCGACAGTCAGCAATCATTCTTTTTTAGAATTGATTCGTTTCGTGACAGCTGTTGTCAACGACAAAGATGCACAAAGCGAATTGTTCCAAGGTGCGGGGATTATGGGTACAAGTATCTTACGAATACGTAAGTCTTACCTACCGTATACCTTATTCAATACTCCGTACGAACCTGGTAGTAAAAATTGTTCTTATTGCTTATTTTTTCATTCTCTCATTCATGATGAAACCGCCATGATGATGATTTACCAGAAATTTTACGACTCGGGGATGTGAGACAAGTGGGGTTCGTGGGGATTTTTTTAACGAGAAGGCCGAATGAATCTCAGCCAATCCCCGATCCTATTGTCACATAAGGCAAGCCCGCCTGCCTCGGGCAATACAATTTTTAAAATTGTATTTTTCGAATTTTTTTTTGAAGCCGAGCCCGAAACTGTTGTTTGTTCGTTGTTCGTTGTTCGTCGTTTCATGGTCCACCATAATATCACGATGATATGGCCGCCAACGCGCCGCATCCCCAAGCTTTCAGCAATTACACCACAAATATACTCCATTCAAGCGCAGTTTTACTGCAAACCTAGGAAAGATGACAACGATGACAAGGAATTCACTCGTGTGCACGCTTTTGTTGTTGATTGAGAGACTACATGTTGTTTACGGTCAAGGTGGTTGTGGATTTTGTCAGGGTGGAACCTTGAGTAATCCGAATGAATTGATTGCTCTATCATCTCCCCATCAAGTCCACTCCTGTTTGGAATGGCAAGAAAGAAACAGTTTGACCGAAAATTTCAACGATGAAACATGTGATTTTCTTGGTCCATTTTATGAAGCCATCTGCGGCTGTTCCAACATGCCACCAAATTTCTACCAATGCGATCTTTGTGGATCCCCAGACATGGTCTTCAACAACCCGTCGAAAGGACTCCTGATTCCAAAGTCGAATTCGGCCCAAATAATGTGTGGTGCTGTCCATACTGGTGTTTACAGGGGAGCTGTTTCTCCCAATGACTGCCAACTTCTAAAAGGCATCGTAGATTACTGTGGTGGGTGCATACCCGCAACGGAAGGAGCAGAGGAAGGCACCGAACGTTCTCCCACGTTGTCGCCCACTATCGAATCATTCGTTTCGATTGTCGGAACAGGCGAACCATCTTCTGCTCCGACAGCAACGCCATCCATTTTCCCCACCGCGACTCACTCCGACGAGCCATCTGTTTCACCAACCGAAGAGCCAACCATTGCTCCAACCGAAAAGTTCGTGAGTCGCCATATCAACCGCGAAATCTTAATCGAATTTGTAAATCTATCAGAGAGATCAAGAACTTGCGATCTTTGTCCCCCCACGGGTACCCTGTCGGCACCCGACAAGGTTGTAACTATGGTAAACATCAACAATCAGATTGTCACACAAACATGTGGTGCCCTTTTGTGGGATACTCGAGCAGGACGCAATGATATCGACGACGCGGGATGTTCGTTCCTCCAATCGTTTTTTGGAGCCATTTGTGGGTGCAGCACATTCACTCCGTTTTCGGACGAAACCGGGCAAACAGTGATCGGAACCACAGCTAGCACCGGTCATTGCAAGTTGTGCGAAAACCCGACCCACGTGTTTCAGAGACCTAACGATTCGTTACGAATTCCGGGATCCAATACTACGCAAATCACGTGCGGCGGTATATTTGCCGGAGCTAAAAATGGTGCTGTCAGTGCCAACGAATGCGAAATCTTGTCGAGTCTCGCCGACGCTTGTGGAGGATGTGGCGATATTCAGTCTGGCCTGCTTCAGCCGAGGTTTTATCAAGGGTCCCAGTCTCAGAAACAAGTAAGTATTACCCACAGTATGATGCGAGTCGAATCGCATTCCACACCAGCGACATCTGTACTATTCATCGATCGATGTCTACTCGCGTCTTTCAGCATCTAATGCTATGCTTCGTTTTTACCGTACACAGGAGTGCATCGATTGTCTCGATGACAACGACAGTTCGATCTATATCTACAAAGATTTTGGGGAGTCTGGCACAACGTTTCACAAAGCTCTTTCTGCCCCACGCCATTGCGATCCAAGGAGCCGCAGACACGAAAGGCAATATGCGTTGGGTTATATCGGACGGCAACAAAGCGAGAGAAATGACGACTGCCCTAGGCTTCTCTACCCCGAGCTGGAAGGATGTGTCTTGGCACCAATCAGCTCGTTCGATGAGCTGTTGAGGATTCAATCTGTCATTCCTCCAGAAAAGGCTGCATACACAGCCGTTCACAAAGACAAACTTCAGCTCAAAAAGGAGGCCGAGGAGTGTTACAGCACCACGAAGAGTAATGCCCATGAAGATGTTTCCTTTGAAGTCTCTGGCAGTGGGGTATCTCGACGTATCTCGAGTGAAAACTGCCGGGTAGAAAATTGGATGGAAGGCCTGAAGTTTGGCTATAATCACGATGAAGACGAATACGTTGCAAAATCCACAAATACAGCTAATGAAATCCTCGACACATGCCAATCACTAAAAGTCGGTTGGACAAACTACAACACAGGCACAGACGTGCCCCAAAATCTATGGAACAATGGTCAACTCTCCTATTGCAACCGAGGACCCAGTCAGGAAGCTGGTGCTGTTTGGGCGGTCGAGCCAACCGGGCAAAATTACGGTGACTTGAGAGATGTTAGCACGAATTGGATGTTGCCAGGAGCTGTTTATAAATGTTGTAAAACAATATACAGTTGTTTTGGAGATAGAGATTGAACGCGATGCCTTTGCCTTCTTGGCATTAGGTACCAACTCGGTTTTCCGATCTGATGCATTACGTCCCGCTCCAAAACAATGTATCGGCCAGTATTATTACACTGTAAGCTATAATTTTATGGTATTTGACGAGAAAAGTTAAAACGCAATGATTATGGATCTGCTCCAAAATCGTTGAACAACGACTCAAACCGCATAGTGTTGAACGCAAAGCTTTGGTTATTTCAATCCATTTTTGAAACAGTGATATGCTGCACAATCCATTTTTGAAACAGTGATGTGCTGCAAATGGAGCCGGTTGGCTCATTCGTCGATTGTGAAGAACATGCCAAATTTAGACTCGTCAAAAAGTTGGAACAATCCCAACATACAGCATCACCGAAATTATTTAGTTACATATGCTCCCGCTCGTTACTGGAAATTTAAATCGAAAGATCATACGCGAAACAAGATGCTCGCTGCCGATCCCATCAAATTTCTGAATCCATTTGTAGTAGTATTTAATCGTCCTTGGCTAAAATTTGCAGCCGCTGGGAGGAAAATCCGAGGTAAAGCCTACCCCGAGTTTCCCATCCTAATCGATCAAGCCTATCCATCAGGGAAATCATTGACATCTGGGAAGAGGGATCCCCGATCCGCTTTTCTATCAAGTCATTCTCGAGTGGATGGGTTTCAAACAAACAAAGGACCTGGTTCAGTGTTCTAAACGTGCGCGACGAAGAAAGAAAAAATAAGAAATAAGAAATGATGAACAAGACAGAAAGAATAACATCTGCAAAGGTGTTTGTGTCGAACAGAACGCAGTGTGACATACCTTTGTATCAAATCAGTATTTGATTGCTTTTCGCTGCTTTTCCTTTGTTGCGCATTGTTCGAAAGCATCCGTTGCAACAAAAGGGCATGAATATATGCTTGTAGTTCGTCACGTATCGTCGCTCCGATCTGTAAGCAAACGTAGACGATTTCCGTGTCATCGTATCCAATCACGTACATAAGACTGCTCATTTCGACAGCACCATCGTCCTTGTTGTCGTCTGACTTAGAGCGATAAATCGAACAGTCTTGTAGTCTTTCCCAATTCATCGACCTCGACACACAAGTTAGCGGAAAGAGCAGGTACCATGTCGATGAAAACAAAGACTCCTGAACAATTTCCGGAGATTCCATGTTGTGAATGGATTCCAATAACTCAGGTGAAATATCATCCGATTCTCGCCCCTCTTGTATTTGGTTGGCCATGACATCGATCGCTTTTCGAAAGAGAACACGCGTTCGTTCTGGATTGAGTGTCGTCAATTTCAACAACTTGACTGCCTTGTAGTTGGCCCAGACGTGGATTGCAGTCAGGATTCCGAACAAAAGCCAGGTCCAAAGGAAGGGATTGTTTTGACCGTACTTCTCCAAGAGCTTCGCGACCCACACACCGCCTATCATCCCGAGCAAACTCACCAGGGTTTCTTGTGTCGATTCCTTGGCGGTCAAATCAGCAACATTCCCCCCGTCTTTCGCAAAGTGTTGTGTGATGTGTCCCTTGGTAGCTCCGGCAGTGATCCCACAAATCGTTTTCCCGATCGTACTCAATCCCAAAATCCAAACCGAGCCGTCCGGACCAAAGTATGGCGCAATCATATCGAGTGTCAGAGCAATATCGTTGATCACATCGGCAAGCAACAATCGGAACTCTTTGGCATGGGAATCGAAATACGGTGAAGCGACGTAGGAATAGACTAGCCCCCCAATCATGCCCGTTCCATCTCGCAACGCCCAGCTCAAAGCAGCAGACAACGCAGTGGCTTCGGCATTCCCAACTCCAGCGGCTTCGAATACAGCCTTCGCCGACACGACTCCTCTCCAGTACGAACACAATCCCTGCAACCCGTCATAAATCTGATACGGTAGATAGGTATCGGAAACCGAGTGGGGATATCCGAGTGGCAAAAATAGCTTTTTTAAAACCTTGAGGGGAGAGCGAAACACATCACCCTGGTTCTGTCGACAAAGCCGACAGGAGACGGTCGGCAAGGAAGGCGAAGCGTTGCCGTCGTTCTTGGATGCTACCGGTATTTGTAACGAGTATTCGCGTATTGGACGTTGTTCCCTCGCTAACGATGAGGAATCTTTATTTGAGGACAACGGGTCCTCTTCGTATTCCAGGACTGTCACCTTCATGTTGCACTTGATTCAAATTGTATGCTACTTGCGTTTTCGTCGATGCTTCGTAACCATAATCTTTCCGTGCCAGAATCCAGAATCCAGAATTCATTTTCGCCTGGGCTTCCCTGTCTGTGAGACGTGTCAGATGCCGATTTCGTAACGAGTGAGATCTTTCTTTTGACTACGGTACCGGTACGAAACTATGTGTACGGTACGGTACGGTACGAACGGGTAAACTCTTACTACGACGCATCGGATAAAATTGAGAAAGTAGGAATGGTACAAATTCTATGGTGTGCTTCTTCTGTCCCTCAGTCTGGGATTGAGAACACAACTGACTTGCTAAGAAAAAATGACTTACTATAAAGAGATTAATGGAAACCCTCAATAACCGTCATTGGCTGTATTGTATTCATTGAAAAGGTATAGCGGGAAATTACACTAAGAATTGTGTCTGTTAATTTGTGTTAATTTGTCTTACTACGCGTGGGATAACAATTGAGAATCGCAAAAATTAACACAAATTAACAGACACAATTCGCAACGTGATTTCCCGTGATACCTTTTCAATTTTTCCTGTGGTATCTGTTCACTGGATACAATACCGCCAATGACGTTCATTTGGGGATTTCAGTAATCTCTGTATAGGAAGTCATTTTTTAGTGAGTCATTATGTTGTGAATTGTGTCCTCAATCCCTGAAGAAGCATACAGTAGAATTTGTACGCTTTGTACTCTCTCAATTGTTATCCGATGGGTAGTAATTTGTGTTGGTACTATGTGATAGTAACCGTACAAGTACTTGTACTCGTTTGTACACTACATGTTGAAATCAGTAGCTTCATTGCCGTAGGTGAGCTATGAAAGCTTAAAGAATAGTAATAATCCTATTGGTTAGATACAAGTAATAAAGTATGAGATGCTCATGCCTCCGATGCATATTGTTGGATGTGTAGTGGGGTTTCATCATGGAGCCTCAACATTGTTGATTGTGATCTGATTGGCTGATATCTTTCACGAAGAAGCAACCAGGTGTCAATCATGTGTTGGCAGGTGTGTCATTGGTGAAACTTGCCCGCTGCACATTTTTCACCCCCTATTGGTAGTCAGACAAGTCGGTCATGCGTGGACATATTTTCAGCACTACACGCTACACCCTAAAAGGCTCGTACGGTTCACAGTTGCCCCAAATTGCGCGTGCGGTACGATGCAGCAGGGGTTATACCTGTTGTTTGAACACCAAAATTGGAGTCTGAAAGAATTCAAAAATAAAAAAAATTATCCTATTGACTAGAGCAAACAAAAATAGGTGGTAGGTACTACTGGTGGTACGAGTAAGAAGTTTATGCGTTAATTTCAACACATTTTTTTACAGGTTATGAGCTGCTACTTTTGAGTGGTGTTTCGTGTGTAATGAAAAAATTAATGAAATATCCACCTGTTACGGCTGGCTTATCTCCACTAATAAGCTCAGATAAAGGTTGGTACTACAGATATAGAATCCTGGGAATAAGGAATTTGTCCATACACAACAATTTTTTACAAAATTGTCCACTTCCTACAATTGAAATGCGGGTTTCACACAATTTTTCAGCAATTCAACCGATACTCAGCGATTCAACCGATACGTTGATTGATACATTTTTTTCCGCTCTTGATTATGTTACTCCTCAACAAGTGGCTTGTTTGCTCGTCTCTGCTAGAGGACGACAAAGACGAAGATGAAAGGTGGGATGAAAGGCCCCAAAGAGATAGGAGAACACCAAGGATAGTCTTTCATCAGTTTTGTCCGTCCCCCTTTATGTACCTCTTCAGGTCTGGTAATGATCAAACCCTTCTCAACTACTGTGGTGTTGGCCACAAGATATTTGGAGAGCTTCTAGGTCTCTTTAAACCCATATTTGATAGGTTTACAGTTCATAAATACATGGGACATATCCATAAGTGAAAGGTCAACAACGGATTACTTAAAGGAAGGAAGCACAAAGTAAATGCAACCTGTTGTCTTGGGCTAGTACTTCATTGGTCTTGTACACAAGGCTCTTCTGTTGCAAGATCTTTTTCACTGGCATTTGGACTTACATCTTCTGTTGTGTACAAATGGTTGCAGTTCTCACGAAAAGTTCTGCTGATGGCATTACAGAACCACCCAAAGGCAAAGGTTACAGCTCCAACTGAGCAAGAGATCAATGAATACATCAGTGCAATTGGTGCCAAATATCCTGTACTTCAGCAACATCGGGTCTGGGGTACAGCTGACAGACTTAAATTTGAAATCCAACAGTCTGGTGATTGGTCGGAACAGAATCAGTTTTACAATGGTTGGGCCGCTGATACTTTGTTTGTCAACAGTGTATTTGTCTTTGCGCCTGATGGGAAAATTGGCATAGTCACTTTCAACTGTCCCAGTAATTGGCATGACAGTACAATTTGTGATTATGGTATTTATGAGAAAATGGAATACATGTTCATTAAGTACCGTGGAAAAGTCTGAGTCGACTCTGCCTTCAAGCTTGTGGGGAAAGAATTCCTCATCCAGAGCTCCCAACAAGATCCAGACACTGCCAAGGCTCTCATGTTGAACAGAGAGACAATATCCCTTTGATAGTTATCAGAGTGGGGAATGTGAATGATCCAAGGGCGGTTTCTGCAATTGAAAGAGAAGCTCCGATATGACAAACTTGGAGATAGGAAGGTCATTGTGCACTTGGTGATTCTTCTGTACAATTACCAAACCAGTATGATTGGTCACACCCAGATCCTTAATGTCTTCATGCATTACTTCTCTTATGCCAACAAGCCACCGGAAGATGCCACTGGCATGTTTGCCCTTGTGCGTTGAGCTGTTGAGTTGAAGCTGTTGAGGAATAGAGTTGATTCCTAAGCCATTGAGCCAACCAAGCCATTGGATGTTGCACTTTGACTTATGTTGAAAGTTGGACTTAAGGTTCAATGGAAGTTTTGCTTTTGGATTCTGCTTTGGACTTTGTTTTGGATGATTGAGTAGATTGTTGGATCGATTCATTGGAGTAGATTGTTGATTGGACTTGGAGAGAATCAATTGACCAATTTGGACTTAGAGGATCGGATCAATCAATTTAGACTTAGAAGATTGGATCAATCCATTTGGACTTAGACTTAGATTCACCATGGTTGACTGAATTAGATTCCAAAGTTATTCACCATGGTCAATTAGATTGCAAAGTTATTCAGACATAGCTTTCACTGTAGATTTGGACATAACTTTTGCTTTTGCTAAGTTTTGGAATTACGAGCTTGGAGAGCTTGGAGGACCGAGATTGGAGTGAGCTATTGTTTAGGAGTAGTTTCAATCCATCTGGAGTAGTTTCGCTTTTGGTGTTCGGGTTTGGGTTCATAAAAACCGCATGGCTCCTTAAGAGGGATTCAACCCAGCGCCGGTTGAAGTTAATCCCATCAATTCTTTCATACTTGGACGTGTGAGTAAAATTACATCTATGTGTTTCGATACATGGACATGGGAATCGTTGGGAATTGTTGGCAGGTGTGTGTGCTTGCATACATGGACGTGGGAATTTTTTATTCCAATCGATTTGATTCTGATCAATTTCAGACTTTCATGTACCAACTTCACAATTTTGCACAAGTTCTTTAGGTTTGTTAATTCATTATTTGTTTTCTTTGCAACTTGCAAAGCTCATAATTTGTTTTCTTGCAAAACCAAAAGCAATCATCTACGTGTTAACTTCGAATCTACTTATCTTTGAATTATATCTTTCTAAGTTTGCTAAACTTGACAATTGACCATGGTGATAAAGCTGAGATTCAAAGTCGACAATCCGTGCTGGGTGGAGGTGGATATTGACCCAAGTCCATATCCAGTTCATTGTCAAGAGTCTGGTGTCATCACTTGATCCACGTCAAAACCCAACCATCAAAGACAAAGCCCTCTCTATCCTAGATTCCATCTCTTCTCAAGTGAAGTGGGTCGAGCCTTCCCTTGAAACCGAAGCTGACCCAAACACACCACTACCTGTTGCAATTAAAGAGGAACCAATGCCTTAAGATTCTGCTTCCGCTTCATTGGTGTTCGCTTCCTTGTTCTTTGCATTGGGCACAAGCGGATTTGCAAATAAGGTGGCAATGTTGACAAGGATTGACGTGATGGTTCTAATGTGCTCGGCTCTATCTTCCCGGTCTCGTTCTCTTTCCTCCCGGTCATGTTCTCTTTGACTTCAGTGATCTTCCCTATCAATCTCCAAAGTTTACCTCAATAAGGATACAATTTCCTCCACTCTGTACCTTGCATATGATCTCTTGATGGGGAAGGCAATCAGTACCAGTACATTGCGTTCAGCTTGTGTCAGTTGAGTTGGTTGCAAAGGTTGGTGAAGAGGGGGAATGTTGTCATCTGAAACGTCAACAACAAGGCCATCATCATCACCACTACAATTAGAATTCCTGTAACCTTCTTGCAAATCAAACTCATCATCGCTGCAATTGCCAACATGTACCCTATCACCAATCAACTTCTTGATCCTCTTCACCAACTTCACCTCCTTGGGGAAATTTGGATTGCCAGTAGGGATTTGTCTACGATAGAGATTTGTGTATTTCCGGCAAAGGTTATGAGCATTCCTGTTGGATTCAGGAAAGCGGTCTTTATGAATTGAGGCAACTTCATCCCATTCATCGGGACTAATGGGAAGGAGTTCTTTGACAGTGTTGAGCAGTTGGAGAAGTTTCGCTCGGCTATAGTTGCTGGCGCCGGACTTTTGTCCTCCTCCTTTGGCTGGGGGCATGCTGATGGTGATGGTACAAACATTATGTCTGGATTCGAATGATACGTATCTCCTCCTCCTTGTCACAGATCAACTATAGATAAAGCATGCAGACAAAGCATTATAAACTCTTTTCGGATGCGTTGGAAAATTCTGTAGTGTAATCAGCCATACTAATTGACGATCCGTTGGGTGTAGGACTAGTAGTCCGTTGGGTGGGTATACGGGAATGAGAAAACATCAATCCTGCATTCCCATGAGATTTAGTAGGTCAAAGAGCTATAAACCGTTTCTGGAGAGGGGGGGGGCAAACTGGATTTTAGGTCAAAAAGTCCTAAAGAATAACCCTTTTAGGCCTATTCCAATTTAGGATTTAGGTCTCTGGGTATTTCGGGAAGGACCCAATATTGTTACTTCTACCGGTACTAATTTGAAACCTTTTAGACAGTGACATTTCTCAGGCGAGATTCTCATCTAATCAACAGGAATTTTGTAGTAAGATCTTACCGTATGATCGATCCCTGCTGCATTGAATACGGTATCCATGCATTTTTCCATGCCCATTGGAAGACGAAGAAACCTGTCATCGTGAATCGGCGCCACCATCATTTCAAGCATACTCAATACCGGAAAACCGCAGTAATTGTAAAGTGCTTTAGAAAAGAACATTTTACAATCATGACACTTATCGACACCATAAAGCTCCCATTTTCCTTCCTACCGGCGGCAGTTGTTGCCGTCCTCATCTCGTCTCTGTGGTTTGCGACCGGCGGCGAATCCATGGCGTCGAATTACACTCCCGATAAACGGAGGAAATGCGCCGTGCTGATCACCGGTGCCAGTCGGGGAATCGGGAAGACGGTTGCATTGCAGCTGTCGTCCTTGGGATACACAGTTTTTGGAAACGTGCGTTCGCAATCTTCGTTCGACGAACTCATGGCGAGGAACGACGACGCGGAACGATCGACCGATACCGCGGGAACAATTATTCCCCTGAAATTCGATGTGACCGACGACGAGGGAATCGGTGCGGCTGTCACGAAGGTCAACACTGTGTGCGGAGAAGCGGGTTTGGATTTCATTGGCATTGTGAACAACGCCGCAATCAATCCAGAGGGAGAGGACATCAGCAAATCCTTTCTCGACGAAAATACCAAGTATCCCGACAACGTACTATCGGATAGTAAAACCGTGATGAGAGTGATGGACACGAATGTTATTGGTTGCTTTCGCGTAACAAGGTCTTTCCTGCCCTTGCTGACAAAAGAGAAAGGCAGAGTTATTCTCGTCGGGAGTTACTTTGGAACACTAGCCGGACCACTCGGTTTGCCTCATCTAGCGTACGAATCATCGAAACACGCCCTGGAGGGTCTAGCAGACGGTCTCCGAAGAGGACTGAAAGACGAAGGCATTCAAGTCAGTCTCATCAAACCGGGAAACATCGATACGGATATGAATCCTTTGGGTGACAAGGTATCTCCCCAAGAGGTTTCTCGAGATATCCTTGCTGCGTTGGAAGCGAAAAAGCCAAAAGCCAGATATTATCCAGGGACAGTAAAGGGAATCCCCGCTAGGATATTGTGTGCAATCTTTGGTCTTTTACCATCGTCGATGACTGACAAACTTTTGTAATAGGGGTTTCATGGATTGAGGATGGATACGGTACTCCGCAAATGTTAACGAAAGTCATATTGTTAAAAAGCCACATTATCCTACCTTAGAAAACACTCATCAATACATGCAATGTATCATACGGTAGCATTGAATATCTCGTCATGCACCCACAAACAGTGAAATGTTAGAGAAAAACATTGATGCCAGAGTTGACAGTATGATCACAACTTCCCGGATGCACAACATAATCAATACAGCGTTGCTATATATTATACTTGCTGTCCTCGCATTCATTCAAACGAAGGTAAGGCATGCCTCCACTTATGCATTCTATCTGCACCTCAATACAATGTGCACGTAGAAAACCATTTGCAGAATTGCAAAAATCAAGGTCAAAATTCGAATTGTGCACATTCGATTGTGCTACACGTAGGTCCTAACACTACTTTCTGTCAAAGCACAGGGCAAACTACGATATTTCCCAAATGTGTACACGGGAGTTATTGCTTGACGTGTAACTTAAACTTGTAGGTTGCGAGTGTAACCAGCACTACTAATCGTGTGATCAATTTCGCACTTGCTACAGTTGAAAGAACAAGCTTCGTGGACAAACTTTTCTTGTGATTATATCTGCTTCTGTAGTGGGGAATGCCCGCTAAATATTGGTGGTCCTATTACTAGGACCAATCTGGTGATTTCGACTGCTCTTACTAAGTTCAATCTCGATTCACTGGATTTGGTAATAGTTAGCTGTGGTGCGGACAAGACGGCGAGGAATGGGCGTTTGCTGGAGAAGAAGTTGTCCCGTTCTTGAAAAACTTTCGAGTCGTGGTCCGTCTCGATTTTTCCATTGCATTCCTTGTATCGTACCGGTACGGTACATACCGGTAGGGCAAGAGCCTCAAAATAAGTTTCTAAAATTTGCATCGGCCTGGGCCCCTGTCAAAAATTTGGCTATTATTGCTACTGGGCCTGACCACATGTGTTTTACCCGCTGTTTATGTTCCACTGGACCTCAGTGTTGGTTTGCGGAGCCTCATGATAGATTCCTCTCCTATGTAAACGTAACTGTCTTTAATTGATCTTTATATCAATATTCAATTCCATACGTACGCCAATACTTTATATTCCCCGTATCTTTGTCGGTCATTTATCTTCTTCGAAAATAACGCTCCGATCGCCATTCATCCATTTATTTTCCTTATCTTGTTTTCCTTTATCACCCCAAAATATTTACCGACAATCAATGTACACCCAATACTTCATGACAACGAACATTTACACTTACGATCCCTTTCATTACGTCTACTTTGTGTTTCAGAGCTTCTGTCTTTACCCCAACCTTCCCCTTTCTATCCTGTTTGGCCATGTCTTCATCGAAACGCAATGGTTCCAGTACGTGATTCCTTGTTATATTTGCCGTTCATTATTGATTACATTTACACTTTCTTCGATCACATAACTCACTTCTGTTTCTTTCATGATTCATCTTATCCATAACAGGAACAATATTCATGGACTCATCACACAAAATATTGGATTTTCTATTTTCTAATGCACTTATTAGGTGGTGACACACTAACTATTACAGATAACTCACTTCTGTTTCTTTCATGATTCATCGTATCCATAACAGGAACAATATTCATGGACCAATCAAACAAAATATTGGATTTTCTATTTTCTAATTACAAATAAGTGTGTATTTTTCATCCAAATCCCTTACAGTAATGCACTTGTTATTAGGTGGTGACACACTAACTATTACAGATAACTCACTTCTGTTTCTTTCATGATTCATCTTATCCATAACAGGAACAATATTCATGGTTCAATCACACAAAATATCTGATTTTGGAATTTTTAATTGCAAATAAGTGTGCTGTTTATGTGCTACTGGTATTAGTAGTAGTAGTAGTACTACTACTAGTTCTACTTGGTAGTTACTTGATGGTCTGTCATGTTTCCGTTTTAGTACAAAAATTGTGTACAAAGCTACTGCCGTATATTTCTATGTAAATATATTACTAGAAATTATCTAGTACGAAAATGATGTAGAAAGCTACTGCCGTGGATTTCTACTCAAATTCGTTACCAGAAATTATCTAGTACGAAAATTGTGTAGAAAACAACTTCTGTGGATTTTTACGCAAATTCGTTACCAGAAATTATCTAGTACAAAAATGGTGTAGGAAGCTACTGCTGTAGATATCTACGCAAATTCGTTACTAGAAATTATCTAGTACCAAAATTGTGGAGGAAGCTACTGCTGTAAATTTCTACGTAAATTCGTTACCAGAAAATATCTGGTACAAAAATCATGTAGAAATCTACGCTCGTAGAAACCTACAAGAATTCAATACAAGGAATTATTTAGTACAAGAAGCATGTAGAAATCTACTGTCGTAGAATGCTACGCAAATTCAATACCAGTAAGTATCTGGTACAAAAATTGTGTAGAAGTCTTCTCTCGTAGAAACCTACACGAATTCAATACCAGAAATTATCTAGTACAAAAAGCGTGTAGAAATCTACTGTCGTAGAATACTACGCAAATTCAATACCAGTAAGTGTCTGGTATGAAAATTGTGTAGAAATCTACGCTCGTAGAAACCTACAAGAATTCAATACCAGAAATTATATAGTACAAAAAGCGTGTAGAAAGCTACTTTCGTAGAATGCTACGCAAATTCAATACCAGTAAGTATCTGGTACGAAAATCGTGTAGAAATCTACGCCCGTAGAAACCTACAAGAATTCAATACCAGAAATTATCTAGTACAAAAAGCGTGTAGAAATCTACTGTCGTAGAATACTATGCAAATTCAATACCAGTAAGTATCTGGTACAAAAATCGTGTAGAAATCTACGCTCGTAGAAACCTACGCAAATTCAATACCAGGAATTACCTAGTACAAAAACCGTGTCGAAATCTACACAAGTTGAAGTATGGATTCTTTTTTTTTCTTCGAACAGCGAAAAATACACAGGAGCGAAAAGTATTTTTTTTACACACACACACACACAGTACGAACACACACACACACACAGTGAAAAGTAAAAAAAACTCACACACACACACACACAGTGTGAATTTACAGTGTGATTTTACAGTGTGAATTTACAGTGTGATTTTTTTTGTCGGGAGGCAACAAATACTCTTTCCCTTCATAATCTTACCTCGACTTATCAAGAGCAGAGTTGCTTTACCGTACTTGTACGATTGGCACTCCGTCCAAGAACGTGGAATCCCACCGAAGTGACTTAATAGCATTAGGCAGGCTGATTCAGGCTCGAGATATTTTAGTGCGAAGTAACTGCCTTGTACTGCAGGACAATAGAGTGCATCGGACAACTGATTAGTCGCTGGAAAGATATTCTTGTTCGGATTCGCGACCCAAACATAGACATCTTGAAAGCACAAAATCTGCATCCCTTGCATATCTATATCAACAGGAACAAGATCCAGTTTTTTGTTACATAGGAGTAAGATTTCTTCAAATCAACGGCAGCAGGAGCAACAACAACGAATCATTGGCAAACGGTACTAATTGGTAAACGGCAACAAGGAATGAATTTGCCGTTGAGGTGCGAACAAATTTGAAACATTATTCTAACAATGCTGTTCTGTTATTATTCCTTTTTATCCCAGGAAAAAGAGGTACGCGGGAGGTGACGAAGCGTTTTCCCTGGAGCATCGGAACATCCGGCCAGAACAAGAATCGGAACAATGGTGGATCGTTTTCCCATCTCTTGACGGTGGTGCTGGAACGAATCGCCGGCAAAACCAAATCAACAAGAGCAATACTGATTTTGGCAACAGCAAGAGCAGCTATGATTGGTGACAGCAAGCAGCAACCGCTACTATTTACTCTACATCAATAGACACTCACTCATTTTGCTCAGTTATTATTATTGTTATAGGATATGTCAACAAATTGTTGGCAAAAACGAATTGTCGAACAACAACAGCAACGTCGGTAATGGTTGACAAATCGGCCACAGCTAGAGCAATAACAAGAGCAACGGCAGTCGTTGGCACCACGGATTCATTGACACCGCAACAGCAACAGCAACAGCAGCAGCAATCCGCCACAGCAAGAGAAACTGCAATAGCAAGAGCAACCTCCTCCAACAACACCAGCGCTCCCCCTCCAAACGGTGCTCATCCTCTGGTTCGTCCGATCCTTCTTAAGTTAATTCATCAGATCTAGTAGCCACACCATACCATAATAGTCAGTGAACCTCTGTAACCAAAAGCCTAAACCTTAAAAACATTTTGAAACAAAAAGTCACAATAGCCGTCAACCTACCGGTATTTTGCCGAGTCCATTTCTGTCAGTCGTGGTTTTCGGAACGTATTATCAGGTCCCTTTCTGTCAGTCGTGGTTTTTGAAACCTATTATCAGGTCCATTTTTGTCAGTCGTGCTATTTGGAACCTATTATCAGATCTATTTCTGTCAGTTGTGGTTTTTGGAACCTATTATCAGGTCCATTTTTGTCAGTCACGCTATTTGGAACCTATTATCAGGTCCATTTCTGTCAGTCGTGGTTTTGGGAACCTGTTATCAGGTTCATTTTTGTCAGTCACGCTATTTGGAAAAAAAATTTGGATGATTTTTTTTCGGAGAGATAACTTTCTGTCGTGCTATTCAGAACCTATTGTCAGGTCCAATTATGTCAGTCGTGCTATTCAGAACCTATTGTCAGGACCAATTATGCCAGTTGTGCTATTTAGAACCTATTGTCAGGTCCAATTATGTCAGTTGCGCTATTATATTTTTTTTCTCTTCCTCTTCCACTACTCACACACATATTACCTACCTATCTGGTATTATCGCAATTGTATTCAATGAATGCCAGGTCAAATCATGTCATCTACCCAACCAAACAACGTCAGCAATCTTCCGCGGAGCATTATATCGCAACAAAAACAAAATATTGCATCTACCAGTGGGTCCGGTCTTGTCTCAAACCCGAAAGTAGTTTTCGTTAATTGTCATACAAGAAGCTTATCCAAGCATGTGTCTTCCAATAAGGAAAAAAAACTCAACACGACATTACATGGATCTGGCCTCCTTTGCAGCAGAAGTAATAAAGATCCACAAAGAGGACATGTCACACTCAAAAAAAATTCAAAAAACAATATCGCTAACCGTAAGAATACTGAGACCTGGAATTCATTTTGGAAACAAGCTGGGCACCTTGAGAACAAGAAAAAAAGGAGTGGTGGTCAGTTTTGGAGGGAGTCTCAATTGTCCCTCTGCAGTATTGCGGAAGTAAATGTGAATTCCAACGATATGGATATTGAAAATGAGCAAGTGGAATCGGTCATCCTCAAGCTTGGAAAAGAGTCCCAGATGAATATTCTAGACAATGGTCCACAATACGACGATGAATATGACAATGTTCCACTAATCAGATTGTTGAACGAGCTCTAATTAAATTGCTGTTATCACATTTTGGATTGCTCTCCGGAACAAAAACTTGTTTTCATTAACCTAATTGACCGTCAAGGTGACCGTCGAATTGATTTTTTTGGAACATTAGGTACTGCTGCACCATTCCTTTTATGTTTCTTTAAAGAGTATTCTGTCAGAATTGGATTTGTTAGTCCTTCATCATTGTAGTTTCTTCCGAGTCTGGAAAGGCGCATCATGACTTGAACAGACGGCTCTGATCTCAAGATCGCAACACATGCACTTAAAAGATCAATTGGTATGGTGGGAGCAGTAGTTTGTTCTATGAAAGGTGGTGATCTTAAATCCCCACCGATTGAAGCAGTATGCTCCGAGAGAGTCGAGCAAATTGATCGTGGAGGAGGAAAAAACAGGAGGTCGATTGCGGAATTGCTGTAATGACATGGGCAACCATGACTTAACGGGTTTATGATCGGAAGTGGAAAAATTGATCATCGGAAACTTTGCTCATTGCAGAAAAGGATATGTCGGGAAATAGAATGAGTAATAACCAATGAACCATGAATGATGGGATGTGAATCAGGAAATAAGTACGGTACGAAGTAAAAAAAAAAAACAATCTGATCATGAGGATGAAAGGGGGGGGGAGGGGGGTGAGAAATATAGACTAAGAAAAATTACCGACTGAAACAGAGATTTGACTGAAATTAATGATAGCAATAAAATGTTACAAAAATAAAATACATGGGTGGAACAAATATAAGCCCAAAAAATGATGGACAGGATGGCGTAGGAAAGGAGGCAAGGGAACCTATCACCAGGCTCAAAGGTGCGGATGCTAAATTTTTAAACCAACACTGAGGTCCAGCGGAACATAAATAGCAGGTAAAACACACGCGGTCAGGCCCAGTTGCAATAATCGCCAAATTTTTGACAGGGCCCGAGGCCGACACAAATTTTAAAAACTTATTTTCAGGCTCTTGCCCGTACTTATACCGTTAGCGCGTATCAAGATGAATCAAAGTACAATCGTCCTTTCCCCGCATTTTGCGGCGATTAAGGGTTCTACCTTTTTCCCGTGTTAAAAAAAAATGTGCGCTTTGCTGTTTCACATCATAATTTTAGCGATAAATCCCACCAACACACCATTTTATGCCCATTTTTATGCACATTTTTGTTTATTGAATCATGTAATGGAACAATGTATGTCAGAACCGCCGGCGATAGAATAATTCAACCCAATAAAACGATCAAACTGATGATGAAATTAAAATAAAGAAAGAATTAATCAGAGATTAGTAGCCTCATAAATTAGCAGTAGCAGTGACAACAAGCCACACTCTTATCTCCAAAAACAAGATGGATACACCAGCATCAGGACGACTATTATTTTCCTTCTGAATCCGATCCGTTGAGAGTCTGATTCAAGGACTTCTGAAGAACAGCAACGCTGCGTTAGTGTGTTAGTAGACGAACGATTGTACTCTACGCGTGACAATTGTGTTTGGATACTTTCGGCAACGGATAATCGGACTACAGGCGAGACTAGGGAAACGCCAGATCTCCTCTTGCTGTGACTTATTCAGATTGCAGCAAGACAGACCTTAGTATGTAGATTACAAGTAGTTGGTAGCAACTAGTGTGAATTTTGGGATATAAATCAGTTGAATGTTAAAAGGATGAGATAAAGTGAAATCTTGCCGAAATGCAAGATATCTCTTTTATTGAGATGAATACGTTGCAACTGCTGTTGCGTAGTGCTGAGATTACTCGCTGATTATTTCCGTGCATGTATTAGTCGTTGACCATATATATTTGTATGCATGTATATGTATTGTGTGAGAACCACATGCCAACGGTTTTCTTCTCTTGTTCCGTTAGGAGGACTCCATGAAATGTTTATCATTAAGGTCAGGAATTGCTCCCGTAGCTCGTGTGATATTTTATGAAATCAGAGTTTGCTCACCGAAGAACAATGGCAATATCGTAAGACAGGGATTGCTCACCGTTTATGCGCGATGGGAATCGATGCGCCGTGGGAATCGATATGTCGTGGGAATCGATTACTTAGATGGATACGGGACTCATTGATTCATGCGCATAGGAAATCTACCCTTTGGTAGCTTTGGTACTTCTGGTCACGAAAGGAATTTAATACTCCCCATGTCTCCTTGTGAAGGGTCATCACGCTCTACATGATGCTTCCATCATCCTGGAGAAGGTCGCCAGTATTACCACAGAAGTGGAAGATGGGCCTGAGCAGTGGATACACAACTGAGTGACTCCAATGCTTGGTAAGAATGTCTGCACAGTTATCCTTACCTGGGATGTGCATCATTAAAATGAAACCTCTCGCTATCATGCTCCGTACGTAGTGAAACGATAGAATGTTATGACGCTTATGCAACCTTGCGTAAGGAAAGGTCGACGTCTGGATCATCTTTTCGTTGTCACCCCAAGAGTATGAGATATCATGGACTCGTGTTCCGAGGTATCGGAATGAGTGGCGTAGATCGACAATCTGTTCGATGCAAGTTCTCCCTGCAACAAATTCAGCTCCAAAGGTGGCTGTTTCCGTAGTAGACTGCTTCTTCGAGAACCACATCATGGGAGTCTTGTTCGCGAAATGAAGTATGCCGGTAACTGCTTTGCCACTGAGAATATCATGCATGAGGTTGGCATCATAGAAATGTGATAACACTACTGTCTTTCCAAGCGGTGCAGGAGCGTCGTCGGGTAGCTCCTCAGAATGCTCCCCATAGACGGTATTGGACCAGTCGATGGTGTCGGGTTTAGTCAATATAAAATCGGGCGGTTCCACACGGAATCTGATTTTAAAATGTCTAAATTTGGAGATATATCCATAGATACGTTTAGCACGGTCGAGATGCCCATCTCGTGGCTGAGCTCTGAAACTTGAGAGCGTCATCACGGCTGTTTGTACATCGAAACGGCCAATAGCGATGATCCATTGCAGTGAACCGATCATACTTTGGTATTTCTGTATACCGGTTTCTTCAAGAAAGGCTGAGGAGTCCAATTCAGGATGATCGTTCTCCGCGATGGGCGATTGGAACCTAGTGCTAGGTTTGCATCCGAACATTTGTTCGTAAGATGCTTCCATCTTTTCGATGAACTTTATGGGATTCATGCATAAAACACCATGTTCGTCGCGCTCAAATCCACATCCCAAATGAAAGTTCATAGGTCCGGATCCCTTCAATTTGAAGTTATATGGTGACGATTGCAATATCTTCAAGAAGGAATTGGGATCGGCCATGCAGAGACATAGGTCATCGACATATGTGCATATAAGCTCATATACACGTTCACCATGCTTGTTCGTTCCGGGTTTGAGGAATATTTCCGGTTCTGCGCGGGATCTTTCGAATCCGAGTTCGATGAGACAAGCCGCGAGTAAGTCTCCAAAACACTTGCCTGAAGACCTGAGACCATATAGGGCTTTGTAAATGACCAATAGGTGACCCTCCAACGATCCGAATTCGGGACCTGCCTTGATGCATACTTTCTCGCAGGTGACTGCTTCTAAGTAGGCGTTACCTATGTCGGTACCCCATGCTTCTAGATCGTTGAGTTCAGCTAGGAATAGGCACATACGTAGACCGCGAAGAGATACGACGCCTGCGTAAACACTGTGGATAGGGGCCTCAGTGAGATTACCGTTAGCAACGAGGCGAGCCTTGTGTCTTCCGTCGTGTTTGACAGCGTATATCATGTGTACCTTGATCTGTTGGAATCCCGGGGGAATGGAGCTTGTCTTGTATACGCCTTTATCAATGAATGTATTGTATTCATTGAGTTGTGCCATTTCAAGAGTGGTGGCATCTTCCCATTTGGTGTTCCCGTTGGCTTGATCAAATCGGAGGGCTTCTTCGTGGTTACGAGGCACTTTGAATCCATATTGATACTGCGGAGTGGTACGGAAAGAACGTAGTTTGGCTTGATGCACGAGTCGATCAAGTTTCTTGGTTCGTCGGGCTAGGTTGGTGATTCTCCTGAGACGTTTCCAACCTGGGAGGTCAAGCAAGTTGTTGTCTTTCCCATATTTTGCAACGGTGACTGGGTCATCAGCCGCAATATTGGCCAGAGGTTCATATGTGCGTTCCATATTCTCCCATTCAATCCAAAGGTTATACTTGGAACCTTTGTATTGAGGGTGCTTGTTATCCAGTGGACCTTGGTGTCCTAGGATGCGGCGAAACGACCAGAGTTTGCCGTCTTCTTGTGTTGAATCACGATGGATGTAATTCATGACGTCATTGTATGCAATGATATCATCGAGTTCGTCATCGGAGTGTTTGCACTTGAACTTGATGAAGTCTTTATTGCGTTCAAGACTGTCTTCAACATCGACAATGGTGAGACGTTTCCGGGTGCCATCGGGATTGGTTACAAGGAAGGAACGTCCTTGTAGATCGGCAATCGGGATCGTAGGAATGGTAATAGGTTTACCATCATCGTCAAATTGTGCGTTGCCTTCTTCGTCGGTAACAACTACCTGTGATGGGTCTACGGAAGGAGTAGCGGGGTTGGTGTGTGGAGTTGTGACGTCACTAACATCAAAGTATGCTAATTCCGGTGGATCAAAATCATCTTCAGTAAGGAGAACGCCATCAGATGTCTTGCTGAAGATGTGTGTCGTAGGAGGACCATCAAGACTCTCCCCATAGTTGTTAGGGAGTGGAGAAGGGGACCAGCTTGGGCTGTCATCGACCTTCTTATAAAGAAAGCTCGGTAACGAGGGGTGGGTGGGTGGTTGAAGATTTGGTTGAGTGCCAGGTGGAACGGTGTCATTGGCGGTGTCAGAATCAGCAGGTGAACCGTTAGGGGAAATTGAGCTGTTTGGTTTAGTAGACTCGTCAATGAGTTTATTCTGATTGGTATGCTCCCCATGTTTGAAAGCTGGAGCTTCTCCAGTGGCGTATAGACGGGGTAAGGAATCCTTTGCATTACGCCATTTGATGAAACCATCATCAGTAAATAAGCCCGCGCGCTTGTTACGTGACTCAGGTGTAAGAGCAGATCGAACACCGGACCGGTCTAGTAACTTGTTGGTAACTGGATCCCAGATTCGAAAGCAGAGTCCATTGCCAACATGTTCAGCGATGCCGACGAAATGACCTAGGCGTTCGGTAGATTTGGTACCGAAAGGGGAGTCATTGGTCTTGAAATACACAGGTTCAAACCAGAAGAAACTGGTGTATGCGCTGATGTCGCCAATTGTACCAGTGGCAATGAAGATCGGTTGTTTATCGGACAGCGTAGGGTCAGAGACAACATTAAGGAGACCCGCGACGTATGTCATGCACAGTAACCACATGTGTGGTGGTGTGCCGGTACGATCCATGACGCGATTGACAATGCGTTTGAACGTTTGGTATCGTCGTTCGAATTGATTCTGATGTTGGTGGTACGGTTCACTTTGCCAGAGTCCAATCCATAACATCTTGAGGTAATCCATGACTTTCTTGCTTGATTGATAGTTACCGTGGTCGCAAAGAAGGCGGATGGGTCTGCCCCATTTTCGAACAAAGTTCTGAAAGCAGGGTAGAAAATCGCCGGTGGTACGCATTTCTTCAACGTGAATAATATGCGATTTTCGGCCGAAGAAGATCTGAGCAATCTTGGATCCACCATCAATTGCTGGGACATCTGAATAGACTGCATCGGACATAACATCGTCATTAAAGGGGCGAACGTTCATGGCCGGTTGAGGGGAATGAAACCGTTTGAAAATGTTACCATCAGGGCTAACCGCTAACGAACCGTATTGGGTTGAGTTTTCAAAAGTAGCTTTGATGCGATCGGTGGAAATCCAACAAAAGAAAGGTTTCAGGGATAAGTAGTCATGTTCGTTGGGATATCTTTCGCGGGGCGTAGCTGCAATGCGTGTAGTGTCACTGGCTGTACAATTTGTCGGAAACGCAGTGACTGTTCCAGAGACTGCGGTTGGTGCGCAGCATGCGAGACGTTCTTGATGAGCATAGTCAGTGGAAGTAAGCCAAAAGGAGCGATCGTTGTTCTTATGATCATCAATCGGAAGAAAGGGAGATCGGGTGGAATGGCTGGAATACGAGCTGAGGGATGTAACCGTGGAGGACCCGGGAGAAACAGAT
This sequence comes from Pseudo-nitzschia multiseries, assembly GCA_037355745.1. Classification (NCBI taxonomy): domain Eukaryota; phylum Bacillariophyta; class Bacillariophyceae; order Bacillariales; family Bacillariaceae; genus Pseudo-nitzschia; species Pseudo-nitzschia multiseries. The sequence continues at coordinate 9,635,096 of CM074781.1, forward strand.
ATATCGAATCCTTCAAGGCAGCGTGGGTTCCCATATTCGTCGTAATCGGCATAGGGAAGTTGCTGTGGTTGGGGAGGATATTTCTGGAGAAATTGTTCATCCTTTGCACTGATCGTGGTATCGAGAACAGATGGGTCCCAATGTTTATCGGACGTCATGATAACATGTGGTAACGTGTCAAATTCGACAGTCGTATACTTTCGCATCGCAAGGTATGGTAAGCCGTGTCGTATGCTAAGAGGCAGTGCATAGCCATCGGAGGTGGTGATGACCTGTCCTCCGCCTGCTTTGATGGACGTGTCGTCTACAGTGGAAAAATATGCTTCCATCTGGCCGGATGACAATATAGAAGGATGTCGTCCTGTATAGGCACATTCATTGAAAATGAGAATGACGGGGCCTCTGTTCGACATGGAATATGCTCCGCATGTAGCAATGGGAATGTTTTGTACCTGATGATTGTTAATGCCGGTGACGTTAACATATCGTGGTGGAATATCCTTGGAGATGAGACATGCATCATTACCGATGATGCAGCCATTTGCGCCGCGATCAACCATGGCAAAACCAGGGCTAGTAACCGTAGTTTTGTGTATACGGTATGTGTATGACGTTACGGGACCATCATTAGGAAAGGTGAGATCATCCTCGGGAGTGTACCACTGGTGAAAATTGGCGGAATACGATGGTGTTCCGACAGGTATTTGGGTGTCACCGTCCTTTTTGTACTGAATGTCAGGGTTGTTTGAGAGGAATCGAGCTGGATGCGCGGGTGACACGGAAGACTTGAGAGGTCGCTGGTCCTTGGACGAGGAGGTCGTTGATTTGTATACACCTAGAGATGCATGGAAAACGCCTCTACGATCATTCTCTACAGCAGGATGTAGGTCTGCTGTGGAATTGGCATGCTCATCCTTGGTCGAAGTATCCTCTTCTTGAAAAGATACCGAATGTTCATGTTGGTATGCCTTTCGTGTAATGGGTTTGACACTGTTGGGGTCAGGTTGGTTAGTGTTAAGTAAGTCGTGTCGCAATGAGGCAACCACGATTTTCTTTCCTTCCGGAGAAAAACTGAGCCAACTCTTCATGTCCTGACGTGACAAGGCCTTCCATATGTTTGTAGGCAACCTTGTGGTAGGGTCAGGGGTACGTCCAGCCTTGAACACAGCATAATCTTGATAGTCGCCTTCAAATTCGATGGGAAGAGCATAGTCATCATGGTGTTGGATCGAGTCAGAAGAGAAATCATGAACGTGTGCACGTACGGTCGGCCGAGGAGCAGACATCGCAGACTGGGAATCAAGTCGAGTTGCTTCGAGTAAAAGCGTGATTTTAAGATCATGGATAGCAGCGGCTTCGGCAACTGCATCCGTTGCGGTGCTATTCGTCCCACCTGGATCCTTGACTTTGGCAAATTGTTCGCTTAGCTGGAAGCTGGAATAACATGCCTGACACAATGCTGATTTTACAGTGTGATACTCGAGGGGCTTGTTGGGAGGACGGAGCTTGTTGAGGTGATTCAATTCGTCAAACCAATGTGTGATGAATTTCACTTTGGATTCCTTCCAATTGTTGAGGTTCAACTTGAGCAACGCTTGTAGCTGGGTCGAGTTGTCGTATACCTTTGCTTTTGATTGGCTATGAAGGTTTACGAAGTCGAAGTAGGCCTGGCGTCCATCACGAGTGGTAGAATGACTGTGTACACATGATGCAGAAAGGTCACTCTTGAAGACTTCCAACATTAGTACCCAGAAGAAGGCACATTGTTTGATGTAGAGATCACGGGTGTAACCCACGAGCGTGGCTGGAGGCCAAGTTTCATCGAGGAATGTCTCTGTATCGATGCCGTATGCCTCGAGTTTAGCTTTGAAACCTACGAGCCAGTGTTCAAATCTCGAGTCATTCGTGAGGGGTGTAAAGGACTTTTCATCTCGTGCTTTTCGGCACCATGATTCGTACTTTACCTGCTGAGGTGACTTTTTGTTATTTCCTGCCGGAGGAGGTGGTGGGTTCAGAACAGATTCGTTACGCAAGCGTTGGGCACGTTCTTCGCGGAATGACTGGAATTCCCTGTATGTATATGACTTTACATCCTTCCAGTTCCTCTTGTCTTCTTCTAGAGCGACATCGGCTTCTTGTAGGTCGATAGCGAAATCCGCAAGTGCTTCTATGTTCCTTTGGATGGAGCGAGGGATATGCGTTGTCAATCCTCGTTCCATATAGGTAAGTTCACGTGCAAAATCCGGTTCGATAAGTGCGTCGAGGAACGACTTCCATTCGCATAATCCGCCTTCTTTGAGAGCTAGGCACAACTTGCTAGTAATCTCACTTGTTACGTTGAGTAATGATATGAGTATCTTTCTCATATCAGCATCGAAGCTGGGAAAGCGTTCGATAGTGGTGACTTCGGCGTCATTCTTCTCTTCGCCTCCGAGTGCATTGCCGGCCATTACCGGTACCGGTATGTTCGGCATCTGTGGTGGTTCGGAGTCTTGGAAGGAAGTGCGTGGTAACTGAGAATGGGAACTGCTTCTTGTGCGATGTGCGACGTGCATATGCCAGCGTAGGGATTATGATTAATTCCGTTCCTGTTCCTTCTTGTGTGCAAGCCTTCTTAGAGCTTGCGACTGTTAATCTATTATTTTCCTTCTGAATCCGATCCGTTGAGAGTCTGATTCAAGGACTTCTGAAGAACAGCAACGCTGCGTTAGTGTGTTAGTAGACGAACGATTGTACTCTACGCGTGACAATTGTGTTTGGATACTTTCGGCAACGGATAATCGGACTACAGGCGAGACTAGGGAAACGCCAGATCTCCTCTTGCTGTGACTTATTCAGATTGCAGCAAGACAGACCTTAGTATGTAGATTACAAGTAGTTGGTAGCAACTAGTGTGAATTTTGGGATATAAATCAGTTGAATGTTAAAAGGATGAGATAAAGTGAAATCTTGCCGAAATGCAAGATATCTCTTTTATTGAGATGAATACGTTGCAACTGCTGTTGCGTAGTGCTGAGATTACTCGCTGATTATTTCCGTGCATGTATTAGTCGTTGACCATATATATTTGTATGCATGTATATGTATTGTGTGAGAACCACATGCCAACGGTTTTCTTCTCTTGTTCCGTTAGGAGGACTCCATGAAATGTTTATCATTAAGGTCAGGAATTGCTCCCGTAGCTCGTGTGATATTTTATGAAATCAGAGTTTGCTCACCGAAGAACAATGGCAATATCGTAAGACAGGGATTGCTCACCGTTTATGCGCGATGGGAATCGATGCGCCGTGGGAATCGATATGTCGTGGGAATCGATTACTTAGATGGATACGGGACTCATTGATTCATGCGCATAGGAAATCTACCCTTTGGTAGCTTTGGTACTTCTGGTCACGAAAGGAATTTAATAACGACACCAATGATTGATGCAGATCCAGGCATTGACAATGGAATCTGACGCTGACGACACCCCCATCCCTATGCTTCAAATACTACTAGGCAGGAATGAAAGTAGTGGAGCCATCAGCTCCCTAACCACAACAAGAAGCAGAATATCTTGTCAAGTCACAGCCATACCACTACACAACCCCGGGGCTGACAACAACGAGGCTGGCTGATGATGTCGAGACTGACGATGAAGCCGATGCCGACGATGCTAGTACTTCTACTATGATGTTGTCACACAATGTTACTCAGTCCCAAATCAACCAAAACAACCATTGGGATGAGGAGAGCAAATTCAACTATGCTTACAAGTTTGACTACATTTATGAAGCTCTCGTTCACAATGTCTATTACTTCAGCAAGAAGGCGTGCTCAGACCTGTGTATGGATGAAGCAAGTTGGGCATACTATGGGTTTAGTGGACCAATGGTTGATTATTTGAAAGAAAAGATGTTTTCTAGGGGTGGACAAACGGTTATCTTGAGTGACATGGACAGAGTTAGGCCCAGAGAGTATCGGCACAGGCACCGGCACTACAAAAAACAACCACTCCACAGTACTAAGAATTGCTCTGAAGTACAGGATATCTTCACAAAGTATGCTATTCCAGAAATTGGAAAGCTCTGGTCATCCCCACCTCATCTCACTGCTGATAACTTCTTCAATGGTGATTCGAAACTTGACTGGATGGGAGGGCTGGGTTTTGGAATGATTGGAAGTGTGGCGTGAAACAGGCTTCCCAAAACTGTTGAAGACAAGTACTTTCACAAAGAAAATGTGACATCTGCATCTGCTAAGAGATGTTTGCGCGTTGCCAGGCTCTGTAATCCTGTAACCATTGTAAAGGAGGTGCCTACCCATGCTGAAGCTGGCAGGTTCACAAAGGGGTACAGGCGTATCCATTGCTCATTCTAGAGCACAGGATTTTGCAATATTGATTCTGTCAACAGGCTTGATTCAAATGGTTTCTTCATGCACCAGAAAGAGCGTGGGAGGGGGAGGGGGAAAAGCAAATGGGGAATTGAAATGAACCATTTGGGAGAGCTCTATCCTTTAACCAATGGAAAGCTAGACCAGATAGACAGTGCTATATCAAGGTCTAACATTGGATACAAGTCTTGGAACTATTACCATGACCCAATCAATCATGCTAAGACATTGGTAGTTATAACAGCCTTTGATATGTATCAGGAGCTCACAGATGGTACACACAGTCCATCCTGAATTTTGCCTAAGAGATAGCTATTGGATTTTAGGCAATTCAAAGAGAAATTAGCAGAACAAATAATTGCACACAATCCATCAGATAAGGCTTATCCAGTGGATGGGCTAGTACTCAGAGAAGCTACCCAGTCTTCAACAAAGCAAAGGCTGGCGTGGAGTGACCGGCGCAGATCTTGTACATATTTCTTTGGAGGGATAATATTGAATTATCACTGTTTGGAAACTGTGTTTGAAGCTAAGCTGAATGGTAGGTTCTGTCTAGAGTTTGATACAGAGGAGTACAAGGAGCACCATAAATCTTTATGTGCTAACAAGTGGAGAAGCAGGAGGAATTGCTACATGTGTGGTGCTGGTTGCTACACAGTCTGTGAGAAGTGTGTGTTTGGCGAAAAGTTTGTACCTCTCTGCAAAGGGGATTGCTTTGCAGACTATCACTCCTACAAGTACTTTGGATTGGGTAGGGGTGGCTTTAGTTGCAGGATAAGAACTGATATATAGCCAAAGAAGAATTGGGAAAGGTGTTCTATGGCTGAACAGGCCTTGAATGAAGCTTACTTGTATCACATACTGTTTCAAGTTGGCAGTGCACAACCTACTAGCACAGTGAGCGATTGCTGTAGTATTGCACGAGGTCATATCGGAGCTATATCAGAGGTGCTGTAAAGTGTAAATTAATACTAGTATAACTTGTTAAAATAATTCAAATAGGTTGATCTGGGTTAGATCAATTAGATGGGTACCAATTAAACCTGGATCATGATCGCATTAGATTAGATTTGATTGGTTGATCGAAACAATGAAACGCGATGGATGAGATCGATCTAATCCAGATCGATTCAATCAATCTAATCCAGATCGATTCAATTGATCTAATCCGGATCAATTCGTTATTGATTGATTTTTTTCATCTCCAGCACACCTCAGTGGACCAGTTGAGGGGGTCTGCTTCCCCTATCTTCTCTGGAGTGGGGGGTGATGGGGGTGTATTTGCTGTTGGATCCCTCACAACTTCAATCTTCTAACCATGTCCAGGATCCATTTGCTTCACTAATTCCTAAACACTTTGTGCCTTGGTGGCTGAGTAGCCACTTCAGACAGATGTGACCCTTGTTAAGTTTGTTGCTTCTCTTCACCATGCCTTTGGATAGGGAGGGGAACACTTTGTTTGTGGCATTCATTGCAAGTTTCTTTCTTCGTCCCCTCTTTCTTCGAATCGCAAATTCTAAGGGATCTTGTCCGCCCCTTGTGTTGTCGTTGTTGTTGTCATTGGTTCCAATAGAAGAATCCAAATGTTGGAATACATCCAACTGGCTAACCCTAGTAACTCTTTCATCCTCATCCTCACACTTGAAATATGTCCCATGGAGCTGGTGGGCTGCTCAGAACACCAAGGTTTCGATAGGTTTTGGTGACGGCATCGATTGTCTCAGTTCGGGTTTGTAGAAGTTTCACATTGCTGAGTTCATGGCAGCTTCCATTGTAGCATGAGGAAAAACAATGCCGGTAGCAAAAGCAGTCGACTAACCTCGGCAGCCTCAACAAAAGGCCTTCCTTCCTCTTGGGCCGACAGGCTTGTCATTGACATATTTGATGGACTAACAAACAAACGGTTATTCGACATAATGTTGATGACAAGTTGCTCTTAAGAAAAGGAAGTAATTTGATGCACAAAAATTGGTGATTATGATTGAATTTATCACTTGAATTTTTTAATCGAAGGAGTCATTACTAGTAAAAGTTACTCCCACAAACCCCGCATTTCGCCAAAAATGTGATATACATAATAGTGATCCCTTCTTACTAGTGGTTCTTGCATTTTGGGCTCAACAGACAACTTCCTTAGCCAAACACATGATGGTTAAAAAGGAGAAAGTAGCAGCTTTCAACCGGTGTACCACTTAGTATCCACCGTTGAATACTTCACAAGTGGTGTGGTCACTTAGAAAAAGGCATATTTGAAAAAACAACGCATTTGTGTGTTTTTGGTGTTACGTACTGCAGCGCGACGATAGTCATAATTTAGGTGTCACGAAAGATTCCAAATATGCAATTGGTACCGGTAAGATCTTACTTCGCAGAAAACAAGTCGACTATTACTCCCTATCCTGAATTAGCCACGAAGTAGCTTTCCAATTGTGATCCAACCATGGAGACAAGGTTTACGGCAATCGCTCCAGGAAGGCTTTGTCTTTTCGGAGAACATCAAGATTATCTAGGATTTCCCGTTATCGCGTTGGCCTTGCCATTGATAGGCTGTAAAATCGACGTCGTTGTCACTGTAACTGACGACGATAGCAACGATAGGGACAATGGAGATGACCACCTTATAATTCATCTCCATCTCCCAGAATCTTTGGGAGGGGAAACGAAGAAATACGATCTGGATTGCCTTCCGCAATCTCCTCCTACAACTCGTCAAGAAGGAGAGGGCTACGACTTTGCCTTGGCGGCAATTCACGAAGCTTTGAAGGCAGAGAAATTGAACGGACCCCACAACACCGATAAAAGCGGCATCGACGATGACAAAAAAAGAAAACACAAGGTAGAGGTCCACTGTACGTCATCAGTAGGAGAATTGCCACTCTGTGCTGGATGCAGCTCGTCCACTGCATTTATTACGGCTTTTGTTTTGGTCTTGAAGCGGATCTTTCGGGACGGGCACAATCGGCGGCAGCAAATGTCTACGAAGCTACTAGCAGAAAAATCGATCGAGAATAACAACGACAACGCTAGCGGTGGTTGCACCGTTGATGGTGATGGTACTCTCCTCGAGTTGGCAAAGTTGGCGCATCGGGCCGAAGTAACGCATTTCGGCAATCCAGGCGGGACTATGGATCACGTTGCAATTGCTGTAGGTTCCGACTCTGAAACGAAGGAAAGCGACCACAAGGTATATGGTGCATTGCGAATCGGCCCGGACCCATGGAAGGTGGAACCATTGCCGGTGCTCCCTTCTTTCGATAGCGACGATAACAAAGACGACAACGACAATGGCGTCTGGATCTTGGCTTATTCGGGGGAACCAAAGGATACCATGAAACACTTAAAGCGGTGCAAGTACGATCGATTGTCTTTGCTTCAACAAAAATTGAAAGGTGATTGGGACCATCCAATTGGATCGGAGTCTACACTCTCCGAAACAGAGATCATTTTGCGAAACGCAACAATCACGAATCGCGACACCGAAGAGGCTGCAGCAAAATTGTGGAGGTCTTGCGACGGATCACCGCACCAGTCATCCACGAACGGAGAGTCGGTAGGGCGCGCCCTCGCCAATCTTATGAAGGAACACCATGAAGCCCTACGCGATGGTTTGGGTTTGAGCACCCCGCGTCTCGAAGCTATGAATCAAGCTGCAGTGGATGCCGGTGCGTGGGCATTCAAAGTCGTTGGTTCGGGTGGAGGAGGATGCGGTGTGGCTTGGGCACCATTTTGCAAGGCTACAGAGGTGGCCAAAGCCATGGAAGAATGTTGTAGGAAGCGGGGGAAAATTGGATCATAGAGCGTGCCGGTCGGGGAGCTCACATCGTATCCAACGACTTGGCATGACGGCAATAATGGCAAGTCAGAAGACGTTACGGAATAGCTACTCGTACGTCGTGCGCAACGAGCCATCATCAGAATTCTGCTTCGTAGTTCTGAAGGATGTGGTTTTGTTCGGTGAAGGAATTACTTCTGCCTCAGAAGCAACGTGCTATTTCATACAGATCCTCGCAACGAACATTGGCTTTATTCACAGAGAATTGATTTGAAAACAATTGACTTTTACTCCTGAATCGTTGCGACGTTTCAACCAATAGTGAACTATTCCCCGTCCAGTCAGGACTTCCGCGAACAAAATTGTTTGGGGTGCAAACCTGTGCTAATTTATTGACACACATCTCCTATTTAGCTATTTCATTGCTATCGTTGCTTTGATATTGCCTTGCGATTGTTGCCTCGTTCCGAATTTGCAGTGGACATTTTTTTGATGTGGTAAATTTGAACGAGGCAACGAAAAGTGAACTCCGTGGAGCAAATATAGAGAGTTCAGTCATGGCACCACTTGACACCACAATTGCATCTACCAATAGTTACCCATCGCGAATCTTTATGAAAAAATAGGTAGATTTCGTTGTAACGGTTCTATGGCTTTTACGACTTTTGTGACGCATCTCCAATCGCAAAATCTAATTCTTTCGACCTTGCATGTTGCTAGTTCAATTTGTATTACCAAACGTATTCAGTACTTCTAAGAACTTGTACCATACTTGTAATATTGTAAAAAACATGTTAATACTAAATCAATTTAGCGTACGAGTGAGGGAAAGTACGGTACCGTATCATACCGGTAAATCTTGATTTCAATCTTACTACATGAAAGTCATTTTCAGTGGTCCTTCGCATTTCACTGGATTTGCTTTCCAAAAAGGGAGTCTCACGCCCAGTATTCTCTAAAACTCTGTCGAAGAACCAGTATGTAGATTCGGTACGACAACATCAGCTGTCGCGCACGATTGATTGGAGAAAACAAATCGCATCAATCGAATCAACCAATCAAAACAACTTTGATAGATACTTCTCGCTTCTTAGGTCCCCCAAAACAAATCTTGATGGCAACCTATTCTTTGTGTCACATGCTGTCACTGTCAAATCATTACTGTACCGGTAGGAACTACTTTTATTAGCTCCCTGGGACAAGGTCATAAACAAAATAGCACGAAGTAGAAGTATGCAATAAGATCTGTACTTTCTAACTAGCTACTTGTACTCATCAGAAGAAACCCTTCTACGTAACATAGTGAAGACCCGAAGGAAATTCTGCAGAAAATTCTGGATTCATATTCGTTCCAATGCACTTTCGAGCGGAGACAAAATCTTTCGTTTTGCGAAGCTTCATAATAATATTATCACAGACCGCGTCAAAGACTCAAAGCTTTGTTTGCGTGTACTATAATATCGAAAGTTTAGACCGATCCACCATGACCGACTCCGCCGCCAGAGCTGTCACACTCGCACGAAGAAGTGATAATGGTGAGTATGTTGTGTAAATGAATTGGGATGCCACGCATATTCTCTCGCCCCGTCGGTCTCCGCACCGCACCGCATCATGCAAGCACTCAAGCATTGTTCATTCCACCAATCTTGTTTCTTTGTTTTGTTTCGATCAGATTCCGAGAGTCCCGTCTCGGAGCAGTACTGCTCGATTCTCTTGAAAAAGCACGTCCCGGCCAATTTTGAGTTCCCCACCGAGTGCCGCAAGTTCGACAGCTTTCGCTCCGGGATCGTGCGGCGGGACAGCAAGCAGCGGGAGGAAGCGATCGCCTTTGCGGGAATGGACCCCGGTGCCGCCGTCAAGGCCATGACCGCTCGCGAGCAGGGGCATCCCAGCGAGGCGCAGCTCATTCGCCGCATGTCGTCCCGAAGGAACAACTCTAAGGAGTCTTCGTGGTTCTAAACGAACCGAACCGAACCGAAGCGAAACTAAATGAAACCGCGGGAGTCCGCCCGCATTCCATTTCATTTCATTTCATTCCGTCCCATCCCAATTCATTCGAATTCACTGTACTCTATTGTCATTCTCTGATTTCCGAACACTGCATCTCATTGCGCTCCCGGTGCCCCATCCCTTGCTGCTACGTCCTCCGCCACCTTGGATTCACGCCATTGCTACACGAGTGCGTTCGCTTTTGGAACGCGAGAGTGATTTACTGCAATGCTACACTACAACGCATGGCTTTGAGTCGAGTCATGCAACTACGGCACTCTTCTGTACACAGCGGAAGAGACAAAATTTGATGGATCCTTAGCTGAATTAAACACTAGACGTATCCATCAGGACATGCACAGCAACAGTTACAGTTGCACTTGTACAATACGGTACACATTCGCTTGTCTGCACCCGGTAGTGAGAGAGTGACTAACGAACTACTAGAGTGTCCCGTGAATCCTCGTTGTCGTCTTCGTCTTCAAAATGGCGAACGTGTCGTTCGTTCGTTCGTTCGTGTGCTACTGTACTTACTACTGCACCTTTGATTTCGACGACGAGGCGGCCGCAAACGTCAAAATCCCTTCGCTGACCACCACCTTTTTCGAGGGGGTGTGACCCGGATCGGTGCCGTTGCCGTTGCTCGTCCTTGTGCTCCGCACGATTTCGATCCGCAGCGTGACCGAGGGGTGATCGGGCCGTGGTGGATCGATGACGTACGCTCGCAGGTCCAACTGCCGAGACGCCGACGACTGGTACGATATCTGGAGGCGCTGGCACCGAACGTCAGCTGTGCCTTCAGCTGTGCCTGCAGCCGCAACTGCGCCGAGCTCCTGCTTTGCCACGGCTTGTCCAAGGCGTTCCATGAGAATCGCCTGGACCCCTCCGTGCAATCCGCCAAAGCCGTTGGCGTGTTGGGGTCCGAATCGGAATGTTGCCGTCGTGTCGCCCGTTTTTCGAAAGGAATCCATGATTCCCGTGGGGGGCTGCTGGGTGCTCCTGTTGTCGCTACCGCTACCGCTGTCGCTGTCGCTGCCGCGCTTTCCGAGGTGCGGCAGGAGGTACTTCAAATAAAAATCCAGGATCCACAACCCCAGCGGGGACAGCACGAGACTCATCACCCATCCCACCGATAGGTACTTGACGTGATCGAAATGGCAAATGACGCCGTCGTTGTTGCTGGGATCGCGGACCTCGGCGCGGACAAAGGCCAAGCTTCGTCCCTTCTTGGTGAGCGTCGTGACAATGTCGACTTCTTCCGGTTGCGACGGCGGCGACGAGGGCCCTGTACCGTTCCCGGGTGCGCCCGGTCCCCACTGCGACTGAATCGTGACGCTGACCCCGGGGCGCGGTCGTTTCGTACCCGCTGCCGCAAGGATGCTGTAGGTGGTCACCTCGTCGAGGATGCTCGCGTAGGTGGACAGGCCCACCGGGCTGCGAGTGCTAGCACGAGCGTGAGCACGGTTCCCGTGTTCCATCGTGTTCGATTCCGATTCCGATTCCGAGTGATTGTGATCGAGATCGAGCTCGTGGAGGTTCTGCAATCGGTTGCAGGCTGGAAACCGGTACCGAAAGACGAGGGAAGTATGGTCCGTGCTTCCGTTCGCGTCCGCTAACGAGAAGCGGTCCGCTCGAACGGTTGGATCGGTTGCGACGTCCTTGTCGGCGTCGGCTTGAGACACCGAGAGACCCAGAAACCGACCAAACGTCGGCCTGTTGGCCTCCAGTACGGCTTGCATGCGCAGCAAGTCCATCAGGCTGCCGACGAGCTTCTGCCCCCTGGTGGTGGGGTTCATACTGGCACTAACAAGACGAGAATTCTTTCTCCAGTTTGGTGCCTGTGTGTGTGTGTGTGTGTGTGTGTGTGTGGCTTCACTTGGTTGCCGTTCCTAACCGTACGGTCGAGAACGGTGAGGTGGGCTGTAGCTTTGCTGGGTATTTGTGGGAGGATCGACGACACCGAGAATATTGTTGTTTCGTTCGATTTGTCGGCGAAAAAATGGCCTTGCAAGGTTTTTGATACGGTACTAATGAGAACAGTAAAAAAATAATGTACCGGTATGTACGAACTGCATGACGAACGCCATGAACACACGTTTCGGCGAAAAAAATCATTCTCGGGCAGGATTGCTATCACGCGCTACGTTTGTGATAGCTTCAGTAGCTAACCTACTTGTAGTACTGGATGTGAAATGCTTGTAGTTCATTGGTGGGTTGGTGGGTTAAGCAGTGCTAGAGGTTTGCTTTGCCCACACACACCGGCGTACAGTCGGGCTTAACAGCTTGGGCGGTTAAGCCTCTGGCTGTTAAGCCTTTTCTGCGGGCGGGCGTGGCGGGCTATTTATTTATTCTACTACTAATCGGTTTAGGAGCAAAAGAGTGAGCTGTGGGCTTGTATTCTGCTGGGAGACTCCTCTACAGGCTTGTTAGCGTTTAGCCTGTATTTGCAGAGATTTGCTTGCAGATTCGATGCTTGCAGAATTCGATGCTTGCAGAATTCGCTTGCAGAATTCGTGTAAGAGTTGTACTGTACCTACAGGGAACGTTCCGGGATATGGTACGCACCAATATTGCTTGCTGATACAGCACCCAGTGAGATCTTTCGCGAAGTACGTGTGCTTGTATACTCAAGGTGGTTCCCCGGTCTGCTGGTCTGTACTTCACTACCATTCCCCTCATCCGGTTTGCTACATCAACTATCACGCGCTACGTTTGTGATAGCTTCAGTAGCTAACCTACTTGTAGTACTGGATGTGAAATGCTTGTAGTTCATTGGTGGGTTGGTGGGTTAAGCAGTGCTAGAGGTTTGCTTTGCCCACACACACCGGCGTACAGTCGGGCTTAACAGCTTGGGCGGTTAAGCCTCTGGCTGTTAAGCCTTTTCTGCCAATGGGCCAGAAGCCACCGGTTGGGAACGGCGTGGAGAGCGGGAGCGCGCGCGGGAGCTTGGAGCAGAGTGAGGGAGGGAAGAGGCGCCAGGGTGCCTCAAAGAGAGCTGCCAGCAGGAGTGGGGTCCGCAGCCGGAACCCATTCCTCGGGCAGGAAGGAGTATGTTCCATTGTTGAACATGACAGAGGCAAGATTCTTGAAGATGGGGAGGGATTGCTGATGTAAGTAGCGCATCATGCAGTCACTGTGCCATCTGGCAAGGAGCTTGATGACATTAGAGTCGCATTTGCCCTGGAGCAGGGCCATAGCCCCTCCCGCGCGAAGGGAGCGAGCAGAGATGGCTGCAGGGGCAATGCCAGTGGTAGGGTAGAGGGTCTGGGCATAGACTCTCAGGGAGGAAGTGACAGTGGCTGCGCGAACAAGGGTAAGGACCCCATTATCGAAGTAACTGGCAAGCGTGAGGGAGGGACCGAAGGGAGCGCTGGAAGAGCAACAGCTTCGGAGGTGAAGGACTTGGCGCGCACAGGCGGCAACGGGGCAGCATAGTGAGTCACCACTCCTGGCATGCGCCACTACTTCCCCTTTGTCGCCATTCTTCTGGGTGGTGAAGGTGAGCGTGACAGAGGTAGCAGCTTGGAGCTCATGCGCAGGGCCATCGTGGTGGACGATGCGGGAGTCAAGGTAGAAGGAGACGTCTTGTAGGTGGAAGGCTTGGTCATCCGTGGTAGTACCAGTGTACTCACCAGGTCGGAGACAGAAAAAGAAGGCGATGCAGATCATGTTTGCAATGGCCTGTCGGGTGGGGGAAGGGGACTCGTGGTATGCAAAGTGGAGGGCATGCATCACGAGGGTGATGGGGACCGGCTTGACCCGGGAGGGGGCTGGGTCCAACTTGGCATATGCCTTGAACTGGGCAGTTAGCCGGAAGTCAAGACTGCCTGTGGAGTCGGTGCGAGGGTCTTTGGACCCCAGGCGGGCGAGCGTCTGGCCCACTGACCGGATGGTGTCCGATACTGTGCGAGATCGGATGGGCTTGTGGCTACGTGAGAGGTTTCCATCATGGAGTCGTTTGGCAAAGACTTGGAGGATGGGGATTGGATCCTGAATGGACTGGAGGCGCGGGTCAAAGCCTTGAGACAAACAGAATTGAACCCATTGGTTCCAATGGGCATCCTTGCGCTTGGCATAGAGCTCAGTGACTGAGGCGCGCATGGTCTTCTGGACAGCGCTAAGGTCAGCGCGGAATGCATGGGCGGCCGAAGGTGGCATAAGGTCCAGGGCAAGTCCTGTGGGTAGGTCGTGTTAAAGTGATGCAGCAAGGCAGTGTCAGAGAGCTCAGATCGAGAGAGGAGGTCCGCCAGGTGGTTAGCGGGGCCCGGGATGTAATCCCTAAGGGGGACATATTGAAAGAGGCGCTGGTGCAGAGACTGGAGCCGGAGGAGGTAGGCTGCAGGGCCTGTGGTGGTAGTGGCGCCTTTGCGTTGCCAATAGACAGCTGCTGTGTTGTCATAGCAGTTGTGGGTGGTGCGGGCGTGGACACAAGCAGCCTGAGCCAGAACATCATTGTGGGCAATGGAACCGGCGAGCTCAAGGTCACTGTTGGAGATGGAGCCCCCAGGATTGTCGAAGGAGACGAGCTGGGCTGAGATCCACGGGGGGAACGCATGCCGCCACATGACGGGCTGCACGGCGCCCGTGGGAAGGGGGACAAAATGGATGCCCCCCATGCCCAAACCCGAAGCATCGCAGGCGCCCAAGGTGGCAGGGAAGGGATCCGGCACGAGTTCGGCAATGGAGGTAGGCCGGTTGGAGAGATCATTGGCAAGCCATTGGAAGTCGCGAAGGAAGCTGTGGACGCGCCTGGTGAGCCGGAGGCGCTGCCGGCCTGGTTCCTGGTGTCTGAAGGCTTCTTGGAGAATGGAAAAGAGGCCAATGGAGCCCGGAATGGCCAGCGCCATTGACCGGAGCTCCCCAAGGACTTGGTGCCATTGCTTGATGGGGACATGGCGCTGGGTGGGTGAGATGGAGTGGAGAATCTCCTGTAGGCGGACCACCCGATGGGGAGGAAGGCTGATGGTTTTGTTGACGGAATCGATGAGCCAGCCGAGGATGACTTTCTTGGTGGTCCAAGTGGCGTCCCCTTGGAGCATTTTCTTGAGGGAAGCAGGCTCCTGCCGGAAGGGAGTGTCAGTGGCATCCAGGGGGCGGAAGACGGTGTCCAGGGATTGGAAGAGAACGCGCTTGATGGCGCGGCGTGTCCATTGGTTGCCCTGGGCGAGGCCACAGAAGTCATCCACATAGACATCCCAGTAGCGAACCGGCGACTTGCTGGGAGTGGTGCTACGAGGGGGGATGAGGGGCGGCGTGTAGATTGTAGGGGGAGGAGGAGGCAGCGTCGGATAGGTCGGAGAGGGTGGCTCAGTGGGAGGCGCGACTGGGATGCTTTCAGATGGGAGATCCAACCGATGGGGGGTGAGCCGGGCCTCGGCCAGCCCGGTGGCAAGAGTGGCGTTGGCCAAGTCGGCAATGGTTTCAGTGAAGGCACAGAAGTTGGGAGGACTGGATTTCCACCCCATAGGGTTGGTGAGGGGGATGCCAATGAGCCGAGCTTCCCCGGGGCGAGAGGGGAACAGGACTCCTAGCTTCATGGTGTCGTTCGGGTGTAATCGGACGCGGTAGAAGCCATCGGCGAGGTCAATCTTGGACATATACACTGGACCAAACCTGTCGTTGGCGCGGTGCAGTTTGGTGAGGAGGCGCGGGAGTGTCCGGCCAAACTGCATGGCGTCCGCAGGGGCAAGAGGGACGGTGTCTTGGTTGACGTCCGAGTAGGTGTAGTCGGATATCATTCGTGGGCGTCGGCCGCGTTGGGGTACTAAGCCAAGGGGGCTCAGTCGGAGGCCGGGAAGGTCGTGGATGAGGCTGGCGGGGAGAACAGTCCATTGTTGCTTGTCCATCATGTCGGCATACTCCTCGCGCAGGAAGTCAATGCCCTGGTGGGAGGACTGGTGAGGACCCCGTTGGAGGGCAGCTGCAATCCGAGATGGATCCCAAGCTGGTCCGGACATGGTGGCGGGGGTGCCGTCCGTGCCAAACTGGTCAAGGAGGCTCCCCGCTGGATGGGGGATGGTGGCGACATCAGGGTGGATGTCACCCCGTCCTCGGATGGACCGGATGAAGGCCCCCCAGCTAGGGCTGTTGTTGTAGGCAGTGACAGCCCGGTTGATGTGCACGTCCAACCGGTCGACGGGGTAATGGGATGGAGTGATAAGGGGAATGGAGGGTGGTGCCGGGCCGGGGGGCGCTGGCGGGGGGTTGACTAGGAGCTGGCGCCTAGGCAATGGGGGGGTGGGGTTGACTAGGAGCGGCGGCCTAGGCAATAGGTTGGTGGGGTTGACGAGGAGCTCGGGCCTAGGCAACAGGGGGGCAGTGACGAGGAGCTCCGTCCTAGGCAATGGTTGGGGGGGGGGGGACTAGGCGCTTGGGCCTAGGCAACTTGGCAGTGACGAGGAGCTCGGGCCTAGGCAAGGACAAGGTGGGCGTGGAAGAAGGGAGAGGGGACGCCGAAGCCGTAGGAGGGACTAGGGATTCGGGAGTAGGTGGGGGGGGAGGGGGGGGTCGTTGAACCTGTAGAACGTTTGGGAGGCACATACACGGCGAGAGGGGTACATGCGCGCGCGCGGGTTGTGCTTACCTAATTCCTGAGTGATTCGTAAGGGCGGAGAGGGAGGCATAGGTAGTGGTCGGGAGGAAGGCAGAGCCCCCCTCGGTGAGTGAGAGGGCAGGGTCAACGCGCCAAAGGGGCGCTTGCCATTCGGTCAGACATTAAAAGCGGCTTGGCACCAAGTCCAGACTTGGTCCTGTTCACTGCTGGTGATTGCGCCATGGTCCTGGATGTTCCTGCAGTTGGTGAAGCAGGTTCCTCGAAGGTGATAGGAATGGCAGCGTTCTTTGCCATCTGGACGAGACAAGGGAATGGTACCTTTTTCGTTCATGGTAGCCATGACTTCTCTCAGTCGGGCGCGTAGGATTTTGTTGGCTACCCCCGCCGTTTGCAGCCGGGGATCCAGGTTGGGGTTGGATACGCGGGCACCTCCGGCGGAGCCTTGGTTGGGGCTGGGGGTAGTCTTGCCGGGCGTGGGGGTGCCTGGGGTTGCAGCAGGGGCAGCCACGGCGGCTACGCGACGCAGGTGCCTCAGAGCCGGCACATTGGTGACATTGGGGAGCCAGTAGAGGTTCTGGGTGATACGGAAGGCTTGGAAGTCCTTCCCAAAGTCGGGGGAGGGGACAGTGAATGTGGATCCCCATTGTTCCTCAAGCCAACCCCGCACCCGGATTTGGAAGTAGTATACCACAATGGAGGGAGTGATGAGCTCCCCTAGTTCATCGGCAATTGCTCGGCGGAGGGGCATTTGCTGGAGCTTGAGCTTGGCGAGTCCATTCTGGTAGCCCTGCACAACAGGGTGATGCATGCCTAGAATGGTGGCCAGGACGGCGAGATAGCTTTCCAGTTGGGTGGTAGCTTCAGTCCAGTCGATGGGTAGGTAGGCCTTGGTCTTCTGGAGTTCGAGGGAGTCCTTCAAGGTGAGGGAGTTGCCTTCGGTGGAGATCATGGTGTCGTAGGCCGCCACAGTGGCTGCAGCTTCCTGTTCCCGCTTCAAGGAGGCGGCAGATCCACCGGGGGGAGTGAAAGCTAAAGGGAGTATGCCGTCCGCCACGTCAAAGGGGTCAGTCCCATGAAAGTTGCCATCTTGGAACTTCTTGAGCGCCGCCGTGGTGACCAAGGGTGCCTGGATGAGGAACTCGGCGGCGCATGTGGCTACCTGGCTCTGGAAGATCATATGGGTCTTTTCGTGTTTGCCTTTCTGTGCCCAGGCTTGGTATATGGGGGGTAGGTCGGCTTCCTCAAGCTTGCCACACAGCAGCAGCAAGCGCTGAGTGTATAAGGGGCCCCACGTGTTCTTGACCGTGGCAGGGGGGCGACGTTGGTCTAGGCCCTCACTGAGCTTGAGCTGTTGGTTGGCGAGGGCGGTGAGGGTAGCTGCCAGCGTGGGATCTACCCCGGCTGGTTGGCCGGGTGCCAGCGGCTGTCCCGGATGGGAGGGTTTCTTCAATCCCGGGAGGTCCCGGTATAGTACCTGATTGCGCATATACAAGGTCAGACCTGGCTCCCCTCGGAAGGGGGTGCCGGGTGTGGCAAAGTGGACACCTCCTCCAACAATGGTAGGGTCGGTACCAGCAGCTCGGAGGGTATTCAGGAGGGGGGCGCAAGTGAGTGCCAGGTTGAGTGTGTCAAGGTAGGGGTAGATGATGTTCAAGGCGTGGATTGGACTAAGGCCCTTGCCTAGGAGTAAGGGCACTAATTGGAAGGGGATGAAGCAGGCCTTGAAGGGTGTGATGACTTCCATGTGAGGATCATCGCCTAGAACCATGGGGATCATGTGGGAATGGTGAGCATGCTTGATGACGTCGAGGTGGCGATCGAGGGACAGCACCAAGGTCTCGGGCGCCTGCTCGAGGAGGGCAGCATCCACTAGCACTAGCTCTCCTGCATCGCCTTCGATGTCATCCAGGTAACCAAAGGCCTTGCCCTTGTTGGTACTTGGCGCGGTCAAGGGCCCCGGGTACTTCCGAAGGCCATGCACCAATCGGAGGCGCGCCTTTCCAAAGGTGTCGGTCAGGAATATTCCTAGGGCCCCCACAGGTTCTGGTTCGAAGAGGTCCAAGAGCCGGCCCAGGAGAATGGGGGTGGCTGTTTCCTCAGCGAAGTAGTCATAGATGGTTTGGTAGGCCAGGTCCCGGGCAGGTCCCACTCCAAGGGGACTGGGGGTGCTCTGGTAATACTCAGTGTAGGTCAGCATGTTGTGCTTGCGCTTGGATATGGATGGAAGATTCGCGGACGCTTGGAGGTGCGGACTATCGAATCTTAGGAGGAGGAGGAGGCGCGGGGAGACGTTGGAGTCGCCGGTCGGGAGGTGCGGAATAGTCGGAGTTGGCGTTTGTTGATCGGCTTGAGGTGACGCTTAAGAGGTCGTGCCTCGATTGGAATCAACTGGAGGTGCAACCTTGGAGGGGAGCTTGGCTGAATCGATTGGCTGGAGGGGCCGCCGGTGGCCAAATCGATTAGCGCGCTTGGTGCGGTATGGAGGTGCGAGCTTGGAGGCGCAGAGAGACGTCGGCGTCGCCGGTCGCTTTTGGGAGTGAGTCGATCGACTGGAGGTGCAGTAGCGCGTGGGCCAAGTAGATTGATAGGAGGTGCGGCGATTTGCGGACGCTTGGAATGCTGTATCTATCAAGGCCAGGTGGACACTAGGTGCGGTATGGAGGTGCGAGGAGACGCTTGGAGGGGAGACTGGTGGAGGGATCGGATTGGAGCGGGTGCCAATGGTTCGCGAAGCTTGGAGGTGCCAAGGGCGTCACCAATCAACTGGAGGTGCGAGGAGCATGCGGAGGCGCCGGATTGGAGCGGGTCGTCCGAAGTAACAGAATCTATTCGCGGACGTTTGGAGGTACGGGCTATCTTAATCAAGGCCGTGCTGTAGACAATAGGGAGCCAAGGATGGTGAGTAGTAAGGTTAGAGACTGACTGCTGTACGGGGACACTAGGCAAAACTAGGGGACCACCAGGTAGACTGCTGTACGGGTACACTAGGCAAGAGGCTAGGGGACCAGGACAGATAGGCTTGTCGTACGGGTACAATAGGAGGACTATTGGACCAGGACGGGTTACCTATTTATTTATTCTACTACTAATCGGTTTAGGAGCAAAAGAGTGAGCTGTGGGCTTGTATTCTGCTGGGAGACTCCTCTACAGGCTTGTTAGCGTTTAGCCTGTATTTGCAGAGATTTGCTTGCAGATTCGATGCTTGCAGAATTCGATGCTTGCAGAATTCGCTTGCAGAATTCGTGTAAGAGTTGTACTGTACCTACAGGGAACGTTCCGGGATATGGTACGCACCAATATTGCTTGCTGATACAGTGAGATCTTTCGCGAAGTACGTGTGCTTGTATACTCAAGGTGGTTCCCCGGTCTGCTGGTCTGTACTTCACTACCATTCCCCTCATCCGGTTTGCTACATCAATTCTCGTTTTGAGGACTGGTAGTAAATCTTACGTACCGGTACTACGAAGTACCGTACGTAGGAATTATTCTTCGCATAACACTTGACACTCCAATTTTCTAAAAAATAATACCACGCGACAATGGGCAAGAGCCTGAGAATAGGTTTTTAAAATTTGCGTCGGCCTCGTCCCCTGTCAAAAATTTGGTTATTATTGCTACTGGGCCTGACCGTAGGTATTTCACCTGCTGTTTATGTTCTGCTGGACCTCAGTGTCGGTTTGATGAGCCTCATGATAGGTTCCTCTCCTATGTAAACATAACTGTCTTTTATTGATCGTTACATCTATATTCAGGTATATTCAATTCCATACGTATGCCAATATTTTATATTCTCCGTATCTTTGTCGGTCATTTTTCTGTTTCGAAAATAACCGTCCGATCATCATTCATCCATTTATTTTTGTTTATCTTGTTTTCCTTTATCCCCCGAAATATTTACTGTCACTCAATGTACACCCGATACTTCAGGACAACAAACACTTACGAGTACGAACTCTTCCGATTCCTTTCATTACGTCTACTTTGTGTTTCAGAGCTTCTCTCTTTACCCCAACCTACCCTTTTCTCTCCGTTTGGCCATGTCTTCTTCGAAACGCAATGGCTCCAGTACGTGCTTTCTTGCTTATTATACTTGCTGTTCATTATTGATTACATTTACACTTTCTCTGATCTTGCCAGCCGACATACGATACCCTCATTTTCTCCTAAACCTCCTTTTCTGCACAGTTTGGCTCTTTGTTGACAAAAAGCGTTTGCGCCGTTCTGTTTCAGAATCCTTTTATATTCTCCGACACCGCTCCAAAGCATCACCCTCCTTCACACTTTTTGTCTCCGGTTCTTCCGGCAATGTCTACACCATACTTGCTTCTAGCAAAACTATTATCTGTTCGTGTCCTGATATCCATCCAGTATGTAAACACATATTGTTTATACTTGCCGAACTACAAATTCCTGTTTCTACAGGCCTGCAGACAATATCCCTACCGCTTCTTAAACTCCGCTTAAGTTCCTATGAGTCATCGCTTGACTATTACACTATCAACCTTTGCCTTGTCCTTATGCGGCAACGTTGCGTACACTGTCAACAATCAACGCTTCATTCTCGTCTGATTATATGTAACAATTGTTACTCTGTTTCTCATCATTCTCACAAATACCATGACTTCGATACATGTCCTCAATGTAAATCAAAATGGTCACCATATATTTCCGATTTTGTTGGTCAATATCGCAATTTTTCTTCTGTCCTCCGTAGAAATGGATTTTTACCCACCCATTATCTACCTCTACCTCACCATAGCTTTGCCACAAATGATACACCTCCATCCTCCGCTTCCTCCTCTAACGATAATCCCGCTGCAGTATCCAGCTCCAACACGCACATTATTCCCCCATCACCTTCCACCTCCACTTCCCATAACTACTGTCTTTCTGACATTATCTGAGAAGAACTTTAATAAATGCCATGAATGCTTCTATGGGATGTCGAACTTGTTCAGAATTCACCTGGGCAGATTCCTACATACTGTGGAAAAAATTCCGTATTGCATCTAAAGCCATCTCTATAATGTTTCAGTTGAAGATTGAAATCGTTGATCTCCTTTATGATGTCGTTGTTGATGACGTGGTCATCGAATCTGAAGTAGATATGTAGTCTGAGATCGGATCATCCTGGTGTTAGATACGGTTATTATGTTCTCCTTCTTGTGAATGACTTGGTTGACGAACTAGATTTAGAAATGTATGCTGAGATTGGAGCAGCCTGGTGTCAGATATGTTGCAATAATAATTCTATTTTACCAATATAACAGTAATAAATTTTGAAGAATGCCTGGCCTCCGATAGCCATTGCTAATTAATGATAGTACCACACTCAAATTGAAGATAGAAAATAGACAAGAAATCTTGTCCCGAAACAGGAACATTTTTTACCTGTAGATGAAAACAGGTAAGCCATCTTGCTCCAAATACTTTTAGAACATTTTTGTGGCAAATCAGTTCTCATCTGTCTGAATCTGCCATGCACCCACGAATGCTACTAAAGGGTTATGTCCACCTCTCCTCGTTTCGCGAATAGCAATATAAGGTTCCATTAGGCGTATAACTTCATCGTACTGTTTTTCCAGAGCTGGTTTAAGAGTATTTTTGCCAAAGTAATATCCGTCCCAATGATACATGAATAGGACCAAAGATTGGATTGCGTTCACAAGCACATAATGATATTTTTTCACCCGACCTTTCATCTGAAAGACTGCAATGGCATTTTTGCGAGGGTCGTGCTGAAAAGTTCCTTTTCCAGGCTGAGATGTAATCAGTCCACACAAATCAATGTCCAGTTTTTTCATATTTGGAAAGTTGGTCATGAAAAAGTCCAAACCCGTTTCTGGAGTTACAACATCTGCATGAGTTTTCGCTATACTTTTGATCTCATTTCTAGTGATCCCTTGCACAGGTTGCTCTTCATTGTTTGCTTCTATTGCATCCGGTTCCCGTTCCATTGACCTGTACAATGCGTGAATACAATTGACAGCGTTTGGGATTTTCTGAAAACAAACATCGCTGCTCATGTTTGTTTCTGGAAAAGTTGCGTCATACATCCATGAATTACGAGACAACTTCCTGACTGCCGCTTCCTCCTCCAAATGGTGAAAACGGCTTTTGGTAAAGTTTTGATTCTCATTCCTTTTGTAGACAGAGATACCGTTTTTGGAAAAGTTGTTGTGCTTCGTAGAGTTTGGCTTATACGCGGTCTTCCGATTGTGTTTGGTAATATTTTGATACTCATTCCTTCTGTAGCCATGGATATCGTATTTGGAAAATTTGTTGTCCTTCTTAGACTTTGGCTTATACGCGGGCTTCCGATTCAAATCTTCCTCGCTTTCGTTGCTTTCTTCATCGCTTTCAATCTCAATTTCATCTTTTTTCTGCTTTGTAGTAGGACAGAACTGAAGACTAGTTTTGGCTGCTGGAGGCCGCTTCTTTGCGCTATTGATGGTTTCTTGCAAAGGTTTGATGATATCTTCTTTTACCCTCCTCGTTTCTTTGTTCATCTGTTCTATGAGAGTAGTGCATTTGCTCAGAAACATTTCCGCTTGTCCGATTTGGTCCGACATTTTTTGCTGCTTGGAAGGTGTAACGAGAATTCCTACGGGAGACCCATTTTGACTCTTTGTTGCAAGTCTAGTCAACACTTCAGCTTCAATTTTATTTGCCAATTGAGTACCCATTCGGGGGTTTGTTAGCATTTGCTGCAACTCCTCGAGTGTGTAGCTATCAAGGGCACTGCTAATGTCAGATGACGATGACATTCTGGCTTTTCACTAGATGAGAATTCTAGATTGTTGTAATCCGTGTTTGTGAGAATTCTAGATTATGATACCGCACCACACAAGCTTGTAGTTCATGAAGACGAAAGGAAAACATGTGAACTGAAACATAGCCATCCCATCGTGGCACCCACTTGTACTTCACAACATACCAAAATGTAGCGATTTGCCGACATGTTAAAGAACAGCCAGCAACAGAACCAGTATTCTGTCGTGGACATCGCAACAGCTTAGTCATCGTGGCAACCTTTTAGAGAATGAAAACAAAACAAAAACGTGTGTACTGAAACATAGCCCATCGTGTCCATCACTACTATTTCATCATATGCAGATCCCATCGCCAAGTTGCGATCGCCAAGTTGCGATCAGCCGACATGAACAGAAACGACGGAAATTGTATTCTGGTGCAGATACCACCCACCACCACCATACTACTGTACGGTACATAGTACTGGCATCGTACATGAGCGTGTAGAATTTTTCGATTTTAGGAGGATACCACCAGTACAAACAGTATGGTAACATATGTACGTGTACTAGTTCAAGTAATGTAACTGCGTACCGCTACGGTATGTTTCACATGAACTAGATACCACCAATGTGTACCAGTACGTACCGGGTTGGTTTTCAACTGACCATAACAGATAAAAAATTTATGTGTACAGCATGATGGCGGGCCAGACTTTGGTGTAGCATACTAGTAGCCGCCTTACGAAAGTTCATGCAACTTGGTGTGGTTTTTGTCTTTCACTCCGACTTCTGCGCCCGCCCACCCACCACAGAAGAGATGCACTGCGTTATCACTCCGACTTTTGCGCCCCCCACAGAATAGATGCACTACGTTATGATGGCATTTCTCTTCCCTTTTCCGTACCATTCCCTTCTTACGAAATTTGATGCAACTTAGTTTGTTTTTTGTTATTCAAGATGATGCTCTATGGTATTAGTAGTACTAGTAGTAGTGTAACTTGTAAAACCAAAATTATAGTTTTCAAGAGTGGCCCGAGGTTACCTATCCTCCTAGTACTAGTATGATAACACTGCTGTGGGTCTATGATACTAGTAATGGTATAGGCAGCCCACATTTTTTCTTAGTATGTCATACCACCAATTTCATTTTTGTACCCAAAAAAAACCCATGCAGCAAGAACAACAAGGGCCTAGTAATACGCTGGTAAACTTAAGCTTTCAAACATAGATATCCATCTATTATCACATTTTTTCTTCATCAAATCTCATACTTTTCAAATATACTAGGTAAACGTAGTAGCACCACTATGATAAAACTGCTGTGGGTCTATAATAAGACGGCATAGTCCTGCCTTTACTCTTCTTATGTAGCGCTAATGATATACATGTAAAGAAGAACAAATTTCCCCCCACACAGCCAGGGCATATGTAATCCTAGGTTATCAAACACAGGTACTATGATTAGTAACTGAACAAGGGATGATGATATCAACAACAACAACAACAACGCCAAGAAGAACAAGAACAAGAACTACTTCTTCAAGAACTCCAACAATTACGCCTACAACAATTGCATCAGCACCAACAACGAGGATTACAGTAACAATGACTCCAACACTAGGCCTGACTACTACTAGTCTATGTTTCACTACTAGCCTACTAGGCCTGACTACTCTATGCTGGACTACTAGCCTATGCCGGTCTAGTAGCCTAGTAGTCCATCCTAGACTAGTTCAGCCTAGTAGACTAGTCAGTCAGGCCTAGGTCCACAATAGTATTCTGGACTATTTAAGGCTTGACTAACTTAGTACTACCTATGCTTCATTAATTGCATATTAGTAGTAGTACGCTGGTGGACTGGTGTACTAGCTTACTAGTACTAGTCTGCTGGACTACTTCTACTAGTACTACTAGTACTACTAGTAGTATTAGTAGTATTAGTAGTAGTAGTATCCTCAAGGCTACTCACTATTACTACTAGTCCCACCTCCTATTACTAGTACTTATGCGTGAAAAGTTTGATTCAGTTCAAGACTTTCTTTGGTCAGTGTTGTCTAATTTACGAACAAGCATAGTAGTACTAGTAGTCTGGATTTATTATACTACTACTAGTACTATGTACTCCAACAAGCCTAGCACTACTAGGCTAGGCGAGCCTATGTGGACATAGTACTAGTACTAGTAGGAGCGTACTACGCTGAAGAAGCCTAGGCATGACTAGCTTAGTCTCGTCTACCTTAGGCGGGACTAGCCTAAGCTTTAGTACTAGTAGCCCAGGCTGGAACAGCCTAGTACTAGGCTGGACTAGCCTAGGCTGGACTAGTACTAGTACTAGCATACGACATACGCTGGCTTACTACTACTGCCTACTCAAGCGTACGGTACTAGTATGCTGGACGAGCCTACTTTTACGTTAGTCGACTGCTGTAATTCATATGATTGGTTGACGCCGTAACACAAACTTAACTGGTGTTGTCATGTCACTGGACTTAGCCTAGTGTACTACTAGTACGATGTACTCCAAGCTTACTACTAGTAGTATATGACGTAGGCTATGCGAGTCTAGTTGTAGTAGTACGTATTAGTAGTAGTAGTAGCGTACTACGCTGGAGAAGCCTAGGTAGGACTAGCTTAGTCTCGTCTACCTTATGCTGGACTAGCCTAAGCTGGACTAGCCCAGGCTGTACTAGCCTACCGTACGGTAGGCTGGGCTGGACTAGCCTAGGCTGGAATAGACTATCCTAGGCTGGAATAGACTATCCTAGGCTGGAATAGACTATCCTAGGCTGGAATAGACTATCCTAGGCTGGAATAGACTTTCCTAGGCTGGAATAGCCTAGGCTGGACTACCATACGAGTTACCCTGAGCCTACTACTAAACAAGCGTACTATGCTGGACGAGCCTACTTCCACGTTACGGTACGCTAGTCGTCTGCTGTAATTGAAACGTGTGGTTGCCGTCGGAACAGAAACGTCACTGTTATCATGACAGTTTGATTTCTGTCGGTGATTGCAACATGTACGGTAACTTCAATCGTGATTTATTTGGTTTCTAATGATGTCGCTGTCGCTACAAACTATGGCGGTACATTTTGTCACCGCGTTTCACTGTGTACTCGTACTCATGTGTGATTTTTTTTTGTCGTTTTCGCATGCAAAAAATACTGTTTCCCTTCATAATCTTACCCCGACTTATCAAAAGCAGAGTTGCTTTACCGTACTTGTACGATTGGCACTCCGTCCGAGCACGTAGAATCCCTCCGAAGTGCTAGTAATAGCATTAGGCCGGCTGATTCAGGTTTGAGATATTTTAGTGCGAAGTAACTGCCTTGTACTGCAAGACAATAGAGTGCATCGGAGAACTGATTAGTCGCTGGAAAGATTCTTGTTCGGCTTAGCTACCCAAACATATACATCTTGAAAGCACAAAATCTGCATCCCTTGCATATCTATATCATCAGGAACAAGATCCAGTTTTTCGTTACATAGGAGTATAAGATTGCTGCAAATCAACGGCAGCAGCATCAACGATCATCAGAACAACGTATCATCAATAGCGGGATTGAAACGGTCAACAACGTGAGATAAATAAACAATGATTATGCTGTGCCAACCCAATTTCAGATGATGTATTTTCTAACTTTGGCATTTGTTCTTACTATTTCAGGAACCACAACGGGGTGAACTGACGATAGAATCAACAACAACAACAACAACCACCAGTCAACGGTCCCACAGCAACGAATTGTCAGCACAACCGAATCAACCGTAACAATAATTGTTAGAACAACAACAACGATTGTTGGAACACTGGATTGGAAATACAGATTCGAACAACAAACAAGGAATCAGAACAGCGGATCGGAACAACGAATACTGTACCTGTAGGTTGGCATGTAAATTATATTATTCTGTTATTATTTACTCTGTACATCGATAGATTCTCACCAAATTTTGTTCAATTATTATCTATTTTTATAGGATACTACAAAATCTAGCGGTGACAGATAGCAACGATAAGCAACAACAACAGCAATAGCGGCGAAAAAGAGCAGCAACTACCAGAGGACGCCAGTACTCCTCATCCACCAGCACTCATCTTCCAACTTGAACATTGATTTGTGTATGTACTCTCCGCGGCACTTCTATACAGCAACAGCAACTGGCAGCATTTACAAGATCTCGGCAAATAACGGCAACGTATTGTTGGCGTTGCTCCTCCTCAAAAAGGCGCTCCTCCCGTTACAACAAGACAAGTACTCCACCACCAAACAGCCCTACTCCTCCAACGGCGCTCCTTGTTATCTTCCTACAACAGCAATTCGTCTCCTGCTACGACGGTGCTGCGTCTCCTCCTACACCCTTGCTCCTCTCCTCCAACCGCAAATTGTCCCATACTCCAACGTCGATTTGTATTTCCTCCAACCGCGCTCGTAGTCCGCAACAACAACAAGAGGATTGAAAAGAATACGAATAATAATGGTGGAAGGAATAGCCAGAAAACAAAGAGAAAATAGGCTACGGCAACGTACAATGAAACAGAAAATGTCATCAAATTTTCTAAAGAATGTACCTCCAAAGTCGAATAGCCACGCAATTGAAGGAAGAGCTAGAAAACAAAGAGAAAGGAGGCAATCGCAACTTAGAATGAAACACAAAATGTCATCAAATTTTCTAAAGAATGCACCAACAAAGTCGAATAACCACGCAACTTACAACCACTTGTCTACGATCAAACCCAAGAAGAAGAGGCGTCGAAGTAGATCTAGAAATCTGAAACATGTCAATCAAATATCATTGAAAGCAGTAACCAAGGATTGGTTTAAAGGTAAATTCATGGAAACTAGTTGGGGTGAACAAATTGTCGGAACGAAGGAATATACATCGACAGAGGCTGTGTCTATTGATTGTTTTGATATATTGGATAGTACGGATGAGAAGCATATTATAGCGGTTGATGAATCAGAACCATCGTTGCGAATCTTTGCAAAAGTGTCGAGAGACAAAGCGAAACAACACTTGGCTCGATCCTCCAGGATCGAAACTACAAGACGATTTTCAAAAGAAATTGTTCAAGCTAAACCCGAAGTTGTAAGAGGATCAAAATGTACTAGTATAAATGACGGGTATGCTGTTCTTGGTATTCGACCAAATCGCAACAACAGTAAGAATGGTGTGTATGTTTTCGAAAAAAATGTGGAGCAACACACAATAGATGAGCTGGAAAGGGAAGTGGCGCACATTGTGGAGCAAATGCAGGAAAGTTTACGTCGTCCTTTCGCTAAATTTTTGTACCGTGAATCGACCGTGATGACAAAGGTTGTTCAGCAAACAACAATCACTTCTATTGGCGATCACGCTACTGCATTCTCTATAGGAAAGGATTATCATTCCAAATGCCATGTCGATGAGGACTATTACTACACTCATTTGACAGTAATTGGTCCGGAGCATGTAAGTCGTGACGAAGTCATTTATTACTTTGTCTTCCCAATGTACCATATCAAAGTTCCATTGAAATCAGGGGATACATTGCTTTTTAACCCGTTGGTATTGCATAGCTGTTCGAATCCTAAATACGAAGGATGTTATATTATGAGCGCCTATGTATCGCGCAAAACTGTACTAAGAGCTAATATATTATAAATGTTAATTCAGGCTAGTGGTGGTTTTCGGAACCTATTATCAGGTCCATTTTTGTCAGACGTGGTTACCGATTTCGTTGTAGGCTAGACTCGGGTCCAGCCAACGGTAGACCAGATGAAGCTATTTCAGCCTAGGGTAGACCGGATATTCCAGCGTAGACCTGCCAGGTCTAGTCCAGCCTAGTATGGTACACCAGACGAAGCTAGTTCAGCCTAGGGTAGACCGGATAGTCCAGCGTAGACCTGCCGGGTCTAGTCCAGCCTAGTATGGTACACCAGATGAAGCTAGTTCAGCCTAGGGTAGACCGGATAGTCCAGCGTAGACCTGCCGGGTCTAGTCCAGCCTAGTATGGTACACCAGACGAAGCTAGTTCAGCCTAGGGTAGACCGGATAGTCCAGCGTAGACCTGCCGGGTCTAGTCCAGCCTAGTATGGTACACCAGATGAAGCTAGTTCAGCCTAGGGTAGACCGGATAGTCCAGCGTAGACCTGCCGGGTCTAGTCCAGCCTAGTATGGTACACCAGACGAAGCTAGTTCAGCCTAGGGTAGACCGGATAGTCCAGCGTAGACCTGCCGGGTCTAGTCCAGCCTAGTATGGTACACCAGATGAAGCTAGTTCAGCCTAGGGTAGACCGGATAGTCCAGCGTAGACCTGCCGGGTTTAGTCCAGCCTACGGTAAACCAGATTTAGCTAGTTCAGGATAGGGTAGACCGGCATATGGTAGTCCAGACCAGGGTAGTCCAGCGTACGCTATTCCGTTAGTCATTGTTTTCGAACCTAGTACGAGGCCCTTTGATGTCAAACGTGGCTATCGGAACCTATTATCAGGTCCATTTATGTTGGTCGTTGTTTTGGAACCTATTATCAGGTCCATTTCTGTCAGACGTGGTTTGCGAATTCGTTGTATGGTTGACATGACGGTGCTAGTCCAGCCTACGGTAAACCAGATTTAGCTAGTTCAGCATAGGGTAGACCGGCATATGGTAGTCCAGACCAGGGTAGTCCAGCGTACGCTATTCCGTTAGTCATTGTTTTCGAACCTAGTACGAGGCCCTTTGATGTCAAACGTGGCTATCGGAACCTATTATCAGGTCCTTTTATGTTGGTCGTTGTTTTGGAACCTATTATCAGGTCCAGTTCTGTCAGACGTGGTTTTCTAAACCATTCACACCTAGACATGCCGGGACTAGTGCAGCATACGTTAATTCGTCTTTAGCTAGTAGTTTAGCCTATAGTCAGGTCCAATTATGTCAGTCGTGCTATTCAGAACCTATAGTCAGGTCCAATTATGTCAGTCGTGCTATTCAGAACCTATTGTCAGGTCCAATTATGTCAGTCGTGTTTTTCAGAACCTATTGTCAGGCCCAATTATGTCAGTCGTGCTATTCAGAACCTATTGTGAGGTCAAATTATGTCAGTCGTGCTATTCAGAACCTATTGTGAGGTCCATATTTTGGTGTTATTAACACACAACGGCAAAGTATGAGTGGCAATCCTATTATTTTCCTCTTTCCCTTCCGACATATTACCTACCTTAATCGCTTAATCAAATTAAATGAATGCCGGGTCGAATCATGTCATCAACAAAAACAAACAACAACAACAGCAATGTTCCCGTTCCGCGGAGCATTCTATCGCAACGAAAACAAAATAGCGAATCTACCAGTGTGTCCGGTCTTGTCTCAAACACAAAAGTCGTTGTTGTGAAGTGTCATACAAGAAGATTATCCAAGAATGTGTCTTCCAATAAGAAACCGAAAAATTCAACACAACATTACATGGATCCAGCCACGTTTGCAGAAGTAATAAAGATCCACAAAGAGGACATGGCACACTCGCAAAAGCATTCCAAAAACAAAGTCTCCAACCGTAAGAATAAGGAGGCCTGGAATTCGTTTTGGAAACAAGCTGCAACACCGCAATCAGCGTTCAAGATGAAGGTATTGAAGCCAAGGTTTCAATTGGATTCTGTGGAGTACCGCGAAAGAAGTAATGAGCTTAATCACGGCGACGTAGACAACAAGCTTAACCCATTCTTATATCATTTTGAAACTGGGTTTGATGTCTTATGTGCAAAAAACGGCCACTTGGTACTCACCATACTTAATGGATGCAACAATATAAACAACGTGAGAGCAAGACTAAACAGCCAAAAAGGGCATTTCGACGAGGTAGAAGGTTTGGAGATTTGGGAAGAATGCTTAAAGTATGTAACAGAGGAAGTATTGCCTTTCTCGGAGGTAGGCGACACTGGTTGCGTTGACCACGTGTGGGCTATGGGTATCATTATGGCATATGCATTATGCGGTTATCCGGCATTGAAATCAACGGATGACATAAAGTGCTACAACAACTTGGGTATTGGACAACCAGTACAATCTGGAGAACGAGAGAGGCTCGAACTGAATGGTCATACTTTCCCACCAAAGCAATGGTTTAAACTGACGCCGGAAGCCAGAAAACACATAAAGGAATGCATACATTATCACCCAGGTAACCGTCCCTGTCTGTCAAGCATTGGGTTCAACGAGTGGTGCACAACAACTGAAGAGGCAATCATTGAAAAGTACCGTAGAATGTACATCGAACAAAGCGATGACGTAAAGGAACTAAAGAAAGAACCCGAGAACAACGAGATTAAAGACAATTGGAATTCATTTATGAAGAGAGCGACAAAACAATCTAAGAGTAAAAAACGCAAACTCAAACAATTTCAAAACAAACAGAAAATGGACAAAGAAGATGGAAACGAGAGAAGCATTGTGCAATGGCTCCATCTTTACGAAAAACGTTGGAAATCACCTGAAGATTTGGAGGAGTACAACAACTATCCCGTCCCGCATGGTGCATGGGGACGTGTGAAATAGTACTAATAAGCTTCATGGCCCAACCTAATCCTACCTATGAATACACATTTGTTGTTCGTAACCATTAAAAAAACCTATTTGCATTTATTTTTTAACCGAATTGACAGTCGGAGTGACCTTCGAATTGTTTTTGTCGGAACATTAGGTACTGCTGCAACATTCCTTTTACGTTTCTTTACACATTCTGCAGTATGCTCCTTTCGCTTTGATGATGTACTACACTCAACGTTCAACAAAGTTGTACGTGATTTAGTGTCATTCAAATTATGCCCGGGTGTGATCTTTGGTGCTCCCGTTGAATCGTCTTTTGGATTATCCTCCTCATTAAAAGTTTTCTCGTCCTTTGACACAGTGTCTACCAGATACCTATTATCCACCGTTATATCCGATGTGTCTGGAGATTGGGACTCTGTTGACATCGACTCTGGCGTGGTCGTCTTGGAACCTATTGACATCGATTCTGTCGTAGTCATCTTTGAACCTGTTGGCTTTGTTACTGTAGGACACGTCCCGTGCGGGATAGTCTTGGAATCTGTTGGCTCAGTTTCTGTTGGATGTTCCAAAATCTGTCCACCTTCATTTTTCTGAAATGAATGAACTGGTTTCCGATTTACCAACACACCCACTTTGGTGATTCTGGACTTGGATTTCTTCGCAGAGTTAGTCGTAGATGATTTTGTTTTGTAGGACGTTGAAACTTTAGTTCCCGACTTCCCTTCAGTATCCTCCGTTGTGTGTTTTTCTGTGTTTTTGGTCCATACGTCTATCAAGTCGGAACTATCACCGCCATAATCGTGTGTTAACACATCAGTAATCTTCCCCTCTACACCCTCTATACCTAGTTCGTTATACTTCTGCCTGAGTACCTTTATGAAATTTGCATACTCTTTTCGGAATTCGACCGGGCACATAGCAGAAACAAATGAACAGAATTCATTTCTGATTGCAGCTGCAGATAGAACCGCTGATGTTTCATCATGTTCTTCGTCAAGTTCGTATAAGAGTTTACTGCCATGTTGTGATATCCAGCACACGTAGAAGCAGACAAACACTCCGCAGTTGATTGAGTCTTTTTGTGTTGGAAAAGAGGAAAAACACATCTCAAGATACGGATTCTTTTGTATTACTGGATTGGTTTGGTCGGTATCGGTAGAGAAGAAATCGGATAAAAGCAGTACTTCCTTCTCCGAAGGAAAAATGCTCTTGGGAACCATGGGATCTAATTGGATAGCCGAATATTGTCCATTGGATCCACGGAACACAAGATTCACTGCCCAGTGTGATCCACCCGAATTAATAGGGATAATGAACAATCTTCTTTTGGGGATGATGGTGAAGTCAAAATTAATTGATTTCCTATATTCTTCGTTGTCACTTGATAAATACTGGTAGAACATTGGGTAAAATATATGTACCGTCGGGGATGCAGACATAGACATCAGGAAGCACCAAAGCGAAATAGTGTAGTCGCTCAACCATGCAGCAGCCATATCTCCAGGTGCCGACAAATGTAAAGACCGATAATCTTCAACAAAAGATTCATAGCTATCCCACGACGTTTTTGGCACACCAGTAGCAAAAGATCTGTCGTATAGTGCTAGGTAATTTCTCACCCTATCTTCCTTGAATATATCAACAAACATTGGCCATGACTTTCTAGCAACCTTTTCAATCACAAGCTGAGATATAGGTAGACCCAAAAACCTGGAGGAAAAACTCCGGGTTTTGTTGAGTTTGTTCGCATGTTTCTGCCTATGAAGATAAACACCGAAGCAGTGAGCAAGTTCTCTATCAATCAAAACAGGATCCAACCCTTGGTTTTCAGAGAATTCGTCATGACACTTATTGAAAAATGATAAAATTGCAGACAGGCCTGCTAGGTCACACTGAAAATATATCCGCATCAGTGTCCTTTCATCTGGTTGCGGAAGATATAGTTCTTCAGAGTAACCACCGGAAGAGTAACATATTGAATAACAGTTCAAACCAGTTTCAGATGAAGAATGGTAGGCAATGTCAACATTGCTTTTTGAGGCATGACCTATCACAAGCGACATTAAAATCTTTTCAGCTTTTGGTAGTGTGATTTCAAGCCTTTGATCACCCTTGATGGAGGTACCTAACCGTAGAACGCATTTGTCAACAACCGCCAATCCTTGTTTATACTCATGAAGGTCAACATTGTTGTAAAAAGTCCGGCTATCAATTTCAAATCGTGGTTTCTCTATCTCGTCTGTTGCACTTCGGACGTATTCTGACTGAATTATAGTAACACTGAACCCATTTATTTCTGTAGTTACGTCCACAAGACAATTACTGCCAAGACGTGATTCGATATAAGAAGGTCGAATTGTTTTGGGCAAAAAGGGACCTGACCATTTATCATTCATAGATTCTTCCAAGTCTGTAAAGTAATTTTTGGAAACGTTTCCTACCATTGACATAAGACTGAAGTCCAATCTACCAACCTTGCTTCTTTCTGGTTTGGGGCGGCTCCAGTCAATCTTACAATGGTAGATAGGTATCCGTATATCAGGATTTGCTGGGTGAACAATCATGAAAACATTCTTGTCTGTTTTCCGAATTACAAACGTCGCTTGTTTCTTATCTCGGCATTCTATTGTCAAAGCTGCTGTAACGTCGCATCGATTTGTTATCTCTCCATTAGCAGGGCTACCATTACTTTGTATGTATTGGAAATGATTGGAACTACGAGTGAACGTTATAGGGCCTGTATCCATTCCTGGTTGAGGCGACGGAGGAGGACTCTCAAAATCTATAGAGGAGTTGGAGGAGGTGGTGCTCACCTCATCTGTTTGTGAGGAGTGGCGAGATCGTTCCTCCGTGCGGTATAACTCAGCATAGGCAATTTCTCGTTCAATAGTGTGTTTTGTGTCAATAAGTTTACGCTGTTCCCAAAAGCTTTGTTTTTCCTCCACGGATGAAAATTGACCGAGACAATCAGAACAGAAAGATGCGTCAAGTTCCTCTAGCTCGGTTTTAACTTTCCGGTCTTCTTTTTCGGTGATTGGGGGTTGCGTAAAACCACGATGGCAAATAACACAAGTAGAGGATGGGCGGTGAATCATCTTACCAGTGCATCTCCGACAGAATCCATATTCGTCGGAGCAAAATTGTTCAATACGCCCATGGAAATAGGATTTGCAATCCTTATTACGGCACCTTTTTTTTACGTCGTTAGACCATATTGTTCGGTCGCCAAAATAACAGCGAGACCCACTGGCACATAGCAAAGCACCTTTTTGGCAGTTATTGAAATCAGAATTGGATGCTTTGCAGTATTGACTGATATGGACAGATGGATTCTTCAGTTTGGATCCCAAGATGTCTTCTCTGACTGTAGAAGGATTATCAGTTATGATGAACTTGCCCCTTTTTACATTGGATTCTGAACGATGAACGACATCAGAAAACTTATCTTGGGAGAAGGCATCACTCAGTAACTCCCTAAGACAAAATTTGCTCATATTCGATCGGTAGCGGATATCAAGAACAAAAAGAAGTGCTCTCAGCTCTTTGGTTGTCACGAGTTTAGAGTCTGCGAGCAATGGTATTCGCTCCGATAGAGTTCTTGTGTCGATAATCGGTTGGGGGTTTGTGCCTTTTTTCTTTGAGTTCCGACGGGGAAGTTTGATACTGTTCCTTTTAGTGTCAACCGTAGGACGTCTTTTGTGCTTGGGTTTGTGTGTGTCCTGCTTGTTCAAAGAGGAAGGGCCTGAGGAATCGTCTGCAAAAAGATTGTGGACAGTCGTTGGAGTAATGTATTTCTCAAGTATAATAGACAGTGACAAGGACACTTGGTAGCAAACCTTATTCACCTGACTAGGTAGTTCCTCTTCAGTATTTGTAGTCAGGGAAGAGAAAGAAAGTCTTTTCATTTCATCAAATAAACATATACTGGAATCAACTTCAGGATGACGAGTTGATAAGAGATATGTTTTACAATCCAACTTTGACCATTGACGTGTGGTTGGGTAGTTGTCCTTGTTTAGAACGTGAACAATGAGAGTCTCTGTGAACTTATTCAGTAAAAGGATATCATTCACAGTACACTTTGGATGGTAGATTGGTAATACCTTCAAACGCCTGGGATACACCGTTACTAAATTCCAAAGAAACCTCGTACCTGCAGAATCCAAATATGTGAAGACCGGAAAATAGATTATGTTCGGACAAAAGGATTTGCCCTCATCATATTCTAATACATAATTAATCTTGTAGGATGGTTTCACAATACCACAACAGATGGCGTTGTGGCAAAAGAAACGGGGTCTAACAGAATTGGGCGGAATACTCTGATGATTGAATAGATCAACAATAACATTCAGAGCGAGCGGTGTCATGATACCTTGTTGGTTGTCGAGTAATCCACGAACGGTAGTTGATAATTGGGGGGCCTCTTGAATGGAAACACTTCGATGGCCAACAAAAAGGTTTTCCAAGCTTTCCTTTATTTTGATCTTTTCTATACCGTAAGACTTGCCGAGTACAACTGAAATAGTGTGTATCATTTTCGCACAATCTTTTTTTTTTAGTGCAGGCTCGGGAACAACAACATTGGGTGCGGATGCGAGTGATTGGGTAGGATTGGAGTCCGGTGCATTAGTGGTCAGTACAGACCTAGGGGTAGAAAGCTTCAGTGGAAATATAGGAGGGGGCAAACTATCGTCTGACTCACTATCAGAAAACACCAAGCGTGATTCAGTAGGAGGTACCAGATTTAGAGACATTGGTTTAGATGGGATTGACGGCGTTTGATTACACTCGTCAAAATCACTTCCCATTATTGCAAGAATGGCACCTTCGGTAGATTGAGACATATGGGATTCATGCGGGTCCAGTAAGGATCGCTGCGTCAAATCTTCTCCTACTGGTTGGGGTAACTTTGGTGACTCATTGTCAATAGAAGGAGTACAATTTTGGTGGGGTTTAATACCAACAAGCGATTTGGCGGCCATTTTGATATCATCTGTATTGGCAGATAAATTGACCGAAGCAACATCAGTCGATTCGGCACACATACGGATTTCATCTAACGTGAGCGAAGGAATAGAACCATCATGGGAAGGAACTGAACACAATTCATTAGATCTGGTACCCATTCGAACATCATCTAACGTTGGTAGGCTCGTTGAAACTGGTGAATTAACAGAACCATACAACCTCCGTGAGAGGGTGTGGGTTCCAGGCTTGTCTGGAGGGGGACATCCATCGCCAAGATTTGACGGTGAGTTTAAATCAGGCTTTTCGGAGAATCGAAAGTCAACGTTGAAAGAAGATAAATCAACACCAAGTAGTGTTGAGGCAAATCTGTCCGTGATACTGTTCAGTGAAAAAGTAAGACATTCTTGGTCCTGAAGTATAATACCACCACCATCCATAGAGTCACCAAAGTTACTTTCATCAAAGAAGAATCGGTCGTATTCGTTGAGCGAAGTTCTGTCGCGCGATCCATTAGACCGACTAGTGGAGTTGGTCTGGAGGGAGAAGGGTTGGAGGTCAAATGGAAAAGAATCTGGATTTGGGGAGTAACGGAGTTCTTTGCCTGAAATGCTGACATTATAAATGATGAAATCACCAGGCTTAATATCAGATAGTGGACAAAAGTTAGATGTTGCTTGGTTTGTTAATCCAGTCTGATTGGGGTTGATATTTGTTAGCTTGTCCAATGTTTTGATACCAGACCTGTCCAGATTACCGTCAACGGTGTTTTGATGATGGATATGTTCCCGGTCAATTTTTGTCTGTTTCTTGAGATGATAAGGACGATTGATTTGAGCACCGGAAGTATAAACAGAGGCTCTCCTATTCCGAGGACGACGACTGGAGTTACGGAAAGTTGTTAACTCTCCTTTGGAAGTTATACGTTTTCCTTTGGAATTGGTGGAATCCAAATAGCGAGGTGCGGGCAGCATGTGTATTGGACAATAAAGGTTCTGTGTGTCAATTGTTGTTGGCAAATGCAATTCCAATAACGTAGAAGTGGAAGTGAATGGATCGGACTGCGTACGGGGCGGAATAGCCTCGTTGATGAGCTGACGTGAACATAGGGACAAACAGGACTCGTGGTAAACCAAACCTTCCACCAATCCAGGTACGGGAATAGTCAAAGGTAAAGGCCAATATGGATGTCTTTTGGCAAAGTCAAAAATGATGGGAAAACATGCGCAAATAGAAGACCTCATCTGCGTGAATTCAACATGTCGAGTGCAGGAAGTAGTGAAGTTAAGAATATTGCGGGCGGCCATAATATCTTGCTCAAACTCATGCCGGTTTCTATTCGGAAATTTGTAATTCGAACAATGATTCCATTTGAAAACAATTCGATGGGTTGTTGAGTCATCTTCACGCTTCAAAACAACAGAAACACCATCTACTCCGTAATGATTTTCAACAAACGAAGGTTGGGCTTCAGGAACATATGTAACCACATCGGCTTCTTTGCTGTTGAAATGATTTATCATTTGTCCAATGGAAGATAAAGTAGATGATTGTTGAGTAGATTTAGCGGCACATTGAATACCAACCTTCGACATAAGCTTGGAAACTGAATCATTATACAGAGAAGCAAAGGCGACATTGGTCCAGTGAGGAGGTTTTCTACGTTCATTGGAGGCTAGGAGTTGGCCAGCGACAGTTTCGGCTAAATTGGTGCGTTTGAAACCCATGCGGAGCGATCTTTTAGTTGGATCCGATGGAGAAAGTTTTCGGTAACGGAATTTGAGAGCGAAATCTTTTGCAATCAAAGATGAGGCGTTGATCATTGATTGTACAACATGGGAATTGGATTGGAAAAGAGAATGAAGCTCTTTTAAGAAAAAGAATTGCCCGGCAACAATACGGGAATTGGCTTGGTGTATATTTTCGTCAAAGCCCTCACTGTTGGCGAAAACAGTCCAAAGCTTTGGATCATACTTCAAAAGGTACAAAATGACATCGGCACAATGCTTAGTAAGAGGATTGTTGTTGAGATCGAGTAGGGCGGAATATAAACTGATAAGATTTTGGAAGAAGGAATCGCTGGATGTTGAATCGGACAAAGCAAGCATGTATCGAGTAATCGTTTGTTGAGAGGAAGCAACCCAAGTGTTGTAGGATTCGACCCCTTCACTACCACCGGATTTGTAGTTAGTAAATAAACGGTCGTGTTTGGATCTAACAGATCTTGTGAGATGCTGGAGACACAAGGACACCAAAAAGGAGATTCCAAATTGATGAAAAAAGGCTTCGAATGTAGCTACTAATGGACCTTGGTCGGTGAAAAATGTATACAAGTCAACGGGGGTGCCATGTTTCCAACAACACTGTATAACCCAAGATAATTCAGAAGTCTTTTCCGCAGGAATGATAGCCCACGCAAGAGGTATTGTGTCGCCGTAACTAGTCTTGGTTACAAGAACAAAACATACACCATCATAATTATGTTCTTTGTAATGGAAGCAATCACCGACAAACACTGGAGTAGTTAATTTCCCGAAATATTTCCCAGAAGCGATTGGGGTAGCAACAAAACATCTATAAAACCGATTTTCAGTGTCAGTCTGAAGAATAACAGTTGCTTCAGGATTCTTTAAGGCAAATGCCTGCATCCAGGTTGAGTGGGTGCATGATTGTTGATTGGGTAAAGATTTGAGCATGTATTCAAAACACGCATTTCGAGATCGACGTAGCATCTTTTTAACCTGCCTCGGTTTGGAAGTGGAAGTGAGACCAGATACTAGAAACCAATTATACAGACTTTTTTGGGAAGTGTCATCGGGAGATGGGCTATTCATCATACATTCGGACATAAATTGCTGGAATGGAGGGAAATGAGTTAAATATATTTGTTCCTTTATCGAGGGTAACGTCTGATGGAGACAACAATGTTGATCGAAAGATGGGAAAAGAGTTTTGTCCAACCACCAAAAAGTAGTATCAGAATCCGTCCGGTTCTTCCGAGTCTGGAAAGGTGCATCATGGCTTGAACAGACAACTCTGATCACAAGATCGCAACACACGCACTTAAAAGAACGATTGGTACGGTGGGAGCGGTAGTTTGTTCTATGAAAGGTGGTGATCTTAAATCCCCACCGATTGAAGCAGTATGCT
Organism: Pseudo-nitzschia multiseries; assembly: GCA_037355745.1. Classification (NCBI taxonomy): domain Eukaryota; phylum Bacillariophyta; class Bacillariophyceae; order Bacillariales; family Bacillariaceae; genus Pseudo-nitzschia; species Pseudo-nitzschia multiseries. Next base: position 9,675,165 of record CM074781.1, read on the forward strand.
CCGAGAGAGTCGAGCAAATTGTCTGTGGAGGAGGAAAAAACAGGAGGCCGATTGCGGAATTGCTGTAATGACATGGGCGACCATGACTTAACGGGTTTATGATCGGAAGTCGACAAATTGATCATCGGAAACTTTGCTCAATGCAGAAAAGGATAGGTTGGGAAATAGAATGAGTAATAACCGATGTAAAATGAATGAATGATAGGATGTGAATCGGGAAAAAAGTACGGTACAAAGTACAGAAAAATAACGGAGCGACGATGAAGGGGGGGGGGGGGGGGTGTGAGAAATATAGACTAAAAAAATTTACCGGCTAAAACAGACATTTGACCGAAATTAATGATAGCGATAAAACGTTACAAAAATAAAATACATGGGTGGAACGAATATAAGCCAGAAAAAATTACGCGTGGAAAAGGAGGAAGGGGAACCTATCACCAGGCTCAAAGGTGAGGATACTACTTTTAAAAACCGACACTGAGGTCCAGCAGAACATAAACAGCAGGTGAAATACCTACGGTCAGGCCCAGTAGCAATAATCGCCAAATTTTTGACAGGGGACGAGGCCGACGCAAATTTTAAAAACCTATTCTCAGGCTCTTGCCCCGCGACAATTGAAACCGCCGAATTTTGGAGGAAAATAAGGGAAATTAAGCAAGATTATTCGGAAACTCCGGTAGTAATTCCTACAGCGTTCTACTGGAGCAGGAATCAGACCTCAAATCCCCCTACTGAGGGACAGAAGAAGCACACCATAGAATTATCTGACTAAGATTACCGGTACCGGTACCGGTAGGTAAATAATGAAAACTTACGAAAATGAACGAACCAGTAGGTACTAATTTCTACGTCATTCTACTGTAGGTATTGCTATTGCTGTCTCAAATTTAAAGGCGGGCCCTGGTCAGCAAGGAATAAATGGGTGATTCCCGAAATGCCTAAATCCTAAATCCTGAATCGGAAAGGGCCTAAAAAGGTTATTCTTTAGGACTTTTTGACCCAAATACCAGTTTGCCCCCCCCCCCCCCCCCTCGAGAACCACTATTTAGGACTTTGACCTACTAAATGTCATTGGAATGTAGGATTGGATTTTTCTCATTCCCTTACTATACACACCCAATGGACTAGTAGTCCCACACCACCCAATGGATTGCCAATTATGACTGATTACACAACAAACACACACAAATGAAACTTTATAAAAATGCTTTATCTGCTGTTGCTATGTGATGAGGACTGGGGAGGATATACACATTCCAATCTGAACATAAGTTTTTTATTGTCTCCATCAGCATGCCCCCAGCCAAAGGAGGAGCAATTAAGTCCGGCGCCATCAACTATAGCCGAGCCAAACTTCTCCAACTGCTCAACACTATCAAAGAACTCCTTCCCATTAGTCCCCGTGAATGGGATGCAGTTGCCTTAAATCATAACAACAAATTTCCTGAAACTGACAGGAATGCTTAGAACCTCTGCAGGAAATACACGGATCTTTATTGTAGACAAATCCCTACTCGCAATCCAAATTTCCCAGAGGAGGTGAAGTTGGGGAAGAAGATTGAGAAGTTGATTGGTGACAGGGCACATGTTGGTAATTGCAGTGATGATGAGTTTGATTTGGAATAAGGTTACAGGGATTCCAATAGTGGTGGTGAGGATGATGACCTTGTTGACATTTCAGATGACAACATTCCCCCTCTCCGTCAACCTTCCCAACCAACTCAACGGACTCAACCGACAGAAGCCAAGGTACCGATTGCTGTCCCTGTCCAAGTCTGAAATCGTATCAGAATTGATCGTGACGCAATTGATTGTGACAAATGATTCCCACATCCATGTATTCAAGCACATGCACTGGCCAACGGTTCCCAACAATTCACACGTCCATGCATCAAAACCCATAGATGTAAGTTTACTCCCACGTCCAAGTGTTGAAGAACTGATGGGATTAACTTTGGCTAGCGCTGTGTTGAATCCCTCTTAAGGAGCGGTGTGGTTTTAGGAACCCAAAAACCAAAAGCAAAACTACTCCAGATAGATCAAAACTACTCCCTATCAATCGATCGATCCAAAATAGATCCAAACTCTAAACTCACTCCAAGCTCATAATTCCAAAACTTACTAGCAGCGAAAGCTATGTCCAAATCTAATCAATTCTAATCCTAATTTTCAGATACTCTTTGCAATCCACAATGGTGGAATTCATCCAAGTTCAATCAACAATCTACTCCAAGTCCAAGTCTATCCAAGTTCAATTCGATCCAAGTCCAATTCGATCCAGTTGACAATCTACTCAACCACCAAAAAGCAAAATCGGAAAGTTGAGAGCAAATCTTCCAAATGCAATCTTAAGTCCAACTTCTGAATCACGCCTTAAGTCCAAAGGAATCAACAATCTACACTTTGGCTCAGCAGCTCAACGGCTCAACACGCAGTGGCAAAGATGTTGGTGGCATCTTCTGTTGGTTTGTTGGTATAAGAGAAGTATCCATCCTTCTTATTCATGAAGACATTAAGGAATCCGGTTGTGATCAATCATTCTGGTTTGGTAATTGTACAAAAGAATTGCCAAGTGCATACTAATGACCTTCATATCTCCAAGTTTCTCATATTGGAGCTTCTCTTTCAATTGCAGAAACCGCCCTTGGATCATTCCCATTCCCCACTCAAACAACTGTCAAAGGATGCTGCCTCTTGGTTCAACACAAGAGCCTTGGCAGTGTCTGGATCTTGTTGGGAGCTCTGGATGAGGAATTCTTTCCCCACAAGCTTGAAGGCAGAGTTGACTCAGACTTTTCCATGGTACTTAATGAACATGTATTCCATTTTCTCATAAGTACCATAATCACAAATTGTACTGTCACGCCAATTACTGGGACAGTTAAAGTGACTATGCCAGTTGAAAGTGGCTATGCCAATTTTCCCATCAGGCGCAAAGACAGATACACTGTTGACAAACAAAGTATCAGCGGCCCAACCATTGTAAAACCGATTCTGTTCCGACCAATCACCAGACTGTTGGATTTCAAATTTAAGTCTGTCAGCTGTACCCCAGACCCGATGTTGCTGAAGTACAGGATATTTGGCACCAATTGCACTGATGTATTCATTGATCTCTTGTTCAGTTGGAGCTGTAACCTTTGCCTTTGGGTGGTTCTGTAATGCCATCAGCAGAACTTTTCGTGAGAACTTCAACCATTTATACATGACAGAAGATGTAAATCCAAATGCCAATGAGAAAGATCTTGCAACATATGCTTTTGTGTGAAACCGATAAAGTACTAACCCAAGACAACAGGTTGAATTTTCCTCGCGTTTTCTTTGTTCAGGTACCCCCACTTCTGTTGTCCCTTCACTTCTGAACATGTCCCATGTATTTATGAACTGTGAACCTATTGAATAGTATGGGTTTAAAGTGACCTAGAAGCTCTCCAAATACCTTGTGATCAATGCCACAGCAGCTGAGAAGGGTTTGATCTTTACCGGACCTGAAGAGGTAGTACATAAAGGGGGACGTACAAAACTGATGAAGGGCTAGTATCCTTGGTGTTCTCCTAGTATCTCTTTGACACCTTTCATCCCGCCTTTCATCTTCGTCTTTGTCGTCCTCTAGCAGAGACAAGCAAACAAGCAACTTGAGAAACATAATCAAGAGTGAAAGAAAAATTGATAATTACCACTCAATGTATTGCTGGTTGAATTGCTGAATCTAATCGTGGTGGGAAACCCACATTTTTAATCGTGGGAAGAGGACAATTTTGTCATTTAAATTGTTGTGTATGGACAAATTCCTTATTCCCAAAATGTCAATTAGGTCAGTAAACATCTATTCCCGAAGTAAAAAATTTAGGACTTTACGACCTAAATGCAATTTAGGATTTCGGAATTTTGGGAATCACCCAATAAGTGATGTACAGTATACATTCCTTCATCCTCATTCAAAAAATTGGAGTCTCCACTGTCATGCGACGCGTGAGAGTACATAGTATGAGTATGTAATACGTCATTGAGTGATTCCCACCTAAGGAAAGTGAATAGAATGAAAAGTTAATAAAAAGTATTCGGAAGTGAATAGAATGAATACTTTTTTAGCACACCCAACCGACCAATACTTTTATTAAGTGACAAATTTGGAACTTGGAATTCCCTGAAGAAGAAACAGTAACTGTCTGTTTCATCACTACCTGCGCCACCTAGTACCCGCCTATTTTGGCAAGCAAGGCTGGCCGGGGAGGTTAAGTAGTTTATTCAATGGGCCTTTTGTTTGATTGTGATGTATGGAATAAATGAGGTCCATTCCGAACTGGCATTGCTTTTCATGATCTTTTTAAGTAGTTTCCTCACGGGCAATTACATTTATTCTTTTCAATACACATAGGGTCTTATAAGTGTTTACTTATCAATCTGTTTTTAAATGATATCTTGGTTCGTACCTTTTAACCTGTTTATTCATGGTGTTAAGTGGGACCGTTTTTGCCATTTAACAACAAACAAAAAAAGCATGCCCGGCAAAAGAGGTGCAAGAGGTGCAATGTTTGATTTTAAGATTCGGTTGAAATCTATTCAGTGTTAGTTAAGTGAATAAAAACTGTCAGTCGAGAGCCCCTCGACTGACAAATTTTATTAAGAAGTGAATGCATCTATATAGAAAACACATACTTTTTATGTGTTTTTTCATTAATTGAGTGATTCCCACCTCGAAAAGTGAATAAAAGACCAAAGTAATAAAAATATATTCACGAGTGAATAGATGAATAGATTTTTTATCATGCCCAACGGACGAATACATTTATTACCTGCCAAATATGGAATTCGGAATCTCTGAATAAGAAACAGTAACTGTCTGTTTATGTCTGTTGAATCACTATCCGCGCCACCTACCGGCCTAATTTTGGCAAGCAAGCCTGTTAAGTATTCAAGGATGGCCGGCAGTTGAAATTTTCAGAATTTTCTATGTACCGTATCGATTGGCTTTGCTGGTAAAATTACTAGTAGTAGATATCCTCGCTAACTCACTCACATTGCTCTCCAGCAAGAAACACCACTCTTTTGCGAAACACTCTTTCTTTCGCGAAACACTCTACTAGTACAATCGACAATCGACAATCACCATGGCCCTGGAGTTACTAGAAGCGCTTGGAGACTACTATGAGGATGATAACTACTTAACCCCCGATTACAACAATCCACTGCTTGGCGAGGAAGATAAGAAAAGAAGGGACCGGAGAACTCCTAGGATTGCAATTAAGAGATACAGCCAATCTGCTTTCATGTATCTCTATCGATCGGGCAATGATCAAGCCCTTTTGAATTGCTGTGGAGTCGACCACGTAGTATTCAGGGAGCTTCTACATATATTTGAGCCAGTCTACAATTCCTACACCGTCGATAAGAACACTGGATCGATTCGGATCCGTAAAAAAGGAAAACACGATCTTGTTCAAAGGAGAGAGTTTGATGCAACCGGCTGTCTTGCTCTTGTCTTATTCTGGTTCCGAACCAGAGGATCAGCAGCAAGAGCAGTTGCTATAGCATTTGGAATTACAGCTTCCCCTATGTACAGATGGCTGAAATTTGGACGGAAGCTCCTTGTTTCTGCATTACAAGACCATCCTTCTGCAAAAATTTGTTTGCCAAATGAAGAAGAGATTCAACAATACATCGATGCTATTGCCACAAAGTATCCAACTCTACGTCCACACAGAGTGTGGGCTGCCTGTGATGGCCTGAAACTGCATATCCAGCAGTCTGGCGACTGGACCAAACAGAATCCATACTACAACGGTTGGACTTGTGGTACATATGTCAACAGTGTATTTCTTTTCTGCCCCGATGGGAGGATCCGGGCTTGTGTCTTGAACTGTCCTGGTTCTTGGCATGATAGTACTCAGGCCGAGTACGGGTTGTATCAAAAGATGGAGCGGATGTATGAGCTGTATAAGGCAAAGAGTGTAGTTGATTCGGCGTTTAAGATATCTACAAACGAATACCTTGTTAGAAGTAGTCAATATGACCCTGTGACAGCTCCTGTAGAAATACCTGAGGGTACACCTATGGAAGAGGCCAGAGAAATGAAAAGACGGGCCGTTCGTAAGGCTATTGCAGTGAACAGAGATGCAACCAGCGTTAGACAGATGTCGGAATGGGGGATGAGACAGATCCAAGGTGGGTTCCCTAGACTCAAAGATAACATGTTGCTGGAAGAAACAGGAGACAGGAGGGTCATTCTGAAGCTTGTCGTGTTGTTGTACAACTTCCAGACAGCTAAGGTTGGAATCAACACCATACTCAACACCTACATGAGTCAGACTGAAGGTTTCAAGTCGTATGGCTTCTTCTCGTACAATTTGGTACCAACTGAAACCGCTAACGACGTATTTTAGAGTCGTTGAATCAATCAATCGATTCGTCCATCATTAGCAAATTAGATAATCATACGAATTAGCATTACGATTTGAATTACGAATTTGAATTACGAATTGGATCGATTAGTCGTCGTACTAGTCGTCGTATTTCTTAGAGCAGTCGATCGATCGATTAGTCGTCGTATTTAGAGCAGTCGACAACACGTTCGAATAATTTTGCTCCAGCGCACCTCTCGTGGTTTTCGATCTCTCTTTTAAGGTGTTGCAATAGAGTTTTTCTATTGCCTGCTTTGTAGCCTAAGTTTCTGTCTGGAGTAATGTTGTTGTTGTTGTTGAGTTTCTTAACTAATAATCGATTCTTTTATTTTAACTAACTAACTAACTAACTAATCCATTCGATTCGAATCCTAGCTAATCGATTGATTCGATTCGATTCCTAACTAATCGATCGATTCAATTCCATAACTAATCGATCGTTTAACTAACTAACTAATCGACGTCAACGAATCGTTGTCGTCACTGTTGCTGCTGTCACTGTTGTCACTGCTGTAGTCGGGATGCTGGAGACTGTTGACTTTCCTTTTGAGCTTCCCCCCTTCAGTAATGTTAGTAAGTTGGGGAGTAGTAACTTGGGGAGTAATAGGACCAGCACGACCGCTCCTGCTGCCGCCACTAGTAGGAGGAGGAGATGTCAATCTCGTTCGATGGGCACCACCACTACGACCGGCACCACCACTACCACTAGTACCACCGGCGCTACTAGGACGGCCGACGTGAGCAACGAGTACCTGCATCATAACCTTCCTCTCTTCATCTGCCTTTTCCTGATATCTTTGCTGTTGTTCCAATGCCTGCTGCTGCAGCTTTAGTACCTGAGCAATGGTATTCATCATCTTCGAATCGTTTCCTTTACAGTACTGTCTCTTCTTGCTAGTAGTAATAGTACTAACTTCTTCGGGCGGTCGAACCACGTGTTGACTTTCGAGTTGTGTTGGTTGAGTTGGTTGACCAAGAAGGAGTGGTTGTGTTGGTTGAGTTTGTTGTCCAAGTAGAAGTGGTACCGGTTGACTTGCAGCAGAAGGAGGAGGAGGACGAGTAAACTCATCTCTTTCAACGTCATACCTATCTTCTCCGTCTACAACGAATGACTTATCCCCTATCAGTTGGTGGATTTCCTTTGCCTCCTTAATGTCCCACCTCATGTTTCGGATTGCCTGTTGGCGCCTTCTTCCGTTGCAATCGGTTGAATTTGTTTCGAATGGAAGTACCATCCCTTCCAGGAAATTTTTCAGAGTGCAAGTCTGCAACGTCCTCCCAGTCATCTGTTCCAGCTGGCATGATAGCTCTAATGGCAGCAAACATGTTCACCAACTTGGCCCTGGTGTAGTTGCCAATGCCGGCTTTCCTGCCTCTGCCTGCAGTCCGACGAGGGGGGCACCATGCTGTTGATTGTTACAATCGATGGTATTGCTGGTGGTGTTCCTTTTCTTTTATGTGCCGAGCAGCCAAAACGAATTGAAATCAACTCATCGTCATCCAATTCATCTAGTAATAATCTAGCATGCGCCACGAGAGCAGCAACAGTAGTCATTGGTGGTGCTGGTGCCGCCGTGTCTAATGTGCTGGAGAGACAAGTCGTACTGTTCTTGTTGCCGTTGCTGTTGCTGTTGCTGTTTCTTTACGGACTTTCTTTTCTTTCCGGACTGCAATTTTTTTCTTCTTTTCTTTTGCAATTTTTCAGCTCAGCAAAATTGGCAATGATCACCAAAAATAACATGCAAGCATGCCCGGCAAAAGAGGTGCAAGAGGTGCACCACATGATTCATCTGTGCGATGGGGACTAAAATATTTGATTTTAGTGATTCCGTTCAAGTTTATTCTGTTTTTATTCAGTTAATAAAGTTTTTTCAGTCGGTGCGGTCTCGACTGAAAAAAGATATTCCATACTTAATAAATCTATGCACTATGTGAATAGATTTATTAGTTTAGTCGGGAACTTTTATTACTTTAGTCGAGGTGGGAATCACTCATTATATTCGTTTTCCTTAGGTGGGAATCACTCATTTACCGTACCTATTTTCCACATTTGAAAAAATCGTTCCCGTGCAAAAAAAAAATCGGAACCGTGCGATCAACTTCTCCCACGACCAGAAACAGCCTGGCCCCTTCAGGTGCGACCTGTTGATTGAATTGAATTGTTGAACTAAGATACTAACCCGAACCCTCTACGATATTCGGACGTCTTGGATAGTAGTCGAAGAGACCGGCACGACTGAAAAGAAAGCGGAGGACCATTCTCAATTCGGAACGCACGCGCATTATCGCGATAATCACTCAAGATCAATGCAGTCGAACATGAAACAGCGGTACAAGTATCCGAGAAAAGGTCGGCATAGCGGTACGAGTAAATTACGTACGGTAGACATCATAATCATTATTGTTGTTTATCCCATACAATAGTATCCGAAGAAAAGAGAAGAACACCCTCCGCATTCTGCATCCTCCACAGCAAACAACCCACACTGCTCGCTCACTTCCATCTCGTGGCAGAGAATATACACGGTAGGATTCCTCCACGGACAGAATCGGGATCGAGATCGAGATCGGGATCGAGAGAACGCACAGCCCACACACACACACACACCGAGCCCAGCCCAGCCCAGCCCAGCCCAGCCTAGCCCAGCCCAGCCCAGCCCAGCCCAGCCCAGCCCAGCCCAGCCCAGCCCAGCCCAGCCCAGCCCAGCCGAGCTGAGCAACACACCATGTCGAACGCGAACGCCGAAACAGAAGCATCGACGGTTGTCCTTGTGTGCTCCCTGCTTCCCGTCACACTCCTGGTGTCCTCCTCCGTCTTGTTGGATCGTGCCCTGAGACACGAGACGGTTTGGAACCGAAGTCGCGCGCAGTGCACCGCGTGGCTGGCTCTGGCCGTGCTTTCCCTTTCCACCGCAATGCCCGAAACGGAAAGCGAATCGAAAACGACGCTCGTGGTGGTGCTGGCCTGGGGGCATCTCACCCTCTGTTTCAATCTGCTGGCGGTTCTTGTACCGTCGTCCGAAGCAAACGGGACGCAAACGCGAACGCAAACGCAAACGCCATTGCGAACGCAAACGCAAACGGGGATAGGGCACTGTCTCCGGAGCGTGGTGCCCGTCCTTCCCCTTTCCTCGGGGTTGGCCATGCTAATGGGAGCGGGGTTCGCGCTCGCGCTTTCCACTTCGACTTCGACTTCGACTTCGATTTCAACTTCACCACCGACAACAACAACCGATGATTATTATTCCCGGCTCGTTACGGTTCCGTGGTGGTGGTCCGTCCGGACCTTTTTCGCCTCGGTGGTGGGCCTCTGGTTCGTCCGGTGGCATCTTCGTCGCACGCGCAAGACTCAGACGCAGACGCAGACGCGAGTGGGATTGCCCGTGGTGGGGTCCGTGTCCGCGGCTTCCTCCTGCTCCTCCCCGGATGCGGGAGACCGCTGCGGAGGTATCGTGGCCCGGCTCTGCGGCATGCCCCGGGTGACGGCGGCGGCGCTGCACACCACCGGTAGCACCGTGGTATCGACGTCGACCAACGCCGGCTCGGACTCAAGCTGGCTGGACGAGCGGCGCTGGCACGCCTGGAATCGGGTCCAAGCGATGCAATGGTTCGCGCAGCAATTGTCGTCGCCAACGCCGCCGTCGGCGTCGAACCGAGGGGGAAACCGGTTCGACAACAACAACAACGACAACAACAACGACAACGAATTCAACGAAGCCAACGAAAGGATCCTCCGTTGCCTGGTTTCGCACCGCATCACCGGAGACGTTCTGGACGGCCTCGTGGATGCCTCGCAATGGGTCGCCCTGGGGGTTCCCTTCGGGCCGGCGTACAGGCTGGCGGATGCTACGGCGCGGTTGATCGACCGGTATCCGCCACCGGGATCCTCCAGAACCGTACTGGGTTCGCGAGCCAGAACCATCGGGAACGAGAGGTATCCGTTGTCCAACGACTGCTTGGATCTCCACGACGACCTGTACAACAATCCGCACCGAGCCCGGCGCGTCAAGGATATACGGGAGTTTGTAGCGGCGGAGGTGACGCCGCAACAACTGCAACACCCCGCTGCACCCTACCTACCGGTGGATCCAAATCATCATCATCATCAGCAGCAGCATCATAATGAACAACAGCAACAGCAACAGCAACAGCAACATCATCATCATCATCATCACAAGCAACAGCATCCACAGGATCCCTTGCTCCAGGGAGGCATATCGGAAGAACAACACGAAAAATTGAACAATGTCATGAAAGAACGCTTTGGACTCGAGTTGCCCAAGCTCAGGGCCGCTGATTTCTTGGCGGTCCATAAGGGACTGTCGCAACAAGCCAAGAACAACGGCGAAACCCAGTCCCATCCGTTGGCACCCACCGGCTCGCCGCAGCAGTCCCATCCGTTGGCAACGGCAACCACCGGAGCAACGGCAGCATCGCCAATGCCACTGCCACTGCCAATGCCACTGCCACGGCAACCGTACCAAGACGCACCACCACCACCACCGCCACCACCACCACCACTCCAAGCCCCCTTCGACCACGGAACGAATCCGGTTCCCTCGTTCTCGCCCGAGCGCAGCGGCATCCCGGGAAGCATCGTTGGCGCCATGCCACCGCAAATACGAGAAATCGCAAAGCGACGACCGGATCTGTTGGAGACCATTTGGAAGAACAAACAAATACATCCGCTGCAACAATTTCCAAGGGGGCAACCGCAATCCTTTTCTCTCCCGGTTGCCATTGCGGAGGAAGGGAGAGGGGAAACTACCGGCAACAACAACAACAACGACGAAAACGAAAACGAAAACGAAAACGAAAACGAAAACGAAAACAAAAACGAAGCCAGCGACGACGAAGACGAAACAACGAGCCTGATTCAGAGAGATGCCGATGAATTCCCTCTGCGGTATCGAGCGATTGGAAAAACAAGGATGGAGGGAATTGTGTGATGCAGTACAGTACAGTATAGTACAGCACAGTGCGACACAACAACAGAATAGAACAGAACAGAACAGAACAGAACAACCAGCAGCCGTCGCCATTGCTGATTCCAACGAATCGACTCATTCGCCACTGCCGGTTATGGACGATGCGCTTTGTACGTCTAGAAATGACTGCTTTGGAAGAGAATTTTGGATGCATGTGATACACGTACGGTAGTGTGCTGGTCACGGGGGAATTTTTTTAGAGTTGATAAGTGAGCAATGAACGACTGTATGTATTTCATGACGATTCTCGTTTGTAGATTTTGTTTTGGCATACGGTATAAGTACTCGTACATACTCGCACTAGCAGATAGAAAATAGTGATGTGGAAGATAACGAAAACTCCCAACGGGAAACCAGTAGATCTTGTTCATGATTTCATAGGATACACAAGTCGAAAAGATACCGTTGCACTGCATTTAAAATGCATCCCATTCTTCGTCGCATTTTTTGGTGCCCTTTCTGGGCGCAATTCAAATATGGATACTCCGATTGACTGATTGATTTTGATGATGTTCTAACATGAGTTGATTGTAGTTAGTGCCGTTTCTAGATGGGATTCAAATACTCCCAATTGATCAATTTTGATGCTGAGTATGAGCACGTGTATCCCGGCGTTACAGGGTTTTCGCACCCAAAATGCATAATTTTCTATCGTCTCAAGGGCAGAGAGCATTGCCCATGTTATGATAATAATGAAATAAATTTGTCAGGGACTTTACATGGAGCTATCACATGCTTATAGCAACGATCAAGGCCAAAGTTGTTGAGAACATAAATCTTACTGGTACGGTATGTCTGTTAGTAAGAATCGTTTCTTACTGCCTTCGATTTTTTCATCTCCGTCACAAGATGACCCAATGTCCGGGCTATGTCGAGCATTCTCACTTTTCGTGTCAAAGAAACTCCGAGTGATACACTGTATTGAGTATTGCTTACTCAGGTTAATGGTACGGTTAATCTTATTGGGATATGCATGATTTATTGAATTCTTCGCTCGCTTGATTGAATTTACAAAAAAATGAAAGTGTGGCCTTCCTTCCAGGAATAGAACTGTTTTCATAATTTTTTGACGAAACTTTCTGATACTACATAATTTGGCGAAGAGTTTTGCGTTGTGGTCATTTCCATTTTACAATTATGGTGGAATGGAAGAGTTTTGATGCGCTACCAAACATACAAATTCAAAGGCAATACTACAAATAGGATGCCAAAAACCAAAAAGCGGTCGTCGTCGCGGTCTATGCGCTATCTTGTTCCGAGGCATCTTGAAGGAAAGTGTTTTGAGTTTATCACGACATTCTCGGTGGACGTTTCACTGTGATCTAAATCTAAGCTACCAAGGTCAGTCACATTTTTGTTCCGATAGTCTTTTTTTTTTTTTTTTTTTTTTTTCATCTCTCTCTTTCTCTCTCTCTCTCCGTTCGATGAATCGGCATCCGGGGCTCCCGTCGTGAATAATCCAAAATACTGTTTTTCCACCTTACTTCCATTCATCCTCATAATCTTTTCTCATTGACCTTCCCGAAGACGTTCGCTCCATTCAATTTAAGCTTCATACTTCAAGCTCACACTTCAAGCTCACACTTCAAGCTCACACTTCAAGCTCACACTTCAAGAACACAAAAAAAAATAATAATAAAAACGCCTTTCACTTCTTTTCTTTCCGTAGCCGAGCCATACAAGATACCGCAACGATAAACAAGAACACAATCAACCAACCATGTATCTCCTTCAAGACACAACTCATCTCGACACGATGAAAACCCCCGTTTTACAAGGACAAACCATTGACGAAAACGGTGATCTCTTGGGCGGGAATCCCAACAGCAATGATCAAACGCACATGGATTGTTCGAACCACGGTATCCAACGCAATCAATCTTACTCGGCACTCCACCAAATACCTTTGTCTTCGTCCAGTCACGACCAAAATTCAAGAACGGGCAAGTCCGATGATAACTATGACTATCAAACACTTTCAGATGGTGCCCTGAATGAATCATGTTCCGATTCATCCTTCGATGCAATCCTGGATGAGATCGATGGCGCGTATGATAGCTACGACGACGATAGCAACAGAAGCTATCGCGATGAAGTGATGGTTGTACCCATCAAATTCGACAATTATGTCAACAAGCGGTCGCTCCTTTTGAAAGGAAACAGAAACCGACGTGAATTGTTGTTGGACGATGCGTCCGGAATTATGGACGCTCTGCGTGCATTTGAGAGAAGCAAGGGGGAAAAGTTTCATTATTTCTCCGATGAAGAAAGCTACGCTGACACTTCGACTACAGACGACAACGACAACGACAACGACAACTCTTTGTAGAAGCCATGAGAACCTCATACTCAATGGTTGTAAGCCAATAGAATATTAAAATACTGCATGATGTACCGGTACAACAATGAAACGTGGAAAAATATAAAGAATAATACTAATTAGAACACAGAGCTATCTACTATCTGTCATCCAACTTTACACAATATTATTGTATAGTTTGTAGTCGCTTGAACACCACCTCGATTCTAAGCTACACTACTCTTGCATTTCAATCGAAAACTATTTGTGATTCAGAAGATCACTCGGCATGTTTCAAAAGGAACAGCAGCCCCTCGACGTCTGCGCAATGGATTTGTTGGGATTGGCCAAGCACCCGAAGAGCACACGAAATGTCTGGTTGCATATATTGAGTACTGTCGTCCATCGAAAGAAGTTTGGCAGCAGAGTTTTTGATCTTTACTCGTAGTTCCATTAGCATTGCAAGATCCGATGCTTCGGTACAGTTCTCACCGAGATCCATCAAATATATGGACGCGGCACTCATGCAAAGCAGACTGTGCAGAGACGGAAATATGGTTGGAAATCGTGAGAGGTCGTGAACAATCCCAGCCTCCTTTCGAGTCTGTAATAGCAGCTTCAGGACAGAATCGCACATGGTCAACAAGCCGCGAGTATTGCCTGCGAGTGGAAAGGATAATGGCTCGGTGCTGTACGAATTTCTGTCAATCAAATTCAAGACGGATTGGACTGCCAAATGATTCAATAAAATTTTCTCTTGAAATGGGTTCGGATCTTCATCTTCGAAGATTTTTCGCGTGGTGTTCACATTGACCAAGCCTTTCAAATTGGATGCGTCCATACCATCATTGTCGCTAGAAGCAAATTGGTCGGTGTGACTAAACTCATCTTGGACATCGCGTGTACATTCGATGAGACCCTGGCAATGATCGAGTACCATTCCCACTAAAATTTCCATCGTAATACACAGCTGCTCATTTGAACCACTGCTTGAAACGTCCACAGTGAACGTCGATGGAAATGTGCGTTCTAGTGTCCATTCGGAAAGCAAAAGATGACGAGCGGAAGAAGAACTAGTTTCCTTCTCTTCGATTGCGTAAAATTTCGTTGCAGCTCGCACAGCAACGGTTCGGACGTCGGGATCGGAATCTTGCAGCATTTCTAAAATAATCCTCTGAATTTTTCTTCGCAGGATTATTATTTCTTGGCCAGAACCGTCATTTTTAAAACCCGATAGTACATGGCAGCATGTTTTCAGTGCGAGTGCCGCGCTGTATCTCGATCTCCAGGAACCGTTCGGATCATTCAAGCTGCCAACCACTCTTACAAGCATCTTCATTCGATCAAAAATTTGGCGACAACTATCACCGACAGCTGTGTCGGCTTGCGTCATAGCAATAGCGACAGACATCATTTCAACCGCGTTGCTCGACAATACATTCCCGCCATCGGATTCGAGATAGTGGACGTTGTTCATAGTGCCAGAGAACTCTGCTCCTTCCGTTAGGAAAGCATATTCTTCCTCGGTAATCTGGCGAGAAATTGCCCAGATGAGTTCCTGATTCAATGTCAACGAACCTTTAGGAATTGCCTCTACAGTTTCTAAAAAGCACCGAGAAAGTCGGCGAATTGTGGGTGGGTGGTATCCTTGGCCCAACTGCATGCAATGCAACAACGTTGTGGCCAATCTATTCAAAACAACCGTCGACGGGACTGATGAGATTTTCTGTGTCTTTTCCATTCGCAAATCGTCTAGACTGTCGTAGATCCCTTTCTTGAAGAATTTCACAGCATAAAGGCGTACATCAATAATGTCGCTTACGAAAAGTGCGTACAACTCTGACAGTGCCCAATCGAGGTTTGCTTCGCTTTTTGGTTGCCAAAGGCTTTCCTTAAGCATTCGACACAATCCTTCAGATGCTGTCTTGTACAGGAGACTTCCACCAATCATGAATTGTATTGAGTCGTCTCGATAAATGCCCTTGCAAGTACAAATAAGTGTATTCTTGTCGATAAAAGACGATGTCAGCAGTATTTTCAACGCTATTGATCGGCACGAAGGAGGGACGCGGTGAGACGTCACGATTCCAAAGAGATTCTTTTGTAATCCACGATCGAGAAGTTCCTTCTCAGAAGACAGATCTAAAGCATCCATCAATAACAGCATTCCGTCTAAACGGTTCCAATCAGGTACTTCATTGCCTGATGTTTGTTGCACGTGCTGCTTGCAGTCTGAAAGTATAACAGTGCTGGTAGCGTTCGAACTCAAATTTGCTAAGGATCGTGCAGCCGCATGCCGAATCCCATGATCTTTGCTCCCAAGGCATCGGAAAAGAAGCGGAACAAAATCACCCGATATCCTACTACTGGAGTCTATGACTGGCTGCACTCTTGATAACATCAAAAGAAGAGGAAACATTTCGGATTTGACAGTCCCTTTGCTTTCCATTTCTTCGAGACAAAGTCGAAGAACAGACGGAATAAATGTCGCAAGTGGCGGATACCGTCGAAACAATTCTGTCAATGTGATCGCATTGCTTGAAGTCTTATCACTGTTCGAAGCATTTTTATCGGAATCCACGACACGCAGCATAGCAGCTGCAAAAACCATTGTGGAAGAATTCCTTATTGCCCATGAAGGATCATCGTATCCAAGAATCGCAGAGATTATGGCATCGCCCACAAATGGACTGATTACGGACGCCAGAGGTGCATCAAGTATGATCATCCTGAGAACGTTCAATGCGTGAACACGACACCGAGCCTTGGAGATCGATACGCAATATGATTGTGAGCAACTTGAACATCACACAACAGAAAAGACATCACAACGAAAGTTTTCATTGGCTCACCTCATATTGGTTGTCGAGTACAAAACGGTGCTCCACATTCTGAGCCGACGCATATACAAACATTTTGTTTCGATCAGCCAAATTTCCAGCCATCTTCAATTTTGCCAAGGATTCTTCAACTCTCTGCTCGGATGGTAATGATAGCATAAGAAGTTTCTGTAATAGGGGCGTAGACATCGCAGAGGAATCCGATTTATTGCCAACATCTGCTCTCATAATCGCTAGGAATCCCAATGCATACCCCGTGCTCCTTCGGAGTGTCGAATTTCGAACTTTTTCGTTCAAAGAGATTTCATCTATGAGGCGCCGCGACCATGCATCGGGAAGGGAACTTATCTCTAAGGGGCTGTTCGGTTTCAAACAACTTGTAGCAATTTGTTGGAGTGCATCGCGGGCAGCAAAGGCCGCACCCGCATGCTTTAGGGTCGTTAGTGTGCTTAGTAAGAGCTGCCCTACCTTCGAAATCAGCACCTGTCTCGCCAAGTATCCTTCTGTTGTAATTACAGATGCTATCGCTGCACATGTTTCCTTCGTCAACAACCAACTTCCAACCTGGTGTTAAAACAAAATCAAGATTAGACAAGAACAGAATGTAAGTGAAAGTGCCGTATGACACTTGCAGAATTCGATTCGGATTAAACTAATAAACAAAACCTACCACTACTCTCTGCATTGCCAGACGCGCTTTCGCCTCTTCCAGGTCCGCAGCAGAAACCGAAGAAAAAGTTCCATTCGCACCAATCGCACCTGTGTTCACATTTAGTGGCGTCGAGTCACCATCTTGTGCGCTACTAGTTGCAAAAAGTGTTTCTTCGTCAATACCGTCGATTGTTTCTCCATCTCTTACGTCGGCAACTACAGAGAGGGAAAGCTGAAGTGCCTTGCAGAATACTTCAATCATTGATTCATTCAGGTTCACGTTGATTTCATTGGAAGTCACGGAAAGTAACTTCCTCTCTGACTCATCGTGCTCGATACATAGACGAGTCGCATGCACCAGACCATGAGCAAGGGGTAGACACGAGCCATCGGTCGACGTTGAATTGCCCGAGAGGATATCATTTAGTGTGTGCTTCATCGAAGAAACACGATCCATCGATAGATTAACAATATTGCGTAGAAACGTTTCCTTTCCGGTTCTTCCTGCCGTGGATGCATACAAAAATCCAAGCATCCGAGCTCCGGTGTCCGATTCTCTTTGACGTGGGGAAGACGCAAGGTAGATGCCTCGAGCAAGAATTGACTTTCTTTCAATTTCGTCACGGTATTCTTTGGCCAGGGTCACATTTCGTGATTGACAGGCAACTACCAATTTCGACAAGTATTTGAAAGTCACAGCACGAGTACCATCCCAGATAGAATGCAACAATGCAAACAGAGATGACAGCACTTCTCGCCTTGCGAGTGATTTCAGTATCTCATTCATAGTTGCTTCTTCGTTTGGAAGCCTCTTTCGATTGAAAACTGCGTTTTTCTTCATTGTTGTATTTTCTCCACTATACGATTCGTCTTGAAGCGCAAACGCAAGCAAGCAATCCAGCAAGGAAACTGCAAAAACCTCCTTATCTGCTATTGTGCCAAGATACGAGCCTTTGTTGAGAACTACGTCGTCTATTAGAAATTCAACGGCGAAGGAATGGAAAAGAGGAAGCAATCCACATGTTGATGCGTCGGTATCGGTGTTTCCAGCTTCCCATACAGACAACCTATCTAGGAAATTGGCGAGGCACTGAAGAAAATTCGAGAGATGTTCCTTGCTCTCGTTGGTCTTGATCGAGTATGGGAGTGCATACCGCCACATTGCCACTTCCTCCTGGATCCCATCGGTGATACCGTATGAAGAAACGACGCATCTCATAGCTCGGAACGCAACGATGCGTATGAACGGCATAGAATGAACCAGCGCAAATCGGAACTTTTCCTTGTGCAGACATCTGGCGATCACCTCCTTCAATGGGCCACTCGATATTTTCATCGCCGAAGCGTACCGGGTGACCTCCAACTCGGCCCAGAGAATCCGATCCGAAAGGTCATCCTCCAACGCACTGCCGAAATGGCTCTCGATCCCCCGGAGCAATCCAATGAATACAACAGGCAGCCGATCTTTCAAGCTGTCGAATTCCTTCATCAGATCGGCAATGCGCGGCAGGCAAAACGCCACGACTTGCTTTCTTCGAGTGAGGCTGGGATCGAGAATGGTTTGGCAAAACGAGGGCATCCAGTACTCTGTCCAGGTCTCGATAATCGAGGACTCGGCCCATTCCATGGCCCCGGACGAAATCTCTTCCCACGCGCGCTTCAGCACCTTGATCCACAGGTTGGCAATCGAACCGGCATTGGATCCCCGGTCGCCAATTCCTTCCAGCATGGATTCCATGGGTATTGTCATCGCCGAGGATGGATCCGTCGTCGTGGCAGGCATGTACGGGAGCAATATCTCGAGAGCGAGGTACCGCCCCTTTCGGCTCGCGGGCTGCTGCAAGACTTGTTGGCACAAGCCCCTCAGGTCACCTTTCGGGACCAGTTGGACCAGAGCCTTGAAGAGACCGGGAATGGCCGTTCCTAGCTTTCGCAGAGGAGGATTTTCCCACGAGTCAAAGACGAGATCGAGCGTCTTTTGTATCAAATCGGAGTGCTGGAATGATGTTCCTGTCTGTGACTCTTTTGGTGATTGCTGCGGGCTTTCGTGTTCGCTCGCTTTGGCCAGATGCTGCTTCCATCGACTGGCCAGGGTGGAGAGTCCCTTGATCGAAGCCCACCGCACCAATGGATCCGTGGATTTCTGGCCGACCCGGAGGGAGTATTCCCAGCACAACTGTAGGGGAGAGGTCATGTTCTGGTTCTGGTTCTGATTCTCGTCGTCCTTTTCTTTGGTTCCCATCAGCACCTCGGCATCCAGCGTTGCCGCCATGCCCTGCACCATGGACAGCCGGGCCAGGGCCGAGAGGCCGTGGAATCGTGGTGCGTTCGAATCGAGTGCGGCCACCGTATCCGTGCAGATCTGGATCACCGTCGCCTCGGAATCCGCGTCGAAGAACAACAGCTTCCCGTACAATATCCCGAGCGTGTTGAATCCGTCACTCGGAAGATTGGGATTGGTCAGCAGTGCAAAGACAAAGGTTTCAAAGGTTGTTTCCAAAAGCGACAGTGTTTGCGTTGCGGAGGACCGATGCTCCAGCCCCCCGAGCAGCATCTTGAGCATGGTGACGATCCGCAACGCATCGTCTAGCACCTTGGAAGACAGTGCGGAGACGGGTTGTTCCAGCACCGTGCGCACCGTCTCCGACCGACCGAGAAAGGCCAGGCACTCTGCAAAGAGCAGACCGTTCCCCTGCAGAACCTCCCGCAGCGGACCGTGATTGACGCAAACATCCAGCGAATGCAGGGGATCTTCCCAGAGCTCCGACGCCTTCCAAATCGTTTCCATCACGTCATTGCAGATGGCGATTGTCGTGCTATTGTTTTCGTTTTCGCCCGATGTTTCGTTTTTCCCGAGCGGCAGCGATCCGAGCATCTTGAGATTGGCCTGGATGGCTCGCTGAAACGGAAGCGGTGTTCGGTGGGACAAGGACCATTCCAAGAGCAGTCGATACAATCCCACAAAAAGGCTCGGGTCGTTGGTGTCGTCGTGTTGCGATTCTTCGTCCGATGTGGTATATTTTTCCGAAGATTCCTTGGCTAGGTTCAAAAAGGTGCACTTGAAGGTTTGCAGGGCCTGCAGTTGTGCCTTGGTGGTCGTCGACGTTTGTCGGAGACTCTGGCAGAGCTGGAAGACCAACAGCGCGTTTCGACTGCTGGTGGTACTGATTTCGCCGTCGCTGTTGGGAGGGTCACCGAGAATCGCTACAGCCTTTTCGAGCGAATCGCTTGCTTCTGGACCCGGAGATCCATCGTTGTTGCTGTTCCCGCTCCACCGACGAAAAGCCGGACCGTCGTACGGAAAGGGGATTGGCACGTTGGATTTTTGTTTGGCATTGGTCTTCGATCGACCCATTGTGAATCGAAAGCAACTCCGAACACTGCGATTGGTAGTGGCAATCGTCTGCGACGGATTGGTTGGTTTCTTCGTCTAGGTCTCGTTCCCCCTTCTGCGTGCAGTCGTTCGTGATCGAGGCGCTTCGCTATCACAATGGCGACGCGACTGATCCGAGGGAAAAAATCCGACAAATCGTACCGGTATTTCGCAAGACAAGTCCAAAACATTCAACATAGTTTTTTGATGTGGATTCTCCGAGAGGGAATATCAGATCGAGCGCGACAGCGGATGGACAAAGTGTCGTACGCCTCTAAAATAAGGAGGTACTAAAATAAGGTTTATGTATTGGTTAAAAACTAAGATTGTGAGCTAGCTCTGTCAACTACTCCGAGGAGCCGTTGAGAAAGCTTGCAACAGTAAAAAGGCTTGTAACAGTAAACAGCCGTTGAATCGAAATTCAACGTACAGTTTACATAGAAGATTTGGATATGTTCTTCATCCAGTCTTCAATATTGAAGACCGGCTTGCTTTTCAGATTTTCTTGAATCGTGGGTAATTTTCAATCGTGAGCGTTGGAATACCACACTCTTCTCCTTCTCGTAAAAGTTGGATTGGTGGCACAGAATTTTGTTAGTCGTGTGCAACCAGTATTCCTTAGATAAGAAATTTTTAATCATTACTCATGAAGTTGGTTCCTTGGTCAATAATACAATTTACTGGTTTGGGATATCTGGAGAGCCAGCCGTTGTCGAGGGCATGGACTGCCATGAGACCGGTTGGATTTACTTGTGGAGCTCGGATGATCTCGAGGAGATTGGTGCACATGTCCATGATGGTAAAGCCATTGAAGGAGACTGTTCCATGGCCAGGGATCTTGATTTTCCAAGGGCCTACTCCATCGATTGCAATGGTGTCCCAAGGAACATACTGGTGTTCTTTGGTAGGGAGCTGTCCGTGGTTTTGGTGGCTATTCTTGTACCGTTGGCACGTGTCACAAGTCTTGCAGAAGGCATTGATTTGGTCCTTCAGGTTTGGGGCATATACAAATTGGTTGATGGTTCGATACAGTCTTTCTGCGCCGGCATGGCCAAGCACGTGGTGGTAGTATTTGATGGTGGCTTGCACTCTGTTTGGAGGGAGTACAATTTTCTGGCGACCGTTGGAGTCTACAACTTTCAAGTCGGTGCCATTGAAGTTTTCAGTTGTGTACCGGGGATTGGTAGCAATATCGTCGTTGGCTGCTTGATCTTGGGCGAGTTGATCGAAAGCTAAGGGATACATGGGAATGTCTTCTGGGTAGTTAAGAAACAAGTCAGAAAGAGGGAGAAGGTCGTCGGAGTCCGTTGAGTCAGCAGTTGCAAGGTCCGAATCATCCGTTGGATCGGGAGTTGGAGGACCGAAGAACTCCTTCTTCTTCTCGGGAGGGTCTTGCTGGAGTGGTAGCCTGGAGAGAGCATCAGCAAGCTCATTGTCTTTGCCTTTGATATACTTGAATACTGGGGAAAATTCTTCAAGGAGCATGCGCCAAGTCATAATTCTATGGCTTGTGAGGTTTTGTCGAGTTAAGTTGATATGGTCTGTCCATACGATGATTTCAGCGCCCCAAAGAATGGTGCGGAATTCTTTGAAGACTTCTACAATACAGAGCATCTCTTTATCGACCGTTGGGTATTTCCGTTGAGCGGCGTTGAGTTTTCTGGAGAAACAAAGGATGATTTTGCCATCTTGGAGGATGACAGCGCCAAGCTGGTAATCAGAAGCATCAGTATAGACATGGAAGGGCTTGTTTGGATCAGGAAATGCAAGGAGGATATCTTTGGCGATGAGGGACTTGGCTTTGTTGAAAGCTTCAAGTAGTTCTGGAGTTGGAGAGATTTTGCCTTTGGCTCTTCCAGAGAGGTCGGTAAGGGGTGCAAGGACCTCTGCGCGTTTGGGATAGAAGTTCCGATAGAAGTTGATCATCCCAACAAAGGATCGAAGTTGGGTTGTTGTTGAGGGAAAAGCAAGTTTCAGGATGGGAGCAATCTTGTTTGGATTGGGACGGATACCATCTCGGGAGATGATGTGGCCGAGCCACGGAGCTTGGGATTGGAACCAGTGGCACTTGGAGGGCTTGACAGAGAAGTTGTGACACTTCAGTAAGGACAGGACAGAGGAGACTGATTTGCAGTGGGATTCGAGAGTATCGGAGAAGATACCAATATCATCGATGTATACTTCAATGTCCTTCAGATGGGAGAGCATCTGTTCCATACAGCCTTGGGCCCAACTTGGAGAGTTAAGGAAGCCCATTGGCAGTCGGAGCAGTCTGAACTTTCCGAATGGAGTAACAAGGACACAAAGCCAGGTGGAGGCCTCGTCAAGTTTGAACGTGTGGAATTGCATGCTCACATCGATAAGGGTGACGTATTTGAATCCTCTTCGTCTGTGGAAGATATCTTGGAGTTTTGGGAGTGGATAGTGAAGTTTCTTGGTGACCTTGTTGAGTTCTCTAAAGTCGCTGATAAGTCGACAGGAGCCATCTGGTTTGGGCACTACAAAGGTTGGCATTCCCCATTCAGTTGCATAGCATCGTTCGAGGATACCAAGTTTCACTTGTCGATCGATTTCTTTCTTCACTGCTTCTTGTTGGTGCAATGGAATGGAATATGGTTGTTTTACGTGATATGGCGTTGCGCCTTGCTGCAGTTCGATGTGGAACGTTTGATTAGGGAAAATACCTAATTCTTTGTCGTTCAAGCCTTCGAAAAGTTCTTCGTTTTGGAGGAGTATTGGTAACAAGGCTTGTTTCTCTTGGTAGGAGAGATGAGTTTGGTCGGTGACAAGCTTGTGGAGGTCAGTTTTCTCATACTTGGTGGTTCCATCTACATAAGATTGTTGGATTGATTGGTTAGAGTAACTTTCGGCAATTGCATGTGGTTCTGCAGACATGACCTTGTGAAGCAAGGACTTGTTGTCGAAGTAATTTCGCGGGTGGAAGTCCATTGTCTTCTCATACCATTCTATGGTACAAGTCTCAAAGTCCATTTTCATTCCAAGATCTCTCATCGTCTTTCTTCCAATGAGAAGATGGTAGTTGATATTCTGAGAGACGACAAAGCATTTGATTTGTAGGACTTTCATGGAATAGGATAGTTCTGGGAATATGGTGTTCTCCAAGGTTACGTAGTGGTTGCAAGTGGTTTTGCCATTTGTTGTTTGCATTTGAATTGGTTGGTCTAGGAGGTTCTTCTTGATTCCAGAGGGAATTGCTGATTCCACTATGAGATTGTCGGTTGATCCGGAATCGAAGAGGGTTTTCAAGTAGTACTTTCCAAGGGATCCATTGATGGAATTGCAGACGCTTACTGTGGTTGGAGCAAGGTCGATGTCGACATTGTCCTTGCTAGGAGCAACATCTTGCTTGTTGTTATCGGAATTGGTCTTTTCAGAAGGAAATCTTTGAAGATCCGAGTTGTAGTATTCTTCATCGATATCCATATCGACATGGAAGAGATCCGGCCAAGGAGTAGCAGGGATGGTTTCTTCTGGTTCATTGATGAAGACACACATGTGTTGCTCTGGTTCGTTGAAGTTATTGTTGTGGGAAGAGGTAGTGGATCGATTGCTGTTGTTACTGCGATCGTTCACATGCGAGTCGGTGTTGTCTCTGTTGTTGTTATTGGACTGATTGGAATTGGTGCCATACTTGTTGGTGTAGCATTGACCCCAGGTGTGATTGGTACCAGGGTGGATAGGACACGGTGAGTCGTTCGAGATCCTAGTCGAGCCTTTGTTGTTGTTGCCTTGATTGTTGCTGCGTTGATTGTTGTTGTTGTTGTTGTTGCGTTGGTTATGGTTGTTGTTGTTGTTTCGATTGTTGCGATTGTTGCGATTGTTGCGATTGTTGCGATTGTTTCCATTTCGATTGTTACGATTGTTGTTGGCATTGTTGTTGCTGTTGTTGTTGTTTTGAGACTGGTTGTCTGATTTCTTGTTCTTGTTTTTATTCTGTACAGATTGGAATCTTTCGAATTTTATCATCATTTCAGAGAGAGAATCTCTATGGGGAGAATGGTTAAGTTGATAGAGGTCTTTCCAGTCCTCTGGCATCGATTCAAAGACTAGATTCTTGAAGTCACTTTCATTGATCGCTGCATCTTGTGGAGGGTGTCCCGGTAGTAATGGGAGAATAACGTGGTTGTGGAAGTTGACTTGAGCTACAAATTGGTGTACAGTCATGGAGGTTGTCTTCTTAATATTGGAGAGGAATCTTTTATGATTCTGGTAGACATCGACGTTGCTGCTGAATTTGAAGCTGATGAATGCTTCCACTGTAGTCTGGAAGTTGTCCACAGTTCTCTGTGGAACATTGGCTGTTACATAGCTGTTCCACCAGCTATTGTCGGTGTAGTCTCTGAGGAGGTCTAGAAACTTGTCGTAGATTCTTGGTCCTGTGGTTAGGTTGAGAGTCTTCTTAGATCTAATGAAGGCATCGATGGTGAAAAGAATTTGTAATTTGGTTGATCCTGCAGTAATCAAAGGGATTTTGATCTTGGTAACTTCTTGGGAGCCATTGATTTCTTGAGTAATCTTGTACTCAATCTTTTCAACAGTCTCTTGATCAAAGTCATACTTGAAGGGAATGACTGAGTAAGACATACTGGACAATCTTCGGATCGGTTGTTCGTTTGTTAACTGTGTGGTAGGGGTAATTTTTGTTCGTGTAGTAGTTGAAGTAGTCTTTACCGGTAGAAAGGGTCGAAGCGGTTATTCGACTGTTTAAACAGTGTCGTACGCCTCTAAAATAAGGAGGTACTAAAATAAGGTTTATGTATTGGTTAAAAACTAAGATTGTGAGCTAGCTCTGTCAACTACTCCGAGGAGCCGTTGAGAAAGCTTGCAACAGTAAAAAGGCTTGTAACAGTAAACAGCCGTTGAATCGAAATTCAACGTACAGTTTACATAGAAGATTTGGATATGTTCTTCATCCAGTCTTCAATATTGAAGACCGGCTTGCTTTTCAGATTTTCTTGAATCGTGGGTAATTTTCAATCGTGAGCGTTGGAATACCACACAAAGAGAAAGCGGGACCGAATTACGGGACTAGACGCATTGATGACAGACGTTCGTGTTTGAAAATTTCAGAAAATTCCTGTTTTGGGGTTTTGTATCTTCAAATTGCTCGTCTTTCGTCGTTTCGCGTCGTCGACATTACACCAGTACGTCGAGGCTGAATGAACCGATAATTATCATTATTATCATAAGATTACTCTGTACCGAGCGAGACTTCCTTGTCACACCACGGGCGTCTCATCATAGGTGTAAACCGCGTCATTCCTCAAGCATAACCGATCCGCGGCCGCACAAAGATGCCCCGCAGTTTTTCAGCAAGCGTCTCAACTGCATTGGCGCTATGGTACTTCCTCGCTTGGACTCTCGGCGTAAGCGTGTGGGTGCAAGCCATCGATAACAACAACAGGAGTAACCGCAAAAACAACGTTATCCACTCGCACAGCAACGGCAGTGTTCGAAAACAGTTCGATTTTCGGGACGAATCAATCGCTAGCAATAGAATCTCTGTGAGGAAAGGAAGAGGCGCAGGATCGAAACAAATTCTTTACGGAAATTCAAACCAGGATGCGGCGCCCAGCCAGTCGCCGACGTCGGCTCCAATTGCTATCCCATCCACTGCTCCCACTCCTGCGCCGTCCTCCTTTTCCAACACCCGAAGCGACAACGACGATCACACCGCGTGGCTTCTTCAACAGCAGCAGTACAATCAGCAGCAGCAATACCAAATACAGTCCACCACGATATCAACCGTGTCGCCATCGAGTTCTGGTGCTGCTGCCCGTCGCCGAAAGGGCAAGGGGATTTTTCCGTCCTTTGTGTCGGGAGAGAGCTTGGCAGCGACAACCCGGTCGCTCGGCACCTCGGCGAGGGCCTACTCCCAAAATGTCTATCGTGCGAATCCAACCACCTTTTGGGTAGCGTCCTCGTCTATCGTCGTCTTTTTCCTCTGGAATCTGTTGCCACCGGCCCGTTCGATCCTGACCCAATACTTTCTCGCCAGTCGGAGATCGGTACGTTGGTCCTTTGGCTCCTCCCTGGTCTTGTCGGCGGTGTCGCACACGTCCTTTCGCCACTTGCTGGTCAATCTCTTGGTCTTTTTGAACCTTTCCCCGGCGCTGCTCTCGATCAGGGTCCCTTCCTCGTCGTGGGCCTCCCGGAATCGTCGCCCCCACGCGGGATTGTCTACCGCGAGACTGTGGCCCCTGTTCGTGGGCGGGGCCCTTTCCGGCAACGCCCTGTTTTTGCTGTTCCGGCCGAGGGGTTCGTGCCTGGGGCTGAGCGGAGTCACGTGCGCGATGCTGGCGGCCTACGCCAGTGCGGTGCCCGATCGGGTCCTCCGCTTTTTGTTCATGGGCATCGTTCCCGTGACCCTCCGGGCGGCAACGATGGTCACAGATCCTGCTGGCGGTGAGCCTCGCCGGAGCGCTGTTTCTGCCCTCGTCCCCCGTGTCCCACCTGGCTCATTTAGGGGGATTGCTATTCGGCCTTTTGTATTATCAAAACGTGATGACCCAGAGCAAGCGAATGCTTCCAACCACAAAAGTGTTGTTCGGAAGGTAACGTGCACACCACACGCACACGCACAGTGCTGCGCTCCACCGTGGCGGAGCCCACGCGTGTGCTGCGATCGAGACGAGACGAGACCAATCGGATGTTCCATGGCTGCCACAATGAAAAATTGTAGACATTCTAGATTACTAGTGTTAACGTCCATTGTTTTTGTTCGGAGGCATCAATTTTTGCAAAAAGAAAGAAATTGCGTATTAAGTGTTGCCTTCCATGTGTCAGAAATTCAGCGATCAATACTCACTAGAATACAGTCGTGCTTATCATACCATCGATTGATCTTCCTTTGAGCTTCTTTCGTTCCGAATTGGTTGGTTACATCATCGTGAACGCAAGAGTCATACTAATTTGTCCGTGATTTCCAAGGAAGATCACAATGCAAAAAATATTCTTAATGGTAAATCCGAGTAATCGAGGACTGAGGAACGGATATACAGCCATGGTTCTTGGCTCATTTCCCGTATTGTTAAAATATTATATTAATGTCGTTTGTTTTCTAACAGTTGCGATACATACACTGCCGTGCACAATGCAAAGCACGGTAGACCAGGGCTTTCCATAAAGGAGTCAGCCAAGAGCTGCCTCGAATGCTCTAGACATTTTGCTATGTGCCTCGTTGCTATAGGACGTCTCGATTTTTTTCAAGCTAGCAGTACGAAATAGGAGAGCACGGAATGTCTTGATCGAAAGACCTGGAAAAGACATCGAGGCTAGGAATCAATCAAACATTCACTATTTTAGCTTCGCCAATTACCAACCATCAAACATGCCCTTTCCGACATCTGCAGCGGCGGTATCATTATCCTTCGCCACAGCGTCAACGATGGGTGGTAGCTCCAGTCCTCGTTCCTTCGCAGTTACTACAGCAATTCGAGCTCGGGCTTCTTGCTCCTGCTTTTCGAATTCCTCGTCGTAATCTCCACCGTCTGATTGCCTTCCCAAAATGGTCCCATCCCCGATCGGTACAGAAAGTTGTCCGTCGTCCTCTTCACTCTCGGGGGCAAGCTGTAACGAAATATGTCCCATTCGACCGGAACGAAAATCTTGCAAGATCTTTCTCGATGCGTCTTCGGCATCACCACGACAGAGATTGTCGGCAACCTTGAAAAGCATGTCTTCTCCTGTCATATACTCTTCCTGAATGACGTCAAAATCCTCTCGTTTGATCTTCTTCAATGGATCGAAACCGTACCTTTCCTTACACTTCTTCTGCCAATCGGGAGCGGCCAGCCCTTGCTTCTCCATGATGTGAATGGCCTTCAACCACTCACAAAGGTATGCCGCAACAGCTTGATTATCGTACGCTGCCTCTCCGATGCAATTGCAGGCCGCAAGGAGGAGGGCATCCGACTGATCGACCATTTTGGCAGGAATAATACCAGGGGAATCTAATAACTCAAATTCTCTTTTCATTGCGTTCGAGTGTGCCGAAGACGTGGGAGAGGCTGATGTTTTTCCGCTCGCATATGCCTTTCTAGAATCCTCTGTGCGGACCCGAATCCATTGCAACGAACGTGTTACCCCGGGTTTGTTTTCTGTCTTTGCCCTTTTTCGGCCCAAAATTTTGTTGATGAGTGCCGACTTTTTGTAAACAATAGTGTGCATAAACGATGATATTGTTGCGTGACGAATAATATACAATGTATACCGAACAGAATCGTTTTTCGTGGATCCGATACACGTTTGAATGTATGTTTTGGTGAATTCGTGAATGTGTACAAGCAACGCAAACACAGAGTTAGAAACAGGTTTTGTCGTACCGATTGAAAAATTGTGTGACCTTTCTGAACATTCAGCATGTTCAATATGGCATTGTGAACCAAGCCAGTCATGGCAACTCGGCGTGTCGGTTCGATGCAAAACAATCATTGGTTCTCACCTTGCCAACATTCGGGTATCCGATAATCCCTACCCTCAACGGACGTGGATTGAGACCTCTTCGTTCCCGTCTTTCTTGAACGTGTGAGCCCGCTTTGAAGATAGCACGATGCAACGCATGAATGCCTTGCCCTTGCTTGGCATTGACGAATAACACCTGCTCCACGGGTGTGATGTTGTTGTCATTCCCATTCGTATTTTCCGATTTGTTTCTATTCGATGAATTTTTCTTTTTCTTCTTGCCATTTTTTGAATCGGTACTATCAAACTTGGAACGAAGATCTCTCGCTTGTTTGGCTTGGTTTGCTACTTGCCGGTTGATCGGTGCTTCGTCCCAACGTTCGGCTCCGAGCGTTTCGTAGGCCTTCCTCCAGCTCCCAGACGCTGCCTTGGGAACCATATCGAGGTGCGTCAACACAACAATGCGGGGTCTTCCAGCACACCATTCTCCTACCCTCGGATGAGCTGTTGCCTTGCAGGCTCGGGCATCTCTCACCTCGACAACGACGTCTACCGCCTTGAGTGTTTCGGATAGTTGTCGCTCGGCCTTTGCAATGTGCCCGGGGTACCATTGAACAACCGGGCGGTTGTATCCCCCGCCTGCGGAAGAAGAGAATTCTGCAATGTCGTCGTTGATATTGTAATTGTTTTGCAGTCTGGTCTTCCTCTGGAGATACGAGGTTGGAGGTGTCCCTGTGACAAGAAGATTTCGAACGAGCACGCTGCGTTGCGATCGTTGTGTTGTCGACGATTTCGTACTCCGAGACAGAAACGCGCTCGCGAAGGGAAATCGCGAAACCATCGTCATCATAAGTATTATCACAGATGAAAAGAGTAGATTGCTCATGTGAAAAGACCGTTGCTGTTTGCTCCTGAGTGACGTACTGCTGTTCACCTTCTTCGAATGCCTAGCTGGCTGATTATAGCTTTCGCAGGACCCACAGGAATTACTCATACGAAGGATCTTTCGAATTAAAATTATGATCTTGCTTAAATTATGTTTCCTTGCTGATGAAAGACTCTGACAAAAACGTTTCTTTGATTTCTATTCGCTGTGTTATTGCTTGTTTCAGGTATTCATCTCTGCATCATCGTCTAGACTGATGTGAAGAGAGAAGATGATGATGATGTTATCGATTTTGTTTTCTGAACAAAAACTGACGAAATGGAACGACATTCAAATCAGGGCATCAGTTTGTTGGCGCAAAGTAGAAGTGTACGACTGAATAGTAGAATGGGTTATGAGCGTAAGAATTTTAGGTTTTCCTTTCTTTTGACAGCTAAACGTAAGATTTTACGAGCTTGCTCACAATCTTAGTTTTAATATACTTATACATATGCGTACACGCTACTACATTACTATGTTAGTACCTTGTACTACTAGAGGCATACGACACTGTTTAAACAGTCGAATAACTGCTTCGACCAACTACAACTACAAAACTCGAGTAACTATTCACAAGCGGCCAACTGTTCGTCCTACCGATTGTCCAGTAATGATGAGCTACTCTGCCATCCTCTTTAAGTTTGACTTTGACCAAGATTCTATCAACAAGATAGAATTCAAACACTCCACAACCACTGCCAATGGTGGCACAGAGACAGTCGAGGTTAAAGTACCTCTTATTACTGCAGGAGCATCCCTTGTCCAAGTTCTTTTTACCATCAATGAATTCTCACATGCAAAGAAAAGTCTCTCGTTAACAACAGGACCAAAGCAATACGGCAGGTTCTCTGATCTCCTAAGAGATTATGCAAACAGAAATTGGTGGAATGAGTATGTATTGTTGGCCAACGTACTAAATCGAACAGTGGAGAACTTCCCAACTACCATTGATGCCTTCAACAACAACACTGACACATATTGATGCCACAAAAGGTTCCTTAACAACATCAAAAAGACCACCAACATGACTATGCACCAGTTTGTCTCCATGATCACCTTCCACAACCATGTGATCCTTTGACTGCTTCCAGGACATCCACCTGAGAATGCAGCCATCAATGATGAAGACTTCAAGAGTCTGATATTCGAATCCATGCCCAATACAATGAATGGAAGGATGGAGAGATACCAAAATAAGGAAAACAAGAAAAGTAAGAAAAATAACCAACAAGACAATTCCTCCCAGAACAGGAATAATAACAACAACAATGGCAATAACAACCAAAACAACAGTAATTGCCGCAATCGAAACAATCGAAATAATCGAAATAACAATCGATCGGAACAACAACAACAATAACAACAACCAAAATTGAGAACAACAAGGCTCAAACAACAATGGCAATAACAACAATCCAACCATGAAAATATCTGAAGGCTCATCATGTCCTATTCACCCAGGTGCCAACCACACTTGGGGGCAGTGCTTCCTTAACGCCAAGAATCCAAATAGACCAAATCGGAATAGCAATGATGCACATGTGAATGATTGCAACTTCAACAGCAACATTAGTGCTAGCAATCAATCAAGCAATTCATCCTCCTATGGCAACAACCCACATGAACCAGAACAACACATGTGTGTCTTCATCAACGAACCAGAAGAAGACCTTCCATCGACACATTGGCCAGATCTCTTCCATGTGGACATGGATGTTGATTCTGAGTATTGAGTGATTCCCACCAGATGAAAGTGAATAGAATGCGAAGTGAATGAAAAGTATATAGAATGAATACTTTTTTATCACACCCAATGGACAAATACTTTTACTAACTGCCAAATTTGGAATTTGGAATCCCTGAAGAAGAAACAGTAACTTTCTGTTTAATCACTACCTGCGCCACCTACCCGCCCAGCCTTGAGGTTAAGTACTTTATTCAATGGGCCTTTTGCTTGATCGTGATATATGGAATAAATGAGGCTCTTTCTGACCCGGTATTGATTTTCATGATTGCAATAAGTAATTTACTCACGGGCTTTTATACATACTCTTTTAAATGCACATATGGGTTCCAAATGTTTAATTATCAATTCGGTCTTTGTTGGTGTATTGGACCAAACCGATTAACCTGTTTTGTTTGTAGCCTTAAGTGTAATGGTTTTTACCACTTAAGGATTTTGAAGTAGTGGTGGTGCATTTGATTCTAAGCGAAGATATTCGTACGTGCAATGTTTGATTTTTAGATTCCGTTGAAATCTATTCAGTGTTAGTTAAGTGCATAAAAACTGTCAGTCGGACACACCTCGAGTGACAAATTTTATTGAGAAGTGGATATATCTATATAGAAAACACATACTTTTGATGTGCTTTTATATTAATTTTATTCGTTTTCATCTGGTGGGAATCACTCAATAACTCAGATCGTCAACGCTTCCCTGAATCAAAAACCTTGATTAGCCTCAGCAACAACAGTGATGTTCCTCCTGACAAGGACGTCGATCTCACACCGGCGGCAGTCAGTGTGTGCAACTCTATCAACGGTGTATCTGGCAAATACTATCTGAAGACACTCTTTGATTCCGGATTCACCAACAACCTCATTGTCAACTCAGCAATTCCTTCTACCATCAAGAAGATCCCTCCTCTCGTTGAACCAATTCAAATGCAAACAACCAATGGTAAAAACCCTTGTAACCAATATGTGATTTTGGAGAAAACCCTTTTTTCGGAGCTATCCTATTCCATGAAGGTGTTGAAAATCAAGTGTTTTGTTGTCACCCAGAACATCAACGATCACCTCCTCACCGGAAGAAGAACAATGAGAGACCTTGGAATGAAGATGGACTTTGAAGCTTGCACCATCAAATGGTATGAAAAGACCATACAATTCCATCCTCGAGACTACTTTAATAACAAGTCAATGCTCCACAACGTCATGTCAGCAGAGCCACACTCCATAGCTGAAAGCTACTCCAACCAAGAGGCCCGACAATTGTACATTGATGGCACCTCCAAGTATGAGAAGACAGACCTCCACAACTTAATGGCCAAACAAAAACAGCCTCTCTGACAATGAAAAATCTTGCTTGCTGAAGATCCTTCTTGAAAATGAAGGGCTTTTTGAAGGCTTGAATGATAAGCAATTATGCATTTTCGCTAATCAAGAGTTCCACATTGAGCTCCAGCAAGACGCACGCCCATTCCATATCAAACAACCATATCCAGTCCCACTTCACCAACAGAAGGCCGTTAAGAAGGAAATCAAACGGCAAGTCAAGCTTGGCATTCTTGAAAGATGATATGTGACTGAATGGGGAATGCCAACATTTGTAGTCCCCAAACCTGATGGTTCTTGTAGACTCATCAGTGACTTCCGGGAGCTCAACAAGGTTACCAAAAAGCTCCACTATCAACTTCTAAAGATCCAAGACATCTTCCACAGAAGAAGAGGGTTCAAATATGCCACCCTTATTGATGTCAGCATGTAGTTCCACACCTTCAAATTCAATGAAGCCTCCACTTGGCTTTGTGTCCTAGTTACACCACTTGGAAAATTAGACTTCTCTGATTGCCAATGGGCTTCCTCAACTCTCCAAGTTGGGCTCAAGGATGCATGGGACAGATGCTTCTGCACTTGAAAGACAGTGAAGTATACATTGATGATATTGGAATCTTTTTGGACACCCTTGAATCTCACTGAAAATCTGTCTCGTCTATTTTTTCCTTGCTCAAGGCCCATAACTTTGCTGTCAAGCCCTCCAAATGCCATTGGTTCCAATTGCAGGCACCTTGGCTTGGTCACATCATCTCCAGGGATGGAATTTGACCCAACCCAAACAAGATAGATTCAATATTGAAATTGGCTTTTCCCTCAACAACAACCAAACTTCAATTCTTTGTTGGGATGATCAACTTCTATCGGAACTTCTATCCAAAGCGCGCAGAAGTCCTTGCCCCACTTAAAGACCTCTCTGGTAGATCCAAAGGCAAGCTTTCTCCAACTCCAGAGCTCATTGAGGCCTTCAACAAAGCCAATGCCCTCATTGCAAAAGATATCCTGCTTGCCTTCCCTGATCCAAACAAGCCATTCCATATCTATACCAATGCTTCTGATTACCAGCTTGGTGCTGTCCTCACCCAAGGTGGCAAAATTATACTCTGCTTCTCAAGAAAATTCAACGCCGCTCAACGGAAATACCCAACGGTCGATAAGGAGATGCTCTGTATCTTTGAAGTCTTCAAGGAATTTTGGCCCATTCTTTGGGGTACCAAAATTATAGTCTGGACGGACCACATCAACTTGACTCGCCAAAACCTCACTAGCCATAGAATTATGACTTGGTGCATGCCCCTTGAAGAATTCTCCCCAGTATTCAAATATATCCAAGGCAAAGATAATATTATTGCCGACGTGCTCTCCCAGCTCCCACTCCAGATTGAGGAAAAGAAGGAATCTCCAACTCCCCCAATGGGTGCGTTAGACATTGTCCCAATGTACCTGCCTGACTTACTCCTCAATTACCAAGACAATATTCCCATGTATCTGTTAGCCTTCACTCAACTGGCCGCCAACCAAGCTGCCAATATAGATATCTCTACCAATCCAAGGTACTCCACAGAAAACTTCAATGGCACCAATTTGCGAGTTGTTGAATGCAATGGTCGACAGAAAATTGTACTCCCTCCAAACTCTGTACATGCCACGATCAAATATTACCACGCCCACGCCGGCGCAGAAAGATTGTACCGAATCATTAACCAATTTGTATATACACCAAACTTGAAGGACCAAATCAACTCCTTCTGTCAAAACTGTGACGCTTGCCAACGATACAAGAATAGCCACCAAAGCCATGGCCAACTCCCTACCAAGAAACACCAACATGTCCCTTGGGATACCATTGCAATCAATGGAGTTGGTCCTTGGAAGATCAAGATCCCCGGCAATGGAACAATCACCTTCATTGGATTCACTATCATGGATATGTGCACCAACCTCCTTGAAATAATCAGAGCGCTGCAAGTGAACCCAACTGGCCTCATGGCAGTCCATGCGCTCGAGAATGGCTGGCTCTCCAGATATCCAAAGCCAGTCAACTGCATCATCAATCAAGGAACCAACTTCATGAGCAATGACTTCCAACTTCACCTTACCAATCTTGGAATCAAGGCCAAGGTTTGCTCTGCTCGCAATCCACAATCCAACACAGTTCTTCAAAGAGTCCACGACACCATGAAATCAGCAATGTGAACCGAGCTCAATACCAATCCACCACAGACTCTTCAGGACGCCACATATATCATCAATAGTGTCTTTGCATCGGCTCAGTTTGCTGTTAGATCAACCATCAACAAAACCTTTGGAATGACGCCCGGAGCCCTTGTGTTCCACAGAGACATGTTCCTACCAATCCCTGTAATCACTGACTTGGCCATGGTCAGAAACAAATGCCAAGCTCAGATAGATAAGAATACGATGAAAGAAAATAGCCACAGGAAGCTTCATGATTATAGTGTTGGAGACCAAATTATGATGAAAAATGAAAAGCAAATCCCTGGCGCTTTTGAAGCAAGAAGCAAAGGCCCCTATACTATCCAGCAAATCCATACCAATGGAACGGTTTCCTTCCTCTTAGGAAATCACGTCGACCAACAGATGAACATTCGGAACCTACTAGTAAAACCATATCACACCAATTAAAAATTTTGTATCTATGGGATACTGTTTGCACACGACCACGAAAAATTCTGTGCCACCAATTGAACTTTTACGAGAAGAAAAAGAGTGTGGTATTCAAACCCTCACGATTGAATTCCCACGATCCAAGAAAATCTGAAATCTGATGTCAGCAGCAATCATACCACACCAGCCGGGCTTCAATATTGAAGTCTGGATGATCTACATATCTTAATTCCTCTATGTGCAATGTACGTTGGATTTCAAGTTCAATGCCTTTTTACTGTTAGCAAAGAAAGACAAGCTTTCCAACGCCTCTTTGGAGTAGATGGCAGAGCTTGCTCACAATCTTAGTTTTAATATACTTATACGCTGCTACATACTATGTTAGTACCTTCTACTACTAGAGGCATACGACACAGAATGTCGTATGTCGTAATCTTACGCTAATATTACTAATGTATTCATTCAACAAAATTGGCCCGACGAGCAGAAACAATCGACATGTTTTCTTTTTCTTTTTGGGACTGAAAAACAAATACGGGGTAGTTCCGTACTCAGTACAGAACGATTGACCTGACGATTTTGTTTATCCTACCGGTACGTATGCATTTCGAATTGATTGAATTTCAGAAGTAACAATTGCCTCATGTGGAAAGCTTATGAAAGGGTCTTTATTTAATTTTGGGCAATATCAAAGAATTTTTTTCGTTCAATTTTAAAAAGACTCGATTAAAATTATGCGTAAATTCTTATCGTTGCATTACAGATTCTAACGTAACGGTAATTACGAGCACGTAAATTACCGTTGGTACCGGGTACGAGTATGTACGTATCGTCAGCTCTTCACGAGAAGTACCGGTACGTACCGTACCGATAAGATTAGGCATGACCGTGGGGTACATGTTTGATTTTTGTTGATTGGAGACAATCGGAACAAGCGTATGAATATCATTGTTACCACTGAATTCCATATTAGTTGACACATTGGTCGTTTGGTGCTGTAGAACTTCAAAAATTGAGAAATTGAGGCCGATCTACGACAGTGACAATTCGAAATGAATGACAATAAGCACGACACTACAGAGGTCGACAATGAGGACCAAATTGCGAAAGAAATTGGTTCGAGAGACGATTCGGTTGACTGTGAAAAGGCAGCGATCACGAGTAATCCAGATGAAAACAGAGGAAGAAAATCAGAGCCAGAAAGCAAAAGTCAATCAAATGAAAAACCTGAAATTCTACAATCCTCTCCTTCTGCTGATGTCAATGATAGCTCGGTCGACGCCCCTGAAACTGCCATGGGAATAGGCTCCACCAAAGTGGATCACGAAGAACAACATAAAGTCAACCAGAATTTTGACTCGGATGTATCGACCGAAATTTCAGACATCCAGTCTTCTGCCGATGGTAGTGGTAATATGATGGTTTCCCAAGAGAACGTACGAAACATAGTTGCAAAGAACTTAACTTGGAGTAATTTGGCATCACTACGTGATAACTCTTTGCAGATGTTAGAGCTGTCACGAAAAAGTGAATCGGCTGTACAACCTGAGATTCTACAATCTTTGTCGCCTGCCGATAGTAGTCGAGGGGTTCGCATGGTGGTAGCCGCTGAAAATGACACGGGAATGAGCATCGGCGAGGTAGATATATACAAAGAAACTGCAATTGAACAACAAACCAAAAGTGAACCGAATGTACTCCCCGAGATTCCAGAATCTTTATCGCCTACCGATGGTGAAGATACGGTGATAGTTACCTCAGAGACTGGTGAAGCAGCCAGTACCAGCAAAGGTGGGTCACGACAGTGCCAATCAAGATGCAACCAATGAGGAAAACAAAAGTGAGCCAAATGCAGCGCCTCAAATTCTAGTACCCTCACCTTCTGCTGGTGGCAATAGCAGTGGTAGCAGTAGCAGTAGCAGTAGCTTGTCAGTTACCCCAGAGACTGATGAAGCAGTCAATACCAGCAAAGTTGGCCAAGACAATGTCAATCAAGATGCAACCAGTGAGGAAAACAAAAGGGAGCCAAAAACACCACCCCAAATTCCAGCACTCTCACCTTACACTGGTGGCAATGGCAGTGGTAGCGGTAGCTTGTCAGTGACCCCAGAGACTGATGGAGCAGTCAATACGAGCAAAGTGAGCACTGGCAGTGGCAGTGTCAATCAAGATGCAACCAACGAGGAAAGCAAAAGGGAGCCAAATGCAACGCCTCAAAATCCAGCACCCTCACCTTCTGCTGGTAGCAGTGGTAATGATAGTGGTAAATTGTTAGTTACCCCAGAGACTGATGAAGTAGCTAATACCAGCAAAATTGGGCCAAACAATGTCAATCAAGATGCAACCAATGAGGAAAACAAAAGTGAGCCAAATGCAGCGCCTCAAAATCCAGCACCCTCACCTTCTGCTGGTGGCAATGGCAACGGTAGCGGTAGCGGTAGCAGTAGCTTTTTAGTTACTGCAGAGACTTATGAAGCAGTCAATATCAGCAAAATTGGTCCGAACAATGTCAATCAAGATGCAACCAAAGAGGGAATCAAAAGTGAGCCAAATGCAGCGCCACAAATTCCAGCACCCTCACCTGCTGGTGGCAGTGGTAATGATAGCGGTAAATTGTTAGTTACCCCAGAGACTGATGAAGTAGCTAATACCAGCAAAATTGTTCCAAACAATGTCAATCAAG
Organism: Pseudo-nitzschia multiseries; assembly: GCA_037355745.1. Taxonomy (NCBI): domain Eukaryota; phylum Bacillariophyta; class Bacillariophyceae; order Bacillariales; family Bacillariaceae; genus Pseudo-nitzschia; species Pseudo-nitzschia multiseries. The sequence continues at coordinate 9,713,434 of CM074781.1, forward strand.
ATGCAACCGATGAGGAAAACAAAAGGGAGCCAAATGCAACGCCTCAAAATCCAGGACCCTCACCTTCTGCTGGTGGCAATGGTAATGATAGCGGTAAATTGCTAGTTACCCCAGAGACTGATGAAGTAGCTAATACCAGCAAAATTGGTCCAAACAATGTCAATCAAGATGCAACCAATGAGGAAAACAAAAGTGAGCCAAATGCAGCACCTTCACCTTCTGCTGGTGGCAGTGGTAATGATAGCGGTAAATTGTTAGTTACCCCAGAGACTGATGAAGTAGCTAATACCAGCAAAATTGGTCCAAACAATGTCAATCAAGATGCAACCAGTGAGGAAAACAAAAGTGAGCCAAATCCAGTACCCTCACTTTCTGCTGGTGGCAGTGGTAATGATAGCGGTAAACTGTTAGTTACCCCAGAGACTGATGAAGTAGCTAATACCAGCAAAATTGGTCCAAACAATGTCAATCAAGATGCAATCAATGAGGAAAGCAAAAGTGAGCCAAATGCAGCGCCACAAATTCCAGCACCCTCACCTTCTGCTGGTAGCAGTGGTAATGATAGCGGTAAATTGTTAGTTACCCCAGAGACTGATGAAGTAGCTAATACCAGCAAAATTGGTCCAAACAATGTCAATCAAGATGCAACCAATGAGGAAAACAAAAGTGAGCCAAATGCAGCGCCTCAAAATCCAGTATCCTCACCTTCTGCTGGTAGCAGTGGTAATGATAGCGGTAAATTATTAGTTACCCCAGAGACTGATGAAGTAGCTAATACCAGCAAAATTGGTCCAAACAATGTCAATCAAGATGCAACCAGTGAGGAAAACAAAAGTGAGCCAAATCCAGTACCCTCACTTTCTGCTGGTGGCAGTGGTAATGATAGCGGTAAATTGTTAGTTACCCCAGAGACTGATGAAGTAGCTAATACCAGCAAAATTGGTCCAAACAATGTCAATCAAGATGCAATCAATGAGGAAAGCAAAAGTGAGCCAAATGCAGCGCCACAAATTCCAGCACCCTCACCTTCTGCTGGTGGCAGTGGTAATGATAGTGGTAAATTGTTAGTTACCCCAGAGACTGATGAAGTAGCTAATACCAGCAAAATTGGTCCAAACAATGTCAATCAAGATGCAACCAATGAGGAAAACAAAAGTGAGCCAAATGCAGCGCCTCAAAATCCAGTATCCTCACTTTCTGCTGGTGGCAGTGGTAATGATAGCGGTAAATTGTTAGTTACCCCAGAGACTGATGAAGTAGCTAATACCAGCAAAATTGGTCCAAACAATGTCAATCAAGATGCAATCAATGAGGAAAGCAAAAGTGAGCCAAATGCAGCGCCTCAAATTCCAGCACCCTCACCTTCTGCTGGTGGCAGTGGTAGTGATAGTGGTAAACTGTTAGTTACCCCAGAGACTGATGAAGTAGCTAATACCAGCAAAATTGGTCCAAACAATGTCAATCAAGATGCAACCAATGAGGAAAACAAAAGTGAGCCAAATGCAGCGCCTCAAAATCCAGCACCTTCAACTTCTGCTGGTGGCAGTGGTAATGATAGCGGTAAATTATTAGTTATCCCAGAGACTGATGAAGCAGTCAATGTCAGTAAAGTGAGTAGTGCCAGTGCCAATCAAGATGCAATCAATGAGGGAATGAAAAGTGAGCCAAATGCGGCGCCTAAAAATCCAGCGCCCTCAACTTCTTCTGATGATAGTGCCGGTGGTAGTGGTAGCTTGTCATTTATACCAAAGACTGCCGTGGCAGCGAGTACCAGCAACGCAGATCAAGACAATCAAGATGCAACTGATGAGGAAAACAAAAGTGAGCCACGCACACCACCTCGAATCCCAGTACCCTCACCTTCCACTGGTGGTATTGTTCACTCGCTGGTTGCTCAATACGATGCATTGAAGAATAAAACAGACCATGACGACGGAGCAATTCGAGAACCGATATCTTCCGCTGACGGTTGTGTTCCTCTGCTTGTTGCTCAATACAACTCAATAGGCGCGAACGAGACAGATGAGATCGAAGGAATCATGATGAACGAGGAGCGAAAGGGTGGACCAAACGAGAAAAGTGATATTCCGGAATCTTCGTCCTCCAATGGTAGCATGTTGACAACTACTGACGTAGAAATTAGCACTGATAAGATGGATCAGGACGAAGAAATTGTGACCAAAGACCAAAGCAAAATCGAATCCAATGGTAGCCTGTTGACTACCACTGACACGGAAATTAGCACTGAAAAGATGGATCAGGACGAAGAAATTATGATCGAAGAGCAAAGCAAAAACGAATCCAATGGTAGCCTGTTCACTATCACTGACGCGAAAATTAGAACTGACAACAATGTGGATCAGGACGAAGAAATTATGATCGAAGAGCAAAGCAAAAGTGAATCAAGTGAGGTTCCGGAATCGTCATCTGCCAAAGACATTTTGTTGGTTGCCCCTGACATGGGAACGAGTGCCAATACGTTGGACCATGAAAAACCAAATAAAATTGATGACGAAAGCAAAAAAGAAGAAGATGAACTCAGTCAAAGGTCGGGATCAACATCTTCCAAAGGCAGTGTGATGGTTACCGCTGACATTGGAGTAAGCACTAACAAGGAGAACTATGAAAGAGAAAACGCAATGGATGACGAAAGCGAAAGTGAGCACAGTGAAAGCTTGGGATCTTTCACTTCAATGGACGGCAATACCCGTGGTACATTTCTTTATCGGCTTGAAACGTCGCTCATCACTGATGTGGATGTAGAAGTCGAAGATTTTAACGACGAAGAAGTGATCGATATCGAAGAATTCATGGATTTGAAACTTGAAAGAGAAAAATTTAGAAGAGATATGCACAAAAAGAGAAAGAAAAAGGTCGATGTACATCAGGGCGTGGATCCAAGACTGTTTCCGTCTTATTACGTGCAAGAGGAAGAAGAAAAGAGCGAAGGCAACGATGATGAGTCGAGCATAGAAGCCTTGGAAGATGACGACGTCGAAGGGCAACACTCATCACAAAGTGATGCTACAAATGACGTTGATCCAGCATATCAGGTAGTCAGCGCAATACAGGGTCGTAAGATAGTTCAATTATGTGTGGTACCGTTGCTTACGACGGTAAAAAACAGCCACAAGAAAAGAAAGGCGGAACGAATGCTTGAAGATTCTCAAAACCAAGGGGTTGTACGGGGGGTATGTCCGGGCAAAGACACGACTGCATTTGCGTCTCCCGCTCGCCTGTTAGAACTTGAGAATGGACGAGCCATATTGGTCAGGAAGACTGATGACACAAACGAAGAATCACCTACTATTATGAACGTTTTAGCGGTTAGGGAAACGGTGGTCCCTAATATTTCGGAGGCATACTTTCTCTCATTAAAGACGAGAACTGCCTTCGCCAGGGTCGACGCGCGAGATTTGAAAGCATATAAGCCGGAACGGGGGCTAATAGAAGGCTTTCGAAGAGATTTATTGCGCCAACTCTTGGTGTGGTCACTGGATGGTGTCAATGCTCTTAATTTAGGGCGGGCAATGCAATCATCGATACCATCTTTGACGGGATATGAATCATACTTAATGGGTCAGGTGTTGGAAGTGTTGGATGCAACAGTTTCAGATTCTTATTTATTGGACCACGTTACCGAAGTCTTGGATGAAGTAGTTCCGAGCATGCACATTTCGACAAGAACCCAATTGAGAATGAGACAACTGAGAATGAGCGAGTTCAATGAAATTCTTCGATATGCTTTCAAAAGTCACCAAGTGTCCCGCATTATCCTCGACAATATCCAATCTAAATGGGATTTCAATTGGCATTGGTTCCAAAAACTTCGGAAAATTAGATTGTGTAATGCCTTGGGACAGACTCGTTTTTTCGGAGTCGAGGGATTTCCTGCATCGGAAAATTTTCCTAGTCCAGTGAATTGGGTCGAGAGATTCTGGACACCAAATCCCAACAAAGTTACCGCGCAAAATCTAGGTTCTGAGTTCGATGGAGTCATGAATTCAATTCGCAATCAGTTTGGTACCCATATCGGTCGTATAAAGACTAATGACTTTCGGATTGCAAATCGGTTGCCCGTCGACGAATCTATTGTTCATTCATTTGTTACCTCGCCAATGTCAACGATGATAAACAATGGAGCCGTTCACGTGCTAAGACAACTCGCAAAACATTGGCATGCTATTCTGGAGCAACCCTTCGGTAACTGGGCGCATCATCGGATGGAACAACTGAATCCTTTTCAGACAATGCGATTTCACATACCTAATGTTTGCATCGTCTTATCATCCTTGCGTGGTCGAAATGTATGGGATTCTAACGTATTGTGTCCCTTTGTTTGTAAGTGCCAGAAATTGACCTCATCACTTACGGCTAGGGCATGCCTCGATCTGGCTGAGGAAATGCAGTCAAGCATTGTCCACGAGCTATGCGCAGGTGTAGAAGTGATTGAAAATTCACTTTCAAGTTGGCTACAAGCCATACAAAAATCTTGCCGCGTAATCGAAGAACAAGCTAAAAAAATCTACGAAGAGATTACAGGCGTAGAATTAGGAATTCGACTTGGTTTTGATCTCATCACGCAAGTTAGTTGGAAAATTCCAGAAGACAAAGAACTAGACAAAGCAATCCTACTGCATGTGCAAGGGAAGTACCCTGGAGAAGTTGTAAATGAACGCAACATTCGCAGAGCATTACTTTCATTAACACCTCGAGACAAGCGAACCTTGAAGGGATTGGTTAAGTTAGAAGAAGAAAAATGTAAACCGGCAAAAATCTTGATCCGACGTGTGAGAAACTTACTGAAACGGGACATTCGTCGTGAATTTTTGAACGATGCTATACGGGAGCTATCAACTGGAGAACACGTATTCGAAAACAATCTCACAATTAACGATTGGTACTGGCTCAACGAGGAGAATGAAAAAAGATCTGTTTATATCTTTGTTGAGGAACAAACAAGAGAAGACGACATCCCTTTATATCGTTTTGTCAGGGTTGACACGGGGACCGAAAGGTTTCTAACTTTCGATGATCCGGAAGCTTCGAACTGCCAACAATATATTCCGGTGGCCGAGGCTATAGTTCGCGCCCAGAGATGCTACATGAATCTTGAATTGGACTATTGTCGCCAATTTCAGTATGATGCTTTCATGGAATGTTCCTTCCTTCGCACAGCTCTCAAGCAATTGGCTGTTGTTTCGCAGATATTTTGCGACGAGCTCGATAATGCTCGTCTCAATCTGCTTCAAGAAGTGAAATCATCCAACCAAGTAAAGATTAAAGCGGGGGATTTGGACCCGGGAAATACGTATTACATTCATAGCAGAGAATTTCAAGTTTACGCTCCATTTACGTGCAAGAAAAGGTATTCTCCGTCAGATCCCGAATGGAAAGCACTAGAAAAGGTCGAAATGGTGAAAGTCCCTCCCCAGTCGATGGCAGTTGTTGGTACTAACGTGACAGGTTTGATGACTGTAATCCATTGCGCAGAAAATGTGCTGGCTAGTGGCGGGCAGATGAAGCTACATGAATCAACTGATGAATCTGCAACAGAAGGGTCATTGTTTGAAAGGGCACAGATCGTTCGCCTTGACGCTCGATGGATCGCAATGCTTCGATATCATTTGGGAAGTGTTTTTGAAGATATATTTATACCCACACCTAGTGAATCAGACTCCTATTTTGGTAACCATTTGGCAACAGAAGGCACTGTTGAAGTCTCTATCAAGTATTTGGAATGCATATTGCATGCTGAGGTAACCAGGCTTTTGTCAAAAGAGATCATTGAATTTTTTCCTGGATCAAATGTGCAGTATGATCCTGATTCTAATTCATTGATGAAATTTGGGGAGCATCTTGAAGTTGGGGACAAGATCCTTCGTCATGTGGATCCAAATGGGAAACCTACAGGAGGGCTACATCGTTGGAAAATAACGAATGTAATCTATACCAAAGCACTAGGCGTAGAAGATCTTCGTATCGGAGAGGAGTATGGTGTATACAATAACCAAGAACTTCGACTTTTCACATTATCCAGAGTCGATCTACAGACAAGAACATACGTTTTTGAATCAAAAAAGAAGAAAATTAAAAATATTGAGGTACCAGCACATGCTTTACCTCCAGTCTATCCAAAGGGAACAGAACGCCAGTCGGAGACGGTATTTGTCACTTGCGAGACTAAAGGAGAGTCTAACGAATTCCATTGCGATCGTCTGTCTGAAACTTTGAAGGGGCATAAGTTTGTGATTGATGTTGGGCACAGTCATCTTATAGATTGCGCAAGGTAAGTGATCATGTCAATGCATGTCATAGTTTTGATTCAAGTCACACATGATGCACTAAGTGTTCTTTCATCTATCTGCAATCACAAAGAAAATCCGATGAATCGTCTGTTCACTTTGAGGTAACGCCGAGTGAACCTTATGGTGTCTGCTGCATTACTCGTCTTAATGGATCTATTTATGGCAAGCCAACAAGACTTGTTGGTGGTTCTAGAAAGTTGGTTCGGCAAACATGTGTCGCAGATGAGATGGTAGCATTACTTCAAACCAAGCGTTGGCAGCAGCATTTTGAAAAAATAGTAGAGGATTCTGATTTTTCCTCATTGAACGACAAAGATCCCATATTCACGAAACTGGTTGAAGCTGTGGAATGGCATGGGAAACATGCTGGGAGCTTTCGACGTCATCATCTTCAGACTCAAATATTCGAGACCGGCGATAACTTTTACCTTGGCATGGAATTAACTCGCGAATATGAGAAGTGGAAGAATGACACTGTTGATAATTGTTTGCTTTCCGAAAAACGAAAAACTGAAGGATCGAAAAAAACGTCAAGGTTTCTAGCCCAAAGTATGGAAGTACTGAAAGGTATTTTGACACGCAATATTGATCATCTCTGGTTTGAAGCATCTCTTGAAGTTTTACGGAAGGGAGGGGTTTACGATTCACCACAAATGCCCAGGTTCCAACTGGTAAATTCTTTGATTGAAGAACACTTGAATCACCTATCAGTGGGTGATAACTTTAGAGAGGCGGGGAAGATGAGAACAAACTTTCAACTACTTTTCACGAACAGTAGAGGCATATTCGCTAGAACTCCCGAGGGTATGGTTCGAATATTTGATCCAACGACTAACGTTCTCAGAGAAGGTGCATTGTCGAGGTCAACTGACAATGATACTGAATCGAAGATCGCCATTACCACATTCCCTGTCTCGCATTGTGTGAACCACCGTTGCATTCGTCTCAATAATGCATCTAAAGGGTATGTAATTGCTTCTTTTGGGAATGAGCAGTCGACTTCCCATTTTATGCGCTACGATGGACTTTCAGGAGGATGTTTCAATATAATGCATTTCAACAATTTTGTTAAAGCGGCGAGTGATGGGGTTCCATTGATTGAACGTTTTCGATTGTATTCGCAAGGAACGAATTGGTCGAATGGGGAAATTATTGAAAAGGGAACCATGACCTCTTTTGGTCAAGACGCCTTTCTGCGCCCAGGATTTTCATTCACGGACGGCATGAAATACCTCCGTGCAAGGATTATAGAGTCAATGGAGGCAGAGCAAGATGTGAATGATCTTTTATCTCGACGTTGGAAGGTGAAGTTTGCAGCATCTATGATTCCACGTGGAATGGAGCTGAATGGTAAATTTATCTCTTCCCTGATAAAGGACATAATTTCCGTTATTTTTGACATGTTCCTCAAGGCAGTGTTAAATGACGACCTCGTCAAACCTGATGAAGGGCTAGAGGATACTTTGAAAGCGAGAAGAGACGAGATGTCACACGAGCGCCATGAAATGGAATATAATTTCTATTGGAATACATTTATTCGTGGGTTGGAAGTATCGTTCGATGGTGTGAGTTTGAAACGACTGAAAGATTTTCATTGCGAGGTTGCAAGAAGAATGGAACATTGTGTGCATGAAGTCATCGATTTTGCAAAAGAAGCCCATTTGTATAATCAAAGATTCAGCCAAGAGCTTTGGAACCAACCAAAATCAGCCGATTCGATTGTCGAAGATTTTGCTCTTCAAGCGCGGAATTTCCCAAATACGCTTACCTTGTTAACAACATTCTCGGCTACCTCCGTCGCGCTGTGCTATCTTGTTTCACCAGAAGAAAACTTGGTTACTTTGCCCGAGACGTGTGGTTTCCTTATTGGCATCATCAATGTACTCTTATCTTTCGGGATTTTATCAAAGATTCGACAGTATAAGAATCGCAATGAAGAAGCTCGTGCGATGTATTGTTTCACTCATTACTCTGATTTGAAGAAGACGGTATTCAGAGTGATGGACAAGAAATATCGATTAGATGTTGCGTTGGACCAGAAAGACAGAAGGTTTGTTTTTAAAGGATCCGACCCTTACCTCGAGGATCTAGAGCAAAAAAAACACCGATTTATGGAGGATGTTATGCACTACGACTTAGAAGATCCCGATGAATTTATTTACGACTACAGACGGCTCTTAGAAAGGAAGACCCAGCCTGATGCGTTTAAACACTTTCAGAAATTGTTGGTTACTTACTATATTTCTGATGTATATCAGATCAACTCAAACGCTCAAGAAAGGCTTGTTGAGATGCACAAAGTTTGTGACGAAATCCGGGTGCTATTAGCTCAAGAAGATTATAAGAGTCGCCCGGGAGGTAAAGAGCAGATGCCTCAATTCTTTGATCGCATTTCTGAGTTCGGTGATCTTTTGAAACATTCTGATCAACTAGGAATTTCGAGCTTTTTTCGGCGATTTATATGTTGCTGTTGTACAAGGAAGAAAGCCCGGTTGTCTTCAATCACCAACGAGACTTTGGGAATTATTAAGGACGCTGAAATCGTGAGCAAAGCATACAGAGGCCGCATTCTCAAACGCCAGATTCTTGACTTGGAATACTTGTATCGAGCTTCAGTGGAAATGAACAAAGCCTTTTTTGTTTTTGTGTTGACCTGGATTATCTTCGTCGTGTCGATAATTTTTGTTATATCAAGAATTGTGGGAATGACGGGTGCTGGTGATACGGTTATGATAGGCGTGGGAATCTGGTCGCAGATGGTGAATATTGTTGGTGGCCTTGTGTCACTATTATATTTTGTACGCAACCTCTACAAGTCACTTTGGCTATGGGTCACTCTTAGCGCCAAAATCAAAAGGACAGCCGGTACATTAGATCCAATGATACATTACGGGCTCAGACAAGTCAGGAGCGCTGCTTCCGCCCAAGTCTTTCTGACAACATTGAGATTCAGCGCAGTTCTGTGCTCTATCGTAGCCCTACCTTGGGCTATTGTTCTGGTAGGCGTTCCTATGAAAGCTGGAACGAGTTTGCAGATGCCTCTTAATATTGCGTTAGTTGGATTCTTCCAAGTGATAGGATCTGTGATCTTATCGTTCTTGTTCGAATACTTTATCAATTACAACCTACCCCCAACCCTGGGGAAATATGTTTGTGAGGCTTTTCGCGAAGAAATACAATCCATGTATATAACCTTGTCGACAGCAAATAATAAATTTGACACGAGAGAATCGCGGGAGCGCGTCACTTGGGACTACGTTGCCCGTGCGTTTTTCCACAAGTACAGATTCGATCTCATCTTTGGAGCTGATCGCTTCGGCGCGATATTCCAATATTTGAATTGTGGTATCGAAGAGGAAGAAGAATCAGAACGCCAGGAGTTATGTTGAATGAATAATTATATTACCGTAGGAATAATATCTCACAGCTATGATTACGACAAATCTTGCTCATATCTCGACATCTCTGATACAATGAAAAGTTTCCGTTGACGATTGTTGGGTGCCCGGTGTGCAACAATTGAGGCCGTTTGGTAAAGTCGTATGCTGTTCTGTCTGATTCTTACTTCGTACCATTTACTTCCCGGTACATGTAATGGATAGTGGTAGATAGATAGATTGGTTGTATTTTGATTAGGTTCTAATATTGTGAGCATTAGGATTGAGTTCTGGTGCTTGAATCGCACCTCCACCGACCCCTCTTGACATGTCGTATGTACATTGAAATGAATGGTATAAACAGTTATTTACTTTGGCGAGATATCACGAGTAAATGATCCAACCTGTCTGGCGTACGTCTCGCAGTATGCCCATATGTCCTTAACCACATGATTTCTAGAGTCCCCGTGTATACGTGGTAGTACTGTACTAGTAGAAGATACCTATCCCGCGGGTCTCATTTTTTCATCGACCCCATCTCGCCACATGCACCTCATTGCTAGTTCGATTAGCCTGGTCCCACTTATTAGTTTAGTGGGCAAGTCAGCAATATTTGACTCCCCTGGCTCTTTTGCAATCCGGATACTTCCTGCTGCTATGCACTCCCTCACCTTATGGTAAGCAACACTGTTATGCTTCTTCTTACAAGGGCTTTCTGGTCGCGTAGTGTTCTTCACGACAGACTCATTGTCACAGTAGATATTGGTAGGGCCTTCTATAGGTATACCTATCATTCTTAGTTTATACCTTAGTCCCTCTACCATCTCGACCGCTATTCTAAGTGCAACTATCTCTGAGCCAAATGTAGATGTCTCAACAGTCATTTGCCTCTTAGAGAACCACAAAATAGGTTCTCTATTGACAAAGATGATGATTCCTGTATGAGATCTTCTGGTAGCCTTGCAACCTGTATGATCCGCGTCTACAAAACATGTAGTGACAACAGCCTTCCCTCTTCCTTCAGGCATATCTGGAGGCAAGTAACTCTTTGGCTTCCCGGTAAAACTTGCCCCAGTCACACTGCCTGAAAACTGGATTTGTCAACCTCAGGCGCTGAGGCATCAAATACCAACTTGGACTTGCTGTAATTCTTTAAGTATGCAAACAAATGAAACAACTGGTTTAGATGGCCCTCTCTTGCTTGGGCAAGATATCGGGACATAAGTGACAGTGGCATGATAATATCCAATCGACCGAGTTCGCATATCCACCTGAGTATCCCAATCAAACCTTGATAATAGTTTTGTTTCTCTGGATCGAGTTCTGGTGATGCGTCGATCTCTGGCCTATATTCAGCGCCCAATGGAGATCTTGCTGTCTTAGGTAGTACCTTGAATGCGTATTTTCCGGTTAATAGTTCCTCCTCAACTGACTTGATAGCCTTTGCAGTGTACTTGGATGAAGCCATAGGACCAGTATGGGTTACCATTGATGTAGGTCTTCCCAATATTGGCCCCTAAGTAGAAAGAAGGTTCTTCGACTGTTCCATTCTTCAACTTGAATTGTCTTTCTATCACATCCATCTGGAACTTAGGATCCGTCCCACATACAAGGATATCGTCCACATATGCCACACAATACTCGTAGTACGCTGTACCATCTGGCTTGAATGCGGATCGTAGATGCACGCCAGGATCAGCTTTGCAAAATACATAACCTAGTTCCCTTAAGTGACTGGCCAAGTCTGACCAAAAAGACTGCCCCCGCAACCGGGAGCCCATACAAAGCCCTTACAATCTTGCAGGGCCTCCCACATAGCTCTGGCGCAAACACTTTGGCCTCAGTGGCAATTGTGAAGTACTTCTCCTTGATCGGCGCGGTTAAGTAAGCGTTCTGTATGTCCGCGCTGAGTGCATCAAGGCTGTTAAGTGCTGCCACTAGGAAGAATAAACGGACTGAATCTCTGCTGGGTACACTTGAGTAGGTATATTCTTTGGAAATCTCTGGGACCTTGTGGCCATCACCAACTAGGCGTGCTTTCCGAGTCAGATCAATCTTGACATCAAAGACCATGTGCATAGTTATTTTGGTATGCCCCACGGGGATCTTATCTTCCTCATTGAATCCGAAGGCAATAGAACTGTTCCTCATTTCTTTTGCAATAGCCCGAGCCCAATAATCGGTCCCTGTTTCAAGATCAATTGCTTTTGCTTCTGCAATCGACTTAGGGAGCCGGACTCCGTACTTATGGGACTTAGCCCAGTATTTGGTTTTAGCACCGGATATAATCCGGTCCTTCCTTTGAAGTTCCTTATAGGCTCATTAATAATGCCTTCTTCTTGGGCATATATTGCTGTTTCAATCGGAAAGCTTTCCTTCATATCACTTAACTTCGCCCAGGGTGTAGTGCCTATTTTTCCACCTAACAAGTAATCTCCATCCCTTGGTTGTTGGTTTTGTTCGGGTTTGACCAGATTTTGTTGTGTAAGTAGCCTGTTCAATAGACAAGGCCTCCTCATCCTTCTTGAAAGCGATAATCTCATCCATCAGGCAATACATGCGCCCCTTGTCATCCACAGAAGAATAGATACTTTCAGCAAGCGTGTTGGCAGTATAGATTCCGATAGACCCGTCCGGCATAGAAACCTCGTAAGACCTTGTATCCAAGAGTGGATTGTTGTTCTTTTCTCCAATCAGCACACCATTTGCATTCCTGCAACAACTCTTAACTATTCCCCGGATACGTTGGTGCCCTATCTGGAGTAACACTTCACTTCCAAGATATTCATCAAGATTGTTGTCAGTTAAATCATTGACATCCGGAGAAGAAGCCTCAGCCTCGGCCATAAGGACCTCCTCCTCACCCTCACTATTTTCCGTTGAATAGGCCCAAGGGAGGCTCGCCTAGTTCATTCCCCAGATAAGTGGCGGAAGGTTTAACCTCATCACCTATCCTTGCGTTGATCTCTTTGTTGTGTGCTTCCAACTGGGATAGAATATCTGGGTGTTTCCATTCTTCCTCAGGTATAGCCCGGGTGCTGTTTGTTATGTGGACCTTTCCAGTCTTAAATAAGATGTAGTGACAAGTCACCCCCACCAAAAGTATCACCACATAAGCCCAGCCACCGACCGAGCCTGTTTGTCTTTCCATTTAAGTCGTACCACCAAATGAAATTGTACCAGTACGTGGATCATATATAGAGTGATGTTCAGAGTATATCCGTGTACCAACTCAAAGCTAGTCCTCCCCATTGAGGAAGGATCGCTCAATGCCACGAGGTTCATCCGGCTGGCTGCTAACATCCCACAGAAGGCCCAACACCTCCGAGGACTGCCCTTCTTAGAAGTCATCCAACGGATTGTCCTTCTAAGGTCCCCTGCGCTGTGCTCTACTGTATCTTGCCACTGAGCAGTGGGGCTGTATACATGTTTGTCGTATGCAATACTCCGACCTCAGCTTGTCCCAACCAGTGTTGTGTGTCTCATGATTCCCCTGGGCTTTCGCACCATCTGTGACAAGATGTTCTGGGATTACCACTTCATTAATAAAGCAAGATAAGCCATTGTGGCATCAGACTTCTCCCCTGATAGGATAGAAGGCCTCATAGTAGCCCTTTCCATTTGTAAAGACCTGAGCAGCTGTATCGTTGCGGATGATGCTGGGAACCTTGAACTTCATAGTATCAGCGTACCATCAACCCTTCAGCGTCCTCCTATTCCTCCACTCCTGTGCCTTCAGCCGTCTAGTGATAGGCTGAGACAGTTGGCGGATGCCCTCTTGGGTAGTCACTTCTATTGTAGCCTTGGCCTGCTTCTCACTGATGTTCCACATCTTGGCAATGGCCGTGGCATCATACCTGTCGACCTTGTTGGGGATCCTTATTGGAGGTCCCCATTGTCCCCGTCAAATGAAGGACTTCTTGTCAAGGGACATCTCTTGGTCTAGAACATCTTGTTGTTGCCTTAATAGCTTCCTCTCCTTGATTCGAGCCTTGGCTTCTTGTTGAATAGCAAGCTCAGCTTCAGATAATGAGAACAGATTTGCTGATGAAGGCTTGGTGGAAACATCAGAAATCATAGAATTTGCTGAATTTCGAAGATTTTCTATGGTCCTCCCCGGTGGTTCCAGCAAGGGCTGAAATCAGTCCTGTGGAGACGTCTGTTGAAGTATATCCTGTGAGTTGGAAAGGAACTCTATCAGTACAGACTGAAGTGAGATGGATCAAGCAGTACTTGTCATACCCAACACCTAGGGGTTCGGGGTGAATCGTGGATGAATATGTGACCGGAGTCCCACAAGCTGGCAAGCACCCTGAAAGAGCCGCAACTACTTGCGGGAAAGAAGCATTGGTGGCATCTTCTTCTTCAGCAAAGTGTGAAGAGTAGGGATCCCACGTGTGAGTATCCGTAGCCAGCACGTGCTCACAGTTGGCCAGTTCCTTTCTGGCAGGCTTGCAGGAGTCAAAATAGGATATGACTCCATCGACTTTGAGATGGATAAAGAGCTCAGTGTTTTCAGATTGGAGCGTAATCCCGTGAGTAGAAGTGGAATCATAACTTCTTGGAGTGTCCTCAACCTTGTTGAGTTGCAGTCCCGGACTTGATTGGGACAGATCAAGCTGTGTTGTAACTTGGTGCCAAAGAACAGAGCCTGCCCGAACACCAAGATATTAGTGACCCAGTGGGTTGGATCTGTCCAAGCTGTGGCGCAACAGGCAATTGGGACATTCTTAAGAGATGAGTAAGTGTCAGAAAATGGTGCAACATCCACATATGTCAAAATGGAGTCCAACAAATCAAGTAATACCATATTGGATCCTGCGGCCGTGGTGTCAGCGTGACTGTCCAACTCGCACTGGCCAGTACCGGAGGATGGTGAGCCCAAACTCTTGATATGAACAACTGGCCGGCCTACTCAGGATACTATTGACAGGTCCCGGCCGGCAAATCACTCTTGGTTCTTCTTGTTGTGGGTATGGCTACCAAATTGGTTGCCGGCCAATCCCTTTGCTGTTGTGTTCTCGCCCTTGGCTTCAACAAGAGAAACCTGTGCAGACTTTCCAGGGGAGTTGAGAGCAGGGCAAAGGGCCAGGACTTGGTTCTTCTGAGCCTCTGACATAGTGACCCAGATTTCCTTTGGATAGATTTTGCCCTCAAGAGGTCCATTGTAGGTAGAGCCCCCTCCCAAAGTTTTCTGTTTCTTGTTGCCAGATCGCTTGTTGGAGGAGGAGTTGCCTTCATTGTTGCGTTTATTCCCCCTTCTTCCTTTGAAAGAAGACATATTCCTCCGACTACCCTTTTGGCTGGCCTGAATTTTCTTAATCCCAAGCGCTTGAGTGAAGTGAGCAACCGCCTTGTTGAAGTTGTTGTACATACTCCCTTCTTCATTTAGGACCAGTTGAACAGCTATTTCGAGCCTCGGGTTCGATATGGAGTGGCAGAAGTCAGTAACAAACTGATCTTCCGGTGGGAAGGCCTTGTGTTGCAGTAGAAACTCCTTTGCATCATACCACCTCCTTTTGTGTTTGTCAAAACTGTAATTCTTTGTATCCCTGGAGTAGGTAGAGCTCTGCAGAAAAACCCTATTCTCTTCCACTAGAAGTCGGATGTTTGTTGATTCATATGCCTGGGCATACAACGTGAAATAAGCTTTCCTTCCGTCTCCTTCCGAGCCGAGTCCTTGGATATAAGACAAGCCGGGACCTGCCCCTACAAGCTTGAACAGGATTCCCCAGAGTGTATTGTTGTCTTTGGTCCAGTGAGACCCAGAGTGGGTTGTGCAACCTATAGAATATTCGGTCCAATCAGCATACATGTCTGTTGATTTGGTCCCGGCTGTCCCAGCCCTCTCGGTATTGGTTACTGTAGAGTCCTTCCGGATTGTGTAGAGTAAGGATGTCTTAGTAACACCTCTTTTATGTCGGAGGTACTCCTGGAATCTCTCATTGAATTCCTTGAATTTTGACATTGCTGTGAGTGGCTCAGGGAGAGTCAGGTCCCCGGCGACCGTATTGCTGTTGTCTTCCTTCAGGTACTTGAGCCGCGCCCAAGTCTTTGCCTCTGCCTCCGGATCAGACATCCAATCAACTGGGGTAGCAGTGGCCCTGATAAGAGGTTGGAATTCAATCCAAGCCACAAATAACTTGAGTTGGTCGCCAAAGACCCTACCAATGTATTCTTGCTTTGAGTCCAGGAAATAGTTGTGTTTGGTCTTGTTGACCCCGTTCACAAGAGACTTGATAACTGACTCGTCCAGGTCGCAGAGGGAGTCAGTGCTGCTGTAACTGGTCTGAAATAGTTTGTCAGCAGTAATGCAATTCAGTCCAAAGGACTCCAGAATCTCCCTGAATACTACCTCAGTTGGGGTTAAGGACCTCTCCCTTGCGTGTCCAGGGATCCCTTCTAGCTGCTCAGCCCTCTCAATCGCGTCTTGAACTTCCTGTGTGAGTGACGGGGTTTGATTGGTGTCCATCATGGCCCTAATGAATTCCATTTGCGCCGCGGTGAAACCAAGGTTGGCGGGGACTTCGGGCCCATCGTTGGCTCCAGGCCCACCATCATTGGCTGGTTCAGCCGCTGGAGCGGCTGCGTTGTTGTTGTTGTGTTGGTTCCGTCAGGCTGGTCTTCCTCGTGCCATGGTTAGTAATTTGCTCTTGGAGTATCTGTTTGTTAGCTTCGAAAGTGATATATGAATGATTTACTGAGGAGTGATTGATATTCTTTGGATGATCCCTCCCCCCCCCCCCCCCCCCCCCCCACGCGATATCACTAGTAGTGGGGATTTTCTAGCAACTTCTCCATGCGGATTTCTGCAAGCGTTTTGATTCCAAATACAGATCTCTCAGTTGCTCTATACTTAAGCAAACTGTTCAGGTTCCAATTCTGAGTCGGGGCCGTTGGTTTGGCTTATGACTCCTTTCTAGCTGTTGGATTGATTCCTGTATGAATTATATTTCTTATTTGCCATTGGGTTTATTCGTGTGGGATTTGGTGGCCTTTTTGAATCAGCTCGATCTTTGTTCCCTCAGGAATCCAGACCGTTGGTTTGTTTTCTCGTTATTTTATGATTACGAGTTCAATGGATCCATCTAATGAGCGGGAGTTGAAACTGCTCTAGAATAATTCAACTGCCCTCTCCGAGTCGTACTGGCTAGGCCCAGCTTAGTGCACACGTCTGTGCGCTGTCCTGCCGTACAGTTATTTCCTTACCCCGTACGGAGGACGCACGTCCCCTTTTTGGGATAGTCGTTTGGCATGTACTCAGTCCTTGACTGTACTGATACCACAGGCTGTTGGGGCCGGG
This sequence comes from Pseudo-nitzschia multiseries, assembly GCA_037355745.1. Lineage (NCBI taxonomy): Eukaryota > Bacillariophyta > Bacillariophyceae > Bacillariales > Bacillariaceae > Pseudo-nitzschia > Pseudo-nitzschia multiseries. The sequence continues at coordinate 9,730,422 of CM074781.1, forward strand.
AGCTTATTGCCATTTCTACGCACACCTAGGTGTGTTGCCAGTTCTTATCGTGTTGTTTGAGGTGCCGCCATGGGGCCCTCTCCATGCTTGAATTGGAACACGGTTTATGTTTGAATGTAAAGACTGCGGCCGTTTTGGTTCCCCGGAAGCGAGGCCTTGCATCGGCGGCATTTGCTTCTCCCCCTAGGCCATTATGTCGTTTAAGAGAAGCAGGAGGTATTAGCTCAAGCCCAGCTGCACTAGTGCCGTTACCCGTCTAAGTGCTCAAACATAGTAGACATAGCCTTCCGGGGTCTTTGATTAACCGGTGATCAGTCGGTAATCTGTCTCGTCCCTTCTCCGATCGAAGCGGTAGCCGATTGTTGACTAGACCCCAGCTCGGGTGAGTCCCTGGGTCTGATAAACTCTGATTCTTACTTCGTATCATTTACTTCCCGGTACATGTAATGGATAGTGGTAGATAGATAGATTGGTTGTATTTTGATTAAGTTCTAATATTGTGAGCATTAGGATTGAGTTCTGGTGCTTGAATTGCACCTCCACTGGCCCCTCTTTGCATGTCGTATGTACATTGAAATGAATGGTATAAACAGTTATTTAGTTTGGCGGGATATCACGAGTAAATGATCCAACCTGTCTGGCGTACGTCTCGCAGTATGCCCGTATGTCCTTAACCGTGTGATTTCTAGATCTGATACCCCGTGTGAAAACTGTTCTATCTAGTCCTAACTCTTACCAGCAACTACACTTATCTACTTAGTTATCGATTACGTTGCCTAGAGATATATACCGAATGCGTGTTACTGCTACGCTGCTATTCCTACACCCTCCCACACTTCGAGCTGTACTACCTGTTTAAGGAACGAGCGGATACACACGCGGGTAATCCATTCTCCAGTCTAAAAAAGCATACTACGAGATAGTGTACACTTCATAAACTAGATACAAAAGTACGAGGACTTGTATGCTGATACGGTAGCTACTCATCCACTCCTTCTTTGTTGCGGCAAGTATGCTTTGACTGCGGCTAATTTGGTTTCTCACTCCTCGTAACACGGTAATCAAACTCCTGCTTTCTTGATTGCCGTGTATCCAGGCTCATTATTGAGTCTTTGATCGCCATTTGATTGCCATTCCCGGTTGGCAAACCAGTAGAGTAACATGCTGGTGTTCAAATGTGGTAGTCTCTGTACACGTGCACCCTCATCCTCCCTTCTATTGGAGGGGAAACAGATTGGTTGGCGAAGGGCCTTCAAATAGCCTTCCCGGTCGAAAACAAAGTAGAGTACTACTAACAATAATTTCGGAGAGCACGTGATACTACAGCCAAAACACGATACCTTAAAGAACTTTCACAATGTAGTAAATTAATATGTTGTTATCCTATCGGTAAGGTAAAAGAAAAAGAATGAGGTCGCTGTCCCATTTCTTTTTTGTGGTTTCTTTGTTTGATCGGCTTCATATTTTTCACTAGTAACCGGTATGATAGCTTGCTGGCCCTGTCTGTCCGTTGCTCCAACACACTCCTGCGGCGCTGCGTTAAATGTTTTCGCTGTGGCGTTAAATACACCAGTCGTGGTCAGCACCGTGCCATTTTGGCAGCTTTAAATGCCTTTTGATAAGCTAGATAGTCGTTTTTGGTAATGCCCAGGATTGTATTCCGGAACTTGCGGAATTGCGACCCTTGCAGCGGCTTGGTGAACATGTTAGCAACGTCCGATAACTGCCACGCGACCCCACGCGACCCCTCGCAAGCCCTATTTTCAGAAAATCGACCCTACGTTTGTTATGCGCAAGGGTATTTTTTTAAATTCACAATTTTTGTGGTAATGATTTTCGACCCCCCTCAGGTTGCGACCAAAATTATCCCCGAAGAGTCAAAATGTCCATTGATCTCTTCATTTTGACTAAATTGATTTAAAAAATCTATTTTTCACTACCACACTTTCTAACCTTAACCCAAGATATGAAATAAAATTAGTTTCAGAAGTGTTAGTTTGCTACGTTTCCGCGTTGTTTTTTATGGTATGTCACGTCGTGTCTTCTTTCATACCATCGTGCCTTTTAATGCTCACTTCGATAGCATCATGCTCTTCTTAACGAATTTTCGTAGAACTCTACAGCACTAACTTCCTCCTACACGATTTCACCACCATTCTTTCTTTTATTTTGTTTCCAAAAATACTTTTTTCTTAGATATGTGTCTGGGTGTATTATGATAGTACTAGTAGTAGTAGTAATGTAGGTATGATAGTATCGATTTCTGTTTGAGTTGTGAAACGATTTTTTGTACAATTCATGTCAACAATCATGGAACGGCGTTTCAGAATTCAGTAACCGGAACGGCGTTTCATGCTTTTGTGTTCGAATCATGTTTAAATTTGAAATCTCGGTGCCAAACAAATTCCTAACCTTAACCCAAGATATGCAATAAAATTATTTTCAGAAGTGTTTGTTTGCTACTTCGTACTAGTACTATGTTTCTGCCTTGTTTCTATGTCACGACGTTTCTTTTTTCATACCATCATGCCTTTTCATGCTCGATCCGATAGCATCATGCTCATTTTCATCATGTACATTTAACACCCCCATCGAAACCATTTCTCCCCCTCCCTTCTTCCAATAGAAGAATATGTCACAACCTAGTAAAAGCCGCCGTCACTTCAAGAGTGGTTGTTATACCAAAATTCCCAAATCATTTATATGTCGTAGCTGCCTGACCTGTAAGGGCAAATCGAAGACATTCATCGGAAGCAGACAAGATTCGTCTACACACAAATCATACCTGATATGTATCACGAGGCCTTTCACTGTCACCTTGATTCAATATCTTTTTGCCGTGATTTCTATTTAAAGCATAACCTAATGGAATTTCCGTCATCTGCCAAAGAAGAAACCACTAGTACAGTTCGTCATTCACCTACACAATATGGCCTGACATTGACGGAGAATGGTCCAATCGTTCCTTCTGCTTCTGTTGCTGCCGCTCACACTAACAAGGCATCCTCAAACGAAACGTTCAACTCTGTTCTAAACAGTCAGGTAGTACACAACTTATTTGTTCCACCAATGGATAGAAATGTAATGGAATCACAGTTGTTTCCTTCAGAAGACAACAGCAACAACGATGACATGGTTATTCATGAAGACAATTTGCCTTCCTATTCAGAACGATAATGGTATGGATGCTTCGGAACCCACCGCATCCCAACCAAACATCAATGAAAAAGAGCAATTGATCCGATCTCATCTTTCTTTTTCACCTACCAATAGGCTCATTGCTGAAATAAAGCTAATGAATCTAATGACGAAACACAAGTTACCTCTAAACACATTCAAATCTATTTTTCAATGGGCAAACGAATGTCAAACTATTCATGGTGTTGACTTTAGCTCTATCTACCCCCGCCATCGAGAAGCCATATTTAGTGAAATCAAGTCCAATTTGGGTATTTCAGAGACCAAGTTCGAGCCACACATAATTAACTGGTTACCTTGTAATTTACCCACCCAAATATTTGTTCGATCCTTCCCAGACGCACTTCATTCCCTTCTGACCAATAAGGAGTTGATGCAAGAAACCAATTTGTCTTTTCCGAATGTCGAGACTCCTCTTTCACCCAAAAACAACCCACCACTCACCAATGAAACATACATAACAGAACTACACCACGGCTCTTGGTGGACGGAATCGTGGAAGCAGATCTGCAATGAAAATGATGAAATCCTTGTTCTGATCATTTTCTACATGGATGGAATCAGCTTGGATGCACATGGCCGTCTGTCACTCACTCCTCTCAACATGACTCTTGGTATTTTCAATACTGAAGCAAGAAAACAACCTGACGCTTGGACCACAATTTATTTTCATCCCCACACTGAAATTGAGAGCATAAGACACACGAAAAAAACCACGGCAAAAGATAATATTCAAAATCTACACACCGCGCTTGCATTGGCTTTGCAATCTTTCAAGGAAGTATGTGAAATGCAGGGCGGGTTGGAGTGGGATTATCTTCCGTTTGCAGGAAAAGTGTTCAAAGTGAAAATGAAATTTGCGATTGCCTATGTTGTTGGGGATACAGAACTTCATGACAAACTATGTGGAAAGTATGGATCCTACACGCAAAAGGTGAAGAAATTGTGCCGACATTGTACATGTCCTACACGTGTCATCCATAAACCAAAAGCCCAAGTGGAGGAACTGACTCGGCTCTGGGTTCCAGAAGATTTTGAATCCCCCCCAAACAATTCTGCACGGGAACACCTGGAGTACTTCAAAAGCATTTTGCACCATCCCATAAAAAATGCTTTTCACAGCCTCAATTTTGGTAGTAATGTCAACAACATTCACTTTGCTACTCCCGGTGAGTGTTTGCATATGCATCAACTGGGTGTAGCACGTCGGGCAGTAGAATCACTCAATTCATTGTTAAAAGGTAGTCCTAAGTGTTGGTATGCCCCTGATTTAAACACGAATGGCACATCAGCTACTATTGGTTCACTTGCGCAGTTATACGGTGGTGTTTTGTCAAGGCAATCGGACAGAGATTTCCCCAGAACCAAGTTTTCCAGTCAGCTTCTCTCCATTACCAAAAAGGAGGGTAATGATTATTCGGGAATGCTCATTTCCATTCTGATCACCCTTTGTTCGGGTGTGGCAATAAACATCATCAAGGACGCGACATTTATTCAGAAACAAGTAGAGGTAATTCAACTGATACTCTCCATGGAAGAATTCTTGAAGCATGGGAATACACCCATTTCTGGATTGGAAAATCTCCCCAAGATGATAATCCATTTTATCAATTGTATTAATTCGACCTGCCTCAGAGAGGGAATGGGTACAAAACTGATCAAAAACCATCTATATTTTCACCTTGTTGAGTACATTAAACTTTGGGGACTTCCATGCGGATGGGATTCTTCTTATTCCGAATCACACCACAAAACTGAAATCAAAGCACCCTCAAAGAACACTCAACAGAATGCTTCGGCATTGATAATGCAAACGGCAAAGCGACAGGAAGAAAAAATGCTGCTACGAGTAGCTACTTCCAAGTTTAATTTAGTGACAGCAGAAGATGTTTCTGGTAATCGAGTCCCTCCTCAAGTTTCTGGTTCAAAATTTCACGTTTTCATTAACGACGATGGGGCAAGTACTATGAGATGGGTTAGGTCATCGAACAAAACAAAACCCTATATTTCTCCCATCGTGTTGTCTTTTGTATGTCAGAATGTGCTTCCACTTTTTGAGGACTCTACGTTTGTGAAAGGATTTACTGAACATAACAGGTTTGACGAATGCACACAGCAAAATTACTTGTTTCGGAGCCACCCTTCATATCGTTCCGATGGTGGCCAACTCAACTCTGTCTGGTATGATTGGGCCTTGTTTGATGTCGACGCATGTGAAATACCCTGCCATATTATGTGTTTCCTTGAACTCTACAATCTGAAGCAGCCTTACTCATTTGTTTCTGAGTACGAAATTGCCGACGAAGGCATTTATGCAGTAGTGACCGAATTTAAATCCACTCCACTACCAACAGCTTCGTCGTTTGTGACGAGAGGTGAAGTAGACGACAATTCCCTGTTCTTATTTCATGTCGACAGCATACTTTCCGATGTAGCAGTTGTCCCAGAACTTGATGCAATTGGTACGTTGCAATCAAACTCATATCTAGTTGTCTCGAATCGAAGGGCTTGGCTGGATGAATTCCACAAGACAACACCATCTTTGCCTAATGAAGAGGCACTCTACTCCCAATGCACTATTGTTGAAGAGGACAGCGACAATAATGATGATGCTACTAATTCAGGTGATGATTGTTCAATGTCATCGAACGATGATGACTATAGTGAGGTCCTCTCTGATACATCCAATACTTAATTGTTTTCCTACTACAATATCCATAATAACTTAGTATTAGTGAAGAATTGAATGCTCCTCCATATTGATCGTAACATATTTCTCCTACGTTTTGATTGATAGCTACTCCGAAATGATTGCACAATGTCGCAGGAAAACAAACGAAGTGAATGGAACGTCTAACTTTAAATTATTGTTTAATATATTATAGAGGATCAGCTCTTAGCACAGTTTTTGTCGATACATAGGCACTCATAATATAACAGCCTTCGTATTTTGGATTCGAACAGCTATGTAATACTAATGGATTGAACAATAGAGTATCGCCTGACCTCAATGGAACTTTCACTTTATACCTTGGGAACACAAAGTAATAAATCACCTCATCATCACTTACATGTTTTGGAGCAATAACCGTCAGCCTTGTATAGAACATATCGGCATCGGTATGGCATTTCAAGTGATAATTCTTTCCAATAGAAAAGGCCGTAGCGTGATGGCCGATTGCATTCAGTGTTGTACAACTAACAACCTCATTCATCACAGTTGTTTCAAGGTTGACAAATTTGGACATTTCACGTAAACAAAGCTGCATTTCCTTCACAATGTGTAGGGCTTTCTGTTCAAGGTGGTCTTGTGTTTTTGGTTCCACATTCTTGTTGAAAACATACACACCATTTCCCGATTTCAATCGATTTGGTCTCATCCCAATAATACCATATCCACTGTTTACACTGTCACATTTGGTTCCTCGGCCTATTTTGGGTTTAGATTGAACAATTTCCGCAGCAAATGTTCTTGTAATTTCTATATTTTTGGGAGTACCCAAGCGTTGTTTTGCAAATTTTGTGGAAGCTTTTGCAAAGATTCTCAATGATGGTTCTGATTCGGCGACTGCTAAAAGAAACTTATCGCCGGTACTATCCAATGTCTTGAAACTATCAATAGACACCGCCTCTTTCGATGAGTATTCCCTTTCTCCAATTGTTTTAAAACCCCATCGTGTTTCCATGAATTTACGTCGAAACCCATTCTTGTGAACTGTTTTCAATGCTATTTGCTCGACATGTTGTACAATTTGCTTCATACTTTTACGCTTCTTGTGTTTTATCTCCGACAAGTGTTTGTAAGTCTGGTGGATTGTTGATGATGATGTTGCTCCGTTTTGGAGAAATTTTGATTTCATTCTCTTTCTCTCTGTCTTCCCCCATTTCCTCTTTGATTTTTGCTTCATTGATTTTGTTGCCAATTGCTTTGTTGTTGTATTCAATCCCATTGCACCGGGTGCCATTCTTGTGTGACCAGTGCCGGACTCTTTGCAGATTAGCTGTTTGAGGAAGACGATGAATCGATTTGCCCATGGAGTGCGTTTCCAGGTCAAGTTTGTGGAACGGCGTTTCAGATTAAGTTGTCGGGAACGGCAATCTGACTTTTGTGGCCGCTTCGAATGTTCCCACCTGTTGCTATCGCTGCCGCTGTTGGTTAGATCGTTCCCGGTTCCGCCTGCTTGAAAATCCGCAGAATCTCTGTATTGGCGTTTCTGGGTCAAGTTTGTGGAACGACGTTTCAGATTAAGTTGTCGGGAACGGCAATTCTGACTTGAATGTCTGCTGTATTGGCGTTTCTGAGTCAAGATTCTGGAACGGCGTTTCAGATTGAGTTGTCTGGAACAGCAATTCTGACTTGAATGTCTGCTGTATTGGCGTTTCTGGGTCAAGCTACTGGAACGGCGTTTCAGATTGAGTTGTCTGGAACGGCAATTCTGACTTGAATGTTTGCTGTATTGGCGTTTCCGGGTCAAGATTCTGGAACGGCGTCTCAGATTGAGTTGTCTGGAACGGAAATTCTGATTTGAACGTCTGGTGTATTTGCGTTTCTGGGTCAAGTTACTGGAACGGCGTTTCGGATTTAGTATTCTTTAACGGTTATTCTGACTTGAACGTTTGCTGTATTGCTGCCGTTTCCGGGTCAAGATTCTGGAACGGAGTTTCAGATTGAGTTGTCTGGAACGGCAATTCTGATTTGAACATCTGGTGTATTGGCGTTTCTGGGTCAAGTTTCTGGAACGGCGTTTCAGATTGAGTTCTCTGGAACGGCAATTCCAACTTGAGCGTCTGCTGTATTGGCGTTTCTTGGTCAAGTTACTGGAACGGCGTTTCAGATTGAGTTGTCTGGAACGGCAATTCTGACTTGAACATCTGGTGTATTGGCATTTCTGGGTCAAGTTTCTGGAACGGCGTTTCAGATTGAGTTCTCTGGAACGGCAATTCCGACTTGAATGTCTGCTGTATTGGCGTTTCTTGGTCAAGTTACTGGAACGCGGAACGGCGTTTCAGATTGAGTTGTCTGGAACGGCAATTCTGACTTGAATGTTTGCTGTATTGGCGTTGCCGGGTCAAGAATATGGAACGGCGTTTCAGATTGAGTTGTCTGGAACGGCAATTCTGACTTGAACGTCAGCTGTATTGGCGTTTCTTGGTCAAGTTACTGGAACGGCGTTTCAGATTGAGTTCTCTGGAACGGCAATTCTGACTTGAACGTTTGCTGTATTGCTTGCGTTTCCGGGTCAAGATTCTGGAACGGCGTTTCAGATTGAGTTGTCTGGAACGGCAATTCTGATTTGAACGTCTGGTGTATTGGCGTTTCTGGGTCAAGATTCTGTAATGGCGTTTCGGATTTACTATTCTGGAACGGTAATTCTGTCTGTATTGGGGTTTCAGGGTAAAGTTTCTGGAACGGCGTTTCAGAATGAGTTGTTTGGAACCGCAATTCTTACTTTTGCGGGCGGTTGGATTCTTCCCGATTGCTGCTGTTGCTATTGTTGTTGCCGCTTGCTGCTGTTGCTGGCGCTGTTGTTGGTATCGCTGCCGCTGTTGGTTCGATGGTTCCCGGTTGCGGCCGCTTGGATCGTTCTCGCTTGCTGCTTTTGCTATCGCTGTCGCGAGGTTTCCGGTTGCTGTTGTTGCTCTCTGCCGTTGCCGTAGTCTACAATTGTATTCGAGTTTTTCATGATATGTTAATTGAACCAAATGGGTGAGTATCTATTGATGTGCTACATTGAGTAAATAATAACAACAGAATAGTATAATCTACGTGTCACTAACCTACACTGTTGGCCTCCTTTTGTTGTTGCGTTCAATTCGTCCGATCAAATTGTTACGATCCTGCATCCGCCTTGTTGGACGTTTTCTCCAATTGATTGTTCTACTGATCCGTACCTATGAAAATAAGAAGGAGGGAAACACAAGTAAGGAAGACATCATCAGCAATGCAGGATGTAGGCATCATTGTCCCTCTATCTTACGTTGTTGTTTTTGCTGCCTTCGACCCAGTGTTGCCTTCCGATCCGTTGTTTCCAATACGGTCCTATGAAAATAGCAAAATAGAAAAAGGAGGAAATACATTCTTATCAGCAATGCAGGTGGCATTGTAATCATTGCCTATCTCTCCCATTTGTACCCTTGCTTGTTCTTACAATAGTTGTTCGCCGTACCTCGGTCCGTTGTTCCGATATTTTGTTCCCAATTGTTCTCTCATACTACAGGGGAAAATTGTCGGTCGAATTGTTGTTGCCGATACGTTGTTCAATCTTACTCCTTTCTCACGAAAAACTGGATCTTTATCCTGTTGATATATCTACGCAATGGATGCAGATTCATTGATTTCAAGACGTATATGTAAGGCTGCAGTCCAAACAATATCTATCCAGCAATTCCTCTACAGTCCAATGCCGTCCAATTCTTTTTCCAGCAAAGGCAGTTTTTTCGGATTAAAATATCTCGAGCCTGAATTCCCTGCATAATAGTGACCATTGCTGATCAGTTCAGTGGGATCCCGCGTTCTCGGACGGAGTGCTTTGTCGTACAAGTACGGTAAACCAACTCTGCTCAAGATAAGTTTGGTAAGATGATTATGAAGGGAAACAGTATTTTTTTACTCGAAAAGAAAAAAAAATCATGCTTTAAAATCACACTGTAAAATCACACTGTAAAATCACACTGTAAAATCACCACACTGTAAAATCACAGTGTAAAATCAGTTCGAAAAAAAATGTTTTCACTGTGTGTGTGTGTGTGTGTGTGGGCATGTGTGTTCCAAACAAAGAATCGATACTTACTAACCTGTCAGATCTACCGCTGTAAATCTAGAACAATGAAGAATAATTCCATTTTCTTATTTAAAAATAAGAACAGTAAGTAAATAAATATCCACCCGCGCTCTTTTTGAATACAGAACAATAAAAAGTAGTGCAATGAGTTTTATTCTTAACGTTCTCAACTTGTGATGCAGTGAGAACTTTTATGTACCAGTGAGGTTGTACTTCTTAACAACACATGTGTGCCGGTGATCTTACTGGTAATGAATTTGCCTAGTTTTGTCCAGCAGTATTCTACGACAGTAGTAGCTACGTAGACAGAAACCGTTGTGTCCAGGTATATTACGATAGTACTATACGTAGTAGTAGTAATGTAGGTATGATAATACTAATGACTTCTGTTTCGGTTGTGAAGGGTTATTTTGTACAATTCATGTCATCAATTATGGAACGGCGTTTCAGAATTCAGTCACCGGAACGGCGTTTCAGGCTTTGTGTTTGGAGCATGTTTCAATTTGAAATTTCGAATCATGCTTCAATTTCAAATCTCAAAATGAAGTACTACGTATGGTTTGGTGGTGAAACGGTTTCTTGGACAATTCATGTCAACAGTCATGGAACGGCGTTGCAAAGTTTGAGTTCCAATTTGGTTTCAATTGCAAATCACAAAATTACTGGGTTTTAAACTATTTGTCGGAAAATCTTAACATACATTACTGTATCTCAAAATGGATGATCGGTGTTTCGTATTGTTGTGGTTTGTGTTGGTAACGTTTTCACTTTTCGTTTGCAACGGCGTTGCAGGCTGTACCATTTGTTTACCGTAAAAGTGGAAATATTTGTACATTGTTGCATGATGTTTGTTTGTCGATAGAGTCGCTGTGGCTTGAAGTTGAGTCGATCCTGTTTTTCGTTACCTCATTTTAGAATCTCTTGATATGCGACAAAAAAAACACTTGTAGCAACTTAGATTGCTTTTCACACAATTTTATTTCGTTGTTCTCTAAATTAGCAATCAAACAATGCCAAGACTTACAAGAAGTACCGCTAAACGTATTGCTAATTCAACACCAGATGAAGTCACAGATGCAGCCGCAACTCCAACCAACAACGTAGCCGGCGCAAATGCAGCGCCAGAAGTCAATGGTACTCCAGCATCTACTCCACCACGAAATGAAGGGGCAGCCGTAGACCAAGACAGACCTTCAGGTAATACCCCAACAACGTTGTTTGCAAACGATCCAAAAGCTCATCCGGTCAGTGAAGGGCGTGCAGTCGATAAACCAAGGAAGAGGAAACACCAAACATCGAAAAGACCATCACAGAATAAGAAAAGAAGTCATGTGGTAGAAATACCAGCAGTCGTTCCCGAAACACCACATCAAGCAGTCACAGGTGCCGCTCAACCTTCGTCGTCTTTGGGAAATGTAGGCGATCGAAGTTTGTCATTGGAATTATTTGATGATGACTCCCAATACAAGGATCACACGGATGCAATGAAAAGACGTGTCAAAGCTTGTCTGAAGCAACAGGGTCCTAACGGATTCTCTGAGAATATTTTGACGGACGAACTCATCACTGCCGTCAGTCGTGACATCGAATCTGTCTTCCGCCATCTCATGAACAACGTTTTCATTGTTACTAAACTTTCTTCTTCCGGAACCCGTCCTGACTTCAGAGAGCAAGAAACGTCAGACAAACCATCCTTGGGTCCTATACCAAGGGTTGTTGACGTGATGGTAAATCTTTTCCTACGTGACTCCGGGTCGCAGTTGACAAAGAAGGTCTGTATCTTGAATGCAAAGGAACTGACAACTCGTTTCAAGGAGTACAAAATGAAAGAAAAATGGAACTCCTTCCAGTCAGCCCTCAACTCCGTTATCAAAATCGATGAAAATACCACGGCAGGCAAAACACAATTCATCCGGGTTCAAGGACAAGACGAAGTAGCGGAAGGCACGTCGCATTCTGTCTGGGCAAAGAATGTGGTTAACTACGACACCATACTGAAGTACATGAAAGTGTATTTAAGCTTACTGCGTTGGTACATACGTTGTGTCCAATTCCCCCCTGCACCTTCACCGGAAAAAGAAGGACCGTTTTTCAATCATAGATTTAAAGACGATGTAAAGAAAGGGAAGCTATACGTCCGGCAGATGGTCTCGTTCTTTGAAGGTCTTTCCTTTAACCACGCATTGAGGCATTTTCTTTCCTCTAGTCACTCCTTTGATGATTTGGTGAAACAAATCAATTCTATTAGAGGTAAAGAAGTTGTTGGTGGACCAATAAGAGATGGTGTCGCAGCAGTCGAGATAGTGCCCTTGACTGATTCCCAAAAATACCTCAAGTTGGAATGGCCCTCAGATGTGTCCAAGATACCCCTTGCGTTTCAAAAGGTCCTCATGTATTTGTGGGTATGCTTCCAACGACAGAAGGCCAGAATTTTTGAAGAACTCAGCCTTCACCACTTCCCCGATGAGTCATTATTACATGACAATTTGTACAACAAACTATTGCCCAATCTTTATGACTCTTCGTTTTTGGTTGGAAAATACACAATACAAGGAGTGGACAATAAGGTGGGGATTATTTGATTCAACCTGTTATCTTCTCTTCACTTTTGCAAGATTATGGAGCACCGGAAAACTCTTAACCAGTTGTACAGAGTAGGCGTTGACTTTGCCAAACAATTGGTCACTCTTTCTACTGAAAAGAAAACTGCCGAACGTGACATATTTGTGGACGGTTACGATCCTGAGGACAAAGTTCACGTGAAGACATTGTTGCAACATTACCTCCTGAGTTTGTCCTGTGTTGACAATGTTGTTTCGACTTCTGACCAACTTGAAGACGTGAATCTTGTTTGCGACGAATTGCTCGACTATGTTCTAACATCTCGTTTGTTACGTGATGCTGAAGGTACACGTGTTTCGGTTAGTAGGGATATGGTTTCAAAGGAAATAATGAAGGCTGTACTTGGCGACGAAGAAAAAACTCCTTTTTACGTTGACTATGCACATGACCGTCTGGACTATTTGTTGAAAGCAGAGCAAATGTCTTTGTCGTCGCGCTCTAATCCAGGTGAACCTCACCGCAAAGATCGGTTATTCATTTTCACCAGTGACGGTGCTCGATCCGTTCAATTTGAAGAACCAAGTCCGCCAGAGCTTGTGAGAGGTAAAGAAAGTTGACATACTTACCCTATCGCAAAAGAGGACTACAGCTTATCCGTCACAAGGTTCCTTAATTTTGATGAGAACTGCACGTACACGGTGGACGATCGATTGTTCTGGGAACATACGAGATTCATATTCAGTGATATTTTCATCACACGACCGGAAATAGTACTCGGAGGTTCTAATTTTTTTGAGAGGTCTTTGCGGTTTCTGACAACTTACAATTATCTACCTGAAGGGGGACAATTGTTCGTCCCCTTGACAAAGGAACTTTTGTGTTCGGTTTTCACTAACAAAAAATACCTGTTTGAAGCAGACTTGCAAGTAAGTTTTGTTTCAAGAGAGGATGAAAAGACTTTACAATCCAATGGCGACTCATTGATCAAACTATTTGAAAAAATCAAGGTACCCAACAGTCAGAGTTACAAAGCTACCGACATTTCAAAGTGGGACTTCATGAAGAAACACTTGAAGAACTTCGAGAAGTTCATCGAAGAGAATGACACGTATTCCGTACGATGGATAGTGTTCACTAACACAGAGATCCATGAACCGGAATCATTCTTTCGATTTCCTTGGGAAGGCAAATCGACCGACAACTCTAGTGATAGGTCAATTGATGGAGTTAACACAAACAATGATGATGAAGAAGAAGACAATGTACTAGTAGTAAACGGCAACGTACCTACAACAGAACCAAACGCAGTTAAAGAGAACGCATCAACGGCGTTGAAGAAGAAGTCGTTCCTCAGGAAACCAAAAAAAAAAACAAGACTGCATCAGACAAATCCAATGGAGAGGTGAAGTACAATGAGAGGAAGGTTTCTCCAAACCTGGGCCACGTTGAAGATCTTGGATACCTTCTGCAAGTTCCTCGCCCCAAACCAGCCAACGTAATAAGACAGAAGCGCTCCGGAAACGTGAAGGTGTTGTTCGCAGATCCTGACCCGGTGATCTTGTATCCTAAATTCGCAATTGGTAGTGAGGTGACAATCACGGGTCTGCCAGCACCTGGAACTGGTGTTGTGAAAAGTTATGCATCAAAGAAGAAGGACCATTATCCTCAATACCCTGGATACATGGTGCACAAGAAACTACCGGATGGTACAACAGTGAAGCGCGCAACCTGGTTCCCTTACGACCGTGTGGGGTCGGATAAACCACAGTTCACCAAGTTGTCGGATGTCTTCAAATAATGAAACTATGCTGTATTGGGTATACGTTCATAGCCTTCGCCACGCACCACCATAGAACACAAGAGCAAAGAGGGCCTAAGCGGGAAAGAAGTTATCATATTACTACAACGTTGTCACTACTAGTAGTTCTTCTTCTCCACATTGGATTCAGATTAACCAAAACATTATTGTGTACGTAAGAAATATTCAAAAGTAAAATAGAGTACCTAGTACTACTAGTGGAGTAGTACTAAAACACGCAGTACTGGATCATTTGAATTGTTTCATATTAGTCTACTATTACATGTTCTTGTAGTAATACTGTAGTCGTAGTAGTAGTACATGGATGTTCATAGTGGTTAGTAGTTCAAAGTTCTCAGAAGGTTGTTACTAATACTTGTAGTACTAATATTAGTAGTACCATCAATGCATAGTAATTCCAATCTAATAGTAATTTGCAATTACAAAATAGAAAATCTGACATTTACTGTGATTAGTCCATGAATATTGTTCCTGTTATGGGTGAAATTAATCATGCAGGAAACAGAAGTGAGTTATTATCTGTCATAGTTTGTGTGTCACCACCTACTAATAAGTGCATTTGGGTACTGGATTTGTAGGGAAAAAAAACAGTACTTTGCAATTAAAAAATAGAAAATCCAATATTTTCTGGGATTGAACCACGAATATTGTTCCTATTATGGGGGACATGAATCATGAAAGAAACAGAAGTGAGTTATCTTTCAAAGTTTGTGTGTCACCACGTAATGAGTGCATTTGGGTACTGGATTTGGAGGAAAAAAGCACAGTTATTTGCTATTAGAAGATAGAAAATCTGAAATTTAGTGTGATTAGCCCATGAATATTGTTCCTGTTATGGGTTAGATGAAACATGAAAGAAACAGAAGTGAGTTATCTGTCATAGTTTATGTGTCATCATCTAATGAGTGCATTTGGGTCATGGATTTGGAGGAAAAATACACACAAATTTGCAACTAGAAAATAGAAAATCTGATATTTTGTGTGAGTAGTCCATGAATATTGTTCCTGTTATGGATAAGTTGAATCATGAAAGAAACAGAAGTGAGTTATCTGTCATAGTTTGTGTGTCACCATCTAATTAGTGCATTTGGGTCCTGGATTTGGAGGAAAAATACACACTAATTTGCAATTAGAAAATAGAAAATCAGATATTTTGTGTGATTAGTCCATGAATATTGTTCCTGTTATGGGTTAGATGAATCATGAAAGAAACAGAAGTGAGTTATCTGTCATAGTTTGTGTGTCACCACCTAATAAGTGCATTTGTGTACTGGATTTGGAGGATAAATACACAGTAATTTGCAATTAAAAAATAGAAAATCACATATTTCGTGTGATTGAACAATAAATATTATTCCTGTTATGGGTGAGATGAATCATGAAAGAAACAGATGTGAGTTATCTGTCGTGATTTGGGTATCACCACCTAATGATTGCATTTGGTGACTGGATTGGGAAGAAAAATACACACTAATTTGCAATTAAAAAATAGAAAATCCCATATTTCGTGTGATTGAACAATGAATATTGTTCTTGTTATGAGTGAGATGAATCATGAAAGAAACAGAAGTGAGTTATCTTTCATAGTTTTTGTGTCACCACCTACTAATCAGTGCATTTGTGTACTGGATTTGGAGGATAAATACACAGTAATTTGCAATTAAACAATAGAAAATCCAATATTTCGTGTGATTGAACAATGAATATTGTTCCTGTTATGGGTGAGATGAATCATGAAAGAAACAGAAGGGAGTTATCTGTCGTGATTTGGGTATCACCACCTAATGATTGCATTTGGTGACTGGATTGGGAAGAAAAATACACACTAATTTGCAATTAAAAGTTCCAAAATCAGATTTTTCGTGGGATTGAACAATGAATAATGTTAGTGTAATGGATAAGATGATTAATGAAAGAAACAGAAGTGACTTATCTGTCAAGGTGGTTTGTGTGTCACAACCTAATTAGTGCATTTGGTTACTGGTTTTGGACAAAAAATGACCAGGGAACAACAAAACTATTAAAACTTTCATAAAGACTAAAGTATCAGCCTTAGAATTGGCAATATACTTTCATACTCTAACCAATCCATAGAATGAACAGTATTCATCCTTAAAACAACAGAAACTAACAAACTTTTGCACTCAACAAAAACTTAGAAGCAATCATTATTTCTTAGGTTACTACTTGTTCATACAAAAATAAAGAAATAGAACTAGTAGGAACATAAAGTAAGGAGGGAAGTACTACGTATGGACCGTTCTAAGGGGGAGTCGAACCACGAGACACAGTTACTTGAATATAACCGAATCGTTGCGAGATGACGAAACTTACACCACTTAAAGTGCGGTAAGAATTATTCCTTCACAGTTTACAACGAGTAATTGAACGAAAATACCTCGGTATTTGCCAAACGTAAATCATTATTACAACGAAGAGCAAAATGGAGAACATAACAACACAATCAGCGTACAAGAGGAAGCCATTGAAGCCTAGGTATCTTTTGGATTCGGCGGAGTACTGTGCAAGAATGACTGAGCTAAATGACGGTGACAAAAACAACAAGAATAATCCATTCTTATATCATTTTGAAACTGGGTTTGATGCGCTATGTGCCAAAAACGGCAACTTGGTACTCACAATACTTAATGGATGCAACAAGATAGACGTTAGAGATAGACTCGACAGCCCAAAAGGGCATTTCGATGAAGAAGAAGCTTTAGAAATTTGGGAACAATGCTTGAAGTACGTAACTGAGGACATATTTCCTTTCTACAAGGAAGGCAACACTGATGCCGTTGACGACGTATGGGCTTTGGGTATCATTGTGGCACACATTTTATGCGGTTATCCGGCATTGAAAGGAACGGAGGACATACAGTGCTACAACAACGTGGGTATTGGACGACCAGTACAATCAGGAGAACGAGCGAGGCTTGAACTCAATGGTCATACAGTTCCACCAAAAAAATGGAGTAACCTTACGCCGGAAGCCAGAAAACACATAAAGCAATGCATACATTTTCACCCGGGTAACCGTCCCTGTCTGACAACCCTTTGGTTAAACGAGTGGCACACAATGACTGAAGAGGCAATCATTGAAAAAAACAGTATAATGTACATTGAAGAAACCGAGGACGGAAAGGAACAAAACAAAGAAACGAAGATAAACAACAAGAATAAAAACAATTGGAATTCATTCATGAACAAAGCGAAAAAGCAGTCTAAGAAGAAAAAAAGAAAACTCAAACAATTTGCAAACAAAGAGAAATGGGAGGAAGAGGAGAGAAAGGAGAGAAACATTGTGCACTGGCTACAACTTTATGAAAAACGTTGGAATTCACTGGAAGATTTAGAGGAATACAATAACTATCCCGTTCCTTGTGGTGCGTGGGGACGTGTGAAATAGTGCTAGTAACAAGCTCTACTATGGAAAAACTTACCCCTACTTACCACGAATACGTGCACAATCCTGTCCTCGCTAAATACGTAAATATAAAAATTAACTACTGTGAAAAACGTTAGTTACAAATGAAAAAGTCAGAATTGCCGTTCCAGAAAACTAAATCTGAAACGCCGTTCCAGAAATTTAAACATGAAACGTTAATAAAGACGTTCTGTAAATTTTCCAAAACAGTGAATTGTTAGCTACAACACCGTTCCAGACACACAACACGGAAACGCCGTGGCAAAAATCGTGCTTATTTTCCATTACAGGCTCATCAATGGAACTGGTTCCTTACAAATGAAGAAGTCAGAATTGAGGTTCCAGACAACTCAATCAGGAACGCCGTTACAGAAACTTAACCTTAAAACGAAAATGCATACGTTGTGCGGATTTTCCCTAACAGAGAATTGTTATCTCCAACACCTTTCCATACAATGTGCCTGTTTTCGGTTCTACAGATTTCAATATGACGTGATGTGATACTGTAGTAGTAGGATGGGGAACATCAAAATAAATTGGTATCGTACAATCTAGTACCGTTACTAGTACTACTTGTTTGGAAATAGGAAGCGAATGTACGGAAGAAAAAAAATGGCGCGGCTAGGCAGACAGTTCTTTTTGGTTGGTGACCTTCGCTCACAAGCCCGCTTAGACAAAGACAAATGTATTGCAAATTGCTGAATTCGTACAATCGATGCCAAAACAAGGCAGCATAAAAATTCACAAAATTGCCAAAAACACCAACAATTGAAAAATTTGAAATACAAGATGACGAAACAAAAATGGTCCAACCTACCCAAGGCAAAAATAACACGTCTCCAAGAAAAGAAAATAGCAGATATGGCAAACGCAGTCAGGGATGGAGACACTAGAGATAATACCAAAAATACAAGCATTACAAACATGTCCAGCGAGACGAACACAAACATTGCAGCAACACAAAAAGGCACCACCACGGCGGAAAGAGAAAAAACACTAAAAAGGAAAGCGGAAAACATTAGCATCATGGACAGCAGCGACAGTGACAGTGAAAGTGACACTGACAGTGACACTGATTCGAGTTCGGTTAGTGAAGACAATCATGGGAGCTCCAAAAAGAATAAGGATACTAGAGAAAATACCAAAGAGAAAACAAAACAAAAACTACGGAGGGCGGACGACAGAAAAAGAAAAACGTGAACAAAAAAAAATTAACAGAAATAGCGAATGAGGATCCGGATCTAGTACAGGATTTCATGAAAAGGTGGAGCGAAGGTAAGAAGGGAGAGAATTCTAAAGAGAATGCTGCAACTTTTGCAAGGTGGGGGGGGGGGAGTTTTCCTTTTCCCAAAACGCTGCTGTAATTGCTGCTGTGGTGCTTACTTCTGGCGCCGCTGCATCCTGGCGCTGGCTCTATTACCAGCGCTGTTGTCGTTCCTGTGCTTCCATTGCTGTTGCTGGAGGTTGTGTGGGCTCTTTTGTTGTTGTTGTTGTTGTTGTTGTTGTTGTTCTGTTTTTGGGTGGGGGGATCCAACAGTCCACTTGGATTGGTTACAGTCGAAACGCTGGTACCATTTGATCCACCACCAACAACAGGAGGCGGCGGTGGTGGCGGTGGCGGCGGGGGTGGCGGTGGCGGTGGCGGGGGGTTTGCAGCCTTGTTTTGTTCTTCCAACAAGAGTTTTGCCATCTTCCACAATACTCTCTTCTGTAGAGACCGATTCTTGCTCTCCTCTGCTGTAAATCCTGCTGCTACCATAGCTGCTGCTGTAGTAAATGTATTGCAGGAATGAATGAGAATAACAGCAGTGTTATTTGTTAACTTGCAAGGGGGAAGGGTGGCGCCCTCTTACCACAGCGCCAACTGTGTGTATTGTTGTTGCTGCTGTAGGGGGATTTTTTTCGCCCTGGGGGGGGGGGGGGGGGGTTGTTGCTGCAGTTGTTTTTTTCAAAATGACGGGGAGGATCGATCTGCAACTTGGGGGGCATCTTGTAATTGATAAGTATTGATTTACTCTGCAGTGGGGCTTGCTTGTTGTTGCTGCTATGGGGAGATTTTTTGACCTCAAAATCTTGCCCTTGGGGGTGTCACTGTGGCTGTGGCTATTTTTTTTAAATCGACTGGGCGGATCGAGTCGCAACTTGGGGGTCTGCTTCTCCTTGATAAGTATCAATTTACCCTGTAGCGGCGCTTGTTGTTGTTGCAAAATGTTCCAGGGGCCTTGTTTCCAATGCAGGGGGGGGGGGGGGCGTTTTTTGGAGTTTTTGCCCTTCCTCGTCGATCTGTTGTTGCTGTTCTTGTTAAAGCTCTTTTCTCCTATAGGACTCGTCCAATCGATCCGAAACTTGCAGGTCTTGTTGATCTTGGTATAAGGAAGGTAACCCTGAGTAGCGAGCGGCTGAGGTGATCTGGTTAAGGAATGGTTGGGTTGAGACCACTTGGTATTGTGATTGGTGTGGTAATGGAGTTTTTTCCAATTTTTCATGATTTTCTCGACCAGAAAAATCATAAAGTTGGAAGGGGTTCCAGCACGCGCAACCCCAGCAAATTGGGTATCTATGGAAAGCTCTTGCGCTTGCCAATTCTGGCGTGGTGATTACTTTGGTCGAGAAGTTCCAGCTGGAGAGTAAGATCAATAAGACTAACAGGACCAAAATCAATGGGTGTAGGAGGGGGGCGTAAAGAAAAGCTGTCTCAAATTGACCGCTCCGATTAACGCTTAAACTCGTACCGTACCGTACGAGTATGAACTTACGCGCACTCTGCATACGTACGTACTCGTACGGACCTTTATGACCCCGACTAGCTTGTCGAAATTTTGAAATTTGCGCGCCTGGCCAGCTTTACTATCTGAACAGGACTTACTGTTCACGACTGATCCGCTCATCTTCAAAACTTGGAGGCGCCTGAACTCAGAGATGACAGACTGCGCCGTAGCGGTACGGTACATAAAGCTCATTCATGTTGGATTCCCGGTTAGTGTACGATGTACGATACAAGAAACGATACGTACGATACCGGTACGTACGCTAGTACGGTACACCCAGAACCAAGTTAATTGTTCTTACCGCACCTACCGGTATCGGTAGGTAATTAGGGGTTACACGACTATCCATAGAAGTTAGACTTTTGCAACGGAAGGTCCTTTGTGACGCGTACGAGTAACGGTACTACGATAAGGTGATCTTTTTCGAGAAAGGGAAGGATTCTTTGTCGTTTACCTGGTACCGGTATGGTACCGGTATGGCAGTAAGATATTCGCTGATACCAAAAATTTGAATTGATAGATGCGGCTGCAGTAATGACATTTCGTTGACATAGTTCGAGGAGAGTTACCGAGACGATGCTGTTCTATCCAAGCCATGCTTTCGTTTGGGGCTTTCTGATCTTTCTAGGGCACTACAATGCGAATGTTGCCTACTCCTTGCCATCGGGGTTCATTGCAGGTAAATTCATGTGGTTTCGTCGTTCGGCTGTGATTGTCTCGGTGTCACACGTTTTGATTTGGATCAAATGCGTGTCTCTTTGATAATCTTATCGATGTTCATTGCATTCATCGTAGAGCCTGTGACTTCAAAGAACGCAATTTCTGGAACATTTGCAAAGAATCCCCGTAATGGTTGGAAGCCCATGTTGATGCTCGTCAACAAGAGTGGAAAAGTGAGCGTGTTAGAAGATCCCGACGAATCATCCAAAAGCATCGAAATTCTCAACTTGGAATCGAAAATGTGCACGAACGTGGAACGTGGACTCCAGACCATTGCAATTCATCCCGACTTCGAGGAGAACCGATATATTTATTTGTATTACACGAAGCACAAGGAAGATTGCTTGGCGGATGATTCAGAAAATGGTCCCTGGAATGTTATTTCTCGGTTTGTTATGGATCCAGAGACGCTGATGCTTGATTACGAACAACGAGTTGAAATTTGGAGGTGAGTTGGTTGGTACCGGTAGATGGAGTCCAGTGTTCTATCGGAAAATAAAGTACTATACCTGTTTTCTGCCTTCTTCGCCCTTTCATCTCATTGTCTTATCATTTCTCCTTTTTCGCCCATAAATGACAATAATAAGGGGTGCTCCGCTTCACGATGCCGTTCACAATGGTGGAGCGATGGTGTTTGGCAACGACAGAAAGCTTTATGTCACGACCGGAGATGGAGGGACTCCAGAAAATGCACAAGATCAAACAAATAATCTCGGAAACCTTTTGCGCTTGGATGACGACGGAAGCACACCAATCGACAATCCCTTCACAGAAGTCAACGGATACGAATCTTATCACTGCCGGAAAAGTGAGGGCAAAGCTCCCACTAATTCCAGCGACGAAGCAATCTGCTCCGAAATATTTGCTACTGGTCTCCGGAACCCATTTCGTATCTCTATGGATCCGAACGACAAAGAGAAGACTCGATTAGCCATCTCGGATGTAGGAGGGAAAGTCTGGGAGGAGATCGACTTCGCAGGTACTGATTATGAAGGAGTGAACTATGGGCACAATACATACGAAGGTCCTTGCTTTCGGCATTCTGATAATGAGTGTACGGTGCCGGAAGATTTCGAAGAGCCTTTCTATTGGTATCAACACGGGAGCAAGAAAGATGGCTGTGTTGCAGGATCAACATTCGTTCCAGAAGGCATTTGGCCAGAAGAATACAAATTTCTTTTCATCGATGTACGTAATCCATCGTCGCCATCTTGGCCAATATATCATTGCTGCTTGTGCTGTTTTGGACACATCTATACACGTACGGTACTTGTGTCGTGATGAAATAATCAAAATCGTATCCAAAAATGTTTTGCCTTCTAATTCTTTTTACTACCTGTCTTGTAAAAGTTTGTGTGGTACAACATATACACATTGATTGAGGACGAAGAAAACGCATGCAGGAGTTGTCTTCCTCCCACTCCCAAATATCGAAATGAAACAGTAAGTTAAAGTGTTCGATTCAGCTTTGAAGGGCACGTCAGCACTCGACGTAACAGTTTTCGCCGCAAAGCTTTAATAAACTGCTTTTCTTGTTTTCGGTGCTATTTTTATTTTTCTTCCTTCTATCAACAAAAGTTTTACCACTCGATTTGGTTTCCTGGCGACGGTAAAAATGAAGCGAAAGTAAGTTTGGTATGGTCACAATAAGTAGGCCTTTCAAACCAAAACACACAATCGCGTTCAAGCTGACATTGTGTTTTGTTTTCATGAACTTTTCAGATGGTCGATATGTTTTTTGGTCCCTACAAAGACACGCAAGCGCTTTATGTTATTAAATTCGGAAACCATGACACAGTCCTTCGTATTCGATATACTGGAATTCATAATGAACCGCCGTCTGTCAATTTTGATTTCGAAGAGAAATTCTACGATGTTGGTGACAAAGTACAGTTCAATGGAAGCGACTCGAACGATCCAGAAGGCGATGAACTAGTGTTCAAATGGTACTTCGGAGATGGAAACAAATCCGGCGAAGAGAACCCGACACATGTATACGATGAACCCGGATCATACAAGGTCACTTTGATTGTCGGCGACTCATTGAATCAGCTCCAGCAAAAATCGAAAACGATTCAAGTGGGAACACCACCAACTGTAAAAATGATCTCTCCCAATGAAGGCGACGAATTTTTCGTCGGTCAAGTATTGCGTTTGAAAGGTGAAGCATCTTATCCCAACGGGACAGCGATCGAGGAATCACAATTGGAATGGGAAGTCCGCAAACACCACAGTGACCACTACCATCCATTTCTCGATCCAACTCTTGGCAACGACTTTGACCTCTTTGCTGCACCGGAACCCGAGGATTTCTATGCGTCTATGAACAGTTACCTCGAGGTATTCTTACGTGTCACGGACGAGAATGGTCTTGTCGCCGAAACTAAACGTCTCGTCCAACCCACGCTTGTCATGGTCGATGTCAAGAGCAACATTCCCGGTGTGAACGTGCTTATCGAAAACGAGCCAATAACTATGCCCGAACAAGTTTGGGCATGGAAGGAACAAGCCGTGCGGTTGAAAGCAGAGAGTACCTCCTCCTTTGTCTTTCGGTCTTGGTCCGACGGAGTTACGGATTCGGAAAGAATTGCGGTGTTGAATTACAGCAATCCGGTATTCGAGGCAATCTTCTGTATCGACGATGATGGGAATTGCGAGGTTGGCGCCGAGACGTGTTGCAATGGGGAGTGCAATGTCGATGGAGTGTGTTCGGTAGTACCCGAGACATTGCCGCCCTTGGATTCGTCGGGTTCCACAATCAAGTTGCGCACGAATGCCCCAACGAGCACGGGCACGAGCACCCCAATGAGCAGTCCAACCCCGAGCAACGCGGGCACAGTGGAGATCACTAAAAAAGATGCATCGCTGACAAAAAGTTCTGCAGGAATGACTACGTTGTCGTTATCATCCTGCATCTTTCTTGTAGGCATATTTACGTGTCGTTTGTACCTTGATTGAGAGATAGGTGCCGGTTGACCAGAGCGATATTTAGATAGACCGTTGCAAACGGGAACGCAGTTTGCAACAAAGATACACAAGCACTACGAGAAATAAGCAGAAATATTGGAATGCTCATACAGCTACCAATACTACCGGTAGGACTGCTATATTGCAGGATGCTCATGTAACAGTAGAGTTATAAATAAATGAATAGTGGAATAACGAGGTTTTCTAGTATCAATTCGGTATTGCTAGTGAACACAGCTTGGTGTGTGCCTATTGCTGGTCAACGGGGAACTGTTTTAGAAGGTATTTATTGGATAGCTGTCTATTAATAATCAAAAATGATTGTTGAGCGCCTTGCGCGTCGTACGCTCGTTTTTTTTGGTTAGGGTCGTCCCATCTCTATCTATAACTTATCTGCCAGATTTTCAATCAGGCCATCTACGATTTCTTCCACTTCTTGTGTGGTCTGGCTAGCAGCTCCCAGAGCCACTTTCTGGATCGCCAAGACACCCGCCACTCCCGACGACAGCAAGGCCCAGTTGTCGGTCAAGAACCGCGTTGGCGACGAACGCCCGGCATCTCCAGCGTTTGGTGTGGGGCGGTTGCGGTTGCGGCTGCGATTGCGGCTCCGGTCGTCGTTGTCGTCCGCAAAGACGCTCTCGGTGGCCGACTTCCAGAATTCGCGGAGGCCATCGATTCCGAGGTTGCTAAAGATGCACGCCGCGAGGATGAGCGTCGCACCCACCACGGCGTTGAGTCCCATTTGTTCTCCCATCACGGCGACCGCAACGGCCGTTCCCCAGAGCGGTTCCGTCGAAAAAATCAGCGTCGTCTCTGCCGCCGAGAGGCTTTCCAGCGCGAGCGTTTCCATGTAAATGGTCAGGGCGGTGGTGATGCATCCGGTCCAAAAGAGACTGAACAATATGGACGGGCTGGTGAACCATTCGTGCCACGGGAAGGACGTCGCGATCACCGACAGCGAGGATTCCAGACCGGCAATACCGGTCGCACCGCTCTGGTCGAGGACGCCCAGGCTCCACAAGCCGTAGCACACGGAAGAGGCAAATATTGCCATCAATTGTGCGGCCGTCATGCGCTGGGCCTCCCTCGGGAAGCGGTGCATGGCTTGCTCCATCCTCCAAAAGCCCAGCCCAAAGGTAAACGGCTGGATCAGAGACAATTTGTCCCCGACCGTGATACCGCCACCCGACGACAAGAGGTCGAAATTTACACCGCCCAATTCCAGAAAGGCAACCCCCACCAGGGCCATCAGAGCCCCGGCCCATTGGCGGGGCAGCAGTCGCTTGCCGGCCAGGCAGTCCAGGAGGGGGACAATGACCACCGCCATGCTGCACAGAAACGCCGATTTAGAAGCCAGGGTGGTTTCTAGGCCGACCGCTTGGGCCACGTATCCGATCGAGTTCCAGAGACCCACCTCCAGTCCGTACATGGTGGCAAGGAATCGCTGCCGGTTGTGCTCGTCAGAATCGGAATCGCGACTAACTACACCATCACCATTCGTTCCCTTTTGGTTCGGCAGGGGAAGGATCCCCTCGAGCAGCCACGGAAGCGTGGCCAGTGCCGCCAAACCGAAGCGAAAGGACGTGCTGATGCTCACGGGCATCTCGTCTCCCAGCAGCTTGACCACCGAAAAGTTTGTCCCGTAGAGGGCAGCGGCGGCCACAAGCAACCATCGGGCCCGCCAGACCGCGTCGTCGTCGGCTTGGACGACACCGGTGCGCTCCTCGATTCCCGTGTCCGCCCCACTCGCTTCCGTTCCAGCCGGAGGAGCCTTCCGAACGACCACCGCCCCGGTCTCGGAATCGACCACGGCGGTTTCGGCTGCCATTCGGGGAAAGAACAGCGACGCGTCGACGGTAGTGTCGCTGCTGTCGTTGTCGTAGCCGTAGCGTGTGCGGCTCTGGACAGCGTTGGACAGCAACCGGGGCTGGTTTGCATTTGCATTTGCATTTGCGTTCGTGTTTGCGGAGGCGTCGGCATTCGCATTCGCATCCCCGGAAGACTCTTGGAAAGACTCCAGGTCTGCCATCGCCTCGAGCATGGACCGAAGGAGTCGCAGCTCTCGTTCTCGTTCCTCGTCGAGGACCGAATCCTCGGTCCTAGCTTCGGGCCACGCGGTGCCCATGGCGGTGGAATTGCTGACGCAATCGTGGGTGCTGCGGGCCACGGAGAGGGATCCATGTCCATCCGGGAGTCGCTGTCTCGATGCTGGGCGATGGAAGGCCGGCAGTGGTTGGATTCCCCGGTGAACGTGTGCATTTGCGTTCGTGCCTTTCCGTATCGGACCCCAAGAGGAGGAGGATGGGACGATGGAATAGGCGTGGATCGCGTTCCGTTCCGTGGACCAAGCGAGGACCAACCAGAGGGTCGCTATTGTTATTATCCTTGCCAGGGGAGCCAGGGCGGTAATTAGTAGTCGGTGCGCGGTCATCGTTGGTTGGATCGTTAGCTAGCAACGTCGGACGATTGCGTGAGGATGAAACAATGGGAAGAGGTAGAAAGGGGAATTATCCGATCGGCTTTCAAACTATACTCCAATTGCCAATTTTCCAATTGCCAATGACTAGTTACTATGCGTTGCGTTGCGTTGCGTTGCGTTGCGATTTGTGGTCGACAGTGAAACAATACGACCTAGTCAGCAGTTGGCGATCCACTGGTTTGGTGGAATGGCAGCGTTGGAGTTGGATGCCGAAGGATCGAAATACCCAAAGAAATGATTCCAGGGTGGGTTTCGAATGCCTTCGGTTGGATCTACAAGTACTATACGGTAATCTTAGTTGCAGATCGGTGGATACGGACTGTTCTCAATCTGCGTTTTCCTCCAGTGCGCGTGTGCTCGATCGTTTGCTCACCGGCGCAGCAAGGTTCTTCGGTGTGAGTTACAGAGTGGGTACTCGTACGAGTACTCGTAACTTACGAGTGAGTTATGTGCAGGTTGTGTGGGGTCCTGTTCCGTGTCGTTCCGTGTTAGTACCGTACGGTACTTCCTGACTGCTTCGTATTTATTTAGTACGAAGTATCTTGTTTACGGCAGCACCGCACCACCAGTTTGCTATCGTTCTTCAAAATTGGGTCGTTCGCTCGTTTGATGGGAAACAGTTTTTCTCGCGGAGTAGACGTCGCACCGAACGGGAAAGAAACGACATCACGTTCCATGGGATCCAAACCAATCTGTTTCACATCAAAACAAAAGATTTTTATTGGTGATCCGGTTCAACTCGGCAGCTGCTACATCTTGCCTCGTTGCACTTTCAGACACCGGGACCGCTCAAATAAATATTAGAATACGGAATCATGCAAACTACATATTTTCAATAAATTAAATTATGGAGACTTTATCCATACTGTACCGTACCGTACGTAGGACTACGTACTCGTACTGTATCGGCCCTGGGGATGAACGAATGAATCAATCATTCATCAATCCGTAGTAGCTCGTGAATGAATCATCATTCCGAACACAAAAGATTCCAAAAACGTAAAGAACAAAACTGAAGAAGCGATGAAGAACACATCTAAAGAAGTGAATGAATCATCATCACTGCAGCGGACTCAACAATAGACAGGAGTAATTTTATTACGACCCCCGATAATATTATACCCGGTACGACTAACGTCACACATCCTCCTCAACAGTCCTCTCGGGATGCACATTGCTCGTTTGTTCGGAAATTGCAAAATGGTTTACTAGTGTGTTATGTGTAGAGTTGGTTCTGAAACAACTACTCCTAGCTAATAGTAAAATAAATAATAATGATGCTGGACTGTACATAGTAAAAATAGTACTCCGTACTTCGTATTTGCTTTTGCGGTGACTCTTATTAGTACTGTAATAGACTCTTAAATCGACGTGTTCGTTCCAAACAGCAGAAAACCTCCACCAGCTCCTCGATCCATGGTCAGCAGAAGAGTTGGATCGGGAGAATTGTGCTGATACTATATCATGATGGTCAACCCATTTGGTTCGTCTTGTGTTCAGGATTAGTACAGAATAGAGCAGAATAGAATACAATAGTTTTTGCCGCAGCGACTGAATGAGTCGTCTACAAAGAAAACGATCGACATGGCTCATACAGTAACATTATAATCGAAGTTCATTTCCAGCTCGAGTACCATAATAGCAAAAGCCAAAGGGACAGCTACAGATGCAGTACAGAGTAAAAAATGCACTTTCTTTGAATTCGGTGTTGTATTGTTACAGTTTTTGGCGACGAAAAATTATGTCGCCGGTATGATAATAATATGATATGATATTATGATATGATATGATGCTGTGTTTGTTGTGTTGTGTTGTGTTGCTACGATATAGTATTGGTACGGTACGTCCATCATTCTCGTTTTGTCACGGACGCGAGTTGGTACTCGAGTTGGTACTCGGGCATTTGCGGAGTGACTCATCGATCGGTATGGTGTGGTGTGGTGTGGTGCGGTGCGGTGTGGTGCGGTGTGCCCTACTCTGCTCTGCTCGTTCACACCGCCACGACCGGAAGCTGGTTCGTTTCCTGCTGCTCGCGCTGCAGTTTCAATCGCTGTTGCACCTGCCAAACAGCCGACGGGTGGTGCTCGTCTCCCCGCAACAGATTCGACTTGAGGTCTTCGGACACGGCCATCGACCCGAACCACATGCTCAGAAAGGATC
Organism: Pseudo-nitzschia multiseries; assembly: GCA_037355745.1. Lineage (NCBI taxonomy): Eukaryota > Bacillariophyta > Bacillariophyceae > Bacillariales > Bacillariaceae > Pseudo-nitzschia > Pseudo-nitzschia multiseries. The sequence continues at coordinate 9,759,304 of CM074781.1, forward strand.
GCTGGAAGTTCCTCCCGCGAATCGTCCCCTTGAAGATTCCCTGGTCGATGATCCGCGTCTCGTCACCGACCTAGCTGCACCGACTGCGTCCCCATGTTTGCGATGGGTCCCCCGGAGGCCAGCGCGATAAAGAGAGCCCGGTCGGCCTCGTACCCCTCGTAGTCGCGGTGCGTTACGCTGTGGTCCAGTTGCTGCGTCCAGGCCGAGACCACCCGGGATCGGCCCACGTACCGCAAAAACTGTGAAATCGAGCTGGAGGGGACCCCGGTCATGGGACGCGTCGCGGCGGTGGACGATGGTATCGGAGGCGAGGCGGGCATCGAACGGGCTCCCGTCCGAGTCGCTGCTGCTGTTCTTGTCCTTATTGTTGTTGTTGTTGTTGTTGCTGCTGCTGTTGCTGTGTTGTAAATCGTCTCTCATGGCCTGAACGGCACTCAGTATTGGCTTGGCACTGTACATGGCAGCTACATAGATTTTGATGTTCATGCCGAGAAACGGAATGAAACGCATCCCGTGCCCGTTTCGGTACAGATCGATTCCGTCGATCTTGCGAACACCGGGCAATTCCACCCCCTCGACGGTGGTTGCTTTTGCGTTCGGATTGATGGTGACGAATTCGTCGTCCTCCTCCTCGTCCGAGTGATCCAGTTTCGTTACGGTCACCGATGTTGCGGACGTCGAGTGGGACGCGGCCGTTGCCACGCATTCTTCGGCGCTCCCCTCGGCGACACCCGTGCCCGTGTTCAGGGCGTGGAACAGATTTGAAAGAACCATGCCGCTACTGGTACGAACAGCACCGATCCTGCGGAAACGCATCGACGATCGAGATGGATGGGAATACGAATGGAAATGGAAAAAATGGAAATGCAAATACGAGTACTGCAGACGTTGCAGTATGAAAGTAGATTGGATGTAGATCGAGGCAGCCGCCGCTAGAAGGAGCAGCAAGCGTTCAGAACAATACGGAGTGAGCATCACTTAGGTTTTTCAGTGTTCTACCGGTGATTACTGGTACACGTATCACGGGGTGTTCAGAATCAAGATCTTAAAAATAACTTATTACTTGTCCTACCGTTACAGCACGGTGCTATGTCGATTGAGAAGATCTCTTTTCGACGAAACGAGGCCTAGTGAGTTCTGTCTGTTACTCGTAAGATTACCGGTACCGTACGGTAGCTCCGAGTCAAATGCATCGGAAGCCAAAGGCGAAAAACCAAAGAACGTGCACATAATAGAGTTTTTTTGCAGAATACTTATCGTACGGTACGGTACCAGTAATATTTTTATTTTCGGTTGTCACAATCTGTTAGTTGACACCTGCCTTGAACTGGTGGGCGAAAATCCTTCCAAACTACTTCCACTTCTGACGTGAGAAACGCGCTGAGGACTACTAGTACCGCGGGAAAACGGATACTCGTGACTGAATTTTTGAGGGACGGGAATCAATCTCACTCTTCAGATTTTCACGATATGGTAGGTACGTACTCGTACCATAGTACGTCTAAACGGTATGACAATACATGCCAATTCTCATCATTGACGGTCGGTGAATGGTTTCTTGGAGATGGTTGATGGCGAGAAATCCACGGGATCGAGACGAAGTGGTGCCTCATTCTACGGTATGTATCCCGTGATGCCAGTTGTGGTTGTGTAGTACCGTGGGGCAATCAGTCCATTTGGATCGTAGACGTATCTTCACGTGTCACTGAGGTAGTCCAAAACCCGTTGGAACACCGCGATGTCTAGTTCTATACCGCCCCCACAGCAGCAAGGAGGAAAAGATGGAAATGGGGAAGAAGGATCTCTTACAGATTGGTACGTGAACGATGCAGCAACTACACGAATTGTCTCGTCCCAACATCGTTCACTCGAAAGGGTGGAATCGCACCGCAGATCATTTCCTTTTTCTGTCTTCTACGATATCTCTGGATCACACGCATCTAATTCTGCCAATCGTATTTTTGTCGTTGGTGCGATACAATACGCAGCTTACTCTCGCAATATCGTTTGTGCGCTGCCGGCATAGGCTTGGGCACAGCTTATTCGTTGAAATTCAAGAAAGGACTTGTGCCAATGATCGCTGCGGGGGCGCTGGGGACCACCGCGGACATGGTAAGCCCAAATAGACGGGACGGGACGGGGGAAATTGTTGTTGACCAACGATCCGGCTCTCGACGAACAAGCACAGAAGAAGGGGAGGAACGAACATGATGTGACCCGAGTTCTGGTTCCAACTGTTTTTTTTTTCGACGAACTCACCGCGCATCGAATTCTTCCGTTCCGCCCCTGGATTCTTGACTTGTCGTTTTGCGAAAGGTTTATGGATACCTAGTAGAATGCGCCCACTTGACGAACTCGAAAGACGACAGTAGTCCTGCAGCAGCAGCAACAGCAACAGCGCCAACGGGAACGACGTTCCGTGATACTTCTCCAACCAAAGACTTGAGCGATGAATCGGGACGATAGCATAGAAAATACGAAGTATTGCGTATTCCAATTCCAATCAAACACAATACGAAACCTCGAAGGAACGCACGCACGCAGGCTTTCAAACCACGGCACAACAGTAATCAATCACATTGCCGTGCCGTGCCATGCTACTTAATTGTAGAGCAAATCCACTGAGCTCTGCATTCAATACCATAACCATCGTTTGTTAGTTTCCCTCCACGGTTTTCGTTTACCTACGATCGTACGGGGTGAATTATTTCCGAGCAAAGAGACCCTTCGAGAGTTTTGCACTCGCATACTGAAGCGTTTTGCGAAATCCCTAGCGTGAAAATTCCCTTGAAGGATTGGTTTCGAGCAGCGGGGGCTACAATCGCCGACAGCGCCTTGATCAGGACATCCTGGTCGATACCACTATTGCTCTTTGTCGTTCCACTCCTGCCCTGTCGCAGCGACCTTGGCAATTGATCCAGCAAGTGCGACATTGTCGACGGATCCTTTGGATTCCACTCGATGCCACCCTTGCCGGCACCAAGCGATGGCGAGTGCGTCCTCGATAGCAGTCCGATAGATTCGAAGGATTTCAGCGTGGGGCGGTACAATTCGTGAAAACGTTGCAGCTGCCCCGGGGCCTGGACGAGCTTGTCGAGTTTCAATGGATCTTCCCCTCCCACCTGCATTCGGAAGTCTCCCGTGTAACTCAGGGCAGCGATTTGGCGATACAGAATGGGCCACGACAGGGAGGATGAGGGGGTGTCGGTCGTCGTCGACGATAACGATGTCGACAACAAGAGTGCCGTGGCCATTGCGGCTCGCAGATTTTGTGTTTGAGCCCGAAGTACATCGTCGTCCTTTGTGACGATGGACAGGGTCGGTTTGTGCATGCGGCCCGCCAGGTACAAGGAATCCCAATCGACGAGGTCCCTCACCAGGTCTTCCTTGTCGACTACTCCGTACTTCATTTTTGGAAGGTTGCGATCGACGTCGGTGTCCACCACGTGAAACAAAACATGCGCGTCGGGCAACCACGGCAGTCCCTTGCGTTGCATTCTTGCAACGAGATTGGGTCCGCCCCTGCGCAGCCACGAAGCGTAGTGATGGGGAAACCTTTGCAGGTTTTCTTCGTGGAACTTTTGGGTGTCGTCGACTACCAGAATGAGGTCTAGCATCCCCTTCGCATGGATCCCCGCCTTGCCGTTCGCATTCGTGAGGCTCTGAGAAAACACCCCCGATCCGTAGCCGAAGCAATGCACCAGGTGATCCCGAGGGAACTTGCGATATTATGTCTTCTTCGATCGCGCGTTTGGAAGCCAACTGTCCATCAGTCATCGCTGTCATCGGGGCGGTCGTCGCCGTTGTCGTTGCCATTGTTATCGCATTCGCATTCGTCATTGGTTTCGTCTGCTGCTGGTTCGTCGTTTTCGGCCTCTACGTCGAGCACTATCGGACCGTCTTCGCGAAGCGTTCGATCGACTGCTGCTGCTTTTGCTTGTCTCTTTCGTAGTCGACATCTTGCGATTGCTGGGATGAATGATCAGAATGCGGTATTGTTGAACTGGTTCGTTCAATCAAGAAGCATTTCAATCATTGAGCTATTGACAAGTACTGTAACAGATACGGTACTCGTAGTCATTCATTGACTTCGGTACCATATCGTACCGTAATTACTCCATTCAAACCCTTTGTCGAGATCAAAATGGTTGGATAACATTATTTTTGATTACGAGTATCATACCGTGCGGTACGTACGAGTACTCGTACTGTATTGATAGATATTACGGAGTATTTTTGACCACAGGGTTTCCTGACTCTTCATCCGCGCCGAAAAAGCACGACTGACATTGACGATCCTCGATCCAACGTTTCCAGGGGAAAGCAGTACGGCACTTGTTGTTTGCACTCGTGTAAAGATTATTTAAAAAAAAAATCATACCGGTACCAGTACCGTACGTACGGTACTCGTACCTCGTACCCTACGTACCGTGAGTGTATCACGCAGTCGTGCTCGCGCGGCAGATGAAGGAATTTCGGAACAGGGGTCTTGTTCGTGGCGCTTCCTGTAAGCGCACGACATGAAACTAGAAAACGACCATGAAACAATTCATCAGAGGACCTGAAGAGGGTCTGCGGAGCGTACTCACACTCACAAATAGTTAACCGACCAAGATTCTTTGAGTCGGTATTTGCTATTATCGTACCGGTAGATCATGGTCATGCTTCAACAAGAGAAATTAAAATATACAAACGAACGAAAGGATACACCGTCGACGGCGGCATTGTCATCGCTGTCCGTATCGTTCTCGTCGGTGACATCCGACTCGGAGGTTGAAAGGAAGAGACAACAACCCTCGATCGCACGATGGACCGTACCTATTATCGGCGTTCTCTTCGCTGTCGTTGCGTGCCTTTCGATGGCAAAGAAAACACAAACAAAAATTGAGTACGGTGGGTATCGCTCCGGCTTCGGGAGCGATGTGCACCTCGAACTCTTACCAGCACCGGACAGCCCGGAATACAACGAACAAGAAGCCCTGGACCATGTCTTTTACTCGAAAGTTGCATTTTGTACCGAAGAAGCTATTACATCATGGTCGTGTGGAACTATGTGCGAGAACGCACCAATCATGGGAACCGACAAAATACGGTACATCCCGGAAGGTCAACAATTCCGAGTGCAGGGATATGTCGCACAGATTCCCACAAATCATCGTCCCGTGCCAGCCAATGTCTCGGATTTCGATTTCGATTTCAACGACCCTTCCATCAACGATGAAATGAACGGTGATGCTGACGACGATGACGATGTCAGGTGCATGATTTCGTTCCGAGGATCGTTGAATGCGGCAAACTGGTACGCTGATTTTCTTGCCAATGCTTCGGCCGTGGCCACTCAATGATCTGGCCGGTGCCAAGTGGTGCCGGGGTTGCAAGGCCCATTACGGTTTTACCGAGGCCTACGACGAGCTCCGCACGGATGTTCACGAGGCGGTCGCCGACCTCAATTGCACCCGCTTGTTGCTGGCTGGCCATTCACTCGGGGGCGCCATTGCCACGATCGCTTCGTTCGACCTGAGGGCGGCAATGGGATATCACGTAGAGGCTACGTGGACATTTGGAAAACCCCGGATTGGCAACGCCGAGTTTGCCAATAGTTTTGAGGCTGCCGCGGCCGCTCAGGGTGTCTCCCCGCCCATCTGGCGCGTGGTCCATTATCACGACCCGATTCCACGAGCTCCACCCCATCTTCCGAGAATACACCCCGTGGTACACGGAGGGCTGGAAATTTATTACACCGATCGGGCATCCTCGGAATACACGGTCTGCCCACAACAGGGGGCTATGGAAAACACGTCAGAATCTTGTATGGCTGGATGGCCTCTGTTCTTGTCATTGAACGCAGATCACATCGATTATCTCAATGAGTCGTTTGCATTCAAAAACTTCCCGGACGAGTGCAAAACCACAGAATGATCAAGTGCTACCCATCGATGTCTGGCTGGAAGGAACGGAGGAGCCTGACGAAGACAAATCGTCTGACTTCCTCTGACCGCATAAAAATATTACTTGTACTACCGGTATAACAATACCAGGGGCAATCTAAGTATTAGTATTACACATACAGAACAAATAAACGCCAACACAAAATGAAGACGTATTGTTCAATGGTGCTGTTTCGCTGGTTGGCGTGTTTACACTATAATGCGAAAGAGATGTGGGGAATTCCAGTGAAACCGCAATGTGGTGTTCTCTGTCTTTCTCAATTCGCGGGATCTCGTTCATTTTTTTCCCGCAAATCCCAATCTGAAACCACGACTGCCGTCATTCGTAGGATTTTCCTACGACTAATTTTTGAAAAAACTGCAATCTCAATCGGAGTGGTTGAAAGTTGTGGCATTGTTTCTCGCAAAAACTTCAAAATGGAAGCAGTTTTGGAAATCCAACACGCCGATCGAGATAACACACAGAATCGTCTTCGAAGCGATACCTCGAACACGATCATAAATATTGAGTTTGAAACCGACAAGCATCCCAACAATGGTGGCAGTAAAAGTAGAAAATGCTTCCGTGAAAAAGGAAGAGAAGACCAGCAAACGGGTCACCAAGGGCCCAATTGGCGCAAAGATTTCCGTGAAAAAGGAGGAAAAGACCAGCAAACCGGTCACCAAGGGCCGAAAGAACGCCGTTAGCTGGGAAAAACGATGCGCCGAGTGCAAAGATTTCCTCGAGAAGAACAATCACTGCAGGATCCCAACTGACTTTAAGGAAAACAAATCACTCGGGATATGGGTTCAAGAAACGAGAAGAAATTTTAAGGCGATGATGATGGGGAAAAAACCTCGGAAGTTTTTGACCCCGGAGCAAATCGATCAGTTGGACGAAATCGAATTTCACTGGGGCTTCAAGCGAGACCCGAACAAAATCCCTGAAACCGATGAATCCTGGGAAACGAACTTTGCCAAGTTGAATCAGTACAAGAAGACCCACGGCAATTTCGATGTTCCAGTTGATGTTGAGGACAACAAAGTGTTGCGCAAACTCGGCATTTGGGTTAGGGTACAACGAACCCAGAAATATTACCGTGATACGAAAAGAAAGTGTTTCATTACGAAGAAACGAATCAAACAGTTGAGTGATGCAGGTTTCGACTGGAAAGGAAATCGTGAGACGAATGTTTGAAAAGTGATTCCTATTGCTCTCCACCGTCAGACAACGTCATGTCAAAGAAACAAGGATTCGGTTGGTTCAAACGCACACACTCGATGTCCAGAACTCATCACCCTATGGCTTGATTTTTGTATGAAATTATGATCACGCGATAGGGTTTATTTTTGTAAGCTCTATGATCACACTACCTATAACAAAATATCATTGTTGAACTCTTAACACAAAGTCCCTACAGTATTCATACCAACCATTACAATGCTGCTATTCCATTCCCCTATTGAATCCTAGCTAGGTACCAACCCAGCTTTATGTACACGCAGACTCTTACTACAGTATTACAATTTTGTAAGTCTCTACAACTCCTCGCATGGATCAGCAGACTATGTTAGGACTACTAGTAGAAACATCAGCTCTACACTGGAAATCACTGTCGTGCCAACACCAAGCAAAATATTGTGATAGTCCCGCCACAATTATGGTGATACTTCTTGGGGATGTGACATTCTTGGACTCCCAATGTACAGGGGGAGAAAATCTGTTGTTATAAAATCTGCCTAAATTGGCACCATTAAAAGAGTTTGTGCATCCAACAAATAAACTGTTGGGCCCTGAGCAGCAAGAACCAACAAACAAACGAGTGAGCTGCACTCCTATGAAATGAGGTGCGTGGCCAAGATATTTGTTTTCACATAAGTAGACAATACATGTTTTATCATGACATGACAATGACACACGCATTATCAATTAGGACACTCAACGGACAGAAGTTGCAGAAAACAACAGGGATACGCGCCAGAAACAGTAATACATGCCACATACAGGAAGACACATGACACAACAGCAAAATCCCATGTAAGAGAGAATGCTTATTCTTTTAAATTTTATCCAGTTAACAACATGAATGAATGTTTTTAGTAGCCTTCTTGTGTGTAAGGCATGTGTGTAGAATCAGCATAGAATTGAAAAGAAGGAATAAGGTTTTCCACACATTATCACACTGTAAGTGACAAGAAATGGCTGATTCTGGCAACGAAGATCGGGAGTCAGAGGGACATCAAGGCCCCTGACGCTCCTACAAGCGGGGGATGCTGGAAGAGCTACAACAGCAGGCAAGGTTGGAGAAGGTGCGGCCACCAAGGCCAGTACCCAACACCATCACAACCACCATTTAAAGACAGATGTGATGACATAGATGGCCACATCTTTGATATTTGGCGCACCCAGGCCACCAGGTTCATGAAGAGGAGGAACGAGCTGGTGCAGTATGCCAGGTGCAAGTACAGCGCCGCAGTCCAGAAGGCCATCTCTGATATCAAATGTATTAAGGTCACCATCAAAGCAGAAGAGCCAAAGAAGGACCCCGTTGCAGGGGAAACAATATGAGCGAGAGCAAGATAATCATGGAAAAGGAAAAGGCAACGCGCTACATCATGAAGCTCTATAAATACATCAACAATATGAAGAAGATGTACAGCATCATCCATGGACAATGCAGCAATGTGATGCGACAGAAACTAAATGTCAGCCCCGACTTCAACAAGATACAGGATGTGGCAGACACAATTGGAATACTGAAGCTAATCAAGAAGATCTGCTACAAGTATGAAGCCCAGCAATTTTCCCCACTAGCGACTGTTTGTGCAACCATTGCCTTATGCAAGACAAAATAAGGCAACCTAACCACCAACATCAAGTGGCATGGCAAGAACCCTGCAACTGCAGCAAAGGCATGCAGATCAGTCTTCTACCTACCTGGGATCTCAAAATAAATCCTATAGAGGGACCAGCATGGAGGGAGTGGCCTCTCAAAGAGAAGGTGAGCAACATGGGTAATGGCTACCCTATACATTGAAAACTCCAACCACAGCAGATGTGCAGCAATCAAGCAGAAACTCGAGAACGGCTTCCTGGTGGGACGAAACAACTACCCCACCACACTTGCTGAGGCTCACAATATCCTGATTAGCTTTTGACATGAACCAAAGAACAAGCAACACGGCGCTGATGGGATTGCATTTGCACAGAACTCCGGGGAGAACTCTCCCCTAGGAGTACCGGTAGAGGTAATGTGACCTGTTATCAATGTGGACAGAAGAGCTACTATCAGTGGGAGAACAAATGCGTTGAGACAGATGTGAAGGAACACCAGGACAAGCAACGAGCCATGTACAACAAGTCCCGCCCAGAGGAATCACAGCTACACACCCAACAGGACAAGTCCACCCCAATGGAAGGGGTGGCACAGCTGACATTGGATCCATCAATGACATCGGCAACTCACCATACCAGCAGACAAGTGTTCTGCACATATACCCAGGGCACAACAGTGATGCCACAAGATACAGCCGGAGCTTTTGACCACAGGAAGGACATTAGCCAAGCTGATGTAAACTATGACACAGTACTAAGCCAAAATGGAGGGAAGATAGATAGGCATTGGCTACTACTACTTCACAACCAATCTACCGTTAATGTAATCTGCAACCCAGCAATGCTGACTAAGATTCAACCAACCAACCAATCATCCATGAACATCTATTGCAATGCAGGAGTGACCACAACTAACTGGGCTGAGGAATTGGAAGGAATCAGAACTGTGTGGTACAGCAACAACAACAGCAGCATTGACAACATCATATCCCTATCCAAGATAGAAGAACGGCACTGGGTCTTGTAAAACAGCTTGGTGGACAACATGTTCAGGATGTACAGCACCAATAGAACCACATACCGCAAGTTCAAGCAATCAAACAATGCTGGCCTGTACTACGCATTGCTGAAGAACCATGCAATGGTGTTCACCATAAACACAGTAGAGAGCAACAAGGCCAACTACTCAGACATAGACAATTGAAGAGCACTGGAGGCCTGTAAGCTACAGGACACAATGAATATGACTACAAAAGAACTAGTATGCCAACTAGCCATCAACAACATCAGCCCAAATTTCCCAGTCACTCAAGCCAACCTAATAACAGTAGGCAGAATCTTTGGTAGATTAGCCATGGGCTTGAAAGGAAAAACAGTCCGGCGCCCGGAGGGGCATGTCTGGCCATCCATAGCAATCCTACCACCAGAGATGATGAGCAAGTACCACACTGTGGCGATTGGGGTCGACATCATGTTTGTCAACAAGATTTGGTTCTTTGTGACACTGTCCAGGCACATACAGTTTTCAACGGTTGAGATGATCAGCAACACCAAGGCAACGACATTGGCCGAGTGTATGAAAGGAGTACAAAAGAGGTATGCCGTGAGGGGGTTCAGCATCACCACAGTGACAATGAATAACAAGCAGTCCAAGCCAATTCAACACCAGATAGAGGAGCTTGGCATCACACCAAACTTTATGATCAACGATGAGCATGTCCCTGAGATAGAACGGCGCATCCGCGCAATTAAAGAATGGGTCGTGAGGAGTACAGTGCACCCTCCCATTCCAGAAGCTATCAGCCCGGATGACCATCAAACTGGTTGCAAGCCAAGTCTTTTGGTGCAATGTAGTGCCAAAAGAAACCGGCATACCAGCGGCACTAAGCCCCTGAGCCAAGCCCCTGAGCCATCATTACAGGAATGACCCTGGACTATGGGAAGCATATGAAGCTACAGTTTGAAGAGTATGTGCAAACCCATGAGGCCGCAGATAACGGCACATCCCATGAACGAACAGTGGGAGCAACAGCACTACGACCCACCGGCAAACACCAAGGAGGATATTATTCCTACAGCCTGCAAACCGGACGAGTGCTGAGCTGCGACACATGCACACCACTGCCAATGCCCAGGGAGGTGATTAGTACCCAAATACACGCCCTGGCCGGGACCACACCAGCAGGAACCGTGTTTCAGGATAGGGCCGACAGCCCCATTGAGGAGGAGGAGGAGGATGACAATGACAATGATGATGAAGACTACAATCCTGGTGGCGATGACGACAGCGATGATGATGAGGACAGGCATGACCTTGACGATATGGAACCCTCACTTCTCATTCCCAGAGAACAAGACTAGTACAGTGATACAGATGAAGAGGAGTCACACAAAATAATCAGGATGACAGGAGTGATCCCAAAATTGAAGTCCAGTACCACCACACGGAGGGAATGAATCCCAATAGAGGGGCACCCACACATGACACCAAGGTCAACCCACCCACCATTGACAAAAATGGCATAAAAAATGGCGTCAAAAATGGCGTCAAAAATGGCAACAACACCAGAAATGGCACGCCCACGCACAAGGAACAAAATCCAACTCCCAAAGGAAAACATCCCCGAGGATATGTTCTCTGCCAAGACCAAAATCAAAAATTTGATCACCTGAAAACAGTTGGATTCACCAATACCATGCTTAGAGATGCAAAGGAGCAGTTGCAGGCCCACGCCCATGTCATCAACGCAATGCTTGCATGCGACAAGGACAGTTAAGCACATTGCAAACAGGTGAATGAAACACTGTTGACACAATATGGACTCAAGACCAGCCTGAGGGAGTTTGGTAGCTGTAGGGTCAACGCAGTAAAAGAGGAGATACAGTAATTACATGATCAAGGAGTGGTGAAACTGGTGGACGCCAGGTCCCTGTTCAAGGAATAAAGGCACAATGCATTGGCTTACCTTATGTTTTTAAAAGAGAAAAGTTGTGGCAAGATTTAAGGGAGAGGGTGTACCAACAGCCACAAGCAACGTGGATGGATGAACAAGGAAGATACCACATTCCCAACAGTGTCAGTGCAAGCCCTCATCCTCTCCTGCATGATTGATGCATGTGAGGGGCGGGACGTCGCCACAGCCAATATCCCTGGTGCCTTCCTCCAAACAGAAGATCACAGCAGAAGCACACAGCTGCAACTTGACGGGATAATGCTGGATCTGTTGTCAGAACAAGACCCAGCATACTACGGCCAGTATACCATGACCGACCCAAAAGGAAAGAAATACTTCTATATGGAATGCAAGAAGGCAATCTATGGAATACTTAATGTTGCCCTGCTATTCTGGCTGAAGCTCAGCGACGACCTCAAGGAGTGGGGGTTCAAACCAAACCCATACAATTGGTATGAAATGAACAAGGGCATCAATAGAAAGCAATGCTCCATCCTAAGACATGTAAACGGCATGAAGGTGTCCCATGAAGACCCACAAGTTCTATCTAACATCCTCGACCAAATCAATTAGCAGTATAGCAACATCTCTCCATTGGTCGTGATACAAAAACGATCGACGACTATCTTGGCATGACTATTGACTACACCAAACAAGGGAAGGTAAAGTTCACAATGCATGATTACTTTGCAAACATACTTGCAGACCTGCCAGACAATATGCTTGCTGGAGAAGCAGTCACCCCAGTAGGGGATCACTTGCTTTGCCTGAACAATGAGACACAAATCAAGCTCCCAGCAGGAACAGCCATCATCTTCCATACAAACATCGCAAAGCTAGCACTACTCTTCCTGTCGAAGCGAGCGAGGCTGGACATACAGCTACCAGTGGCTTTTCTATGCACACAAGAAGTAAAGAGCCATGACACAGACAATTGGAAGAAGTTATCCTGTGTCATGAAGTACCTAAGAGGGGCAATAGGCGTACCCCTTATCCTTGGGATAGACAGAAGTGTAGTGCTAGTATGCTGGCATATGGATGCAGCCTTTCTTGCAGTACACTCTGAGATGAGAAGCCATATGGGTATGGCACTCACCTTAGTAGGGCAAGGAGCAGCTGTATCATCATCAGGAAAGCAGAAGTTGAGCACAAGAGGACGCTCAATGAAAGCCAAAATAGTCGGAATAGATGATGTCAGAGCCGATATTGTATACCAGGACAACCAAAGCTCAATCAAGCTCGAGAAGTACAGCAGAAGGTCAAGTGGAAAATGTACCCAGCATATGGGCATTCAATACTTCATTACTGACCGCGTCAAGAATGCAAAGGAGGTGAGTGCTGAGTATTGCCCTACCCTTGTTGAGATGGTCACGGACTATTTTACCACCAAGCCACTATGAGGGAGCCAATTCAGGAAGCTTAGGAACCTCATGCTCAGAATCACTGAGGAGGGGATTCCCCAATATAGCTAACTGACAGGCAATTGCCAAAATACAATAACAAAGGATGCACAGGACTGAGAAAGCAGCCAGGGATGATCTCCTCAGGCAGCAATGACAACAATAAACAGGCATGCTAGCAGCAGGAGATCACAGGAGTGTGTTGGGCCCTGAGCAGCAGCCAACAAACAAACAAGTGAACTGCACACCTGTGGAATGAGGTGCGTGGCCAAGATATTTGTTTTCACATAAGTAGACAATACATGTTTTATCATGACATGACAATGACACACGTATTATCAATTAGGACACTCAACGGACACAAGTTGCAGAAAACAACAGGGATACGTGCCAGAAACAGTAATACATGCCACATACAGGAAGACACATGACACAACAGCAAATTCCCATGTAAAGAGAGAGTGCTTATTCTTTTCAATTTTATCCAGTTAACAACATGAATGAATGTTTTTAGACTTCTTGTGTGTAAGGCATGTATGTACTAGAATCAACACAAACAGGATGTGCCACAAAAGCACCCCACAAAAGCAATGCAAGTATTCTGATGCAATACTGAAGCACACCAGTAAGTGAAACTAAAACAATCTAGCACGTGTTTCATATCCAACCCAAATGACAATTTGTATGCTCTAATGATTCTGTGGGACTTGCTGCCTAAACCTTGAATCCTTATCCTCAGTAAGACTGGTTTGGTACACAGCAAGCTGTCAACCTATCCCCTGGTATTGATGATGATATTTCCAACTTAACCCATTCAATTGTATGGGCGAGAGGAAGAAGGAAGTCCCACAACCATACAAGGGTGTCTTAAGATAATGTGCCCGGTAGTAGACAAACTTGGTAAGGGAAAACCTGTGGTAAGCCTGAATACTTAGGAACATGCTCTATTCACCGACAGGGTTAACATACCAGTAGGTGGGTATAAAACCAATTCATATTTTCCTATTAGGGACACATGCCGCTAAGCATTTTCCCATTAGGACCATTGGTGTTAGAAAATATAATGATAGTAAAAATATCATTGGGGTCGGTAATCATACTAACAGGATCACTGGCGCTGGTAACGGTGCCAGCAATCATAGTGAAAATATCACTGGTAGCTGGAATGAGAAAGCCTGGGGCTTTGATCCCACCGGGTACAACAACACTACGTCACATAAACGATGCTCATGCTTTCGTAATATTCGTGCGATGTTTTAAAATATTCCGAAACATTTTGTTGCGCGCACAATAAATAATTCTCTACCTATTTTTGCACGCAACAATTTCAAGTAGGTCTATTTTCGCCACCGTTTTTTCCAGCCCCTTTTCATGCTTGCTTAAGAATCTTTCTATTCTACAATTTTGTTTCATGCTTACCCCGATAATATTTATTCGCCATTCAATTTTTGTTTTTTCCACACGAAACTCCTCATATTTTGTAATAATATCCTCTATGTACACTGATATTGTTGTAGCGTTGATACAAATTTCTTACCAAATATACAAGCTTCTTGATAACCAGCAATGTATTCTGTTACGTTGCTTTCACAATACTCACACTACATTTATCGAATATCAAAATCCAACAACCATATTTTTGTACTCATAAGAAAGTATTTTATCCGCATTTGCAATACTCTCCGACATTTTACAATATTCACGCTACGCTTATCAAATACGGAAATACAACAAACATATTTTGTAACAAATACAAAAGTATTTTATCAGCCTTTTGAAATTATCTTGTTTATTGTATTATATTCAAACAGAAGACCCGGAACAATATTGTGCAAACCATAAAATAATAATGAACTAGCCGTTCTACTATTGCTGTTGATATCATCAATTACTCTTGTTCGTTTTTATTATATTCCATGAAAAATTTGTAGTCCTCATCATCTTCGCCTAGAATCTCAACCAAGGTACGTTTTCGCTTCCGTGTTTTTCCCTCTTTGTTCTCCTCCTTATCTTGTTGTTTACGATAGCCATTTTGCTTTTGGTACATTTTAAGTATTTCCGTCTCTAATTCTTTTGATTGTTGTTCCTTCCTTCGTTCTTCTAATTCACTTACTAGGTATTCGTAAAGATCTTGTCCCTCGTTACTCCAACCCTCCTTATTTCCAGACTTACCGTCAGTGAATTTTTTTCTCAACCTCGTGCCCTTTGTTGTGTTTATCCACGAGTCGTAGTCGTTGTAAAGGAAAAGCAATGCAAAAGCTTCATCGCTTGGGGTGAAAATGTTACTGATTGTCATTCTGACTGATTTTCTTTTGAAGTCTGTCTGTTTTGGTGACACCGCTCCCAGAATTCTTTTCATGAAGTATTTGAATTCTGGTGAATTTTTCCGCCGATAGTCTTCGTGCAATTGGTACCTATTTTCTGAGTTAACGTCTTGTGTGTCCGTGATTAGAACCGTTCCTGGGAAACTATCTGGTATCAGGTTGTTTCTTTTATCGTCTACGTGTCAGTGTTCATACGACCAAAATGTTAGAATGGCTTATGAACGATTGCATGCCGGCAAACATTTTCTTGTTGGTTGCGTACCTTTGTAGTTTTTCCTGGCAAGAGTTTGAGCATTGTGCCTACACGCAGTCACTGCACGGCAATAAATTCCACTCCACTTTTGGTCTTTTATATCGATCGTATTTGGTATTTCATTGTTATTTGCTTGTTTTACAATTTTGAATATCGTCGCCTTCACGAATGTAATCTCTGGCGGGAATTTAAATTTCCTGAATGCTTTTTCTTTGACGTGTTTGACAATGTTGTTTTCCAAGTTATCGTTATCGGATTCTTTTGTTGTCTGTAGAATATTTCTGTTGCTACTGTTTGTGGTTCTATATGTTTGGCTATCGTTTGTGTTTGTTCGGTCACTTCCCGATACACTGCTGTTTGGGCTGTTTGTGTTATTGGTAACAATGGTTCTACCTGTCACCGGACTGCAACTAGTACTCAGTTCTACCATTATTTTTTTGTTAACTCGTGCACCTCAACTTACCGTTTTTTCCTTTGATTGATTTGGCGCGCTATTTTTATGATAATAATGTTGTTTGTAGGAATCGTTTGGCATGTTTTTTTCATTCCTACTGTACACACTGTAATCTCTTGATTTACTGTCTCCAAGGAATTGTTGCATTTCAACTAATTGTACTATCTGTGAGTGTTGTTCTTGTACTGTCGCCTGCCTATCTTATTTTCGAGCGTGCCGTGATATTCTGGAATGTGGAGTCCTCAAAATTTTGGCGCGGACCCGAACATTTTGATCTTCCCTACCCTACCGTACTTACCCTACGGTACCGTATCATTCTGTATTTATTTATTTACTTATTGTTTTTCAATTTTCTGCAACGGCGTTGCAGTAAATTCTATATTTTGGGTGGTTGACACTCCCCCCTGAATCAATTATGGATTGGATCACAATTTGTAGGTTCAACGGAGGGAATTTTGTTGTTGTTGTTTTGTTGCTTTCTGATGAGTATTTTTTTTTTAATGTATCGACTTTTTAAGGTGATATTTTACATAATTTCCGTTCTAATTTTTGCACTTAATTTGTACCGGTGATACCTTTGATATTGTCCTGGTTTTTTTGTTGGAATGGAATCCTTACAGAGTTGCAGAGTTAGTGTTTCACGCGTCCCCATGCTCCACAAGGAACGGGATAGTTGTTATATTCCTCTAAATCTTCCGGCGAATTCCATCGTTTTTCGTAAAGACTTAGCCATTTCTTAATTTTCCACTCGTTTTCGTCTTGTTCGCTCTTTTCCCCCCTGTTTGTCACTTTTTTTACTTTCCGTTTTTTCTTTTTTGACTGTTTTCTTGCTTTGTTCATGAACGAATCCCACTTATGTTTGGTACATTTGTTTTTCGTGTCTTTGTTATTTATGTTCTCTTCTTTAATTGGCGGAAATATTTCTTGTGTTGAGTACCACTCGTTATCGTCTTTTGATCTGCAATACCATTCCAATCTGTCAGTTTCGATGATTGCCTCATTCGTCATTTTGCGCCAGTTGTTGAACCAAATGTACGTCATACAAGGACGGTTCCCAGGGTGGTAATGTATACATTCTTTTATGTGTTCTCTTGCCTCCGGCGTCAGATTACTCCATTTTTTTGCCGGGAAAGTACGACCGTCTTGTATCATTCTCTCTCGTTCTATTGATTTTACTTCCGGTCCAATACCCACGTTGTCGTAGCACTTAATGTCTTCCGATGTTTTCAATGCGGGATAACCACATGTAATGTATGCAAGAATGACTCCCATTGCCCATACATGGTCCATCCCGTCAGTGTTCCCTTCTTTGTAGTCGGGAAATACTTCCTCGGTTATGTACTTGAAGCATTGTTCCCAAATGTTCAAAGCTTCGTCCTCCTCGAAATGACCTTTTTTGCTGTTGAGTCTTTGTCGCACTTCTTCTATCTTCTGGCATCCACTAAGGATTGTGTTAACCAAGTGTCCGTTTTTGGCACACAAGGCATCAAATCCTGTTTCGAAATGATATAGAAATGGGTTTCCGTCGTTGTTTACGTCATCGTTGTTTAGCTCATGCATCTGTTTGTTGTAATCCTTGGACAAGACAGTACCCCGGGTTGGCACAACTGTTGTTTTGTGTGTCGGTTTAGGTCTTTTGTTTTTCATTTTCCTGTTATTTTCCATTTGTAACGCAGTCATGCACCTATTTGTACCACAGTACACCTAACGTTCGTACTCCAACGCCGAATCATAAAGTTGGTATTTGTTGTTTTTTCCAGGCGTTGTAACTTTCAGTTTTTGGTTGTGGCTTCTTTTTCCCGAACACGCATAATTCTTACTATTGTTACGTACCGGCACCAACACTACGACGATGCACGTAAATAGTCTGATTCAAAAACCGACAAGCTTTAAGTAGTGTAACTTTCCTCGTTTGCATGCGATTGGTTCTTGATGTATCGTAGAGATGAACGTGTCAGGTGGATCGATACCTCCATAGAGATGTGTACAAGATGTATTCTTCGTACTTGTTCCTTAGTACTATTTTTTTAATATTGTATTGGTACGATGCACATAAATTGTCTGATTCATAAACAGACTGCCATTAAGTAGTGTAACTTTCCTCGTTTTGACATGAATGGTTCTTGATATACCGGTAGAGGTGAACGTGTCCTTTGGATCGACTCCCCCGTAGATATATGTCAAATGTGTGTTCTACGTTATATTTTTTTATAATTTTTTTATTATTGTATTGGGACGGTGCACACAAATTGTAGGATTCAAAAACTGACCAGCTTTAGGTAGTGTAATTTTCCCCGAGCACGTATGATTGGTTATTGATATAGAGGTGAATGTGTCCAGTGGTTCGATTCCCCCGTAGTGACCTGTACCAAGGGTAGTAGTTTCGGCATATTATTGTAATTTTTGGTGATTTTCTTATGAAGAAGTAACCAAAATAGAGTTTCTCAGTTCTTTTTTCAGTGCAAAAGTGTGTTCTTTTCTGAAATTTTTGGATGAATATTGCTCCTACTAATGATTGGGGAGACAATGAAACAATATTGATGACAATTCTCCGGCTATTACTTTAGTCAGTATGAATTGTATAATAATGGTTGTCCCTGGTCATGCATGCTCCAAAATTGTGATTCCTAGTCACTTTTTGAGTACAAGAGTGTTTCATTCGATTCAATTGAAGGATATGTGTGGCATTCACTGCAAGAATTTCTGGATGAATAGTGTTCATACTATGGATGCGGTAGACTATGAAACAAACCGGACAAGAAACAGGCTGATACTTTATTCTGTATGAATTATAGAATAATGTTTGTCCCTGGACATGCATGTACCAAAATAGTGAGTCCTAGTCAGTTGTAGAGTGCAAATGTGTGGCATTGACTGCAATTTCAGGATGAATATTGCTCATACTATGGATGGTGTACTATACTATGAAACAAACTGGACAAGAAACAGGCTGATACTTTAGTCACTATGAATTTTAGAATAATGTTTGACCCTGGACATGCATGTACCAAAATATTGAGTCCTAGTCAGTTTTAGAGTGCAAATGTGTGGCATTGACTGCAATTTCAGGATGAATAGTGTTCATAGTATGGATGGGGTAGACTATGAAACAAACCGGACAAGAAACAGGCTGATACTTCAGTCATTATGAATTTTAGAATAATGTTTGTCCCTGGACATGCATGTACCAAAATAGTGAGTCCTGGTCAGTTTTAGAGTGCAAATGTGTGGCATTGACTGCAAATTCAGGATGAATATTGCTCATACTATGGATGGTGTATACTATGAAACAAACTGGACAAGAAACAGGCTTATACTTTAGTCAGTGTGAATTTTAGAATAATGTTTGTCCCTGGACATGCATGTACCAAAATAGTGAGTCCTGGTCAGTTTTAGAGTGCAAATGTGTGGCATTGACTGCAAATTCAGGATGAATATTGCTCATACTATGGATGGTGTATACTATGAAACAAACTGGACAAGAAACAGGCTTATACTTTAGTCAGTGTGAATTTTAGAATAATGTTTGTCCCTGGACATGCATGTACCAAAATATTGAGTCCTAGTCAGTTTTAGAGTGCAAATGTGTGGCATTGACTGCAATTTCAGGATGAATAGTGTTCATACTATGAATGTGGTAGACTATGAAACAAACCGGACAAGAAACAGGCTGATACTTTAGTCTGTATGAATTTTAGAAAAATGTTTGTCCCTGGACATGCATGTACCAAAATAGTGAGTCCTGGTCAGTTTTAGAGTGCAAATGTGTGGCATTGACTGCAAATTCAGGATGAATATTGCTCATACTATGGATGGTGTATACTATGAAACAAACTGGACAAGAAACAGGCTGATACTTTAGTCCGTATGAATTTTAGAATAATGTTTTTCCCTGGGCATACATGTACCAAAATAGTGAGTCCTAGTCAGTTTTGAGTGCAAATGTGTGGCATTGACTGCAATTTCATGATGAATAGTGTTCATACTATGGATTGGGGAGACTATGAAACAAATTGGACAAGAAACAGGCTTATACTTTAGTCAGTGTGAATTTTAGAATAATGTTTGTCCCTGGACATGCATGTACCAAAATATTGAGTCCTAGTCAGTTTTAGAGTGCAAATGTGTGGCATTGACTGCAATTTCAGGATGAATAGTGTTCATACTATGAATGTGGTAGACTATGAAACAAACCGGACAAGAAACAGGCTGATACTTTAGTCTGTATGAATTTTAGAAAAATGTTTGTCCCTGGACATGCATGTACCAAAATAGTAAGTCCTGGTCAGTTTTAGAGTGCAAATGTGTGGCATTGACTGCAATTTCAGGATGAATATTGCTCATACTATGGATGGTGTATACTGTGAAACAAACTGGACAAGAAACAGGCTGATACTTTAGTCACTATGAATTTTAGAATAATGTTTGACCCTGGACATGCATGTACCAAAATAGTGAGTCCTACTCAGTTTTAGAGTGCAAATGTGTGGCATTGACTGCAATTTCAGGATGAATAGTGTTCATACTATGAATGTGGTAGACTATGAAACAAACCGGACAAGAAACAGGCTGATACTTTAGTCTGTATGAATTTTAGAAAAATGTTTGTCCCTGGACATGCATGTACCAAAATAGTGAGTCCTGGTCAGTTTTAGAGTGCAAATGTGTGGCATTGACTGCAATTTCAGGATGAATATTGCTCGTACTATGGATGGTGTATACTGTGAAACAAACTGGACAAGAAACAGGCTGATACTTTAGTCACTATGAATTTTAGAATAATGTTTGACCCTGGACATGCATGTACCAAAATATTGAGTCCTAGTCAGTTTTAGAGTGCAAATGTGTGGCATTGACTGCAATTTCAGGATGAATAGTGTTCATAGTATGGATGGGGTAGACTATGAAACAAACCGGACAAGAAACAGGCTGATACTTCAGTCATTATGAATTTTAGAATAATGTTTGTCCCTGGACATGCATGTACCAAAATATTGAGTCCTAGTCAGTTTTAGAGTGCAAATGTGTGGCATTGACTGCAATTTCAGGATGAATAGTGTTCATACTATGAATGTGGTAGACTATGAAACAAACCGGACAAGAAACAGGCTGATACTTTAGTCTGTATGAATTTTAGAAAAATGTTTGTCCCTGGACATGCATGTACCAAAATAGTGAGTCCTGGTCAGTTTTAGAGTGCAAATGTGTGGCATTGACTGCAATTTCAGGATGAATATTGCTCATACTATGGATGGTGTATACTATGAAACAAACTGGACAAGAAACAGGCTGATACTTTAGTCCGTATGAATTTTAGAATAATGTTTTTCCCTGGGCATACATGTACCAAAATAGTGAGTCCTAGTCAGTTTTGAGTGCAAATGTGTGGCATTGACTGCAATTTCATGATGAATAGTGTTCATACTATGGATTGGGGAGACTATGAAACAAATTGGACAAGAAACAGGCTTATACTTTAGTCAGTGTGAATTTTAGAATAATGTTTGTCCCTGGACATGCATGTACCAAAATAGTGAGTCCTAGGCTACCAAAATACTGAGTCCTAGTCAGTTTTGAGTGCAAATGTGTGGCATTGACTGCAATTTCAGGATGAATATTGCTCATACTATGGATGGGGTAGACTATGAAACCAACTGGACAAGAAACAGGCTGATACTTTAGTCAGTATGAGATTTAGAACAATTTTAGTCCCCTCTGGCATTGCTGCATGTACCCAAATAGTGATTCCTAGGCAGTTTTCGAGTGCAAATGTGTGGCATTGGCTGCATGAAACAGAATTGACCAGAAATCTTCTACTTATACTTGAGTCAGTTTTAAAATTTATTAGTCCTAGTAATATTAGTTAGTATGTTTATGATTGTGCGAATTAGGCTGCAATTTCATGATCAATATTTCGCATAATATTGATTGAATAAAGAACTATGAAGGATAATGGATAAGTTACAAACGGATGCTTGCATTTGGTGTAACATAGTATGCCTCACTCATCCAATCTTGGATGATTTGGTGGAACTGGTGCTGTACTCTGACACGGTTGTGGTTGTGTCAGAAGATGAATCGGATACCTCCTCACTTCCATCCGTCGGGTCACGAATCCCAACATCCTTGCTGAAACATTTTACTAAATCCGATACTTTTTTAATGCGTCGAGGATTGGTTTCTTTCAGGCCGGAAATCTGAAAGTATGGGCAAAATTGTCGTTTCTCCCCCACCTTACGTTTGTGGAAAGTACATATATAACCCGCCACTCGTTCATATTGGTCGTAGTCTCCGAAAACGTACCTATAAACTTCTCCAATTTCAACTGGTCCGTTTTTTTCTGGAGTATAACGAACTTGTTCGTTTACTTCGTAAATAGGAAACAATATCTCTGGATCCTGATCTTTCAACAGCACAGAACATTGGAATTCACGTTTGGTTTCCTTCTCCTTGATCTTGATAGGATAAACTGGCAGTGTTACAGTGGCGTTAAGATGATTTTTTGCAACATCTATAATCATTTCTTCGCTTTCATTTGAACCCTTTTTTTCACAGGTTTTAGTCGTTGTGTCAGTCAAACCAGTATCCTTGGAATTACCCTTACTTGTGTCAATTCCCGATTCTTTAGATTCGTTTGGCTTATTTTTCGAACCCTTACTGGTTACTTTCGATCCACTGATGTTCTTTCTCCCATCGTTGATATTGTTCGTCTTGCCAACATTGTCACCGTCAACGTTATTATCCCAGGGTGGTATGAATCCACGCTTGGAATCATTTGTCGTATTGAGATTGAAAGTAACCCATCCTACCCGGTATGTGTTATTTGATTTGTTGAACTCATTTATTTGAACCTTGGATCTTTTGAAGCAATCCCAAGTTAGAAAGTCCGATGGTTCGTAAAAAACAAAGTCACGACCCTGGAGGTGTTCGAATGCCAGATTCAATTCTCCCGTTCCCTTTCCATAATTGTTGACAACCTTATCGTCCAAAAATTGAACTACAAGGTTAGCCGATGATAGATCATCCGACTTTTCCAACAAATATATTGCTAGTTTTTCTGTCAACGGGGTAAATATGGTACCCATTTCTGGGAGGTAGCTATACTGAATGAATTCTTCCACCCAAGTATGACGTTGGAGAACTTCCGGATCAATTACGAATATCTCACGGAACACGTATGGAATGTGTTCCATAAAAACTCGTTGGTGCACCTCTTGTTGTGAGTTAACATCGTATTGAAGGAATCTTGTAACACAAGTTTGATTCTTATGTTGTTCTTCCAATCCGGACAGTTCCAAAATACCTGTTACAAGTTCTTCTGGTTTATCGTCAAAATTGACATGGGCAAATTTTGTCTTACTCAGAACACATGCCGTTGGGAAAATGTACAATCGATCATTCCTTTGAAAATACGGAACACTTCCCTCCGTCGATTCGGTGACCATAGCTCCTTTTAGAAAATTCCTCTCGGTCAATACCAAATCTTCAATGGTTTCCATCACATGATCGTAACTGACAAATGATTGGTTATTGGTTTTGAAGACTTTTGGTATCATTTTCTCACAAACATTGTCAATTGAACAATCAAAGGACGAACCAACGCCGTCGACTCGAATCATTGATGCACATAGTACTTGAGAAATGAACAAATTACATGCTGTTTCCAACGAATCGACCACGTTTACCCCAATCTTGTTCCCGTGTTGGACAAATTTTGTTATAAGCCATTGATGCACCAAATATAGGATTCCTTTCGGCACCTTGAAATATGCCAGATCTATTTTTCCGGTTCCATGTTTGCATGGCGACAGGGTGACAAGGTCCTCATCGATATCGAAATGTATGTTGTAATATTTTGTGACCGTGTGCTTGTAGTGGATGACGTAGTGGAAAACCAATTGAGTATTGAGTGGTAATAACACTTTACCCGTTTCCGGAATTTTCGTGTCCCCTTGTCGATGAAATCCTACTGGAACCCACTTCTCCCCAGAAAGTACCGTGGTGCCCAAGACGAATGAATTGTTAATTAATTCGGGTAAGTAATACTGATAAAAACCTTCGTGTGTCAAAACTTTGATGTCGACGTGTCTCATGTCGATGATGGTACAAATGGTTTTCGCCTTCCCTTGAAAGCGTAACCAATGTTCACGAATGAGCTCCTGAAAAGCAGTTTCTCGTTCCGTTATCTTCATCAACTTATTGTTTGACACAATAAGTTCTTTAAACTCGATGTTTTCTGTTCGTAAGGATTTTAAGCATTCAATACGCTGCTTCTTGAAATGTTTGTCTAAGTCCACCTGATTGCAGCTATGAGTCATTGAAACACGTAGAGAGGTCTTTGCCATAAGGCAGTCCAAGAAGTTCCTCATTGATCTGACGTATCCTTTCAACTGACTGGGAGAACAATTGTCGCCTTTGGTATGGAAACACAAATCCTCAGACGAAATATCCGACCCAGGTGGATACTTCACATTCTTCATGTACCAAACCAATATCTCACGGTACATTATCATGTACTTCTTCATTGTAACGTAGTTGACGACGTTGCGCCCATAAATAGCATCCATGCCTGATGTGTCGTTAACATTCTTCAACAGTGACTCGAACCTATCCCACTTGTTCGCCATGTCGTAGTCATTGAATCGATCGGTTAATTGCTTCCTGCTCAAAAATTTCAACACTCCAGTCATACCGTTGTCAATTTCAAACAAAAATAAATCCACCATGACGTTTATTTGATGGGGAATAGGCCCTAAGTCACTTAAGGTTGTATCGGGTTTTTTCTTCTTTCCCTTCCCCTTCTTCTTTTCCGCAGAGTTAGTAGTAGACATTGACTTCCTGAAATCTGGTGTAGGTTCGGATTCAATAATTTTTGATACAAGGTAAACCCTCGTCAACAATGCAGTGAAACATGTTGTAACCTCAAGACTGAGGTTCCTCACAAACTCCTCTGTTCCATATGACTCACCCTTCAAAGCCTTTGTAAGGTTATTAATTACTGCCTGTCGATGATCTCTTTGATCGGTATCATGTTTGTCAAGACTATTGGTTGGTGGGTCTTTCAATCTACCCTTCTTACAACTTGTCGTTTTCTCATTTGAATTTGGGTTGGCACCGCGCTTGCGAGCACTATTAGTCGTCGGTGTCATTGGCAATGTAAAATGTTATCAGTATTTGAGACAATCTTTTTATTGTTTGAAAACAATGAGAATCACTGTTGTGTGAATCTAGTTTACCCGAGTTACGAGCAAACATTGAATGAAAGAAGGATAGTAGTACAACTTGAAACTTCTTTCACAAGATATCACCACTCACGTAGCGACGCGACAGTGGTAATCATGTCTCAAAAACCATTTCTCAAAAAATTGAAAACGTAGAAGGTGCCCGTAAACGTGTCCTTGTTCTCGTAAAGACGTTCTACCACTAACCTGAGAAAGAGTTAAACAATATCGTCACAATAATTGGACAAATAAAACCTGCAACGACGAATGGAAGGGCGGGGATTTGTCTGTGAATCCGTTCGGATCAAAAAACCATTTTTTGTAACTGGAACCGCCGTTCCCAAAAAACGGAAAAAAGGGTTTTTTGGGTGGAATGAAAGGTGAGAAGAAGAAAAGATAAAAAGGAACATTTTCCAATTTGGAAAATGGCCCCATCGCTGAATTGTTCCATTTTGTGTACAAAAGTACAGTCGTATGAACACCTAGTAGCGCTAAATAGGGAAAAGGGCATTGGTTGGTGTAACTCCGTTGCCAAAAAACAAATGATCCGATCGCTGAATTGGTGCAATTTGTGTAGAAATGTACAGTCGTATGAAACTTCTCACGCTAAATACTAAAAAGGGCTTTTGTTGCAACGCCGTTGTCCAAAAAAAAAATTGGTCCGATCGATGATTTGGTGCATTTTGTGGGGTACAAAGGTACTTTGGTATGACCAGTACTATCGTATGAACCATGACGCTAACTACGTATGAACCATATCACGCTAAATACAAAAAATACCATTTGTTGCAACGCCGTTGCAAAAAAAACAAAAAGTAAAATACTTAACGGACCAATGTAATTCTGACGTTCGAAGTTTGTTGTACTGTTGTATGATCCATATCACGCTAAATACCAAAAAGACCATTTGTTGCAACGCCGTTGCAAAAAAAAAAGAACATACTACTTAACGAACCAATATCATTCTGACGTTCGAAGTTTGTTGTACTGTTGTATGATCCATATCACGCTAAATACCAAAAAGACCATTTGTTGCAACGCCGTTGCAAAAAAAAAAAAGAACATAATACTTAACAAACCAATATCATTCTTACGTTCGAAGTTTGTTGTACTGTTGTATGATCCATATCACGCTAAATACCAAAAAGACCATTTGTTGCAACGCCGTTGCAAAAAAAAAAAAGAACATAATACTTAACGGACCAATATCATTCTTACGTTCGAAGTTGTTTACTTAGCAGAAAATGTATGGAACTGGTGGTGTCATTCTTACGTTCGAATGTTGATACTTGATCTATCGAACCGATGTCGTCCTTACGTTCGAAGTTTGATATAAGTACTTTGTACGGAGTAGTTAGCTTACAATGAAAGTTTGTTGCTCACTAACTTCGGTCACTTTTTTTCACTTTCCGACAAACATCAATTTCCAACTTATCTGAGTAGAGTGTTGTTTCTTTCCAACAACACTCCGTCCGAGAACGTGGGATCCGACCCTCTTCGTCACATGCCTTAGGGCGACGATGTCACGAGCACAACGATCCGTTCTCAGATATTTCAGTCCGATATAACAGCCTTGTACTGCAAAAGAAGTAGAAAGCATTCGATTAGGGATTAGTTGCTGGAAAGATATTCTTGTTTGGACGGCCGCCTTACATAAACATCTTGAAAGCACAAAATCTGCATCAATTGCCTATATATCAACAGGAACAAGTCCCTGTTTTTCGTGACATAGGAATTACTACAAGTCTGCAAATCAACGGCAGCAGAAAGAACAACGACAACGAATAACAAACCGGCAAATGGAATCATTGGAGGCAACAACGTATCTGCGGCAACAACGTATCGGTGACATCAACGGTAAAACGAATCAGAACAAGCAACGGTACGAATGAGATAGACAACAATGATAATACTTCCTCGACCGGCATTACTGATAATGTATTTCGTCACTTATGTTTTTCTTCCTTATTTCATAGGACCGGAACGGAATAACAGATTGGAAACAACAGATTAGAAATTGGCAATCGCAACGGTAAGAATGAGAGAGGAGAAAGACAATGATCTTACTTCTTCTGGCATTCCTGATAATGTATTTTCTTCCTTCTCTTTTTCTTCTCATTTTCATAGGACCGTATCGGAGCAACGGATTTGAAACAAGGGATTGGAAACAACGGATCGGAAGAACCAATCTTTCCTGGTGTGGCAAATCTTTCCTATAGTTGCAAAGGATACAACGAATTGAACGCGACACTGAATCGAAGTCAACACAGAATCGAAGGTAACAACAACGGCAACAACACAGCAACACCACCAATCAACAACAACAACGAAAGGAAGCAAACGGTGTACGTTGGTAGCATGTAGATTATATTATTCTGTTGTTATTATTTACTGTACTACATCAATAGATACTCACCCATTTTGATCAATTATCATACCAAATATTCGAATAAAATCGTGTACAGCTGCGAGAGCAACAGCGGAAAGCAGCAGCGAGAGCAGCAGCGGCAGCGACAGCCGCGAGAGCAACAGCGGCAATCAGCAGCGAAAGCTACAATCGGCAACGACAGCCGCGAGAGCAACAGCGGCAATCGGCAGCGACAGCCGCAAGAGCAACAGCGGCAATCGGCAGCGACAGCCTCAGGGGCAAGCGGCAAGCAGCAGCGAGAGCAACACCGGCAATCGGCAGCGACAGCCGCGAGAGCAACGACAGCCGCAAGAGCAACAGCGGCAATCGGCAGCGACAGCCGCAAGAGCAACAGCGGCAATCGGCAGCGACAGCCTCAGGGGCAAGCGGCAAGCAGCAGCGAGAGCAACACCGGCAATCGGCAGCGACAGCCGCGAGAGCAACGACAGCCGCGAGAGCAACAGCGGCAATCGGCAGCGACAGCCGCAAGAGCAACAGCGGCAATCGGCAGCGACAGCCTCAGGGGCAAGCGGCAAGCAGCAGCGAGAGCAACACCGGCAATCGGCAGCGACAGCCGCGAGAGCAACGACAGCCGCAAGAGCAACAGCGGCAATCGGCAGCGGCAAGCGGCAAGCAGCAGCGAGAGCAACAGCGGCAAGTGTCAAGCGAAAAGCGGAAAGCAGCAAGAGCAACAATTGCTACACCTACTCCAACCATGACGACAAATCAGTTCTCGGACAGAGCTATGAAGCAAAAAAGAGATAGGAAACATGAGAAAAGAAGAAAGCAGAGAATGTCATCGAACTTTCTTAGGATTGCAGCACCTGTGTCAACGAGCCATAAAACTTATACAAAGTTGTCCGACATAAAACCAATGAAGAAGGAAAGGACAAATAGGCGTAGTACTTGCAAAGATGGTGTCAGTACAATAGCGTTGAAAAACAAAGACAGAACAACTGTGGTCAAAGGAAAATACATGGAGACAAACTGGGGTGGCAAAATAAGAGGAAAGAAAAAGTATCAACCGGAACAGGCTTTGTTGATAGATAAATTCGATAGATTGGATAGTAGAAACGACGAGCATATTGTTGCGTTTGACGAGAATAATCCGTCGTTGCGCATTTTCGCAAAAGTTTCCAGAAAATTTGCCAAGCGACACCTTGCTACGAAGAATAATATCAAACTGTTAAGAAAGTTTGCTCCGGAAATTGTTGGATCCAAACCGACAGTTGCCAGAGGTCAGAAGCGCGGCAGTATCAACGATGATTATGCTATCATTGGAGTTAGACCAGAAAGATTGTCTTCCAACAATGGTGAGTACGTATTCAAAAGTCATGTGAAACCAAACATGAAACTGGAGCTGGAACACACGACAGTGAGAATTGTGAAGCATATGCATCATAGTTTAACACACATCGAACCATTTGTTGAGGATGAAATGGATGTGTTGTCTCAGATTCTGACTCGTACGCAGCTCAATGCCATTGGGAAACAGGCATTAGCTTTTTCGATTGGTCAAAATTACCATTCTCGATGCCATGTTGATGATGATATGAATTATACTCGTTTAACAGTCATAGCTCCGTCGGGAGTGCATGCTGACGAAGTGATTTATTATTTTGTCTTCCCAACGTACCGCATCAAAGTGCCGTTGCGTTCTGGGGATACTCTGCTCTTTAATCCGTTAGTGTTTCATAGCTGTTCGAATCCCAAATACGAAGGGTGTTATATTATGAGCGCCTATGTATCGCGCAAAACTGTACTAAGAAGTAATCCATTATAATAATAACTTGATACTCATGACAAAAAATTTATGACTGTACCGTACTAGTACTATACCGTCGAAAATACAGGAAAAGGGCATTTGGTGCAACGCCGTTGCAGAATATAGAAAAACGCTAAATAAACATGAGAAGGGGGGTATGATTGTACCATACTAGTATACAATCCAAAAAACGGGAAAAGGGCATTTGGTGCAATGCCGTTGCAGAATATAGAAAAACGCTAAATAAACATGAGAAGGGGGGTATGATTGTACCATACTAGTATACAATCCAAAAAACGGGAAAAGGGCATTTGGTGCAACGCCGTTGCAGAATATAGAAAAACGCTAAATAAACATGAGAAGGGGGGTATGATTGTACCATACTAGTATACAATCCAAAAAACGGGAAAAGGGCATTTGGTGCAACGCCGTTGCAGAAAATAGATAAACGCAAATTACACATGAAAAGGTGGGTATGATTGTACTGTACTAGTATACCATCCAAAATACGGGAAAACGGCATTTTGTGCAATGCCGTTGCAGAAAATAGAAAAACACAAAATATACAGGAAAAGGGTGGTACGACTGTACCGTACTAGTATACCAGCATCCAAAACACGGGAAAAGGGCATTTGGTGCAACGCAGTTGCAGATAATAGAAAAACGCAAAATACACATGATAAGGGGGTATGATTGTATTATACTAGTATACCATCCAAAACACGGGAAAAGGGCATTTGGTGCAACGCCGTTACAGAAAATAAAAAAACGCAAAATACATCTGAGAAGGGGGGTATGATTGTACCATACTAGTATACAATCCAAAACACGGGAAAAGATAATAAACTTGTTCATTGAAGTCATGTGCTGTTTTCACCATCTCGTACTATTGATTGTAAATCCTTCTTTTCCAGTGAAGCCATTGTCTCGCGGAAATTAAACAACCATTGTTCACGATTACCCAGCACAAAATATTGGTCAGGACTACCATGGTTTCTAACAACGGCAGCTTCGGACTCAATGGCGTTGCAGTCGAACAAATACAATTTGTTCCGAAGCTCACCTAGCTTTACCAACGCATGATGGTGTTTTTTTCCTTTGTCCCTCTTGCTCGGTATGGGGTCTGCAGAAACAAAGCAACGAGCGACGGCATAATAACCATCGTGCACTAATTCGAAACCACTAACGGAGCTACCCACGGGGAAAGGACCTTCGAGGTAAAGCAGGCACAGAATCTGACATGGATAAACTTTCAGTCCACGTCCATCAAGGAGGTCGAGTTGAAAATTAGCCCAATCGTACCATACATTGGACAATTGTCCAGAATCAGACTTAAACGATGGGTGGGCACGAAACAATAATTTCATCTCACGAGATTGGTCATACCTCTTGTGCTCCGTGGTTCCAAAAACCTTGCTGCTGCCCACAGCCGGTAGGACCACGTCACAACAAAATTTGAGAACATCAGATGGAAACCAGGGTAAACTTGAGTTTTTTTTTTCATCCCACTTCATGTAAGGGAGACCATTCATCACACCAATCCAAAACGAAGACCCACCTGACCAACCACCCTCCTTAGGATGATTTGGTCCGGTTATGGGTCTATGTTCGAACAAATCAAATTCACGGTCAAGTCGATCAATAGTTCGATACTCCATCACTCGGTTGCAAGTTTGCTTGATAAGTGTGGACTTGTTTCGTTGAGTTCTCTTAGCAGGAGCCTTCACTTCAGTTTTATGATTGCTCTCACTCGCGGCAGAGTCCCACCCAGTTGGAGGACCAAATAATCTCATGTACTGTGATAAATGAAAATACATGTGATTCTTCACAAGATTGTTACCCTCTCCCTTACTTCGTTGAAGATTGTTATTTATACAGTTAATGAAAAGAACAACCATTTTGTCCACATTCAAAACACCTTTCTTGTCTTGTTTGAAAACCTCGTCGAACGTTCCAGCATACTTTAGGAACTCTTCCATACCCAACAACAACTCAATGGCGTAAATACGTCGGTCAATTTCCTCTTCACACTTTCTGCTCTTGTTCTCGAGATTGGATGGAGTCTTTCGAGACAACAACAATTGACGACCTCCAGCAGACAGAAGTGACAGCATCTGAATATAAAGCATTCCAATGTACTGGTTACCCTCCTTCTTCGCTGTATGTATTGATTCTGAAAAATTGGTTCGTGGGAAGTCACGATCGGATTGCCTCTGGACAGCACCACCCTATTAACTGGCTAACCTTTCCATCTCACCAAGAAGCCGCTGGTTATTGCCTAAAAAGTCCTCGCGGAACGTCTCTGCTGCACGCTTTGCGCAACCAAGTTGGTGCATATGCAGTCTCTCTCCGGGAGACGCTAGATGAATATTATGTGGGTTTTCCCCAAAATCAAGATCATAAAAAGCGTTGCCGTTATGTACACCATGGTGAGAAATGTTTTTGAAATACTGTTCAACATTCACTCCTTCGCCAACCATTGGAGCAGTAAAATCAGATATATTCCAGAGCCGAATGGATTGGTACTCTTCCCCATTTTGGTGCTTAGACACTTGCATGTTACCAGATTGAACTGAAACAGGAACCTTCAAAACATTCACACGAGCGTTAATACCAAGTGCTCTGGGACAATTGCAATGCCTACAGATCATCTTTGAATTCGACGTTTGATAATGACCACAAAGTTGGTCGTGCTGGGGAGTATCACCTATGAAATAAGCAACCGCAAATTTCATTCGAACCGACCATTTCTTCTTGTTCCACGGCAAATTAGACCATTCAATACCATCCGTTAGGTTGCAGGCATCTTTCAAAGATGAAAGAGCCAAACGAAGGCCAGAGTGAAGATTGTTCACATTGTCAATTGATTCGGCACCTTTATCACCGGGACATGTTGGGTGATAGTATATAGCCTCCCACGCATCCGGCCGGGAGTTTCGAGTTAGGGTGTTGAATATGCCAAGAGTCATGTTCAGTGGGGTAAGAGTGGTTTGACAACTATTGTCAATTGCAATTCCATCCATGTAGAGAATAATAGGAACCAGAATTTCATTCGATCCAGATTTGCATCTCTTCTCCCAAGTGTTGATCCACCATTCACCGTGATGCAGTTCGTCAATATCAATATTCCCTTGAAGTTCTGGATAAGGGACTGGTAAGGTGGGGTCTTCAGCATGGGGGAATGACAGATTGTCTTCATTCACCAAAGTCACATTTGTTAATAGGGAATGAAGTGCTTTTTGGAACGACCGGACGTAGATTTGTTTGCGACTGGAAACATCAGCATTCTGTGATTTCTTAGAACACCAGTCAATAAGATGAGGTTCAAACCCATCGCCTTTTATTTCAGGCACAGTTGCAGAAATCTCCTTCATGACACTTGCCCTGGTCTTTATGAGATTGCCTTTAGTCCATGAAAATAAATTAAGCCGCTCGGATTCAATAGCCCATTCATACAATTCCTTCTCGGCAACTAATGGTATGCTATGATTCCGCATGATTTTCATTAACTTGATCTTGACCTTCAATTCGTCAGATATGTTCCTCCCTACATTGGGTGTCGTAATTAATAGCGTGTTTGAAGCACGATGGGAATCGTCAACATCAATGTTGATGCCTTCTTCATCATTGACAATCGAAGAGTGGGGGGCCTCTATGCTCTCACTACCTTCTTCCTCATCGTCATCGTTAGGAAAGAAAAAATTGTCATCGGAGACAGAATCATTGTCATCCTCTATGTTGGTTAATTCCTGACCGATCAAGGCACACCCAATCGGTTCGACAGAAGGGTCATACATAACTTGATTGTTGAGAACCTCTGGTAATGCGACATCACTACTCTGCGGACCGTTACAGGTGTTCGTTAGACCTAATTGTTGACTAACATCCTCAAGCTTCTTCTTCGATTTTCTAATAAATAACGAAGATGCAAAATCATCTACCCCCAAACACCGGTTGTAATAAGAATAACATGTACCCGGATTATGTGCAATATGGGACAGAAGACCGGGAGAAACAATTACTCCCGTTTTCTTTCTTAGTCGCGCTGTAAACAAGGGGGGCCTCTTCTTCTTGATAACCTTTTTCTTTCCCCTACCTATAGTGATCAAAGGAGAGTCCCGGTAGCAACGTACACAATATACCTGATATTTGGGAGTGCGGACCATTGTTACTACTGAAGTCGTACACTAGCCAGTAATAACAATAAAAATGGGGAAACGATTGAGATTGAAAAATTGCGACCATGCACTGTTTGTTTCAGGCATAAAATTCAGTAACATGCCACTAATTCGGAAACAGATGCCAGTGGGGTAGGAAAATGAAATGTGCATAAAAATATTATGAGTTCGACATTAATTTTAATAAATAGGGTGAAATTACAAAGGGGGACCAGTGGAGTTCGACCCAAATATGCGCGTGATTCTGAAATAACCCTGAATCTCGTTTGTGTGACGTAGCGTGGCTAATTATATCAAGAAAGCCCGCAAGTATTATCCCATTAGGATCAATACAACTTGTGGTCACACAAGCCGAGTATCAATATTGATGAAAACACCATTCATGAGTAAGAAAGTTAGATTCAACTTAACAAATCAGAATCAAGCAAGAAAATGAAGAGATTAGCATGGTAAAAACCGCACAAGGGTTTTACACAAGGAATAACACGGGACAAGAGTATAACATGTTTCCCAGTGAATACGGTGGGGATGGACCTTATGGTCATACTTGTAAATAACTCTACTTTTACTTCAAGATAGAAAGAAACAAAGAAACTAGCTGGGATTCCAATAACAATGCCATGGCACTTTGGTAGTACTGTTCAAAAAAACTCCAGTCTCATCAAGGTTGAGGATGCAATGAGTTGGCTGTCAAAGAACATTAATTTTCCCTCATGACCAGCAGCAACCTCATCCTCTGTAGGTAGTAGACAGGCAAATCCGTGACAGATAAACCACCATTTTTGAGTGGTGAACCAATTATGCTGAACATGATTATACATAGCCTATATTGCTCACCGTTCCTCCATCTTTGAATCACAAACAGCAGTTTCAATATCATTTGCATAATGTGGCTGTAGCTTATGGAATAACTTCTTGTAGTCAGAAAGCTGTGTTGGTCAATCATTTAGGCAAATTCCCTATTATTGAATGATATCCTGGCAATTGAGCTTGTTCTCTGTGGCTGCTGAAGACAGATTGATGTAGGTTGCAATTGTAGGTACCAAAGCTGGAGCATCCACTTCGACAGGCAATGCTCCTTTCCTATCAGCTCAAAGGAGGAAGAGTGGAAAAATTGTTGTTGTCCGTCATTGTCATTGTGGCATGCCAATCATTGTTTATCGTCTTTATCATTGTGATTGTTGTGATTGTTACAATTGTTGGTGGAAGGCGGATACAGCGGAGATAGAGACAATGATGTATGCGGTGTATTTGGAAGTGAGAGTATGGTGTTGGCGGAGTGTTGACAGTTGGTATTGAGCAGTGATTGGATTTATTTGGTTGTTGGTAGTATTGGTCACATAGGGGACTTGGTGGTGTGGAGCAAATGGAGCAAGAGTGGCTGAGGTAGAATGCCTTTTTCAAATCTCATACTCTGCATAATGGGTCATTCCCGAAAACACAGAATATCTGTGTAATTTAGGTCGTGCACGATTGTGTGTGTTTTGTTACTCAGTTTTTCGGCTTTTTTACTCACATTACCATTTTTAAGTGTTTACGAGACCCCCTCGTAAACACTGATTTACACACAATTCTGTGTCTCCATTTGGAATCCATGACTGCACCTTTTTCATTCCCTTGTTAGTAATTATGTGTTATGTGTTCATCATGTGTGTCGTACGAGGTTAAGCAATAGTATCAATGGGCCTTTTGCTTGAACGTGTTATATAGGAATAAATGAGGCCCAATACGAGCCAGGTATGGATTTTCATTATTGCAATAAGTAATTTACTCACAGGGTGTTGAATGCATTCATTTGAATGCATATAATGGGATCCAAGTGTTTACTTATTCATCCGGTCTTTAATAATGTCTCGGTACATATCTCCTAACCTGTTTATTTGTGGTGTTAAGTGGAATAGTTTTTACCACTGAAATTTTTTATGTAGTGGAGGTGCGTTTGATTCTAAGACACGATCATCGAAATATTTGTATCTCTGTTACTTCATGTTAGTGTTAATATTTCGTACCTCGGTCGAATTTTGGCCAAATTCCTTATTCCAAAAATGAGCATGAATATGGGAAGAGTTTTTAAGGCACAGATATCTGTGTCTGTGTCAACAATTTTCATTCCCGAATACACACATCCGTGCCATGTGACACACATATTCTGTGTTTTCGGGAATGACCCAATGTCTGTTTCAAATCTCATACCCTGTCTCGGCATATCTACTAAAAACCAACAAATCTCCGTATTCTAGGCGGTTATTTCACCGGGATTTGCATCAAAAGCTGTGGGGCAAAACCCGCAATCGTAATGACCTAAATTCGTACGGTACGGTACTACTATTTCGACGGGCGCAGAGCAGTGCGCCGTAGGACAAGACATAAAAACACTACCAAAAGGAGTTTGGTGGAGACTCATACGGTGCAGTAATCTTACATTCTGAGAGTACGAGTACGAGTACTCACTCATACGTACGAGTACGAACTCGTACTCTTACCGGTATTACGTCTATTTTTTTTAAGTAACGTACGTACCGTACGGTATCTTACTTGTACCGTAAAATACCGGTAGATACTAATAGTTCACATGGTATGGTACGTACGTACCGGTATGTCAACGGCCAAGGCCAAAGAACCGTTGCAGAAATTTCTGCAGCCCGTCAGGTGTGTTCATCTCGAACAATTTGAATTTTTTAATTAAGCATCTGCCGAGCGAGCAGCACTCCTTTTGAAATGAGTGACCGTATCCGGTATGTACGACCAAATCTCAGCAGTACGAGTAATCTTCCGTACCGTAGTAATCTTACCGGTACTCTGATAAAATTTTGTGGCCCAGCATGTTGTGGATTTTGTTTCCGAGGACGTTCGGCTATCTGGTAATCTTACGGTAGGCACGGTATTGAATACAGCACCTTACACGTACGAGTATGTTCAAAAGTACGGTACGGTACGACACCAGTACGAGTACGAGTACGAGTACCCGGTACGAGCCAAAAATACCACATAGTAGGCAGTACGAGTATGGTACTGTACCAGTACATTCCGTACGGACGATTGTCGTAGTTTGTTGGGACGAATTGTGAAAACTGTGACAACTCTTTTCTGAAACGAAAGGAGCGAGTTCAGCCCAGAACTCTGTTTCCCCCTACTCTTACTTCGGCAGGTCACGGGAGAACAAACAACAACCTGACTTCTTTACTCTTGTACCGTTCGTACTTTCCTATCGAAGTAATATTTCAAAAAGCCTTTTGAAATCCACAAAGAGACCAAAGTTTTCTTATCCGATTACTATTGCTGCGAAAGTAAAGAGTGATCTCAATCCTTGGCCATGGTAAAGGCTAGCGCTCGCCATCCCCGTCAACGCCAACAATTTCAAAAATCACAGCAAGGGGCTTTCTTTTCCGATTCAATGAATGAGAAGCCCTTCAGTTCTGGGGAAGAATCGCGGGAAGAATTTAACTTATCATTCCAGGGCCACAACAACATCGTTTGTGGTCACAATGAAACAGCGATCCCTCCATGGGATACAAGGGCTGCACCACCGGGATCGGCAGATAATGATGCACATGTGAGTTCACAAAATTCCTATTCTAGCCAACACCATTATCAGGGTGCACGCCTTGGTAGTACCGGTAGCAACAACCAATGGAGTGAGTTTTCTGCAGTATCCGGACTTTCCCGCCATGGCCACAATGCGAATTCCAAGAATATTTGGTCCGAGAATCGATTGCTTCCGAAGAGTTCGGATTCATCGTTCTACTCAGCTTCCACCAATGCTTCGATTGGTGCGTTCTCTGTGGACACACGGAATTCTCAATTTAAGAAAAACAAAGCAACGAGTAGCGAAAACAACATTCGAGACATCTCCGAGTCTCTAAATCAGTTGCGCTTCAATGGTATTAGTAGTGATAACAAAACGATAGCCGCATCGGTATCATCCAATAATACATACAGCAGCAACACGATACCTGGTGTTATGGCAGCTAGTTCGGCATCGACGGGTGGGACGGGGGAAAGTTCTTTAGCTACCCAACAGAAGTATCAACCCAATTATTCGCAAGGTCATCAACACGTTCAATCCATGATGAATTCTAGTGCCCAGATATATTATCCTCGTGGACACTTAAGGCAGCAGCAACCACCACCTCCAGGTTTTCGACCCCATGAATCAGATGGAGGAGATACCAGCTTTTCAAAAAATACCATTGGCATTCCGAGCATCAATGACACCACGAGTTATCATGGGGCTCAATACCAAAATGATATTCGCCGCGACAACTCGAGGAAACAGAAGATCGGCAAACGCCGAGAGGGGCAGATTAAAGAACGCAAGCACAAAGGTGAGGTCACGTATGCCAACGCAGAAGGAGGAAACAGGTATCGTGGGAATCGGTCGAAACAGTCGCGCCGACAAAGTGCATTAGAATTTGATAACGATTCATATGGTACAGTAGGCGACGTCTCTACAGCGAGTTCGAGAGCAATTCGCATGATCATGAATCCGCAGGAAAAAGATTTAACATGTTCCGGTGCAAGCATATCTTCCTCCAATGCAAGTACACTTGCAGCCAGTCGACTTTCGTTGGAACGCCTTTCCGACGAGAGCGGTCAGAACTCATCAAGAGCTGGTACTATTTCGTCAAAAACGTCGAACCGCGCGATCTTACCCTCGATCAATGATATTGAAGTAGAATCCCAACGTGACGAGGACGAGGACGACTGCAATACCAATGGCGACGAGGAAGGTTCTTATTTCGCGGGAGCTGACTTATCCATAGATGACACAACCGCAACAACTCAATCGAAAAAGAACGACTGGTTGTTGCGTATGAACCGACGACTCACAGAAGTTCCTGTTGGAAATTTAGATCCTTCAACCACTCCAATATCTGCCATCATGAATGCATGGGCTAAGACAAAATCTTCTCATGGGGCCAGTATGGTAGAAAAGTGGCTGAATCGAGCACAGGAAGAATTTGATGCAGGGAACACCAAGGTCGTACCAACCAATAAAATGTTCACGATGGCCGTAGATGCTTGGGCTAAAAGTGATGAAGGAGTTAGTGCCGCGCAGCGTGCTGAGTCAATATTGCAGCATATGAATAAAAAGTACCAAACTACTGGCCTTGAAAATTTGAGACCAACAACAGGTATCTTTAATGCGGTGATCAACGCATGGGCACGGTCCAAAGAGAAGATTGCGCCGAGCAGAGCGGAACAAATTCTAAAGTGGATGGACAACTTACATAAAACAAACCCAAGCATACAGCCAGACAAGTATACTTTCAACACTGGTACGTAAAGTTTCAACGTTATTTTCTTGCTCAGGCTATCATCGACTTTGCTTACGTATTACTTTGTGTATCTCTTTTTTTCATGTTAGTCATCCATGCTTATGCGAAGTCTGGAGGCATAGGTGCCGCGAAGAAAGCTCAGGAGCTACTCAATAGAATGCACTTCATGTACCAACAGGGAAATAATCTTGCCAAACCAGATACAATTACTGTAAGTAAAAAAGTTGGCCTTTCAGGCACTTACCTTCTTTTTATCTCTCACCTATTTCTGTGTTTAGTACAACGTTGTGATCAATTCATTAGCCAAAAGTGGAGGGAAAAACGCAGCAAAAGAAGCAGAACAATTATTAGGAAAAATGCACATCCTTTATGAAAACGGGGATCTGAATGTGAAACCCAACGTTGTTACGTATGGTGCTGTCATTGACGCATACGCAAAAAGCGGAGAAAAACATGCAGCAGCTCGAGCAGATGCTCTTCTTGCAAAAATGATCCACTTAAACCAAATGGATCCTACGACACATTCTGACTTGAGTCCGAACACATATGTGTTCAACACGGTCATAAATGCACATGCGAAAAGCAAAGAGGTAAGACCAAATGTCGCGCAAAAAGATTATTTTTGTTGTTCGAAATTTATCTAACCATGATCTTGACTCGGTCCTCCTAGCACGACGCGGCGTCAAAAGCGGAAGAAATGCTCTTAGCAATGAATAGACTCCATCTGCAAGGACTACCAAATCTGAAACCCGATGCTTTTACGTATACAGCAGTGATTGATGTGAGTACCTTCCTCGATGAAACAGAACGTCTCTGAATGATAACATTGATTACAACTCTTACCATTTTGGATTCTATCTTTCTGTTGGAAAAATCAGGCGTGGGCAAAGAGGTGAGTTTCACGTAAAGTATTACCGAACAAACACAAAAGAATCGGTCCTTATGGAAATTTGTTTTTCTGCTTTTCTTTTCTGCAATTCGTAGTGGGTATCGTGGAGCTGCAGCAAGAGCAGATCAACTTCTTGATACGATGGAGTCAAAGTACTTGGCAGGTGACATGGGCTTAAAACCTAATACATTCACGTACAATGCTGTAAGTTCTTTAAAAATTTGTGTTTCTTTGGATCAGCATGCATATAGCCCCAAGTTCTATCATTTCTTGCTGATTTTTTTCTCGGTATACCTGTCAAATATTATAGGTCATTAATGCTTTAGCAAAGAGCGGAGAGCCCAGTGCAGCGGCAAGGGCCGAGCGGGTGTTACACAACATGGTCAACCGACACAAACATGGCGGGAGCGATGATGTCAAACCGACTACCATTAACTTCAACTCAGTAAGTAAAGAACGTATTTATCATTATAAAAAAATGAAGTTTGAAGCTCATCTGTTTTTTCAACTTTTCAGGTTCTAGATGCATGGGCAAAAAGTGGGGGAGGGAGAAAAGCTGCCGAAAGAGCAGAGGAGATTCTCGAGTGGATGGATCGGCTTTACAAATCCGGTAATTATAGCGTTCGGCCCGATACCATTACTTTCAATGCGGTTCTTGATGCTTGGGCCCGCTCAGGGGACCGGATGGCTGCTCACCGTGCAGAACAAATCCTCGACCACATGGATGAACTGTATAGAGCAGGGAATCAGGGTGTAAAACCAGATACTTATACTTACAACACTCTTATCAATGCGCATGCAAAATCCTCCGAAAAGGGATCCGCGGCTCGAGCAGAGCATGTCTTGCAAGTTATGAAGCAACGTTATCTGGATGGTGATGATGATTTTAAGCCCAACACCCGGACACACACAAGTGTCATTGATGCTTGGGCGAAATCGGGAGAGAAGGGCGCAGCGAGGCGTGCGGAACAAATTCTAAATAACATGATTGCGACGTTTGAAGAGTCTGGTGATTATGATTCGAAACCGAACGTCCACACTGCCAATGCCGTTTGCAATGTATGTTTTTTGTTTTGTTTTGTTTTGTGTTGTGTTGTGTTGTGTTGTGTTGTGTTGCGACAGTTGAATTCGTCTCCGCCTCGTCGCTCTTAATTCTTTCGCTTATTCTTTCGCATCGATTCTTGTCAAATCACAGGCCTGCGCATTTACGAAGGTGGAAGAAGATCGACTTGACGCCTTACAAATCGCTTTTCGAGTCTACGATTGGTTAGTTGGTCAACCCAATATGGAACCAGATGCCTACACGTATACCATATTGCTATCTGTTTGTTCGAACCTTCTACCGCGTGAAGATAGATCTTCACGCTTTTCACATGCGAAATCGTTTTTCGACAAGTGCTGCGAGAGCGGGCACGTCAACGACTACGTCTTACGGAAATTGAGACAAACCGTGTCTGAACAGGAATATCTAACGCTAGTCGATTATCAAGGGGCTGGCACATTGCCTCCTTCGTGGACTCGGAAAATCGGCCACAGGAACACACGCTTTTCCAATTCTACAGGTGGTAGTGCCGGCGGCAGTGTACGGAGCAAGAATAGCACACGTTCAAATCATTCCAGAAGAAGAAACTACGCAAATTGATGGGACCCATTGTCTCACTAATTCAAAAATACTACAACCGCGACACGTCTTCGCTGATATCATGATTCATATCTTACACGCTATCTCTTGGCGAAGTAAAAGAGATTCAAAGGACTATGCATTTCAGTTGAGCAGTCCACAAATAATATTCAAAATTAATAACAATAAGCAGCGATAATTCATACCTACCCATTATCTACCGTACTATCTGCAGATTGTCTGTGCATTTTGAAAGAAAAATAATAAGAGTTTATTTATACTAAGTCAGAGAACAGTCAGCCCTTGGTCTGTAGGATTGTGCGCAGTTTAATGGTTAACCGTAATTTCCTCTGACTTGGTCGAATAACCACTTTCAGCAATTCCAACCAATGAAATTCAACCATTTCAGAAATTCCAACCAATGAAATTCAACCATGTACGCAATTCCAACCAATGAGATGAAGCGCATAATAGGAACACGAACACAGGAAAGCGAACATGTGACACGAACATATAATTATTCTTCAGCCAATCAGCTTTCAGAAGGCTAGGGCGCCCGGACGTCCGGCCCACAAACATCAGAAGAATAAGCCGACTGACAAGAGGCCGTAAGAAGCATCAATTGCAAACACAAATTTTTGATGTCGCTGACTACCACACCATGATGGCAAAATACAACATCAATCATGCTGGTGCTTCTTTTGAGTCGATGCTGGACGAGTCAGACCCTGTAGGTTATGATAGTAGGGCGAATCAATACTTCTGTTCCATCCTCAAAATATTGCGGCATCAGAGGAGTCAGAATGCCAACACTCTTACAAAAGAACACCTTTGTACTAACAGTGTTACACAGTTGCTCCGTGTTGTCCAATTAAGAAAGAAACGGATCAAGATGATGCGAGACCATGAGAAAATCAATTACGCGTTGTCCCCCTACATGACGGTGACAAGTATCGAGCGAATCGAGGCTTTCTTGTTCTATAAACTTGGTAACAAACATAACTACCACATCGCTGCCTTGAGGGACCAATTCTGTTTCCTTATGACCCATTGTGGTGTTCTCCGCGGGGAGTCCTTATTCAAATGCACATTGTCGGATCTATGTAGCATCATCAAAGCTGACGAAGGCGTGCACTCCTGCCTGATCTCTATCATGCAAATCATTACAGGGAAAACAAATGGTCAGCAAACTTTGTACGGTCGTGTGATCAGACACCGCAAGGTTAACATGTGTCCCATTGGTGCATTGGGCTTCTACTTAATGGCGCGATTCCATGCAGCTGGAGAGCTTTTGCAATACAACTTTGCAGATAATGAGTCATGGTTCATAGTCAAATTACTCACTGATTGTAATCACTTGCAGAACCACCATCAGATAACAGACCAAGCCTATGCGAAAACCATGCAGAAAGCATGCAAGGCCTTGGGCGTCGCATCAAAGCATTTTGTTCACTTTGGCCGCAGAAAAGGTGCAGTTACGTTAGAGATGCAAGAGGTGGATCTGCAATACATCAAGATGATCGGAAATTGGAACCTTGACGTCAGAGAAGATTGGTATTCCTCAAAACTCCCACTGAAGGCTATGCGGGTCTTGGCTGGACATGCACAAGAGAAACTTCTTGCCCCGAGAGGTACCGTCAATCCACCTCCAGAGCTTTGTTGTCAAGTATTCCCGTTCCTTGACAAGGCAATGGACACGATCACGAATGTCTGCAAGAAGTCAACTGCTCAAGCATTCTTTGAGCTCCTGTTGAATTTGCAATGTGTCGTACTGCAGGATGCCGCGGTCTTGATACACAACAGGAGACAGAATTGCCTCTTCTCCTTGCCTGGTTTCAACTCCGGATTGTTCCACACTTATCAAGCACAAGTTGTCAAAAAGATTATGGGAGCGGGACTCGATGAGGAGAGAGGAGGTACTACTACCACAATCAAACGAAGTATGGATGTGGCGCTTCCAGGGTTTTGCGACCAACTTCACAACATTCATACAGAAGTCCATAACATTTCAAAGGATGTTACACAGATAGAGGATAAGATTAGCAAATTCAAACAGAAACAAGATGCCATCAACAGACAAATACACCATTACCTGCAGCACATGACTGCCTTTTGTCTCGCAACAGAAGCAGCAACAACAACAACCGCTGGGGCACAAGGTACTAACCTTATTCCAAGAAAAACCTTGATCCGACAGCATTCCGCGGTGTTGTTGATGTGGAAGGAGTGGTTTGGACTTGACGGCTTCAAAGAAGATGACTTAACTGGAGGGATTGAAGACCTTGAAAAGACGTTCGGCAATCAATGGAGGAAGCATTATAGCGGGGCCAAGCAGAAACAGTTCTCGCAACTCAAATATATTATAGAATTCATCAAGGGGAGAGTTCATTCTGGCGAATCCTTAGAGGCACTTCTTCTGGAGGAAGGCCATGCCTTAATGAAGCAGGCAAAGACCACACTGACGTCACTCCACAACCATGTCCAGAAGGCTAAGTTGTTTTGACTTGTTATTCAATCCACCACCAGGCAATCGACAATCGATTCGTGGTCCATTCCTGCTTTGCAAACGGTTTGACGACTTGTAGATTGTTGATTGGTTTCCCATTGTCGATTGTCGATTGGAGAGGAGATTCGATTGGACAGGAGAGCCGCAGTTTGGAGAGGAGTCAATTCGATTGGACAGGAGAGGAGAGCCGCGGATTGGAGAGGAGGAGTCGATTCGATTGGAGAGGAGAGAAGGAGTCGATTCGATTGGAGAGGAGGAGTCGATTTGATTGGAGAGGAGCCAATTCGATTGGAGAGGAGCCGATTCAATTGGAGAGGAGAAGAGGAGTCATTCAATTGGAGAGGAGAATCGAATCCATTGGAGAGGGGGAGAGCCGCAGATTAGAGAGGAGGAGTCGATTCAATGGAAGAGGAGTCGATTTGATTGGAGAGGAGAGGAGAGGTGAGTTGATTGTTGATTGTTGATTGTTGATTGTTGATTGTTGATTGGAGAGGAGAGCGAGTCAATTGTTGATTGTTCAGACGAATCCCATGGTCAATTCGATTCGACAATTTGGAGATTGTTTTGCTTAGCATCAGTTTAGATTGGTGGAGGACGAACCCCATGGTTGATTTAATTCCAAGATTATTTGGCTTAGCAAAGTTGACAGAGCCAAAAAAGATGCAGAGTTTAGTTCCAAATTTGAAATTATGAGCACTTGTTAGTTGCAAAAGTAGAAATTATGAAGTGAAATCACTTGTTATCTAGTAATATCACGTGTTACATAGTGAAATCACGTGCTTTATATTCAAAATTAGAATTTCTTCCTTTTGCAAATCACTCTAATCAATCTCAATGGATCGTGGAAATGGATCC
Source organism: Pseudo-nitzschia multiseries (assembly GCA_037355745.1). NCBI lineage: Eukaryota > Bacillariophyta > Bacillariophyceae > Bacillariales > Bacillariaceae > Pseudo-nitzschia > Pseudo-nitzschia multiseries. The sequence continues at coordinate 9,804,173 of CM074781.1, forward strand.
CATTTCGTTGAGTATGGAAGAACGTGTCATGTTTAGTTGAGTATTGAAGAACAGAAATCATGTTAGAAAAAGTTTTTGATTCACCTCGGCCGGTGAACAGGTAGGGCTGTCTTAATTTATGTTTGACCGACAGTTCTTCATATTGATATTAAAAACTAAAGTGGAGAACATTCTTTGGGTTTGGGTCTGGGTTTGGTCCGTTGGATAGAAGAAGAGGTGTGGTGCTACTCTACTAAAATAAGTGGTGTCCAGTTCAAAACCTACGCTGACTTCTGTAAAATAAAATAAGTGGTGTCTCGCGGTACTAAAATAAGAGTCCAGTACTAGTAAACCTACGCTGACTTCTGTAAAATAATTTGTGTTATTAATTCATTCCAGTAATAATAACTGCATTATTATATACTCAAGTCAAAAATTGTGCGCGCGCAAGTCAGTCAGGGAGTCTGAATTGGACTTGATTCTGGTAAAAATAATATCGTCTATTCGAATTTCGTCCTGGGTTTTTTAGCTTATACAAATGTATGGTTGTGGATTGTCACTGCTACTAGAAGTGCGGATGGAATTATTGCCATGAGCTGCAAGAACTTCAATTGTAATTCTTGTATTTGGGTTGAAAGTACAGAACATGTATTCCATATTACATGCTGGGCCATCCGACGGTTTTCAATAGCCAAATTTTGGTAGCTACCGTAGGTACGTACACCAACGGTTTCAAGAGTCTTTTCAAAATTGAAGCGTTAAAGGTGTTAATAGACGTTATAGTTTTAACGGTTAGTTATGCCTCTAAAATTTTTCAAAGACGCATAACTATGTGTCTAAAAAAGTTTAGACGCATAATTATGTGTCTAAATTTTTTTAAGATGCATAACTATGCCTTATGCATCTTAAATAGGATGCATAACTATGCCATATCCGTCTTACTTGTGTCTAAAAACATACAGAAGATGCATAGTTATGCGTCGTAATGAAGACGCATGACGTGTAATCATGCGTCTTAAGTAAGACACATAATTATGCGTCTAATTTTTTTTAGACGCATAGTTATGCGTCTAACATTTTTAAGACGCATAATTAAAATAATTAATGTCTGTTAACGTCTGTTAACGTCCACAACGCTTACATTAACGTCTATTAACGTCTTTAACGCTTCGATTTTGAAAAGACTCAACCGGAACGAGTACCTACCGGTAAATCGGGATAGGAATGAAAACCGTCGGATGGCCCTGTAAGTCGAGATTCACGTTGGGAGTGGTCCCAGCCTCTTTCTAAGCGTTTCTTCTCCGGCTGGCCTAGTATGGTGCTGTCCCTCAGATGGAACCCGGGTTGCAGGCGCCCCTGCCTAGGCAGTACAACCGGCTATCGTCGCACTGCAGGAGCAGGAAAAGCACACGCACGTTGTTATTTGTTGGGAGTAACTTTTACTAGTAATGACTCCTTTGATTAAAAATTCAACCAAGTGATCGCCAAATTTTGTGCATCAAATTACTTACTTTTCTTCCGAACAACTTGCCATCGGCATTATTGTCAAATAGCCGTTTGTTTGTTAGTCAATCAAATATGTCAATGACAAGCCTGTTGGCCCAAGAGGAAGGAAAGCCTTTTGTTGAGGCTGCCGAGGTTAGTCAACTTCTTTTACTGCTGGCATTGTTTTTCCTCATGCTACAATGGAAGCTGCCACAAATTCAACAGCGCGACACTTCTACAAACCGGAAGCAAGACAATCGATGCCATTGCCAAAACCTGTCCAAACCCCGGTGTTCCGAGCAGCCCAGCTCCATGGGACATACTTCAAGTGTGAGGATTAGATGAAAGAGTTACTAGGGTTAGCCAGCAGTTGGATGTATTCCAACATTCAGATTCTTCTCTTGGAACCAACGGCAACAATGACAACAACACGCGGGCCGGACACGATCCCTTAGCGTTTGTGATTCGAAGAAAGAGGGAAAGAAGAAAGAAACTTGCAATGTGTCCATCACTGCCTAGGATGCTACAACACCAACAAGTGCAAATTTCGACCGTGGATTCACCGGGCTTATAACATGTCCTCTAAAGAGGGGGAATTCACAGCACAACACAAGTTTCCTTCCAAGTACAAGGACAGCAACCACTTCAAACATGATTGGTTTATGGGGATCTGCATGCAGCTGATGACTAATCACTGCCCTGAATGGGTTGACGACAAACCTACTTGTGCCACCAACTTTGCTTCCATGGAATTTCCTATTTTTGTTAGGGACACTGCAGACATGAAAGCATCTGCTGCAGGCAGGCCCTGATATCAAACTTGCTCAATCATGGAAAAGCTCAAGTACCATCAACAGCAAAGTCACTTGGGATAGCCAAAGCCACGAACATCCCTGCTTTGCAAAAAGGCAAGAAGAAAGCCCCCGCCCCCCTAAAGGCTTGGAGAAGATCTTATTTCAACAATCAGATTGCTGTCAGTCAAAAATACACGTATCGTACTTACGTACATTCTACAACAGTTATATCCATTATACACTTGAAAAGTTGTTACTTATACTCCTCCTGAGATAAAAATGACTTCAAGTATCCAGATATTTGGGTCACATCATGTGTTCTCTGTCTTATGACGAATTGCACATGATCTATGACCGGTTTAGATATCCCTACCTACAACGCAAATATTACAGGGATACCGGTCCACTACATGAAATAGAATAACAGAGCAATCTCATAATATGCTCACATTCTCTTTAAATTTTAATTATCCTATCCTTTCGGTCAATTTTTAGAGTAACAACAGCTTATAGAGCCCTTATAACTTACACTAACAAGTGTATACCTTAAGCTACCTATCTCCGCCCCGTACAGCACCTCCACTGTTGGTTACAGCCAGAGTATAGTACTTGGTACGGGACTCGGCGACGGGCTGCGTCACGTATCAATAGACCTCCCCCCCCCCCCCCCCCCCCGCCTCTTTCTTTCTCTCCTTTTCTCCTCCTTGCTCGCGTATCAAGGGGTGTATCTACAGCTCCTTCTACCAAGATTCTTCTTCTGTAATACACGACCAAGCATACATATCAAGGGGTGTATCTACAGATCCTTCTACCAAGAATCTCCTTCTGTAATACACATCCTAGGACGACGATCGAACGATTACGATTACATTAATACAAAGACGACATCGACGATTCGACGCTCGAACAATTAGAAGAACACCAACATCGCCGGTTAATTACATCACAAGAACGGACTACCGATTCCTCTACAGGAACTCTGACCTCTACAGGAGCTCCGACTGAGCAACAACCGACGCAAGAGTCATCCACTTGGGCAGATGCAAACACTTGGGAAGATGCAAAGACGCAAGAATCATCCGATAATACATCTTGGAATAGTCCCCCGTTTGACCTGGCAAGCCTTGTAAGTGGAAGGAGCTGGTGTAGTTACAGCAGAGAAAAAAAAGAAGAAGAGGAACACGACTAAACCCCACTCACTTGGCCACCGAGGTGCGCTGGAGATTGAAAAACTTGATAAATCGTAAATTGATCTGATTCCGGATCGATTAGACCAATCAATCTAGTAACGCGATCGATCCAATCTACTAACGTGATCATCGATCCAATCCATCGATCGATCCGGATCCAGGTTTAATCGGTACCCATCTAATTCAACTAACCCAAACCAACCTATTTTAGTGATTTTAACTAATCTAAGACAGTGTCAAGAACACGAAAATAGTAATGCAGTAGTTAATAACTTTACATAACAAGTTTTACTAGTATTAATTTACACTTTACAGCACCTCTGAGATAGCTCTGATAGGACCTCACGCAATACTATAGCAATTGCTCACTGTGCTAGTAGGTTGTGCACTGCCAATTTGAAACAGTATGTGATACAAATAAGCTTCATTCAAGGCCTGTTCAGCCATAGACCACCTTTCCCAATCCTTATTTGGCTTTATATCAGTTCTTATCCTGCAACTAAAGTTGCCCCTACCCAATCCAAAGCACTTGTAGGAGTGATAGTCTGCAAAGCAATCCCCTTTGCAAAGAGGTACAAACTTTTTGCCAAACACGCACTTCTCACAGACTGTGTAGCAACCAGCACCACACATGTAGCAATTCCTCCTGCTTCTCTACTTGTTAGCATGTAAAGATTTGTGATGCTCCTTGTACTCCTCTGTATCAAACTCCAAACAGAACTTACCATTCATCTTAGCTTCAAACACAGTTTCCAAACAGTGATAATTCAATATTATCCCACCAAAGAAATAAGCACAAGATCTGCGCCTGTCACTCCACACCAGCCTTTGCTTTGTTGAAGACTAGGTAACTTCTCTGAGTAGCCCGTCCACTGGATAAGCCTTGTCTGATGGATTGTATGCAAACATTTGTTATGCTACCTTCTGTTTGAATTGCCTAAAATCCAATTGCTCTCTTAGGCAACACCCAGAATGGACCGTGTGTACCATCTGTGAGTTCTTGATATATATCAAAGGCTGTCAGAACTGTCAATACCTTAGCATGATTAATTGGGGTATGGTAATACTTCCAAGACTTGTATCCAATGTTAGACCTCAAGATAACACTATCTATCTGGTCTAGCTTTCCATAGCAGAGCGACACTCTGAGCTCACATCTCTTTTAATATAAACATCATTATATCTATCTGGTCAATTTTTGAGTTACAACAGACGTACCCAATTTTCAAATAATAACAACCCCATCAAAAATCAATTCTTTTCTTTACTTGAAGTGTCTAAACCATCTTTTAAACTCTATAGAATAAGAGCATTCAATTTCTATGGGGTTTCAAGTACTGGAAAGCTACTCTATTAGTGATACAAGGTAGTATTCCTTTTTTCTTCAGTGTGCATGACTGGATCTTTTTATGCACATGTTTGGAGTAAAAAATGCGCAGTACTTCTATTAGTGCTTTGCAGGGGCCCAGTGGACTTGTTGTGAACGTAGTTTCCTTACATATTTATAGTATTGTACGATTCCATTCTATGATTCTAGTCTATTATTCAATTCAATGGTTCCATTCAATGATTCCATTCTACAATTCAAATCTATGAATCAAACCAATTATTCTAGTCCACAATTCAAAATGAAGATACGATTCTATGATTCAACTCTAAGATTAAATTCTATGATTAAGTTCTATGATTCAATTCTAAGATTCAAGTGTATGATTCAAGTCTATCATTCAAGTCTATCATTCAATTCAATAATTCAATTCAATGATTCAAATCTGTGGTAAAAGTCTAAAATTAAATTGAATGATTCAATTCCACGATTTAATTGTACAATTTAATTGTACAATTCAATTCAATGATTCTAGTCCATGATTCAATTCTAAGATTCAATTCAATCATTGAATTCTATAATTCTATTCTATCATTCAATTCTATGATTCAAACCTATGATTCTATTCTATGATTGCAATCAATGATTCTAGTCTATGGTTCAATTCTGTGATTCAAGTATATGATTCAAGTATATGATTCAAGTATGATTCAAGTATATGGCTCAATTCTAGAATTCAATTCTGGGATTCAATTCTACCATGATTCAATTCCATGTTTCAATTGAATCATTCAATTCCATGATTTCATTCTATGATTCAAGTCTATGCTACAGATCAATGATTCTAGTCTATGGTGATTCAATTCTAAGATATAAAAAATGATTCTAGTCTATGATTCAAGTCAAAGATTCAATTCTATGATTTCAGTCTATGATTCAAGTCTACAATTCAAGTATATGATTCAATTCTATGATTCCATTCTATGATTCAGCATGTCTATGATTCATATATATGATTCAATTTGATGATTCAATTCTATAATTCTAGTCTGGGATTCATTTCTATGTAATACTATGATTCAATTCTACAATTTAATTGTATGATTCCATTCTATTATTCCATTCTATGATTGCAATCAATGATTCTAGTATATGATTCAATTCTATGATTCAAGAGTATGATTCAAGTCTTAGATTGAACTCTATGATTCAATGCAATAATTTAAGTCTACCATTCAATTCCATGATTCAATTCTATGATTCAATTCTGATTCAAGTCTATGATTCAAGTCTATGATTCAAGTCTATGGTTTCATTCATTGACTCACTTCAATGATTTACTTCAATGATTCACTTCAAGGATTCAATTCTATAATTCAATTCAATGATTAAATTGCTTGATTAAATTATATGATTGAATTATATGATTCAGTTCTATGATTCAATTCCATGATTCAATTCCATGATTCAAGTCTATGATTCAATTCCATGATTCAGCTCTATGATTCAAGTATATGGCTCACTTCCATGGTTCAATTCTATGATTCACTTCCATGATTCAAGTCTATGATTCAATTCCATGATTCAAATCTACCATGATTCAATTATATGATTCATTTCTCTGATTTAAATCTATGATTCAAGTCTATGATTCAATTCTTTGACTCAGATCTACAATTCAATTTCATAATTCAATTATATGAGTCAAGTCTATGATTCAATTACATGGCTCAAGTCTATGATTCAAGTCTATGATTCAAGTTTATGGTTCATTTATATGACTCAAGTCTACGGTATGATTCAATTCAACAATTGAAGTCTATGATGAAAATCCATGATTCAAGTCTATGGTTACATTGTGTGACTCAAACTTACAATTCAATTCCATGATTCAATTCTATGTTTCAATTTTATTATTCCATTCTTTGACTCAAACCTACCATTTAATTCCATGATTCAATTTTTGAACTAAAGTTTATGATTAAATTCTTTCACTCAAATTCACAATTCAATTTGATACAATTCCATGATTCAATTCTAGGATTTGAGGCTATGATTCAAGTCTATGATTCAATTGTATAATTCAAGTCTATGATTCAATTCTATGCTTCACTTCCATGATTAAAGTCTTTCAATTCCATTCTATGACTCAAATCTACGATTGACTTCCATGAATCAATTCCATGATTCAAGTTAGTGAATCCATTTTTGACTCAAATCTATGATTCAAGTCTATGATTCAATTATATGACTAAAGTCTATGATTCAATTGTTTGACTCAAATCTACTATTCAATTTGCTACAATTTCATTATTCAAGTCGATGGCTTCCGTCAATGATTCCATTCTATGATTCAAGTTGATGATTCAATTCTGCAGCTTAAGTCATTAACATCAATGATTCAATTCTTTGATTCAACTCTATGTCTCAATCATATGATTCAAGTCTATGATTGAATTCCATGATTCAATTCTATATTTGGAGTCTATGATTCAATTCTTTGACTCCAGTCAATGTTTTGAGTCTATGATTCAAGTGTATGATTCCATTCTTTGACTCAATCCTACGATTCATTTCTATAAATTGATTTTTATGATTACATTCTATTACTCATCATTCTATGACTCAATTTTATGATTCAATTCTTTGACTCATTTCCATGATTCAATTCCATGATTCAATTCCACGATTCAATTCCATGGTTCAATTCTCTGATTGTCTGATTCAATTCCATGATTAAAAAAAATCTTTGACTCAAGTCTATGATTCAAGTCTGTGATTCATTTCTATGATTCAAGTCTAAGATTCAATTATATGATTCACTTCCATGATTCAAGTCTATGATTCCAGTCCATGACTCAAATCTACAATCCAATTCTATGACTCAATTCCATGATTCAAGTCTATGATTCCATTCTTTGAATCAAATCTACGATTCAAAACCAGGATTCAATTCTGTGACTCAATTCTATGATTTAAGTAGTATATGATTCAAGTCTATGACTCGCATCAATGATTCAATTCTGTCATTCAAGTCTATCATTCAAGTCTAATTCATTTTGATGATTCAATTCTATTATTCACTTCAAGGATTCATGATTCAATTCCATGATACAAGTCTATGACTCAATTCTATGATGAAAGTCTATGATGAAAGTCTACGATTCAATTCCATGATTCAAGTTGATGATTCAATTCCATGATTTAATTCTATGATTCAAGTTTATCATTCAATTCTGTGGCTCAAGTGTTTGATTCCATTCTTTGACTCAAACCGACTATTCAATTCAATGATTCAATCCAATGATTCAATTCTATGACTCAACTCAATGATTCAATTCTACGCTTCAATTCTACGCTTCAATTCTATGATTCAATTCTATGACTCAAATCTATGATTTAATTATGTGACTCAAGTCTATGATTCAATTCTTTGATTCACGTCAATGATTCACTTCAAGTATTCAATTCTAAGATTCAAGTCTATAATTCCATTCTTTGACTCAAATCTACAATTAAATTATATGATTGTAATCAATGATTCAAGTTTATGATTCAATTCAATGATTCAATTCAATGATTCAATTCTTTGACTGCAGTCAATGATTCAAATCAATGATTCAAGTCTATGATTAAAGTCTATGATTTCCTTCTTTGACTAGAATCCAGAGTTCAATGCTATGATTCAATTTTTTGACTGAAGTCAATGATTCAATTCTATGATTCACTGTGACAAAGTCTACTATCATGATTCAAGTCTGTGATTTCATTCTACAAACCTTATAGATCCAGCTCATACTCATACTTCTTACATACTGTGCTTGAGTCATACTTCATTTTTGGAGGGGGGGTGAAAGAAGCTATTTTTTCAATTTTTAGTTTTTCAAAAGATTTGTCCTCAGATCCAGTTCATATTCATACTACATACCGTGCTTGAGTCATACTTCATTTTTGGAGGGGGGTGAAAGAAACTGTTTTTTAATTTTTAGTTTTTCAAAAGATTTGTTCTCAGATCTAGTTCATACTCATACTGCATACTGTGCTTGAGTCATACTTCATTTTTTGAGGGGACGAAAGAAACTATTTTTTCAATTTATTGTTTTCAAATTTGCCTCCCCCCCCCTCAGCCCCCCATCCAGTACATACTCATACTGTAGTTTTGGTACATATGTTAGTATGTATTGGCACTGTAATTTTTTAGTCACGCGCCAAAATTTGTGCTCCAAAATTTGCGCTTTCATTTTCCCGGAATATATGGCTGGGAAGACGTCAAGTCAGACTCATAGATGTACAAATTGTCCCAATTTTTACATGTCTGATTGTAATTCTCAACAACTTTCTGATCTGGAAGGCTCTAACCATCATGCCAAAAAAAGTATGTATCATAGTACCTGTAGATGGATAAGTACATCAAGTTCAACTCATTTGAGAACAAATTGTACCAATTCTAACAAGTCCGATTGAAATTGATTTTCGCGGCAAAAAATCATATGAGAGTAGATGGCTGTACAGGTAAGTACATCAAGTCCGACTCATTCATGTACAAATTGTACCAATTCTAACAAGTCCGATTGTATTTCTCACCAACTCTCTCATCTGGCAAGGACAAACTGCGGCGGTGGTGGCAGCGACGACGACAATTTTCCTGGCAAAAATTTGTATGAGAGTAGATGGCTGTAAGTGCATCAAGTTCGACTCATTTGTGTACACATTGTACCAATTCAAACAAGTTTGATTGTATTTCTCACCAAGAACTCTCTCATCTTGCAATGGCGGCCGGCCAAAGCAACAAACGAATTGAGGACAATGACAACGGCAAAATTCGTATCAGAGTAGATGGCTTTAATTATATTAATTCCGACGCATACATGTACAGTTTGCATTATTTCTAAAAAGTCTGATTTTGTTTCTCATTGGCTCCTCTCTTGTCTTTAACGGCTGTTTGGCCGTTTTCGACAACAATGACGACAAGAACAACAACAAGAAGAAGAAGAACAACAAGAACGTTTTGATGACGTTTTGACGCCGTTTTTGACGCCACCGTTGACGCCGCCATTTTGTTCCAGTAGATGACCGCAAGCACAACAAGTCAGACTCATAGGTGTACAAATTGTATCATTTCCAACAAGCCTGATTTTATTTCTCGCCAATACTCTGTTCTTTTACAAATACAGAAACAACAACAACAACACCGACAAAACGACAACGGCAACGATGACAAATTTTTACTTCATACATATACTGCAGTGCCTTCTACCATTGTTTTTTAGCATGGAAGTAGCAGTGGTATTGGATTATGCAAACTTGCAGACAAATCAATAGCCATAGTAGTAAGGTGTCATTTCTCCATCCTTCACCTTCAAGGGGGGAATAGAATTGTTGCTTTATGGAGACGAACAAGCCCACGACTTGTACATTGCGCGTGCAAAAATCTGAGGATGGTTTCACAGTGGTGTATTATAAGGTGACGAGGCTTTCTCCATGAGTATAGTCTGAAATGGTATTGTTGTCTTGGAATGATGAATTCAATCTTGAATTTGAAGCTTTTTGCATCACAAGTGGCATGAATTTGTTAAAAAAACATGTTATGCACATTAGACTATCAAGAAGTTCAGTACAGAAGACACATCCTCTATCAACAAATAAAATGCACTTGGTGGCATACGATTCAATTCAATTTTTATAATTGAATTAATTCTATGATTCTGAGCTGTATGTTATGCTTGATTGACGACGCATTCCGAGTAACGCAAAACAAAGTCCAGACGCAAAAATCAAAAAAACATCACACAAATAACACGGTTTTGGAAAATTGCTTCCTGACTAGCGATGACGAGTTCCGAGCATCTGTGCCGGTACAAGAAACGCAAATCAAAAAGTGCTTGATTGAATCATACGGTAATCTTACACTTGATTAACTTGATCTAGAACAGATTTGAATGATAGGATTTCTTGATCTATTCAGGTTAAATCTTGGGGTTCCGTGAAACCATAAAAACGAGAATTTGCTACTATAAAAATGAACGCACGCCACTAAATATTACTATTGCTATTAGACAAAGCATCTCATTTCCGTAAATAATTATTTTGACTCCGTTTTTAACAGTTTTTAGTCATGGGGTTTGTACGTAAAAAACAGATTCCACCCCCCAGTACACTCCGTCAAGAAGGTTACATTGTCAACTTAGGCTTAATATTCAACGTTCACTTAACAACTCCACCAATTACGAGTACGGTAGCACTCTGTGACGAGTAAAATTTCAGTCATGCGCATTAAAAAATTCCAGTCATGCACGCACACCTGGCAAAAAGTTTGCCTACTGTACCGGTAGGAGGTACTATATGTAACTACCCCTCCTCCGTTTTGGTTGGCAAGACTCATCCCCTCTCTAAAGAAAAATTCGAGGCGCGCGCCGAGAATTTTTCTTTAGATAGGGGATGAGTCTTGCCAACCAAATCGACTCCGAGTAGTATTGGGGGTGGGAGTTTTCTTTAGGATGCTTCCTTTTTACGAGGGCGGAGCCCGAGTAAAAAGGAAGCATCCTAAAGAAAACTCCCCCCCCGATACTACGAGGAGGAGAGGAAGGAGGAGGGGTAGTTAGGTATGTAATACCATGGTCGTAAGGGAGAGCACAAAGGGAAGGAGGGGGGAGCTTGCTAGTGAGCGTCGGTTGCTTGTTGTTGCTGCTGTTGGGGGGGGGGGGGGGGGGCTTGCTAGTGAGCGTCGTTCTTCCTTCCTTGTTGTTGCTGCAGTTTCGCGGGGGGACAAGGATAAACCTGCTCTCCCCGCAGTCTACCGTGTTGTATGTGTGAAAAATTACTTTAGTACCGGTTTTGGTACTAAAGTAATTTTTCGGACTCCGTGTTAATCGAATCAAAAAGTATTTTTAGAATTTTTTCACACACAACTCCGTGTGTTGAACAAGTACTTACTTGTTCAACACACGGAGTTGTGTGTGAAAATATTCTAAAAATACTTTTTGATTCGATTAACACGGAGTCCGAAAAATTAATTTACCGGGACGGTAGGATCTAGTACATTCCCTACCAGATCCTGTATTTGGGAAATTTCCAGGTTCAGTAGGATGTACTAGAATCCCTACTAATCAAGCATATATTTTCAGCCGTGCTTACCGGTCAAAATTGTTTTTAGTGTTTCTCCTAAGTAATTCAGTGTTTTTAAGCGTTTCTAGAAAACCGTTGCCGGGTGTTGATCAATACATATGGGAAAGAGGGAACCAACTTGCGGGATTACGATCAGCATCAGGAGTGATTTCATTAGCTTTGTTGACACGTTTGTAGAATCTAGTAGAATTCCTACTACAAAGTGGATTTTTGCTGTTTTTTCCCCGGTCGTAATTCATTATTTCAAAATCAACCACTTTGCAAAACCCAATCCTCCCCCCCCCCCCCGACCATGGGAATAGACCATTTTCGCTGCTTCCTTTTCTATTACAACAACAAGAATCCCATTCTACCACACTGTAAGTCATTGTCGGTCCTTTGTTTGCTGGGAAGGGGAGATGTTCAGCCTGTTTCGATTTGATTCGGCGGCGGCAGCAGCACCATTTTATTCATTCCTATCACTCACGACGCTGCTTCTTTTTGCTTCTTTGACCATGGGAATAGCCCCTTCCAGCAACCATGGTTCGAAGTATTCCCGACCTGAATAGCACAGCACCAGCTGCCTCTGCTCCGCGGACTCGTTCTTCATCTGCTGCTCCACCACCGCAAGATCTCCGGTCTCAGACGAATCGTCGGTTGTCTACAAATGCAACAACAACAACAACAACAACAACCCATCGACGCTCTGTAGCAGCAAGGAAATCTTCATTTTCCAACCCCTACAGCAGGAAGAAGAAACCTCCTCCCCCCCCCCTCTGGATCTCCAATCGCCACTTCTGGAAAGAGGAAAAAGCGCGCACGGCAAACCCTTCGTCTCTCTGCCCCGGCAATTGCTGCTACTCCACCAACTATTGTCGTCAATCCGGCTGCGGATGCTCTTTTAAGTCTGGCCGGTGCTCCTCCTTCAATTCCGACTGCTGCTGTTGCTCCTCATACGATTCCGTCTCCTGCTCCCACTCCTTCTCCTGCTGCTCCTGCTCCTTTCATCCCGGACGCTGTTGTTCTTCCTTTGAATTCGGATCCGGCCATTGATCCTTCTACTACTACACTGCCGCCAACAACGGACGATCTGGTTCCTACTGTATCATACGATGAAGAAGAAGAGGAACAAGAGAGTGATGGAGAGGTGGACACTGCTGTGGCCGCAGCAGCTGCTGGTGTTACTGTTACAGACTTCCATCTGCCGTCTGTAACAAATCCAACGATTCCAACACTCACAGTTGACTCTGACCATGACTTTCGCGATGTCGCTGCTGTCGCTGCTGATGGGAATTTTTCTCTTGGGGCCATTCTACATGCACTGAAGCAGAATCCCACAGCTCTGGGGACTACCACAGAGAGGATCAAGGCACTTACCTTCAATACTACGGAACACGAGAGGAAAAAAAAACCGACTGGAGTTTGCATTCTTCAAATCACTCGCGGCTCATCCGGAGGCTGCCCCACTTGTTGATTACATTCCTGATCCCGAAGCACCGTTGGTGAAAACCCGCCGGTTCTATGTTCTAACAAGGGCTCCTATTGCTCCAAACAAGAGAGCACTCGTCAACTGGTGCATGCTGATTCACTCATTGGATTTTTACAAGTTGAAATACCGGGGAATGGATTTATCAAATGATCCAAGGCTTTTTGCTCAAGCACAGTATCAGTCGGGTGTCATCTCTATGAAGTTCAGGTGTTTTTTTGCTACCTTCCGGAAGAACGGAATCACCTACTCGCAGACGCTAGATTTCAACGAGGCCGGAGGATTCCAAGCCTACTGGAAGAATATCTTCAAAATTGCGAAAACCTACAAGGCGGACTATGGAACCTGTCCAAACAAGGCTCAGTTTGATGTCAACTGGTACAAGAAACGGAACAAAGCTATCAACGATCCAAGCAATCCGTTGGATCCGTTCAACAACCTCGAACACTTTGTTTGGTGTGCGATGGAGAACATCATGACCGAATGGGCTCTTCGCGGTTGTCTTGAGCCAAGTTCTCTCGTCAAGGAAGACTTCGAAACCGGTGTGTTCACTGAGGGGGAGTTTGTTGGGATTCAATACATACGACTCAAGCCAAACTACAACGGACAGAAGAAAAGGAGTCTTTCCCTCAAGAATCCTGTGCTGGATGATCGCAATACCAAGAAAACTACTCTTCCATGTCCATACAACGGCGATCCTATGTCTACGTATCAAACTACCATCAAGTTACTCTCGCTTGTCCCTGATAACTGTGAAGGTGTCAACCGTATTTTTCGAAAGCCGGCTTCCAAGAAACAACTAGAGGCAAGTGACGTTTGTTTTTTGTGTGTCGCATCTCTGTTTTTTGCATATCTAACCGTCTCGCGCTGCTTTTTCCTCTCTCTCTCTCTTTGCAGATCTGGAAGAAACAGGGACGTCGTTGGCGGTTGAATCCTAGCGCTAATCAGGTGATTGGAAAGAACCGTATCAACGAAATCTTGGTTCTAATTGCAACATGGAGTGGATATGAGAACCCTGAGCGCTGTACTGCCCATGGCAAAAGGCATGAGTCTATCTCCAAGGTCGCAAATGCTGGTGTTTCTGCTTCTCTTGTCAAGGGTCTTGGAGGGCATGCTCATCTGAATACTACTACCAATTACATCCTTCCAGATCAGCATGCTGTTGATGCTGCTGTTCGCGCAAAGCATGGATCCCCTTCCAAGATTCGCGTGCCGCTTCCAGCTCCCACGCACGCTCTACCTCCCACTTCTGCGCCGTCGCCATCGCCATTGCCGTCGCCTGCACCACCATCTCCAGCTTCTTCTGCAGAAGAATCCCAAGATCCTCCTCTGCCGGTGGACGATTCCCCCGCGGTGTCTGTCCAGCATTCATTTGGTGACCACTCCAATGATTCTGTTCCTTCAGATTGTGCTGCTGGCAATTTGGGGTTGATGACCCAGACCTTTGAAGTCCCCAATGAATCTCCCCCTCCAATGCCCTCCAATATTTCTTTCACTACAGGCGATGAGCCTTCTCCAGTTCCTTTGCCATTCACCGATCGCCGTTGTCATTACCATGATGAGGTGATACGTCGCTCAACGGCAAGGCCCAAGACCCACTACAAAGGTCGTGGTATGTTTGCCGAGGATCGTCCGCAATACGAGAATCATCACGAGCCGCGCTACAATTGTCCTCCCGCACACCGTTACGAGGATTGCTCCAGCAGTCGTTACGATGACGACGACCGTCGTTACGAAGAGCCTCCCCCTCATACTCAGTCTTACGAGCCGCGATACGAGCGCGTGGCTCGTCAAGAACCTCGACGGCTCTCTTTTCGTGAAACTCCTTCCTACAAGCCGCGCTACGACGATCGGAAGCCCCCACCGCGCTACGAGGAACGGAAGCCGCCACCGCGATACAAAGAACAGAAGCCTCCACCGCGTTACGCAGAACGGAAGCCGCCACCGCGTTGTCATTCATACGAGCAACGCAAGCCGCCCCCGCGTCGTCATTCTTACGAGCCCCGATACGACGAGCGAAAACCACCGCCGTGTCCCCCTTCTACCAGTACGCCGTCCTACGAGCAGCGCCCGTCTCTTGCTGAAAGAGGCTCTCGACAACGTTCTCCCCCTCATCAAGACCAGCGTCGTGTTTCTTTTGGTACCAATCGCTATTACCAAATGGAGGATTATGGTGCATGGGGTCCTACTCCAGTTGAAGTGTTTTCACACAGCACACATCGTCCTCGTTACGGAAGGGAATTTTTTCAATCCGATGACCCCGAAGTGCAAATTACGGAGGTTCACCGCCCGAGTGCTTGGGAAGATGTGGAGCTGCCTGAATGGGGATCGCAAATTCGTTGGTAGCAAGTACGCGTTTTTTTGGTGTTTCTACTGCGTTCAAGTGCAAAATTGCCTTTTTTGTGGCCATTTTGGCATTTTTGGCCCAACAGCCTCAATATTTGCCATAGTTTGCTCTCTAGCAAGAAATAGGTCTACAGACTAATTCTAGAGTTTTTTTTTTGGAATATACCCTGGTCCGTAGTTTGTTGTGTATTAGTGTGTTCTGGGAGTATCAAAAAGAGTGCTAGGTGAAGAGTGCTCAGAATACGACTGGAAATCACGACCGCGTACTAGCTACAGAGGCGCCGAGTAACACTACTACTAGAAAATCACGTACCACTTCTACTCATATTATGTACCACTCATACGGAGTATTTCGCAAATTACCAAAGTATCATCCCATTATCAGAGCAGAAAACCCTACTAGTATTTGTGTAGGAATTCTACGGCATATTTTCGAAATTACTTTAGTATCATGCCATTGTCAGAGGAGAAAACACTACTAGAAATCGTGTAGCAGTTCTACGGCATATTTTGCAAATTACTAAAGTACCACCAAAGTTACCAAAGTACCATCCCCTTCTCTGCACCTTTTTCGCGCCCGTTGAGTCTGTTTTAAACTCCCGAGTCCCTTTTTTTAATTTTACTTAGGCGTCGATTTTGCGAGTGCACGTGCTCTCCCGTACGAGCCATGGTGTTACCGTAGTACTTTGGGTAAGTAACAGAGCGGCTTCAAAGTGATCAAAACCCCAGTTGAATTCAATATTTTTATTCTGAACAGTCTAAAGCGTAATTAGTGTACGGTAGCAACTGATATGTAAAAAAAGGTTGATTTTTGATGGAGTTGCTATTAACGGAAAGTTGGGCACTAGTTTAAGTAACGTTTGTGTGTACCGGTGAGGCAAAGTCTTTCTATTACCTGTATCTGTGCCACGTATGGCGTTTCATACAGTGTGCACGCGAGGCACCCCTTTACTATTATTACCCCTGATCCCACCGGCGGCGTACACGGTTGAATTTCATTGGTTGGATTTACTACAAAATAACAGTAATTAATGGTTATCTTTGTGTGTCAGAAAAAGGACCGTTATCGCGCACTAATTATTAAGAAAGTACGAGTACGACCTACCGGTACCGTACTCCGTACTCCGTAGGTACTCCGTAGCCCGAAAATCCTCTGACATATTCGATGTACCTCGTATCAAAATGGGCCAATGGCTGATTACTTCGGGGTACGATGTTATTCTTTGTTCAACTCACAATACGGTACCTCAATAGTTTCAAAGAGCTTTCCGAATGGCGTCTGCTTGTAGTGTCTTCGGATAATCGACGATGGGGTTTCAAACGCAACTCAAATGGTCACTGCTAGCGGCCTGGATAGTGACGATTGCCACCATAGTGCACCAGCACATGTTCATTTTGTTGCCATCGCAATCGCAGGCATCGAAAACAGTATTTTTTACTCCCAGTGACGGCAGGAGGAAATCAAACGCTCTTGGAAGGACAATCACAAGTGGCAATGAATTTACCGACAAAAGAGTAACCACGGAGAAACGAAGGGAGTTTGCAGAGAAAGCGGAGGCCGACGTTGACAATAATCAAGACCGTATCACGAATGGCACGAGCAGCAACGATAACACTAACAAAAATAATAACAGACAAACCGGCGATAAGATGATTCGAGAATGGGGCTGTGACCGAACGGAAACACCACTGTTATTTGTGCACAACGGAAAGATGGGTGGAGGGGCCGTACGAGTACGGCTTGCGGCATCGGCGATGAATTTCAGTCGAACAGACGAGACATGGAAGATAACGGACGCAGACCAGCATTACTACCCAATAAGGAAGTATGACAGCAACATGATCAGCGGTGACGATGCTTATCGGAGGGGGGGTGGATTTCGAAAAGGCAAGTTTTGCGACAGCAAATACCCTCATTACACCATGATCCACGATCGAGATCTACACCGGCAGAGAACCTACGAGGGGAGCCAATTTTGCAACGCAACAACACCCTTTGGAATTGTCATTGCCTGCCCGCATCCTTACAAAGGACGGAAAGAGAATACTCATTACAAATCATTGAATTGTAAAAAATGCGACGATGACTATTATCTCGAAGAAGATTACTATTTCGATAATGTTTCTTCTGAACACAAATCAAGTGCACCTGATGTCGGGCCTCTCCCGAAAATAAGGGATGTCTTTAACCCCGACTCGGATCCACATCCGGGACATACGTGTGACATTGTATTCACATCACATACAAACATCGGTAGCGAATTGAATTGGTTACCGCCGAGATACCTCAAGGAGCACTGGTGGGATAACAGCGTCTATGGGTGCGCTCAGAAGGGTTGCCATGGAGTCAACGAAGAGTTGGAAAAGTATTGGGCGATTCTCTTGGATGATCGGCACCGTCGACGGAAGCAATTGCTGCAAAAAGTCGGAAAGATAAATAGGACCACTAGGGTGGATAGTGACCCAACTACTGCTGACGAAGAAGACACTGGAACTCGATGGTGTCCGACTGGATACTTTTCCAAATCGGGAGCAATGGATGTTGAAAAAGTAATAAGTTACGACCGTCCAGCAACCTGGGGAAGTTATCGTGCAGCCTACAAAACGTGCGGCAGAATGCTAGCAGAAAAGGCCGACAGGGTCTTTCGGAAAAGATTCTATCCTTCTTACTCAGATCATGATGGAAAACGACAAAAATTGAATTTTTCTCAGTTCTACGCAAGCATGCCCCTCCACCGAATCACGTTGTTGCGCGATCCGTGGTCGTGGATCATCTCGAAATTCTTTTGGCACCAACTTGATGAGCTCGATCCCGATCATGACGGTCTGCCATGTGAAGATTTAACACTCCCAACTGGTTACGATCATAGAGATCCCTCTACTGGTCGTCTGCTTGGATGGTGTGAATATTTTTCATTGAAAAGTTTGATGAAACTTTGTGGCAATGATTGTCACATCCGGTACGAGAATAAAATGATGTCGCTGGAGGAAATCGAAGACCAAGTCGAATCAAATTTAAGAAACGCCTTTTCTGTAGTGGGACTTCTAAATGAAACAGAATCCTTCTATGATATGATCACAGATCGCATCGATTACGTGAACTTGACATACAATCCAGAGTTCGTTGGGTCCGACCACGCGACCATCAAAACAACAGAAAATATTGCTTGTAAGGAATTGTTCGGAAAAGACGAAAATTTTCGGGAGTCTGTCCGGCAAAGGGTCCCGGAATTTGCCGCCCTCGAACGAATCTATCACGTGGGCGTCGAAGTGAACCGCTTTCAACAGCGAGAATTGCAACAATGTCGTCGGTCGAAAGGTGGAACGCCTACTAAAGGTGTATACAGCTCTTCCAAACCGTCTAAGTACAGCTCTTTTAAACCGTCTAAGAAGAAAGCGAAAAACAATCCGCAAACCCGGAAGGGACTGGTATTCATACGGTAAAAGCCGAAGGAACAAAAAATTGTGCTCAATGCGAAAATCTCTTTCACGCAGCACAGAGAATTTCTGTGTTCTCATTGCCATCTTTGGTGAAATTGTTGCATGTGAAGTCATCAATGGAGGCATGTGCTCTCTGTCATTACTGGAAAAATAACGTCGTAACAATTAAACGGAAGACAGACCTGCGCGCGCGCGGTTTTAGAAAGTACTATATGTAATCACCCCTCCTCCGTTTTGGTTTGCATGACTCATCCCCTCTCTAAAGAAAAACTCTCTTAAGAAAATTCCAAGGCGCAAACGAAGCCTAGTCCATCCGGTGCTGTGTGTCTCGTGATTTCCTTGGGCCTTTGCCCCATCAGTGACAAGATGTTCCCGGATTCCTGCCTCATTTATGAAGCAAGATTGTCTGTCCTGTTTTTTCCCTCTTAGTGGGTAGAATGCCAAATATCCCTTTCCATTGGTGAAGATCTGTGCATTAGTATTGTTCCAAATGGTACTTGGTACTTTGAACTTCATAGTATTAGCAAACCACCAACCCTTAAGTACTTTTCTGTTTCTCCTCTTTTGGTTCTTTGGCCTTCGGGTGATTGGCTGTGTAAGGTTTCTTATGTCTTCCTGGGTAGTGACCTTAATAGTTTCCTCGGCCCTCTTAACACTGATGTTCCACATTTTTGCAATAGCCTCGGAATCATATCGGTCAACTTTCTCCGGGATTCTTACCGGAGGTCCCCATTGTCCTCGCCGGATAAATGATCTCTTTTCAAGCTTTGTTTCTTTATTTATCACATCTTGCTGGCGCCGGAGTAACTTCCTTTCTTTTGTTTGAGCTTTTGCTTCCTTTTGGATGGCAAGCTCGTCTTCCTCTGTTAGTGAAATCAAAATTTTGGTGGAATTAGCCAAAATTTGGAGGTTATCTGAGCTTTCTTCCTCGTCCCCGGTACTTCCAACATAAGCTGAGTGTGATCGGGCGCCAGTTTCTTGTCGAGTATACGCCAACGGTTGATTTTGGGTGGTGCGAATCTTTTGTAGATAGCTGAGTCGATACTCAGTGTGCTTAATGCCAATAGATGTGGGATTGTCCGTTGAGCGGATCCAAGATTCAGTCTCTCGCATCGGTCCTCCACCTAAGAGGGTTGCAACCACTCTTGGAAATGAAGCATTGGCTGCCTCCTCATCTTCTTCAAAGTGGGAGGCACATGAATCCAAAGTATGTGCATCTATTACAACCACATGGTTACATATATCAAGCTCGCGTTTGGTAGGCCGACGCGTATCAAAGTAGGAGATAACGCCGTCAACGCAGAGTGGAACCATCAGCTCAAAGTTATCGGACCAAAAGGTGAGACTGTGACTGGAGGAACTGTTATATTGCTTTGGTGTGTCTTCAACCACATTCAAACTGCAGTCCCGGATCTGGTTAGGACAGATCAAACTGTGCTGTCATGAGTTGCCAAAATAGAGAGCTTGTCCAAATACCAAGATGCATGTGACACCATCCGTTGGATCTGTCAATGCAGTAACACAACGGGCAATAGGAGCATCTTTCATTGGTGAGTAAGCATCAGAAAATGGGGCAACATCAGCAAATGTCATGATAGAATCTAACGGATCAAGGAATGCCATATTGGATCCTGCTGCAGTCGTGTCTGCGTGGCTATCCAGCTCGCATTGGCCTGGCTTAACAGTGGATGACTGGCTCATCCCTTTGAGAGGAACTATTGGCCGGCCTACCCATGATTCTATCTTAAGGCTCCGGCCGGTGAATCAATTCCTGTTTCCAATATGGCTGTGGCAGCCAAACTGGTTGCCAGCTGGGCCGGTGGTAGTGGGAGGAGTTGCAGCTGTTGCTGCTACTTTAGACTGTTGATTGCCCCTGCTATTAGCATTCTTTGCCTGTTTTAGCGCTCGGACTTTTTGTTGCTGGTCTTGAGACATGCTCAACCAGACTTCTTGCGGATAGAACTTTCATTCAACGGGCCCTTTGTAGGTTCCTTGTTGTGCCTTTGTACCACTATTATTGTTGTTGCCATTTGGCTTGTTAGAAGAAGGGTTGCCACTTTTGTTGTTGCCTCTCTTCTTGTTGTTGTTTGTGAAAGCTGACATGTTTCCTCCCCTCTTGTTTTGACCCTGGAGTTTCTTTACTCCAAGTGCCCAAGTAAGATATGCCAAAGCCTTCTCAAAGTTGGCATAATAGTCTGAGCCTTCTGTCATGATTATCGGAATGGAGTGTTCCAGTCGTGGGTCCTGTAGGGATCAACAGAAGTCATATACAAATTGGTCTTCAGGGGGGAATGCCTTGTATCTTAGCAAAGTTTGCTTAGCATCATACCACAAGCGTTTGTGCCTATCAAAGTTGTAGTGTTTGGAATCCCCTGTGTAGACTGATTCCTGGATAAATTGTCATTTTGTCTCAACAAGCAATTTGATGTTGGCCTCCTCATAGGCTTGAGAGTAGAGAGCAAAGTATGTATGCCTTGCGGACATCCCCTCCTACTCCTTCTTGTGTCCCGTAACGTTGAATATAGGACCAACCGGGATCGGATCCGACCAATTTGAAGAGTATCCCCCACAGAGTATTCTTGTTGTCTTTAGACCAATGTGAGTCATCGTGGATTGTGCATGTGATTGCGTACTCAGTCCAGTTGGCATATGCGTCTCTGGGGGGGCGTTCCGACAGTCCCTTCCGTATCAAGATCTTCAAGGGCAGATTGCTTCAACGGCAGATTGCTGTCTTATTGTGCAGAGTAGGGACGTCTTGGTGACTCCTCATTTATGTCGGAGGTACTCTCAGAGGTTCTAATCAAAGTCCCTCAACTTGGACATGGTTCTTAGCCTGTCTGGGAGCGATAGATCCTTTACTGCTGTGTTAGCGTCATCCTCCTTGGTAGACTGCAGACAATTGCAGGTGTTGGATTCAGCTGTTGGGTTTCCTAACAAGTCTACTTCTGTGGCAGTTGTTCCTATTATAGGCTGAATTTCAATTCACACCACAAATAGCTTGAGCTGGTCCCCCAAAGTCCTCCCAATAAAGGCTTCTTCCAGATTGGGGCATAGGTGATGCTTTGACTTGTTCAACGGCCCAAGGAAAGACTTGACCCCCTCCGGGTCCAAGTCCCTGATGACGGTGGTGTTGGAGTATCCATTTCTGAATATCTCATTGGCTGTGGGCCTGTTGAAGCCAAAGAATTTGAGGATTTTTCTGAAGCATATTTCCGCTGCCATTAGCTTCCTCTCTCCTTCATACCAGGGTATGCCCAGGTTGGTGGCTGCTCTCTCCTTGGCTTCTCTTGATGCTGTCGATAGGGATAGGCTTCTGTCTGATAGCCTTGCGACCAACATCCTGGTCAGCTCTTCAAGCTGTTCTGCGTCCAACCTTGTCGTTACCATTGGAGGTAACAATACCTCCAAGTCTTCTGTGGCAGCTGCTTCTGCTTCTGCTGCTGCTGCCGCTGCGGCTGCGGCTGCTGCTGCTGCTGCTGCCGCTGCGGCTGCGGCTGCTTCCGCTGCTGCCACTGCCTCCACTGTGGCTTGTAGTCTGGCCGGTGGCGCCATAGTGTCGATTTTGATGTTGTTGGGGAATTTTGTAGGCTTGTAATAGCAAGGTAGGTTGCTTTTGCTTTTGTGAAGAAGCTGGAATTGTGATTTTCTGAGTTATGAAGCAACTTGTGATGTGTTTTCTGGTCCACGTGCTTTTGCTAGTAATAATAGGCTCAGTTCCACGGTGTGAGGAATGATTCCTTTTTGAACCCAATTCTCAGTTCCCCGATACTTAAGCTCAATCGTTTGTTCCCTCTTATCGAAACGGTATCAAATATTTGGTTGTCATTTATCAAATATTTGGTTCGTCATTTTTTGTCATTTTTATTTTTTGAATATGTGTTTAACCAATGCTGGGTATGTAGATAACCTCGGCTGGCTTTGTTATCATATCATTTGTATACTATGTATTACTAGTATACTTGTGTGAATTTGTAGGAATTAAATTTTTGACTCCTGTATTGCTTTCTGTTTTCAACATCGCGCGTCATTTCCAACGGCCGTGTCATTGGGAATTTATTTGAGTTCCCTATTTATAACGGTCTCTTATAAGCCGTTCAGTGATTTGTTGTACTGAACACATGTAGTATACCACTTGATACATACTGCCTGCTCTATCGAGTTAGAACCAGTTTTGTTTGCGTTTCTGTTGATTTACGGTTATCAACCGGTGTTCATAGTTATTAATATACGCAATCCGTTACAGCAGGGTGAGCATGATTTCTCATGATGCTATTGCCGGCATGTTCCTTTGCAATCCCCATCATTGTTGATGGGGATCTTCCTTGCAAGTGTCCTCTTAGGTTGGTAACAAGCTTTTAGTGTTCTTTCACCCCTACAAATCTCAGTAGAAGCCACGGGTATTAGCCTGGTGTGCTCTGCTGCGCTAGTGTTGTTAATCGTCTAAGCGCCTGAGCCTCTTCTGTAGGGAAGGGTCTTTAATGACCAGCCTTCGGGCTTCAGAGGGCAATTGACCAATGATCAGTTGGCAATTCACTTTTGTTGGTTGTTACCCAGACTCTTTGAGTCCATTGGGTCTGATAAACTGTAGTTTTGCTCTCGTTAGCCTACATCACGAACGTGTGTATCGGCGTTGTAACTACGTCACACAAACGAGATTCAGGGTTATTTCGGAATCACGCACATATTTGGGTCAAACTCCACTGGTCCCCCTTTGTAATTTCACCCTATTTATTGAAATTAATGTCAAACTCATAATATTTTGATGCACATTGCATTTTCTTACCCCACTGGCATCTGTTTCCAAAAAAGTGGCATGCTACTGAATTTTATGCCCAAAACAAACAGTGCATGGTCGCAATTTCACCATATAGGGCTTTGTAAATGATCAATAGATGACCTTCCAGCGATCCGAATTCGGGACCTGCCTTGATGCAGACTTTCTCGCAGGTAACTGCCTCTAGGTAGGCATTACCTATGTCGGTACCCCATGCTTCCAGGTCGTTCAGTTCAGCTAGGAATAGGCACATACGTAGACTGCGGAGAGATACTACACCTGCATAAACACTGTGGATAGGGGCCTCAGTGAGATTACCGTTAGCAATGAGACGAGCCTTGTGCCTACCGTCGTGCTTGACAGCATATATCATGTGTACCTTGATCTGTTGAAACCCGGGGGGAATGGAGCTTGTCTTGTATACGCCTTTATCAATGAATGTATTGTATTCATTGAGCTGTTCCATTTCCAGAGTGATGGCGTCTTCCCATTTGGTGTTTCCATTGTTTCCCCATTTTTATTGTTATTACTGGCTATCATACTAACGATGGTGACGACACCTAAATAATAATAATAATATAAGTATTTAAGTAACTTTAACCACTGAAGGTGGATCTAAACTACTCAGTCTGTATCCAGACTTTAAGAACGTTGCCTCAATCGAAGAGAGTTTAAGCCCCAAGTTGTAGAACGACAAATTTGTCAAACGAATCCTGAAAGCAAGCAGGGAGGGTACAAGTGAAAACTGTTGACAGATACCGGTAGCATAATCCAAACTGGGAGCAGCTACCAACAAACACACAGGAGGAAGGGTAAAATACTGGGAGCAGCACGGTGGGCAAAGGTGGGTGACTGGGAGAAGAACTAGGAAGGGCACCGGGTGCAAAACGTGGTGAGACACTGGGAGCAACCCTGGGTGGGAGCAGCGCTGGGTACAGCGCCAGGAACCACACTGGATGCAGCACAAGGAGCAGCACTGGGTGCAGAATCGGGTGAGACACTGGGAGAAGCACTGGGGTGCAGAAGATGGTGATATAGTGGAAGCAGCACAGGGTGCAGCGCCAGGAGCCAAACTTGGTGCAGCTCAAGGAGCATCACGGGGTACAGAACCTGGTGAGAGACTGGAATCAGCATGGGGTGAGATACTGGGAGCAGCACTTGGTGAGACACTAGTAAGAGCCACGCGTGAGCGGGGCTAAAAGCAGCACTGGGGGCAGAACTGGGTGAAACAATGGGAGCAGCACTGGGTGCAGAAGGAGGTGATATACTGGGAGCAGCACTGAGTGCAACGCCAGGAGCCAAACTTGGTGCAGCGCAAGGAGCAGCACTGGGTGCATCATTGGGAACAGCACTGTGTGCAAAGGTCGGTGATAAAGTGCAAGCAGCACTGGGTGAAGAACTAGAACGGGCACTGGAGTCCGCGCTTGGTGAAACACTAGGAGCAGCACTGAGTGCAGAAGGTGGTGATATACTGGGAGCAACACTGGGTGCAGCGCCAGGAGCCACACTTGGGGCAGCTCTAGGAGCGTCACTGGGTGCAGAGCTTGGTGAGAGACTTGGATCAGCACTGGGTGCGGAGCCTGGGGAGATACTGGGAGCAGCACTTGGGGAAACACTAAGAGCATTGAGTGTGCCATAATGGCACCCAGGGCTAGGCCCCATGACGACACCTAAATATCAGGTTTATTGTGTACGTTGCTACCGGGACTCTCCTTTGATCACTATAGGTAGGGGAAAGAAGAAGGTTATCAAGAAGAAGAGGCCCCCCTTGTTTACAGTGCGACTAAGAAAGAAAACGGGAGTAATTGTTTCTCCCGGTCTTCTGGACCATATTGCACATAATCCGGGTACATGTTATTCTTATTACTACCGGTGTTTGGGAGTAGATGATTTTGCATCTTTGTTATTCATTAGAAAATTGAAGAAGCTTGAGGATGTTAGTCAACAATTAGGTCTAACGAACACCTGTAACGGTCCACAGAGTAGTGACGTCGCATTACCAGAGGTTCTCAACAATCAAGTTATGTATGACCCTTCTGTCGAACCGATTGGGCGTGCCTTGATTGGTCAGGAATTAACAAACATGGAGGATGACGATGATTCTGTCTCCGATGACAATTTGTTCTTTCCTAACGATGATGATGAGGAAGAAGGAAGTGAGAGCATAGAGGCCCCCCACTCTTTGATTGTCAATGATGAAGAAGGCATCAACATTGATGTTGTCGATTCCCATTGTGATTCAAACACGCTAGTAATTACGACACCCAATGTAGGAAGGAACATATCTGACAAACTGAAGGTCAAGATCAAGTTAATGAAAATCATGCGGAATCATAGCATACCATTAGTTGTAGAGAAGGAATTGTATGAATGGGCTATCGAATTGGAGCGGCTTAATTTATTTTCATGGACTAAAGGCAATCTCATAAAGACCAGGGCAAGTGTCATGAAGGAGATTTCTGCAACTGTGCCTGAAATAAAAGGCAATGGGTTTGAACCTCATCTTATTGACTGGTGTTCTAAGAAATCACAGAATGCTGATGTTTCCAGAGTCGCAAACAAATCTACGTCCGCTCGTTCCAAAAAGCACTTCATTCCCTATTAACAAATGTGACTTTGGTGAATGAAGACAATCTGTCATTCCCCCATGCTGAAGACCCCACCTTACCAGTCCCTTATCCAGAACTTCAAGGGAATATTGATATTGACGAACTCCATCACGGTGAATGGTGGATCAACACTTGGGAGAAGAGATGCAAATCTGGCTCGAATGAAATTCTGGTTCCTATTATTCTCTACATGGATGGAATTGCAATTGGCAATAGTGGTCAAACCAGTCTTACCCCACTGAACATGACTCTTGGCATATTCAACACCCTAACTCGAAACTCCCGGCCGGATGCCTGGGAGGCTATATATTATCACCCAACATGTCCAGGTGATAAAGGTGCCGAATCAATTGACAATGTGAACAATCTTCACTCTGGCCTTCGTTTGGCTCTTTCATCTTTGAAAGATGCCTGCAACCAAATGGATGGTATTGAATGGTCTAATTTGCCGTGGAACAAGAAGAAATGGTCGGTTCCAATGAAATTTGCGGTGGCTTATTTCATAGGTGATACTCCCCAGCACGGCCAACTTTGTGGACATTATCAAACGTTGAATTCAAAGATGATCTGTAGGCATTGCAATTGTCCCAGAGCACTTGGTATTAATGCTTGTGTGAGTGTTTTGAAGGTTCCTGTTTCAGTTAAAACTGGTAACATGCAAGTGTCTAAGCACCAAAATGGGGAAGAGTAGTACCAATCCATTTGTCTCTGGAATATATCTGATTTTACTGCTCCAACGGTTGAGGAAGGAATGAATGTTGAACAGTATTTCAAAAACATTTCTCACCATGGCGTACATAATGGCAACACTTTTAATGATCTTGATTTTGGGGAAAACCCACATAATATTCATCTAGCGTTGCCCAGAGAGAGACTCCATATGCACCAACTTGGTTGCGCAAAGCGTGCAGCGGAGACGTTCTGCGAGGACTTTTTAGGCAATAACCAGCGGCTTCTTGGTGAGATGGAAAGGTTAGCCAGTTACTACGGTGGTGCTGTTCAGAGGCAATCCAATCGTGACTTCCCACGAACCAATTTTTCAGAATCAATACATACAGCAAAGAAGGAGGGTAACCAGTACATTGGAATGCTTTATATTCAGATGCTGTCACTTCTGTCTGCTGGAGGTCGTCAATTGTTGTTGTCTCGAAAGACTCCATCCAATCTTGAGAACAAGAGCAGAAAGTGTGAAGACAAAATTGACCGTCGTATTTATGCCATTGAGTTGTTGTTGGGTATGGAAGAGTTCCTAAAGTATGCTGGAACGTTTGACGAGGTTTTCAAACAAGACAAGAAAGGTGTTTTGAATCTTGACAAAATGATTGTTCTTTTCATCAACTGTATAAATAACAATCTTCAACAAAGTAAGGGAGAGGGTAACAATCTGGTGAAGAATCACATGTATTTTCATTTATCACAGTACATGAGATTATTTGGTCCTCCAACTGGGTGGGACTCTGCCGCAAGTGAGAGCAATCATAAAACTGAAGTGAAGGCTCCTGCTAAGAGAACTCAACAAAACAAGTCCACACTTATCAAGCAAACTTGCAACTGCGTGATGGAGTAACGAACTATTGATCGACTTGACCGTGAATTTGATTTGTTCGAACATAGACCCATAACCGGACCAAATCATCCCAAGGAGGGTGGTTGGTCAGGTGGGTCTTTGTTTTGGATTGGTGTGATGAATGGTCTCCCTTACATGAAGTGGGATGAAAAAAAAACGCAAGTTTACCCTGGTTTCCATCGGATGTTCTCAAATTTTGTTGCGACGTGGTCCTACCAGCTGTGGGCAGCAGCAAGGTTTTTGGAACCTTGGAGCACAAGAGGTATGACAAATCTCGCAAGATGAAATTATTGTTTCGTGCCCACCCATCGTTTAAGTCTGATTCTGGACAATTGTCCAATGTATGGTACGACTGGGCTAATTTTCAACTCGACCTCCTTGATGGACGTGGACTGAAAGTTTATCCATGTCAGATTCTGTGCCTGCTTTACCTTGAAGGTCCTTTCCCCGTGGGTAGCTCCGTTAGTGGTTTCGACCTAGTGCACGATGGTTATTATGCCGTTGCTCGTTGCTTTGTTTCTGCAGACCCCATACCGAGCAAGAGGGATAAAGGAAAAAAACACCACAAGGTGAGTTGCGGAACAAATTGTATTTGTTCGACTGCAACGCCATTGAGTCGGAAGCTGCCGTTGTTAGAAACCATGGTAGTCCTGACCAATATTTTGTGCTGGGAAATCGTGAACAATGGTTGTTTAATTTCCGTGAGACAATGGCTTCACTGGAAAAGAAGGATTTACAATCAATAGTACGAGATGGTGAAAATAGCACATGACTTGAATGAACAAGTTTATTATCAGATATTTGTACTTAAATGGATTTTCTGTATTTTTCATTTTTCCAGTATTCCGCAACGCCGTTGCAGAAAATTGTTCATATTCAACGACGTCATTTCACGAAATGCCTTTTTTGTATGTTCGATGGTACACTACCACTGTACAATCATACCCCCCTTTTCATGTGTATTTTGTGTTTTTCTATTTTCTGCAACGGCATTGCACCAAATGCCCTTTTCCCGTATTTTGGATGGTATACTAGTACAGTACAGTCATACCCACCTTTTCATGTTTATTTTGCGTTTTTCTATTTTCTGCAACGGCATTGCACCAAATGCCCTTTTCCCGTATTTTGGATGGTATACTAGTACGGTACAGTCATACCCACCTTTTCATGTTTATTTTGCGTTTTTCTATTTTCTGCAACGGCGTTGCACCAAATGCCCTTTTCCCGTATTTTGGATGGTATACTAGTACGGTACAGTCATACCTTCCTTTTCATGAGTATCAAGTTATTATTATAATGGATTACTTCTTAGTACAGTTTTGCGCGATACATAGGCGCTCATAATATAACACCCTTCGTATTTGGGATTCGAACAGCTATGAAACACTAACGGATTAAAGAGCAGAGTATCCCCAGAATGCAACGGCACTTTCATATGGTACGTTGGGAAGACAAAATAATAAATCACTTCGTCAGCAGGCACTCCTGATGGAGCAATGACTGTTACACGAGTATAATACATATCATCATCAACATGGCATCGAGAATGGTAATTTTGGCCAATCGAAAAAGCTAATGCCTGCTGCCCAATGGCATTGAGCTGCGTACGAGTCAGAATCTGAGACAACACATCCATTTCATCATCAACAAATGGTTCGATGTGTGTTAAACTATGATGCATATGCTTCACAATTCCCACTGTTGTCTGTTTGAGCTCCACTTTCATGTTTGGTTTCACATGACTTTTAAATACGTACACACCATTGTTGGAAGATAATCTTTCTGGTCTAACTCCAATGATAGCATAATCATCGTTGATACTGCCACGCTTCTGACCTCTGGCAACTGTCGGTTTGGCTCCAAAAATTTCTGGAGCAAACTTTCTTAAGAGTTTGATATTATTCTTCGTAGCCAGGTGTCCTTTTGCAAATTTTCTGGAAACTTTTGCGAAAATGCGCAACGACGGATTATTATTGTCAAACGCAACAATATGCTCATCGTTTGTACTATCCAATGTATCGAATTTATCGATCAACAAAGCCTGTTCCGGTTGATACTTTTTCTTTCCTCCTATCTTGCCACCCCAATTTGTCTCCATGTATTTACCTTTGACCACAGTTGTTCTGTATTTGTTTTTCAACGCTATTGTACTGACACCATCTTTGCAAGTACTACGCCTATTCCTTTCCTTCTTCATCGGTTTTATGTCGGACAACTTTGTATAAGTTTCATGGCTCGTTGACACCGGTGCTGCAATCCTAAGAAAGTTTGGTGACATTCTCTGCTTACTTCTTTTTTCATGTTTCCTATCTCTTCTTTGCTTCATAGCTCTTTCCGAAAACTGATTTCTCATGGTTTCTGATGGAGTAGTACGCCGATGGAGGAGCGATTCGATGGGCGGTGGATGAGCTATTTGGGTGTCGCGCCGGTGGAGGAGCGATTGTGGTGTCGCGTCGGAGGAGTAGCTATTCAGGTTGCGCCGGTGGAGGATGAGCGAATTGGTTGGAGTGCCGGTGTAGTAGCGATCCGGGTGGAGCGGTGGTGGATGAGCTATTTGAGTGTCGCGCCGGTGGAGGAGCGATTGTGGTGTCGCGTCGGTGGCGGAGCTATTCGGGTGGATTGCTGGTGGATGAGCTATTTGTGTGTCGCGGTGGTGGAGGAGTGATTCTGGTGTCACGCCGGTGG
Source organism: Pseudo-nitzschia multiseries (assembly GCA_037355745.1). NCBI lineage: Eukaryota > Bacillariophyta > Bacillariophyceae > Bacillariales > Bacillariaceae > Pseudo-nitzschia > Pseudo-nitzschia multiseries. The sequence goes on from CM074781.1 coordinate 9,834,960, forward strand.
AGGAGCGATTCTGGTGTCGCGCCGGCGGAGGAGCGATTCGGGTCTGTTGCTCTCTGCGGTTCGACAAGTCGTTGCGGTTGGCGGCGATCCTATTTGAATATTTGATATGATAATTGAACAAAATGGGTGAGTATCTATTGATGCACTACATAGAGTAAACAATAACAACATAATAATATAGTAATGTACATGCTGATCGGGAAGATTCGCCGCAACTACAGGGGAAGATTACGATGCACCTCAAGGAAAGATTACGATGCACCTCAAGGAAAGATTTGCCACACCAGGAAAGATCGGTTCTTCCAATCTGTTGTTTCTAATGCCTTGTTTCCAATCCGTTGCTCCAATACGGTCCTATGAAAATAAGAAGAAAAACAGAAGGAAGGGAATACATTATCAGGAATGCCGGAGGAAGTGTAATCATTGTCTATCTCCTCTCTCATTCGTACCATTGTGATTGCCAAGAATTTCTGATCCGTTGTTTCCAATCCGTTGTTCCGATCCGGTCCTATGAAATTAAGAAGAAAAACAGAAGGGAGGAAATACATTATCAGTAATGCCGGAGGAAGTATTATCATTGTCTATCTCTCTCATTTGTACCGTTGCTTGTTCTGATTCGTTTTACCGTTGTTGCCACCGTTACGTTGTTGCCGCTGATGATTCCTTTTGCCGGTTTGTTATTTGTTGTCGTTGTTCTTTCTGCTGCCGTTGATTTGCAGACTTGTAGTGATTCCTATGTCACGAAAAACAGGGACTTGTTCCTGTTGATATATAGGCAATTGATGCAGATTTTGTGCTTTCGAGACGTCTGTGTTTGGGTAGCTAATTCAAACACTACTATCTGTCCAGCAACTAATCTCTAATCGAATGCTTTCTACTTCTTTTGCAGTACAAGGCTGTTATATCAGACTGAAATATCTGAGAACGGATCGTTGTGCTCGTGACATCGTCGCATGTGGCATGTGACAAAGAGGGTCGGATCCCATGTTCTCGGACAGAGTGTTGCTTGAAAGAAACAACACTCTACTCAGATAAGTTGGAAAATGATGTTTGTCGATTTGAATATCGATTTGGATGGAAAGTGAAAAAATACAAATTTGCAAGCAGTGAAAGTGACACAAGTTCGTGAGCAACAAACTTCGAACGTAAGCTAAGTACAAAGTACTTATATCCAACTTCGAACATAAGAATGACATCGGTTTGATAGATGTTCTGCTAAGTATCAAACTTCGAACATAAGAATGACAACTGTTCGATAGATGATCTGCTAAGTATCAAACTTCGAACGTAAGAAGAATGACAACTGTTCGATACATGTTCTGCTAAGTATCAAACTTCGAACATAAGAATGACAAACTTTGAACGTAAGAATGACAACTGTTTGATAGATGTTATGCTAAGTATCAAACTTCAAACGTAAGAATGACATAGGTCCGTTAAGTATTATGTTCCTGGTTTGCAACGGCGTTGCAACAAATGCAGTTTTTGTATTTACCGTGAGATGTTTGATACGACACCAGTACCTTTCTACACAAAATGCACCAATTCATGGATCCAACTATTTTCCTTCTTTTGCAATGGCCTTGCAACAAATGCCCTTTTTAGTATTTAGCGTGAGATGTTTCATACGACTGTACATTTCTACACAAAATCATTTTCCTATTTTTGCAATGGCCTTGCAACAAATGCCCTTTTTAGTATTTAGCGTGAGATGTTTCATACGACTGTACCTTTCTACACAAAATCATTTTCCTATTTTTGCAACGGCGTTGCAACAAATGCCCTTTTTAGTATTTAGCGTGAGATGTTTCATACGGCTGTACCTTTCTACACAAAATCATTTTCCTATTTTTGCAACGGCGTTGCAACAAATGCCCTTTTTAGTATTTAGCGTGAGATGTTTCATACGACTGTACCTTTCTACACGAAATCATTTTCCTATTTTTGCAACGGCGTTGCAACAAATGCCCTTTTTAGTATTTAGCGTGAGATGTTTCATACGACTGTACCTTTCTACACGAAATCATTTTCCTATTTTTGCAACGGCGTTGCAACAAATGCCCTTTTTAGTATTTAGCGTGAGATGTTTCATACGACTGTACCTTTCTACACAAAATGCACCAATTCATCTATCGGACCACTGTCCTTTTTTTGCAACGGCATGGCAACAAATGCCCTTATTCGTATTCAGCGTGAGATGTTTCATACGACTGTACCTTTCTACACAAAATGCACCAATTCAGCGATCGGCCCATTTTATTTTTTGCAACGGTGTTGCAACAAATGCCCTTTTTCCTATTTAGCGCGAGATGTTTCATAGGACAGTACCTTTCTACACAAAATGCAACAATTCATCGATCGGGCCATTTTCCAAATTGGAAAATGTGCCCTTTTTTTCCCCCTTCTTCTCACCTTTTATCCCCCCGAAAAAACATGTTTTCCGTTTTTTTGGAACGGCGTTGCAAATTACAAAGTATGGTTTTTTTGGTCTTTAGGGGTTCACACCCAAAATCCCCTTGAGTTTATCGTTGCAGGTTTTCTTTGTCAAATTCATGTGACGAACAAAGGTCTATTGGAACCTTAAATCGGCTTTGAAGGATGAGTCATATGGAACGGATGAGTTTGTAAGGAACCTCAGTGTGGAGGTTACAACATGTTTCACTGCATTGATGACGAAGGTTTACCTTGTATCCAAAATTATTGAATCCGAACCTACGCCAGATTTCAGGAAGTCCACGTCTACTACTAAGTCTGCAGAAAAGAAGAAGGGGAAGGGAAAGAAGAAAAAATCCGATACCACCTTAAGTGACTTAGGCCCTATTCCCCATCAAATAGATGTGACGGTGGATTTATTTTTGTATGAACTTGACAACGGGGTGACTGGAGTGTTGGGATTGTTGAGCAGGAAGCAATTAAGCGAACGATTCAATGACTACGACATGGCGAACAAGTGGAATAAGTTCGAGTCACTGTTGCGGAATGTTAACGACAAATCAGGTGTGGATTCCCTCTATGGGCGCAACGTCGTGAACTACGTTACAATTAAGAAGTACATGATAATGTACTGTGAGATCTTGGTTTGGTACATGAAGAATGTAAACTATCCACCCGGGTCGGACTATACGTCTGAGGCTTTGTGTTTCCATACCAAAGGCAACAATTGTTCTCCCAGTAACTTGAAAGAATACGTCAAATCAATGAGGAACTTCTTGGACTACCTTATGGCACAGTCCTCTCTACGTGTTTCAATGAGTCATAGCTACAATCAGGTTGACTAAAACAAACATTTCAAGAAGCAGCGTATTGAATGCTTAAAATCCTTACCCACACAACGGATCGAGTTTTTAGCTCCAATAAATACCGATCGTATTGTGTCCAACAAAAAGATGATGAATATAACGGAACGAAGAACAGCTTTTCATGAGGTCCTTCGTAAATTTTGGGTTCTCTTTCAAGGGAAGGCGGAACGAATTTTTACAACCATAAACCTGGGTAAGAACCTCGACATCAAACTTTTGACACACGAAGATTTCTATCAATATTTCTTACCCGAATTAATTCAGAATTCCTTCGTCTTGGGCACCACGGTAGTTTCGGGGGAGAAGTGGGTTCCAGTAGGATTTCATCGACAAGTGGACACAAACATTCCGGAAACGGGTAAAGTGTTATTACCACTCCATTCTCCATTGGTATTCCACTATGTCCTCGACTACAAGGACACGGTTTCCAACTATTACAACATACATTTTGAAATCGATGACGGCCGTGTCACCCTGTCACCATGCAAACTTGGCACCGGAAATATAGATCTGGCACATTTCAAGGTGACGAAAGGAATCCTATATTTGGTGAAACAATGGTTGATTACAAAATTTGTCGGCCACGGGACCAATCTGGGGGTGAACGTGGTCCTTTCTTTGGAAACAGCATGTAATCTGTTCATTTGTCAAGTACTATGTGCATCAATGATTCGAGTCGACGGCGTTGACTCATCCTTTGATTGTTCAATTGACAATGTTTGTAAGAGAATTATACAAAAAGTCTTCAAATCCCCTAACAAAGGATGTTTTGGTTACGATCATGTGATGGAAACAATTGAAGGTTTGGTATTGACCAAGAGGAGTTTTCTAAAAGGAGCAATGGTCCCTGAATCGAGGGAGGGAAATGTTCCGTATTTTCAAAGGAATGATTGATTGCACATTTTCCCGACGGCCTGTGTTCTGACTAAGACCCAATTTGCCCATGTCAATTTTGAAGATAGACCGGAAGAACTTGTAACTGGCATTTTGGAACTGTCCGGTTTGGAAGACCAACATAAGAATCAAACTTGTGTTACAAGGTTCCTTCAATACGATGTTAACTCACAACAAGAGGTGCACCAACAAGTTTTTATGGAACACATTCCATACGTGCTCCATGAGATATTCGTAATTGATCCGGAAGTTCTCCTACATCATACTTGGGTGGAACAATTCATTCAGTACAGCTACCTTCCAGAAATGGGTACCATATTTACACTGTTGACAGAAAAACTAGCAATATATTTGTTGGAAAAGTCGGATGATCTATCGTCCGCAAACCTTGTAGTTCAATTTCTGGACGATAACATCGTCAACAATTATGGAAAGGGAACGGGAGAATTGAATCCTGCGTTCAAACACCTCCAGGGTCGTAACTTTGTTTTGTACAAACTGTCGGACTTTCTAACTTGGGATTGCTTCAAAACATCAAAGGTTGAAATGAATGAGTTCAACAAATCAAATAACACCTACTGGGTAGGATGGGTTACATTAACTTTCAATACTACAAATGATTCCAAGCGTGGATTCATCCCACCCTGGGATGATCAAGTTGACGGTGGCAATGTTGGCAAGACGAACAATCTCAACGAGGGGAGAAATAACATTAGTGGATCAACAGTTACCGACGAGTGTTCGAAAAATAAGACAAACCAATCTAAAGAATCAGGAATTGACACAAGTAAGGGTAATTCAAAGGATACTGGTTTGACTGACAAAACCAGTAAAACATGTGAAAAAGAGGGTTCAAATGTAAGGGAAGAAAAGGTTATAGATTTTGCGAAAAGTCCTCTTAACACCGTTGTAACCATGCCAAAATTTCCTGTGAAATTTAATGGACGTCAAACCACACAACCTCTCGACATAAGTGTGCTGTTGAAAGATCAGGATCCAGAGATAATGTATCCCCTTTACAAAGTAGACAAAAAAGTTCGTTACACTGAAAGAAGAAACGGCCCAGTTCTAATTGGAGAAGTTTATAGGTACCTTTTCAGCCCCTACGAGCAATATCAAAATCTTCCGGGTTACTTGCTTATTTTCAAAAAAGGTAAGGTGGGGGAGCATAAAAAATGGTGCCCATACTTTAAGGTTTCGGGTCTGAAAGAAACCAATCCTCGACGCATTAAAAAAGTATCGGATTTAGTAAAATGTTACAGCAAGAAAGTTGGGATTTGTGAGCCGACGGATGGAAATGTTGAGGTATCCGAGTCATCTTCTGACACCATCAAACCAGTGTCAGAGTATAGTTGTTCCACCAACTTGTCAACAATGGATGAATGAGGCCTACTATGCTCCACCAAATGCAAGTATCCGCTTGTCACTAATCCAGTTTCATTCATAGTGTATTCCATCAATAGTATGAGAAATATTGCTCCTGAAAGTGCAGCCTACTATGACACACATTCGCACTCAAAAACTAACTAGTATTACTAGGACTAGTAACTTTTACAAACTGACTAAAGTATCACTCATAGATTTCTGGTCCATACTGTTTCATAATTAGCAACAAAACCATGGTATGCATCTTGAGCAACATTGATCATGAAATTACATAGAATGCCACACTTTGGCACTTAAAAAGTGAGTAGCAATCACTACTTTCGTACATGATGCATCATCATGGTCAGGGACAAACATCGTTATAAAATTCATACTGACTAAAGTATCAGGAGGAGAAATGACAATATTGTTTCATACTCTCCCCAATCCCAACTATGAGCAATATTCATCCTGTAATTGCCTCTACTGACACACTTTTGCACAAACAAAATGACTAGCAGTCACTATTTTGGTACATGATGGATGGTCAGTGAGAAACATTATTATACAATACATACTGACTAGTAAACTATCAACCTGAGATATGTCTATACTATTGTTTCATAGTATACCCACCAATCCAAAGTAGTAGCAAAACTCATCCTTCAATTCCCTCGAATGACACACTTTACCAATACAAAAGTGACTAGCAATCACTATTTTGGTACATGATGGATGGCCAGTGAGAAACATTATTATACAATGCATACTAACAAGTAAACTATCAACCTGAGATATGTCTATACTATTGTTTCATAGTATACCCACCAATCCAAAGTAGTAGCAATACTCATCCTTCAATTGCCTGTAATGACACACTTTTCCAATAAAAAGTGACTAGCAATCAATAATTTGGTACATGCATGGCAAGGGACAAACATTAATATAAAATTCATAATTACTAAAGTATCAACCTGAGAAATGTCAGCATTGTTGCATAGTCTACCCAATACATAGTATGAGCAATATTCATCCTTCAATTGCCTCAAATGACACACTTTACCAATACAAAAGTGACTAGCAATCACTATTTCGGTACATACATGGCAAGGGACTAACATTATTATAAAATTCATAATTACTAAAGTATCAGCCTGAGAAATGTAAGCATTGTAACATAGTCTACTACCCAATACATAGTATGAGCAATATTCATCCTTCAATTGCCTCAAAAGACACACATTTCCAATAAAAAGTGACTAGCAATCACTATTTTGGTACATGCATGACAAGGGACAAACATTATAAATTCATAATTACTAAAGTATCAACCTGAGAAATGTCAGCATTATTGCATAGTCTACCCAATACATAGTATGAGCAATATTCATCCTTCAATTGCCTCGAATGACACACTTTACCAATACAAAAGTGACTAGCAATCACTATTTTGGTACATGATGGATGGTCAGTGAGAAACATTATTATACAATACATACTGACTAGTAAACTATCAACCTGAGATATGTCTATACTATTGTTTCATAGTATACCCACCAATCCAAAGTAGTAGCAATACTCATCCTTCAATTCCCTCGAATGACACACTTTACCAATACAAAAGTGACTAGCAATCACTATTTTGGTACATGATGGATGGTCAGTGAGAAACATTATTATACAATACATACTAACAAGTAAACTATCAACCTGAGATATGTCTATACTATTGTTTCATAGTATACCCACCAATCCAAAGTAGTAGCAATACTCATCCTTCAATTGCCTGTAATGACACACTTTTCCAATAAAAAATTACTAGCAATCAATAATTTGGTACATGCATGGCAAGGGACAAACATTAATATAAAATTCATAATTACTAAAGTATCAGCCTGAGAAATGTCAGCATTGATGCATAGTCTACCCAATACATAGTATGAGCAATATTCATCCTTCAATTGCCTCAAATGACACACTTTACCAATACAAAAGTGACTAGCAATCACTATTTTGGTACATCCAAGGCAAGGGACTAACATTATTATAAAATTCATAATTACTAAAGTATAAGCCTGAGAAATGTCAGCATTGTTGCATAGTCTACCCAATACATAGTATGAGCAATACTCATCCTTCAATTGCCTCGAAGGACACACTCTTGGACTCAAAAAGTGACTAGCAATCACTATTTTGGGGCATGCATGGCCAGGGACAACCATTATTATACAATTCATACTGACTAAAGTAATAGCTGGAGAATTGTCATCAATATTGTTTCATTGTCTCCCCAATCATTAGTATGAGCAATATTCATCCAAAAATTGCAGAAAATAAAACACTTTTGCACTCAAAAAATAACTGAGAAACTCTATTTTGGTTACTTCTTCATAAGAAAATTAAAAAAAATTAAAAAAATTGTTGAAACCACTACCCTTGGTAAACGTATCTACGGGGAAATCGAACCACTGGACACCTTCACCTCTATATCAATAACCAATTATATCCGATCGGGGAAAGTTACACTACTTAAAGCTAGTCTGTTTTTGAATCGTACAATTTGTGTGCATCGTCCCAATACAATAATTAAAAAATAATACCAAAAAAACTACGGAGAATACACCTTGTACACATACCTACGGGGGAATCAATCCAAAGGACACGTTCACATCTATATCAAGAACCAATCATATCCAAACGGGGAAAGTTACACTACTTAAAGCTAGTCTGTTTATGAATCAGACAATTTATGTGCAGCGTACCAATACAATATTAAAAAAAATAATACCAAAGAACTATGGTGAATAAACCTTGTACACGTCTCTACGGAGGAATCAATCCACCGGACACGTTCATATCTACGGTATATCAAGAACCAATCGCATTCGGACGAGGAAAGTTACACTACTTAAAGCTAGTCTGTTTTTGAATCAGACAATTTCGGTGCACCGTCGTGGCGGTGGTGCCGGTACGTAACAATAGTAAGAATTATGTGTGTTCGGGAAAAAGCAGCCACAACCAAAAACTGAAGTTACTACGCCTGGAGAAAACAACATACACCAACTTTATGATTCGGCGTTGGATTAGGAAAGTTAGGTGTATTGTGGTACAACTAGGTGCATGACTGCGTTACAACTGGGAAATAACAAGAAAATGAAAAACAAAACACCTAAACCGACACACAAAACAACAGTTGTGCCAACCCGGGGTACTGTCTTGTCCAAGGATTACAACAAACAGATGCATGAGCTGAACCATGATGACGTAAACAACAACGGAAACCCGTTTCTATATCATTTCGAAACAGGATTTGATGCGTTGTGTGCCAAAAACGGACACTTGGTTAACACAATCCTTAGTGGATGCCAGAAGATAGAAGAAGTGCGACAAAGACTCAACAGCAAAAAAGGACATTTTGAGGAGGACGAAGCTTTGAACATTTGGGAGGAATGCTTCAAGTACATAACCGAGGAAGTATTTCCCGACTACAAAGAAGGGAACACTGACAGGATGGACCATGTATGGGCAATGGGAGTCATTCTTGCATACATTTCATGTGGTTATCCTGCATTGAAAACATCAGAAGACATTAAGTGCTATGACAACGTGGGTATTGAACTGGAGGTAAAATCAATAGAATGAGAGAGAATGATACAAGATGGTTGTACTTTCCCTGCCAAAAAATGGAGTAATCTGACGCCGGAGGCGAGAGAACACATAAAAGAATGTATACATTACCACCCTGGGAACCGTCCTTGTATGACGTACATTTGGTTCAACAACTGGCGCAAAAAGACGAATGAGGCAATCATCAAAAATGACAGATTGGAATGGTATTGCAGATCAACAGACGATAACGAGTGGTACTCAACACAAGAAATATTTCCAACAATTAAGGAAGAGAAGATAAATAACAAAAACACGGAAAAAAAATGTACCAAACAGAGGTGGGATTCGTTCATGAACAAAGCAAGAAAACAGTCAAAAAAGAAAAAACGGAGAGTAAAAGAAGTGACAAACAGGGGGGAAAAGAGGGAACAAGACGAAAACGAGTGGAAAATTAAGAAATGGCTAAGTCTTTACGAAAAATGTTGGAATTCACCGGAAGATTTAGTGGAGTATAACAACTATCCTGTTCCTTGTGGGGCATGGGGGCGCGTGAAACACTAACTCTGCAACTCTGTAAGGATTCCATTACAAAAAAAAGAGCATGACAATCTCGACGGTATCACCGGTACAAGTTAAGTGCAAAAAATAGAACAGGAAATGAAGTAAAATATCACCTTAAGAAGTCGATACATTCAAAAAATGTACTCCTTAGAAAGCAACAAAACAACAAAAAAAAGCATTTCCTCCGTTGAACCTACAAATTGTGATCCAATCCATAATTGATTAAGGGGTGAGTGTCAACCACCCAAAAAAAGGAATTTCCTGCAACGCCGTTGCAGAAAATTGAAAAACAATAAATAAATAAATAAATACGGAATGATATGGTACCGTACAGTAGGTACGGTAGGGTAGGGAACATCAAAATGTTCGGGTCCACGCCAAAATTTTGAGGACTCCACATTCCAGAATATCACGGCACGCTCGAAAATAAGATAGGCAGGCAACAGTAAAACAACACTCACAGATAGTACAATTAGTTGAAATACAGCAATTCCTTGGAGACAGTAAATCAAGAGCTTACAGTGTGTACAGTATGAATGAAAAAAAATACCAAACGATTCCTACAAACAACATTATTATCATAAAAATAGCGCGCCAAATCAATCAAAGGAAAAAACGGTAAGTTGAGGTGCACGATTTAACAAAAAAATAATGGTAGAACTGAGTAGTAGTTGCAGTCCGGTGACAGGTAAAACCATTGTTACCAATAACACAAACAGCCCAAACAGCAGTGTATCGGGAAGTGACCGAACAAACACAAACGATAGCCAAACATATAAAACCACAGACAGTAGCAACAGAAATATTCTACAGACAACAAAAGACTCCGATAACATTAACTTGGCAAACAGCATTGTCAAACATGTCAAAGAAAAAGCATTCAGGAAATTTAAATTCCCGGCAGAGATTAGATTTGTGAAGGCAACGATATTCAAAATTGTAAAACTAACAAATAACAATGAAATACCAAATACGATCGATATAAAAGACCAAAAGTGGAGTGGAATTTATTGCCGAGCAGTGACTACGTGTAGGCACAATGCTCAAACTCTTGGCAGGAAAAACTACAAAGGTACGCAACCAACAAGAAAATGATTGCCGGCATGCAATCTTTCATAATCCATTCTAACATTTTGGTCATATTAACACTGACACGTAGACGATAAAAGGAACAACCAGATACCAGATAGTTTCCCAGGAACGGTTCTAATCACGGACACCCAAGACGTGAACTCAGAAAATAGGTACCAATTGCACGAAGACTATCAGCGGAAAAATTCACCAGAATTCAAATACTTCATGAAAAGAATTCTTGGAGCGGTGTCACCAAAACAGACAGACTTCAAAAGAAAATCAGTCAGAATGACAATCAGTAACATTTTCACCCCAAGCGATGAAGCTTTTGCATTGCTTTTCCTTTACAACGACTACGACTCGTGGATAAACACAACAAAGGGCACGAGGTTGAGAAAAAAATTCACTGACGGTAAGTCTGGAAATAAGGAGGGGTGGAGTAACGAGGGACAAGATCTTTACGAATACCTAGTAAGCAAATTAGAAGAACGAAGGGAGGAACAACAGTCAAAAGAATTAGAGACGGAAATACTTAAAATGTACCAAAAGCAAAATGGCAATCGTAAACAACAAGATAAAGAGGAGGACGAAGAGGGAAAAACACGGAAGCGAAAACATACCTTGGTTGAGATTCTAGGAAAAGATGATGAGGACTACAAATTTTTCATGGAATACAATAAAAACGAACAAGAGTAATTGATGATATCAACATCAATAGTAGAACGGCTAGTTCATTATTATTTTATGGTTTGCACAATATTGTTCCGGGTCTTCTGTTCGAATATAATACAATAAATGAGGTAATTTCAAAGGCTGATAAAATACTTTCGTATTTGTTACAAAATATGTTTGTTGTATTTCCGTATTTGATAAGCGTAGGGTGAATATTGTAAAATGTTGGAGAGTAATGCAAATGCAGATAAAATACTTTCTTATTAGTACAAAAATATGGTTGTTGGCTTTTGATATTCAAAAAACGTAGTGTGAGTAACGTGAAAGCGACGTAACAAAATACATTGCTGGTTATCAAGAAGCTCGTATATTTGTTCAGAAATTGGTATCAACGCTACGACAATATCAGTGTACATAGAGGATATTATTACAAAAGATGAGTTTTGTGTGGAAAATAACAAAAATTCAATGGCGAATAAATATTAACGGGGTAAGCATGAAACAAAATTGTAGAATAGAAAGATTCTGAAGCAAGCATGGTACGAGGGCTAAAAAAAAACAGTGGCGAAAATAGACCTACTTGAAATTGTTGCGTGCAAAAATAGGTAGAGAATTATTTATTGTGCGCGCAACAAAATGTTTCGGAATATTTTAAAACATTGCACGAATTTTACGAAAGCACGAGCATCGTTTATGTGACGTATCAAGTAGTAGTTTCAGTGATTTCAAGTAGTAATATTTTAATTTGTGATTGATTATCATGTATGCTGATTATTTGGATTGCACCTCCATCGATGCACTATTAGTGCACCTCTGTTGTTACTGTTAGCGATTCAGCGAGCTGGCTCAAGATAGCCATTCGCTCTATTTGTCCATCTGTATGTCCAATACATCTGTACGTCCGTACGGCTGCTACCGGCGCTTTTCTAGAATTGCATTGAACCATCAATAATTTGTATATGTGCCAATTTTCAAAGACCAAGTCAACATCTTTTGCAAATCCTGTGATGCCTGCCAATGGTAGAAGAATAGCCACCAAAGTCACGGCCACCTAGCCACCAAAACACACCAATACATTCCATGGGATACGATGGCAATTGATGGAATTGGCCCTTGGTAAATCAAGATCCCCAGCCAAGGAGCAATCAAATTCAATGGTTTCACCATCATGGTCATGTGTACCAACCTCCTGGAAATCATTTGGGTGCCACAAGTCAACCCAACCGGCCTCATGGCTGTCCATGCCCTTGACAATGGATGGCTCTCCAGATATCCAAAACCTGTAAATTGTATTATTGATAAAGGAACAAATTTTATGAGCAATAATTCAGGCTTCATCTTATTTGCTCGACTCTCTCGGAGCATACTGCTTCAATTGGTGGAAATTTAAGATCACCACCTTTCATAGAACAAACTACCACTCCCACCATAGCAATCGTTTTTTTAAGTGCGTGTGTTGCGATCTTGAGATCAGAGTCATCTGTTTAAGTCATGATGCACCCTTCCAGACTTGGAAGAAACTACGATGAAGAAGGACTAACAAATCCAATTCCAACAGAATACTCTTTGAGAAATGTAAAAGGAATGGTGCAGCAGTACCTAGTAGTCATATTGTTCAACGGATGAACATTGGGAACATCAAACCATATCACACAAATTAAAAATTCCGCTTACTAGTGCATCATGGTTGTGCACAAAAAAAATTCTGAGCAACCAATTGAAACTTTTACGAGAAGAAAAAGAGTGTGGTATTCGACCCCATATGATTGAATTCCCACGATTCAAGAAAAACGGAACTTCTCCAAATTCTAATGTCAGTCGAAATGACACTGCCAGCCGGCATTTCAATATTGAAGACCAGATGAAAAACATATCATTGTTTTAGCATGTGCAAGAACTTTTTAGATTCAACGACCGCTTTCAACGCTTAAGCTGATTTAGCAAGCTCAAGCTTCGTCCGATAACTGTCACGCGACCTTTTTTTTTTTTGTCGCAAGGTACTGTCCCAACCCCTTTTTGTGTGTAATTTTAACACGAGTCCCCCTTGCGATTCACTAGGCCAGTATCATGCCTCATTTTCTAACTCTCAATATGTGGTTCGCGTTTATTTTTTTCCCTGGGTCATGAATAATTATTATTAATTTTTAATAAAACCTACCCGTACGCTCGCGAATCACATCTACTAAAATTAAATATGCAAGGTCATGACTCACAACCAACCCCCCCTGTGATTTGGTTGCTTTGTATCATGCTCATTTTTCTAACTCTCAATCCCTGGTTTGCGATTATTTTTTTCCTTGGATCATGAATAATTATTTTTAATTTTTAATATCACCTACCTGTACGTTCGCGAATCACGCCTACAAAAATGAAATACACAAGGTCATGACTCACAACCAGTAAAATTTAACATTAGTGCTTGCAACACACTACCCTTAAAATGTATCTCCATTGCTCGCGACACACTACCCTTATAATTTAATATTTGTGCTCGCAACAAACAACCCTTAAAATTTAATATCATCGCTTGCGACTACCTACCACTACAGTTGAATTATTTGGGTCAAGAATTTGCCTAGTAGTATCATATGCAAAATATGTATGATAGGTATGAGTACTTCTTTCCGTACAATTGAATCATATTTGTCACACAATCTACTATTTGCAACCATGGTATGCAACGTATGTAGAATATGTACCTTTTACCCTAATCATTCTCCCCGAAGATTTACCCGTGTCATACTAGGTGTGAACCCACCCGCGTTGTCGTCAAATTAGTGAATGGACTGACACAATGAGCAGTAACAATTCTGAAAACAATGCCTAGACTTCCTCCATTTTGCCAAGCAATTGCATCAATACAGGATCAATATAGTTGTCATCCTCATTTTCCTCTTCAGCAAGACTACTGGCAACAGTGCCACCATCTTTTGATACAGTACCGGTAGGGTTTTTTTCTGACTTGAATCTTTCCAGCATCATTTTCTCTAAATTTTTACCCGTTTCGGGATCTTCTCTTAACGATTGTACCTTCTTGCACAGTCTAGCAAACACTTGCCTCGCTCCGCTGTTCTGTTCCGTTTGATCGTTCCGTTTCATCCCTTTGTCCTTCTTATGTCCTTTTGTTGGTTTGTTGTTCCTGAAGAATAAAAATAAGAGAAAGAAAGATCAGAAGCAAATAGAATCTCCAACAAATTGCTGTCATTGTCACTCACTAGTGTTTCTCATTGTTTTCTTTCATTGCCAATCCATTGTTTCCGTGCTTTTCATTTTTTTTAAATACCGTGCCAACCAAGAAGGATGTGTTGCTTTTTGTGTGGTTTTGATTTGGGGTATGTACAGTTTTCCGTGTGTGTACAGTTTTTTGTGTGTGAACTTTTCTGTTGTTCCATTCTGTCATTCTGTCCCATTGTTCCGTTCCATTGTTCCGTTCTGTTTCATTGGTTGTTCTGTTTTAAGTGCCCTCCTTTCCTTCGTTGGTTCGTTTGATTGTTGTTCTGTTTAAATAAAAATAAAAATGAAAAAAAGAAAGATCAGAAACAAATAGTATCTCCAACAAATTGCCGTCATTGTCACTCACTGCTGTTGTTCTGTTGTTCCATTCTGTCATTTCTTTTTTTAAATTCGTTGTTCCATTTTGAGTGTCGTTCTTTCCCTCGTTGGTTTGTTTGATTGTTGTTCCATTTCAATAAAAAGAAAAAGAAAAGAAAGAAAGATCAGAAACAAATAGAATCTCCAACAAATTGCTGTTATTGTCACTGACTAGTGTTTCTTCTTTGTTGTTGGGTTGTTCCGTTGTTCCGTTGTTCCGTTGTTTGTGACTGTCGGACAACATTCATTTTTCCTGCTTCAAAAAAAAACTGTGCCAACCAAGAAGCATGTGTTGCGTTTTGTGTGGTGGTTCCGTGTGTATACAGTTTTTCATGTGTGTGTGGTTATGTGTGTGTTGTGTGTGCTATGCACCCTGAGTTCTTCCATGTGCCTGGCTTGTGCACGGCCTTTATTTTCTATAAGTAAAGCATGTACGAGTGCACGCCACCCCTCCCGCGCATAATTTTTCAAAGAGGAAATTGTGATCACACAAAGGTTATGTATCTAAATCCCCAACCCATCTGTAGAATCTGGTAGCCAGTCAGTGGTTCGAAACTCCCTTGGGTCAGTATGGTACCTATCTACGTACACTTTTTGCACAGTACCCAACTATGTACCTTTCTGCATGCAATATTAGCTACAACTAGTAGTACTGGTAATATCTGCACCATTCTTTTGTCTGAGAATCATAAAAAAACAGCACCTCCATCTCAATTAAACAACTTATGAATTATTTTCATTTGACACTCATTAAAGTACGTTTTTGGTGATTGGATTATACAAAGTAAATGTTGTTCTTCCTATTATGGACTTGACCTCATACTTTGCCTGTCATTACCCAATAAGTCATTTTGTGCCCTGGATTTGCACCAATAATATTCTCTTGTGTGCCATTTGGAGAGACAAGCCACAACAGTTTCAGCAATCTGTGGGGTAATATTGTTATCAATATGCATCATAGGAGTCATGAAAAAATCATTCATGGCCTGGACCGGATACTTTGTAAGTCATTACCCAATAAGTCAGTTTGTGCCCTGGATTTGCAACAAAAATACCCTCTTGTGTGTCATTTGGAGACACAAACCACAACATTTTCAGCATTATGTGTGGCAATGTTGTTCCCAATATGCATCAGATGAGTCATGAGAAATATATTCATGCACGGCACCAAAAACTTTGAGAGTCATTACCCAATATTTTTCCTCCAAATCCAGGACCCAAATGCACTCAGTAGGTGGTTACACACCAAACATCACACATAACTCACTTCTGTTTCTTTCATGATTCAACTTATCCATTACAGGAACAATATTCATGAACTGATCACCTATAATATCTGATTTTCTAATTTCTAATTGCAAATGAGTGTGTATTTTTCCTCCAAATCCAGTACCCAAATGCACTTATTAGGTGGTGACACACTAACTAGTATTACAGATAACTCACTTCTGTTTCTTTCATGATTCATCTTATCCATAACAGGAAAAATATGCATGGACTAATCACCCAAAATATGTGATTTTCTAATTTTTAATTGCAAATGAGTGTGTATTTTTTCTCCAAATCTAGTACCCAAATGCACTGATTAGTTTGTGACACACAAACTATCACACATAACTCACTTCTGTTTCTTTCATGATTCATCTTATCCATAACAGGAACAATATGCATGGACTGATCACCCGAAATATGTGATTTTCTAATTTTTAATTGCAAATTAGTGTGTATTTTCCCTCCCATTCCAGTACCCAAATGCACTGAATAGTTTGTGACACACAAACTATCAAAGATAACTCACTTCTGTTTCTTTCATGATTCAACTTATCCATAACAGGAACAATATTCATGAACTGATCACCTATAATATCTGATTTTCTAAATTTCTAATTGCAAATTAATGTGTATTTTCCCTCCCATTCCAGTACCCAAATGCACTCATTAGTTTGGCTGTGACAAAAAAACTATCACAGATAACTCACTTCTGTTTCTTTCATGATTCATCTTATCCATAACAGGAACAATATTCATGGATTAATCACCCAAAATATCAGATTTTCTAATTTCTAATTGCAAATGAGTGTGTATTTTTCCTCCCATTCCAGTACCCAAATGCACTGATTAGTTTGTGACACACAAACTATCAAAGATAACTCACTTCTGTTTCTTTCATGATTCAACTTATCCATAACAGGAACAATATTCATGAACTGATCACCTATAATATCTGATTTTCTAATTTCTAATTGCAAATTAATGTGTATTTTCCCTCCCATTCCAGTACCCAAATGCACTCATTAGTTTGGCTGTGACAAAAAAACTATCACAGATAACTCACTTATGTTTCTTTCATGATTCATCTTATCCATAACAGGAACAATATGCATGGATTAATCACCCAAAATATCAGATTTTCTAATTTCTAATTGCAAATTAGTGTGTATTTTTCCTCCAAATCCAGTACCCAAATGCACTGATTAGTTTGTGACACACAAACTATCAAAGATAACTCACTTATGTTTCTTTCATGATTCATCTTATCCATAACAGGAACAATATTCATGGACTAATCACAAAAATTATCTGATTTTCTAATTTTTAATTGCAAATGAGTGTGTATTTTTTCTCCAAATCTAGTACCCAAATGCACTCATTAGTTTGTGACACACAAACTATCAAACATAACTCACTTCTGTTTCTTTCATGATTCAACTTATCCATTACAGGAACAATATTCATGAACTGATCACCTATAATATCTGATTTTCTAATTTCTAATTGCAAATGAGTGTGTATTTTTCCTCCCAATCCAGTACCCAAATGCACTTATTAGGTGGTGACACACTAACTAGTATTACAGATAACTCACTTCTGTTTCTTTCATGATTCATCTTATCCATAACAGGAACAATATGCATGGACTAATCACCCAGAATATGTGATTTTCTAATTTCTAATTGCAAATTAGTGTGTATTTTCCCTCCCATTCCAGTACCCAAATGCACTGATTAGTTTGTGACACACAAACTATCAAAGATAACTCACTTCTGTTTCTTTCATGATTCATCTCATCCATAACAGGAACAATATTCATTGTTCAATCACACAAAATATCTGATTTTCTAATTTCTAATTGCAAATGAGTGTGTATTTTTCCTCCAAATCAAGTGCCCAAATGCACTAATTAGGTGGTGATACACAAACTATGACAGATAACTCACTTCTGTTTCTTCCATGATTCATCTCATCCACAACAGGAACAATATTCATCGTTCAATCACACAAAATATCTGATTTTCTAATTTTTAATTGCAAATTAGTGTGCATTTTCCCTCCAAATCCAGTACCCCAATGCACGAATTAGGTGGTGACACACAAACTATGACAGATAACTCACTTCTGTTTCTTTCATGATTCATCCCATCCATAACAGGAACAATATTCATGGTTCAATCACACAAAATATCTGTTTTTCTTATTTTTAATTGCAAATTAGTGTGTATTTTTCCTCCAAATCCAGTACCTCAATGCACTAATTAGGTGGTGACACACAAACTATGACAGATAACTCACTTCTGTTTCTTTCATGATTCATCCCATCCATAACAGGAACAATATTCATGGTTCAATCACACAAAATATCTGATTTTCTAATTTTTAATTGCAAATTAGTGTGTATTTTTCCTCCAAATCCAGTACCCCAATGCACAAATTAGGTGGTGACACACAAACTATGACAGATAACTCACTTCTGTTTCTTTCATGATTCATCTCATCCATAACAGGAACAATATTCATGGTTCAATCACACAAAATATCTGATTTTCTAATTTTTAATTGCAAATTAGTGTGTATTTTTCCTCCAGATCCTATTATTTTCCTTCTGAATCCGGTCCGTTGAGGGTCTGATTCAAAGGCTTCTGAAGAACAGCAACGCTGCGTTAGTGTGTTAGTAGACGAACGATTGTACTCTACGCATGACAATTGTGGTTGGATACTTTCGGCAACGGATAATCGGACTACAGGCGAGACTATGGAAACGCCAGATCTCTTCTTGCTGTGACTTGTTCAGATTGCAGCGAGACAGACCTTAGTATGTAGATTACAAGTAGTTGGTAGCAACTAGTGTGAATTTTGGGATATAAATCAGTTGAATGTTAAAAGTATGAGATAAAGTGATATCTTGCCGAAATGCAAGATATCTCTTTTATTGAGATGAATACGTTGCAACTGCTGTTGCGTAGTGATGAGATTACTCGCTGATTATGTCCGTGCATGCATTGGTCGTTGACCGTATATATCTGTATGTATATATATGTATATTGTGTGAGAATCACACGCCAACGGTTTTCTTCTCTTGTTCCGTTAGGAAGACTTCATGATATGTTTATCACTAAGATCAGGAATTGCTCCCGTAGCTCGTGTGATATTTTATGAAATCAGAGTTTGCTCACCGAAGAACAATGGCAATACTATAAAACAGGGATTGCTCACCGTTGATGCGCGATGGGAATCGATACACCGTGGGAATCGATATGCCGTGGGAATCGATTACTTTGGTTGATACGGGACTCATTGATTCGTACGAATAGGATATCTACCGTCTGGTAGCTTTGGTACTTCTGGTCACGAAAGGAATTTAATAAATCCAGTACCTCAATGCACTAATTAGGTGGTGACACACAAACTATGACAGATAACTCACTTCTGTTTCTTTCATGATTCATCTCATCCATAACAGGAACAATATTCATGGTTCAATCACACAAAATATCTGATTTTCTATTTTTTAATTGCAAATTAGTGTGTACTGTCTATGTGGTACTTGTATTACTACTGGTAGTAGTACCTGTAGTAGTACTTGTACTGCTTGGCATGTACTTGATGGTCTGTCCTTTTTCCGTTTTAATGGTCTGTCCTTTTTCCGTTTTAATGGTCTGTCCTTTTTCCTTTTTTATGGTCTGTCCTTTTTCCTTTTTATGGTCTGTCCTTTTTCCTTTTTATGGTCTGTCCTTTTTCCGTTTTTATGGTCTGTCCTTTTTCCGTTTTTATGGTCTGTCCTTTTTCCGTTTTTATCGTCCCTCCTCTACCCCTTATCTCACTATCACCGGTACATGAAAGATCTCACTGTATCACAAGTTGAGAACATCAACTAAAAAAATCAGGGCACTATTCTTTATTGTTCTATATTCAAAACGTGCGCGACGCGCGATATTATTTACTTTACCTTCTTATTTCATTTAAGAAAATCAAAGTATTCTTCATTGTTCTATATTTACTGCATTAGATCTCACAGGTTAAGTATGGATTTTTCTTCCTTTCGAACACACACACACACACACACACACACACAATTCGAATTTTATGTAGATTCAGTACTAAGAAAAAAATTCGAACGGACAGTGAAAAGTAAATTTTCTCGTTCCAACACACACACACACACACACACACAGCGAAAAGTAATTTTCACACAGCGAAAAGTGATTTTACAGTGTGATTTTACAGTGTGGTGATTTTACAGTGTGGCGATTTTACAGTGTGATTTTACAGTGCAATTTTACAGTGTGATTTTCTTTTCTTTTCTTTTCGAGGCAAAAAATACTCTTTCCCTTCATAATCTTACCGAACTTATCTTGAGCAGAGTTGCTTTACCGTACTTGTACGATAAAGCACTCCATCCGAGAATGCAGGATCCCACTGAACTGATCAGCAATGATCACTAGTAGGCAGGGAATTCAGGCTCGAGATATTTTAATCCGAAAAAACTGCCTTTGCTGGAAAAAGAATTGGACGGCATTGGACGAGAGAGGAATTGCTGGATAGATATTGTTTGGACTGCAGCCTTACATATACGTCTTGAAATCAATGAATCTGCATCCATTGCGTATATATATCAACAGGATAAAGATCCAGTTTTTCGTGAGAAAGGAGTAAGAAGGCTGCAAATCTACGGCAGCAGCAGCCAGCAATAACGGCAATCGCCGGAACGACAGCGAAAGGTCGGCAACGGTGGATCGGATACGAAAAGGATAGGAAACGGTGAACAACGTGAGATACATACTAGACAATGATGCCTATATCCTACATTGCTGACAATGATGTATTCCTCACTTCTGTTTTCCTTATTATTTTCATAGGTGCGGATTGGAAACAACGAATCAGATCAGAAAGAACGGAGCTGGAAACAAAGGATCGGAAACATTGGATCAAGGTGCGGTGAATGGTGTGGCAAATCATCGTATTCTTCCCTGTAGGTGCGGCGAATTTTCCCTGTAGGTGTGGCAAATATTGGAACAACGAATCGGCAGCATCGAATCAATCGGACGCCAACAGTGTAGGTTGGTAGCACGTAGATTATATTATTCTGTTGTTATCATTTACTCTACATCAATAGTTACTCACCTCAATTTTTTTCAATTATTGTAGATTGTTCTAGATTGGCAACAGCAACAACGGCAACAAATTGATCAGTGGGATTCATCCGGCAACTAATCGACGAATCAGCGAGAGCAACAGCAGATCCAACAGCAATCGATCCGCAACAGCAACAAGAATTTCCATTCCAGACCACTCAATCTGAAACGCCGTTCCAGAAATTTGACCCTGAAACGCCAATACAGACGTTCTGCGGATTTTCAAGCGGCCAGAACCGGGAACAATCGAACCAACAGCAACAGCGGAAGCGATAGCAACAGCGGCAAGCGACAGCGATAGCAACAGCGGCAAGCAGGAACGATCGGAGCTCTGCCGCAAAAGTCAGAATTGCCGTTCCAGGCAGACAACTCAATCTGAAACGCTGTTCCTGAAACTTGACCCTGAAATGCCAATGCAGATGTTCTGCGGATTTACAAGCAGCCGGAACTGGGAACAATCGAACCAACAGCCACAGCGGCAGTCCTGCAACATTGTGCAATCATTTCGGAGTAGCTATCAATTGAAACGTAGGAGAAATATGTTACGATCGATATGGAAGAGCATTCAATTCTTCACTAATACTAAGTTATTATTGATATTGTACTAGGTAAACAATTAAGTATTGGATGTATCAGAGAGGACCTCACTATCGTCATCATCGTTTGTTGTGACATGTTCTTCTAATGGAAGAGGGGAGGGGGAGAAATGGTTTCGATGGGGGTGTTAAATGAACATGATGAAAATGAGCATGATGCTATCGGATCGAGCATGAAAAGGCATGATGGTATGAAAAAAGAAACGTCGTGACATAGAAACAAGGCAGAAACATAGTACTAGTACGAAGTAGCAAACAAACACTTCTGAAAATAATTTTATTTCATATCTTGGGTTAAGGTTAGGAAGTTGTTTGGCACCGAGATTTCAAATTTAAACATGATTCAAACACAAAAGCATGAAACGCCGTTCCGGTTACTGAATTCTGAAACGCCCTTCCATGATTGTTGACATGAATTGTACAAAAAATCGTTTCACCACTCGAACAGAAATTGATACTATCATACCTACATTACTACTAGTACTAGTACTATCATAATACACCCGGACACATATCTAAGAAAAAAGTATTTTTGGAAACAAAATAAAAGAAAGAATGGTGGTGAAATCATGTAGGAGGAAGTTAGTGCTGTAGAGTTCTACAAAAATTTGTTAAAACGAGCATGATGCTATCGGAGCGAGCATTAAAAGGCACGATGGTATGAAAGAAGATACGCCGTGACATACCGTAGAAAACAACGCGGAAACATAGCAAACTAACACTTCTGAAACTAATTTTATTTCATATCTTGGGTTAAGGTTAGAAAGTGTGGTAGTGAAAAATAGATTTTTTAAATCAATTTAGTCAAAATGGAGAGATCAATGGACATTTTGAGTCTTCGGGGAGAATTTTGGTCGCAACCTGAGGGGGGTCGAAAATCATTACCACAAAAAATGTGAATTTAAAAAAATACCCTTGCCCATAACAAACGCAGGGTCAATTTTCTGAAAATAGGGCTTGCGAGGGGTCGCGTGGGGTCGCGTGACAGTTATCGGACGTTATACTAATCTTAATTTTAGTTTAATTTCAAATCAAACCATACATACCTACACGTTGTAGTATTACTACCTTCATTTAGAGGCATAGTACGACACACCTACGGTAGCAATTTGAAGGCAGCATGGTGCGGTAAGATTACCGTGCGATAGTACTTGTACCGGTACGTGTTGCGTCATGTTCCGCACATTGGATCTGGCAACTCTCGATTTGCTGAAAAAGAGCGTGCCATAATCTAGCATCACGCATCACACGACAATGAGACGAGCATGAAGATGGTAGATAGTGTATTGATCTATGAATTACGTCGTAACATAGAACTTTAATCGAACTCACAATTACAGTACGCTTTGTTGAAGAGGAGCAAATGAAACATATTGAAAATCCAATGAAAACGCTACGATCTGAAAATAATTGTCTTACGGAACAAATCGAGTCGAAAATAATTGCCGAGGCACACAACCGTCATTATATTTTGTTCCGGCGAAAGATGCGACGAAAGCGGTCTTTGTTTCTCGGATTGGTCGTTGCAATAATCGTGGCCGAGGTTCCAACATCCAGCTCGTTCGTAGAACAGTTCCCAAATTGCAGACTAGCACGATTGAGGTTTCCAACAACTTCTGTCAATCGGTTCGATGATTATTGTAATAGATCGACTGTTTCGACAACGCAGTGCAAGGCTTCCAGAATAAATCCACAGCAAGACGAAGGAGAAGAAGGCGGATCAACATTTGAGTCGAGACGACAGTCGAGTGGAACGAATGGTGGCTTTGAAAACGGCAATGAAACCAATGCACCTGGACAAAACAATCGCAATTACCGCAACGACCAGGAACAAGATCTTACGAGTAGTTCCGGTAGATGGGTGCAAGGAGAAGATGTTATATCTACCCCAGACCCAATCGCTCCTCCTAGTCCCGATCGCGCAATCAGCATCGTATCGGAACTGAAGTCGAACGCCGCACTTTTCGCTGCGTTTGCGTACGGGTCGCTAAATTTGCCCGGGACGCTTACGGTATCGGAAAGCAAAGTAACATCGGTTACTACATCTCTATCTATATCCAGGCCCCTACCGGACTCGGATCTTATCAGGACATTTGTAGTCCTTGATGTATGCACGCTGTGTCTAATGATAACTTGTGTCGCTGCTTCTCAGCTTCTCATTTACCGCTTGACAGATGGTAGCTACGAAGATGTGGACGAATACAGCTCACGGGAAAACTGTTTCGACGACAACACCCCTAGTGCTAGGAAGAAGAAAAATTCCAGAGATTCGGCACTGGGTCGGTTGGTGACGACGTATCGAAACGAATTCACGGTGGCGCGGATCACGTTCGATCTCGGACTGGTAACCTTGTTGTCGGCGGTTGGAGTGAGATCGCTAGCAATATTCGACGAGGACATTGTCGTCCCCGTGGCAATTGTTCTGGGTATAACAGCCATCTCCTTGGCCGTGGCATATCTAACCACCTATGTGGAAGTGTTTCGGACCGCAGAGAACATACCGGAGCGTCCCCTATTTTCTATCGCATTTCCATTCTTATCGAAGGGCGACGAGAAAGAATCCGATGACGACGAAGTTGATCCCGATGACAACAGTTTGAGCCAGACCATTCCCCAGATATTTTTGCCGATTTCGTTGGCATCGGTGGGACTGGGGTTGTTTTTTGTTTTCATCAATGGGCCTGTCTCTTCGGAATCCAACTTGTCTCGTTTGGGTCCCTACGACGTCACCTCCGGTGCAACGAAGTTAAAGGTAGTCACAGAGAGGATCGATTCGGAGAAGGTAAAGCTCGAAGCAAAAGCAAAGAGCCAACGCATGGAAGAACAAGAACAGAAACGGAAAAAACGAGCCGAACGACGAGCTGCTGGTGCCAGCAGCACCAAACCACAGGCAAAGAAGGCATCGGAAAAAGCCGAAGCCGCAAACAAGGTCAAGGCCGAAGCCGAATCTGCCAAGAAGAAGGCTGCCGAGGAGGAGGCTAAAAAGAAAGCCGAGGTAGAGGTGAAGAGAAAAGCAGAAGAAGAGGCTAAAAAGAAGGCAGAAGTAGAGGCTAAAAAGAAGGCGGATATGGAGGCAAAGAAGAAGGCAGAAGAAGAGGCGAAACAGAAAGCGGAAGAAGAAGCGAAGAAGAAGGCAGAGAATGAGACGAAACAAAAAGCCGAGGAAGGAGATAGAACGAAGCCGGAGGAAGTGGCGAAGAAGAGGGTAGAGGACGAAGCCAAAACCAAGGCAGAAGAAGAAATGATCAAAAGACAGATAGAAGAAGAGGCAAAAAATAAGGCAATGGAAGAAGCAAATGCCGCTGCCGAAGTCAAATCTAAGGCGGAGGCTGCAGTCGAAGCCGCCAAGAAGAAAACAGAAGAAGGAACGGCGGCCTCATCGACAGCAACCACAACCTAGATTGAAATTGCAACGATTAGATAGATAGAAAAACATATGACGGCAAACAGAAAAAGGTAGACCAAAACCTCTATCAGGCGTGGCGGTGATAAAACCTGTGTTGGCATCGGCAGCCAGAAACCATTTTAGTAGATGCAAGCATATAAAGTGCTAGTACGTTACTGATATTTTATGCCACCCATGAATTCTCTAGCATCGGGAATGCTACCGTTAAAGTCGGCTCCGCTAAAATCGAAACCCGGATTTTCTTCTCCAAATCGCTGCAACATCAATTCCTTCTTGACTTGTTCTTTGGACAATGGATCCATAGTTGTAGTAACGGTGTTGATGTTTCCGTTGGTCTGGGTGTGGGTCGTGGTTGCATTGGGATTCCCTTTCAACGCGGCTTCCCACACCGTGCCACGATTCGCTTTGATTAGGGTAACGACAATAATCTTCCTCCGGGCCCCCCCGTTCTTGCTGCCGTTGGTCTTCTCGCCATCTGCCCCATCGTAGTCTTCCAATGTCCATGTCGATTCGTCGACGTCGACGGTCCCAAAGGTGGCCTCGTTCAGAAACCACTGGGTTTCGGTCTGTTTGTTGTTTCCCCCGCTAGTACTGTTACTCCGACCGACCAGACCGAGCTTGAAATGGTTTGCCGAGATGACGCAATTGATTTGGTTCCCCTTTGTGACGTACGGTGGAGGAAGGACGTAGATCGTCACCTCGTCGAGGCTTTGTTCGAATTCATAGATGGTCCGGCCGTTGTATTCGAAACGATACCGTCCCGAAGTTTCGTCGCGCAGGATGACACCACCAAGAGCTCTGGTTTTGGTCTCGCTAGTTTGTGTTTGGGCACTGTTGCTTTTGTGGGATGCGGCGGGAGTTGCGGTTGCAGTCGCGGTTTCAGTTTCAGTCGCGGTCTGGGAGAGAGAAGCAGCGCTAGCCGCTGTCTCTGTCACGCGTTTAGGGGTGGTTTCCTCCGCAGCACTAATACTCGTATCCTTCCCGTCGTCGTCGTCGTCGTCGTCATCGCTGCTATCTTCCGTCAAGTGGTCGAACTTGGAATAATCTGCTAGCTTGCTCATGATGAGTGTGAACAATATCGTGTTTGCCGTTGACGATTGTTGGTACCGTATATGCACCGTACCGGTAGACACCGGGCTAGGTAATCGGATGCTATGACTACGTATTGCACTTCCGGGGTACGGTTCAAGTAAGTCTTACTCGTACGGTACAAGTATCCATGCCGAACTGTAAGATTACTCACTACCAGTATTACGAGTTCGTAGTATCTTACCGCTACTCGTACCCATAGTATTCGTACCGGTAGGCAAAGTGATGGTTCATCGAAAAACGCAAAGCGCGGAGAAAATAATAGCGACGAGAAGAAGTGAAACCACTCTGTGGTGAATTTGACGCTCTACCGTACTTTTTATACCGGTAGAACAGTTCGCCACCAACCGTACCGCATGGAGGGCGTGCGGGAAAATTTAAAGTTTTTCAATAAGTTACTAAAACCGCGTTCCTGTTTCTTGACATCTTCTACCTACATACCGGTACGAGTACGGTACGTACCGCACGGTACGAGTACGATACTATTCGTGCTAGCGTTTACGAGCACGAAAAGTGTCGAAGTTCGTACGGTAAGATTACTACTTGTACTGTACGCACGCTATGCAGCCTTCGTACAAACGGTAGGAACGAAACGGTGCCGAAAGCCCGCTAGACGTTCGCTACGGTACCGTACGACTACGGATATGTACTACTATCATACCGTAAGATTACTTATTCGTAATCTTACCACCGGTACCGTACCGTACGGCACGGTAGCTCGAACTTTTCGCTGTCAAGAACGAGAAGGACTAATATTTTCTTCGTACAAGTATTACTCAATACTTAATGTCAAGTCCTTGTTGCTCTCTTCCATAGTACCGGTAGCACAATAGCAATTCACCGCGATCTAGAACAACGAATCTTTTGTTAGTACTCGTACTCTCGTCATGGGACAAAAGACACGCAACTCTTTCTTTCTGAAATGTCATTGTACCGTCCCGATACAGACAGCCATACATCGAGCGTAGAGAAAGCGGATCAGGAGAAACAACATCCAATACCAATACCAATACCAATACCGATACCAATACCAAAGCATCCAGTCCAGTCAAGTCCAGTCAAGCCCACTCCACTCCAGCCCAGTCCACTCCAGTCCATTAAACATACCGTGCGTGATTTGGGAGGCCGAGATTTAGAAAGGAACAACCACGTCTGTCAATCTGCAGCAGAATGGTGGAAAGGGAGGAAAAAACTAAGAGCAACGCGGACGAGAAGAAAGCCGACAGAGTCTCTATCACCGAGGGTCCCGGAATCGAAACAGAGAACAAGGATTCATCGGACGAGACCGCGTTGCAATCGCTTTCGCCGCCGATTGCTCGAGAGAAGAAGGACCGTAGCGCGAACGAAAGCGGCGATGTCAGCGAGCCGACGGTGGCACCTGGATCCTTGGCACCCTCAACGGGTGCTGCTGTGACCGATGCAAAACAACCACCAGAATATGACTGCAATAATTTCAACGACAACATCACAACGAACAGACACATTAGCGATGGCAATGGCAATGGCAACGGCAATGGCGACGGCAACAATGCCTCTGGAGAAGACATCGCTGTCCGTCCTGTTGCTTCTGCTGCTACTTCTTCGACGTCATTGGCGCCGTCTTCGGAGGTGAGGATGAACAATCGAAAAATCCGATTTGTAGTATAACATGATGATACGTGGGATGGGAATCTCGGTTGCTCATATGTTGGGCACCATTGTATTATTCTTTCTATATTATTATGTGATACCACACATCACGGATGATAATCACAGCACGGTGCGAAGCCCGCGAATTCTGTCTTCACCTCACACCATCGTCTCACCCCACTATCTCCCCACTCGACGTTGCTCTATTTTCGAAACGTACAATACGGTACCAATGGAAAAACAACAAATCATTGCACGCAAAATTGATACCGGACCGTGTTGATGCAACTCTAACAACAACGACAACAGCGAGACGAATTTACCAACGACAACAACAGCGATGGCAACAACAGTGCTCGTTTATGCACAAACACTTCGTCTCCGCATCCATCGTCCTTGCCACCACCTCCGCAGCATTGCACGCACGCCCCGACTTCTTTGCCAACCTTCAACGAACCTCGATCCTGCATGTGGACCTCGTCTCACGCTGCTAATGCACCATCGGAAGATCGGAGTGCCTCTCTCGTCAATGTCCTTCTCCAACCCCTCCCTCACACAAATTTTGACTCCGAAACTCAAATACAAGACAATTTCAACGACGGAGAATATCGTTCCCTCATACGCCTAAATCTTTGGTCGGTCATCGATGGACACGGCGGAGGATGCGTTGCGACCTATGCCTCGGAAGTATTGCTGCCACACGTTGCAGCCTCGATTTCGAGAGCGATGGGGTGTGCCATAGTCAGCCGCGGTGTTTGTCTAGTCAACGGACAACTCAGAGATGCCAACGCTCTGGACCTCGATGGACTCATCAAAACAACCGGGTCGGATCGAAGCCAATCCAACCCAAACTCGATACATTATCGATCCCCCTACGAGGCTACGGCAAACATGAGCAACACGGACTTCTCCGACAAGGAAGACGATGAAGAGGACGACGACAACGCCACAAAGCCAAAAGTAGTGGAGGTGAAACAGCGCAAGCGTCAGCGTGGGCCCGGCCCTGGCCCTGGCCCTGGGCCTCAACACCAAGACCCACACGAGGACGACCAGCACCAGCACCAGCACCAGCAACACAATAATAGCGATAGTCAATCCCATGGTTGCAGTGCGCCCTCCCCGGCCTCGACGACACCCTCTCAACGCGCATCTCCATCGCCTCTACCCCAACAACCCCAGCGACGAACACGATCAAGGCGACTCAGTACCGATCATACGAGAGCAGAAGCATCGTCATCGATCAATCGATCCGAATCTTCCGTCAAGACTTCTGTGAAAACGTCCGCATCGGTCGGTGTGGCAAGAGACGGTGCTCCTCCGGGGACGCATTCTCCCCAAGAACAGTCGGCCATCATCAATGCAATTACCCAGTCCTTTTTGTCTGTCGACGAGGGATGGATCAATTCCATTGATCCCGTTGCCACCCACCAAACCTCGTGCCAATCGAATGGACGATGGAACAGTGGGGCTTGCGCTCTTACTGTTATGAGTGTTCAGAGGTTGGAATGGACCAGTGTTTCGTCGTCCTCGTCGGAGAGGGGGAATAACGAGGACGAATACGACGGAGGCGGTGGTTTGGGGGCAGGAGATGGTGGGGACGGTGGCCACGACACGTCGCAAAACAAAGACGCAGCGAGACGTAGAAGAATTGATCACAACGAAAACCGGGCTTTGAAGATGGCGAGCTCACTCAGTACGATTTCATCGACCTCCTCCCTCACAACAACAGACGATAGGATACACAACAATGCCTCGGGTCTAGAATCGGAAATCACGGAAACCGAAGGAGAAGAAGACGATCACAGCGGTCGTGATAGCGGAGACAAACCAAAGAAGTCTCGGTGGCGCAATAACCCACACCATTCCGACAGAAACGACGTTACCAATGTTCCCAAAGAGTCGCTAATCAGCGCTCCCGGTGGGTGCTCATGCCATTGTTACCGTGCATACGATGCAATGTTGTACACCGCACACGTCGGAGACTGCCGGGCGGTCATGTTGGGATCGGCACCACCAAGAACTATCAATGTCCGTGGCTCGGCGTCGTCGGCCAAGTCGAGTGCCGCTACGAGTGCAAGTCCGATTGGTACCGGTGGTCAAGGTAATCAAACCGACGATGAATCTAGCCACCACAGCTCAGATGAGGTGCGTTACCTACTATTATACCATGCATCCGTTGCATTGTTCTCTCATACGGGAACTTTGGACTTCTGCAATCAAAGAACAGAAAAAAGAACCCATTTTGAACAGCAAATTGCTCAACCACCCCAAACCCCTCCAAACCCTCTCTCTCTCTCTCTCTCTTTGCTCTTTCGTCTGCCTCTATTCGATTTCCCACACGCAGACCGAATGTTTGAGTAGTTCTGACCACGATGCGGATAGTAGTGACGACGAAGACATCATGATGGAACTAGAAGATCGTCGCCAACGTCGTCAAAACAATCCTCATCTCGACGGCGCGACAGCTGTTACGAAGTCGACTGTTGCTGCCGGCAATACTGGCACTGCATCTGCTCCTTACATGACACTGATGCGTGGTAGGCAGCCCGCTCGACCTCGACGGTCACGTCGCAGGCGGTACGAGGATCTAGGGATGGCAGCTCCGTATATTGCTCTTCCACCGCTAGAAAGCTTCCGTTCGATCGAAATCGAAATCGATCCTGATTACGACAAAAATCGGAGAAGACGTCACCGCCACCGGAATCACAATAATAACAGCAAAAGCAAAAACAGCAGCAACAACAAGGACGATGATATCAATAGCGGAAAAGCTGTGGCGGGAAGTGGGAACAACGGAGATCAATCCGAGGCTTCTTCGTCGTCATCCTCGTTGCCTTCGGAAGACAGCCGAGAATTTCCACCCGCTATTATTTTGCCACCAAATGTCCGTCCTATCGATCTCACAACAGATCATTCTGCGTACAATCCGTGAGTTTACCCAAGTTCCTGTCGTTCTTCGTTTTGAACGAGCTTCCTCGTCACTGTTCGCTCCTTCACCTGCGAATTCTATCTCTCATCTTTTTATTTGTCTTCGTGCCCTTTATTTATCTTCATTTATCCAACTTTTGCGATTCTTCACCAAAGTGCCGAAGTAACGGCGGTCCTTCGTCGATGTAACAATGCTCCTCGTGCTATCTCGGCAGGCTTGGGTGGCGGTATCAAACGAGTGGCAGGAAGTTTAGCGGTAACAAGGGCTCTGGGAGACGCCTATCTCAAAACTCCACGCTTGTCTTTTTTCCCGTACAAAACTCACACCCCCTACATTACTGCTCGGCCGGAAGTCAATTGCCGACCGCTAGTCAAGGGGGGTGACAAGGTATTGATGCTTGCTACTGATGGAGTGTGGGAAAGGGCCGGTGGCGAAGACGTTCTAAGATGGGTAAGAACGTTCTACTCAGAAAGGCTGGCCGAAGCCGAGAGACGAAAAAATATTGGACGATTGAACAAAATAGAGAATCAGCATCTCCATCGCCACAGCAGTTCCGATGAAGGAGATGTGAGCGTAGATAACGCATCTAACGCTACTGCTACCAACACCTCTATGAGTGATGGGGACAGCGTAGATTCACAACACGGGAACAGGAAAACCGAAATGCTGCAAATCGATACAGCCGGTGCGGCTGCTGCGTCCGTAAGTGCCGAAGCGAGTGGAACCAATAAACGAGCATTGTCACCTCCTGCCGCGGCAAACGCTACGAAACGAAGAAAGCTGACACGACGCGCCACACCATTTGGTTCAAGACGAAATTCCACCGTGGCAGATGTAATTGTCCGTCGGGTCCTCAACAAAGTACGACGAGCTAGGAATATTTCTAGCCTCCATGCTTTGATGTCGTTGCCGCCGGGTCGGGCCCGTCGTTCAAAGCACGATGATATTACTGTGTGCGTAGTAGACCTATCAGCATTTATCTCGTAGACGAAATCGGAAGGGAAAACGGAGAGCTACGAAGATGCACTTTCGAACACAACCATGGAGGCATTCTTCTTTTTGTATGTGGTACGTTTGATGATTTCTCACACTTTGCCTACGAGTTCATATAATGATTGGTTCCTGCTTATTTTCAATCAAGTAACGCACCGCTATGCTGAACTAGCATCAAAAGTTTCGCAATTCTAGAGTGTACAATCTGAAATGTAGCATAGTATTGATTGTGATGTACAATAAGAAACACTGTTTTATTGTCAAAATGCCTAAGATTAGTCGTTGCAGTACCGTACGGTAGTTGTATGTTGAATACTAGTGCAAGACTTATTGTTCGGAAGTGGCAAGAGAGGAGGCAATCTAGCTTCCATCAGGGCCATCCGACGGTTTTCATTCATAGCACGTACCGGTTGAGTCTTTTCAAAATCGAAGCGTTAAAGACGTTAATAGACGTTAATCGAAGCGTTAAGAACGTTAAAAGACATTACTCCCTCCGTCCCAAAATATTTAGACATTGTGGCCACTTTTGGGCGTCCCTAAATATTTAGACGTTATGAATTGATGTGTGTAGGAACATGTAGAACAAGTACTAAATTAATCAATTACGGAGCATTCTAAACTTCTCTCATGTTCAGGGCTGCCAATGTCTGCTGAGCAAAGGTCACAGTGTCAGCATCACAAGTAATAGACACTGGGAGTCTGTCTTCTTTCAAGAGTTTTTCCTTGCCCATATGACGGAGTTTGTAGCTGTTGTTACCTTGGACTTTAATAGACTCTTCCAATGCACACTGAAGAGATAAAAAGACGCTGTTCAGAGCAATACTGCTGGTCTCAACCAATGCTTCCTCCACATGTGCAATCAGCTGGTCGATGTTCTTGGCCCTCTTCTTGTATCGCAGAGCCTGGATGGAAGCAAAGAAGCCCAAATCTAAGACATTGAAATCAGGACTATTTGGTGGTTGTGTTGTCACAGTGATATTCCAACCAGCTTCACGAGCCGCCTCTCTCACTGCTGCCCTAGATCGCAAATGATGGGGTTTTGCATTGTTCTCCTGTATAAAAATAGGCCTGCTCTTCCAACGTACTGGAAACTTCTCTTGAATTGCAGGGAGCACTTTCTCCAACATCATCTTCTGGTATTCAGCAGCATTGACAGAAGGGATGTTCTTTGTCACCATTGTTCCTCTTGGACGGTTCACTGAATTGCACTGAGCAGGTTCCTTCACAACAAAAGGCCAGATGCCTATCTTGCCATCAAACCCAGCGTTCCGGTCAGCATCATGCCTTGGACAAGCCACGGCACACAGAAACACAACTTTTTCAATGAACCGTTTTGACTTACAAGTAGAGTGTGGTTCAGGTTCACCAGAGCACAAGTAGGTTTTTTGGTTTGTTGTCTTCAAGTAGAACCACTTCTCATCAATGTGAATCGTGTCATACATATCTTCAAACTTGCCATCAGGTTTGATTAGAGACAAAGCAAACTCAACTCTTGCTTTTTTGTTTTTCTCTGTGAGGAAGGGTTTCACAGCCCCACTGTGTCTGAGTATCTGTCCCTTCTTAACATAGTTACCCAAGGTGGTTCTGGAAATTCCACTTGCAGCAGAAAGAGTACGCAAGTCAGACCTATCTTTGTAAGAGACTTTCTTGACAGCCTCTTCCACAGCAGCAAAGGTGCTCTTTCTTCCACAGTTTTTCCTATTGGTAGACACATCCCCAGCAGGGCAGGTTTCAGGATCCACTGTTTCCAGGTACATCTTCCAAACCCTAGAGCAAGTTCTTGCAGTCACGCCAAACAATGCAGCGGATTCTTTGAAAGCCCCCTTTGGAAGCTTTGCACTAGTGGTGCTTTGCTTTGGTAGAAGGAAGTGGACAACAGCTTGACGCTTGTTCAGAGTCAGGTTTCGATTGCGACGGGGAGGTACTTCATCAGTAGGAAGTACTTCAAGGCTTGGTGGTGCTAGGCTTGTCATGATGCTGGTGTGTTGTTGTTGTTGTGAGCTGTTTGTTGTTTGTTGTTTGTTGTTTGTGTTGTTGTTACGTGCCTGTAAGATTGTGAGAAAAAGGAATAGACTAGGTTGATTGTTGAATGCTGTTGGTGCTTCCTTTCTGCTTCCATTGCAGATTGATTCGCAACCACGCCTGTGTGCTTGCCCGTGTGCTTCTTCCCGCTGCTTTGGGTTGATCTGAGCCGTCTTTTGCAACACTCCCCCTTGTACAATCTGTAGAAGAGTACATTCGCGACGGTGCCTGTGGGCTTGTGTGTAGCGTCTAGTGTTGAGTGTTGTAAAAGATGGTGCAGATTGATCCACAATCCGCGCCGGCTTCCTTCTTGTTGCTTGTCTTGTTGCTTGTGGGCTTGATTTCGAAACTCACCCCTGTAGAAGTGTACTAGTCCTTCTTTGTTTCGAAGGGACAGAGGTGCTGACTGAGGTGCTCAATCTGATCCGTACTCAAGTGGATCTATACTCAACAAGGGCTTTGTCGGAAGTGCAACTGGACTTGATGACGAGCAGTAGAGGTGCTTGACATTTGCTGGCCCGCCGATCTGTAGTACCCCCCCCCTGTAGAAGCCTACTGATCCTTCTTTGTTTTGCGTTCAACCAACAGAGGTGCTTGGCGCTCAATATTCCTCCCCCTGTAGAATCCGCGGATCAATCCAAATGGACTTGATTTGATGACGCCGACTAACAGAGGTGCTGCAAAAGATGGCGCGGAACCGCGCCGTCTTGTGCCCCCCCCCCCCCCCCCTGCCTGTAGAAGTGTACTGGTCCTTCTTTGTTTCGCGTTTGAACTGACAGAGGTGTTGACTGACGTACTCATCAATGTGATCCGATCCAATGGAGGTGCAACAAGAGAAGTAGAGGAATACTTAGATGACGCACTTGATGACGACAACGCCAACCAGCCAACAGAGGTGCTTGGCGCTCAGCAGGCGCTCATTCTCATCGATCTGTGTCCCCCGTAGAAGTGTACTGATCCTTCTTTGTTTTGCGTTCAAACTGACAGAGGTGCTCAATCTGATCCGCTACATACTTAGTCAGCCGATGGAGGTGCAACAACAAGAGGAGTGGAATAGAGAATGAATGCAAACACATGAAAGTTACCGTGTGAAAAACGCAAGTGAAAATCACCGTGTAAAAACACACACACACAAATTCGCGATGAAAAATTCGCGCGATCTAAAATCCCCTCTCAGTCAGTTTTTTGCATCAGTTGAATTTTTTCAACTGAAACCCATGAAAATGGCATGCTTCTGGTGCATAAAATGGCTCTCTTTGGAACACCTATGAAAGTACAAGAACATTCTTTATGTTTGTAACCACTATGCCCTTGCAAACATTCAGTGCCTTAGCTTGTATGTGGAAGCATCCGGACGTTAAACTGGCCAGCAGAACCCTCTTAACCGGAGGAATCACTTTTGCAAGGCGTGACAGCCCTTCTTTAACTCCCTATGAAAGGTACACCAATACCACTGAAATGTCTAACGTTTAACCCATCATGAGGAGTTGATTAAGGAGAGTTCAACCCAAAAAGCCCGGTTGGCATCCATTGAGTATTGACCTTATTTCAAGTATTAACGTCCATACTGTCTAAATATTTTGGGACAGAGGGAGTAATTATTTTAATTATGCGTCTCTAAAAAAATTTTAGATGCATAATTATGCATCTTACTTAAGATGCATGATTACACATCATGTGTCTTAAGTAAGACGCATAAATATGCATCTTCCGTATGTTTTTAGACACAAGAAAGACGCATAAGGCATAGTTATGCATCTAAAAACGATTTTGAAAAGACTCTTGAAATCGTACATCCGTAGCTACGAAAATTGGGCTATAATGAAAACCGTCGGATGGCCCAGGGAAAAAAAAACAAAGATTTTATGAATTGAACATGTCATAGTACCGTACGGTACAGAAAATGCATGGCCTACTCAGTTCTGGACTTTTCCTGGGCCCTCCGGAACCCACTCGCGCGGCACGCGCCTATTTTAATTTTTTAGCGCAATGCCGTTGATCCCCCAAATGCCCCTGCAACGTGGGTATTGGTTCCCCAAAAAACCATCATTGGTACCCATGAATGTCCTGGGTACTATTGGTTCCGGAAGAAAAACCCATGAAATAACCCACGAAAACACAGGAAAGATACAAGTACCCAGGAAAACCCCTGAAAATAACCCACAAGATGACTTAAATTTTACCAAATAACAATCAAACAATGTTTCCACATACTAGCAAGTGCACTAGAAAATACGAGCAAGCAAAAACAAGACGAAGCGATGAAAACAACAACGGTAACAAACGGATGTTTGTTGCGTACGGCCCCCTCAGCGGATTTGCCTTGTTATTTTCAGGGGTTTTCCTGGGTATTGGTTCCGGAAGAAATACCCATGTTTGGTAATCCTGGGTTTTCCTGGGTTTACCTGGCGGGTATTGGTTCCAGAAGAAATGCCCACGACTTTCGGGATGCAAGTTGGTTCATGGGCAATTAGGAAGCGCAAAAAATTAGAAAAAAATGCGTGTGTCACGGGAGTGGGTTCCGGAGGGCCCTGCTTCTTATATTGCCATTATCCTCTCTGTGTGTCTGATAATCATCAACACCAACAAGAAGAGCGTCACACAAACGAGATCCGGGGTTGTTGGGGAATCACTGTTATTTTCCTTCTGAAAGTGGGCGTCGAGCTGACTTTGTCCAAAGGCAAAGAAGACTGACAAATATGTATGATAGCTGCAGATCAGTTGAGGTGCCGATCTGTTGTTCTAATATTTCTTTGATTCCACTACGATTGTGTATTCTGGTTTACAACACACAATTAGGGCTATTCTGACTACCGGTGGGCCCAGTCAGTTAGTCCTTAGGCTTGTAGTTCTACAGGAGGTTGCAGGGCAACAGTGTAAGGTTTAAGGTTGAATAATCAAATAATCTAAAAGTATAAGCACATAGACTTGGTGGAGAGCCAGCTATCACTTTAAAGATCGCGTGCCGCTAATACAACGCGATATACCGTGCTGCCGCTAATACAGCATGTTACAAATATTGTACGGTAATATACCGTGTTGCCGCTAATAAGACACAATATATCGTGTAATTACAGCAGATACACAAGTTTGTGAGCAGCGCTTTGAACCTCTGCTGTTCTTTCTTGAAAACAGCACACTTAACAAGAAGTAGCATATGCTAACCTCTGGTGTGTGTTCTTTCTTTGATCAGTACTAAGTATCAAAACTTCGATCGTATGAGTGACGATCGATTCTCCATAATTTGTTAAGTATCAAATCTCAATCGTAAGAATGAGTTGTTCTGTTCACAAGAATGAGCCACTCCGATCGTAAAGATGAGCCTTGCATCATACGTACGGATAATACCTAACCTGCTGAGGTCTCATTATTTTTGATTTGTATCTCCACTATACCAAACACGAAAATAATTTAATAATCACGTGCATATGTGGGCCGAACTCCACCGGTCCCCCTTTGTAATTTCATCCAATTTTTTGAAATTAATGTCAAACTCATAATATTTTTACGCACAGTATATCTTCCTACCCCACTGGCAACTGTTTCCAATCTGGTGGCCTGGAACTCAATTTGATACCTGAAACAAGTAGTGCATGGTCACAATTTCTCAATCTGAATTGGTTCCTCATTTCTATTATTACTGGCTGCTACTAACAATGGGGACGACACCAAAATATCAGGTTTATTGTAAACAGTTCTACTTGTACTTGCCTCTTAATACTACCGGTTACGGAAAGAAGAAGGTCATCAAGAAGAAGAAACCCCCTTTTTTACAGCAAGACAAAAAAAGAATATAGGAGTAATTGTTTTGCCTACTCTTCTGAGCCATATTTCACAAAACAAATCATGCTATTCTTATTACTACCAATCTTCGGGGGTAGATGATTTCACATCTTCTGTATTCATCAGAAAATTGAATAAGCCAGCAGAGGATGCTAGTGAAAAATTAGGTATAACGAACACCCCTAACGATCCACTGAGTAGTGGTCTAGTACCAGAGGTGCTCGACAATCAAGTTATGTATGACCATTCTGTCGAACAGATGGAGTATGCCTTGATTGGTCAGGAATTAAACAATGATGACAATGACTCTGTTTCTGAGGATAATTGTTTTCTCCTAATGATGATGACAAAGAAGGAATTGACAGCAAAGTCCCCTTCCCTCGTTGAGTGCCAATATAGGAGAAGGCAACAACATGGCTGTTGATGATTCCCATATCCTTCGTCTTAACTGACTTTGTCTTGGCACCTTTGATAGAAAAGCAAACCTTGCTTGTCATTTGAAGGCGCTGTTGGGAATTCAACAGAATGAACATACCACCAAAGAAGGCTTGAATAGACTTTGATGTACTTCAATATGGTTTTGTAGTTAACCCTATTGGTTGACCAAACAGCGTGCGATTTGCCTTCAGATGATTTGTCTTCTCCTTTGACATGGGTGTACTCTGTTATACCTGTACTATCATTGGTGTGGATAACAGAGTTCAACGCTCTCTGAAAGGCATGCCATTTATCTTTCATTTTGTAGTCCTTGAAACAAGTTGTCAGTTTGTTTGCATCCAAGATGCCAACCTTTCTATAAACTGTGCACCAGAGTCACGCAGGAAAAGATTTACCATCACGTCAACGGCCTTTGGTATAGGACCCAATACCAATGATACATTCATCTGGCTGAAGTCAGGATAGGTACCTGAAGAAAGAGTTTGGTGATGATGTCAACCTTATTCATTAACTGGCAGAAGACTAATTTGATGTCCCAACTTACGGCAGTGATAAATTTGTCAGTCAAAATATCAGAGGACTGGTGGTTTGGCCACAGATGTGAGTGTCAATGGTGTTTGAGGCACGGCATGTAGTACATCTAGAGTTCCAAGAGCAGCATCATGTGAGACTGCAGGTACATTGGCTATTCAAATCACATCGTTGGGTACAGATGCAGGTGGATCTGGATCTGGATCTGGATCTGCATCTGCATCTGCTGGTGGAATGGTATTGTTTTATCCACCCACTTGACAAAGTGGTAGAACTTTTCAAGACAAACTTGCTTCCCGTCTTTCTTTTCGTTGTTTCAAATTTTTCTATTCACAATTTAGAGAACACCAAAAAATAAGTTGTGTCAAAGCAATCTAAGTTGCTAAAATTTGGTAACAGTAGCTTGGCACATAACAAATCAGATAACACAACAAAACAGACATAGGAAGACATCCCAAACAGATGAAATGAAAAAGATATTGGAGCCAACTTTAAACCACAAAACCTGAAACGACAACTGAACATCATGGAACAATGTCGAAAGATTTTGATATTTTCCATCCACTTTAATGGGCAGTAAAATATATAACCTGCAACGCCATTCCAAAACAAAAGTTTGAAACTGACAAAAACAAAGCATAACGTAATGAAACACCGATGCACAATTTTGAGATTTGATGCACAATTTTAAGATTTGATGCACAATTTTAAGATTTTTCATCGGCAAATTTGAACAAGTTTTGAACAGAAAGCCTGCAATGCCGTTCCAGCACTATACTTCTGCAACGCCGTTCCATTATTGTTGTCATGAAATTTACAGAAATGGATTCACCCCTCCAAAATTAGTTCTTACTGTCATACATTACTACTTTCATCATACATCCGGACTCGCAAGATATTACTATGGTTGGGCTAAGACTATAACGGTAGAACATACCATTGATGGGGTAGGGTACACAATAAAATTGTGCTCCGCGCCAGGATTTTCTGGAAACCACATTCCAAATTGTCAGGGCACGCGCGGACAAAGGATAGGTAGGCATCAGTACAACTCCCCTCACAAGTGCAACAATACAAAAAATAGTACTCATACAGCGCTCCTCAGGACGCAGTAAATGAAGCACTTACAACAACAAATAGTTTTAGCACGGTATGACAGTGTGAGTGACAACTAAAATCTGCATACTCCAAAACAATTCAACTCCCATAAAACCAGTGCACCAAAACACTGAAAAGCAAACTTGGTAAGTTTCTATTTGCAATTTAACAAAGAAATAATGGTGCAGCAAATTTGTAGACCGTTTCAGGCTACAACAATTGATACATGTACAAGAACAAATAGCCCAGCAAGCAGTGTATCAGGAAGTGAGCCAACAAATATGAATGATAACCAAGCAGATATAACCAATAGCAGTATCAACAGCAATGCAATAGAGGCAACAAAAGGTTACACTGACAAAAACATTAAAGATTACATTACCGCGTATGTCAAGGAAAAAATGTTCAGGATGATCA
This sequence comes from Pseudo-nitzschia multiseries, assembly GCA_037355745.1. NCBI lineage: Eukaryota > Bacillariophyta > Bacillariophyceae > Bacillariales > Bacillariaceae > Pseudo-nitzschia > Pseudo-nitzschia multiseries. Next base: position 9,875,366 of record CM074781.1, read on the forward strand.
AATTACCAATAATTACCAAACAAGGTTCAATATACATAAAGATAATGATTACCAAGATTGTAAAATTGAATGATGAAAACAAAATACTAATGACAATGAATGCCCATGCACCAAAGTGGACTGGAATTTTCTGCAGAGCAATCACTACATGTAGGCACAACGCTCAGACTCTAGCCAGGAAAACTATAAAGGTAAGAACCAACAACATCATAGTTGCCAGTAGACAGATTTTTGTCATTTCTAACCATATCATATCATTAACACTGGCGCCTAGATGATAAAAGGAACAAACAGATACCAGATAGTTTCCCAGGAACAATTCTATTCATGGAAAACAAAAACATGAACTCTGAAAATAAGTACAAATTACACAAAGACTATTGACAAAAAAAATCACTGGAATTCCAATACTTCTTCAAAAGAATTCTTGGAGCAGTGACACCAAAACAGACAGACTTCAAAAGAAAATCATTACAAACAACAATCAGTAACATTTTCATCTCAAGTGATGAGGCGTTTGCGCTGCTTTTCCTTTATAATGACTACAAATTGTGGCTAAACACAACAAAGGGCATGAGGAAGAGAAATAAACTCACTGGCAGTAAGTTGGGAATTAAGGAGGGATGGAGTGAGGAGGGACAAGAGCTTTACACATATGTCAAAAGTGAAATAGAAAAACGAAGGGAGGAACAACAGAAAATGGTGGTAAGAACAATATTACCACAGTTAGTTCATTATTATTTTATATTGGTTGGCACAATGTTTTTGTATAGAATTAAATTGAAATTGTATGAATAAGATTATTGCAAAAGCTGATAATATACTTTCATGTTTGTACAAAAATATGTTTGTTGGCTTTTGGTATTCAATATTTGTAATGTGAATATTATGAAATGGGCGTAACATAATAGATTGCCGGTTATCAAGAAGCTCATACATTTGTGAAGAAATCTGTAATAACGCTACAACAATATCATTGCGCATAGAGGATAATATTACAAAAGATGAGTGTCACGAGGAAAAAACAAAAATTGAGTGGAGAATAAATTATTATTGGGGTAAGCATGAAATGAAGTTGTGTCAGTAAAAAATTGTGAAGCAACCATAATACTAGTAAGGCTGAAACGATGAGTGCAAAAATAGTCCTCTTTTGAAATTGTTAAGCCCAAAAATACATAGAGAAGTATTTTTCATGAGTGCAACAAACATTTCGGAATGAGCATCATTTAAGTGATGAGTGTTTGCTGGGACACACTCTTTCTCGTCATCATACTACGCGTTGGATAACAATCGAGAATCGCAAAACTTAAAACAAATTATCACAAATTAACAGACAGGATTCGCAACGTAATTTCCCGTGATACCTTTTCAATTTTTCCTGTGGTAGTAGCTTTTCAGTCGGTACAATAGTACAGCGAATGACTGTCATTTGGGGATTTCAGTAATCTCTATAGGAAGCCATTTTTTCTTAGTGAGCCATCATGTTGTGAATTGTGTCCTCAATCCCTGAAGAAGCATACGGTAGAATTTTGATTGAGCTACGCTGTGTATGAAATTGTGTGCTATTGAGTTTTAGTGTCTACTATGACTTCGAGATAGTTTGAGAAGCTTCCCAGCTAGTTCAGTGATACAATTGGAAAAGAACTGGGTTCTTTGATAATCGGAATTTGGATGAGACTGCAAGGAGAAGGTTCTATTTGATGTTCGAATACGATTGAACAATGACAGATGATCGGGAACGATGTCATTGACTCATGACTGAGGGAATGTGTCAATGACGCATGACTGGATTGAAGGAGTGTGTAAGTGACTCATGAGTGAAGGAATGTGTCAATGATTCGTGACTGGACTGAGGTAGTGTGCTGTCAGTGACACATGACTGAAGTGTCTGTGCGTTGTGCATTCTCCCTTACTATGAAAATTTATGATGGTTTGGCTGGGGTAAGGTGGCGGATGCTGATGCGTTCATGTGTCTGTCTGCGGCATATAGTGACTGTGTTGTTTGTGTGTACTTGTAAGATCGGGTAGGGGCCTTCGCGGATGAGATCGAGTTTGTTGCGATCGTGTATGGTGTCGAAAACGCCTTAACCTACGAGGAATTCGTGTTTTGTGCGTTTGCGGTTGGCGCAAAGGAGTCAGTTGTCAATCTGAGCTTGGCAATGTTTGGTTAAGGTAATGATGTCGGCGTGGAGTGGAATGTTGAGAAGCATGTCACGGTTGAAGACGAGGGCACCGGGAGAGAAATTTCCAAGTGTGGAAACTGGATTGCATTGGAGTGCGTACATTGCTGTTGATATTGCTTTGTTGACAAGGTTATTGGCTTCTATTTTTGTTTTTGGCGGCTTCAGGTTGATCATGGTGTGTATGATTTGACCGATGGTCTTGTGTGTGGATTCGATGATTCCGTTGGCGGTGGGCGTGTGTGTGGGGAAATGTTGATCGGTTTTATACCTGCATAGTCGAGGGGAAATTGGAAGTCGTGTCCGTTGAATTCGGGACCGTGATCGTGTACGATGCGCAAGGGATGAGGGTAACGGGAGAGCCAGCAGTTTTCGAAGAGCCGTCTGATGTTTTCGGCTGTCTTGGCTTCTGGGATGCGGATGATTTCTAGGAGGTTGGTAACTGGGTCGATGCATGTGAGCGCGTCAAATTTGGGCTTGATTTTGTTGATTTCGACGTTCCATGGGCCAATGCAGTCGACATGAACTTTGGACCAGGGAGTTATGGGAGCTGTGCGTAGTGCAAGTTGACCGGCTTGGCGGGTTCCTGTGCGTACGAGGGGGCAGATGAGACAGTTGGATATGACGTTACGACATACGGCGCAAAGGTCAGGATGATGGAAGTGACGGCGGAGAATGACTTCAAGTCTGTCCATGCCTGTGGAGTGAAGGGTTATTTTGTGGTACCATTTGACAAGAGGAGCGAGCATGTCGTTAGGAATGACAATTTTCCACTGGGAGTTAGGTGTTAGTTTGTCGTATCGGCAAACAATATCGACGTTGTCTAGTTTTTGTTTGAAAAATTGTCTGGGGTCTTTTTGTGGCAGGGTGAGAACTTTTGGGTCATGTGATTGGTATTGGTAAATGGTCATAAAATGGAATGGCAATCTGCCTTTTTGATTGAAATGGGGGTGTATCAGATAGCTGTCTTCGACAGGGTGACAATCAGTCGATGCAGCGCATGATGGCAGCACCATTAGGCTCACGGCCATGGTTTTGAATGAAAATGAGTCGTTGTTCAAAACATCGTCGTTGAAATTGGTAGTTGTGAAATATGAGGTGAGATTTGTTGGGGTTCGGCTGAGGGAGTCGGCGACTATGTTTTCTGGGCCTTTGATGTAATGGTAAATGGGGTTGTATTCTTCTAAGATTAGTTTCCATCGTAGAACTCGTTGGGTGTTGTACGTGGAGAGCTTGTATGTTAGATTTTTGTGGTCGGTGTAGAGGTGAATGAGTGCAGGTCGGTATTCCTTGAATGTTTCAACAATGGAGAGCAATTCCTTTTCGATGGTTGTGTAGTTGGCTTGTGCTTGGTTGAGCTTGCGTGTGAAGTATGCAATGGGAATGTTGTTCTGTTTGATGACTGCGCCTAGTTGGAAGTCAGATGCATTGGTGTAGATGTGAAATGGTATGTTGTGATCTGGGTATGCGAGCATCGTTTCAACTGCGACGATCGATTTCATTTCTTTGAATGCTTTTTGACAAGTGTCGTTCCATTGGAATGTGTGAGGAGTCTTCAAGAGGTCCATGAGCGGGGCGAGTATGTGAGAGCGGCGTGGCCACATGTCGCGATAGTATGTGACGAGACCTAGGAAGGCTCAGAGTTGCTTAAGATTTTTGGGTGGAAGCATTGCTAGGATTGTCTTGATTTTCTTGATGTATGGTTTAATTCCATTGGGCGTTAGCCAGTGACCAAGGAAATCGGTTTCTTGGATGATCCATTCGCATTTAAGTGGATTGATTGCAAATCCTTTGACCTATAAATGGGTGAGTACGGTATCGATGAGTTGTAGATGGTCTTCGAATGTGTTGCTGAAGCATGCGATGTCATCGATGTAAATTTTGAGATTTGGTATGTCGTGCAGTACACGTTCCATGATTTCTTGTGCTACGTCTGGGGATTGCGAAACTCCCATTGGTAAGCAATTGTACTTGTAGAGACCAAATGGAGTTGTGATGGTGGTTAAATCTTTACTTTCGTTGTCAAGGACGAAGGTGTAGTATTGCATCGATATGTCCATTTTGGTGAGGTATTTGTATCCGGAGCGGCGGGATAATATGTCTTGAATACGGGGAATGGGATAGACTTTGCGCTTGATGGCTTTGTTGAGGGCGCAAAAATTGGAGACCAACAAGATTTTTCCGTCTTTCTTGGGAATTATGAACGTTGGGGAGATCCAATTGGAGCGGCCTTGGCAAGAAAGAACGCCAATGTTTACAAGTTGATCCAGTTCTTTCTTGAAGAGGGGTAATTGTTTGTGGGGTACGGGGTACGCGCGAGAACGATTGGGTTTTACCGTTGGATCAATGTCGAGGTGGATTTCTTTGTCGGGGTAGTGTTTTAGGGTTCCGTCGAAGATAGTTTGGTATTTGCATAGGACTGAATGTAGTTGTTCACCTTGATCGTGTGTCAAATGTGTGCAGTTGTCGCAGACGGTTCGAATGTCATGTTGATCATACGTGGATTCCTGAATGACGGTTTTGTTCATGGTAACTGCAAAGGAGTCGCCGGGGGTAATTTTGTCAATGTGTCTTGCATGAATGTGAAGAGCTAGGGCGGCGGAGTCGGCGTGCATGCGTGGGAATTGCCGCATCGGTATGGTATGGGTGGCTGTTTTGATTTCGTTGTTGTGAAAGTTCAAAACGATCTGAAAATGACAAAGGACGTCGCGTCCAATAATCATGTCGTAACGACAAGGAGCTTGGAACACGCAAGCGTCGAGAGAGGGAAGAGTTATATTGGAGGCAAGTTCTGGAAGTGTGAAATGCTGAAGAGAGATCTGCTGAGATGAGTTGAATTCTCCAGCCATGGTCATGCCAGAAATAGGGGTAGTCGTGGCCGGAACGATTGTGACCGGAAGAGCATGGTTACTAAACCAGGTTGTCTTGGAGCCGGAGTCACATAGGATGAGGTAGGGGCGTGGGGAGGGGCAGTTTTGAAGAAGGCAAGCAATGGCGATGGTATAGGGAACAGATTCCGTGGGCGGTGGTTGTCAGTAATCGGGTTGACTGTCGTAGTCGGGCTCGTCGTCCTGATGACAGCAGTCATCGTTGTTGTCTTCGTATTCCTGTGTAAGTGGAGCGTCTGTTTGTGTATGTTGGTCGTGGAAGTAGTTATCTTTGTGACGTGTGTCGGTATTGGGATGCTCTCTGTCGAACGGATGGGTGTCGTGATTGTAGTAGAAATTGTCACCCATTTAGAGATGGTGAGCATCATTAGCTGTGGCTGAACGTGTTCTGTACGGACTGGTATGCGATTTATTGGCGGATTGCGAACGGGTAGTGCGGCCAGACGAAGATGGTTGGCCCGAGCGGGTAGAACTGTCGGAGCGAGGATTCTGATAAGGACTGTACTGGTGTGGATTATATCCGTGGTTAGGACAACCGGTTTGGGTTGAATTGTCGCGGGTGCGCGGATTGTAAGACGGGCGACGATACGTGGTGTTGTTGTTGCCATATGTATACTGGGAGGACGAGGAGTAACGAGGGCGATTGTTGTTATGTCCGTTGCCATGTCCGTTTCTGTTGCAGCCATTGCGTCCACCATTGGAATAGGAGGATTGGCGATTGGATTGCCAAGAGACTTGACCGGCGTCATGGTGCAAATGTTGTTGTCCCATGAAGGGGACGAGACAATGAAGGGGGAAGTTTTGGTCATCGAGTTGATTACCGGTTTTGTTGAATTTGAGTTGCCAACTTGGAAGCATGAGACGAAAGAAGGCATTTTTCATGGTAGTCTTAGTGGGGAAGAGTCGCATTCCTCCGGAGCCTGGCAAATGAACACTAAGGATGTTGATCAAACGAAGGCAACCGGCGGCAGCGAAGCAATTCATATGATACATTTTGGTTGCGTTGGACATGTATTCTTGTTGAATGAGAAACACGTTGGACGGAAGAAAAGGGGAAATGAAGGCGTTGAGATTGTTAGTAAAGTCAGCATCTTGAATGCGCGAGCCTGCGTCATTGACAATTTCATCCCAGGTATGCTTGAGATCGCCACCGAGGACTTCGCAGAGTTTGTAATGTTTGGCATCGTTCTTGATGTTGAGGTTGCGCGGTCCAATGGCGTCGATCAAATTGACAAGAACGCGAATGAGACGTTCGGAGTTGCTGGAGTCGGGCCAAAAGGTGGTATCCTGCTTCTTGACGGAGGATGCCGTCGTTGGAGGAGGGGGAGGAGAAGGAGGGAGGTTCGCGCCTGGGGTGCTAGGTGTGGAGACCGTAGATGCCGCAGCAGAAGTACTGGAAAGGTACCAGGTTACGCTGTGAACCAGGCAAACAGTGGGGTAATTTTCATAGCGAAGCTTGGGTTTGAAGAAAAAGGGGGCCTGCTTAGCAGCTTGAAGTTGGGCGACAGCAGACATGGTGAGTTAGAGGTTACGGTTAGTTTTTAGATATTTTATCAATTAAAAAAATTCAAAGCGATATTGCGATTTAATTCAATATGAACTACGCTGTTTATGAAATTGTGTGCTATTGAGTTTTAGTGTCTACTATGACTTCGAGATAGTTTGAGAAGCTTCCCAGCTAGTTCAGTGATACAATTGGAAAAGAACTGGGTTCTTTGATAATCGGAATTTGGATGAGACTGCAAGGAGAAGGTTCTATTTGATGTTCGAATACGATTGAACAATGACAGATGATCGGGAACGATGTCATTGACTCATGACTGAGGGAATGTGTCAATGACGCATGACTGGATTGAAGGAGTGTGTAAGTGACTCATGAGTGAAGGAATGTGTCAATGATTCGTGACTGGACTGAGGTAGTGTGCTGTCAGTGACACATGACTGAAGTGTCTGTGCGTTGTTCATGAATTGTTATCTGACGAGTAGTAATACCATACAAGACTTGAAAATCAGTCCTACCGTCATTTTGCCTTTGATTGTACCGGTTTTCAGCTGCCCAACTTCTGACAAATCGATCTCAGCAACCAGACATCCCCAGAAAATTCTGAAAATATCACCTTAAAGCGCAATTCACGTACTACTGAACGACGTTTTCAAACATTTTCTCGGCATGTCTGGTTGTCAACATCAATCTGTCAGAAGGAAAGAGGGTTAAGTAAATGGTACGAAAAAAACTATGGAGAACTCTTTATTTTTAATCTAATTAAAATAACTGCTTCATAGCTGATTTTGAAACTCCGTGCGAACCGTGCTGGCTCGCGCACGGACGCGCATGCCGGTAGCGGATAAAGAACAGACCATAAAAACAGAAAAGGGGTAAAGGACGGACCATAAAAACGGAAAAAGGACAGACCATAAAAATGGAAAAAGGACTGACCATAAAAACGGAAAAAGGACAGACCACAAAAACGGAAAAAGGACAGACCATCAAGTACCTGCCAAGTAGTACAAGTACTACTACTATGAATACCAGTACCACATAAACAGTACACACTAATTTGTAATTAAAAAATAGAAAATCCAATATTTTGTGTGATTGAATGAGGATGAATATTGTTCCTGTTATGGATAAGTTGAATCATGAAAGAAACAGAAGTGAGTTGTCTGTTATAGTTTGTGTGTCACCACCTAATAAGTGCATTTGGGTCATGGATTTGGAGCAAAAATACGCACTAATCTGCAATTAAAAAATAGAAAATCCAACATTTTGGGTGATTAGTCCATGAATATAGTTCCTGTTATGGATAAGTTGAATCATGAAAGAAACAGAAGTGAGTTATCTGTCACAGTAAATGTGTCACCACCTACTAAGTGCATTTGGGTTCTGGAATTGGAGAAAAAATACACACTAATTTGCAATTAAAAAATAGAAAATCTGATATTTTGGGTGATTAGTCCATGAATATTGTTCCTGTTATGGATAAGTTGAATCATGAAAGAAACAGAAGTGAGTTATCTGTCATAGTTTGTGTGTCACCACCTACTAAGTGCATTTGGGTTCTGGAACTGGAGAAAAAATACACACTAATTTGCAATTAAAAAATAGAAAATCCAATATTTTGTGTGATTGAATGATGAACATTGTTCCTGTTATGGATAAGTTGAATCATGAAAGAAACAGAAGTGAGTTATCTGTCATAGTTTGTGTGTCACCACCTACTAAGTGCATTTGGGTTCTGGAATTGGAGAAAAAATACACACTAATTTGCAATTAAAAAATAGAAAATCCAACATTTTGTGTGATTGAATGATGAATATTGTTCCTGTTATGGATAAGTTGAATGATGAAAGAAACAGAAGTGAGTTATCTGTCATAGTTTGTGTGTCACCACCTACTAAGTGCATTCGGGTTCTGGAATTGGAGAAAAAATACACACTAATTTGCAATTAAAAAATAGAAAATCCAACATTTTGTGGGATTAGTCCATGAATGTTGTTCCTGTTATGGATAAGATGAATAATGAAAGAAACAGAAGTGACTTATCTGTCATAGTAAATGTGTCACCACCTACTAAGTGCATTCGGGTTCTGGAATTGGAGGAAAAATAGTACACACTAATCTGCAATTAAAAAATAGAAAATCCAATATTTTGGGTGATTAGTCCATGAATATTGTTCCTGTTATGGATAAGTTGAATCATGAAAGAAACAGAAGTGACTTATCTGTCATAGTTTGTGTGTCACCACCTAATAAGTGCATTTGGGTACTAAGAATTTTCAACAACACTACAATGTGACATGGGAAGACCAATCTTGCTACTGCCATAACTTTGCTTTCAGAGGGAGTTAGAACATTCTAGAGGTATCAGCGCCCATCTACATGCATTGTAGACGCCGATCGAGCTATCTATCGATTCAAACGATTGGCAGGGGGGCTCTCGCTAGAAAAATTCGTGTAAATTATGTAAGAATTTTCAACAACAGTGCACTACAATGTGACATGGGGAGACCAATCTTGCTACTGCCGTAACTTTGCTTCCAGAGGGAGTTACAACATTCTACAGGTATCAGCGCCCATCTACATGTATTGTTGACGCCGATCGAGCTATCTATCGATTCAAACGATTGGCATGGGGGCTCTCGCTAGAAAAATTTGTGTAAATTATGTAAGAATTTTCAACAACACTGCAATGTGACATGGGGAGAGAAATCTTGCTACTGCCATAACTTTGCTTCCAGAGGGAGTTAGAACATTCTAGAGGTATCAGCGCCCATCTACATGCATTGTAGACGCCGATCAAGCTATCTATCGATTCAATCGTCCATCAGGGAGGCGCTCGCTACCACGTTTTGTGTAACTACTAATTATTTTCTACATTACTAATTTTGAATTTTGCTTCTGCTTTTTCAACGATGCATTTCGCAGCATCTTCTGCATCCTTGTGCAATTCAATTCTTTCTTCATCATAACAATCATCTTTCAGTTTTCTAACTCTCTTTCCACCATGTTGATCCTTTGGAATATAGCGTCTTCCTGACCGATCACCAACCCCATCAATTGCAACACCTTCAGCCTCCACCACTTGCAGAAAAGATCGGAGCACTTTCTTGATATCCTTAACAATTGTCTCAGACTTTGGGTGAAGTGTCCAAATCCAGTTGTAGGCACTTGAAATTGCACTTGGTGTAGCAAGTGAAAACTTTTTGTCTTCATAGGTGAAATCCTGAGTGAGAATGACATGCTGATCAACTGCACGATTCAGTTGACTGAAAAGGCTAGTGTCAAGTGGATTAGCCTCCGGTCGATTTCCAACAGGCCTGTTCCGGTAGGCTTTGAGAGCCCCTCCTACACCACCACATTCCTCCATCAGATCCAGTTCAGGTAGAATCCAGCTTTTGTAATAGCCCTTTTCCTTCATATACGAAACACTGTCAGCTGAAGTCATCAGAACGAGTGCATCGTGGTATACAAAGCCATTCTCACCCATGATGGCCTTAGTTTGGTCAAACATAAATTCAATCATTTCTGTTACACACATCTTCCCAGTCATGCAGTCTTTGTCACATTGCTATTCCCAGGAATCCTATCCGTACAAGCTAAGGTAGGGGTTGCTAGCTAAACGGTGATCAACAACTGGTGGAGGACTGCCCTCAAGACAGGCTTCAGCTGCACGAACAAAAGCTGACAGGCATTCAAATGAGATACCAGAGACAGAAGCAGCAATACTTCTGATCTCACTTGTGTTTCCTGATAGAGCTTTCAGATCACAAACAAGGCGAAGATTATGCTGCTGCAACTTTTCAAATGTCTTCAACTTAAGCTTAGGAATACACTGAATGGAATCATTTTCATAAATAGCTCCTCCAGGGCGGGGGTCTTGAACCCATACTCTGGATGGAGTACCTAGTATTTAGAAACAACAACAGCAATGTTATCAATACAGTTAGCAATTGCAAGATTCAAAATGAAACATACCAATCAATAGATATCTCACCTTTTTTGGATCGCACATAACCAATTGCCTGGAGCCGGAGTTTATTTCTTTCAACTCTAGTGATCAACTTTTTTCCTGTATACTCAAAAGGTGGTTGAACTCGGTGACCCTTGCCATCTTTGCTCATGTAGACTCCAAAATTGAACCGTGCCTGTTGTTCATACTTAACCTGGAGAACCGTTTTGCCTTTCTCAGGATATTTACCATGAGGATCAAGCTTTCCATTAGCATTCCTTTTGAAACTGATTGCCACATTTGGTTTCCCTGGACCCACTCTGCTACCTGACTCTCCAATATGACATTGCTTATGTAGTTCATCAAACCACACAACCTGTGAAAGCTTCAGAGGTGTCAAGACAGAAGTGTCGTAACATGGAGGATGCTTCTCTTTCACATATGCTGGACCAAGAAGTTTTTGGAAAATTGGATGACTGAAATCGATTTCACCAAAGCGCAACAACAACTGAGCAAACCACCTGAATGATGCCTGGCACCAAGCATCGGTCTTGTTCTTTGAACCTTGCTTGCCTCGTTTGATAGCTTTAATTTGAGGACTCAACCTCAACATACAGCTTCTTACTGACCAGTAGGTTAAAGCAGGCAACTGAAATTTCCTCCTGTATTGGTTGACAATAAGAGGGGTCATTCGGATGCTGTTCCCACCTTCAATTGAATCTGCTATGATTTCAGCCTCAATGGTATCCACAGCAATAACCGGTGGTCTTCCAGATTTACTGTAGTTGCCATCACCATTGTAAGCGGTTCCATTCTCAACACAGTGCAAGACCTCAGTGCAAACTTGAGAGACTGTACGTTGGAATGATCTTGTGGTGTTACCCAAACGGTCACAGATTTGTGCAATTGTTTTTAGGCGGTGCCAATCCTCTTGTGGAGGAGAACCCAGCAACCGTTCAAAAATTACTGCAATTGAAATTCTCATATGCTTCTGGCTGGTAGCTACTGGAAGTGGTGGCTCTTCGTATGTTTCTGGATCAATCTCTTCTTCATCATCACTTGATTCTTCAGCATAATTTACTTGAAAAATGGATCTTGGTGATGGTCTACCAGTAGATTCTGCTGCGCCGCCGGTGGGGTTGACACCTGCTGTGCCACCCAAGTCAGCGTCATTCTTCTTGGCCTCTCTCTGTTGTCGTACAAGCAAAGTGCTCTTCTTCTCTCTCTTCCTTGGCGGCACAGTGTTACCAGAAGCGCGCTTCTTCTTGAATGGCATCTTGGTTGATTGTTGTTGAGAAGTTGAATAGGATTCGTTTTTCGGTTGCTTGCACTTCCTTGTTTCGCCTTCGACCGAAGTTTGATAGTATTTCCAATTGGGCTTTTTCAGAGAAGTACAGAATGTACACAGGGTCGTTGGAGCTGAAATACTGTAACCGTTTTGGTTGCTTGCACTCCCTTGTTTCGTGTTTGACCAAAGTTCGATAGTATTTCCAATCGGGCTTTTCCAGAGAAGTACAGAATGTACACAGGGTTGTTGGAGCTGAAATACTGTAACCGTTTTGGTTGCTTGCACTCCCTTGTTTCGCGTTTGACCAAAGTTCGATAGTATTTCCAATCGGGCTTTTCCAGAGAAGTACAGAATGTACACAGTGCCGTCGGACCTGAAATACTTGTGACACTACTACTATGTTCTTTTGCGATGTTTCGCCCAACGGAACTTTGATAGTATTTCCAATCAAGAATGTGCTGAGTAGTATAGAATGTACACAGCGTCGTCGGAACTGAAAAACTTGTGACAGTCACTTGACTCAAGGCTTGTTCTTTTGCTCAACCGAACTTCGATAGTATTTCCAATCAGGAATGTGCTGAGTAGTACAGAATGTACACAGCGCCGTCGGAACTGAAAAACTTGTGACAGTCCCTCGACCGAAGGCTTGTTGTTTTGCTCAACCGAACTTCGATAGTATTTCCAATTGGGAATGTGCTGAGTAGTACAGAATGTACACAGCGGCGTTGGAACTGAAATACTTATGACAGTCGGTCCGATTGCTTGCTTGCTTCTGCCTTTGAAGTAGCTCGACCGGAAGCTCGATAGAATTTCCAATCGGGAATGTGCTGAGTAGTATAGAATGTACACAGCGGCGTTGGAACTGAAATACTTGTGACAGTTGGTCCAATTGCTCGCTTGTTTTCTGTCTTTCTTGAAGTAGCTCGACCGGAAGTTCGATAGAATTTCCAATCGGGAACGTGCTGAGTAGTATAGAATGTACACAGCGCCGTCGGAACTGAAATACTTCTGACAGTCGGTCCGATTGCTCACTTGTTTTCTGCCTTTCTTGAAGTAGCTCGACCGGAAGTTTGATAGAATTTCCAATCGGGAATGTGCTGAGTAGTACAGACTGTACACAGCGCCGTCGGAACTGAAAAACTTCTGACAGTCGGTCCAATTGCTTGCTTGTGTTCTGCCTTTGAAGTAGCTCAACCGGAAGTTTGATAGTATTTCCAATCGAGAATGTGCTGAGTAGTACAGAGTGTACACAGCGCCGTCGGAACTGAAAAACTTCTGACAGTCACTCCACCAAAGTTTGCTTGTTGTTTCGCTTGACCGAATTTCGATAGTATTTCCAATCCGACTTGTGGTGAATAGTAGGATTTGTACAGAAAGCAGTCGGAACTGAAATACTCTTGACAGTCAGTCCGTTTTTTGGTTGCTCGCACCCCCTTGTCTGCCTTTGAAACTAGCTTGACCGGAAGTTCAATAGTATTTCCAATCGAGCTTTTGCTGAGTAGTACAGAATGTACAGAAACGAGCCGGAAAAGAAATACTTCTGACACCAGTTGGTTCCTGCTACGGTAGCCGTTTCGGTTGCATCCGGCGCTAGCCGTTTGCCTTCTTGCACTAGACGTTCTGAAGTCTTTCAGATCGGACTTGCAGTTATTAGTAGGGATTCCACACGAGACAGTCAGAACAGACTAACTCCAGATGATCATCGGGTTCGATTGAATTACTCCTAAGTGGTATCATACCATTCATAGATACAGCAATATGGATAGACGATTTGAATTGATATTATTTACACGTGGAGTATCTATGTTAACGGTTTAACGGCTGCTGAGTGGCTGGGCATGCGCCCTGTCACTGCACGGAGTCTCCAAATTGTTGAAAATAGAACATAAAGAACATCAGATACCTCATTATTTCTTCTTTATATTCATATTCAGTAATGAAGATAAAGTTTTTAATATATTGAGTCACTAAGACTTCAAAAGAAACAGAAACAAACAGCAGATTCATATTCCTCTTTAAATAAGCTTTCCAACGGTATATAGGTTAATAGGGGTTACACACGATCTTGAAGGGGTAAATTTTCCGGTTGGAACAATCATACCCAACGCGTAGGTACCGTACCTACGTACGGTATTTTATGATGTGTTCTTTTTCCTGGAGGTTCTCCCATCATACCGGGTACGGTACCGGTACGTACGGTACGGAACATCCATTAGAGGAGAAGTAATTCATACCGATCGTACATCGTAAGATTACGCTACGTTACTAGGTCCCTGCTCCCTGCGGCCTCCGGCCTGCGTGTCGGCTCTGCTGAAAGCTGAAATCAGGTTTCGCACATCCCCCAACATTGCACACAAACTGCGTACGTACCGTACTACGGCGTCCACTTCGTGTCACACGTAAGATTACCGTTACCTGGTACCGTACTGTACGTATGCCTTCAGTTCGAGTAAGTTACTCGTAATTATGCTGTATCGGTACTACGTACGGTACTCGTACTGTTACTGGTAAGATTCACATCACAGCAGTTGAAACCCAACCATAACAAACATCCGCAGAAATAATCCGTAAATCAGCGCTTGGGCCCTAGTAAACTTAAAAGGTACAGCTCCATCAAAGCGTATTACCGAGGTCCAGTAAATGCAAACGCCTCGAAGGACCCATTCATAAGCGAGATAGAGATCTGTTGGTAGCTCCTACTACACAATACGAAACGAAAACCAAAACGAAAACCAAGACCAAAAATGTCCCACAGACCGGCAACAGCCGGCGCTTCCAAAAAGCGGACCGTGAATGGGTCTGGATTCGGTGTGGATGCTCTGCTGACAACCCATGGGAAGGGATTGAAATCGGGAGAAGAAATCCGATTTGTCTTGGTAAAGGGTCCCTCTTCGACCCGGAAGCTCACGAGGGATCCCACCCACCCGAAGGCCCCGATGGAAGCCTTCCCGCTCGTTGCCAAGTTTTCCGAGAGCGTGGTCTCGCCCGATTTTAGCAAGGCGCCGTGGGACACCGGTCGACTCTACCAGCGCGAGGTTCCCAAAGCCGAGGACGATTCGGACGACGAAGCTGCTGCGGCGGCTAAACAGGGAGCACAAGGACAACAACCGAGAAAACGGTGGAGAGCCCGCAAACAAAAAGAAGCGAGATGGGAATGGGTGTTGCAGGAGAAGGAAGAATTCATCCAGGACGTAAAAAAGGCGAGACAAGAAGCCACCGGGAGGGGGGGCACGGTTGCGAGGAGCGAAACATCTTCTATCTACGAGGGCATGCCCGAACGGAACGAATCTCAGTTCATCGTGTTAGAAGCAAACACTCTGCGAGACAACAATATCCAGGTTACCGTTTTGCCAACACCCCACGCCACCATCGCCTTCAATCAACCCAAGGCGGTAAAGACACTGAGCATGAGCGAGGCCGAAGCAGCCATAGACGATCAACGCAACAAGACGTCGCGTTTCATGATGCACGACCAGAAGCGAATCTTCGAGGGACAGGCACCAACCCACCAGTCCCGGAGTCGGTTGCTGGATAAACTCATGGCATCGAAAGACGATGACAACGACGTTGATGTCAAGGCGGGGAAGAAAAGCACCGGTGTCAAACGCAAGCGTCTTCTTTATGGAAAAGACGACGACGAAGACGATGTTATGAGCGATCTAGGATTTCGCAATCGCAGCAGCAGAGGCTCGGCAAAGGCTCGCCAGGAATTGCTCAGTAGTTTTGGTGATGGCATGAGGGTCGACGCCGACGGAGTTTTGGGTGGTGCCAACGACTCGATGTTCGGTCAGAGGGGTCAAAAATTTGGAACTTTTGCGGTGGGAAAAGATGGCACGGACCCAAATGCATCGGCTGGCGACGGATCGGGCAAGCCGGCTGGAAACGACGGCAATGCCATGGCCGATGACTTCTATCAGAGAGATGTCGCCGCCGAATACGAAGAATTGGACTATGACGCCAACGAGCAGTTCGATGACGACGACGTCAATGTTGGGGAGACATCTGGGGTGACCGGCGATTCGAACTTTGCTGGGTTTGAAGAGGACGAGGATGACGAGATGGAAGACGAGGTAGAGGGTGATCGTTCTACCGGGGCCGAGGGCTTGGCTTCTCTGGCAGGATTGAATCTCTTGAACAAAAAGACTAGGGGAGATATCACTGCCGAACAGCTGGCAGAGTTGGTCGACAAGAACAAATGGCAAGCAGAAGAAGAAGACAAGAGGCTCGCCGAAAGTGACCGGAAAAAGGCAGACAGGGACTCGGGCAACGATCATTTGGCCAAAATCATGGAAGGCGCAGAAAAGGCCCGTTTGGAAGCAGAAAGCAAGGCCGCGGCGGCGGGTGGCGCAGCAGGTGGCAGCAGCGACAGATCAGCAGAACATGGCGCTGTTGGCGAAAGCAAGCAACCCAAGATCAAGACAATGAAACAGGTGGACGAGAATGGCCAACGCATTATTACATTGGAGGCTATACAGCACGAAATTTGGTTGACAGGTGGAAGAATTCCAATGAAGAGACTAACGAAGATTTTCGATGTGAAGAAGAAATCCAGCCAAGATCGCCAAGATAAATTTAAAAAGATTGTGATTGAGTTATGCACAATCGTGCAAGATCCGACAGGAGGTAAATCTTTGGTCTTGAAACAGCACTACACCAGAGCAAATTGACCAGATACAATGTAATACCGGTGCAATACCGATGCTAAAGACCTCAAATTATCGATTTGCAACGTAAGAAAGGGATTTAATTTGACACAAACATCAATCGGCTTTTTATCAAATGTACACCTGCTGGCTTTACTTGTAGTTGAGTAGTACGGCCATGCTGTTTCATTATCATCAAGGGCTGTGCATCTATTCCACATAAAAGATATTAGGTTATTATTATTATAATAAGAATTATTATTAACATTTTATTATATTATATTATATTCTTCATGTTTATGATTTATATATTCAAAATCTGATCTGGTAAGAGTTACCATTTGCCTGTTCTGTATATTGGTGATTGCGATTGAGTGTGCGATTGCGTACTGTATATGTTGTCATGGTTTGTGAAAGGTGAATGAATCATAGCTGCGACCCGTGTTTTTTATTCCATCCCCGACGTGCTTTTTACTCAATATCTGTATTTGGTTCCCTAATCTATTTGCTTTTTTCTCCCTGTGCCCTGAGGAGAAAAATAAAGCTTGCGCTACAGAACAAGTATTTCCGTATTCCGTGCTTTTATTCGTGAAAGGATCTATTGCAGCCCATCAGGAAGGATCGAGGCGAAGTAACGAAAAGACTTCCTCCTACAACGTTCTGGCGTTGTTTCTCCAGACGATGAGATCGGTAGTCGAAATCCATATCGTTGTGAACTTGTTGCAAAATACCGGGAAGGGACGACGTGGCACGGGGATTGTCCACCATGTGGGACTGCGGGCGTGACACTGGTCTAACGATTGCGGGTGGTAGACCAGTGGCTGCGTACCTATGGGTTACGTACACTGCATTATTGTTGATGGCACCACCAGAACCACAAGACTTTAGAGCGTAAGGATTTGGTCCAGAGAGAATTTGCTTCGGCGCATCAAATAATTCCTCGGAAGGTAGGGGAGGAAGGATGCCATCATCTTGCTGATTTGGGGCGTAGGCATCTCGTTGCTCAAAGAAAGTTTCGGTCGAAGATTCAGAAAAAGTACACTGAAGAAGAGGGTAGTCAGCTTCCGACTCATGCATGTACTTTGAAGCAGGATTGCTATAGTAAGATTGAGGATTGTGACCGTACATGTTTACTCCATGCTGGAAGTCCATTCCCGTAGAATAACCAGATGGGTGCACGTTGTAGTCGGGAAGGATGACATTGTAATCTTTTGCAGGGTTGTTATCATGGGACGCTGCACGAAACCCATCTGGTTCGTAGGATTTTGGGTTATTATTCATCACAAATTCAGGTTCAGATGGACCTACAGCATTGATTTGAGTAATCGATGAGTTCGAAAACTTCTCATGAACTCTGTTTTTGAAGTCGCTATTGTAAGTCTTTTTGAAGAACTGTTTGTTCCCTCCTTCCGCGTTCTTTTGCTTTCGTCGATTACTCCCCCCCCGGCAACCACGAGGTCGATGACTCCTTCGTCGTGACTTCCCACTGTTTCCACTATTCCCGCTGTTCCCGCTATTTCCGCTACCCCGTGAACTGTCCGAAGACCCCGACTCCGTTCTCGAGCGATTGCTCGTGTACATCATTTGATCATTAGAATTTCCATGACTTGATTGGTAAGCAAAGTGATTCGCCATCTTTTGTTCGCAATGGTGATGATGATGTACTGATATGATCGAGAAAAGGAAGTCGTCGGAAACTGTGAGCGTGAGTCTACATTGATTGGAATCATGGACCCACTGCAGAGATAAGAAACATCGATTTTGATTTAGGCTCTTCTGTCGCCGAATTTGTGCGAGGGGCGATCGCTGGAAACCTTTTTGTGAACGCGGCTGGCGATTTCGATAATCGCCCGATTTTGTTTTTAAGCCTTACATAGTTTAGTCGCAGATTGGAAGAAAACGGAGAAAATCGCCAAAGCCAGCTTGACGAAACTTGTTCTCTAGAAGATACTGGGCCCTGGTACGGTACGTACTCGTGCCGAGTCCGAGAACTAAGGGCGAAATAAATCAAGTCTTTCGAAGTGGGGTAGCATTACGAGTATTGTTGTGTACCGTACGTATTGCGTAATCGTACGTACGACCGGTAAACCTTCGTAAATGGTAGCTCCTACGTACGAGTACCGTATTGAGTAACCACATAATTTTAGAGGGGTGCGACACACAGACCGTCCTTTGTCCGTTTCCGCTGCATTACGCGAGAATATAAACTATGGTCCCATTTTGTCAAAAACTTCCCCAGCTATTTTTTTTTCATCTCTATTATTTATCAAAAAAGGGTCGAAGTCAGACTCGCTGACTGAGTTTGTGACTTGCGGGCACATGAAAATTCTTGACTTGAGTATATTAAAATAACGCAGTTATTAGTACTGGAATGAATTAATAAGGAGAATTATTTTACAGGAGTCAGTGTAGGTTTTGTACTGCAATTACTCGATCCCGGCCATATATCCGGGTTTCTTTATCATATCCGGGATATGGTTGCATTTCATTGGTTTGATCCAATCCCACATCGAATCAAACCCGCATGGAATTCGCCAGCCAGGCCGGCATGCGCATACATGGTAGAATTTCATTGGTTGGAATTTCTGAAATGGTTGAATTTCATTGGTTGGAATTGCTGAAAGTGGTTATTCAACCAAGTCAGAGGAAATTACCATTAACCGTTAAACTGCGCACAATCCTTAAGACTGAAGTCTGACTTTTTGCTGACTTACTATAAATAATCTCTTATTATTTTTACCAGAATTGGTCAGTTGTCAGACTGTCCGACAGACCTGCGCACGCACAGTTTTAGAAAGTAGTACTATATAATAACTGTATTATTAATACTCGAATTTAACAAAAACTCAAGTTACTATTAATCCTGTCAACATAGGTTTTGTACTGGGTACTTATTTTAGTACCGCACCTCTTCTATCCAAGGGACCAAACCCAAACCTGAACCCGAAGAGTGATCACCACTCCAGTTTTTAATATCAATATGAATAACTGAGGATCGAACATGAATTCAGATAGCCCTACCTGCTGGGACTAAACTTGCCGGCCGAGGTAAATCCCAAAACTTTTTCTAAAATGATTTCTGTTTTTCAATATTCAACTAAATATGACGCGTTCTTTGATACTCAACTAAATGGGATCCATTTCCACGATCTGTTGACACAATTCTTGGTTGGAGTGATTTGCAAAAGGGAGAAACTCTAATTTGCAATTTGCAATTTGCACGTGATTCCACTATGTAACATGTGATATTACTAGATAACAAGTGATTCCACTTCATAATTTCTACTTTTGCAACAAAGGAAGTGCTCATAATTTCTAATTTCGAACAAAACACTGCATCTTTTTTGGCTCTGTAAACTTCGCTAAGCCAAATAATCTGGGAATCAAATCAACCATTGGATTCCTCCACCAAATCTACTAAACTGATGCTAAGCAAAACAATCATTGAATCATCGGATGGAATCAATCATGGGATTGTTGGACCAAGAATCAACAATCGGCTCTCCACCAATCCGCTCTCCAACCGGCTCTCCAATCAACGCTTCAATCGATTCTCCTCTCCAATCACCAGCGGCTCTCCTCTCCTCTCCAATTGAATTGGCTCTCCTCTCCTCTCCAATTGAATTGACTCCTCTCCAATCGAATCGACTCTCCTATCCAATCGGATCGGCTCTCTTCTCCTCTCCAATCAAATTGACTCCTCTTCTCTCCATCAATCCAATCGACTCTCCAAATGGGGGTGACTGTTTTGAGACAGCTTTTCCCCCCTCCCCCTCCTACACCCATCAATGTGGGTCCTGTTAGTCTTATTGATCTTACTCTCCAGCTGGGACTTCTTGACCAAAGTAATCGCCATGCCAAAATTGGCAAGGTCAAGAGCTATCCATAGATACCCGATTTGCAGGGGTTGCGCGCCAGAACCTCTTCGAACTTTATGATTCTTTCAGTCGAGAAAATCCCAAAAAATTCCCCAAAAAAATTCCATTAACACAACCTCGTAATGCCAAGTGGTCTCAACCAAACCATTCCTTAACCATAGTATTATAGGCGCCCGCTACTTGGGGTTCCCTTCCTTACACCAAAACCAACAAGACCTGCAAGTTTCAGATTGATCAGCCGAGTTATATAGGAGGAACCAGCTTGAACAACAGCAACACCGAGTCGTCGTCGAATGGCAAAAACTGCAAAAACTGCAAAAATCCTCCCATATCAGGAACAAGAATCCCTCTGCTCGCGACAACAACAACCAAGCCCCACTACATGTTAAATTGATAATTATCAAGTAGAAGAAGACCTCCCAAGTTGCGGCTAAATCCATCCAGTTGTTTAAAAAAAAAACCAGCCACAGCCACAGCAACACCCCCAAGGGCAAAAAACAACGCCAAAAAAAACCCCATAGCAGTAACAAGGATACCCCTGCTCGCGGCAACAACAAGGAAGTGCCACTACAGGATAAATCGATACTTATCAATTAAAAGATGCCCCCCCAAGTTGCAGATTGATCCGCCTGGCCGTTTCGAAAAAAAAAACTGCAACAACAACAACAACAACAACAAAAGAACCCATACGGCCTCCAGTAACAGCAATGGAAGCACAACAACGACGGCGCCGGCGCCGGCGCCATCAACAGGAGCAGCACCAGCAGCAAGCACAGCAGCGACCACAACAGCAACCACAGCAACATTTTTGGACAGAGAACACTCCCCTCCACCATGCAAAAAAAAGAAGCTCCCCCTCCGTTGGATTTGAAAAAAACAAGGAAGACTCCCCACCAAGTCCAATGTAATAGGGCAAATGAGAAAGCTATGAAGGATCAATTCGCCCACAGCTGGAAGGAAGCAGAGGGGAGGTTGGTGCAGCAGTTGAAACTACCCAATGGAGTCAAACATGTTCCAGCAACTGTTATCTGTGATGTCGTGAATGAAACATATGGTACGTCTATTAACCTAAACACGTTGAGGAATCGCGTCCGCAAAGGCCTGATAGGTCCGCCACAGTTGAGGAGGAGACCAGTGCTTCCCAAATTGGTGGAGGATGCGCTTGGCGAGGCAATTTCAACTTTTGTTTCCTTGACCGCGGCTCGGATGAAGGATAAACCGGACCGTCAGATGATCCTTCACAAGCTGACAGCGTGCATCACGAACGGTGTTATTCCAGCACCCCTGACTGACTCTGTCTCTTTATTCAAGCAGTTGCAACCTAAGTTTGCAGATGAGGTGGAAGTCTCTAACCAGAATTCACAGATGGAGGAACGCCGTGCCACGTATGCAACTTGTAAAAATTTAAATGAATGGTTTAATACTTTGAAAACTTTGTTTCTGGAAATGGGCTTTGCACGGTTGCCAACAGCAGAGGAGACCGCTGCTGGACATGAGGGAGAGCTGTACTTTCCCCCTGAACAACTTTGACAGATAATGAACATGGATGAAACGGGCTTGTCACTCAATACAACCACAACCAACTCTGGTGGGCGACCAGTTACCCAGTATGGACCAAGTGACAAGCACCTTCCCGTTGGCGCAAGCCATGCAAACAAAAGCAGTCACTGCATAACACTCCTCTGTGGGAGCTGTGCTTTGGGGGATCCAATTTCACCACATTTTCAGTTAAAAAGTATGGCTAAAGATGATGCAAACAAGCAAATTTGGGATTCGTTTTTGGAAGAGCTTGAACACAATACGGTAACGGGAACATGAGGCTTCACGAAACGCACAGAGTGGTGGAGTACCGTGAATTGTAATGCCAGTGCGGGGATGGATGATACGGAGTTTACAAAGGTAGTGAAGGATGCATACATGCCGTTGTATCCTGACCTTGCCCCGTGCCTGGAAAGCGAGTAGTGTTGTTAGTGGATTCAGGTCCAGGACGGGAGGACGACAAGTTGCAAATTATTACCGCCCTGGAAGGCCTCTACTTACTAACTTGAGTTCCAAATATGACACATATTTGGCAACCAACAGACCAGAACTACAGACCATTTAAAACTATGTTTCATGAAAACAAGAAGATACTCAACAAGTCACGGTGCTCACAATGCAATCAGATGATATTCCACAGCTTGTATTTGGGGGACGCGAGACAGAGTACGTCACTTTGGACACCGCGTTTCACAAAGCATTTTCTGTGGAAAAATCAGAGGCTATCTGGCACCACATTGGTATTGTCCCTTTCACATGCAAATGTCTAGGGAATCGCAATGTAGCTCACAAGGTAACAACACTACCAAATGGTTCTGTAGACCTTACAGCGGATCCAATGACGGCCAAGTTGCTTGAGCTTGAAGTTTGCAACAGCAATGCAGAAAATACCTCACAGACTACAGTTTGAAAGGCAAAGTATTTGCTGCAAAGGCACCACAAAACAACGAGAAAGACAAGATCACATCTACTAAACTGGCTTCGAATGAACGAATATTGAAAATTGCAACCGCAAAGACCGCAGGAAAGAAATTTCGAATCACGGGCGGGTTTGCACTAACTCATACTGTTGAAGGCCCTACCAATATCCATTGTGATAATGATTATGTGGTGAATAACACTACACGGCCAGAAAGTCCTTGCAAGAAGAAGCACAACAGTATTGCCTATCATGAGGCAAGGGAATGTATAGTAGAAGGAATTATCCGGATTGCAAAGGAGCCAGGTGAGACTAATATTGCTGATTTGCTCACCACATCCGCAAACTAATGAGTGGGGCAAGACTAATTAAGCTGGCTATAATGTGCATGTGGTGTGATGGTGTTGATGAGAAAGAAAAATGAGATCCATGGGATAGGTATCTTCTACCAGTATATTACTACCACAAAGGCACAGGGACTCTAGAAATCATGCAGTTGTATGGACAGACTGCTGACATATTGTACTACTGACAGATCAACAATCCCTCTTGCCAGCTGGCCTAAGATAAGCGTGTATGTGACCCAATCCGATGCACATATTTGACTAGTAAAGATAGGTCAAAAGAGGTGCTACAATAGAGGTACAATCCAGATATCACTTTAATCCTAATGCTCATAATTTTAGAATCTACTTGGACCCATCATTAATCGACGTTTGGAAAGCAAAGGTGTTGAAGGATCGCTTGAACAAAATTGCCGTACTGAAGACTACAAAGGCGCATGCCGCTTCTTTTGCAATGAAAAAGGAAGCAGCTGAGAAGGCCTTAGTTGCAAAGTGTGGGGTGAATTTGCTAGGCTAGGATTGCAAGTGTTGAAGAAAGCGTATGAATGGAAAGTTGGAAAGAAGGTTGCTACTGGAATGAAAAAAGAACATGTTGTTGCTGCTCTAGTTAAAGCACCAAAGGATGATCCCCCGGTCAGCGCGGTCGAGTGGAGCAAGGAGCGCCATGGCGGTGAATTGCAGGGACTGGAGAAAGCAGAGATCAAAATGAAAGAAACAGAATTGGGGAAGGCTATGGCAGAGAAATAGAGAAGTGTGTTCAAACCATTAAGGAGATGACTCCAGAGAAACTGAAGATAGCAGACCTGGATGATGGGAAGATTGAATACATTAAAAGGATGCAAGCAACAAGGGACGTGGAAGCGACGCGCGATTTAGAGCTTAGAGCAGTGTAATGGGTGTCGTCATCGTCGATGATGAGTTTCGCCCTTTGACGACGACACCGCTTTTCGCCCTTGGACAAAGCGATTAGCCAGTTTGACAAGGTCAAATCGCATCCCCCCAACCCCCCAACCCCCCAGCGTGGTGCAATTCTTGAATTAGTATTTAATTTAGTATCTGCTGTTATTTGTTTGTTATTGTTGGGTGCTGTTAGTAAAGTAGTTGCAATTAGATGGATTAGCAAGGGAAGAAGTGAGGAGGAGTTTCGAGTTTTTTTGCAATAGAGGTGCAAAAAAATTGTCTCGGAAAGTTTGAACTGATACGAAATCGGTTCGAAATGAGTCATGAGACCAATTTAAATTGTGAGTGTTATGTTTGTCGTATGCCTCTAGAAAAAGGTACTAAAATAAGGTTTATGTAATGGTTAAAAACTAAGATTGTGAGCTAGCTCCCCTGTCAACTACTCCGAGGAGCAGTTGGGAGCTTGTAACAGTAAACAGGCGTTGAATCGAAATTCAACGTACTTGTACATAGAGAAATTGGATATGTTCTTCATCCAGTCTTCAATATTGAAGGCCGGCTGGTGTGGCATTGATGCTGATGTCAGATTCCAGATTTTCTTGAATCGTGGGTAATTTCAATAGTGACCGTTTGGAATACCACACTCTTCTCCTTCTCGTACAGGTTCGGTTGGTGGCACAGAATTTTGTTAGTCGTGTGCGACCAGTATTCCTTAGATAAGAATTTTTTAATTGGCGTGATATGGTTTCAGATTTCAAATGTTCATACATTGGATAACGTGATTTCCTAAGAGAAAGGAAACTGTACCGTTGGTGTGGATTTGCTGGATAGTATACGGGCCTTTGCTTCTTGCATCAAAAGCTCCAGGAATTTGCTTTTCATTTCTCACCATAATTTGGTCTCCTACACTGTAATCATGAATCTTCCTGTGACTGTTCTCTATCATAGCATTCTTGTCGATTTGCACTTGTCTTTTGTTTCTGACCATCATGGCCAAATCGGTGATTACAGGAATTGGTAGAAACATGTCTCTGTGGAATACAAGGGCTCCGGGCGTCATTCCAAAGGTCTTGTTGATGGTGAATCTAACTGCAAACTGAGCCAATGCGAAGACACTATCGATGATGTCTGTGGCTTCCTGAAGAGTTTGAGGAGGGTTGGTATTGAGCTCTGTTCTCATTGCCGACTTCATTGTATCATGGACTCTTTCAAGTACGGCATTGGATTGTGGATTGCGGATAGAGCAAACTTTGGCTTTGATTCCAAGGTTGACAAGGTGGAGTTGGAAGTCATTGCTCATGAAGTTGGTTCCTTGGTTGATGATGCAATTAACTGGTTTGGGATATCTGGAGAGCCAGCCATTAACGAGGGCATGGACTGCCATGAGGCCGGTTGGATTTACTTGTAGGGCTCAAATGATTTCAGGGAGGTTGGTGCACATGTCCATGATGGTGAAGCCATTGAAGGAAACGGTTCCATGGCCAGGGATCTTGATTTTCCAGGGACCTACTCCATCAATTCGTCCGATAACTGTCACGCGACCCTTTTTTTTTTTTGTCGCAAGGTACTTTCGCAACCCCTGCTTGTGTGTAATTTTAACACGAGCCCCCCCTGTGATTCACTAGGTCAGTATCATGCCCAATTTTCTAACTCTCAATACCTGGGTCGCGATAATTTTTAATAAAACCTACCCGTACGCTCGCGAATCACACCTACTAAAATTAAATACGCAAGGTCATGACTGACAACCAAGCCCCCCCTGTGATTTGGTTGCTTCGTATCATGCTCATTTTTCTAACTCTCAATCCCTGGTTTGCGATTATTTTTTTCCTCCGGTCATGAATAATTATTTTTAATTTTTAATATCACCTACCTGTACGTTCCCGAATCACACCTACAAAAATGAAATACGCAAGGTCATGACTCACAACTAGTAAAATTTAACATTAGTGCTTGCGACACACAACCCTTGAAATGTATCTCCATTGCTCGCGACACTCTACCCTTATAATTTAATATTTGTGCTCGCAACACACAACCCTTAAAATTTAATATCATTGCTTGCGACTACCTACCACTACAGTTGAATTATTTGGGTCAAGAATTTGTCTAGTAGTATCATATACAAAATATGTATGATAGGTATGAGTACTTCTTTCCATACATTTTAATCATTTGTGTCACACAATGTACTATTTATTGCAACAGTATGCAATGTATGTAGAATATGATGTACCTTTTACCCTAATCACTCTCCCCAAAGATTTACCCGTGTCGTACTAGGTGTGAACTCACCCGTGTTGTTGTCAAATTAGTGAATGGACTGACACAATGAACAGTAATGATTCTGACAACAATGCCTAAACTTCCTCCATTCCGCCAAGCAATTGCATCAATACAGGATCAATATAGTTGTCATTCTCATTTTCCTCTTCAGCAAGACTACTGGCAACAGTGCCACCATCTTTCAATACAGTACCGGTAGGGTTTTTTTCTGACTTGAATCTTTCCAGCATCATTCTCTCCAAATTTTTACCCGTTTCCGTATCTTCTCTTAACAATTGTACCCTCTTGCACAATCTAGCGAACACTTGCCTCGCTCTGCTGTTCTGTTCCGTTTGATTGTTCCATTTTGTCATTCCATTTCATCCCTTTGTCCTTCTTATGTCCTTTTGTTGGTTTGTTGTTCCTGAAGAATAAAAATATGAGAAAGAAAGATCAGAAGCAAATAGAATCTCCAACAAATTGCTGTCATTGTCACTCACTAGTGTTTCTTATTGTTTTCTTTCATTGCCGATCCGTTGTTTCCGTGCTTTTCATTTCTTTTAAATACCATGCCAAACAAGAAGGATGTGTTGCTTTTTGTGTGGTTTTGATTTGGGGTATGTACAGTTTTCTGTGTGTGTATAGTTTTTTGTGTGTGAACTTTTCTGTTGTTCCATTCTGTCATTCTGTCCCGTTGTTCCGTTCCATTGTTCTGTTCTGTTTCATTGGTTGTTCTGTTTTAAGTGCCCTCCTTTCCTTCGTTGGTTCGTTTGATTGTTGTTCTGTTTCAATAAAAATAAAAATGAAAGAAAGAAAGATCAGAAACAAATAGTATCTCCAACAAATTGCCGTCATTGTCACTCACTGCTGTTGTTCTGTTGTTCCATTCTGCCATTCCTTTTTTTAAATTCGTTGTTCCATTTTGAGTGTCGTTCTTTCCCTCGTTGGTTTGTTTGATTGTTGTTCCATTTCAATAAAAATAAAAATAAAAGAAAGAAAGATCAGAAACAAATAGAATCTCCAACGAATTGCTGTTATTGTCACTGACTAGTGTTTCTTCTTCGTTGTTCGGTTGTTCCGTTGTTCCGTTGTTTGTGACTGTCGGAAAACATTCATTTTCCCTGCTTCAAAAAAACTGTGCCAACCAAGAAGCATGTGTTGCGTTTTGTGGGGTTCTCTGTATACAGTTTTTCATGTGTGTGTGGTTATGTGTGTGTTGTGTGTGCTATGCACCCTGACTTCTTCCATGTGCCTGGCTTGTGCACGGCCTTTATTTTCTATATAAGTAAAGCATGTACGAGTGCACGCCACCCCTCCCGCGCCATAATTTTTTCAAAGAGGAAATTGTGATTACACAAAGGTTATGTATCTAAATCCCCAACCCATCTGTAGAATCTGGTAGCCAGTCAGTGGTTCAAAACTCCCTTGGGTCAGTATGGTACCTACCTACGTACACTTTTTGCACAGTACCCAACTATGTACCTTTTTGCATGCAATATTAGCTACAGCTAGTAGTACTGGTAATATCTGCACCATTCTTTTGTCTGAGAATAATAAAAAACAGCACCTCCATTTCAATTAAACAACTTATGAATTATTTTCATTTGACACTCATTAAAGTACGTTTTTGGTGATTGGATTATACAAAGTAAATGTTGTTCTTCCTATTATGGACTTGACCTCATACTTTGCCTGTCATTACCCAATAAGTCATTTTGTGCCCTGGATTTGCACCAATAATATTCTCTTGTGTGCCATTTGGAGAGACAAACCACAACAGTTTCAGCAATCTGTGGGGCAATATTGTTACCAATATGCATCATAGGAGTCATGAAAAAATCATTCATGGCCTGGACCGGATACTTTGTAAGTCATTACCCAATAAGTCAGTTTGTGCCCTGGATTTGCAACAAAAATACCCTCTTGTGTGTCATTTGGAGACACAAACCACAACATTTTCAGCATTATGTGTGGCAATGTTGTTCCCAATATGCATCAGATGAGCCATGAGAAATATATTCATGCACGGCACCAAAAACTTTGAGAGTCATTACCCAATTTTTCCTCCAAATCCAGGACCCAAATGCACTCATTAGGTGGTGACACACAAACTATCAAAGATAACTCACTTCTGTTTCTTTCATGATTCAACTTATCCATTTTAGAAACAATATGCATGGACTAATCATCCAAAATATGTGATTTTCTATTTTTTAATTGCAAATTAGTAGTGTGTATTCTTCCTCCAAATCTAGTACCCAAATGCACTCATTAGGTGGTGACACACCAAACATCACACATAACTCACTTCTGTTTCTTTCATGATTCAACTTATCCATTATAGAAACAATATTCATGGACTAATCATCCAAAATATGTGATTTTCTAATTTTTAATTGCAAATTAGTAGTGTGTATTCTTCCTCCAAATCTAGTACCCAAATGCACTCATTAGGTGGTGACACACAAACTATCAAAGATAACTCACTTCTATTTCTTTCATGATTCGTCTTATCCATTAAAGGAACAATATTCATGGACTAATCATCCAAAATATGTGATTTTCTAATTTTTAATTGCAAATTAGTAGTGTGTATTCTTCCTCCAAATCTAGTACCCAAATGCACTCATTAGGTGGTGACACACAAACTATCAAAGATAACTCACTTCTATTTCTTTCATGATTCGTCTTATCCATTAAAGGAACAATATTCATGGACTAATCATCCAAAATATGTGATTTTCTAATTTTTAATTGCAAATTAGTAGTGTGTATTCTTCCTCCAAATCTAGTACCCAAATGCACTCATTAGGTGGTGACACACCAAACATCACACATAACTCACTTCTGTTTCTTTCATGATTCAACTTATCCATTATAGAAACAATATGCATGGACTAATCATCCAAAATATGTGATTTTCTAATTTTTAATTGCAAATTAGTAGTGTGTATTCTTCCTCCAAATCCAGGACCCAAATGCACTCATTAGGTGGTGACACACAAACTATCAAAGATAACTCACTTCTGTTTCTTTCATGATTCAACTTATCCATTAAAGGAACAATATTCATGGACTAATCATCCAAAATATGTGATTTTCTAATTTTTAATTGCAAATTAGTAGTGTGTATTCTTCCTCCAAATCTAGTACCCAAATGCACTCATTAGGTGGTGACACACCAAACTATCACAAGATAACTCACTTCTAGTTTCTTTCATGATTCAACTTATCCATTATAGAAACAATATGCATGGACTAATCATCCAAAATATGTGATTTTCTAATTTTTAATTGCAAATTAGTAGTGTGTATTCTTCCTCCAAATCTAGTACCCAAATGCACTCATTAGGTGGTGACACACCAAACATCACACATAACTCACTTCTGTTTCTTTCATGATTCAACTTATCCATTATAGAAACAATATTCATGGACTAATCATCCAAAATATGTGATTTTCTAATTTTTAATTGCAAATTAGTAGTGTGTATTCTTCCTCCAAATCTAGTACCCAAATGCACTCATTAGGTGGTGACACACAAACTATCAAAGATAACTCACTTCTATTTCTTTCATGATTCGTCTTATCCATTAAAGGAACAATATTCATGGACTAATCATCCAAAATATGTGATTTTCTAATTTTTAATTGCAAATTAGTAGTGTGTATTCTTCCTCCAAATCCAGTACCCAAATGCACTCATTAGGTGGTGACACACCAAACATCACACATAACTCACTTCTGTTTCTTTCATGATTCAACTTATCCATTAAAGGAACAATATTCATGGACTAATCATCCAAAATATGTGATTTTCTAATTTTTAATTGCAAATTAGTAGTGTGTATTCTTCCTCCAAATCCAGGACCCAAATGCACTCATTAGGTGGTGACACACAAACTATCAAAGATAACTCACTTCTGTTTCTTTCATGATTCAACTTATCCATTATAGAAACAATATGCATGGACTAATCATCCAAAATATGTGATTTTCTAATTTTTAATTGCAAATTAGTAGTGTGTATTCTTCCTCCAAATCTAGTACCCAAATGCACTCATTAGGTGGTGACACACCAAACATCACACATAACTCACTTCTGTTTCTTTCATGATTCAACTTATCCATTATAGAAACAATATGCATGGACTAATCATCCAAAATATGTGATTTTCTAATTTTTAATTGCAAATTAGTAGTGTGTATTCTTCCTCCAAATCTAGTACCCAAATGCACTCATTAGGTGGTGACACACAAACTATCAAAGATAACTCACTTCTATTTCTTTCATGATTCATCTTATCCATTAAAGGAACAATATTCATGGACTAATCATCCAAAATATGTGATTTTCTAATTTTTAATTGCAAATTAGTAGTGTGTATTCTTCCTCCAAATCCAGTACCCAAATGCACTCATTAGGTGGTGACACACCAAACATCACACATAACTCACTTCTATTTCTTTCATGATTCAACTTATCCATTAAAGGAACAATATTCATGGACTAATCATCCAAAATATGTGATTTTCTAATTTTTAATTGCAAATTAGTAGTGTGTATTCTTCCTCCAAATCTAGTACCCAAATGCACTCATTAGGTGGTGACACACAAACTATCAAAGATAACTCACTTCTGTTTCTTTCATGATTCAACTTATCCATTATAGAAACAATATGCATGGACTAATCATCCAAAATA
Organism: Pseudo-nitzschia multiseries; assembly: GCA_037355745.1. Taxonomy (NCBI): domain Eukaryota; phylum Bacillariophyta; class Bacillariophyceae; order Bacillariales; family Bacillariaceae; genus Pseudo-nitzschia; species Pseudo-nitzschia multiseries. The sequence continues at coordinate 9,906,366 of CM074781.1, forward strand.
TGTGATTTTCTAATTTTTAATTGCAAATTAGTAGTGTGTATTCTTCCTCCAAATCTAGTACCCAAATGCACTCATTAGGTGGTGACACACAAACTATCAAAGATAACTCACTTCTATTTCTTTCATGATTCATCTTATCCATTACAGGAACAATATTCATGAACTGATCACCTATTATCTGATTTTCTAATTTCTAATTGCAAATTAGTGTGTATTTTTCCTCCAAATCCAGGACCCAAATGCACTTATTAGGTGGTGACACACAAACTATGACAGATAACTCACTTCTGTTTCTTTCATGATTCAACTTATCCATAACAGGAACAATATGCATGAACTAATCACAAAAATTATCTGATTTTCTAATTTTTAATTGCAAATGAGTGTGTATTTTTTCTCCAAATCCAGTACCCAAATGCACTCATTAGGTGGTGACACACAAACTATGACAGATAACTCACTTCTGTTTCTTTCATGATTCATCTTATCCATTACAGGAACAATATTCATTGACCTATCACCCAAAATATCTGATTTTCTAATTTTTTATTGCAAATTAGTGTGTATTCTTCCTCCAAATCCAGGACCCAAATGCACTTATTAGGTGGTGACGCACAAACTATGACAGATAACAAGTCACTTCTGTTTCTTTCATGATTCAACTGATCCATAACAGGAACAATATTCATGGACTAATCACCAAAAGTATCTGATTTTTTATTTTCTAATTGCAGATTAGAGCTTGAAACGCCGTTCCGATGAGAGAATTCTGAAACGCCGTTCCATGATTGTTGACATGAATTGTACAAAAAAACGTTTCACCACCCCAACAACAGAAGTCATTACTAGTATCATACCTACATTACTACTACTACTATCATAATACACCTGGACACATATCTACAAAAAAAGCATTTTTTGGAACGCCATTCCAAAAAAAGGGAAAAAGGGATAATGGTGGTGAAATCGTGTAGGAAGGTACTGCTGTAGATATGTACTCAAATTTGTTACCAGAAATTATCTAGTACGAAAACGGTGTAGAAAGCTACTCCTGTAGATATCTACGCAAAGTCGCTAGCAGAAATCATCTAGTATAAAAAATTGTGTAGGAAGGTACTGCTGTAGATATCTATGCAAATTCGTTAGCAGAAATTATCTAGTACGAAAACGGTGTAACTGCTGCAGATATCTACTCAAATTTGTTGCCAGAAATTATCTAGTACGAAAACGATGTAGAAAGCTACCCCTGTAGATATCTACTCAAATTTCTTACCAGAAATTATCTACTACAAAAATTGTGTAGGAATCTAGTGCTGTAGATATGTACGCAAATTCGTTACCAGAAATTATCTAGTACGAAAACGGTGTAGAAAGCTACTGCTGTAGATTTCTACACAAATTGGTTACCAGAAATTATCTAGTACGAAAACGGTGTAGAAAGCTACTGATGTAGATATCTACACAAATTCAATACCAGAAATTATCTAGTACAAAAATTGTGTAGAAAGATACTGTCATAGAATGCTAGGCAAATTCGTTACCAGAAATTATCTAGTATGAAAATGGTGTAGAAAGCTACTGTTGTAGAAATCTACGCAAATTCAATACCAGAAATTATCTAGTACGAAAAATGATGTAGAAAGCTACTGTTGTAGAAAGATACGCAAATTCAATACCAGAAATTATCTAGTACAAACATTGTGTACAAAGCTACTGTTGTAGGATGCTACACAAATGCGTTCCCAGAAATTATCTAGTACAAAAATAGTGTAGAAAGCTACTGCTGTAGAATGCTACACAAATGCGTTACCAGAAATTATCTACTAAAAACATTGTGTAGAAAGCTACTGTCGTAGAATGCTAGTTAAATTCGTTACCAGAAATTATCTAGTACAAAAAGCGTGTAGAAAGCTACTGTAGTAGAAATCTACGCAAATTCAATACCAGAAATTATCTAGTATGAAAATTGTGTAGAAAGCTACTGTTGTAGAAATCTACGCAAATTCAATACCAGAAATTATCTAGTACAAACACTGTGTACAAAGCTACTGTCGTAGGATGCTACACAAATGCGTTACCAGAAATTATCTAGTACGAAAATGGTGTAGAAAGCTACTGTCATAGGATGCTACACAAATTCAATACCAGATATTATCTCGTACAAAAATTGTGTAGAAAGGTACTGTAGTAGAAAGCTATGCAAGCTCAATACCAGAAATTATCCAGTACTAAAAGCGTGTAGAAAGCTACCGCCGTAGAATTCTACGAAAATTCATTACCAGCAGTACGATCACTGGGAAAGATCTCACTGTATCACAAGTTGAGAACATTAACTAAAAAATAAGGGCTATATCGAGCGTGCTGCACGCTTATTCTTACACACACAGCAAAAAGTAATTTTTTTTTCTTTTCACGACAGTGATTTTACAGTGTGATTTTACAGTGTGGTGATAAAACAGTGTGGTGATTTTACAGTGTGATTTTGTTTTCTTTTCGAGGCAAAAAATACTCTTTCCCTTCATAATCTTACCGAACTTATCTTGAGCAGAGTTGCTTTACCGTACTTGTACGATAAAGCACTCCGTCCGAGAACGCGGGATCCCACTGAACTGATCAGCAAATATCACTAGTACCGTAGGCAGGGAATTCAGGCTTGAGATATTTTAGTCCAAAACAACTGCCTTGGCTGAAAAAAGACAATAGAGACCAGGACGAGAGAGGAATTGCTTGATAGATATTGTTTGAGGGCCTGCAAACACGTCTTGAAAAGTAACAAATCTGCATCCCTTGTGTATTTATATCAACAGGATCAAGATCCAGTTTTTCGTGATATAGGAGTAAGAATTCTACAAATCTACGGCAGCAGCAAGAACAACGACAACGAATAACGAATCGGATCGGAATAACGGATCGGAACAACGGACAACAAATTGATTGGCAAACGGTATGAATTGGTAAACAGCAACAAGGAATGAATTTGCCAATGAGGTGCAAACAAATTTGAAACATTATTCTAACAATGCTGTTCTGTTATTATTTCTTTTTTATCACAGTAAAAAGAGGTTAGGGTTCCCTTGAGGTGCGGCATTTTCCCTGGAGGATCGTAACGTTTGGCCACAATGGCAACGGATTGTCAGCATCAAATCAATCGGACACAACAGAGCAAGCAACAAGGCAACACGATGATGTTGGTGTGGGTGTTGGATGGATTGGATGGTGGACTTGATGGTGGACTTGATTCAATCAATTGGATTTGGTGGGGGGGGTTCAATTCGATTGATTGGATGGTGGACTTGGTGGGAGAATAGAATGAACTCTCTCGGTGTTACACTTGCTGTTGCTCTTGCTAGTCACTGTTGCTCTTGCTAGTTGCTGTTGCTCTCGCTAGGCACTACTAGTTGTTATTGCTGTTGCTCTCGCTAGGCACTAGTTGTTATTGCTGTTGCTTTCGCTAATTGCTGTTGCTGTTGCTCTCACTAGTTGCTGTTCTTGCTGTTGATCTCACTAGTTGCTGTTGCTGTTGCTCTCGCTAGTCGCTGTTGCTCTCGCTGGTCGCTGTTGCTGGTCGCTGTTGCTGTTGCTGTTGGTGTTGCTCTCGCTATTTGCTGTTGGTGTTGCTCTCGCTATTTGCTGTTGCTGTTGCTCGCTATCACCACTGCTTGCTGCTGGCTGCTGGCTTCCTGCTACTTCAAAACGCTGCTTGGAATGCTGCTGGCTTCCTGCTGCTCCAAAACGCCGCTGGAAATGCTGCTGCTTGCTGCTGGCTTCCTGCTGCTCCAAAACGCCGCTGCTTGTAGCTGGCTTCCTACTGCTCCAAAACGCCGCTCCAAACGCCGCTGCTCGCTGCTGGCTTCCTGTTGCTCCAAAATGCCGCTGCTTGCTGCTGGCTTGCTGCTGCTCCTCCAAAGCATCACTCAAAAATGCCGCTCGAAACTGCTGCTCCAAAACGCCGCTTCAAACGTTGCTGCTTGCTGCTGGCTTCCTGCTGCTCAAAATGCTGCTCGAAATGCTGCTTGAAACGCCGCTCCAACACGCCGCTTGAAACGCCGGTGCTTGCTGTTTATTGCTGGCTTCTCATGCTGCTCAAAACGTAACCATTTTTATGTTACTCAAGTGGCTTGTTTGCTTCTTGTCTCTGCTAGAGGACAATGAAGAGAAAGATGAAAGGCGCCAAAGAGATAGACATACACAAAGGATAGCCCTTCCGTGCTCTCGCTAGTTGCTGGTGCTTTTGCTGTTGCCCTCGCTAGTCGCTGTTGCTCTCGCTAGTCGCTATTGCTACTGCAGTTTCTGTTGCTCTCGCCAGTTGCTGTTGCTCTTGCTAGTCGCTATTGCTCTTGCTAGTGGCTATTACTCTTGCTAGTCCTCGGTGTTGCTAGTCGCTGTTGCTAGTTGCTGTTGCTAGTTGCTATCTCCGCTCCAAATACCGCTGCTTGCTGCTGGCTTCCTGCTGTTTGAAACGCCGGTCCAAAACGCTGCTGCTGACTGCTGGCTGCTGGCTGCTTCCTTCCTGCTGCCCCAAAATGCCGCTGCTGGCTGCTGGCTTCCTGCTGGTCGAAATGCAGCTGCTGGCTGCTGGCTGCTGGCTGCTGGCTGCTGGCTGCTGGCTGCTGGCTGCTGGCTGCTGGCTTCCTGCTGCTCGAAACGCTGCTCAAAACGCCGCTCCAAAACGCCGCTTGATTGCCGTTTGAATACCCTTCCCAATCAAAATCAAAGTAGAATAACGTGTAGGTATTCGAGTTGGTGTCATTTTGTACTAGTTGTACGGTGGTGAGCCCTCATGGTCTGTTCTACAGTAGGAGAAATAGAATGGTCGTCAAAATGGAAATGGTGTGTGGATCTTCCTAATTTGCCGTTCGATCACCCTTTGATTGTGATTTCTGGTCAGCAGATCAGTAGAGTAACATGCTGGTGTTCAAACCTGGTAGGGTTTGTACATGTCTGCCTCCATTCTCTCCTTTATCCAAGGGGAAAGAGATGGGTCGGAGTAGGGCCCGTAGTTGTCGTTGTCTTTGCCGTTTGAATACCCTTCCCGATCAAAAATGAAGTAGAGTAACGTTTAGGTATTTAAGTTGGTGTCATTTTGTACTATTGTATGGTGGTGAACCTTCATGGTCTGTTCTAGTGAAGGAGAAACAGAAGGGTTGTTGCAGGGTTGTCAAAATGGAAGTTAATGACATTGGTGATTTCGATGATCGGAATTCCTGTCAAAAATAAATCATGTCTTTGAGGGTTTTTCTGCTGTGTTTGCAGGGTCTTTTCACTTGTTCTTTTTTGAAGAGATTTCAGTGTACGGAGCACAGACATGGTCATTACCTGTAGACTTGTACATGGTTTTTGTACTGTGTATTTATTGTGGTATTTTGTACACAGTGTGGAATGCGGCAAAGGAGCAAATACACACTTCTTAAAATAATTTTATTTCATATCTTGGGTTAAGGTTAGGAAGTTTGGTAGCGAGAATTAGATTTTTTAAATCAATTCAGTCAAAATTGAGAGATCAAGGGACATTTTGAGTCCTCGGAGAGAGTTTTGGTCGCAACCTGAGGGGGGTCAAAACTCTTCACCACAAAAATTGTGAATTTAAAAAAATGCCCTTGCGCATAACAAAGGCAGGGTCGATTTTATGAAAATAGGGCTTGCGAGGGGTCGCGTTGGGTCGCGTGACAGTTATCGGACGTTGCGATTGTATCCCAAGGGACGTATAGGTGTTCATTGGTAGGGAGTTGTCCATGGCTTTGGTGGCTATTCTTGTATCTTTGGCACGCGTCACAAGTTCTGCAAAAGGAATTGATTTGGTCCTTCAAGTTTGCGGCGTATACGAATTGGTTAATGGTTCGATACAATCTTTCTGCGTCGGCATGGCCAAGCACATGGTGGTAGTATTTGATTGTGGCTTGCACTTGATTTGGAGGGAGTACAATTTTCTGTCGGCCGTTGGAGTCTACAACTTTCAAGCCGGTGCCATTGAAGTTTTCAGTTGTGTACCAAGGATTGGTAGAGATATCTACATTGGCCGCTTGATCTTGGGCGAGTTGGTCGAAGGCTAAGGGGTACATGGGGATGTCTTTGGGGTAGTTAAGAAACAGTTCGGAAAGAGAGAGAAGGTCAGCGTCCGTTGAGTCACAGTCGATTGTGGAGCCGGTAGTTTCAAGGTCCAAGTCATCATCCGTTGGATCGGGAGTGGGAGAACCAAAGAACTCCTTCTTCTTCTTGGGAGTGTCTTGCTGGAGTGGGAGCCTGGAGAGCGCGTCAGCAATGACATTGTCTTTGCCTTTGACATATTTGAATACTGGGGAAAATTCTTCAAGGAGCATTCTCCAAGTCATAATTCGGTGGCTTGTAAGGTTTTGCCCGGTTAAGTTGATGTGGTCTGTCCATACAATGATTTCAGCACCCCAAAGAATGGTGCAAAATTCCTTGAAGACTTTGACAATACAGAGCATCTCTTTATCAACCATTGGGTATTTCCGTTGAGCGGTTTTGAGTTTTCTGGAGAAGCAAAGGATGATTTTGCCATCTTGGAGGATGACGCTCCGAATTGGTAGTCAGAAGCATCAGTATAGACATGGAAGGGCTTGTTTGGATCAGGAAAGGCAAGGAGGATATCGTTGGCAATGAGGGACTTGGCTTTGTTGAAAGCTTGGAGGAGTTCTGGAGTCGGAGAGATCTTCTTGCCCTTGGCTCTTCCGGAGAGGTCAGTAAGGGGTGCAAGGACTTCAGCCCGCTTGGGATAGAAGTTGCGATAGAAGTTAATCATCCCAACAAAGGATCGAAGTTGGGTTGTTGTTGAGGGAAAAGCAAGTTTCAGGATAGGAGAAATCTTGTTCGGATTGGGTCTGATTCCATCACGAGAGATGATGTGGCCAAGCCAAGGGGCTTGCGATTGAAACCAGTGGTACTTGGAGGGCTTGACAGAGAAGTTGTGGGACTTCAGTAAGGAGAGGACAGAAGAGACTGATTTACAATGGGATTCAAGTGTATCTGAGAAGATACCAATGTCGTCGATGTATACTTCAATATCCTTCAAGTGTAGGAGCATCTGTTCCATACAGCCTTGGGCCCAACTTGGAGAGTTAAGGAAGCCCATTGGCAATCAAAGCAATCAATATTTTCCAAATGGAGTAACAAGGACACAAAGCCAGGTGGAAGCTTCGTCAAGTTTGAAGGTGTGGAACTGCATACTAACGTCAATAAGGGTGACGTATTTGAAGCCTCTTTGTCTGTGGAAGATATCTTGGAGCTTTGGAAGTGGATAGTGAAGTTTCTTGGTGACTTTGTTGAGTTCTCTAAAGTCACTGATAAGTTGACAAGAGCCATCTGGTTTTGGGACTACAAAGGTTGGCATTCCCCATTCAGTGGCGTAGCAACATTTGAGGATGCCAAGCTTCACCTGCCGATCGATTTCTTTCTTCACTGCCTCTTGTTGGTGCAGTGGAATGGAATATGGTTGTTTTACATGATATGGAGTTGCGCCTTGCTGGAGATCAATGTGGAATGTTTAATTAGGGAAAATACCTAATTCTTTGTCATTCAACCCTTCAAAAAGTTCTTCATTTTGGAGGAGTATTGGCAACAAGGCTTGTTTCTCATGGTAGGAGAGATGGTTTTGTTCAGTGACTAACTTGTGGAGGTCGGTTTTCTCATACTTGGTGACTCCATCGACATATGATTGTTGGATTGATTGGTTGGAGTAACTTTCTGCAACGGCGTGTGGTTCTGCAGACATGACCTTGTGGAGCAAGGCTTTGTTGTCAAAGTAATTTCGCGGGTGAAATTGCATGGTTTTCTCATACCATTCAATGGTGCAAGTTTCAAAGTTCATCTTCATTCCAAGGTCTCTCATGGTTTTCCTTCCAATGAGGAGATGGTAGTTGATATTCTGAGAGACTACAAAACACTTGATTTGTAGGACTTTCATTGAATACAACAATTCTGGGAATACAGTGCTTTCCAAGATCACATAGTGGTTGCAAGTGGTTTTGCCATTTGTTGTCTGCATTTGGATGGGTTGGTCTAGAAGGTGCTTCTTGATTCCCGAGGGAATTGCTGATTCCACTATCAGATTTTTGGTTGATCCAGAATTGAAGAGAGTTTTCAAGTAGTACTTGCCAAGGGATCCGTTGATTGAGTTGCAGACACTTACTGTGGTTGGAGCAAGGTCGACATCTGTGTTGCTGGGAGCAATCTCTTGCTTGTTGTTGTCAGAATTGGTGTTTTCAGAAGGAAATCTTTGAAGATCCAAGTTGTAATATTCTTCATCGATGTCCATGTCTACATGGAAGAGATCCGGCCAAGGAGTTACAGGAATGCTAGTTTCTTCTGGTTCATTGATGAAGACACACATGTGTTGTTCTGGTTCATGGAAGTTACTGCCATGTGAAGAAGAGGTAGTGGATCGATTACTGTTGTTGGAACTGCGATCATTCACATGCGAGTCGGTGTTGTCTCTGTTGTTGGACCGATTGGAGTTGGTGCCATACTTGTTGGTGTAGCATTGGCCCCAAGTGTGGTTGGTACCCGGATGGATAGGACATGGTGAGTCATTGGAGATTCTAGTTGGCCCTTTGTTGTTGTTGCGTTGATTATTGTTGTTATTGCTGCGTTGGTTGTTGTTGTTGTTGTTGCGTTGTCGGTTTTGGTTTTGGTTTTGATTGTTTCGATTGTTGCGGTTGCGGCGGTTATTGTTGTTACGATTGTTGTTGGCATTGTTGTTGTTGCTATTGCTGTTTGGAGATGGATTATCTGACAATTTCTTCTTCCGATTTTGTGCATATTGATACCTCTCAAACCTCATCATCATTTCAGAGAGGGAATCCCTATGGGGAGAGTGGTGTTGCTGGTAGGTGTGTTTCCAATCCTCAGGCATCGATTCAAAGATTAGATTCTTGAACTTTCTCTCCTTGATCTCTGCATCTTCTGGTGGATGTCTGGGGAGTAGTGGGAGAATGACATGGTTGTGGAAGTTTACTTGTGCGACAAATTGGTGTATGGTCATGCTGGTTGTCTTCTTGATATTAGTGAGGAATCTTCTATGGTTTTGGTATGCATCGAGGTTGTTGTCAAACTTCTTGTAATTGACAAATTCTTCTACTGTGGTTTGGAAGTTATCCACAGTTCTCTGTGGAACATTGGCTGATACATAGCTATTCCACCAGCTACTGTTGGTGTAGTCTCTGAGGAGATCTACAAACTTGTCATAGAGTCTTGGTCCTGTGGTTAGATTGAGCATCTTCTTAGATCCATGAACTCATTGATGGTAAAAAGGATTTGTAGTTTGGTTGATCCTGCAGTAATCAAGGGAATCTTGATCTTGGTTACTTCTTGAACTCCATTAACTTCTTGTGTATTCTTGAAGTCTACTTTGTCGATAGACTCTTGGTTGAAGTCAAACTTGAAAGGGATGATGGAGTAAGACATTGTTTCTCTTGTTCTTACTGGACAATCTTCAGGATCAATTGATGGTTGTTTGTTAGATGTAGTGGTAATTTTTATTCACGTAGTTCAGGTAATCTTTACCGGTAGTAATAAGGTTGAAGCAGTTATTTGACTGTTTAAACAGTGTCGTATGCCTCTAGAAAAAGGTACTAAAATAAGGTTTATGTAATGGTTAAAAACTAAGATTGTGAGCTAGCTCCCCTGTCAACTACTACTCGAGGAGCAGTTGGGAGCTTGAAACATTAAACAGGCGTTGAATTGAAATTCAACGTACTTGTACATAGAGAAATTGGATATGTTCTTCATCCAGTCTTCAATATTGAAGGCCGGCTGGTGTGGCATTGATGCTGATGTCAGATTCCAGATTTTCTTGAATCGTGGGTAATTTCAATAGTGACCGTTTGGAATACCACAATGTTGAACATTTTGCTTTGGTACAAATTCTACGTACCTTCGCAGGCCTACTTTGTCTCTTCGTCATTAACACCTAAACTCGTACGAGTATGAATTACAAAAAATATTAAGAGATTATTATTTGTATGTCAGAGCACTGTCGGACTCCTCTCTTAGCGAAATGCGCGTGATTTAACCGTAACGGTCGCAATCTCTGACATACTAAGATAACAACTTTACACTAAAACCAACCAATCAAATTCAACCAAGTTCAAGCATGTGCGCGACCAAGTGACAAAGCCGGACCCTCCAATTCCCAAATTCTTCAGCCAATCAGCTTTAACGTGGTGTCACTGTGCACGAGCCCGGGCTCGCAGCGCCCTCTCACCAAACAAGGAACACAACAAACACAACAAACACATACACTTTGATTCCGACAAGAAGAAGAAACATAAAGACACAAAAAACGTCGAAAACGTCGAAAACGTCGAAGCAACAAAAACAAGAACAAAACAGCCAAAACACTTGCAATTTCCACAAAATAACACCACCATCCTCAACAAAACACTCCCCTCGGTCTCCAGCAACAAAAATGTCCTACACAAGTGGCCTATTTGCCAGAGCAGCACGACACGTCCAACAGGATGACCTCGATGGCATTCCAGCAAATACACAAATTGCCTATGGTCGAAAAGGGGCAGAGTTCCTCCAGTATTGCACTACCATGTTTGGCTACCTGGATTATCCGCAAACAGTAACTGAAGAGAAGGTATTTGGCTTCCTTTTCTATCAGGCCTATCGATCCCGAAGGAGAAGAGGTCGGAAGATGAAGCGAGAGCAAGAGGGAACACGGCCGATAGTAGAAAGAATATTCGATGCCGACGACTATGCAATGGTGATGGCAAAGTACAACAGCAATCATAATTGCGAGGAGGCCCTTGTGGAGGAGCTGGAGGACCCTGTAGGTTGGGATACAGTGAATCAATACTTGTGTTCCATCCTCAAAATACTGAGGCATCAGAGGAGTCAAAATGCAAACAATCTCACGAAGGAACACATTCGATCTGAAAGAGTCACCCAACTGCTGCGAGTCGTTCAAGTCCGAAAGAAGAAGATCAAAAAAATGAGATTCGATGAGAAGATAGATCATGCATTGTCACCATACATGAATGTGCAAAACATCGAGCGGATAGAGGATTTCTTGTTCTCTAAGAATCAGTACAAACCAAGTTATCATGTGGCAGCCTTGAGAGACAGATTCTGTTTCCTTATGACACATGGAGGGGTTCTCCGGGGCGAGTCCTTATTCAAATGTGAGCTGTCCGACCTGTGTGACCTCATCAAATATGATGAAGGCACACACGCCTGCCAGATCCTAATTATGCAAATAATAACAGGCAAAACGAATGGTCAGAAAACTTTATATGGACGCGTTATGAGACATCCAAACGTTAACATGTGTCCGATTGGTGCGTTGGGCTTCTATTTGATGGCACGATTCCATTCAACGGCCGAGCTTGCGCACTATGACTTTGCAAGTAATGCCACTTGGTTCAATGTCAAATTACTCACAGATTGTAATAACACAGGGAACTATCAACAGTCCATCACCGATCAAGCCTATGCGAGTACAATGAAACAAGCTTGCAAGGCCTTGGGGATCACTTCAAAGCATTTTGTTCACTTTGGCCGTGGTACAGGTGCCGTTGCATGTGAGATGCAAGAGGTTGATCCCCAATACATCAAAATGATTGGCAATTGGAACCTTGACGTCAGAGAGGATCGATATTCTTCCAAACTCCCTTTGAAGGCTATGAGGGCATTGGCTGGGCATTCACAAGATAAAGGGGGGTTCTTCTTGCCAAGATGTAGTCTCGATCCACCTCCGGAGCTTCGGCGTCAAGTCTTCCCCTTCCTTGACAAGGCAATGAACACCACCGTCAATAGCACCCCAAAGCCGACTGCTCAAGCTTTCTTTGAGCTCCTCCTCAATTTACAATGTGTTGTACTGCAGGATGCGGCCATCTTGCTCCACCAAGGTAGGAAGAATCGCCTCTTTTTGTTGCCTGTTTTCGCAACTACTGCGTTTCACACGTATCAAGCCGCTCTCATGGAGAAGGTCAGCGTTGAAGCAGGAATGGGAGCTACTACCTCAATCGAAAGGAGTATTGATGTTGCCCTTCCGGGGGTTCGCGACCGGCTTCAAAACCTTCATTCAGAAGTCCATAATGCTTCACAGGACATTCGGCGGATACAGGCTTCAGTTACCACCTTCAGACAACAACAAGGTGTTGTCAACAACCAACTCCACCACTTCCTGCAGCACATGCATTCGTTTCAACTGCCAGCAGCGCCACCAACCGAAGCAACAACCGACACGCCGGACGATGAGGATCCTCCAGAAACAAGAAAGAAGTACTTGTTGTTTCGTACCCATAAGTCGGTTTCATCAATGTGGAATGAGTGGTTTGGACTTGGGGTCTTTGATGACATTGACTTCCCCGGGGGGATTGAAGACCTTGAAAAGATCGGCAGCCGATGGAGAAAGCATTACAACACAGCCGACCAGAAGCATTTCTCCCGCCTCAAGTGCATTGTTGATTATGTGAAGGGTAGAGTTGTTGCTGGCGAATCCTTAGAGGCCATACTGGAAGAAGGCGACAACTTAATGAAGACAAAGGCAAAGACCCTTTCAACACTCCACACCCATCTTCGAAAGACCAAGTCCTTTCAACTTCCCACCACCAACCAATTGCCAATCGATTCATGGCCCATCCCCAAAGCATCAAACACTATGCAAGCAGTTTGACTTGTAGATTGTTGATTGGTTTCCCATTGTCGATTGGAGAGTTGATTGGAGAGTCAATTGGAGAGTCAATTGGAGAGTCGATTGTTGATTGGAGAGGGGGAGAGCCGCGGATTGGAGAGAGGGAGAGCCGCGGATTGGAGAGGAGGAGAGTCGATTGTTGATTGGAGAGGGGGAGAGCCGCGGATTGGAGAGAGGGAGAGCCGCGGATTGGAGAGGGGGAGAGCCGCGGATTGGAGAGGAGAAGAGTCAATTGTTGATTGGAGAGGGGGAGAGCCGCGGATTGGAGAGGAGGAGGAGAGTCGATTGTTGATTGGAGAGGGGAGGAGGACGAGGAGAGTCGATTGTTGATTGGTGGAGGAGGACGAATCCCATGGTCGATTCGATTCCAAGATTGTTTTGCTTAGCATCAGTTTAGGATGAATCCCATGGTCGATTCCTTTCCAAGATGATTTCGCTTAGCCAAGTTTAGCAGAGCGAAAAAAGATGCAGAGTTTAGTTCCAAATTTGAAATTATGAGCACTTTGTTGCAAAGTAGAAATTATGAAGTGGAATCACTTGTTATCTAGTAATATCGTGTTACGTAGTGGAATCACGTGCAAATTGCAAATTGCAAATAAGAGTTCTTCCTTTTGCAAATCACTCCAAGCAATCGTGTCGGATCCCATTTCGTTGAGTATTGAAGAACGCGTCGTGCTTAGTTGAATATCAAAAATCATCTTAGAAAGTTGGATTATCATCTCTAGAAAAAGTTTTGGATTTACCTCGGCCGGCGAGTTTAGTCCCAGCGGTAGGGCTGTCTCAATTATGTTCGATCTTCAGTTCCTGATATTCATATAAAAACTGGAGTGGTGATCACTTGTCGGGTTTGGGTTCGGGTTTGGTCCGTTGGATAGAAGACGTGTGGGACTAAAATAAGTGCCCAGTACAAAACCTAACGCTGACAGGATTAATAGTAACTTAAGTTATTGTTAAATTCGAGTATTAATAACTCAGTTATTATATGGTACTTTCTAAAACCGCGCGCGCGCAGGTCTGTCAGACAGTCTGACAACTGATCGATTCTGGTAAAAATAATACATTAGAATTTTACCGACGACATCGATATCCTATCTACGTAGAATTCGTACCGTTCGATGAGTAAGCTTTCACGAGTGTATGGATACGATGCACGTAGTCAGTGTTCTTCAATCAAGCATTCTTCGTTTGTTGCGTTTGATGGCTTCGTAATTTCAAGATCTTCAGGTCGAAATAGAAGTTGTGCAAAAACAGCAACTTCCCATTGTTTCATCAACCTCGAACAATTGCTGTGTAAAATCCCTGCAGCAGTTTCACATCCTGCAAGAACATTGTTTCACCATGAAGGTGCTGAGTTTCGGAATAAGTTTGCATGTGTCGACGACCTGCTTGGCGTTTCAGTCGAAAACATTCTTGACAACACAGCAGGCAAACGACGGGTTACCTACACATGTCGATACTCACTCTGTGTTAATAAGCGATGGCGATAAGTCTCGTGGTCAAAAGTCCCAGAGATGCTCCCGTTTTCTTCGGATGAGTATGAATAGTAACGACGATGACGATGACGAATACATTGAAGATACAGATCTTGGTGATTGGAGATCGTTTCGAAAGACGTTAGTGGAATCTGGCATTTCATACGATACTACCGAGGACGGATACCTTGACAAGGATGTTGAAAAAAGTGAGATTTCTACCATCAGCAATACAGGATCCTCCACCGAGAGACCGAAGTCTGTGTCGAAAGCAAACGAAGAATTGCTTGAAAAGCAAAGTGAAGCTCTTGCAAAAGAGTACAAAGAAGGGGTATGGGCGCATGAAGCTTCGTTTGCCGAAGTTGGTGGATTGGTAGTGCGCATGCCATTGGAAGCCGAAATCTACAATAACAAAGATAAATTAACAATAGGAAAGGCGTTGACAACCCGCCTGCAAAGCAAAGGAGACATTGGGAAAGAAAATCTCGACGAACCAATTTCACCGATCGCAGCAAAGACTCTTAGTTGGTACCGAGAAGCTCAGGCATTGATCAAAGAAGAGATGACAATAATTGCTGATAATGCAAACGAAAAGGGAGAAGTTGACCCGTCAGGATTACCAGCCGAAACTGAAAATTTACTTAGGCTCTACCTAAACAATCAAGAAAATTGGCAGAGTGTCTGTCTAGTGACGAAGAAGGACGAAAGTAATGGAGATGCCGTAACGTACACGTTGAACCGACCTATGTCTTTCACTGTAACAGAAAATATGGCCAAAATGGTCTTATTCGGTGCAATGAGCAACTTAATTACGGATGGGAGAGTGCCAATATCAAAAACTAATCAATACAGCAAGTTTCTTCGAGCTTTCGAGAAACAGTGTGCAATCTACGTTGGTGGACCCCATAAGCAAGATAAACCAGCCGTTGTAATTCACGGAATATCAGACCTGGAGGGAGCTACCGAAATTTCATCGGGAACTGGAGTCTATATAGGTGGGCTCGACGCTGCAATTGACGGTGTGTTAGACGGTCGTTACAAACCATTGGATTTTAGATTCTTCATAGGCTGTAATGATTATCAGAAGAATGGACTCGACGCAGCAATAGTTGCAAAAAAATATCAGCCGATAGCATGCGCAAGATCACTTGCGTTGAAGCAGTGCATACAATTGCCCAAGCCTCTATGGCACGAAGTAATGGAGATGTGCGGTGGTGAGCTTTTGGAAGTTTCGAAACTAGAATTGAAAAAAAGGAGAGATTTAGATCAAATATAAATGGGTTGAAGAAGTAATTAATATGAAATGAACTCCTTGGTGGGAGCTGAGGATGCAATTGCAACGCCCACGGTTTACCTACCCAAATGGCACATGTACTGTTTGGTTCGATAGTGATGGATGCAATGATGCGTCGCTAACACAGTGATACTCTGTATTGTATTATACGCTTAGAATGTATCAACCGACCTACGCTAAAATTGATAGGTTTTTAAGAACTGTACAAAAGGAAAAGTCCCTACAGCAGGAGAGAAAGCCACTCGATGACATGCGTTGTCAACAAAAAGATGATACTGAATAGCATTTCTATAGTGCTATTGTACCAGAAATCCTAAGGAGCCTCGCCTGCCAAAGAGATAACACTAGAAGCAACCAAAGGATAAATCGAGGCCAACCTATGCAATGATATGGTACTTCCTTTATAAGTAATAGTGCAATGAATAATGTCCATTAAATACAGGTTATTAACGTCGGCCATTGAGATGATGAGATTTCCGATTAATAACTCTATTGAGTTTAGGTCTTTGGAGGAATGTTTTCGTAGGTTTCCATCGAAATGGCAATAGTTAGGATTGAGGTTTGCTTTCGAGCATTCTGAGAGCCTGCTCTAGCATTGTTTCCATTTTTTCCATTCTGGAAACAAGCTCATCATTGTCGTTTTCTCGTGTGTTGTTCACCACCTCTTCTATGCCACGTTCTTGCGAAGTGTCGATACCAAACATAACACCAGCAATAATATTTGTTATTTTGTCGTTGCAGTGATAGTAGATTGATTTCAACTTACTCGTAAACTTCGAGGATGGGAGTCGGTGGCATTTCGTTGTCGTAGATTCAAATAGTAGTACGAGCATCCCCCAAATACAACATCCAGTTATCGAAGCCAAAGACGCTATCATAGTAATTGAATATGCGTCCATCTTATGCTCATTGTCGAGGAACCACTTCAGATTTCTCATGTCCACAACGAGGACTGCTAGACACACGATCGTTGCAGGATAGATTCCGATACTGAAAAAATATCTCAAGAACAACATCCCAGTGTAGAAGTCGCTGCCCTCTGTCTTTTGAAAATTGTTTCTCAGAAAACGTTCAACAGTAACATGGCTCACCACAAATTCAACCCTCGATCTTGTAGTAAATGGAATTACAGTATTCAATAGAAATAGATCTGGGATGAGGATTTTCGAGAAATAAATACAGCATTCCGGGATGAAACCAATATGCGGAAAGAACCTTACCGTCGAAAAAGAATCTTGCTGTATCGATGGGAGTTATCGTATGAGTATGTTACAACTTCATTTCCGAAAATAATAGATAGGGAAAGTGTCGATCCAGACTGTTTAGTAGATCATAGTGGAAACATTCTATAGATGAGACGGAGGAGCAGCTTACCTGCAATTAGCACATTCAATAGAACCACACTGCCGAACAAAGTCAATGTTACCCACATGAATCTCACTGCTCTTGGATCGTTGTAATCTCTTGTGATATCAATAGATTTAGCAATGTTAGAATTCAGATGAAAGGAAACGAGCATAAGGGTGAGTATGTCGGATGAAGAATTCTTAGCTCTCCTTTCAGGGTTTGACTGTTGAAGGAGATATGAAAAGGTTAAACCTACGAGTATTCCACATCCCCAACAAGAATTGCATACACCCGAAGGTAAGCATAACTGATGTCGTCGTCGCAAAAGTCCTTCGCATTCAATGCCAATTCGTCGCTATTACAGTCAATACTTGGATCTTGTTTGAAAAGAAGGTGCAACATACTACGTGTATGGGAAGCAACCATGAAGGTTAGACTTGTAACAATTCAATTTCGAATACGATAATCGAGTGAAAGATGCTGAACTTACTCGCCGAATGCAAATACTTCAACATAATGCAGCAAAAAGGGAGGAATAAAATTGCTTCAGCAAAATCTAGAAATATGTGGAAGATGTTGAGTAAATCCAGATGCTCACTTACTAAGAATAAGGAATACAACCAAAATAAATCTCATCGCAACAATTATCTGAGGAGTAAGCAAAGAATGATTCAATTAAATGTGAAATGAGCGAATGGAAAGTACGGCCATTCTCTTCTCTATTTTCTTAAGACCTACCTCCTTCAAAGACACAACAAATACAGCCAGTTGTTCGTTCATATTCTTGAAATGCCCCATCAGTCGAAGCCACAATAAACCTACAACGCATGCGGCACCAAATGGGCTGAGTCGTATGAAAGCAAACGCAATTGTGAGAGTACGCGTGATCTGCTGAACATGCAAATGTAAACAAATTTTTTCGTAGATATCCTTACTATCTCATTTCTCCGCTTTCGCCGTTTCTTGTAACGAAAAACAAAGCAATCACAGAGGCGACAAATCCGATAAAGTTTATCACGTTCCAAATGTTGAGCACATAGTGTCGTGTAATCTTGAGAGAAATCATAGAAAGTACAATAAGCTCCGCACTCATTCTCAAAAACTGATATGTTGCGGCCGAAACAACAGCACAGACATACACGATTCTGAAACCATCGGGTATGACTACGTTTTCATAGGTCTCGCGTGCAAGACCTCGGATTGCTACCATTGCACTCACTTGTATTGTGAAGTCAATAACAGTGAGGGCAACTGTAAATGGTGTAGCTACCATCTGGTTCATTGCATACCAGACAATAGGCGTACTGACCGCCCTATCAAGAAGACTAGCATCCAATACCAGCAGAGATGGTAAAAAGTCAACGATTTCCTTCACGCTATCGTACACTTCCAATTGAGCTGCTTTAAAAATCTCTTGATCTTTGGGCATTGGCATCCGATACTTTCCAATTAAATCTGCCACCGTCAATTGGGGCACCGTTTCTATGTAACCAATCGCTCTCTCTGCTGAGTTGCCTTTTTTGTTCCGGATCATACATGCCAACCATGAACCAACGCTTCCCCTGCAAAGCATGGCTTGTCGAATTATTGGCGAGTCCATCAATTTGAGACGTATTCCATTTGATTCCAGTAGCATAATCGATTCCAATACGAATGGAATTGATAATAAATTCTGTGCCAGAACGTGCCGTTTTTCTCTCTGTTTCTTGTGCGACAAGAGGAATCGGCCGCCCCCTTTTGGATCGAGCCGTATGTCCGAAATGTAATCAATACATAGCGACAGCATCTCGAACGACCACTCTACTTGTTGAAATATTACGATAGGAGGATACTTGTCGCTTATAGATTCTCGATCTGAGTTAAGCCCTCGAGGACGTTGTGAGATCTCCGAACGTTTCCAACTCCCTATCGAGTCGTCGTTGTTCTCGTTCTTGTCCTCGTTCTTGTCCTCGTCGTTTTCGTCCTCACCGAACGATATAGAAGAAACTGACAAAGCAACCCATTTATCAATGAAGAAGATGAACGGCATGTGATTGTTGTTATCAGGATGCACAATGGCGTCAGGATATGCTTTGATCAGAAGCATTACACATTTTTTGGCAGTCGCTCTGCCCTCGATGGACTGTAGCATTTCACTATTGTTACCAAGTACATGAAGAGGAAGCCGGCCATGTGAATCTTTTCGCTTCGCCATGTCACTTTCTTGTTTCAACATCCTTTCAAGTTTCGGAAGTGTCAAATCTGATGATGACACGAGTTTGTGAAGTTTCGTTTGACCTGAGACACGACCAAAAAAGAATTCTGACGAGCCGCGCTCGAAAAGATTGAGAATGGAAGCATTAATATTTTCTTGTTGAAATTGAAACTGATTCGATGTTTCCTCCTCGTCGTCGTCTTTCTCCGCGAAATCTTCCTTGGAAATAGAATTGTCAATCTCTGTGACATTCTCGCTATTGTTCTCCCCCGTCGCACCAGATGAATTGCGATTGATTTGAAAAGTACCAGAAAAGTTCGAAAGACTCATTGACAACATGCGGCCATCTCCCTCGACTCGACCCGGTAGTTGAGAACATCCAAATGTACCCTTGTTATCCTCATCCGGTTTCACTTGCAAGGCAAGACCTTCCGCCGAAGAATGCGACGATAGATATTGGATGGTGAACCTTTTGGCCCCATCGTCGCGTTGTTCATTCATTTTGTTCATCAGTTAGGATTCATGTAGTTTCAAATAATAATTTCGACAGTGGAAAGAAGGAAATTCTGTGTAGTACCTACGTACCGGTACTCGTACGGTAGCTAACTAAAAAAATTGGTCAATCCAAAAAATTAGAAGTACAGTACGGTATGGATAATCTCACCAGCAGATAGTCCGGCATTCGGGGTTTCTGATACGGTACCAATACAGGAAACAATTCTTCGTACGGTAGTAAGAATCTTACTTGTCCAATAAAAAATTACGGAGTATTCTTTTAGGAGCCATCAGGTGTTCGGAAATTTCTTTATTGGATGTGAGAGTCGGAAAAACCTGTCTGGATACTTCTGAACCCAATCCGTAAGCATACCGTACTGAAAGTCCCTATTAATTAGGCTCATTGCGAAGTACCGTATTTTTGTTTAACATAAATTGTTAATGTTTCTAAGAAGTACGAGTACCGTACGGTAAGACCCCTTTGAGAATACCCGCATCTTTTCATTAGCTCTATTGGGTCATTCCCGAAATACTTTTATGTAGTACATAAACCGGGAATTTTTTACTTGATCAGTCATTATTACATAGATCATAGTCGACATCGACTATGATTTACGTAGTACATACTTTTTTTTGGGAATCCACATGTTTCGCGCACCTCTACTTGTTCATACTTGTGATCCATACGAAGAATTCCACATATATATTCCAAAATGAGAAAATGAGATTTTATTCCAAAATGAGATTTATACACTAGCCCGCCAATAAATCTATGTAAAAAGTTTCATTCCCGAAATACTAAAAACAGAAATATATATATTGCATAAAAAAGTATTTCGGGAATGACCCATTCTGTTCTGTTCTGGAATGCATACGGTACGGTACGAACAGTAAGCACGTTAATAATGGAAAGAGGGAAGAATGGGTCATTCCCGAAATATGTAGTACATGAACCGGGAATTTTGTACTTGACCAGCCATTTCTTGCTCACCTCGACTATGATTTATGTAGTACACACTTTTTTATTCGGAATCCCTGACTGAAATTTTTCTCGTATGGATGTGGTATTCCAATGCTCACGATTGAAAATTACCCACGATTCAAGAAAATCTGAAAAGCAATGCCACGCAAGCCGGTCTTCAATGTTGAAGACTGGATGAAGAACATATCCAAATTCTCTATGTGCAATGTACGTTGAATTTCCATTCAACGCCTTTTTACTGTTACAAGCCTTCTCAACGGCTCCTCGGAGTAGTTGACAAAGCTAGCTCACAATCTTAGTTTTTAACCAATACATAAACCTTATTTTAGTACCTTTTTAGAGGCATACGACACTGTTTAAACAGTCGAATAACTGCTTCGACCTTATTACTACCGGTAAAGACTACTTCGACTACTACAGCTAATAAACGAACAACTGATCCTGACGATTGTCCAGTAACAAGAAAATACGACCATGTCTTACTCAGTCATCCCCTTCAAGTATGACTTTGATCAAGATTCTATTGACAAAATTGAATACAAGAACACCCAAGAAGTCAACGGATCTCAAGAAGTTACCAAGATCAAAATCCCTTTGATTACTGCAGGATCAACCAAATTACAAATCCTTTTTACCATCAACGAGTTCATTAGATCCAAGAAGACCCTCAACTTAACCACAGGACCAAGAATCTATGACAAGTTTGTAGATCTCCTCAGAGACTACACCAACTGTAGCTGGTGGAACAGCTATGTGTCAACCAATGTGCCACAGAGAACTGTGGACAACTTCCAAACCACAGTGGAAGCATTTATCAACTTCAAGTTTGACAGCAACCTTGATGCCTATCAGAATCATAGAAGATTCCTCACCAACATCAAGAAGACAACCACCATGACCGTACACCAATTTGTAGCACAAGTCAACTTCCACAACCATGTTATCCTCCCATTACTTCCGGGACACCCACCAGAAGATGCAGAGATCAAGGAAAGAGAGTTCAAGAATCTAGTCTTTGAATCGATGCCTGAGGACTGGAAACACATCTATCAACAACACCATTCTCCCCATAGAGATTCTCTCTCTGAAATGATGATGAGATTTGAAAGATTTCAATCTGCACAGAATAGAAAGAACAAGAAATCAGATAACCCGTCTCAAAATAACAACAACAGCAACAACAATGCCAACAACAACCGTAACAACCGGAATGGAAACAACAACAATCGCAATAACCGAAACAATTGCAACAACCGAAACCGAAACAATAACAACAACAACAACAATAACCAACAAAATAACAACAACAATCAACGCGGCAACAACCAAGGCAACAACAAAGGCCCGACTAGGATCTCGAACGACTCACCATGTCCTATCCACCCTGGTACCAACCACACTTGGGGTCAATGCTACACCAACAAGTATGGCACCAACTCCTCCAATCAGTCCAATAACAACAACAGAGACAGCACCGATTCGCATGTGAATGATCGCAGTTCTAACAACAGCAACCGATCCAGTACTTCCTCTTCCCACAGCAGTAACTATCATGAATCCGAACAACACATGTGCGTCTTCATCAATGAACCAGAAGAACCCATACCTGCAACCCCTTGGCCAGATCTCTTCCATGTAGATATGGATATCGATGAAGAATACTATAATTCAGATCTTCAACAATTTCCCTCGTCCGAAAAGACCGATTCCGACAACAACAAGCAAGATGTTGCTCCTAGCAAGGACAATGTCGACATCGACCTTGCTCCAACCACAGTAAGTGTCTGCAACTCAATCAACGGATCCCTTGGGAAGTACTACTTGAAAACCCTCTTCGATTCTAGATCAACCGACAACCTCATAGTGGAATCAACAATTCCCTCTGGAATCAAGAAGAACCTTCTAGACCAACCAATCCAAATGCAAACAACAAACGGCAAAACCACTTGCAACCACTATGTAATCTTGGAGAACACCATATTCCCAGAACTATCCTACTCAATGAAAGTCCTACAAATCAAGTGCTTTGTGGTCTCTCAGAATATCAACTACCACCTCCTTATTGGAAGGAAAACCATGAGAGATCTTGGAATGAAAATGGACTTCGAGACTTGCACCATAGAATGGTATGAGAAGACCATGGACTTCCACCCGCAAAATTACTTTGACAATAAGTCCTTGCTCCACAAAGTCATGTCTGCAGAACCACACGCCGTTGCAGAAAGTTACTCCAACCAATCAATCCAACAATCGTATGTAGATGGAACCACCAAGTATGAGAAAACTGATCTCCACAAGCTCGTCACCGACCAAACCCATCTCTCCTACCAAGAGAAACAAGCCTTGTTACCAATACTCCTCCAAAATGAAGAACTTTTTGAAGGCTTGAACGACAAAGAATTAGGCATTTTCCCTAATCAAACCTTCCACATTGATCTCCAGCAAGGCGCAACTCCATATCATGTGAAACAACCATATTCCATTCCACTGCACCAACAAGAAGCAGTGAAGAAAGAAATCGATCGACAAGTGAAACTTGGCATCCTCGAACGGTGCTATGCAACTGAATGGGGAATGCCAACCTTTGTAGTGCCAAAACCAGATGGCTCCTGTAGACTCATCAGTGACTTCCGCGAACTCAACAAGGTCACCAAGAAACTTCACTATCCACTCCCAAAGCTCCAAGATATCTTCCACAGAAGAAGAGGCTTCAAATACGTCACCCTTATTGACGACAGCATGCAGTTCCACACCTTCAAACTCGATGAGGCCTCCACCTGGCTTTGCGTCCTTGTTACTCCGTTCGGAAAGTTTTGACTGCTTCGATTGCCAATGGGCTTTCTCAACTCTCCAAGTTGTGCCCAAGGCTGTATGGAACAAATGCTCTCACACTTGAAGGACATTGAAGTATACATTGATGATATTGGTATCTTCTCAGACACTCTCGAATCCCATTGCAAATCAGTCTCTTCTGTCCTGTCCTTACTGAAGTCCCACAACTTCTCTGTCAAGCCCTCCAAGTGCCACTGGTTTCAATCGCAAGCACCCTGGCTTGGCCACATTATCTCTCGTGATGGTATTAGACCCAATCCAAACAAGATCGCGCCTATCCTGAAACTTGCGTTTCCCTCAACAACAACCCAACTTCGGTCCTTTGTTGGGATGATCAACTTCTATCGGAACTTCTATCCCAAACGCGCTGAAGTCCTTGCACCCCTTACTGACCTCTCTGGAAGAGCCAAAGGCAAAATCTCTCCAACACCAGAACTTCTCGAAGCTTTCAACAAAGCCAAGTCCCTTATTGCCAATGATATCCTCCTTGCCTTTCCGGATCCAAACAAGCCCTTCCATGTCTATACTGATGCTTCTGACTACCAACTTGGAGCTGTCATCCTCCAAAACGGCAAAATCATCCTTTGCTTCTCCAGAAAACTCAACGCCGCTCAACGGAAATACCCAACGGTCGATAAAGAGATGCTCTGTATCGTAGAAGTCTTCAAAGAATTTCGAACCATTCTGTGGGGTGCTGAAATCATAGTGTGGACAGACCATATCAACTTAACCAGGCAAAATCTTACCAGCCACCAAATTATGACTTGGAGAATGCTCCTCGAAGAATTTTCCCCAGTATTCAAATACATCAAAGGCAAAGACAACGTCATTGCTGATGCCCTCTCAAGGCTCCCGCTCCAGCAAGACACTCCGGAGAAGAAGAAGGAGTTCCCCGATCCAACTCCCGATCCAACGGATGACTCGGACCTTTCAACTGACTCAACGGACTCCGACCTTCTCTCTCTCTCTCTCTGAATTGTTCCTTAACTACCCAGAAGACATTCCCATGTATCCCTTAGCCTTCGACCAACTCGCCCAAGATCAAGCAGCCAACGCAGATATCTCTACCAATCCCCGGTACACAACTGAAAACTTCAACGGCACCGACTTGAAAGTTGTAGACTCCAATGGTCGCCAGAAAATTGTACTCCCTCCAAATTGAGTGCAAGCCACAATCAAATACTACCACCACGTGCTTGGCCATGCCGGCGCAGAAAGATTGTATCAAACCATCAACCAATTCGTATATGCCCCAAACCTGAAGGACCAAATCAACTCCTTCTGCAAAACTTGCGACACGTGCCAACGATACAAGAATAGCCACCAAAGCCATGGACAACTCCCTACCAAAGAACACCAATATGTTCCGTGGGACACCATTGCAATCGATGGAGTAGGCCCCTGGAAAATCAAGATCCCTGGGCATGGAACAGTCTCCTTCAATGGATTTACCATCATGGACATGTGCACCAACCTCCTTGAGATCATCCGAGCCCCACAAGTAAATCCAACCGGCCTCATGGCAGTCCACGCCCTCGACAATGGCTAGCTTTCCAGATACCCCAAACCAGTAAATTGTATTATCAACCAAGGAACCAACTTCATGAGTAATGACTTCCAACTCCATCTTGCCAACCTACGAATCAAAGCCAAGGTCTGCTCAGTTCGAAACCCACAATCCAACGCAGTACTTGAACGCGTCCACGATACCATGAAGTCTGCAATGAGAACAGAACTCAATACCAATCCTCCACAGACCCTCCAGGAAGCAACTGACATCATCGACAGCATCTTTGCATCGGCTCAGTTCGCGGTTAGATCAACCATCAACAAAACGTTTGGAATGACACCCGGAGCCCTTGTCTTTCATCGCGACATGATGTTTCTACCAATCCCTGTAATTACTGACTTGGCCATGGTGAGAAACAAAAGACAAGCTCAAATCGACAAGAATGCTTTGAAAGAGAACAGCCACAGGAAGATTCATGATTACTGTGTAGGAGACCAAGTTATGGTGAAAAATGAAAAGCAAATCCCTGGAGCTTTTGACGCAAGAAGCAAAGGCCCCTACACCATACAGCAAATCCACACAAATGGTACAGTTTCCTTTCTCTTAAGAAATCACGTGATCCAACATATGAACATTCGGAACCTCAAACCATATCACACCAACTAAAAATTTCTTATCTAAGCAATACTGGTCGCACACGACTAACAAAAATTCTGTGCCACCAATCGAACTTTTACGAAGAAGGAGAAGAGTGTGGTATTCCAACGCTCACGATTGAAAATTACCCACGATTCAAGAAAATCTGAAAAGCAATGCCACGCAAGCCGGTCTTCAATATTGAAGACTGGATGAAGAACATATCCAAATTCTCTATGTGCAATGTACGTTGAATTTCCATTCAACGCCTTTTTACTGTTACAAGCCTTCTCAACGGCTCCTCGGAGTAGTTGACAAAGCTAGCTCACAATCTTAGTTTTTAACCAATACATAACTCAAACCTTACTTTAGTACCTTTTTAGAGGCGTGAATTTGCTGGATAGTATACGGGCCTTTGCATCTTGGATCAAAAGCTCCAGGAATTTGCTTTTCATTTTTCACCATAATTTGGTCTCCTACGCGATAATCATGAATCTTTCTGTGGCTATTCTCTTTCAAAGCATTCTTGTCGATTTGAGCTTGTCTTTTGTTTCTCACCATGGCCAAGTCAGTGATTACAGGGATTGGTAGAAACATGCCGCGATGGAAGACAAGGGCTCCGGGTGTCATTCTGAAGGTCTTGTTGATGGTTGATCTAACTGCAAACTGGGCAGAAGCAAACACACTATCAATGATGCCGGTGGCTTCCTGGAGGGTCTGTGGAGGATTGGTATTGAGCTCAGTTCGCATTGCCGATTTCATGGTGTCATGGACCCTTTCGAGTACTGCATTGGATTGAGGGTTTCGAACTGAGCAGACCTTGGCTTTGATTCGTAGGTTGGCAAGATGGAGTTGGAAGTCATTACTCATGAAGTTGGTTCCTTGGTTGATAATACAATTTACTGGTTTGGGGTATCTGGAAAGCCAGCCATTGTCGAGGGCGTGGACTGCCATGAGGCCGGTTGGATTTACTTGTGGGGCTCGGATGATCTCAAGGAGGTTGGTGCACATGTCCATGATGGTAAAGCCATTGAAGGAGACTGTTCCATGCCCAGGGATCTTGATTTTCCAGGGGCCTACTCCATCGATTGCAATGGTGTCCCACGGAACATATTGGTGTTCTTTGGTAGGGAGTTGTCCATGGCTTTGGTGGCTATTCTTGTATCGTTGGCACGTGTCGCAAGTTTTGCAGAAGGAGTTGATTTGGTCCTTCAGGTTTGGGGCGTATACGAATTGGTTGATGGTTTGATACAATCTTTCTGCGCCAGCATGGCCAAGCACGTGGTGGTAGTATTTGATTGTGGCTTGCACTCAATTTGGAGGGAGTACAATTTTCTGGCGACCATTGGAGTCTACAACTTTCAAGTCGGTGCCGTTGAAGTTTTCAGTTGTGTACCGGGGATTGGTAGAGATATCTGCGTTGGCTGCTTGATCTTGGGCAAGTTGGTCGAAGGCTAAGGGGTACATAGGAATGTCTTCTGGGTAGTTAAGAAACAATTCAGAAAGAGAGAGAAGGTCGGAGTCCGTTGAGTCACAGTCGGTTGTAGTTTCAAGGTCCAAGTCATCCGTTGGGTCGGGACTGAAGAACTCCTTCTTCTTCTCCGGAGTGTCTTGCTGGAGTGGGAGCCTGGAGAGCGCGTCAGCAATGACGTTGTCTTTGCCTTTGATATACTTGAATACTGGGGAAAATTCTTCAAGGAGCATTCTCCAAGTCATAATGCGATGGCTTGTGAGGTTTTGGCGAGTTAAGTTGATGTGGTCTGTCCATACGATGATTTCAGCACCCCAAAGAATGTTCCGAAATTCTTTGAAGACTTCTACAATACAGAGCATCTCTTTATCGACCGTTGGGTATTTCCGTTGAGCCGAATTGAGTTTTCTGGAGAAGCAAAGGATGATTTTGCCGTCTTGGAGGATGACAGCTCTGAGTTGGTAATCAGAAGCATCAGTATAGACATGGAAGGGCTTGTTTGGATCAGGAAAGGCAAGGAGGATATCATTGGCAATGAGGGACTTGGCTTTGTTGAAAGCTTCGAGAAGTTCTGGTGTTGCAGAGATTTTGCCTTTGGCTCTTCCAGATAGGTTGGTAAGGGGTGCAAGGACTTCAGCGCGTTTGGGATAGAAGTTTCGATAGAAGTTAATCATCCCAACAAAGGATCGAAGTTGGGTTGTTGTTGAGGGAAACGCAAGTTTCAGGATCGGAGCGATCTTGTTTGGATTGGGTCTAATACCATCACGAGAGATAATGTGGCCAAGCCAGGGTGCTTGCGATTGAAACCAGTGGCACTTGGAGGGCTTGACAGAGAAGTTGTGGGACTTCAGTAAGGACAGGACAGAAGAGACTGATTTACAATGGGATTCAAGTGTATCTGAGAAGATACCAATATCATCTATATATACTTCAATGTCCTTCAAGTGTGAGAGCATTTGTTCCATACAGCCTTGGGCCCAACTTGGCGAGTTAAGGAAGCCCATTGGCAATCGGAGCAGTCGAAACTTTCCGAACGGAGTAACAAGGACACAAAGCCAGGTGGACGCTTCATCAAGTTTGAAGGTGTGGAACTGCATGCTGACATCGATAAGGGTGACATATTTGAAGCCTCTTCTTCTGTGGAAGATATCTTGGAGCTTAGGAAGTGGATAGTGAAGTTTCTTGGTGACCTTGTTGAGTTCGCGGAAGTCACTGATGAGTCTACAGGAGCCATCTGGTTTTGGGACTACAAACGTTGGCATTCCCCATTCTGTGGCATAGCATCTTTCTAGGATGCCAAGTTTCACTTGTCGATCGATTTCTTTCTTCACTGCTTCTTGTTGGTGCAGTGGAATGGAATATGGTTGTTTCACATGATATGGAGTTGCGCCTTGCTGGAGATCAATGTGGAACTCTTGATTAGGGAAAATACCTAATTCTTTGTCGTTCAAGCCTTCAAAAAGCTCTTCATTTTGGAGGAGTATTGGTAACAAGGCTTGTTTCTCATGGTAGGAGAGATGGGTTTGTTCGGTAACTAGCTTGTGGAGGTCAGTTTTCTCATACTTGGTGGTTCCATCTACATACGATTGTTGGATAGATTGGTTGGAATAACTTTCTGCAATGGCATGTGGTTCTGCAGACATGACTTTGTGGAGCAAGGACTTGTTGTCAAAATAATTCCGAGGGTGGAAGTCCATGGTCTTCTCATACCATTCTATGGTGCAAGTTTCGAAGTCCATCTTCATTCCGAGGTCTCGCATGGTCTTCCTTCCAATGAGGAGATGGTAGTTGATGTTCTGAGAGACCACAAAGCATTTGATTTGTAGGACTTTCATCGAGTAGGATAGTTCTGGAAATATGGTGTTCTCCAAGGTTACATAGTGGTTGCAAGTGGTTTTGCCGTTTGTTGTCTGCATTTGGATTGGTTGTTCTAGAAGGTTCTTCTTGATTCCGGAGGGAATTGCTGATTCCACTATGAGGTTGTCGGTTGATCCAGAATCGAAGAGGGTTTTCAAGTAGTACTTTCCAAGGGATCCGTTGATTGAGTTGCAGACACTTACTGTGGTTGGAGCAAGGTCGACGTCTGTGTTGCTAGGAGCAACCTCTTGCTTGTTGTTGCCGGAATCGGTCTTTTCAGAGGGAAATCTTTGAAGATCCGAGTTGTAGTATGCTTCATCTATTTCCATATCAACATGGAAGAGATCCGGCCAAGGGGCTGCAGGTATGGTTTCTTCTGGTTCATTGATGAAGACACACATGTGTTGTTCTGGTTCGTGGTAGTTACTGCTGTGGGAAGAGGAGGTAGTGGATCGATTGCTGTTGTTGGAACTGCTGCGATCATTCACATGCAAGTCAGTGTTGTCTCTGTTGTTATTGGACTGATTGGAGTTTGTGCAATACTTGTTGGTGTAGCATTGACCCCAAGTATGATTGGTACCAGGATGGATAGGACATGGTGAGTCATTCGAGATCCTAGTTGGGCCTTTGTTGTTGCCTTGGTTGTTGCCGCGTTGATTGTTGTTGTTGTTGTTTCGATTGTTATTGTTATTGTTGTTGTTATTGTTTCGGTTCCGATTGTTTCGATTGTTTCGATTGTTGTGGTTGTTGTTGTTTCCATTCCGGTTGTTACAATTGTTGTTGGCATTGTTGTTGCTGTTGTTGGTGTTTTGAGATGGGTTATCTGATTTCTTGTTCTTTCTATTCTGTGCAGATTGAAATCTTTCAAATCTCATCATCATTTCAGAGAGGGAATCTCTATGGGGAGAGTGGTGTTGTTGGTAGGTGTGTTTCCAGTCCTCAGGCATCGATTCAAAGATTAGATTCTTGAACTCTCTTTCCTTGATCTCTGCATCTTCTGGTGGGTGTCCCGGAAGTAATGGGAGGATAACATGGTTGTGGAAGTTGACTTGTGCAACAAATTGGTGTACTGTCATGGTGGTTGTCTTCTTGATATTGGTGAGGAATCTTCTGTGGTTTTGATAGGCGTCAAGGTTGTTGTCAAACTTGTAGTTGACAAATTCTTCTACTGTGGTTTGGAAGTTGTCCACAGTTCTCTGTGGCACATTGGTTGACACATAGCTATTCCACCAGCTACAGTCGGTGTAGTCTCTGAGGAGATCTACAAACTTGTCATAGATTCTTGGTCCTGTGGTTAGGTTGAGCATCTTCTTGGATCGGATGAACTCATTGATGGTAAAAAGGATTTGTAATTTGGTTGATCCTGCAGTAATCAAGGGGATTTTGATCTTGGTAACTTCTTGAGATCCATTGACTTCTTGGGTATTCTTGTATTCCACTTTGTCGATAGACTCTTGATCAAAGTCATACTTGAAGGGGATGACTGAGTAAGACATTGTTTTCTCTTGTTACTGGACAATCGTCAGGATCAGTTGGTTGTTTATTAGATGTAATGGTAATTTTTATTTGCGTAGTTGAAGTAGTCTTTACCGGTAGTAATAAGGTCGAAGCAGTTATTTGACTGTTTAAACAGTGTCGTATGCCTCTAGAAAAAGGTACTAAAATAAGGTTTGAGTTACGTATTGGTTAAAAACTAAGATTGTGAGCTAGCTTTGTCAACTACTCCGAGGAGCCGTTGAGAAGCTTGTAACAGTAAAAAGCCGTTGAGTGGAAATTCAACGTACATTGCACATAGAGAATTTGGATATGTTCTTCATCCAGTCTTCAAGGTTGAAGACCGGCTTGCGTGGCATTGTATTTCAGATTTTCTTGAATCGTGGGTAATTTTCAATCGTGAGCGTTGGAATACCACAATGGACTAATCAATTTTGGCTGATTACAGTACAAGTAGTACAAAATATTGTCCAACGCACCACAACAACCAAATCATATCAATAATAATGCTTTATCTGCTGTTGTTTGTTCTGCTATGTGACAACGATGGGGGGGAGGAGATACATATTCAGCTCCATACATAATTTTTATATCGTAGTACGAACGCCAACAACAGCAATGGCAAAGATAGGAAAAAGGTTGGGGGAAAAAAACTACAGCAGAAGTGAAGTCTTGGAGCTTCTACACACCCTCAAAGCAATCGCTCCTGTTGGTCCTGAGGAATGGGCGCAAGTGGTCCAAATCCATAAAGACAACTTCCCTGATACTGACAGAAGTCTTCAAAACCTCCGTAGGAAATACAACGATAAAAAAAATCCTACTGGCAATCCAAATTGCCCCGAGGAAGTAAAGTTGGCGAAGAGGGTCAAGTGGTTGATTAAGGGCAAGGAAGGAGTTGGTGACGGACAAGAGCCATACGGAATGGAAACAGGATACCAGAACAACACCGAAGACAACGAATACATAAGTAGTGAGGAGGAGGATGACAACTCTGACTATGATAACATTTCTCCAATAGTAGTACCACTCAGTCAACCTTCGCAAACAATGACTCAGCCAACCCAACAGTCAATGGAGCCAACCCAACAGTCAATGGAGCCTATCCAGCCAACCCAGCAGCCAACCCAGCAGCCAACCCAGCAAACACAACCGCCGCTTCATCAACCTTCCCAACCAACCCAAGAACCAGAACTCAATACACCAATCGCCATAAACGTACCACCAAGAATTGTTCCACGCTCTCAGTCTCGGCCAGCTTCCTCTTCTTCTTCATCATCTCAACGGTTTGTTCCTGCTTCCCCTTCTCCCAGCAGCAAGAGACAGTACCGCAGGAACACCACCAACGGACGCCAGGACATTCTTGATTTCTTGATAGAGCATACCAAGCATGAGAGGGAACAAAGAAGAGAGGATCACCGTCTTGAAAGGGAACATAGAGAGGTTGCCTTCCAAGCTCAGAGGCAGCAAACAGAGGCTGCCTTGGAATTGCTGAAGGCCACCATAGTAGATGTTGCAACCATATTCCTAAACGGGCTCCGTCCCAACTCCAACTCAAATCCCAACAACTCCAACTCCAACTCAAATCCCCCCCCAGCAGGCAATTCCACTTAAGGCTTTGGTTCCTGCTTGATAGCAGGAAGATCCAGAGTAGTTTCAGAATCGGAATCAAATAAATTGGAATCGGAATCCGAGTCCGAATCCTCAAATAACCAGGAAGGTGGATTGATGATCTCATTCGGAATGACCGGATGATTGCTGGTTCCATTCGGAACGACTGGATTGGTCCGTGCAAG
The DNA here is from genome assembly GCA_037355745.1 of Pseudo-nitzschia multiseries. Taxonomy (NCBI): domain Eukaryota; phylum Bacillariophyta; class Bacillariophyceae; order Bacillariales; family Bacillariaceae; genus Pseudo-nitzschia; species Pseudo-nitzschia multiseries. Next base: position 9,938,401 of record CM074781.1, read on the forward strand.
AATCTTACGGATCTGTTGTCGGTGTTGAGAAATCTCTTGCTGGTGATAAACAATCTGTTGCCGGTGTTGTTGTTTGGTTTTGGCTTGGTGTTCTTGTTCGACTTTGGCTTGAATAGCCTGGAGAAGCTGTTTCTGTTCTTGTTTGGAAACTACCACCATGGTTGGTTTGATTGTCGATTGGAAGATTGCGATTAGATTAGTAGGATCAGATTAATAGATTATTTAGTAGTAACACCTAACACGTTGCTTTTGGTTTTGCAACTTGGAAAGAAAATGACATAATGAATTATAATGAAGAAGTACTAGTGAAAATAACGTATTACTAGTAATAACTGCTAGTAACTACTAGAAATAACTCATGTAAAATCGCGAAGTTGGTATTACATGAAAGTCGGAATCAACTTGATGGGAGTCAACGAGTCCCACCTCCATTCCCATAGAACTGATGGGATTAACCCGCCCGGCGCTGTGTTGAACCCCTCTTAAGGAGTTGAACCCCTCTTAAGGAGTCGTACGGTTTTTACGAACCTGAACACCAAAAGCGAAACTACTCCATCCACATCAAAACTACTCCTCGTATTACTTGTAACTTGTATAAACTACTCGTATCCTTCTATCCTTCCAGCAACAAGCAGCAACGAGTTCTAAGCTCATAATTCAGCTCATAATTCAAAAACCTAGCAACAGCAAAAGCTATGTCCAAATATAAGCTACTAATTACTACTACCATGGGGGATCTCAACAACAATCTACTTCTACTCAACCAATTGATCAATTGACCATGATCGATCGACCATGGAGAATTGATACTTGGAACCGACATTTGAGCAATCTACGCACTCAACAACAATCTACTTGACTACTCACTCAACAACAATCTACTCGACCACTCAAAGTAAAATGCAAACATCAAACCACGCCGAACCCTTAAGTCAAAACATCCAAGTCCATCTGAACCCAACGGCTATCGAGCATCGGCTCAACGGCTCAATGGCTCAACGCTCGGCTGGCTACTCAAAGATGCCAGTGGCATCTTCTGGTAGATTGTTGGCATAAGAGAAGTATCCGTTCTTCTTATGCATGAAAACATTCAGGATCTGGTTGTTACCAATGGTACTTGTTTGGTAATTGTACAGAAGCATTATTAAGTTCAAAATGACCTTCCTATCACCAAATGTCTCCAATAGGAGCCTGTCTTTCAATCATGGAAACTGCCCCTGGATCATTCGTATCCCCCACTCTGATAACTGCCAAAGGGACGTTGCTTCTCTGTTCAACAGAATAGCCTCTATGGTATCTGGATCATGCTGCGAACTTTGGACAAGGCATTCAAGTCTCCATGTGGCAACCCTAAACGCAGAGTCAACACAAACCATTGCTTGGAACTTGACAAAAAATTCTTCTATTTTATCATAAACACCATGATCGGCGATTGTGCTGTCGTGCCAGGTACTGGGGCAGTTGTAACTGCAAATACGAATTCTCCCATTGGCTCCAAAGACAAAGATGCTGTTGACATTCGTGTCACAGACCCAGCTGTTGTAATACCAACTCTGAATCAACCAATTCAAAGACTGCTGAATTTTGACTTTGAGTCCATCGGCCGCACCCCAGACGCGGCGTTCTTTTAGTCTGGGATATTTGGCACCAATCGCGCTGATGTATTCCTCCAATTCTTCTTCAGTTGGAAGTCTAATCATTGCCTTTGGATGATTCTGCAATACAAACAAAAGAACCTTTCTGGAGAATTTCAACCATTTGTACATAACAGTAGAGGTAAGTCCAAATGCCATTGACATGGATCTTGCAACAGATCCTCGTGTTCTAAACCAATGAAGTACTAGACCAAGACAGCATGTTGCATTTGCCTCACGCTTTCTTCCACTCCATACTCCATTTGCGTTAACCTTCCTCTTCCAAATAGCATTGGTGTATCTCTCGACTGTGTAACTATCGAATGTTGGTTCAAATAGACCTAGAAGCTCTCTAAAGACCTCATGGTTGACACCACAGCAGTTGAGAAGAGCCTGTTTGTTGCCAGAGTTGAATAGATAAAGAAAGGGAGACTTGGAATGATGACGTAGGGCTATCTTTGGTGTTCTCCTATCTCTTCGACGCCTTTCTTCTGCATCATCATTGTCATCATCATCCTCATCTTCTAGAAGAAACAAGCAAACAAGCAACTCAAGTGACATAGTCAACGGATCGGCGACTATTTATGTTGTTGGTTGAGTACCTATCGTTGGTTGAGTCGAAACGTTTAGTTGCTGAAAATGAAAAATTCGATCATTAAGTCACTGAAAAATCTGAACGGATGTAACCCACATGTTTAATCGTATGAAGATATTAAATTCCTTTCGTGACCAGAAGTACCAAAGCTACCAGATGGTAGATATCCTATTCGTACAAATCAATGAGTCCCGTATCAACCAAAGTAATCGATTCCCACGACATATCGATTCCCACGGTGCATCGATTCCCATCGCGCATTGACGGTGAGCAATCTCTGTTTTATAGTATTGCCATTGTTCTTCGGTGAGCAAACTCTGATTTCATAAAATATCACACGAGCTACGGGAGCAATTCCTGATCTTAGTGATAAACATATCATGAAGTCTTCCTAATGGAACAAGAGAAGAAAACCGTTGGCGTGTGATTCTCACACACAATATATATATATATATATATATGCATACAGATATATACGGTCAACAACCAATGCATGTACGGAAATAATCAGCGAGTAATCTCATCACTACGCAACAGCAGTTGCAACGTATTCATCTCAATAAAAGAGATATCTTGCATTTCGGCAAGATTTCACCTTATCTCATACTTTTAACATTCAACTGATTTATATCCCAAAATTCACACTAGTTGTTATCAACTACTTGTAATCTACATACTAAGGTCTGTCTCGCTGTATCTGAATAAGTTCACAGTAAGAAGAGATCTGGCGTTTCCATAGTCTCGCCTGTAGTCCGATTATCCGTTGCCGAAAGTATCCAACCACAATTGTCACGCGTAGAGTACAATCGTTCGTCTACTAACACACTAACGCAGCGTTGCTGTTCTTCAGAAGCCTTTGAATCAGACCTTCAACGGACCGGATTCAGAAGGAAAATAATAGATTAACAGTCGCAAGCTCCAAGGTGGCTTGCACACAAAAAGGAACAGGAACGGAATTGAATACAATCCCTACGCTGGCGTATGCCAATCGCACATCGTACACGAAGCAGATATCATTCTCATTCACCGCGCGATTCCTTCGAAGGATCGGAACCATCACAAATGCCGAACATACCGAACATGCCCGCCAATCTATTCGGGGGCAGAAACAGCACGGGTAATGTCGAAGCCACTACTGCCAACCATTTTCCTAGTTTTGATACTGATATGAAGATGATACTCGTATCTCTATTCCGCGTAACAAGGGAAGCAAATAACACCCTGTGTTCAGCTCTCAAGGAAGGCGGATTATGCGAGTGGAAGGCATTTCTCAACGCACTTATCAAACCGGATTTTGCACGCGAGATTACCTACACTGAAGGAGGACTACCAACGCATCTCCATTGATCCATCCAATGGATCATAGAGGCACTTGCAGAGTTCTCTCTCGACCTACAAGAAGACGAGAAGGATTGGAAAGATGTAAAATCATATCCGTATGAAGAATTCAGAAAATTCTGTTTGGAACGTGCCATCCGTATGCAGACCGAATCTGTTCTGAACCCTCCACCTCCTCCACCAGGAAGTAATAAAAAGACACCTCAGCAGGTAAAGTACAAATCTTGGTGCCGAAAAGCACAGAATGAAAAGTCCTTTACGCCCCTCACGAATGACTCAAGATTCGAACATTGGCTCGTAGGTTTCAAAGCTAAACTTGAGGCATACGACATCGACACAGCAACATTCCTTGATGAAACCTGGCCTCCAGCTGCACTACAAGGTTATACACGTGACCTTTTCGTTAAACAGTGTGCCTTTTTCTGGGTACTAATGTTGGAAGTCTTCAAAAGCGATCTATCCGCATCGTGTGTACACAGCCATTCTACCACACGTAATGGACGTCAAGCATACTTTGATTTTGTGAACCTTCACAGCGAATCGAAAGCCAAGGTATACGACAATTTGACTCAACTACAAGCGTTGCTAAAGTTGAATCTCAGCAATTGGAAAGAATCCAAAGTGAAATTCATCACACATTGGTTTGATGAATTAAATCACCTCAACAAGCTCCGTCCTCCCAACAAGCCCCTTGAGTACCATACTGCAAAATCAGCATTATGTCAGGCATGCTATTCCAGCTTCCAGCTAAGTGAGCAGTTTGCCAAAGTCAAGGATCCAGGTGGGACGAATAGCACCGTGACAGATGCAGTCGCTGAAGCAGCTGCTATTCACAAACTCAAAATCACGCTCCTGACCTATGAACTTTCACCTAGGTTGCGGATTTGAGCGCGACGCGCATGGTGTTCTCTGTATGAATCCCATAAAGTTCATCAAAAAGATGGAAGCGTCTTATGAACAAATGTTCGGATGCAAACCTAACACCAGGTTCCAGTCACCCAATGCAGAGAACGATCATCCAGAATTGGACTCCTCAGCCTTTCTTGAAGAAACTGGTATACAGAAATACCAAAGTATGATCGGTTCACTCCAATGGATCATCGCTATTGGGCGTTTCGATGTACAAACAGCCGTGATGACACTCTCGAGTTTCAGAGCTCAACCACGAGATGGGCATCTTGAACGTGCCAAACGTATCTATGGATATATCTCCAAGTTTAGACATTTTAAAATCAGATTCCGCGTGGAACCCCCAGATTTTATATTGACTAAACCCGATACCATCGATTGGTCCAACACCGTCTATGGGGAGCGTTCTGAAGAGCTACCCAACGACGCTCCTGCACCACTTGGGAAGACAGTAGTGTTGACACATTTCTATGGCGCCAACCTCATGCATGATATTCTTAGTGGTAAGGCTGTAACCGGCATCCTTCACTTTGCAAACAAGACCCCCATGATGTGGTTCTCAAAGAAACAGTCTACTACGGAAACAGCCACCTTTGGAGCTGAATTCGTTGCCAGAAGAGCTTGCATCGAACAGATTGTTGATCTACGCCACTCATTCCGATACCTCGGAACACGAGTCCATGATATCTCCTACTCTTGGGGTGACAACGAAAAGATGATTCAAACGTCAACCTTCCCTTACGCAAGGTTGCATAAGCGTCACAACATTCTATCGTTTCACTACGTACGGAGCATGATAGCGAGAGGTTTCATTTTAATGATGCACATCCCAGGTAAGGATAACTGTGCAGATATTCTCACCAAGCATTGGGGACACTCAGTTGTGTATCCACTGCTCAAGCCCATCTTCCACTTTTGTGGGAATACCGGCGACCTCCTCCAAGACGATGGAAGCATCATGTAGAGCGTGATGACCTTTCACAAGGAGACATGGGGAGTATTAAATTCCTTTCGTGACCAGAAGTACCAAAGCTACCAGATGGTAGATATCCTATTCGTACAAATCAATGAGTCCCGTATCAACCAAAGTAATCGATTCCCACGACATATCGATTCCCACGGTGCATCGATTCCCATCGCGCATTGACGGTGAGCAATCTCTGTTTTATAGTATTGCCATTGTTCTTCGGTGAGCAAACTCTGATTTCATAAAATATCACACGAGCTACGGGAGCAATTCCTGATCTTAGTGATAAACATATCATGAAGTCTTCCTAATGGAACAAGAGAAGAAAACCGTTGGCGTGTGATTCTCACACACAATATATATATATATATATATATATGCATACAGATATATACGGTCAACAACCAATGCATGTACGGAAATAATCAGCGAGTAATCTCATCACTACGCAACAGCAGTTGCAACGTATTCATCTCAATAAAAGAGATATCTTGCATTTCGGCAAGATTTCACTTTATCTCATACTTTTAACATTCAACTGATTTATATCCCAAAATTCACACTAGTTGTTATCAACTACTTGTAATCTACATACTAAGGTCTGTCTCGCTGTATCTGAATAAGTTCACAGTAAGAAGAGATCTGGCGTTTCCATAGTCTCGCCTGTAGTCCGATTATCCGTTGCCGAAAGTATCCAACCACAATTGTCACGCGTAGAGTACAATCGTTCGTCTACTAACACACTAACGCAGCGTTGCTGTTCTTCAGAAGCCTTTGAATCAGACCTTCAACGGACCGGATTCAGAAGGAAAATAATAGAAGAAGACAAATTTGTCTATTATGATTGTCCATACAATGAGATTCCACGTTCCAAAATGAGATTTATACACTAGCCCGCCAAAAAATCTATGTAAAATTTTTCATTCCCAAAATACTAAAAACAGAAATGTGTGTACTACATAAAAAAGTATTTCGGGAATGACCCAACAATAGTACGAAGTAATAATGTTATTTTTCCCCATTCCACCCAGTAAGAAGATTAATTGTCTCTCTCCTGTATTCACTTATTTTCTAAAAACGTTTCGATAGTTCTTCTTGATACACATCATCCTCCTGTATTCACTTTTCATACCGTACCCGGAACACTCTTTTTCATTGATTCACTGAAAGAAGAGGAAGGTCGCTCGGCCTTATCTGGATTACCGGTAAGATCTACTACTACTTTCGGTAGGTAGTAGTAAATAAGGGGTGTATTTGTCACCACCCATTATTCAATACTACAATATGAAGTAAATTGCCGTAGCTGTTTTTGACAGTACCGGTACGTAACAAACGATGTTAAATAAACGCTCAGTAGTCCGGATAAGGGATTTCGTTTATTCACCACCACGTCACAGTGCTGACTATCCCCCCATGCCAGCCCTGATTGATGGAGTTTGCCGTAGGTTCGGCAAGGTTTTCCGGATGGTCGACAGCCCGTTTGACAAAACTTGCGTCCTCTGTGGCGTCGTTGTCAGGAGGGGCCTCTGAGAGTATATCCATGCAATGATGAGGCAATATGTGCGTCCTCTGTGGTATCGTTGTCATGAGGGGCCTCTGAGAGTACATCCAGGCAATGAGGCTGGAGCCTTGCCTGTGCTAGTAGTCCAGTGGCTAGAGTACCATTGGCTAGGTCAGCGATTGTTTCTATACAAGCACAGAAGTTTGGTGGACTTGACTTCCACCCCATAGGATTGGTGAGGGGAATCCCAATGAGGGGAGCAGGGTCTCCCTGTCTGGAAGGGAAAAACACCCCCAGTTTCATGGTGTCTTCAGGCTTCACTTGGATGCAGTAGAAGCCATCAGGAAGATCTATCTTGGACATGTACACTGGGCCAAATCTGTTGTTGGCCCAGTGCAGCCGGGTGAAGAGTACTGTTTGAAGTATCCAGCCAAACTGCATGGAGTCCTCTGGAGCAAGTGGGACAATGTCATCATTGACCCCAAAGAAGGTGTAGTTGGAGATCATTCTTGGCCGGCACCCCCTTACGGGGTACTAGCCCCAGCAGGCTGAGCCGGATGCCTGGCAGGTCCTGAATGAGGCTGACTGGGAGGAGAGTCCATTGCTGCTTGTCCATCATATCTGCATACTCATTCCATAGGAAGCCAATCCCTTGATGGGATGATACGTGTGGCCCTCTGGTGATTGCTGCTGCTATTCTGGCCTTATCCCAAGAAGGCCCAGAGGACATAGATGATGGGGCTCGTTCCTTCCCAAATTGGTCTAGTAGGCTGCTGGCTGAATGTGGGAGAGTACCCACATCAGGTTGGATGTCTCCTTTCCCTCGAATGGTCCAGATGAAGCCCCCCAAGCTAGTGCTGTATCTGTTGACTCTCCAACCTTAGGAGTCCTAGTTGGTAGCCTTGTTCCACCACAGCATAGGTGGCTCCCAGGAGAGTTGCCAGGACAGCCAAGTAGCTTGTTAGCTGGGTGGTGGCTTCAGTCCAGTCAACAGGAGCGTAGGCCTTGGTCTTCTAAGCTCTAATGAGTCCTTCAGGTTCAGGGAATTGCCTTCTGCGGAGATCATTGTGTTGTAGGCTGCCACATTGGCAGCTGCTTCTTGTTCGCCCTTCAGGGTGGTGGCTACTAATCCACCCGAAGGTGTGAAGGCTAGAGGGAGTATCCCATCTGCTTCGTCCAATAACTGTCCCGCGACCCTTTTTTTTGTTGCAAGGTACTTTCTCAACCCTTTTTTTGTGTGTGATTTAACACATGCCCACCTTGTGATTCAGTAGCATAAGTATCATGCTCATTTGGAAATTCTCAATCCCTGGGTTGCGACGTTTTTTTTTGGTGGGTCACGAATAACTATTATTAATTATTAAGAAAACTCACAGTACAAATAAATACTTAAGTTCGCAACACCCACCCACTACAATTGAATACATTAGGGCCTGACTCGCTACCCTTAAAATTTAACACTATTGCTCGCGGCACACCACCCTTAATATTTAACTCTATTCCTGGTTACACACTATCATTAAAATTTAATGCTCATGCTTGCGGCACGCTACCATTAAAATTTAACTCCATTGCTCGTGACACACTACCCTTATAATTGAACACTTGTGCTCGCGACACACCAGCACCCTTAAAATTTAACACTAGGGTTTGCGACCACCTACCACTACAGTTGAATTCTGTGGGTCAAGAATTTTCCTAGTAATATTATATGCAATATATGTATGATAGGTACTACTTTCAATATATTTTAATCCGGTCATAAAAAGTACTTTTTGCAATGGTATGCAATGTGTGTATAATATGTACAAACCTTTTACCCTAATCACCTCTCCCAGAAGATTTACCCGCGTCAAAGGTGTGAATGGACCCGCGTCGAAGTAGTGAATGGACTGACACAAGAAACACTACCGATTACAAAAACAAAATGCCTACACCTTATCCATACCACCAAGCAATTGCAGCAACACAGGGTCAATATAGTTGTCCTCATCAATTTCCTCATCAGCAAGACTACTGGCAACAGTGCCACCATCTTTTGATACAGTAGCGGTTTTTCCTTACTTGAATCTGTCAAGCATCATTTTCTCCAATTTTTTACCTGTTTTGGGATCTTCTCGTAATGTTTTTACCTTCTTGCACAATCTAGCAAACACTTGCTGTCGTTTTTGGTCCCATCTATCTGCACTTCCACTCTTCAAATCACAATACTTTTTTCTCATGTATTTTTTCTTTGTTTATGTCTCGTCGGTTCCATCAAGTTTTCTCTTCTTCTGTTTTTCCCAATTGCCGAACTCATTGCCAATGATCATTAGGGCAAAAGCCTCATCAAAGATGTCACTTATCAGCTCTGTTGCCTTCCTCTGCTTAAAGTTTGTCCCCACTGGATTGACGGCAGACAGGATTCTTGTCACAAAATAGTTAAACTCTTCATTATCTGCATTTCCATAGGGCCGGTACTCATTTACTATAATTTCAACCGAGTCGGGATCCAGAGATACAGTACCAGGGAATGATGCTGGTACTTTTGTCTTATCACTGTCAGCTGCGGTGATGACAAATGGCAATATGATATCATGGTATGGTGGGGTTACGTCCGATAACTGTCACGCGACCCAACGCGACCCCTCACAAGCCCTATTTTCATAAAATCGACCCTGCCTTTGTTATGCGCAAGGGCAATTTTTTAAATTCACATTTTTTTGTGGTGAAGAGTTTCAACCCCCCTCAGGTTGCAACAAAAACTCTCCCCGAGGACTCAAAATGTCCCTTGTGATTTAAAAAATCTAATTCTCGCTACCAAACTTCCTAACCTTAACCCAAGATATGAAATAAAACTATTTTAAGAAGTGTTTATTTGCTCCGTTGCCGCATTCCACACTGTGTACAAAATACCACAATAAATACACAGTACAAAAGCCATGTACAAGTCTACGGGTAATGAACATGCGTGTGCTCTGTACATTGAAATCTCTTCAAAAAAGAACAAGTGAAAAGACCCCGGTGCAAACACAGCAGAAAAACCCTCATAGACATGATTTATTTTTGATAGGAATTCTGATCATCGAAATCACCGATGTCATTAACTTCCATTTTGACAACCCTGCAACAACCCTTCTGTTTCTCCTTCACTAGAACAGACCATGAAGGTTCACCACCATACAAATAGTACAAAATGACACCAACTCAAATACCTACACGTTACTCTTCTTCATTTTTGATCGGGAAGGGTATTCAAATGGCAAAGACAACAACAACTATGGGCCCTACTCCGACCCATCTCTTTCCCCTTGGATAAAGGAGAGAATGGAGGCAGACATGTACGAAACCCTACCAGGTTTGAACGCCAGCATGTTACTCTACTGATTTGCTGACCGGAAATGGCAATTGAAGGGCTATCTGATGGCTACTATTTGGATGGTGGCTATTCAGATGGGAGGGCCAGCAAGCAGAAACTCCAAATCCGTTTTTTCAACACCACAGAAAACACACACACCCTCCAAATAACAGCAACAGCAGATATCTCCATACTGAAGTCACCGTCGGCAACGATATTGCAGGGATTCCTTCACTATATCAAGAAGGACGAGGCCTGCAAGTTTCAAATTGATTGATTGAGTGGATTGGAAGTATCTAACTGGCAAAGCTTTGGACACATGAGGTCCACTTTGAAGGGAAACAAGGAAAAAAACGGTGAATAATAATATCTCCATACTGAAGGCACCAAGGGCAACGATATTGCAGGAATCTCTTCATTATATCAAAAAGGACGAGTCCTGCAAGTTTCGTATTGATCCATTGAGCAGATTAGAAGGAACAGACTCAACATAGCATAGTGACAAATTTGGTTGTATTTCAACAAAGCAACCCAAATAACGGCAACAGCAGATATCTCTATAACAACTGCACCAACACCAGCTATATTGCAGGGGCCTCTGTATTACATCTATGAGGAGACGCCGACCAAGTTTTGTATTGATCCATTGAGCAGATTAGAAGGAACGGACTCAATATCGCAGAGTGACAAATTTGGTTGTATTTCAAGGAAGCAACCCAAATAACAGCAATAGAAGATATCTCTACTACAACGACGGCACCAACAGCAACAATATTGCAGGGGCCTCTGTATTACATCTATGAGGAGACGCCTGCCAAGTTTCGTATTGATCCATTGAGCAGATTAGAAGGAACAGACTCAACATAGCAGAGTGACAAATTTGGTTGTATTTCAAGGAAGGAGCCCAAATAACGACAACAGCAGATATCTCTGGAAAGACGGCACCAAGGGCAACCATATTGCAGAGGCTTCTGTATTACATCTATGAGGAGACGCCGACCAAGTTTCGTATTGATCCATTGAACGGATTAGAAGGAACAGACTCAATACCGCAGAGTGACAAATTTGGTTGTATTTCAAGGAAGCAACCCAAATAACAACAACAGCAGATATCTCTATAACAACTGCACCAACACCAACGATATTGCAGGGGCCTCTGTATTACATCTATGAGAAGACGCCTGCCAAGTTTCGTATTGATCCATTGAACGTATTAGAAGGAACGGACTCAATATCGCAGAGTGACAAATTTAGTTGTATTTCAAGGAAACACCCAAAATAACTGTGAGGCAGATTTCTCTGGAACGACGGCACCAAGGGCAACGATATTGCAGGGGCCTCTGTATTACATCTATGAGGAGACACCTGCCAAGTTTCGTATTGATCCATTGAGTGGATTAGAAGGAACGGACTCGACATAGCAGAGTGACAAATTTGGTTGTATTTCAAGGAAGCAACCCAAATAACAACAACAGCAGATATCTATATAACAACTGCACCAACACTAATGATATTACAGGGGCCTCTGTATTACATCTATGAGGCGACGCGGACCAAGTTTCGTATTGATCCATTGAGCAGATTAGAAGGAAGAAACTCGACATAGCAGAGGAAAAATTCGGTTATGGGTTAAGGCGCCGCTTCAGTGTCGCCAATTTGGTGTCGCCGCTTTGGTGTCGCCGCTTCAGTGTTGCCGCTTTGGTGTCGCCGCAGCAGCAAGCAGCGGCGTTTGGAGTGACATTTTGGAGCAGCGTTTTGGAGCAGCAGGAAGCCATCAGCGAGCAGCGGCGTTTCCAGTGGCGTTTTGGAGCAGCAGGAAGCCAGCAGCCAGCAGCAGCGTTTTGAGCAGCATTTTGGAGGAGGAGCAGGAAATCAGCAGCCAGCAGCCAACAGTGTTGTTTTGGAGCGGCGTTTTGGAGGAGCAGCAGGAAGCCAGCAGCCAGCAGCCATAATAATTGAACAAAATGGGGTGGGTATCTATTGATGTATTAGAGTAAATAATAACAACAGAATAATATAATCTACATGCTAACCTACCCCGTTGCCGTGTTGCGGGTTACCTATGTTGCTGTCTGCTCCCAATTATTTGACGTTCTCTCGTGCGTGTCACTGTTGTTGCCGTCTGCTCCCGTTGTTTATGCCATCAATTCATTGATACAGTCGATTTGTTGATACAGTCGATTCGTCGTTGATACAGTTGATCTGTCGTTCTGATTATCGTTTTTCCGATCCGTACCTATGAAACAAATAAGAAGGAAAACAGAAGTGAGGAATATATCATCAGCAATGTAGGATGTACGCTTCATTGTCCATCTATCTCACATTGTTCTTTTTGCTGCCGCTGCCGTTGATTTGTGTTGCCGCCAATTTGTTGTTTTCCGCCAGCATTGATTTGTGTTGTTGTTCTTGCTGCTGCGGCTGCCGCCGTTGATTTTCCACCGTTGAATTGTTGTTGTTGTTGTTGTTGTTGTTGTTGTCGTGTTCGTCACTGTACCTCCATGGAATCTGTCGTTGATTTGAAGACTTCTACCTCCAATGTCACGAACAACAGTAGCAAGTTCCTGTTGATATAGATTGCAAGGGATGCAGAGTTTTTGCTTTCGAGACGTCTCTTTCCAGCAAATACTCTCTCATCCAAAGCTTTCCACTTCTACTTCTTTTGCAGTACAAGGCTGTTAATTTGGACTAAAATAGGTGAGCACGGATTACCTGCCTAATGCTGATCAACGATCACGGTATGATTGTTGGATTAAGTGGAATCCCACGTTCTCCGACGGAGTGCCTCAAGCAACTCTACTCAGATAAGTCAGGAGGGAAGGTCTTTCAAATTTATGAATGGAAAGAGTAGTATTTTTTGGGGGTCAGGACAAAAAAAATCTCTCACACACAAACACACAGCAAAAAGTAATTTTACAGTGTTTACAGTGTGATTTTTACTTTTTGCTGTGTGTGTGTGTGTGTTAGAGAGTTTTTTTTGTCCCGCGAGAAAAAAAAAATTACTTTTCGCTGTGTGTGTGTGTGTGTGTGTGTGTGTTCGAAGAAAAAAAATCGATACTTAACCTGTGAGATCTAATGCAGTAAATATAGTACCTAGAACAATGAAGAATGATTTGACTTTCTTAATTAAGTTGAGAACATTAAGTAAATAATATTGCGCAGCGCAGGCGTTTTCAATATAGAATGATAAAGAATACTGCCCTTATTTTTTACTTAATGTTCTCAACTAGTGACACAGTGACATCTTTCATGTACCGGTGGTACGTACGGCGGTACCACATGTGTGACGGTGATTTTACAGGTAATGAATTTGCGTAGGATTCTACAGCAGTAGCTTTCTACACGGTTTTCGTACTAGATATATTAAATTCCTTTCGTGACCAGAAGTACCAAAGCTACCAAAGGGTAGATTTCCTATGCGCATGAATCAATGAGTCCCGTATCCATCTAAGTAATCGATTCCCACGGAATATCGATTCCCACGGCGCACTGATTCCCATCGCGCGTAAACGGTGAGCAATCCCTGTCTTACGATATTGCCATTGTTCTTCGGTGAGCAAACTCTGATTTCATAAAATATCACACGAGCTACAGGAGCAATTCCTGACCTTAATGATAAACATTTCATGGAGTCTTCCTAACGGAACAAGAGAAGAAAACCGTTGGCATGTGATTCTCACACAATACATATACATGCATACAAATATATATGGTCAACGACTAATACATGTATGGAAATAATCAGCGAGTAATCTCAGCACTACGCAACAGCAGTTGCAACGTATTCATCTCAATAAAAGAGATATCTTGCATTTCGGCAAGATTTCACTTTATCTCATACTTTTAACATTCAACTGATTTATATCCCAAAATTCACACTAGTTGCTACCAACTACTTGTAATCTACGTACTAAGGTCTGTCTCGCTGCAATCTGAATAAGTCACAGCAAGAGGAGATCTGGCGTTTCCCTAGTCTCGCCTGTAGTTCGATTATCCGTTGCCGAAAGTATCCAAACACAATTGTCACGCGTAGAGTACAATCGTTCGTCTACTAACACACTAACACAGCGTTGCTGTTCATTAAAAGTCCTTGAATCAGACTCTCAACGAATCGGATTCAGAAGGAAAATAATAGATTAACAGTCGCAAGCTCTAAGAAGGCTTGCACACAAGAAGGAACAGGAACGGAATTGAACATAATCCCTACGCTGGCATATGCACGTCGCACATCGCACAAGAAGCAGTTCCCATTCTCAGTTACCACGCAATTCTTTCCAAGGCTCCGAACCACCACAGATGCCGAACATACCGTTAATGCCCGGCAATGCACTCGGAGGCGAAGAGAAGAATGACGCCGAAGTCACCACTATCGAACGCTTTCCCAGCTTCGATGCTGATATGAGAAAGATACTCGTATCATTACTCAACGTAACAAGTGAGATTACTAGCAAGTTGTGCCTAGCTCTCAAAGAAGGCGGATTATGCGAGTGGAAGTCTTTCCTCGACGCACTTATCGAACCGGATTTTGCACGCGAACTTACCTATATGGAGCGAGGATTGGCAACGAATATCCCTCGATCCATCCAAAGGAGCATAGAAGCGCTTGCAGACTTCGCTATCGACCTACAAGAAGAAGGTGTCGACCTAGGAGAAGACGAGAAGGACTGGAAAGATGTAAAGTCATATACATACATGGAATTCCAGACATTCCGCGGAGAGCGTGCCCAACGTTTACGTAACGAATCTGTTCTGAATCCACCACCTCCTCCGGCGGGAAGTAACAAAAAGTCCCCTCAGCAGGTAAAGTACGAATCATGGTGCCGAAAAGCACGAGATGAAAAGTCCTTTACACCCCTCACGAATGACTCGAGATTCGAACACTGGCTCGTAGGTTTCAAAGCTAAACTCGAAGCATACGACATCGATACAGAGACATTCCTCGATGAAACTTGGCCTCCAGCCACGCTTGTGGGTTACACCCGTGATCTCTACATCAAACAATGTGCCTTCTTCTGGGTACTAATGTTGGAAGTCTTCAAGAGTGACCTTTCTGCATCATGTGTACACAGTCATTCTACCACTCGTGATGGACGCCAGGCCTACTTCGACTTCGTAAACCTTCATAGCCAATCAAAAGCAAAGGTATATGACAACTCGACCCAGCTACAAGCGTTGCTCAAGTTGAACCTCAACAATTGGAAAGAATCCAAAGTGAAATTCATCACACATTGGTTTGACGAATTGAATCACCTCAACAAGCTCCGTCCTCCCAACAAGCCCCTCGAGTATCACACTGTAAAATCAGCATTGTGTCAGGCATGTTATTCCAGCTTCCAGCTAAGCGAACAGTTTGCCAAAGTCAAGGATCCAGGTGGGACGAATAGCACCGTAACGGATGCAGTTGCCGAAGCCGCTGCTATCCACGATCTTAAAATCACGCTTTTACTCGAAGCAACTCGACTTGATTCCCAGTCTGCGATGTCTGCTCCTCGGTCGACCGTACGTGCACACGTTCATGATTTCTCTTCTGACTCGATCCAACACCATGATGACTATGCTCTTCCCATCGAATTTGAAGGAGACTATCAAGATTATGCTGTGTTTAAGGCAGGACGTACCCCTGACCCTACCACAAGGTTGCCTACAAACATATGGAAGGCCTTGTCACGCCAGGACATGAAGAGTTGGCTCAGTTTTTCTCCGGAAGGCAAGAAAATCGTGGTTGCCTCATTGCGACACGACTTACTTAACACTAACCAACCTGACCCCAACAGTGTCAAACCCATTACCCGAAAGGCATACCAACATGAACACTTGGTATCTTTTCAAGAAGACGATACTTCGACCAAGGATGAGCATGCCAATTCCGCAGCAGACCTACATCCTGCTGTAGAGAATGATCGTAGAGGCGTTTTCCATGCATCTCTAGGTGTATACAAATCTACGACCTCCTCGTCTAAGGACCAGCGACCTCTCAAGTCTTCCGTGTCACCCGCGCATCCAGCTCGATTCCTTTCAAACAACCCTGACATTCAGTACAAAAAGGACGGTGACACTCAAATACCTGTCGGAACACCATCGTATTCCGCCAACTTTCACCAGTGGTATACTCCCGAGGATGATCTCACCTTTCCTAATGATGGGTCCGTAACGTCATACACATACCGCATACACAAAACTACGGTTACTAGCCCTGGTTTTGCCATGGTCGATCGCGGCGCAAACGGCTGCATCATCGGTAATGATGCATGTCTCATCTCCAAGGATATTCCACCACGATATGTTAACGTCACCGGCATTAACAATCATCAGGTACAAAACATTCCCATTGCTACATGCGGAGCATATTCCATGTCGAACAGAGGCCCCGTCATTCTTATTTTCAATGAATGTGCCTATACAGGACGACATCCTTCTATATTGTCATCCGGCCAGATGGAAGCATATTTTTCCACTGTAGACGACACGTCCATCAAAGCAGGCGGAGGACAGGTCATCACCACCTCAGATGGCTATGCACTGCCTCTTAGCATACGACACGGCTTACCATACCTTGCGATGCGGAAGTATACGACTGTCGAATTTGACACGTTACCACACGTTATCATGACGTCCGATAAACATTGGGACCCATCGGTTCTCGATACCACGATCAGTGCAAAGGATGAACAATTTCTCCAGAAATATCCTCCCCAACCACAGCAACTCCCTTATGCCGATTACGACGAATATGGGAACCCACGCTGCCTTGAAGGATTCGACATATCTGTTTCTCCCGGGTCCTCCACGGTCACATCCCTCAGCTCGTATTCCAGCCATTCCACCCGATCTCCCTTTCTTCCAATTGATGATCATAAGAACAACGATCGCTCCTTTTGGCTTACTTCCACTGACTACGTCCATCACGAACGTCTCGCATGCTGCGCGCCAAACGCAGTCTCTGGAACAGTCACTGCGTTTCCTACAGATTGTACAGCAAGTGACACTACACGCATTGCAGCTACGCCCCGTGAAAGATACCCAAATGAACATGACTACTTATCCCTGAAACATTTCTTTTGTTGGGTTTCCACCGATCGCATCAAAGCTACTTTTGAAAACTCGACCCAATACGGTTCGTTAGCGGTTAGCCCTGATGGTAACATTTTCAAACGGTTTCATTCCCCTCAACCGGCCATGAACGTTCGCCCCTTCAATGACGATGTTATGTCTGATGCAGTCTATTCAGATGTCCCAGCAATTGATGGTGGATCCAAAATTGCTCAGATCTTCTTTGGCCAAAAATCGCATATTATTCACGTTGAAGAAATGCGTACCACCGGCGATTTTCTACCCTGCTTTCAGAACTTTGTTCGAAAATGGGGCAGACCCATCCGCCTCCTTTGCGACCACGGTAACTATCAATCAAGCAAGAAAGTCATGGATTACCTCAAGATGTTATGGATTGGACTCTGGCAAAGTGAACCGTACCATCAACATCAGAATCAATTCGAACGACGATACCAAACGTTCAAACGCATTGTCAATCGCGTCATGGATCGTACCGGCACACCACCACACATGTGGTTACTGTGCATGACATACGTCGCGGGTCTCCTTAATGTTGTCTCTGACCCTACGTTGTCCGATAAACAACCGATCTTCATTGCCACGGGTACAATTGGCGACATCAGCGCATACACCAGTTTCTTCTGGTTTGAACCTGTGTATTTCAAGACCAATGACTCTCCTTTCGGTACCAAATCTACCGAACGCCTAGGTCATTTCGTCGGCATCGCCGAACATGTTGGCAATGGACTCTGCTTCCGAATCTGGGATCCAGTTACCAACAAGTTACTAGACCGGTCCGGTGTTCGATCTGCTCTTACACCTGAGTCACGTAACAAGCGCGCGGGCTTATTTACTGATGATGGTTTCATCAAATGGCGTAATGCAAAGGATTCCTTACCCCGTATATACGCCACTGGAGAAGCTCCAGCTTTCAAACATGGGGAGCATACCAATCAGAATAAACTCATTGACGAGTCTACTAAACCAAACAGCTCAGTTTCCCCTAACGGTTCACCTGCTGATTCTGACACCGCCGATAACACCGTTCCATCTGCACCAACAGATACCACGCCACACGCAACTGGCACTCAACCAATTCTTCAACCACCCACCCACCCCTCGTTACCGAGCTTTCTTTATAAGAAGGTCGATGACAGCCCAAGCTGGTCACCTTCTCCACTCCCTAACAACTATGGGGAGAGTCTTGATGGTCCTCCTACGACACACATCTTCAGCAAGACATCCGATGGCGTTCTCCTTACTGAAGATGATTTTGATCCACCGGAATTAGCATACTTTGATGTTAGTGACGTCACAACTCCACACACCAACCCCGCTACTCCTTCAGTAGACCCATCACAGGTAGTTGTTACCGACGAAGAAGGCAACGCACAATTTGACGATGATGGTAAACCTATTACCATTCCTACGATCCCGATTGCCGATCTACAAGGACGTTCCTTCCTTGTAACCAATCTCGATGGCACCCGGAAACGTCTCACCATTGTCGATGTTGAAGACAGTCTTGAACGCAATAAAGACTTCATCAAGTTCAAGTGCAAACACTCCGATGACGAACTCGATGATATCATTGCATACAATGACGTCATGAATTACATCCATCGTGATTCAACACAAGAAGACGGCAAACTCTGGTCGTTTCGCCGCATCCTAGGACACCAAGGTCCACTGGATAACAAGCACCCTCAATACAAAGGTTCCAAGTATAACCTTTGGATTGAATGGGAGAATATGGAACGCACATATGAACCTCTGGCCAATATTGCGGCTGATGACCCAGTCACCGTTGCAAAATATGGGAAAGACAACAACTTGCTTGACCTCCCAGGTTGGAAACGTCTCAGGAGAATCACCAACCTAGCCCGACGAACCAAGAAACTTGATCGACTCGTGCATCAAGCCAAACTACGTTATTTCCGTACCACTCCGCAGTATCAATATGGATTCAAAGTGCCTCGTAACCACGAAGAAGCCCTCCGATTTGATCAAGCCAACGGGAACACCAAATGGGAAGATGCCACCACTCTGGAAATGGCACAACTCAATGAATACAATACATTCATTGATAAAGGCGTATACAAGACAAGCTCCATTCCCACGGGATTCCAACAGATCAAGGTACACATGATATACGCTGTCAAACACGACGGAAGACACAAGGCTCGCCTCGTTGCTAACGGTAATCTCACTGAGGCCCCTATCCACAGTGTTTACGCAGGCGTCGTATCTCTTCGCGGTCTACGTATGTGCCTATTCCTAGCTGAACTCAACGATCTAGAAGCATGGGGTACCGGCATAGGTAACGCCTACTTAGAAGCAGTCACCTGCGAGAAAGTATGCATCAAGGCAGGTCCCGAATTCGGATCGTTGGAGGGTCACCTGTTGGTCATTTACAAAGCCCTATATGGTCTCAGGTCTTCAGGCAAGTGTTTTGGAGACTTACTCGCGGCTTGTCTCATCGAACTCGGCTTCGAAAGATCCCGCGCAGAACCGGAAATATTCCTCAAACCCGGAACGAACAAGCATGGTGAACGTGTATATGAGCTCATATGCACATATGTCGATGACCTATGTCTCTGCATGGCAGATCCCAATTCCTTCTTGAAGATATTGCAATCGTCACCATATAACTTCAAATTGAAGGGATCCGGACCTATGAACTTTCATTTAGGATGTGGATTTGAGCGCGACGAACATGGTGTTTTGTGCATGAATCCCATAAAGTTCATCGAAAAGATGGAAGCATCTTACGAACAAATGTTCGGATGCAAACCTAGCACTAGGTTCCAATCGCCCATCGCGGAGAACGATCATCCTGAATTGGACTCCTCAGCCTTCCTTGAAGAAACCGGTATACAGAAATACCAAAGTATGATCGGTTCACTGCAATGGATAATCGCTATTGGCCGTTTCGATGTACAAACAGCCGTGATGACGCTCTCAAGTTTCAGAGCTCAGCCACGAGATGGGCATCTCGAACGTGCTAAACGTATCTATGGATATATCTCCAAATTTAGACATTTTAAAATCAGATTTCGTGTGGAACCGCCCGATTTTATATTGACTAAACCCGACACCATCGACTGGTCCAATACCGTCTATGGGGAGCATTCTGAGGAGCTACCCGACGACGCTCCTGCACCGCTTGGAAAGACAGTAGTGTTATCACACTTCTATGATGCCAACCTCATGCATGATATTCTCAGTGGCAAGGCAGTTACCGGCATACTTCATTTCGCGAACAAGACTCCCATGATGTGGTTCTCGAAGAAGCAGTCCACTACGGAAACAGCCACCTTTGGAGCTGAATTTGTTGCAGGAAGAACTTGCATCGAACAGATTGTCGATCTACGCCACTCATTCCGATACCTCGGAACACGAGTCCATGATATCTCATACTCTTGGGGTGACAACGAAAAGATGATCCAGACGTCGACCTTTCCTTATGCAAGGTTGCATAAGCGTCATAACATTCTATCGTTTCACTACGTACGGAGCATGATAGTGAGAGGTTTCATTTTAATGATGCACATCCCAGGTAAGGATAACTGTGCAGACATTCTCACCAAGCATTGGAGTCACTCAGTTGTGTATCCACTGCTCAGGCCCATCTTCCACTTCTGTGGTAATACTGGCGACCTTCTCCAGGATGATGGAAGCATCATGTAGAGCGTGATGACCCTTCACAAGGAGACATGGGGAGTATTAAATTCCTTTCGTGACCAGAAGTACCAAAGCTACCAAAGGGTAGATTTCCTATGCGCATGAATCAATGAGTCCCGTATCCATCTAAGTAATCGATTCCCACGGAATATCGATTCCCACGGCGCACTGATTCCCATCGCGCGTAAACGGTGAGCAATCCCTGTCTTACGATATTGCCATTGTTCTTCGGTGAGCAAACTCTGATTTCATAAAATATCACACGAGCTACAGGAGCAATTCCTGACCTTAATGATAAACATTTCATGGAGTCTTCCTAACGGAACAAGAGAAGAAAACCGTTGGCATGTGATTCTCACACAATACATATACATGCATACAAATATATATGGTCAACGACTAATACATGTATGGAAATAATCAGCGAGTAATCTCAGCACTACGCAACAGCAGTTGCAACGTATTCATCTCAATAAAAGAGATATCTTGCATTTCGGCAAGATTTCACTTTATCTCATACTTTTAACATTCAACTGATTTATATCCCAAAATTCACACTAGTTGCTACCAACTACTTGTAATCTACGTACTAAGGTCTGTCTCGCTGCAATCTGAATAAGTCACAGCAAGAGGAGATCTGGCGTTTCCCTAGTCTCGCCTGTAGTTCGATTATCCGTTGCCGAAAGTATCCAAACACAATTGTCACGCGTAGAGTACAATCGTTCGTCTACTAACACACTAACACAGCGTTGCTGTTCATTAAAAGTCCTTGAATCAGACTCTCAACGAATCGGATTCAGAAGGAAATTACTGGTAATGCATTTGCGTAGCATTCTACACCAGTAGTAGCTTTTTAGACCATTTTTGTACTAGATAATTTCTGGTAACGCATTTGTGTAGCATCCTACGGAAGTAGCTTTCTACACAATTTTTGTACTAGATAATTTCTGGTATTGAATTTGTGTAGATTTCTACTACAGTAGCTTTCTACACCATTTTTGTACTAGATAATTTCTGGTAGCGCATTTGTGTAGCATCCTACGACAGTAGCTTTCTACACCATTTTTGTACTAGATAATTTCTGGTAAGGAATTTGCGTAGCATTCTACGACAGTAGCTTTCTACACCATTTTTGTACTAGATAATTTCTGGTAACAAATTTCCGTAGCATTCTACGGCAGTAGCTTTTTACACAATTTTCGTACTGGATAATTTCTGGTAACAAATTTGCGTAGATATCCACAGCAGTAGATTCCTACACAATTTTTGTACTAGATAATTTCTGGTAACGAATTTGCGTAGAAATGTACAGCAGTAGCTTTCTACACCATTTTCGTACTAGATAATTTCTGGTTACAAATTTGCGTAGAAATCTACAGCACTACGTTCCTACACGATTTCACCAACATTGTCCATTTTTTCCTTTTTTTGGAATGGCATTCCAAAAAATGCTCTTTTCGTAGATATGTGTCCGGGTGTATTATGATAGTAGTAGTAGTAATGTAGGTATGATAGTAATGACTTCTGTTGGGGTGGTGAAACGTTTTTTTGTACAATTCATGTCAACAATCATGGAACGGCGTTTCAGAATTCTCTAACCGGAGCAGCGTTGCAGGCTTTGTGTTCGAAGCATGTTTAAATTTGAAATCTCAAAATGAATGTTACTGGGTGTTAAAGAAATGGTTGGAAAATCTCAAATTTGCAATTAAAAATTAGAAAATCAGATATTTTTAGTGATTAGTCCATGAATATTGTTCCTGTTATGGATAAGATGAATCATGAAAGAAACAGAAGTGAGTTATCTGTGATAGTTTGTGTGTCACCACCTAATGAGTGCATTGGGGTACTGGATTTGGAGGAAGAATACACACTAATTTGCAATTAAAAATTAGAAAATCACATATTTTGGGTGATTAGTCCATGAATATTGTTTCTATTGGATAAGTTGAATCATGAAAGAAACAGAAGTGACTTTTGTGTCAAAGTTTGTGTGACACAAACTAATGACTGCATTTGGGTACTGGATTTGGAGGAAAAATACACACTAATCTGCAATTAGAAAATAAAAAATCAGATACTTGCTGAGATGAGTCCATGAATATTGTTCCTGTTATGGATAAGATGAATGATGAAAGAAACAGAAGTGACTTATCTTTGATAGTTGGTTGTGTCACAAACTAATGAGTGCATTTGGGTACTGGATTTGGAGGAAAAATACACACTCATTTGCAATTAGAAATTAGAAAATCAGACATTTTGGGTGATTAATCCATGAATATTGTTCCTGTTATGGATAAGATGAATCATGAAACAAACAGAAGTGACTTATCTGTCATAGTTTGTGTGTGACCACCTAATTAGTGCATTTGGGTCCTGGATTTGGAGGAAAAATACACACTAATTTGCAATTAGAAAATAAAAAATCTGATATTTTGTGTGATTAGTCCGTGAATATTGTCCTTCCTGTTATGGATAAGATGAATCATGAAAGAAACAGAAGTTAGTTATCTTTGATACTTTGTGTGTCACCACCTTATGAGTGCATTTGGGTACTGGATTTGGAGGGAAAATGCACTCTCATTTGCAATTAAAAATTAGAAAATCACATATTTTTTGTGATTAGTCAATGAATAATATTCCTGTTATGGATAGGATGAATCATGAAACAAACAGAAGTGACTTATCTGTCATAGTTTGTGTGCCACCACCTTATGAGTGCATTTGGTTACTGGATTTGGAGGAAAAATACACACTAATTTGCAATTAGAAATTAGAAAATCAGATATTTTTGGTGATTAGTCAATGAATATTGTTCCTGTTATGGATAAGATGAATCATGAAAGAAACAAAAGTGAGTTATCTTTGATACTTTGTGTGTCACAAACTAATGAATGCATTTGGGTACTGGATTTGGAGGAAAAATACACACTAATTTGCAATAAAAATTAGAAAATCAGATATTTTGGGTGAATAGTCAATGAATATTGTTCCTGTAATGGATAAGATGAATCATGAAAGAAACAGAAGTGACTTATCTGTCATAGTTTGTGCGTCACCACCTAATGAGTGCATTTGGGTACTGGATTTGGAGGGAAAATACACACTCATTTGCAATTAAAAATTAGAAAATCACACACTCATTTGCAATTTAAAATTAGAAAATCACATATTTTGGGTGATTAGTCAATGAATATTATTCCTGTAATGGATAAGATGAATCATGAAAGAAACAGAAGTGAGTGATTGTCTTTGATAGTTTGTGTGTCACCACCTAATGAGTGCATTTGGGTACTGAAATGGGAGGGAAAATACACACTAATTTGCAATTAAAAATTAGAAAATCAGATATTTTGGGTGACCGGTCAATGAATATTGATCATATTATGGATAAGATGAAAGATGAAAGAAACAGAAGTGAATTACTTGTGATGGTTGGTGTGTCACAAACTAATGAGTGCATTTGGGTACTGGATGTGGAGGAAAAATATACACTTATTTGCAATTAAAAATTAGAAAATCACATATTTTGGGTGATTAGTTAATGAATATTGTTCCTGTAATGGATAAGATGAATCATGAAAGAAACAGAAGTGAGTTATCTTTGATGTTTGGTGTGTCACAAACTAATGAGTGCATTTGGGTACTGGACTTGGAGGGAAAATACACACGAATTTGTAATTAAAAATTAGAAAATCACATATTTTTGGTGATCGGTCAATGAATATTGTTCATATTATGGATAAGATGAATCATGAAAGAAACAGAAGTGAGTTATATGTGATGGTTGGTGTGTCACAAACTAATGAGTGCATTTGGGTACTGGATTTGGAGGAAAAATATTGGTAATGACTCTTAAAGTTTTTGGTGCCGTGCATGAATATATTTCTCAAGACTCATCTGATGCATATTGGGAACAAAATTGCCACACATAATGCTGAAAATGTTGTGGTTTGTGTCTCCAAATGACACACAAGAGGGTATTTTTGTTGCAAATCCAGGGCACAAATTGACTTATTGGGTAATGACTTACAAAGTATCTGGTCCAGGCCATGAATGATTTTTTCATGACCCCTATGATGCATATTGGTAACAATATTGCCCCACAGATTGCTGAAACTGTTGTGGTTTGTCTGTCCAAATGGCACACAAGAGAATATTATTGGTGCAAATCCAGGGCACAAAATGACTTATTGGGTAATGACAGGCAAAGTATGAGGTCAAGTCCATAATAGGAAGAACATTTACTTTGTATAATCCAATCACCAAAAACGTACTTTAATGAGTGTCAAATGAAAATAATTCATAAGTTGTTTAATTGAAATGGAGGTGCTGTTTTTTAATTATTCTCAGACAAAAAAAGGGTGCGGATATTACCAGTACTACTAGTTGTAGCTAATATTGCATGCAAAAAGGTACATAGTTGGGTACTGTGCAAAAAGTGTACGTAGGTAGGTACCATACTGACCCAAGGGAGTTTCAAACCACTGACTGGCTACCAGATTCTACAGATGGGTTGGGGATTTAGATACATAACCTTTGTGTAATCACAATTTCCTCTTTGAAAAAATTATAGCGCGGGAGGGGTGGCGTGCACTCATACATGCTTTACTTATATATAAAATAAAGGAAGGCCGTGCACAAGCCAGGCACATGGAAGAAGTCAGGGTGCATAGCACACACAACACACACAAAACCACACACACATGAAAATCTGTATACACACGGAACCACCACACAAAACGCAACACATGCTTCTTGGTTGGCACAGTTTTTTTGAAGCAGGGAAAATGAATGTTTTCTGACAGTCACGAACAACGGAACAACCGAACAACCAAACAACAAAGAAGAAACACTAGTCAGTGACAAAAACAGCAATTCGTTGGAGATTCTATTGTTTCTGATCTTTCTTTCTTTTATTTTTATCTTTATTTTTATTGAAATGGAGCAACAATCAAACAAACCAACAAGGGAAAGAACGACACTCAAAATGGAACAACAAATTTAAAAAAAAGGAATGACAGAATGGAACAACAGAACAACAGCAGTGAGTGACAATGACGGCAATTTGTTGGAGATACTATTTGTTTCTGATCTTTCTTTCTTTCATTTTTATTTTTATTGAAACAGAACAACAATCAAACAAACCAATGAAGGAAAGGAGGGCACTTAAAACAGAACAACCAATGAAACAGAACGGAACAATGGAATGGAACAATGGGACAGAACGACAGAATGGAACAACAGAAAAGTTCACACACAATAAACTGTACACACACGGAAAACTGTACATACCCCAAATCAAAACCACACAAAAAGCAACACATCCTTCTTGGTTGGCACTGTATTTAAAAAAGAATGAAAAGCACGGAAACAACTGATCGGCAATGAAAGAAAACAATAAGAAACACTAGTGAGTGACAATGACAGCAATTTGTTGGAGATTCTATTTGCTTCTGATCTTTCTTTCTCTTATTTTTATTCTTCAGGAACAACAAACCAACAAAAGGACATAAGAAGGACAAAGGGACAAAACGGAATGACAAAACGGAATGATCAAACGGAACAGAACAGCAGAGCGAGGCAAGTGTTCGCTAGATTGTGCAAGAAGGTACAATCGTTAAGAGAAGATCCCAAAACGGGTAAAAATTTGGAGAAAATGATGCTGGAATGATTCAAGTCAGAAAAAAACCCTACTGTATCAAAAGATGGTGGCACTGTTGCCAGTAGTCTTGCTGAAGAGGAAAATGAGGATGACAACTATATTGATCCTGTATTGATGCAATTGCTTGGCCAATTGGAGGAAGTTTAGGCATTGTTGTCAGAACCGTTAGTGTTCATTGTGTAAGTCCATTTGCTAATTTGCTGCGGGTTGGTTCACACCTACGACACGGGTAAATCTTCGGGGAGAGTGAGTAGGGTAAAAGGTACATATTCTACATACATTGCATACCATGGTTGCAAACAGTACATTGTGTGACACAAATGATTAAAATGTACGGAAAGAAGTACTCGTACCTATCATACATATTTTGCATATAATACTACTAGACAAATTCTTGACCCAAATAATTCAACTGTAGTGGTAGGTAGTCGCAAGCGATGGTGTTAAATTTTAAGGGTTGTGTGTCACAAGCCCAAGTGTTAAATTGTAAGGGTTGTGTGTTGCAAGCACTAATGTTAAATTCTACTGGTTGTGAGTCATGACCTTGCGTCTTTAATTTTAGTAGGTGTGATTTGCGAATGTACGGGTAGATTATATTAAAAATTAATAATAATTATTCATGACCCAACGAAAAAGATAATCGCGAACCAGGGATTGAGAGTTAGAAAAATGAGTATGATACAAAGCTACCAAATCACAGGGGGGGCTCGGTTGTGAGTCATGACCTTGCATATTTAATTTTAGTAGGTGTGATTCGCGAACATACGGGTAGGTTATATTGAAAATTAATAATAATTATTCATGACCCAATGAAAAAAATAATCGCAAACCAGGGATTGAGAGTTAGAAAAATGAGTATGATACGAAGCTACTGAATCACAGGGGGGGCTCGTGTCAAAATTACACACAAGCAAGGGTGGCAAAAGTACCTTGCAACGAAAAAAAAGGGTTGCAGGACAGTTATGGGACGTAGTAGTACGCCGGACATAGTAGGCTCATACAGAAGAATGTCACCTGCACAACAATCTCTCAACCATCACACTGACACTCACCAAACCAGTTTTTTCTTGCCAATGTTTGATTATTATGCCTCAATTTTTCCAGGGCTTTATTGCCAGGGCTTTAGGTACTGCATTATCAAAATATCTGCAGAATGCCTGAATCGGGATATGTTTCGTAACAGAGATGTGACCCGCATTGAGGCCTTGCTCTGTCACATTCTTGGACAGTTCTTTTGATGTCAGAAATTTCATGCCACTAAACCATTTATCCTCTACACTGTCTCTCACTTGTTTTTCAACATTCTTTCTATGTTTACGCATCACGTTCATATCATCCAATGACAAATGTATATCACCATAACTCAATGTACTCACTTTCTCCATGCCATTGCCGCCCCTTACTGTCTTCAATGGAACCGCGCCACTAGTTTTTGCAGCATTCTCTTTAGAATTCTCTCCCTTCTTAGTATCACTCACTGTTGTCAGTATATTCTCTAGGAGTTCTGGTTTCTCAGTCAAACCCTCTGCTAGCTTTTGCACCAGGATGGTCACGTTGGTCTTTTTCTGTTGTCTGCCGTCCATAGTATGTATTTCTCCCGTCCTGTGGCTATTTACATTATCTCTATTCTTGTTGGAGCTCCCAACATTCACCCCACCAACTGAACTTGAATCACTGTCACTATCACTGTCACTGTCACTGTTACTGTTGCTGTCCATGACGGTGATGTTTTCTGCTTTTCTTTTTGGTGGTGTCTCTCTTTCTGCTGCGGTGCTGGAGCTTTGTTGTCTTGCTGCATTCGTCCTGGTCTTCATGGTGGTCATGATGGTAATGCTTTTATTTTTAGTAGTATCTTTTAGTGTCTCTGTCCCTGGCTGCGTTTGCCATGGCTTCTATTTTCTTTTCTTGTAAACGTGTTACTTTTGGCTTGGGGAGCATTGACCATTTTGGTTTCAGCATCTTGAATTGATATGTTTTCAATCATTGGTGTTTTTGGCAAATTTGTGTTTTTTTCCATGCCTTGTTTTTGCAGAGATTGTATGAATCAAGAAATTTTCATTATTTCTAGATTTTCAATGGATACATACTAATACATACGGCTTGCTAAAGTAGCGACTAACCCAAGCTGGCTGGCTCGGTTTTTCAAAAAAATTAACTAAGGCTGGCTATCTTGGTTTTTAAAAAAATCAACGGATACGATACAATGCCGGTAGGTTAAGTATCGAATTTAATAAACATACTGCATTTTACTACGATAGTAGTAGGATAGATATTAGCGAGCCGGCACACTTTCTAGATTTTCAACGGATACATACTGATACGTACTGATAATTTTAAAAAAATTCAACGGATACAATAGACGTGCACTAATAGTGCACAAAGGAGGTGCGATCCAAATAAGGGTAACACACTGTGTGAAAACAGAGATTGGTTTTACAGTGTTATTTTACAGTATTATTTTCACTGCTTGTGAATTATTTTTCACTTTCCATTCATAAATCATTTGAAAGACCTTGAAACCCAACTTATCTGAGTAGAGTTGCTTTAGGCACTCCGTCCGAGAACGTGGGATTCCACTTAATCCAACAATCCCTTGATTGTTGATCAGCATTAGGCAGGCCAATCCGTGCTCACCTATTTTAGTCCAAAATAACAGCCTTGTACTGCAAAAGAAGTAGAAAGCATTGAACGAGAGATTAGTTGCTGGATAGATATTGTTTGCCTTAATCACCCAAGCAGACATCTTGAAAGCACAAAATCTGCATCCCTTGCATCTATATCAACAGGAACAAGATACTGTTTTTTGTGACATAGGAGTAAGAAGTCTTTCATTTAAACCTGAAATTAACAGCAACAGCAACAAACGGTACAAATTGTTGGTAAACGGCAACAACGAATGGTTGGCAAACGGTGCTGCTGATGTTGTATTTCCTCACTTCTGTTTTTCTTCTTATTTCAGTTGCGACAGGAACATCGGACCGGAACAATGATCATTGGTACGGCGAATCTTCCCTTGAGGTGCGGCGTTTTCCCTTGAGGTGCGGCGTTTTCCCTGGAGGATTGGAATATCAGACCAAAACAACGATCATCGGAACAACGGATTGGAACAACAAATGAACAACAGAGCGGAACAACAAACAACAAATTGGAACAACGGATCAGAACAACGATCATCAGAACAACGGATTGGCACAACAGATCAGAACAGCGATCATCAGAACAACGGATTGGAACAACGGATTGGAACAACGGATTGGAACAACAAACAATGAATTGGAACAATGGATCAGAACAAGAACAAATAATTGTTCATGTATGTTTGCATGTATATTGTATTATTCTTTTGTTACTTTTGTTATTAGGCTACAAGGACAACAGCGGCAACACAACACAGCAACAACACAAATTGAAGGCAAAGAGTGTAGGTTAGCATGTAAATTCTATTATTGTTTTTACATTGTTTACTCTACAGCAATAGATAGTACTCACCCCATTTTTTCCAATAATTATATATTTTTATAGGATACTACAATAGACACCAACTAACAGCGAGAGCCATGGCAATCGTTGGCACCACCAATTTGTTGACACAGAAACAGCAAGCCAAAAGAACAAACAGCGAGAGCAGCAGCAACAGCAACTGCAACGGCAGCTGCTGCAGCAGCAGCAGCATCGCAACTGATTCGTCTCCTCCTCTTTGTCTCCTCCAAGAACGGTGATTTGCAATTCGTCTCCTCCGCTTAGTCTCCTCCTCCGAGAACAACGGTGATTCGTCTCCTCCTCCAGCAACAGCAATCAGAAGGCCACCACAGCAACGACAGCAACCAACAAGATTGCCGTCAAAAACGGCAACATCGGTAAGAACAGCAACAAATCATTGTCAACAACGGCAACAGAGGCAACAACGGCAACAACAGCAACAGCGGCAATTCACTCCGCAAGAGCAAGATGAGCGGGACTTGTCAGCAATCTGCAACACAGATATTGCCGCTGAATGATCCGGTGAGCAAAGTATTAGTAGTCAACACGAATCAAAGGCAACACAAATCGAAGACAACACCAAATCAAGCTGGAGCAACACCAAGTGGACAGCAGCAACAGCAACAGCAACAGCAATCGAGTCAAAACACAGCGGCAATTCACTCCGCAAGAGCAAGATGAGCGGGACTTGTCAGCAATCCGCAACACCGATATTGCTGTCGAATGATCCGGTGAGCAAAATATAAGTAGTCAACACATATCAAAGGCAACCCCAAATCAAGCTGGAGCAACACCAAGTGGACAGCAGAAACAGCAACAGCAACAGCGATTGAGTCAAAACAGCGAGGGCAACGAATTGTTGGCACCACCGAATCGTTACAGAAGCAACAGCAACATCAACAGCAAGTGGACAACAGCAATCCAGGGCCTTAAACAGATATTACAACCAATCGTTGGCAACAATGGCAACAACGGCAATGAATCCTCTGAAACGAATCAACAAATAGACTGCAACATCGGCAACGAATTGTCCGCAACAACAACAATGGGATTCAAAACAACAACAAAGCAATTGTCAGCACAAGCAAGGAAGCAAAAAGCAAACAGAAAACATCAGAAGAGAATTAGACAGAGAATGACTTTGAATTTTCTCAAGATTGCAGCACCAGCATCGCCTAGCCACAAAACTTACAACCACTTGTCTAAAATAAAACCAAACAAGAGAGAAAGGGATAGGAATTGGTGTCAAGATCCCAATGCAATTCACAAATATGTCGATCAAACAGCATTGAGAACAGTCAACAAAAATGAGGTTGAACGTAAATTCATGGCAACAAGTTGGGGTGACCAAATAGTTGGAGACAAGGAACATCCATTGACAGAGGCTGTGTCTATTGACAGTTTTGAGAAATTGGATAGTACAAATGACAAGTATATTATAGCGTTCAGCGAATCAGAACTATCATTGCAAATCTTTACAAAAGTTTCCAGACAAATCGCAAAACAACACCTGGCTGAACCCACGAATATCAAATGTACAAGAAAATTTGCTACAGAAATTGTTGAAGCTAAACCAGAAGTTGTCAGAGGAAAGAAGTGTACTTCAGTGACAAATATGTTATTATTGGGAATCAGCCCAATCAATTGTCTTCGGAAAATGGTGTGTGTGTTTTCAAAAAAATGTGGACAAGACCATAAAAGAGCTGCTTGAAGAGACAGCAGTGCACATTGTGAAGGAAATGCAACATACTTTAAGTCCTCTGGCCAAATTTGTCAACCTTGAAATGACCATGATGACTGAGGTTGTTTGCCGTACAACACTCAATTTAATTGGCAATCATGCAACTGTCTTCTCTATTGGTAAGGATTATCCTTCAAAATGCCATATCAATCAAGACATGCTTTACACTCATTTAGCAGTTATTGCTCTGACAGATGTAAGTGATGACAAGGTTATATATTATTTTGTTTTCCCCATGTACAGAATCAAAGTGTCGTTGTGATCTGGGGATACACTGCTGTTTAACCCACCATTGGTGTATCATAGCTGTTTGAATCCCAAATTCAAAGGGTGTTATATTATGAGTGCATATGTATCTTGCAAGACTGTACTGAGAGTTTATTCATTATAACAATATTAAACGATAATTTAAAATTCACCGTTCCATTCCCTTTTGGTGTTTTACTCCCCCCTCATGGAATCCATACGGAGGAGCAGTAGCAAACAATCGATACGGATGACCATTACGCTACGATTGATACAGAGGAGCAATCAATTGATACAGAGGATCAATACAATATGATTGATACCTGCAATCCGTCCTGGCCCAGTGGTTCGCCCCTTGACTGCTGGTCCACGAACGCATTCTGAATGTTCCCCCAGGCCGTCCACCCCACATGGAGACTCAATGACCTCAAGGAACAATACCTAATTTCTCATGGCACCAAGATTTTGAATATGTAATACTAAGTTATTAATAATGTAGGTAAACAATTATGTATTGGATGTGTCAGAGGAGACCTCACTATTGTCATCATCATTTGATGTCATTGAACCGTCATCACCTGAATTAGTAGCATCATCATTATTGTCGCTGTTCTGTTCAACAATAGTGCATTGGGAGTACAGTGTATCTTCATTAGGCATAGATGAGGTTAACGATTAATACACAAAAGTTCAAAAAACAATTTACACGTACCGGTACTCCCCCCAAAACGAAAAAAGCATTTTCCCGTTGCAGAATAGTTGAAAAATGAAAAATATGCCAATCGATTTAAGTCAAAGTATCACTTTCATAATAAACTTATTCATTCAATTTATGTGCTGTTTTCACCATCTCGTACTATTGATTCTACATTTTCTTTTCCAATGTAGCCATTGTCTTACGGAAATTAAACAACCATAGCTCACGATTTTCCAGGACAAAGCATTGGGCAGGACTACCATGGTTTCTAACAACGGCAGCTTCGGACTCAATGGCATTACAGTCGAACAAATACAATTTGTTCCGCAACTCCCCTTGCTTTAAAGTTAGCTGTTCCATTCCCTTCTGTTGTTTCCCTGCCCCATTGTGTGATCCAGATGGAGTAGAAATCAATCAAAACGTAGAAGCAATATGTTATGATCGATACAGAGGAGCAATCAATTAAGTAATACTCAGTTATTATTGATATTGTAGGTAAACAATTAAGTATTGGATGTGTCAGAGAAGACCTCACCATTATCATCATCCTTAGATGTCATTGAACTGTCATCACCTGAATTACTACCATCTTCATTATTGTCGCTGTCCTGTTGAACAATAGTGCATTGGGAGTAGAGTGTATCTTCATTAGGCAAAGATGACGTTGTCTTGTGGAATTCATCCAGCCAAGCCCTTTGGTTTGAGACAACTAGATATGAATTTGTTTTCAAGGTACCAATTGCATTGAGTTGTGGGACAACTGCTACATCGGAAAGTATGCTGTCAACATGAAATAAGAACGGGGAATTTTTGTCTACTTCACCACTTGTCACAAAGGACAAAGCTGCCGGTGTTGGAGTTGATTTAAACTTGGTCACTACTGCATAAATGCCTTCATCTGCAATTTGATACTCAGAAACAAATGAGTAAGGCTCCTTCAGATTGTAGAGTTCAAGGAAACACAAAATATGACAGGGTATTTCACATGCGTCAACATCGAATAATGCCCAATCATACCAAACTGAGTTCAGTTGGCCACTGTTGGAACGATATGAAGGGTGGCTCCGAAACAAGTAATTTTGCTGTGTGCAGGGGTCAAACCTGTTATGTTCAGTAAATCCTTTGACAGAGGAAGAGTCCTGCAAAAGTGGAAGAACATTCTGACATACAAAAGTCAACACAATGGGAGACAAATAGGGTTTTGTTTTGTTGGATGACCTAACCCATCTCATAGTACTTGCCCCGTTGTCGTGAATGAACACATGAAATTTTGAGCCAGAAACTTCAGTAGGGATTTGATTACCAGAAACATCTTCTGTTGTCACTAAATTGAACTTTGAAGTAGCTACTCTAAGCAGCATTTTTTCTTCCTGTCTCTTTGCCATTTGGATAATCAATGTGGCAGCATTCTGTTGAGTGTTCTTCAACTTTGCTTTGATTTCAGTTTTGTGGTGTGATTCCGAACAAGAAGAATCCCATCCGCATGGAAGTCCCCAAAACTTCATGTACTCAACCAGGTGAAAGTAAAGATGGTTTTTGACAAGTTTTGTACCCATTCCTTCTCTGAGGCAGGTGGAATTAATACAATTGATAAAATGAATAATCATCTTGGGGAGATTTTCCAATCCAGAAATGGATATATTTCCATGCTTCAAGAATTCTTCCATTGAGAGGATCAGTTCAATTACCTCTACCTGTTTCTGGATAAATGTACCGTCTTCAATGATGTTGATTGACACATCGGAGGCCAGGGTGATCAGAATGGAAATGAGCATTCTGGAATAATCACGCCCCTCCTTTTTTGTTATGGATAGAAGCTGACTTGAAAATTTTGTTCTAGGGAAATCACGGTCCAATTGCCTTGACAAAAAGGGCTCCATATGTCTGAGCAAGTGTGCCAATAGTACCTGCTGTGCCATTTGTGTTTAAATAAGGTGCGTACCAACACTTAGTACTGCCTTTTAACAAAGAATCAAGTGATTATACTGCCCTCCGCGCTACACCCAGTTGATGCACATGCAAACACTCACCAGGAGTAGCAAAGTGAATGTTGTTGATATTACAACCAAAATTGAGGCTGTGAAAAGAATTTTTATGGGGTGGTGGGAAATGCTTTTGAAGTAATCCTTGTATTCCCTTGTGGATATGTTGGGGGGAGTTTCAAAATAATCTGGAACCCAGAGCCGGGTCTGATCTTCCATTTGGGCTTTTTGTTTATGGATGACATGTGTTGGACATGTACAATGACAGCAAAATTTCTTTACCTTTTCCCTGTATGATCCGTACCTTCCACAGAGTTTGTTGTGAAGTTCTGTATCACCAACAACATATGCTATGGCAAATTTCATTTTCACTTTTACACTTTTCTTGCGTATGGAAGAAAATTCCAGTCCAACCCCCCCCTGCATTTCACATACTTGCTTGAAAGATTGCAAAGCCGCAGCCAGTGCAGTGTGTAGATTTTGTACACTATTTTTTGTCGTGGTTTTTTTCTTGTGTCTTATACTCTCATTTTCAGTGTCGGGATGAAAATAAATTGTGGTCCAAGCATCAGGTCATTTTCTTGCTTCAACATTGAAAATACCAAGAATCATGTTGAGAGGAGTGAGTGAGAGAAGGCCATGTGCATCCAAGCTGATTCCATCCATGTAGAAAATAATTGAAAAAGAATTTCCCCCTCTTCTTTGCAGATCTGTTTCCACGATTCCGTCCACCAAGAGCTGTGGTGTAGTTATGTTATGTATGTTTTGTTAGTGATTGGTGGGTTGTTTTCAGGTGAAAGAGGGGTCTCTACATTGGGAAAAGGCAATTTTTTTCTTTCATCAATTCCTTATTCATCAGAAGGGAATGAAGTGCGTCTGGGAAGGATCGGACAAATATTTGGGTTGGTAGATTGCCTGGTAACCAGTTGATTATGTGTGACTCAAACTTGGTCTCAGAAATGCCCGAATTAGACTTGATTTTGGTAAATATTGCATCTCTATGGTGGGGGGAAGTAGTAGTGCTGAAGTCAACACCATGAATATTTTGACATTCATTTGCCCATTGAAAAATAGATTTGAATGTGTTGAAAGGTAACTTGTGTTTTGTCATTAGATCCATGAGCTTTATTTCAGCAATGAGCCTATTCCGAGGTGAAAAATAAAAATGGGATTGGATCAATTGCTCTCTTTCATTGATGTTTGGTTGGGACGCAGGGGGTTCCGCAACATCCATATCATTGCCGCTGTGAATAGGAAGGGAAATTTCTTCAAGAATTTTCATGTCGCCGTCATTGTTGTCTTCTGAAGGAAACAACTGTGATTCAATTTGATTTCTGTCAAATGGTGGAACAAATAAATTGTGTATTACCTAACTGTTTAGTACTGAGTTGAAGTTTTCATTAGAGAATGGATTGTTATTGTGAGCAGCAGCAGCTGCGGCAGAAGGTGGAATTGGACCATTCTTGGTCAATGTCGGGCCATATTGTGAAGGGGAATGGCAAACTGTAGCGGATTCTTCTTTTGTAGATGAGGAAAATTCCATTAGGTTATGGTTTACATAGAATGCATGGCACAAAGCTCTTGAATCAAGGTGACGTGACAGGCCTTGTGATACATATCGGTATGAATAATGGGAAGAGGAATCTTGTCTGCTTCCGATGAATGTCTTGGACTTGCCCTTCTGGGAAATGCAGCAATAACAGAGGAATGATTTGGTTATTTTGGTATAACAACCCTTCTTGAAGTGACATGGATTTTTAATAGGATGGACATGCTGTTTTATTGACAGCAGGGAGGGGAAGAGAAGGTGTTGATGTTGTTAAATGGACATGATGAAAATGAGCATGATGCTATCGGAGTGATCATGAAAAGACATGACGACATGAAAAACGACGCGACATAAAATGAAAAAAGACACGACGTGACATGAAAAAATGACACAACACGGCAATATAGCAAATACTCCGTAAACACTTCTTAAAATATTTTTATTTCATATCTTGGGTTATGGTTAGGAAGTTTGGTAGCAAGAATTACATTTTTGAAATCAAGTGAGTCAAAAATGAGAGCTCAAGGGACATTTTGAGTACTTGGGGAGAGTTTTTGTCACAACCTGAGGGGGGTTGAAACTCTTGACCACAAAAAATTGTGAATTTGAAAAACTGCCCTTGCGCATCACAAAACCAGGGTCGAGTTTATCATAGAGCTTGCAATGGGTTGTATTGGGTTGCGTGGCATTTATCTGACGTACATAAAAAGGATTGGTCACGTGGAAGTTGCAGTCTTGGAACTTTTTGAGCGCAGCTGTAGTAACCAAGGGAGGTTGGACGCCTAGCTCCTTGGCTCTCAAGGCAACCTAGCTTTGGAATATCATGTGTGTCTTTTCATGTTTGCCTTTCTTGGCCCAGGCTGGGTAGATAGGGGGAGTTCCTCTTCCTCCTTCTTCCACAGAGTAGTAAGAGGCACTGGGTGTACAAGGGGCCCCACACGTCCTTGACTGTGTGCATCTTGACAGATTCAGCCTACTTCCGGTCTAGGTCTTCGCTTAACTTCAGTTGGTGATCTATGAGGGCTGTTGCGGCGGCTGTGAGGGGAGCATCCCCTAGAGGGGCTGTTAGGCCCAAGTTTGGGAGGTCCTGTAGGAGGACCTTCCTCCTCATGTACATATGAAGGCCAGTCTCTGCGCTGAAGGTTGGTTCTGGCTCGTTGAGTGCTATGGCCCCGTTGACAGTGGTTGTTTGAGTGCCCACAGATCTGAGTGTGTCAACGAGGGGTCTGCAGATCTCCCTGAGCCCATGCTGGAGTATGTGTGGGTAGAGGACTTATAAGGCTTGTCGTGGGGTGAGGCCCTTCCCTAATACAAAGGGAGAAAATTCAAAGGGGAGTAAAAATACTTTGTGAGCCTGTAGCAACTCGGTGTGGGCCCCTCCTTCAGGGATGACTGGAACATACTCATGGTGTACCGTCCGACGTTCTGGGCCAGTGTAGCCATGCGGTGCTCAATCAAAAACACTCGGTTAGCTGAGGCCTTGGCTAGCATAGCTGTGTTCACTTGGACAAGCTCACAAGCATCCCCTTCAATGTCATTGATGTAGCTGAAGGCATTTCTTCCTCTGTTGGCTGAAGGTTGTACTTGGCCAAGGGTTCCCGGGTCGTACCGACAAATGCCATGGATGATCTGGAGCTTGATGACGCCGACAGCGTCTTCTACAAAGACGCCCAGACCTCCAATAGCCTGTGCCTCGAACCAATCCGGCACCTGCGCTAAGAGATAATCACCTTCAGCGCCCAAGAAGAGGCTGCAGATGACGCGGTAGGATTCATTCCTCCTTTCCGGTACATCACCAAAGGGACTATCCTCTTGGAAATACTCCAGATAGTTCATCTTGTGGTAGGCCTCGCGTTGCGTCAGAACGTGTGGTGTTGTTGGGTCTGGAAGGTACGGTGTGCTTGGAGGTGTCGGTCTGTGTTGTTGTGATTGCGTATCGGAACACTAGGATGACTAGCATACCAATTACTATGACACTGAGGTACGGGTACAATAGAATGGCTATCAAACCAGCGATAGACTTGTACGGGTACAATAGGGATGACTATTGGACCAGGGCCTGTTAGCCAACTTATTCTACTACTACTCATCGGTTTAGGAGCAAAAAGAGTGAGTGGATTGCTCTATCCCCCGCTTTTGCTGGACGAATCCTTTACAGGCTTTTCAGCGCTAGTAGCCTGTATTTTCAACTGCATTTTTGCCTGTATTTTTTGTTTGCAAATTAATACAGAAGCGGGTGATTCAGTGATACAGTGATATCTTTCGTGGCGTACGCATTTTGGATACTCAAGGCTGTTCCCTGGTCCGTACTTTGTCTGGGTTCCACGTGGCACTACCGTTCTTTTAATCCGGAATCGCTACATCAATTGGGGGAGTTGTTGCTACAACTTCGCCTTGTCCGAACTGTGTGAGCTGGGGATTCTAAGGGGTAGAAAACACTAAAAATAAACAATTTTTGGGTTTTAGTCATGGGCTCTGGTAGTGTCTCTGCGTTCAAAACAGCATAATATTTCTGTATTTAAGGAAAAATATGCCTTAGATTAAGCTATATATTGATATTTTTGTTTTAAATACAAATTAGCACATCAATTATATTATGCTCTGAAAAATATAGAGAACCCTTTTTTAAACTTAAGTAAACAATTAACTGTTGATTGACACCCCAAACCATTTTTAACCTAATTAAAAGCAGCGGAAAAAGGACAGACCATAAAAACAGAAATGAAAAAATGACAGACTATAAAAACAGAAAAGGACAGACCATAAAAATGGAAAAAGGACAGAATGTACTGTAATTTGTGAGCAAACGCTGCTGGGTCGACAGGCTCACTTTTATGGTATAGTAGAGGTGCTGCGGTGCTGTGTAGCTCACAAGGTTGCTGAGTAGTTGTAATGGATCAGAATTGTCTCTTTGCAGAAAAAGATGCGTTTCTTTTTAACAAAAAGAAAAGATGGATTGTGAAGATGATAGAAGAGCAAGAGTATGAATAAACTCATTAAGAAGCGCGCATGCTTGCACGGTTGACAGAATGAAAAATTCCATTACAACTACTACGTGTTAACCTGTAACACACTGTAACTCAATAAGTATCTGGAGTTAGAAGAAGATGCTGAACACATAAGTGGAAAGCTTAAATATGAATCTATCCAACCGTTGTGGAAACAGAAAATCAACTTTTTCATTTTTAGGGTTGTCTTGAACCTGGATGTGGGACGTTTCTACGTTACCATGCTTAAATACATTATCATACCATATAAGCATATCTATCCACATAAAAGGACAGTTCTATCAAATATTTTCCCAAAACAAAAATTCACACCCTTCTTTTCCATTACAACAACTCCCCCCTGCCCCGCAGGAGGGCCTTGAATGGACTATTGCCGGGTGAGCTTTTCGTCTGTCTGTCGCCACAACTTGACAAAATCATCTACCGGTTCGTACCTACCGATAGTACTTCGTAAGATATGAGCTAGTCCTCCTACGAATAGTACGGGTACGTAGCTAGAACCATACGGTATCTTACGAGTTGAGCATCGCTCGAAGTTCGAACATACCGTACCGGTACGTACTATCTCGTACAAGAGTTAGAAAAGATTTCCTTTCTGTTGGATGATTTTTCGATACGCGGTATCGGTACGTACCCGGTACCGGTAGCCACGCCGAGTCTCCAGTGTTGTCAATTGTTGAGCCACCAGCCTCTTGTAGATCTGAAATCGATCCGCGGTGGGTCAACTCTTGAGCCCCGATACGACCACGATATCGGTGGTATTGTCTAGAATTTTATAGGAATTATCATCTCTTGACGCGTTCGACAAAAATGATTTTGCGAGCAATTGCCATCGGTGCATCAGCAATCTTTCTGATTGTCCTCCAGTCAAATACTGGTTCCGTTACCTCTTTGTCTACAAGCGATGGTTGTCGCCGCGATGTGTTGATTCGTACTGCCAAAGTCGCAACAGTTGCCGCCGCGTCCTCGATTCTCTCGTCGGATACTTCCATGATAGCGAATGCTGCAGAAGAGTACCAGGACGGTCCCGAGGGACTCAAGTACGTCATTACTAATGAAGGCTCGGGACCGAAGCCGCAACGTGGACAAAAAATCGAAACAAGTTACACACTCTGGATCAATGGTTTTCCGGGTGAGGAAAGTGGAAGCAAAGCGAAGCAAATTGATAGCAGTAGAAAACCTATTCTAGGCGACCAGCCGTTCAAGGTTCGAGCCGGAGTGAGCCAAGTTATTCGGGGGTGGGATCTTGCACTGATCGACATGAAAGAAGGCGAATCTAGAAAGCTGATCGTACCTCCAGAACTTGGTTATGGTGACAAGGGTATCGGGCCTATACCGGGAAAGACCACGCTTTACTTTGAAATGACTTTGACCAAGGTGGGGCCAATGGAAGAACTTGCGCCGGAGGCATTAAGGTGGTTGGAAGAACATCCTCTCTGATTTTGAAAATGGTTATTGACCAATGTTATTAAAAAAACTTATCTACACAACTTTGAACACGATAAATCTCGGCCAACTTTCCAACACACCGTAAATTACTTTTATCCAAACTTATTCGTCCGGGGTGTAGCAGCGTCGACAGTAGTTCTGCGCGTGCAAATCGTTTTTGTAGAGCTGTATTGGCGCTTTGTCAACGAATTGTTTCTCAATAATTGTTGCAGCCCGGACACTGCCCCGGGGTCCGACGAGCAGAAATCGTCGCAGTGCTTGCTCTTTTGATCCCAAAAGGATCCTATTCTTCCAAGTCACAGAAAATCTGTCATAAAAAAAGTGTCTGACTGCATTCAATTTACGCGTAGAAATTTCATAATTGAACATGCTTTCTTGACATCACAGTGACGGCGTGGTTGTTGATAGTAGACTTTTCCACTATTACAATATCATATTATAAGGGACATAAAGACAGAGCGAGAAAAATAACTTGAGAAAACGTTATATTATTGTGAACAAATACAGCAAGCAACCAAATGCCATAAGTTACTGTTAACGACAGTTTTATATCATCCGTCATAGCTTCCTATTCTCTTGGCTGACGCCAAAATTTCTGTAATAACACGATGTAACGTTCGAATTACATGTAGATTATATATGTATATATAATCAAAAGACAATACCAGACATGGTAGCCGCCCCCTCTCTCTAAGAAGACAACGATATTCAATCAAGCACAGCCATACTTGGAGAGAGATGCACACATTTTTAAAACCGTGGGCTCTACCTACAGGAATGCTCCTCAACGAACAATCGTCTGAGGCTTTGAGCAAGAAGCAAGCCCTTACCGAAAACAATCAATCATGGTGTCATCTCCTGCAATTGGAACGGCCAATGTGTTTCTTGTTGTCCCAAGTCATTGACTTGACTTCAATACAGTAATGTAAGTATCCTTCTCCTCGTGGCTCAATTGTTGTAAAGATGGTCGAATATTCCCTGATGGTCTTTTGAAACAGTACTGGCTCCCAATATGTTTAGATAGAGATCGCCATATCCTACGTATTCCAGCCCTTCGGTCATGAGTGGTGGCCAGCTTGCTGATTCTCCGATTGCTACCGGCTCGATTTGTGTGTCCTCGTGCTATTCGTTGAAGGAATTCACCATGATGAGATTGTCGACCTTGCCGTCCACCAATCCCTTGGCCTGTTTCAATTGAAAATAAAACAGACTGCCTTCTTCGTCGTCGGCCGTGATGCGACGAGACAGAGCCGGGTGATCGTTATTCAACCGAACGCCCCGATCGTTGTATCCCGGTGACACGGATGGTATGAACCGGCAATTCTCCTTGCTGGCCTCTTTCTTCCAATCCGACTGATATTCATAGTGCTTGACGACGCCTTCTCTGCCAACGTATCCGGCCGGTCGTCCCGATGCGCCGTACACATCGTAGTTGGTGATGGCGTCCATGTACCAGAACGGCAGGTGGGGATCGTCTTCGGAGGTGCTGGTGGACTTGCCAAAGGAATGATCCCCAACAATGTAGAGATTGTGCCCGCACTTGTTGGCCGTGCTCCTCATCGTCAAGAGCGCTTCTTCCAGGTGTCCCTTTCGGTGCAGGTTGCGGGAAAGATACAAGAAGAGAACGGGACGGCCGTCGATCTTGTAATAGTTGGGATGATCGAAATACTGCTCGCACATGTATTCGAGATCGCTTTTTGCGTTTTCAATCCGGTCAACCTCGCGACCGAGCCGTCCGAAGGTTTCGTAGTGAAGAGCAATCTTGAGGTTGCCCACGTCTTCGTGTTTCATGATAACGTTCTTGGTGTTGAGGTCGTGGATCCTGCCCGGGCCCCACCACGACGTCACCAGGAGGCCGATGTTTCCCTTGCGAAACATGTTCATGTGTTCCGTGATGATTTTTGGATCCGAATCGTTGTATTCCCCCAGCAGTGGGTATTGTTGGGGAACGAGATCCTTTCTCACGTACCCTTCCCGGTTGTGGAAATTGTCTCCGTGCCAGGGATAGTAGTAAACGCCCACCAAAAA
Organism: Pseudo-nitzschia multiseries; assembly: GCA_037355745.1. Classification (NCBI taxonomy): domain Eukaryota; phylum Bacillariophyta; class Bacillariophyceae; order Bacillariales; family Bacillariaceae; genus Pseudo-nitzschia; species Pseudo-nitzschia multiseries. Next base: position 9,981,255 of record CM074781.1, read on the forward strand.
GTCTTTGCTGTTTGCCCTGTAGTCGTATTTGTATTTGAAATCCAAATTTCCGGCATCGTCCTCGTCCTCGTCCTCGTCCTCGGCCCTGGCGCTCAAGAGTTGGGGGATGATCGGGACGCGTGTCACGTCCGCTGTGATGGTGGTCGGACTGTCGGATGGTCTCGATGTTGGCTGCTTGGTGGGTCGCAAGGTTGGGGGTTTTGTTGGTGCGGAAGGAGCCTTTGTTGGGGAGTCGCTCGGCCCGAGCGCTGACGGTTTGTATGTCTCTGTCTCTGTCTCTGTCTCTTCTTCGAACGAAGGATCAAAAAGTGCTTCCGTGATGCTGCCTTCGTCCTCTGTCGAAACCGATTCTATGCCTCCGTTTTCGAAACCCGGTGCGCCGATGAGGTTGCCGTTGTTGTGGAAAAACGACGGCGCGGATGTGGAAGCAGTACCGATATTAACGCCTCCATTCCCATCGTTTGAGCCAGAGGGGGTATAGTTTCTCGTTCCTGTGGTACTGTTATCGGAGTTTTTCGCGTGGTTCACCGTCAAGAGTCCTCCGAGTATTCCACAAGCAAACAAAAGCGATGATATCGCGACACCCAAAATAACTTTTCTCCAGGTAGCTCGTTTCTTCGCTGTCGAGCTATCACTGGTTGTGTAATCTGCGCCGTGATCGAAGTCGTGATCGTATACCGAATCCTCGAAGCTACTGCTTTTGAGAGTAACAGTATAACCCCGTTCAATGGAAATGTAACCGCTGTGATTGGATTTATTGCGGTGGAATCGGGCAGAAGACATTCTTGTTGATTCTGGGATTGCGCGACACTACGGTACGGTACAGGTACAAGTAAAATGGGAAGTTTGTATGTCCGGTCACTCGCAGGTTTCCTTCTTCCTTCTTCGTGATTAAGAGGCAACAAACATTACGCACAGAGCTCTGTTTTTTGCTTCTTGACAATGCGGTCGAACCGTTGCCGTGAGGTGCAGAAAAGAAACGAAACGCCTTCAGAACTGCTACGGTACCGTACATTCGATCATGCATCGTACCGATAATTGCGATCCGGCAGGCGAGAAATGCCGGTCCTAGAGCTATCTTACGAGATACGGTACGATACTCGTACTCTGCATGACGGTGCTTTCCCGTGAGGGTGACAGAAACTTCTTTGATGCTCGATTCGTTCGTTCGAAAGCCGACCATCGGAACGAAGTTTTGTTTTCACGACCCAAAACTATGTTTGAAAACGAATGGATGGATGATGAATAGGGTTAGGGACTAGTTTTGCGCGCGAAAAGGGTGCAACATAGAATACACGTGCTCATACGAGTACTCGTACTCGTACCGTACGTACCGGTACGATACATACCGGTAGAGACAGATCATCGGGGCCAAACAATTACTTCTACCGTACTACCAGTTCGTACGGTTCGTACTGGTAATCTTTCTTCGTAATCCTTTTTTCTCGTCTGGAACGAAAAAGATCATCAAAACAATCTTCTGAACCGAGCAAGATTCAAGCTGGGACGTACCATAGCCAACACACCATACGAACTCAAGACTTTTGCATGCACAACAGTTCTCCTAGAAGACCGTTCTTTCGTTTCCAACACAGCCAGTCAACAAACAACCGAGGCGAGGGCAAATGAGCTAGAAACTTGGCATCGTCACCACAACTCTTTCCATCTTTCCTAGAACAGAACCTAACAGAGCAGACAAATGAAAATGACCAGACTAGCAATGATTCCTAGATCCTGCTTCGAATGCCGCGTGTTGACAGCTGTAATCACAATGGCGATCGGGATTGCTTTCTTAGTTGATGTACCGGGCACGGCAGTTGCATTTCAAACCCTAGCAAGACTTGGCTGCACGAGATCTCCGTCTTGTTTGATGCCCACCATCAATTGCATTGAAAAGTCTCCGTTATCCAGAAATAATGGTTCGGTACCGGATTCCCATTTGCCGCTCAAATCGATTATCGGAGAGAACAACGATGGCAACGACGCTCTTCCTATAAAGGACAATGAAGCTGCGCACGACGTCCCCGGGGATACAAGCGAAAAAGTGGATGCTCTTCTTGCTTTGCTTGACTCTGTACCGAGTAATCTACCAACACCTAAGTCCCTCACCGAGAAAATTTTAGCCACTGTTCAAAAACTGGAGGAGGAGTGTCCAACGTCGGACGAATCTGTTCTTTCGGAACTCTCCGGGAATTGGGAATTGTTGTGGACGGCCCAAGATCGATCCAGTGAGCAATATATCAACGGTGGCTTAGCAAATAGATTTATCAACCCAATTGAAAATCAGAGTTATTCCAACAATCCGTTCCGAGGGCGGAACCCCTTCCGTCAAGAAAACGACAATGGTGGTGACAATAATGGAAGAGCCAATCCGGTTCTTCCCCGAGAAATACAGGATGCCTTGGAGCGCACGGGAATTCTAGAACCATCGGGAGGAACCCAGCTTGCGCCGATTCGTAGCAGCCAAGGAATCGATCGAAGAAGAAAGCGAGTCCGAAACGTCGTCAACGTCCAGATCAAGAGACCCTTCCCGATAAAGGGGTCTCTCATTGTTGACGTGAATTTTGAACCCAACAGTGACGATCAACGGAAAATCGACGTGAAGTTCGATTCCTGTCGCTTTGTGTTTCAAAATGCCAAAATTGATCGAAAAATCAACCTTGGAATCTTTGGTCCCACGGGATGGTTGCGGACTGGCTACATCGACGATCGATTACGAATCACCAGAGGCCACAAAGGAAGCGTGTTTATTTTGTCTCGGACAGCGAAGAGGAAGCGTGCACAATAGGCAAGCATCCAGAGGACACAATGAGAAAGATCAACAATATCAGAACCGAAGATATTAATACCATGGATCAATGGATAATTTGATTGAGACTTGCCACCGTTGGCATCGATATGCTTCCCCTAAACAAACACGTTTCCAACGAGTTCATGTACCGTAACGCACAGTCTCTATTGGGATTGAATCTGAACCGATATATTGTGTCAGACAATATCCAACTCGATGCAGCAGATTACGCGTACTTCTCGCATGATATTCATTGCTCTCGTTGCCACAAACCGTTTAGGGCTACGGAGCGCAATGGCACGAGGTTCCGATATCTCAGACGAAAGAACATTTATTCGTCCCATTATTTATCAACGCCCCAAATGGAATATTATGAATCAAAAGCAACCTTTGTACAAAATGTGCATACCAAAAATGACCTACGCTTCCGATGAATAGACTTTAAAGGACCACGCCTCGGTGTTGTGTAAATGCAATCTATGTAGGTATAATTATCTATGGATGAGTCGTTGCCGTGCTTTGGTGAAATCTAGTATAATACAGTACACTACTGCTCAAAATAAATGTTTTCTTCTTTACCTTCCCGAAAAGAGATAGTCAAATGAGCTGTGTCGGCGTTCGTCTCTCGATGTTGCTGCGCCAAGAATATCCAGGTATAGCTCGCCATAACCCTCGTATTCTAAGCCCTTTGTGAAATTGTACGGCTCGGACGATGGAGTTCCCTCGACCGGCTCTATCTGGGTGTCTTCGTGCCACTCGTTGAAGGAGTTGACCAGAATCATGTTGTCGATCTTCGGGTCGACCAGCTCCTTGGCTTGTTTTAGCTGGTAGTGGAAGAGGCTGCCCTCCTTTGAGTCCGAGGTTATGCGACGAGAAAGTGGCGAATGATCTGCCTCCATTCGAACGCCACGATCGTTGTACCCGGGAGAAACAGCCGGGATATACCGGCACTCGTCTCTGGAGGCTTGTTCTTTCCATTCGTTCTGTTGCCGGTAATAGTTGTCGACTCGGTCCGGCCCCACGTGGCCTTCGGGCCGTCCGGCGGACCCGTACACATCGTAATTGGTGACGGCGTCGAAGTACCAGAACGGCACGTGGGGTTCGTTTGGATCGGGGGCACTCTCAAAGACGGAATCACCGATGAGATAGAGATTGTGGCCGCACTTGCTCGCCGTGCTTCTCATGGTCAACAGTGCTTCTTCTAGGGTGCCCACAAAATGCAGCTTGCGACTGATATAAATGAACAGCACAGGGCGGCCATCGATTTTGTAGTAATTGGGATGGTCGAAATAGTTCTCGCACATGTATTTGATGTCGGTTTTGGCGTTGGGAAGTTTTTCCGTTCCGCTTCCGAGCCTGCTCGTCGTCTCATAATGGAGAGCGATTTTGAGATTTCCGGCGTCCTCGTGTTCCATGATGACATCCTTTGTGTTCGAATCCTCGAGGCGATTTGGCCCCCACCAGGATGTGACGAGGAGACCGATGTTGGCTTGCCGGAACCATTTCATGTGGTGACCGATCACTTGCGGATCGGAGTCGTTGTATTCGCCCAGTGTCGGCACGTGTGGCGGCTCGAGTTCCTTGCGCATGTACCCGCCCCCATTGTGGAATCGTTCGCCGTGCCACGGGTAATAATAGACACCGACAAGGAAATCCGTATTGGCAGTGTAGTCGTAGTTACTTGTGCTCGAATCATTATTATTTGGGGTTTGTTCCTCGACAACGACGGCATTCGCAGCGGATGATTCTTCGATGGGGTCGGCTTTCGGCGAGATGGTAGGATCTTGAAGGGGGGGGGAAGTAGGAGAAGCTTGTCTGTCTCCGGTGGATCCAATGGATTGTTCCGAATCGGTTTTCTCGGTGCTTCCGGTGTCGACGGTTTCTTCCTTGCTTTCGTCCTGTTCGTCTTCGGCCCCTACCGAGGAAGGCTTTGTGGGAACGGTTTCAGCGATGGCTGGAGAAGCCACAGGTGCAGCCGCGGGTGGTTGTACTTGCTGCGACAAGGACGCAGATGATTCGATATTATTTCTTAGTTGCTGCTGTTGGACCCATTGCCCCGTTAGAATGCCTATCAGAAGGACTAGAACGGCCGCCAGGATCGCCAACACATATTTGAGTTTTCGCGATTCAAAGATCGGGGTCGATTTCCCGGAATAGAAGGTGGTCTCTCCCAGTGCCGAGATCGAGTCTTCCGACGAAGAGGACGGACGGCTGCTAACGGACTCGTCCCAGGTCAAACTGGATCGGAAGAGTTTGGGATTGCTCACGCTTGCCCGGGGGCTGGGGGGGAATTCAAAGAGTGCATTCGGAGAATATTCGACTCGCGATGGCGACGGCGACGGCGACGACGATGATGATTGCGTCTTACCCATCGAACGACGAGGATTTTGGAGTTGGCTGGGAGGCACCAGATCCCGATTCACATTACTTGTCGCAAAATCGCCATCGCTGTGCTCTCGTTTGAACTCGGATTTTCGTTGCAAGATTTCGAGAATAGAGTGCCTCCGTGGTGCTGAGATGTCGTTGCCGTTGCCGTTGTCGTTGCTTCTATTGCTTCTATTGCTTCTGGTGAGGCGGTTGTCGACGTCGGTGTCGATAAGATCTTCCTCGTAGTCTTCCATGCTGCTGTAGGATCTTGTATTGTTGAACGACAAGGATGATCGCAGGGACGAAGAGGAAGATTTTTTCTTTTTAGCCTGCCGAGTGCGAGCAGCAGACAAAGAGACTTCGATATCTTCCATCTGACTCGTCATTCCTATGATAGCATCATTCTGTTGGTCCATTTGCTGTTCGATGTCGTTGATGATCTCGTCCAGCGGCCAACCGTCGGAGGATAATGCCGCGCTCTGGCTTGTGTTGTTCCCATTGCCGCTGATGTCGGTCTCGTCGCCGTATGGATTGAAGGTTTCCCAGGCGTATGATGCTGTGGAAGTGTTTCTTGTAGAATCTTCTGTTGGTGCCATGGTGATGAATCCTTGCTTTGCTGGGTATTGAATTTGAAGAAGCGATAGCGAAATAAGGAATCGGTATATACGTACGGTACTTATAGCGTTGTTTGCTTTCAAACCAAACAAAAACAGTAATTGTGAGAGAAATGGCCAACGACAAAAGGAACTATTCCTCGCGTGAGAGGGAAAACGGAACTTTTATTTCGTCGTTGTTTGGCTTGCCCTCCAAAATCGAAACTCCTTCCGGTCGTTCCAATGATATCTTTCTTATGGAATCAATAGCTCTATCGTGTCAACCATGTGAATCACTAAGTGAATCGGAATGACATTTCTAGTCGTCGTATCTTCTACGACTCTATGCGGACATCAAACCGTCTCATAATAAATTCTTCGTAATATTGTGTTTTCAAATCACTTAGAGGAGCTGGCCATTGGAAGAATGTCCGTTGGAAACCGATATTAATATTTTGAATACGACTGGAAATGATTGCGTTGTGGATTACGTTTGGCTCTCAAAATGTTGTACCGTAAGGTATCTGAGCTCGTCGTCATCCATCATTGTCAGCATTTTGGCGCTTCGCCTCGGATTTTGTGAGCGAATTTCGTATGTGACAAACCGAGCATTGGCATGCTTAAAAATAAAAAGAACCCTCAAGGTCATTGTTATTTTTTGTGTCACGAGTGACATCAATAACTTCCTAATAGATACTATTCATAAGTACTAGTCCTACTATTCACTATAAGCATTACCTACCGGTACGAGTACTCGTACTCGTATGACTTCGTACGTTACAAGTAGACGGGAAACGGGATGAGAGATGAGAAACAACAACAACATGGATGGAGCCATCATGAGAACTGTTCAATCGAGAGATCCATTCCATTTATCACGAACAAGGTTCACGCAAAGTAATCTTGCCAGTACCGGTACGAGTAAGATTACTGTATGTAACTCACGAGAATCTTGAATTGCATTATTCGGATTACAGAAGGAAAAAAAAAAGAACAATGTCGAACAACAATAAACGAAGCATCGCCGACGACGCCGAAGAGTCTTCGTCGTCCGATGCGACGGAAGCCTCTCCGTTTGTATGCATGCCCATGTACGGCGAACACAAGCGCGCGGTATCCAGCGTCCGATTGGCACCCTCCCGCTTGACCAAACACAGCGCGGCTCTGTGTGCGTCCGCCAGCGCCGATGGAAGCGTCAAAATATGGGACCTGAGCGATCCGGAATTTCCGGCACACCGGGGGGGAGAATACGCGCTCCAGTCGAGTGCAACACTCGTCGGTCACAGCCGAGGCATCAACGACGTGTGCTGGTCGAACGGGACGGATCCATTTGTGGCAACGGCCAGCGACGACAAGACCCTGCGCTTATGGGATGCCCAAACAACTGAGGCTCTCGTAGACTTTCGAGGCCACGACAATTTCGTCTTTTGCTGCCAATTCAATCCGGCGAGTAATCTCTTGGTCAGTGGATCCTTCGACGAAACCGTCAAGCTATGGGACGTCCGCAGTGGACAGTGTGTTAGCACTCTTCCGGCGCATTCGGATCCGGTCACGGCCGTTTCCTTCAACCGCGACGGAACCTGCGTCGTGTCCGCAAGCCACGATGGATTGATACGAGTGTGGGATGTTGGAACGGGAGAGTGTCTCAAGACCGTGTTTGCTGCCGGGAATCCCCCGGTGAGTCATGTCACCTATAGCCCCAACGGGAAATACGTTTTGGCGGGGACTCTGGACAACGCCCTCCGATTGTGGCCCATGTCGGTCAGTGGCAAAGCGAAGTGTGCCAAAACGTACACGAGCGAACACCACACAAATACGAAATACTGTATTTCGAGTCGATTTTTGGTCTCTCAGCCGAAACGGAGGCAGTGCATAGTCACGGGGAGTGAATCAGGCCACGTGGTCCTGTACGATGTTCAAACGCGAAAGATTCATCAGGTTTTGGAACAGGTCCACAAAGACGTCGTCATGGCCGTAGATGCGCACGATGAACTCGAGCTCCTGGCAAGCGGGGGCATGAGCAAAGACCGGACTGTACGGTTCTGGAGAACCAAGAAGGAAGTCGAAAGCATGAGAGCGAAAAAGGCTAAGAAGCGCATAGAAGATAACAACTAGAAACTTTGGAACCTACGAGACTCATGGGAGGAGATGGAATGAAACTGAACGACAACCTGAGGACCATAAATATGTTTTTCGATAATAATTGTTTGATCCCATTGAGTAAACGCACAAGGTCATATGAATAAAGAGCAACTAAATAATATCGAACTATTTCGTGGTGCTTCGCAGCAGCACCGTATGTAAAATGTATGGTACGAACAACGTACAAGTGGGGCTGTCAACATGCAAGAAATTGAGCTGCATTGACGCAGGCACAACGTACTTACCAGAAAGTTCCTCTGTCGATGTAACAAACGATCTTAGTCAAAAAATAAGTGTGACAAACTGAATAATCAGTCATAAAGTCCAAAATCGTGCGCAAGGTTGAATCGAACAACTACGGCGCTAGCCGTCTACAGGTTTGAAGCCTGCACCCGCCACCAGGCAGGATCATGCACACTCGTCAACTTTCGTATTCATTTCTATTATTGATGGGGGTGTTAGGTACTAAATATCACCACAATAAAGTACGCCGGAGTGAGCCTCGGCACCACATGGGTACGTCAACAGCCAAAGATTGTTGTACAAAGTAGTGATACACAGTTGTTATTCTATCTATTGTTTTATGCCTTTCCAAGGGATGCGAGCTTCTTGGCTTCTTCAATGGCGAGGGCCTTGGCACGCTTATCCAACTTAGCTTGGGTCTTAAGTCCCATAACACCACCTCCCCACTTGCGGACCAATTCGGCGTTGTTGTTGTACTTCTCCTTGGCCAAGTCTTGAAGGTTGCTGAGACTGGAAGCATCTTCCTTTCCAACACCGGTCAAGGCAACAACGGCAGCAGTCTTTTGGTGAACCAATGCTCCCAATCGGGCCTTATCCTTAACAATCATGAACGGAACATCCATCTTTCGGCAGAGCGCAGGCATCCACATGACGAGTTCGATAGGGTCGACGTCGCATGCGATCAGTACGAGCTCGGCCTTCTTTTCTTCAATGAGGGTCGTGACGTGCTTGAGTCCGAACTTCACGCAGTTGGGGGCCTTGTTGCCGGCAGCGGCCTTTCCTCCGGCAGCGGCGGCAGCAGCTTCCTTGAGACGTTGCTTCTTGGCGGCAGGAGTTTCGGGCCGATACTTGTTGAAAAGTGTGAAGACAGTCATGGCCTCGTTCTTTCCAAGGGTCTTGGTGAACTGGTTGATCGATGGAGGGACCTTCAACCGTTGGTAGAGAACAGCACGTTGACGCTGAATTCGGACGTACTTGGGCCACTTGACGAAGCGACTCAAGTCACGGCCACCAGGTCGGATATCTCCACCAATTCCGAAGGTCTTGGCCTTGGACGGGTAGAGAGGATCGGCGGCCTTCTTGGCGGCGACAGGCTTGGTTTGCTTCTTGCTTCCCTTCTTTGGTGCCATCTTGGAAATTAGGTTATAAAATACCTGAAAAAAAATTATGATGTGAGAGAGAGAACGGGGACGGACTGTTGTTATCCGTAATCTCGTCTTCGTTGGTTTTTAGGCTTCGAAGTAAGGCGGTAAGCAGCGACAAGCCACGATTTGGTGTCTGTCGATTTGTTTCCACTTGCGCTACGGACTATCCTACGGTATGCGACCTCGTACGGTACGGGCGCTATTTTTTTTAAGTAAGCAGTATCCAGTTTTCAACGTATCCCTACCTCCTACCTACCTAGGTACCTACCTGCCATATCCTGCATACTATCTATGGTAATTACGTTCCATTTGGGGTGTGAAGGCTAAGTGGGATGTAGTACGTACGAGTACCGTATTCTACCAGGGTATGCAGGATAGCACTATCTACGAAGTACCGTACGGGTTTAGAGGTTAATGCCATGTGGACACGTAGAAAATGTACCAGAATCTACAGGGCGTCAGCGCATAGCATTAACCTCTAAATCTTTATCTGTCCCCTTGGCACCCGGATATTCTATTATCCATAAGGAACCCGGATTCGGAACCTTAAGGAACCCGGATTTCGAACCAATTTCGTTCGATTTGTCCGAAATCTCCGAGACATTTTTTTTTTCTATTTTCTTTCACTTTTTTGCTTGCTAATCCATCTAATTGCAACCAATTGCAACCAATCTAAAACTACTTTAACATCAACTAGCAAGGGATGAATAACAAATAAACCATTCAACTAATCGAATTACACTGTACCAAGCACCGTACGGTGGTAGGGTAGAGAGCATCGTCGTCAAAGCGAAACGCAAGTCGTTTTCATCACATTCTTGCTCTTCTTGTTGTTGCTCTTGTTTTAGTAGCTTGGACAAGGACTCGCGTTTCGCTTCGACAACGACGCTCTTGCTCACACACAGCCCTAACTACAAGCAACCATACTAGCCTTGGCAAGGCCACTGCATCCTAACTGCCCTGAGATGTTCCAATTCCTCTGGGGTAAGATGTGCTTCAGCAATTTCCATTCTCTGTGGAGTAATGCTTTTGGTCATGGAGAGCATCTCCTTAATATCCTTTGCCATTGCTTTTCCTAGCTCACCTTGAGCTGCTTTTGGGTGCCCAAGCCGCACCCCAGGGTAGACTCTTGTTAGCAGGACCATACTCCGTCACAGGTCTACCACCACTCTTTGAGCCCGTCCCATCCAGTGTGAGGCCAGTCTCATCCACATTCACAATCCAATGAAGCTGGCCTGGAAGAAATACCAGCTCTCCCTCGTGTCCATTCCCTTTTTCTTCTGCTGTAGGCAAACGGGCGAATTGCTTTTCAATCAACAAGTTTTTCAAGTTGTTAAACCAGTCATTTATATTGTTACGGGTGGCCCAAACAGCCCTCCTCTCTTCCAACTGTGTGTTCTGTGTACTCACTTCAATAGTGTGGGCATACTTAGCCTGCATTCGGTTGAATAGCAAGACATAGTCTTTGAGGCAACAAGGCCCATCTTTTAGACATGCTTGGAGACGCTGCACCATTTCTTTTTGATTGGGCTTCTCCAACATCTCTGCTGAAGTAAGAAGTGTTAGTGTTTCCATAGCCGTAGCCAAGGCTTCTTCTACAGCTGGAGGCAGGATAGGTGGCCTGCCTTTCCTGGGGGGCGCTTCCACACCATTGTTGACCCTCCACTTCAATGTATTCACAGAAATATTTGTATTGTTCATTCTGTTGACAGCATCACAAATTGCCTGCCCTGCAATTCGCTTGACACCCCTCCCATCCTCCTGTTGCAGTTGCTGATCCTTGTACATGTAACCTGCTGTTTCATAGGACTTGCAATAGCGTTTACAGGCATCCTGAGTCTGTTCCTTGTCATACATAACCATACTATGATTACGCCTTGGCTTTGGTTTTGCTAGTACTCCAGCTGCAGATATAGAATCAGTTGCTGTAGCAGGGACAAGCTCTGTAACGGGGAGTGCTGTAGCGGCGAGCGCTGTAGCGGCGAGCGCTGTAGCGGCGAGTGCTGTAGCAGCGCTCGCTACAGCAGCAAGTGCTGTGTTGTTGTTGTTGTTGTTCTTGTTCTTGTTGCCGTCGCCGTCGCCGTGGCTGCTGCTGGAGTTGTTTGCTGCACTGTTGGTGTGGTTGTTGGCTACTAGGTGAATTGGATAAAGGAGATGTCAATGATGTACTGTTCGTTTGAATGAAAAGAGGTGGCAAATTCTTCAGCTGCCTGTCCCTCTGCCTCCTCACTCTCCTTTGCAACGTGGTAGTACATGCATGTCAAGGGACAATCATCATTCTAAAATTCATACTGACTAAAGTATCAGCCTGAGACTTGTCAATATTGTTTCATAGTCTACCCCATCCATAGTATGAGCAACATTCATCCTGAAATTGCAGCCAATGACACACATTTGCACTCAAAAACTGACGAGCAATCACTATTTTGGTACATGCATGGCCAGGCACAAACATTATTATGAAATTCATAGTGACTAAAGTATCAGCCTTAGAATTGTCAATATTGTTTCATAGTCTACCCAATACATAGTATGAGCAATATTCATCCTTCAATTGCCTGAATGACACACTTTTGCACTCAGAAAGTGACTAGCAATCACTATTTTTGTACATGATGCATGGCCAGGGACAAACATTATTATGAAATTCATAGTGACTAAAGTATCAGCCTGAGAATTGTCAATATTGTTTCATAGTCTACCCCATCCATAGTATGAGCAATATTCATCCTTCAATTGTCTCGAATGACACACTTTTGCACTCAAAACCTGACTAACAATCACTATTTTGGTACATGATGCATGGCCAGGGACAAACATCATTAAAAAATTCATAGTGACTAAAGTATCAGGAGGAGAAATGTCAATATTGTTTCATAGTCTACCCAATACATAGTATGAGCAATATTCATCCTTGAATTGCCTGAATGACACACTTTTGCACTCAAAACCTGACTAGCAATCACTATTTTGGCACATGCATGGCCAGGGACAAACATTATTATGAAATTCATAGTGACTAAAGTATCAGCCTGAGAATTGTCAATATTGTTTCATAGTCTATCCAATAGATAGTATGAGCAAAATTCATCCTTGAGTTGCCTCGAATGACATACTTTTGCACTCAAAAAGTGACTAACAATCACTATTTTGGCACATGCAAGGCCAGGCACAAACATTATTATGAAATTCATAGTGACTAAAGTATCAGCCTGAGAATTGTCAATATTGTTTCATAGTCTACCCAATACATAGTATGAGCAATATTCATCCTTCAATTGCCTCGAATGACACACTTTTGCACTCAGAAAGTGACTAGCAATCACTATTTTTGTACATGATGCATGGCCAGGGACAAACATTATTATGAAATTCATAGTGACTAAAGTATCAGCCTGAGAATTGTCAATATTGTTTCATAGTCTACCTAATACATAGTATGAGCAATATTCATCCTTGAATTGCCTTGAATGACACACTTTTGCACTCAAAAAGTAACTGAGAAACACTATTTTGGTTACTTGTTCATACAAAAATCAAAAAATAATAACAAAAAATTACGGAGACTACCCTTTGTACACATCCCTACGGAGGAATTGATCCACTGGGCACGTTATCATCTATATCAAGAACTAATCATATCCGGACGAGGAAAGTTACACTACTTAAAGCTAGTCTGTTTTTGTATCAGACAATTTCTGTGCGCTGTACCAACAGATTGTGATCCGCGAAAAAAATAATTAAGGGGTGAGTGTCAACCATTCAAAAAAAAGGCATTTTCTGCAACGCCGTTGCAGAAAATGGATAAACAATAAATAAATAAGAGAATACAGAATGATACGGTAAAGTAAGTACGGTAGGGTAGGGAACATCAAAATGTTCGGGTCCGCGCCAAAATTTTGAGGACACCACATTCCAGAATATCACGGCAGGCTCGAAAAAAAAGATAGGCAGGCGCCAGTAAAACAACACTCACAGGTAAGTACAATTAATAGTAATACAGCGCTTCCTGGGAGGCAGTCAACCAATAACTTACGGTGTGTACAGTATGAAGGGGAAAAAAATACCAAATGATTCCTACAAACAACATTATTATCATAAAAATAGCGCGCCAAATCAATCAAAGGAAAAAACGGTAAGTTGAGGTACACGATTTAACAAAAAAATAATGGTAGAACTTAGTAGTTGCAGTCCGGTGGCAGGTAAAACCATTGTTACCAATAACACAAACAGCCCAAACAGCAGTGTATTGGGAAGTGACCGAACAAACACAAATGATAGCCAAACATATAGAACCACCGAACAGTAGCAACAGAAATATTCTACAGACAACAAAAGAATCCAATAACAATAACTTGGAAAACAACATTGTCAAACATGTCAAAGAAAAAGCATTCAGGAAATTTAAATTCCCGCCAGAGAATACATTTGTGAAGGCAACGATATTCAACATTGTTAAACAAGCAAATAACAATGAAATACCAAATATGATCGATATAAAGGACCAAAAGTGGAGTGGAATTTATTGCTGAGCAGTAACTGCGTGTAGGCACAATGCTCAAACTCTTGCCAGGAAAAACTACAAAGGTACGCAACCAAAAATAAAATGATTGCTGGCATGCAATCTTTCATAATCCTTTCTAACATTTTGGTTGTATTAACACTGACACATAGACGATAAAAGGAACAACCAGATACCAGATAGTTTCCCAGGAACGGTTCTAATCACGGACACCCAAGACGTGAACTCAGAAAATAGGTACCAATTGCACGAAGACTATCAGCGGAAAAATTCACCAGAATTCAAATACTTCATGAAAAGAATTCTTGGAGCGGTGTCACCAAAACAGACAGACTTCAAAAGAAAATCAGTCAGAATGACAGTCAGTAACATTTTCACCCCAAGCGATGAAACTTTTGCATTGCTTTTCCTTTGCAACAACTACAACTTGTGGCTAAACACAACAAAGGGCACGAGGTTGAGAAAAAAATTCACTGACGGTAAGTCTGGAAATAAGGAGGGGTGGAGTAACAAGGGGCAAGATCTTTACAAATACCTAGTAAGTGAATTAGAAGAACGAAGGGATGAATAACAGTCAAAAGAATTAGAGACGGAAATACTTAAAATGTACCAAAAGCAAAATGGCAATCATAAACAACAAGATAAGGAGGAGGACGAAGAGGAAAAAAAACGGAAGCGAAAATGTAGCTTGGTTGAGATTCTAGGCAAAGATGATGAGGACTACAAATTTTTCATCGAATACAATAAAAAACGAACAAGAGTAATTGATGATATCAACATCATTATAGTAGAACGGCTAGTTCATTATTATTTTATGGCTTGCACAATATTGTACAATTTTGCTCTCGAGCAACTTTGTCCGACGTTCCAAATTTCTGATGTTTCAGTACTAAAATCACGTAGATTTCTACACAAATCTCCCCTGCCATATCTTGCCCACTTCTCCACCGCCACACCTGGCACCAGACCCTACACATACTAATCAAGACCCGGCCTTTTCGATTTTGCTATCAGCTTGGTTGATTGGCGCTTTCCTTGGCCTCTGTGGTTGCCAATTCACCATTGTCGGTCGTCGTCGTCACGGTGGTCGTTGGGCTTGCAAACCAACACTAATTTCCTACACTGAATCCAGTATCCCTTCTACCTACACTGGATCCTGTAGACTGAGTACTAACCCCACAAAGCTACTTCTTTGATTTGTTTTTGTGAAGCGCTACCACTTTGATCTGTTTCCAAGCTTCTCCCCCAAGGTTCTTAAGTATCTTTACTTAACAGCTCTATCCTGTTACACCCAACGTTCCTCATTCCTCAAGCCTCTTTTGAACTGTTTCCAAGCCCCCTAAGTGCTTTTCACTTAACGTTTTGGTTTCCACTAAAGTTGACAAACATACACATACCCCTCCCTTCTAGAAGGTTCCTTTGTCCTGACCCTTAAGTATTTGCAAGTTGAGGTTGCGCTATACTTTATATAACCCTCTGGTTCTTCAAGTCTCTTTCCCTGCGAGATAAGAGAGGTCTCACAGGTTGAGCTTCAAGTTCCCATCGTTCCTCCCCTGATCTTTTAAGTGCGAATTCACTTATGGCCCTGGCCCCTAAGTGTTTCCGCTCAAGGCTCTCCTTCCCACATGTACCTTTCAGGTGTGCCCTACTGCTGGCATCTGTTTTCACACCTACAGCCCCTTGGCTCCTAAGTGGTTTCGATTAGAGGCCGGTTCTACATAGGACCCTTCTTCCAGTGTACCACCCGGTTCTTCAACTCTCCTGTGAGAGATAAGAGAGATCTCACAGGTCGAACTTCAAGTTCCCTTCTGTTCCTTCCCTGACCTTTAAGTGTGAATTCACTTATGGCCCTTGTCGTTAAGTGTTTTCCCCTAAGGCCCTACTTCCTCCCTATACAATCAGGTGTGCCCTACAGCTGGCATCTGTTTTCACACCTACAGCTCCTTGGCTCCTAAGTGGTTTCGAGTAGAGGCCGATTCTACATAGGACCCTCCTTTAGTGTTCCACCTGGTTCTTCAAGTCCCTTCCCTGTGAGATAAGAGAGGTCTTACAGGTCGACCTTCAAGTTCCCTTCTGTTCCTTCCCTGACCTTTAAGTACGAATCCTTGTATGGCCCCTGGTATTTAAGTGTTTTCACTTATGGCCCTACCTCCTCCATGCATCATCAGGTGTGCCCAACATCTGGCATCTGTTTCCACAGCTACAGCCCATTGGCTCCTAGTAAGTGGTTTCGATTAGAGCCCGTTTCTACATAGGAACCTCCTTCAAGTGTTCCACCGGTTCTTCAAGTGTTCCCTGCAAGATAAGAGAGGTCTCACAGGTCAATCTTCAAGTTCTAGCCTACATACCATGTGCCCCTAAGTGTTGTTCTTTTATGGTTCCCATCCTACATAGGACCCCTCCAGTGTACAGCCTGCCTTGTTCTTCTTCCTCCAAGACCATGGCCCCTGTGCCCCCCACTAACTGAATTCCACTTAGGGGCTTCCATTTCCTTACCATAGGATCCCTTGCTTCTTCCACCAAGCAGCGGCACTATGCCCTTCCTACGAGGTGCGGCAGACAATCAAACGTATCCCTTCCTACTGTCCTTGTCGGCAGCAAATCCGATCAAAAAACTCCTACTGTTGTTGGCGGCGATCGCACAACTTGACAACGGAGGTGCGGATGCCTCCAGATCCCAAACTCCCCCACCTTGTTCTTCTTCCTCCAAGACCATGGTCCCTGTCTTCTTCCATCCCACATACCATAGGACCAGCCCGCTTGAGTGGTGCCATGCGGCGCTCCTCCTCCTATGTGTATACCTTTCCTACTGTATGATTGTTGGCAGTTGCCTTCTGTTAGGCTTCTGCTCGAGGCATCAGTCATCAGTTTGTTCTTTGTACCCTCCCTTCCAGCCCGCCCTGTTCTTCTTCCTTCAAGACCATGGCCCCTGTCTTCTTCCATCCCACATACCATGGGATCAGCCCACCTGAGTGCAGCCATGCGGCGCTGCTCCTCCTATGTGTATCCCCTTCCTACTGTATGATTGTTGCAGCTGCCTTCTACTAGGCTTCTGCTTGGCACATCATTCATCAGTTTGTTCTTTGTACCCTCCCTGCTTGCTTTCAGGATTCGTTTGAAAAATTTGTCGTTCTACAACTTGGGGCTTAAACTCTCTTTGATTGAGGCGACGTTACAGTCTGGATACAGACTGAGTAGTTTAGATCCACCTTTGGTGGTTAAGGTTACTTAAATAAGTATATTATTATTATGGTTTGCACAATATTGTTCCGGGTCTTCTGTTCAAATAGAATACAATAAACAAGGTAATTTCAAAGGCTGATAAAATACTTTTGTATTTGCTACAAAATATATTTGTTGTATTTCGGTATTTGATACGCGTAGCGTGAATATTGTAAAATGTTGGAGAGTATTGCAAATGTGGATAAAATACTTTCTTATTAGTACAGAAATATGGTTGTTGGCTTTTGATATTCGAAAAACGTAGTGTGAGTAATGTGAAAGCAACGTAACAGAATAGATTGATGGTTATCAAGAAGCTTGTATATTTGTTCAGAAATTGGTATTAACGCGACAACAATATCAGTGTACATAGAGGATATTATTACAAGACATGAGTTTTGTGTGGAAAAAAACAAAAATTGAATGGCGAATAAATATTAACGGGGTAAGCATGAAAAAAAATTGTAGAATAGAAAAATTTGGAAGCAACCATGAAACAGGGGGTGAAAATATGGATAGGAAAATAGTCCTACTTGAAATTGTTGCGTGCAAAAATAGGTAGAAAATTATTTATTGTGCACCCAACAAAATGTTTTGGAATATTTTAAAACATCGCACGAATTTGACAAAAGCACGAGCATCGTTTATGTGACGTATACCACTCGACCAATTGATCCAAAACTTGCAGGTCTTGTTGATCTTGGTGTAAGGAAGTGAATCCCAAGTAGCAGGCGCCTCTAATGCTATGGTTAAGGAATGGTTTGGTTGAGACCACTTGGTATTATGAGGTTGTGTTAATGAAGTTTTTAAAAACTTTTCATGATTTTCTTGACCAGAAGAATCATAAAGTTGGAAGGGTTCTGGGGCGCGCAACCCCTGCAAATTGGGTATATATGGATAGCTCTTGACCTTTCCAATGCGGTGATTACTTTGGTCAAGAAGTTACAGCTGGAGAGTAAGATCAATAAGACTAACAGGACCAAAATTGATGGGTGAAGGAGGGGGAGGAAAAAAAAAGCTGTCTCAAAATGGTCGCCCCCATTCACACCTATTCGTACCGGTACAAAATGAAACAAATTGGATTTTTCCAAATCCTGCAACGGTGTAGCAGGAATTGGTACCGGTATTCTTCCAAATCCAAGCCATTGCGCATACGAATGAATCGGACTTCTTTAGTTTTATATTTTTCCAAACCCTGCAACGTTGCAGGAATTGGCCTTTTTCCAAATCCTGCAATGGTGTTGCAGGAAATTGAAAAACAAAATGAATCTGACTTCTTTCAAATCCTGCGATGGCATTGTAGGAAATTGGCTATAATCAAAAGCTCGAAATCGAGTTCCCTGACCTCAAGTAGTAAGTACATTCCCATTACCACTAAAGTACCTGGGCACTCCGACCCACAGATTTTGAGCTCAATTTTCGTGCCATTCATTTTTCCATGAATGGGGTGATTGCCAAACATGGGTATTTCTTCCGGAACCAATACCCATGTTTGAAAACGTGGGGTACCCAGGAAAACCCATGAAAATAACCCAAAAGCAGCCGCAACTGTTTTCATGCTGAAAATTCGTTGCCGTTTTGCCCATCATCCTTTTGTTGTTTGACGCTATCAAAGACCAGAGTGTTGATCAGAAATACAATCAGACTTGTTAGAAATGGTACAATTTGTACATCTATTAGTCTAACTTGTTGTACTTACAGTCATCTACTCTGGAACAAACTGGTGGCGTCAAAAACAGTGTTGT
Organism: Pseudo-nitzschia multiseries; assembly: GCA_037355745.1. NCBI lineage: Eukaryota > Bacillariophyta > Bacillariophyceae > Bacillariales > Bacillariaceae > Pseudo-nitzschia > Pseudo-nitzschia multiseries. Next base: position 10,000,025 of record CM074781.1, read on the forward strand.
CAAAATGTCGCTGTTGAGGACGGTCATCAAAAATGGCCATTGTTGTCAAAGACAAGAGAGCCATTGAGAAATAAACTCAGGCTTGTTAGAAAGAGTGCAAATTGCACATGTCTGCATCAGAATCAATATACTTACAGCCATTTATTCTGTTACAAATTTTTGCTATCGTCGTCATTCTTGGTGTCCTCATTGTCATCGTCATTGATCCTCCTTGCCAGATAAGACAGTTGGTGAGAACTACAATCAGACTTATTACAAATGGTACAATTTGTATATGAATGAGTTGGGCTGCGTGATAATGCTGTCGTGTAATTTACTAGAAAATACGGGACAAAAACAACAACGCCGGAAACAACAAACAACCACAAGAAGCAAACGACCGCAAGCAAACATGACCGCAAGCAAACACAAAGAAGAACCCAATATTTAGGTGTCATGACCATCATTAGTAGCCAGTAATAATAGAAATGAGGAACCAATTCAGATTGAGAAATTGCAACCATGTACTATTTGTTTCAGGCATCAAATTCAGTTCTAGGCCACCAGATTGGAAACAGATGATGTCAGTGGGGTAGGAAGATGTACTGTGCGTCAAAATATTATGAGTTCGACATTAATTTCATAAAATTGAGGAAATTACAAAGGGGGACCACTGGAGTTTGGCCCAAAAATTCGTGTGATAGACGAAGAAGAACCCCAAATCTTGTTTGTGTGCCCTTAGACGTCTAGACCAAATTTAAATATTCTAGTAGAGGAGTGTGACGTTCCAAAATAATAGCACACTTATACTAGGTCACACAGTAGCTCACTTAAAGGTGACTGATTTAGCAGCATCAATACTACTAGTAGTAGGGGGATCGATGAGACTGTTTTGAAAAAGTGAGCAAAAAAGTGAGCAAAAATCACCTCAGGGGACATTTCTTAGAAAGAAAAAATAGTGAAGAACAACAGTCATGTATGTAAAGTACCTGTGTTATTCGTGGTATTTCCTTATGAATTACACGAGTCATACCACCAAAAATGCAACAATAGTACTGTTCGCACGTACCTCTGTTTTTTGAGGGGTACCACATGGCTGCCACATGATTTGTACGGATGAAAACAGTAGGAATTTTCATTAGAGGTTCTAGAAATCATGCGGTGAAGGACATACAGGCAGACTATGATACGTACGTCCGACAGGCTAGATTGTTTACTCGTGATAGTCACCAAAGTAAATAACTGTTTATACGATTCATCTCAACCCACATACGACCCGTAAAGAGGGACCGATGGAGGTGCAGTCGGGTCCAGATATCAATTAATCTTAATGCTCACAATTTTAGAACCTAATCAATATTACAGCAATCTACCTACTGCAATCCAATGACACGAAGTAGAAAACAGAATTTATCAGACCCAGAGATTCTAACCAAAAAAGGGTGCTTAGTCAACAATCGGCTACCGTTCAAATGAGTGTCACAGCGGTTCACACGACAATAGAATGAGCGAGACCGATTACCGACTGATCACCGGTTAATCAGAGACCCCGGAAGGCTATGTCTAATTCTTTGAGCACTTAGAAGGGTAATGGCACTAGTGCAGCCTGGCTTGAGCTAATACCTCTCGCTTCACTCAAACGACATAACGGCCTAGGGGGAGGAGCAAATGCCATCGATACAAGATATCGAATCCTGGGCCGAAGCAGTTGCAGTCTTTACATTCAAACGTAAACGTGTTCCAATTCAAGCATGGAGAGGTCCACATGGCGCCTCAAAACAACACGATGAGTACTGGCAACACACCTAGGTGTGCATAGAAACGACAACAGGCTACTGGCCCGGGCCAGTAGTACAAGGTTTACGGCTGGAAAGACAGCCAAAGTACTGGCCAAGTATCGGGGACGTATGTCCTCCGTACGAGTAGAAAATTACTAACATACAGCGGGGCAGCGCACAGACGTGTGCAATAAGCTGGACCTAGCCACCACACGGAGAGGGCAGTTGAACTATTCTAGAGCAGTTTCAACTCCCGCTCATTAGGGGGGACCCTTTGGACTTGTAACCGTAAAATAACGGGAAAACAAACCAACGGCCCCAATTTCTGTACGAACAATTCAACGGCCTCAGGTTTCTGTGGGAACCGGTAGCGGGCCGGATCAAACGGCCACTAGATTCCCGCACGAGTAAACCCAACGGCCCGCAGAGGGATTCATAGGCCAAATCAACGGCCCCGATTCAAATCGGAACCCGAACAGTTCGCTTAAGTATGGGGCAACTGAGGGATTTGCATTCGGAATAGAAACGTTTGTAGAATTTTGCAAGGAGAAACCACTAGAAAATATCCACTACTAGTGATATCGCGAAGAGAGTGATTATTTGAGAAATCCAGAATTCCTTCAGAAAATCATTCATATATCACTTACAGAACAAGCAAACGACCACTCCAGAAGCAAAGTACCCACCATGGTGAGAGGAAGACCAGCTCGTTAGAACCAACGCAATAACAACGACGCAGCCGCTAATCCAGCGGCTGCCGCCGCTAACCCAGCAGCCGGTGGACCAGCCAACAATGGGCCAGCCATTCCTGCCAATCTCGGCTTTACAGCGGCGCAAATGGAATTCATTAGGACCATGATGGATACTAACCGGGCTCCGGCACTCACACAAGAGGTCCAAGATGCAATTGAACGCGCTAATCAACTGGAGGGAATCCCTGGATACGCAGGGGAAAGGACTCTAACCCCAACTGAATTAGTGTTCAGAGAAATCTTGGAATCTTTCGGGTTGAACCAGATTACAGCAGACGAACTTTTCCGGACTGGCTACAGCAGTACCGACTCCCTCCGAGACATGGATGAATCTGCAATCAAATCCCTGGTGAATGGTGTCAACAAGACCAAACACAACTACTGCCCGGACCCAAAACAAGTGTATGTGGGGAGGGTCTTCGGGGATCAGCTCAAGTTGTTTGTGGCTTGGATCGAATTTCAGCCTCTCATTGGGGCTACAGCTACTCCGGTTGACTGGATGGCTGACCCGGACGCAGAATCCAAGACTCAAGCTCGCCTCAAGTCTCTCAAGGAGGATGACAGCAACACAGCGGCGGGGGATCTTACTCTCCCAGAACCACTCACTGCAATGTCGAAATTCAAGGAATTTGATGAGCGATTCAGGGAGTATCTTAGACACAAAAGGGGTGTCACCAAAACATCTCTACTCTACACGATCCGGAAGGACTCTATAGTTGGCGATGCTGAGAGGGGGGGGGGGGGGGGCGTTGGATCTGCCCCAACGGATATGTATGCCAACTGGAATGAATACTCTATACGATGCACGGTTCATTCAGGATCCCACTGGACCAAAGACAACAATACACTATGGGGAATCCTTTTCAAATTGGTAGGGGCGGGCCCCGGTTGGTCCTACATCCAAGGTCTTGGCTCAGAAGGGGATGGGAGAAAGGCATATTTCACCCTCTACTCTCAAGCATACGAATCAACGAATATAAGACTTCTCATAGAAGAAAAGAGGGCCTTCCTACAGAGTTCTACCTATTCCGGGGATACCAAGAACTACAGTTTTGACAAGCACAAAAGGCGATGGTATGATGCAAAGGAGTTCCTGTTGCGGCATAAGGCTTTCCCACCGGAAGATCAGTTTGTTACTGACTTCTGCCACTCTATATCGGATCCAAGACTTGAAATGGCAGTCCAATTGGTCCTAAATGAAGCGGGTGGCATGTATGACAACTTTGACAAGGCTGCCGCCCACTTCACTCAAGCGCTTGGTATCAAGAAGATGCAAGCCAGTCGTAAAGGCAGTCACAGAAACATCTCTTCCTTCAAGGGAAAAAGGGGCAACAAACGCAACAATGACAACAACTCCTCCTCCAACAAGAAATCTGGCAACAAGAAACAGAAGACTTCCGGTACTTACGATGGACCTCTTGAGGGCAAAATCTATCCAAAAGAAATCTGGGTCACTATGTCTGCGGCCCAGAAGAACCAAGTCCGGGCCCTCCGCCCAGCTCTCAACTCCCCTGCAAAGTCTGCACAGGTTTCTCTTGTTGAAGCCAAAGGAGACAACACTCCAGCAAAGGGGCCGGCTGGCGACCAATTTGGTAGCCATACTCACAAGAAGAAGAACCAAGATTGATTTGCCGGCCGGGGCCTGTCGATTGTATCCCGGGTAGGCCGGCCAATAGTCCATATCAAGAGTTTTGGCTCACCATCTCAAGATAACGGCCGATGCGAGTTGGACAGCCACGCTGATACAACAGCCGCGGGATCCAATATGGTATTACTCGATTCATTGGATTCTATCTTGACATATGTGAATGTTGCACCATTTTCAGATACCTACTCACCACTTAAGAATGTCCCCATTGCCCGTTGCACCACAGCTTGGACTGACCCAACTGATGGGATTACTTACATCTTGGTGTTTGGGCAGGCTTTGTTCTTTGGCACCAAGCTGCAACACAGCTTGGTATGTCCCAATCAAGTCCGGGACTGCAACTTCAACAAGGTTGAGGACACCCCAAGGCGATACAACTCCAATTCTACACACGGGATTACATTTCGATCCAAAGACACTGAACTCTTCATCCCTCTCAAAGTCGAAGGAGTCATATCCTATTTTGATTCCCGCAAGCCTACAAAGAAGGAACTGGCAAACTGTGAACACATACTGGCTACAGATACCCACACCTGGGACCCCTACTCCGCTCACTTTGCAGAGGAGGAAGAAGCCACCAATGCCTCTTTCCCGCGAGTTGCTGCTACTCTTTCAGGGTGCCTGCCAGCTTGTGGGACCCCAGTCAAATATTCATCCACGATTCATCCTGACCCACTCGGCACAGGGTACGGCACGAACCGGCTACTCTATTTGGCTTCTGTCTGTACTAATAGAATTCCTTTCCAACGCACCGGATATACTCCAACGGACGTTTCCACCCAATTGATTTCAGCCTTTGCTGGAACCACCGGGGAGGACCAAGAAAATCTTCGAAATTCAGCAAATTCTATGATTTCTGATGTTTCCACCAAGCCTTCATCAGTCGGTCTCTCCTCATTATCTGAAGCTGAGCTTGCCATTCAACAGGAAGCCAAGGCACGAACCAAGGAGAGGAAGCTACTAAGGCGGCAACAAGATGTCCTAGATCAAGAAATGTCCCTTGACAAGAAGTCTTTCATACAAAGGGGACAATGGGGACCTCCAATACGAATCCCTGACAAGGTAGACAGGTATGACGCCAAGGCCATTGCTAAGATGTGGAACATCAGTGAGAAGCGGGCCAAGGCTACTATTGAAGTCACTACCCAAGATGGCATTCGCCAACTGTCCCAGCCTATTACAAAGAGACTGAAGACACAGAAGTGGAGGAATAGGAGGATGCTCAAGGGCCGATGGTATGCTGATACTATGAAGTTCAAGGTTCCCAGTATTATACGAAACGATACAGCAGCTCAGATCTTTGCAAATGGAAAGGGCTATGTGGCTTTCTATCCTGTCAGAGGAGAAGTCCGATGCCATGATGCCTTATCTTGCTTTATCAACGAAGTGGGAATCCCAGAACACCTAGTTACCGATGGAGCAAAGGCCCAGGGGAGTCATGAGACGCACAACACTGGTTGGCACAAACTCAGGTCGGAGTACCGCATTCGACAAACATACATACAACCTCACTGCTCTTGGGAAGGGCAATTTGTTGGATGACTTCTAAGAAGGGCAGTCCCAGGAGGTGCTGGGCCTTCTGTGGAATGTTAGCGGCCGGCCGGATGAACCTTGTGGCATCAAGTGATCCTTCTTTGATGGGAAGGACTAGCTTTGAATTGGTACACGGATACACCCCAGATATCACCCTCTATATGATCCATGACTGGTATGACTTTATTTGGTGGTATGATCTAAATGGAAAGACAAATAGGCTTGGCCGATGGCTGGGCCCATGTGGAGATACTTTTGGTGGTGGAGATTGTCACTATATCTTATTTAAGACTGGAAAGGTTCACATAACAAACAGCACTCGGGCTATATCTGAGGAAGAATGGAGACATCCGGATATCCTATCACAGTTGGAAGCACACAACAAAGAAATCAACCCAAAAATAGGCGATGAGGTTAAACCTTCCGATACTTATCTTGAAAACGAACTTGGCGAACCACCTCTGGGCCTATTTGATGGCAAATATGAGGGAGAGGATGAAGTACTCATGGCAGAAGCCGAGGCTTCCTCCCCGGATGTTGATGACTTATCTGATAAGGACCTTGATGAGTATCTTGGGACCGAGGTATTACTCCAGATAGGGGACCAACACATCCGGGGGCTAGTCAAGAGTCGTTGCAGGGATAAGGATGGTGTGCTGATTGGTGAGAAGAACAACAATCCCCTCTTAGACAGGAGGTCTTACGAGGTCGCTATGCCAGATGGATCTATCGAAATTTATACAGCCAACACACTTGCAGAGAGTATCTATTCTTCTGTTGATGACAAAGGGCGCATGTATTGTCTGATGGATGAGATTATCGATTTCGAAAGGGATTCGGAGGCCTTAACTATCAAACAGGCTACTTACACAACAAAATCCGGACAAACTAGAACAAAGCCAACAACCAAAGGATGGAGGTTCCTTGTTAGGTGGAAGGATGGCACTACATCCTGGGCAAAGTTAAGTGATATGAAGGAAAGCTTCCTGATTGAAACAGCAATATACACCCGTGAAGAAGGCATCATAAATGAGCCAGCGTTTAAGTGGTGGGCTTATAAGGTACTTCGGAGAAAAGACCGGATCCTATCTGGCGCTAAAACCAAGTACTGGACCAAGTCCCATAAGTACGGGGTTCGGCTCCCTAAGTCTATTGCAGAAGCAAAGGCAATTGATAGGGAAACGGGGACCGATCATTGGGCTCGGGCTATTGCAAAAGAAATGAGGAACAGCTCTATTGCTTTTGAATTCAACGAGGAAGACAAGATACCAGTGGGGCATACCAAAATAACCATGCACATGGTCTTTGATGTCAAGATTGACTTGACTCGGAAGGCCCGCTTAGTCGGAGATGGCCACAAAGTCCCAGAAATCTCCAAGGAATATACTTATTCCAGTGTACCCAGTAGGGATTCGGTTCGATTGTTCTTCCTAGTGGCAGCACTTAACAACCTTGAGGTACTCAGTGCGGACATACAGAACGCTTACTTAACAGCACCCATCAAAGAGAAGTACTTCACAATAGCTACAGAGGCCCAAGGATTCGCGCCGGAGCTATGTGGAAGGCCCTGCAAGATTGTAAGGGCCTTATATGGACTCCCAGTCGCGGGGGCATCTTTTCAATCACACTTGGCTAGTCACTTAAGAGAGCTTGGTTATGTATCTTGCAAAGCAGATCCTGATGTACATCTCCGATCTGCGTTCAAACCAGATGGCTCGGATTACTACGAGTACTGTGTGGCCTACGTTGATGATATTCTTGTATGTGGAATGGATCCAAAGTTCCAGATGGACGCAATAGAAAGGCAATTCAAATTGAAGAATGGAACAGTTGAAGAACCTTCCTTCTACTTGGGAGCTGATATAGGAAAGACCTACATTGATGGTAACCCGTACTGGTCCATGGCTTCGTCTAAGTATACTGCAAAAGCAATTAAGTCCGTTGAAGAAGAACTGTCAACCGGACAATATGCATTCAAGGTACTACCCAAAACCGCAAGGTCCCCATTGAGCGCTGAGTATAGACCGGAGATAGATGCGTCACCAGAACTTGACCCGGGGAAACAGAACTACTACCAAGGTTTGATTGGGATACTCCGTTGGATATGTGAACTCGGTCGATTGGATATCATTATGCCCGTGTCACTTATGTCTCGATACCTTGCCCAGGCAAGAGAGGGTCATCTCAATCAGTTGTTTCATCTATTTGCATACTTAAAGAATTACAGCAAGTCTAAGTTGGTGTTTGATGCATCTATGCCCGAGGTCGATGAGACCATTTTCCCGGAGTGTGACTGGAGTGAATTTTATCCGGGAGCCAAGGAACTACTGCCTCCAGATATGCCCGAACCAAAAGGAAAATCTGTCATTACCACATGTTTTGTAGATGCGGATCATGCGGGATGCAAGGCTACCAGAAGATCTCATACAGGAGTCATCATCTTTGTTAACAGAGCACCTATTTTGTGGTTCTCCAAGAGGCAAACAACTGTTGAGACATCTACATTTGGCTCGGAAATAGTTGCGCTTAGGATAGCAATCGAGATGGTGGAAGGGCTAAGATACAAGCTACGGATGATGGGAATTCCTTTGGAAGGCCCTACCAATATCTATTGTGACAATGAATCAGTTGTAAAGAACACTACAAGGCCCGAGAGCCCTTGTAAGAAGAAGCATAACAGTGTTGCTTACCACAAAGCAAGGGAGTGCATAGCAGCGGGAATTATCCGGATTGCAAAGGAGCCAGGCGAGTCAAATATTGCGGACCTACTCACTAAATTGATGAGCGGGACCAGGTTAATTGAACTAGCAATGAGGTGTATGTGGCGAGATGGAGTCGATGAAAAAATGAGAACCACAGGATAAGTATCTCCTACTAGTACTGTACTACCACGGAGACACGGGGACTCTAGAAATCATGCGGTGAAGGACATACAGGCAGACTATGATACGTACGTCCGACAGGCTAGATTGTTTACTCGTGATAGTCACCAAAGTAAATAACTGTTTATACGATTCATCTCAACCCACATACGACCCGTAAAGAGGGACCGATGGAGGTGCAGTCGGGTCCAGATATCGATTAATCTTAATGCTCACAATTTTAGAACCTAATCAATATTACAGCAATCTACCTACTGCAATCCAATGACACGAAGTAGAAAACAGAAGGTACGGTATGTATCGTTAAGCGTAAGATTACCGGTACCTATTTCTACTGAAATACGTACCGTGTGTACCTGCCACAGTACTGAGAATACCACCTACCTCAATTGTGGCATTTACGTGACTAGACGAGGGCATCTTTCTGTTTGTTACCATTGGGTCATTCCCGAAATAGTCTGGGTAGGGACCCAGATTTTTGTATTTCGCGAATGAAAATCACCCTACCCAGATTTTGGCTAAAGTCTCATTCTTGGAATAAGAAGTTTCAATAATAAGAGATTATTTATACTAAGTCAGAGATCAGTCATGCCAGACCTTGGTCTGTAGGATTGTGCGCAGTTTAACGGTTAACGGTAATTTCCTCTGACTTGGTCGAATAACCACTGTTCGCAATTCCAACCAATCAAATTCAACCATTTCAGAAATTCCAACCAATGAAATTCAACCATTGTGTGAAATTCCAACCAATGAGATGAAGCACATAATAGGAACACGAACACAGGAAAGTGAACATGTGACAAGAACATATAATTATTCTTCAGCCAATCAGCTTTCAGAAGAACAAGGCTATGGCGCCGGCCGGCACCAACCCACAAGAAACATCAGAAGGCTAAGCCGGCTGACAAACACAGCAAACACATACACCTTCATTCCAACAAACAACAAACAACAAACCAAACATCAAGACACAAAAAACGTCAAAAACGTCGAAACGTCGAAGCAAGGAAAACAAGGACAAAACAGCCAAAACACTTACAATTTCCACCCAAAATAACACCACTATCCTCAACAAAACACTCCCCTTGGTCTCCAGCAAGCAAAATGTCTTACACAAGTGGAATATTTGCCAGAGCAGCACGGCAAGTCCAACATGATGACAATGATGGTATTCCAATTAATACTCAACTTACCTACAGTCGAAAAGGGGGAGAATTCCTTCAGTATTGCACCAGTGTGTTTTCTTCCTTTGGTTACTCTACTCAAATAGTAACTGAAGAAAAGGTCTTTGGCTTCCTCTTCTATCAGGCCTATCAAACACAAAGGACAAGAGGCCGTAAGAAGGGGCAATCACAAACACAAATTTGCGATGTTGCTGACTACCACGCCGTGATGGCGAAATACAACAGCAATCATGCTGGTGCTTGTGAGTCAATGCTGGAGTCAGACCCTGTAGGTTATGCTACGGTGAATCAATACTTCTGTTCCAGAGGAGTCAGAATGTCAACACTCTTACAAAGGAACACCTTCAAACTGACAGGATTACACAGTTGCTCCGCGCTGTCCAATTAAGAAAGAAACAGATCAAGATGATGCAACACAAAAAGAAAATCGATCACGCATTGTCCCCCTACATGACGGTGTCAAGCATCAAGCAAATCAAGGCTTTCTTGTTCTATAAGCATTGCAACAAACATAACTACCACATTGCTGCCTTGAGGGACCAATTCTGTTTCCTTATGACCCATTGTGGTGTTCTCCACGGGAAGTCCTTATTCAAATGCACATTGTCGGATCTATGTAGCATCATCAAAGCTGACAAAGGCGTACACTCCTGCCTGTTCTCTATCATGCAAATCATTACAGGGAAAACAAATGGTCAGCAAACTTTGTACGGTTGTGTGATCAGGCACCACAAGGTTAACATGTGTCCCATTGGCGCATTGGGCTTTTACTTAATGGCGCGATTCCATGCAACTGAAGAGCTTTTGCGATACAACTTTGCAGATAACGCGTCATGATTCATAGTCAAATTACAACCCACTCACCAATTGTAATCACTCGCAGAACCACCGTCCAATAACAGACCAAGCCTATGTGAAAACCATGCGGAAAGCATGCAAGGCCTTGGGCTTTGCTTTGAAGCATTTCGTTAACTTCGGCCGCGGATCAGGTGCAGTTGCGTTAGAGATGCAAGAATTGGATCTGCAATACATCAAGATGATTGGAAATTGGAACCTTGACGTCAGAGAAGATCGGTATTCCTCAAAACTCCCACTGAAGGCTATGGGGGTCTTGGTTGGACATGCACAAGAGAAAGGCTGCTTCTTCTTGCCCTGAGATACCGTCGACCCACCTCCAGAGCTTTGTTGTCAAGTATTCCCGTTCCTTGACAAGGCAATGGGCATGATCACAAATGCCTGCAAGAAGCTGACTGCTCAAGCATTCTTTGAGCTCCTGTTGAATTTGCAATCTGTTGTACTGCAGGATGCGGTGGTCTTGATACACAATGGGAGACAGAATTGCCTCTTCTCCTTGCATGTTTTCAACTTGGAATTGTTCCACGCTTATCAAGCACAAGTCATTGAAAAGATTATGGGAGCTGGACTTGATGAGGAGAGAGGAGGTACTACCGCGATCCAATGAAGTATGGACGTGGCACTTCCAGGGTTTTGCGACCAACTTCACAACATTCATATGGAAGTCCATAATGTTTCAAAGGATGTTACACGGATAGACGATAAGGTTAACAAATTCAAACAGAAACAAGATGCCATCAACAGACAAATACACCATTACCTGCAGTACATGGCGGCCTTTCGTCTCCCAACAGAAGCAGAAGCAGAAGCAACAACAACAACCGCTGGGGCACAAGGTACTAACCTTATTCCAAGAAAAACCTTGATCCGACAGCATTCCGCGGTGTTGTTGATGTGGAAGGAGTGGTTCAGACTTGAGGACTCCAAAGAAGATGACTTCCCTGGAGGGATTGACAAGCTTGAAAAGACATTTGGCAATCAATGGAGGAAGCATCATAGCGCGGCCGAGCAGAAGCAGTTCTTGCAACTCAAGTGTGTTATAGAATTCATCAAGGATAGAGTTCATTCTGGCAAATCCTTAGAGGTACTTCTGGAGGAAGGACAATGCCTTAATGAAGGCAAAAAACACGCTGACATCACTCCACAACCATGTCTGGAAGGCTAAGTTGTTTTGACTTGTTATTCCATCTGCCACCAACCAATTGACAATCGATTCGTTGTGCTCCATCCCCGCTTTGCAAACGGTTTGACGACTTGTAGATTGTTGATTGGTTTCCCATTGTTGATTGTTGATTGGACAGGAGATTCGATTGGAGAGAAGGAGGAGTTGATTGGAGAGGAGTCGATCGATTCGATTGGAAAGGAGTCGATCGATACGATTGGAGAGGAGGAGGAGTCAATTAGAGAGGAGTCATTCGATTCAATTGTAGAGGGGGAGAGCCGCGGATTGGAGAGGACTTGATCGATTCGATTGTAGAGGGGGAGAGCCGCGGATTGGAGAGGAGGAGAGTCAATTGTTGATTAGAGAGGGGGAGAGCCGTGGATTGGAGAGGAGGAGAGTCGATTGTTGATTGGTGGAGAGGGGGAGAGCCGCGGATTGGAGAGGATGAGAGTCGATTGGAGAGGAGAGGAGAGTCGATTGTTGATTGGGGAGGGGGAGAGCCGCGGATTGGAGAGGAGGAGTCGATTCAATTGGAGAGGAGAGCGAGTCGATTGTTGATTGGAGAGGAGAGCAAGTCAATTGTTGATTGTTCAGACGAATCCCATGGTCAGTTCGATTCGACGATTTGGAGATTGTTTTGCTTAGCATCAGTTTAGATTGGTGGAGGACTAATCCCATGGTCAATTTGATTCCAAGATTATTTGGCTTAGCAAATTTTACAGAGCCAAAAAAGATGCAGAGTTTAGTTCCAAATAAGAAATTATGAGCACTTAGTTGCAAAAGTAGAAATTATGAAGTGGAATAACTTGTTATCTAGTAATATCGCGTGTAAGCAGAAGAATCACGTGCAAATTGCAAGAAATTAGAATTTCTTCCTTTTGCAAATCACTCCAACCAATCTCAACCGATCGTGGAAATGGATCCCATTTCATTGAGTATCAAAGAACGCGTCATGTTTTGTTGAGTATCGAAGAACTGAAATAATTTTTGAAAAAGTTTTCGGAGTCACCTCGGCCGGTGAGTTAAAAACTAAAGTGGAGAACACTCTTCGGGTTCGGGTTCAGGTTTGGTCCGTTGGATAGAAGAAGAGGTGCGGTACTAGTCTACTAAAATAAGTGGTGTCCAGTACAAAACCTATGCTGACTTCAGTAAAATAAAATAAGAAGTGTCTTGCGGTACTAAAATAAGAGTCCAGTACTAAACGTATGATGACTTCTGTAAAATAATTTGTGTTATTAATACGTTCCAGTAATATAAACTGCGTTATTACATACTCAAGTCAAAAATTGTGCGCGCGCAAGTCAGTCAGGGAGTCTGACTTGGACTCGATTCTGGTAAAAATAATAGTGATAATTCAGGTAAGTATTTAAATAAGCAAGCGCATGCGCAAAACATGTCTTTGGTTCAATATTTAATATGTGCGCCCATTATTTAACATGTGCTTGGATTCCTAAGGAAATCTGGGTTGGGACCCAGAAACCGGTCGACGTGAGCTTGACCAGTTTCTGGGTCAAAATGGTACAGAATTTAATCTGGGCCCATATCCAGATTAAATCTGGGTCCCTACCCAGACTATTTTGGGAATGACCCATTGCTTGAACTCTAATCAGCCGTCATTGTGTTTAGACTTGGTCGAATGACCAGTCGTGCTTCTACAAGAATACGACAAATTGGAGTGGGAATGAGAATTTACCACATGGCTGCAGAAGTATCTTCTCCAATTCCTATTAAATTCCTTTTGTACGTACGCGAAAACTACAGTACTCAAAATTACGTACGTACATTCCTACGTAACTTACAGTACTGCAGCTGGAATGATACGATAATACGAGTCGAAGATACAAACAATCAAGTCATATGCACCTTTAGCGTTTGGAATAATGAGACTCAAAGGTTACCTCTTTCTCTATGTGAGATTGGAATAAGACCGAACCAGAGGTGCAATCGTCATTCTGACACCCAAATTTGATACTTAGTGATCAAACAACAGTCATTCTTACGATCGAAGTTCGATACTTAGTAATCGAAGAAGAACACACACTAGAGGTTCGCGCATGCAATCTCGTGTTAAGTGTGCTGTTTTCAAGAAAAGACAGCAGAGGTTCGAAGCGCTGCTCACGAACTTGTTACTTGTTTTCTGCTGTATAAAACACGTGCTGTATTAGCGGCAGCACAAAATATCGTGTTGTATTAGCGGCAATGCGATCTTTACAAGAGATACTTGCTCTCCAGCAAGGATCATCTCTCTATCTCTCATACCCTTTTAGATTATTTGATTATTCAACCTTAAACCTTGCACCGGACGCCCCTTTTGCGTCCTACTGTAGAACTACAAGCCTAAGATCTAACTGATTGCGTCGGTTGCCGATAGTCAGAATAGATCTGGTTGGATTAGCATCCAATCGTAGTGGATATCAGAGAAATATTAGACCACAACAGACCGGCACCTCAACCGGCCTACAGCTACAGCTCCTGTTGCTCTTCTTTGCCTTTGGATTGAGTCAGCTCAACAGCCAGTTTCAAAAGGAAATTAACAGATTAACAGCCGCAAGCTTGTTGAAGCTTGCAAAAGAAGAAGGCGACAGTAGAAGCACTTGACGACGACGAAAACAATCCGACACAGATCATCGATTGACTCAACTACGGACCACGATTGATAGTTCTCTGATCCGATTACACACCACAGGACCAACCGAAGTCTTTAATAGAAGCCCATTGCATTGGAAACGCCAATAGCAATATTCGCACTCAAGAATCTCCAGTACAAAAGATTCCACTTTCTGTCGCGTCGCGATCAATCCCCGGTGACTCCATCGTTACCAAGATACCGACGTCCACCATTTGATTGTGCTAAGCACCATAAACCCAACGACTACAACTACAACTGATAGTTGTTTTACACCTATTACTATACGTAATCTACTACGTCAATTGCTCAGCGCAAGCCCCGTAATTACAAATCAACGACAACCAAGCAACTGCGAAAACGAAGCAACGACACACAGTCAACGAATTTTCGTTGCTCCACGTTGAATTCCGCTAACGCGCCACATTACCACCTGCACGTCGCGTCTCATCAAATACAACTCCCCATCTCTCTTGCCGACACGCCGATACCATTCTGGTCCTCCATCTCCCAGTATTGACAGAGATATCCCATTGACGAAAGAAACAATCCGACAGTAGATCATCGATCTACTCGACTACGGACGGCGATCGATAGTTCTCTGATCCAATTACATACAAGAAATCCACCGCACTTGTCATACACACGGCAACCATATTCGTTGCGAAAACGGCACCTCCCTACGAAACAGCGAATTTCAATGGTGAGGCTGCCGCAAGCCAATTCGTTTCGCTCATCCGAAGACCAACGCAACTATCATTTTGTTGCTCCTCCAACCCCTTTTACTCAGTAAACGACCTAGCAATTCCAGGACAAGCCAAAAGTAGCGGTTTTCGAATAACGGCGAGATTGCAGCACCCAATTCGTCTAGCTCGTTCCAAGGCCCTCGAATACGCGTCCCTTCTGTATTACTGAAGACACCAATATTGGTCTCGCCGTCGGACTCAAGATATTGATTGAGATACTACAGTTTGAGCTGTACTCAGCGATTTCTCAGTAACGGCGAACACAGAGCAAATCAGCTTGTTTTGCTCACACCGAATTCGTTTCGCTCCTACCACGTCCCAGCAAGCCACTTGGTTTCGCTTTCCCCCAGACCTAGATACGTCCGGATCTTGCCGTTCATACCTCACGAATAGAAGGCCTCTACACGTTCCTGTATCCGTTACTTCTATTCTTAAGGACCAGCCAAGCCACCTACACGCCTGCCGACAGGACAGAAAATCATCAATTGGCTCGACAATTGGTCGACAATCGATCGCTCTCTGATCTGATTACACGACAAAACGCATGTCTAGTATCCCCATTGGCGGAAGGACAATAAACAAATCGACAGGACGATTCCTATTGCTTCAACCTGGCGGTGCTGCAAATTGAGCACCTCTGACATCACCTATGATTATGGCGCCTAACCAACAGGATAACCCTAATCAAGACGATGAAAAGGATGTCCCCATCTTGGACCTCTTCCCATCATTTGATCAAGCACTAGCCACCTTCCTACACGACTCCTTCGATGTCCCAAAGGAATCCCACAGCACTTTGTGTGAGGCGCTCATCGCTAGCCAGTGTAGGACATGGTCAGATTTCCTATTCATAGAAGACATCAATTATCTTACATATCAAGACAGGGGAACAAGAGTACCACTCACTCGACGTGTACAGCTAAATCTACAACAATTCATTGATTTTGGTCAACACCTCACAGAGCAAGGCCTAGACTGGGAAGAACGGGAGCACTACACCAAGACAGCTTTCAAGGACTACTGTCAAGAAATCGTCAAAGCCAGACAAGACTCTGCAGCTGATGGTGCGGTAGTGCCCAACCGCGCCACAACAACACCAGATGGACCAGATCGACCGACAAAACCGATAGACCAGCTCAAATATGAATCATGGATCAGAAAACCAAGGGACAAAACCACCTTTCCAGTGCTACAAAACGATGCAAGATTTGAGCATTGGCTTGTAAAATTCAAGGTCACACTGGAAACATCTGATATAAATACCCATACATTCCTTGATCCAGACTGGCCAAATACTGTGCTCACAGGGTATTCCAAGGCCCTCCATGACAAACAATGTGCATTCTTCTGGACACTCCTCTGGCATGTGTTCCAAGGTGATTTTTCTTCCTCGTGTGTATTGTACCACCAAAGGACACGCGATGGTCGTCAGGCTTACTTCAATTTCGTCAAGTTCCGCAATCCAGTGTCGCCTCCAACGCCTCCAGCAGCATCAGTGTCAACTCACGCGCCTGTTTATTCCACCAGTAGCACTCCCGCTGTTCATAACAGCCCTCCTACTACTGCCTGCAAAAGTGATGTCCATTCCACTGTTGACAATCCTGAGACCCCTACCGGACTCCCTGGTAGTTACAATCCTGGATCAACTGCTGATTCCACCTCCACCGGTACTTCTTACTACACTTGGAAATATTTCCCCAGCACTGATTCAGTTCGATTCACCAAAGTTACCTCCACTCCTAAAAATATTCACACCAACATTCCTACCGGAGATGTTCCCTGCAAACGCAAACGCGAGCCACATTCCACTCGCGCTCGAACTTCCTATCCGTCTCCAGACCTCTCTCGTTGGACATTTTACCCTCAGTCTGAAACCGTGGTATTTCATCGTACCCGTTCTGTTCCCCAGCCTTCTTGCATTTCTTCTTTGCAACTTCCACCATCTGGGGCATCTTCTAAAGACAGTGTCGTTTCAAGCTCAGTTAGGCAGCCTCTTTACGGAGCCTGGAAGCCTCGTTATGGGGCATCCTTTTGTCCAGTTCTGAAGCCATCTGCTTATCCAGTTCGGAAGCCTCTTTATGAAGCACATTCTATGACCTATGATTTGCCTGCTGTCTGTATCACCAAACGGCACCGTGATGCTATCAAGATGAAGCTGTATCAATTACATGCTACTCTCTTGATTGCTAACTGGATTTACAACGACGTCACCTGACATCTTCGATCGATCCATTGACAATTAATTTGCTTCGATTGATACGGATGCCAATTCACTACTACGATACTAGAATGTCTACAATTTGATCAGCGATCAATCAATTCCTACGATTCGATCGATGAACCAATCATCTCCGATCAGCTGCACTCTGGATCCACAAATTGATATGTCTTTACATTTCTACGATTTGATATGTGATCATCACTTCTTCTATACAAGACAGCCATCACGACCAATCGCAAGTCTTCCTTTCCAATCAAGGGGCAACAATTTGATTCCACAATATCGATCAACAGATTTGATTCTCAGTCACGGTGATTAGGATTTGACAATACGATTAGCTCGCTCATCAACATTGTATGGATCTGACTCCTACAAATCAATATGCACTCAAGTTTATTTATACAATCAATTTCACGATTCGTTATTGTTGACATACACGATCCATCCATCTCCAATCAATCGATGACGTCTCCATCCGATTGTGATCGATTTCTACGATCACACTGTTTTGAACAAATTGTCCTTTGTCAGCGATTCAATCTTCGATTCTTTACGATATGATACATGATCAATCTACTACCGATTCATCAATTAGATCAATTGGTTCATACAATTAGATCGACGATACTACGATTCGATTCCATATCTATGATCACAATTTGATCACTGGCATTCAGTGGACTTGTATGGATCTGAATTTCACACGTTGTTCTACGATTTGATCTACGATTTGATCTACGATCAATCTAAGATCAATCTACGCTCCAACGATACCTATGATCCTCCAATCCTCTCAACCGATATTTGAGAATCTACAATCAATCGTTTTCTACGATTCTCGATTGTGATTGTATCCGACCAATCGACTCTGTTCACGATCCAATTGCGTCATACGTTTTGAAGCGGCGAATACTCAAGCATCGATTCCTTTCCAAACGGTATCTACGAATTGATTCCTACGATTCATTCTTAGACCAACTCTACCATCGTATCGATTTCCCTGCATCTACAAAGCAAGAAACCAATCGATTATATTCTACGATTTCACCCAATTCTCGTTGGTTTTGATCAATCGACTTCTATGATTCGTCTACGATCAAGTCTACAATTGACACATGTACTCAACAATCAAGATCCCCTTTTCTATCGAGTAAGAAGATGGGGCATATTACATGCATCACATACGTACTTACGGAATTTGTTTGTTCTTCTCACAGAGATAATGCTTATGCTTCATCACTTGCGAGAAGATGGGGCATATTAAATTCCTTTTGTACGTACGCGAAAACTACAGTACTCAAAATCACGTACGTACATTCCTACGTAACTTACAGTACTGCAGCTGGAATGATACGATAATACGAGTCGAAGATACAAACAATCAAGTCATATGCACCTTTAGCGTTTGGAATAATGAGACTCAAAGGTTACCTCTTTCTCTATGTGAGATTGGAATAAGACCGAACCAGAGGTGCAATCGTCATTCTGACACCCAAATTTGATACTTAGTGATCAAACAACAGTCATTCTTACGATCGAAGTTCGATACTTAGTAATCGAAGAAGAACACACACTAGAGGTTCGCGCATGCAATCTCGTGTTAAGTGTGCTGTTTTCAAGAAAAGACAGCAGAGGTTCGAAGCGCTGCTCACGAACTTGTTACTTGTTTTCTGCTGTATAAAACACGTGCTGTATTAGCGGCAGCACAAAATATCGTGTTGTATTAGCGGCAATGCGATCTTTACAAGAGATACTTGCTCTCCAGCAAGGATCATCTCTCTATCTCTCATACCCTTTTAGATTATTTGATTATTCAACCTTAAACCTTGCACCGGACGCCCCTTTTGCGTCCTACTGTAGAACTACAAGCCTAAGATCTAACTGATTGCGTCGGTTGCCGATAGTCAGAATAGATCTGGTTGGATTAGCATCCAATCGTAGTGGATATCAGAGAAATATTAGACCACAACAGACCGGCACCTCAACCGGCCTACAGCTACAGCTCCTGTTGCTCTTCTTTGCCTTTGGATTGAGTCAGCTCAACAGCCAGTTTCAAAAGGAAATTAACAATTCCGTCTCCTAAGTCCCTATGATGTACCGGATTCTACAGGGGCAAAGTACAAGGGTACAGCCCCTGGTACACCAGTGTACAGGGCGTTATAAAAATACACTGGAAGATGAGATTGCCGGTGCAAACATTAGTGATACAGTGATTTAGTGATTTTAGTAAAGTGGATTCATCCGCTCTTAATTTAAACAGAAGTGGGGTGGATTATCCCTATTCCCCATTATTATTGGCCAATAAAAGGTTTTCAGACAAAGCTGACATTACCAGAAAACCCTTGAATTTGATCATAACTTTAGTATTATATCATTTTTTTTTTGTAATAATGTGTCTTTCTTTATTTTGCATCCTTGTGATCCGTTAGCTGGTTTGACTTTGTTGCACCCAAAAAAGCCCGCAACATTCATTTGAAATTCTGGATAGTTATTCAGAGGATCCACATCTATTGAATAATTGTATGCACAAGTTTCCTTCAAGGTGCTTCTTTACCATTCTTGAGCTCCTTAATATCAAAGCTAGTATCCATTTGCTTCAAAATACGTTGTGTTAGATCACTCCCGAGTGCTGTGGCTGGAGTTAAAAGACCGCCGTTGAGTTTTTGCTCTGCGCTCGAAGATTTCTCCACCAACAACATGCCTGTTTCGATCAAAAGGACGGCAGTGTACAAGTAGCTGACGTCCTTATTAAAATGAAACGTCGCTTTCGCCAGCTTCTCTACACCACCGTCCTTCTCGGAACTGCCACTTTCTGTAGTTGAAGCACTAACCATTTTGGCCACCCCATGCACCGTCAAGGAACCTTCCTCCATTGTCTTCCGATCGGGGCCATCCCCTGGCTGTGGAACGAATGCGGCAAATAGTTGCGGCAGTATTATTGCAGCATACAATATAGCGCCGTTCTTGAGGAGTTTAAGTTTTGCACCCCATGAGTCTTCCTTCACTAAAAACGAATCCCCACATTTTAAATCTTTTGAGTACCCCATCAGAGCACTTATGAAAAAACAGTCGAGTAGATACAGATGAGAGGATAAGCAGTAGACGAAAAAATAGGAGCTTGCTGTTCAGAAAAGAAATCGCAAGTTTCAAATTGACTTACTTCGATCGCTTGATACAGTTCACCACTTTTACACAACATGGCAGATAGGGAAAGCAGATTGAAACACATTACAAGCAAGACTGTCAGTACGTTATCTTCCAGACATTCAAGCATTCAGAAACGGGTCGGAAGTGAACTTACTGACTGGACCCATAACCCAGGGCTGTGAAGTTCCGTAACCGATCTCATCGCCTGCCTTGGCACTTTTCTTTGGAGTTGCATTTTTGGTCAAAAACTCCGACTTGGATCCATCAGTCTAGATTAAAACAAACGAATTGATCGCAGTTATTCGGTTGGAGTTTGTCGACTTAAACCAAAATTCACTATCATACGGGTTTCAACTTACCGTAGTGAAGAGAGGATCAAATTTGGTCTTCCCCATATTCTTTCGATTTTTGCCCATTTGATACGAGGCTGTCGCCAGCGTGCCACCACTCCACGCTGCATCTGCTCCGTGTTCCTATTAATTGAAAAAGAGTTGATATTGTGAGAATGAAAGAAAGCGTGCGATGGCCATTGCTGGGAACTCAACGTGTAGTCCTTCCCTCTGAAAAACATGTATTCCCTTACCTCGTATAGCTGCACCTCCTTGAGCTCGAAACCATTTTTCTTTGCAAACTTGTTTATCTCCAAGACAGTCAAATCAGACGGGATACAGTCGTTACCGCAGTGCGGAATAATGCAAGCTCCCGTTTCGCGAGCGGTCTTGTCGTGTTTGACTATCATTTCACGGACAAAATCAGTTTCTCCCGTAATGTCGGCATAATGGACCCCTTCTTCGGCACAAATCTGAACTAATTTCTTGCCGTACAGTTCAAATGGGCCGGAACACGTGAGGCAAACTACAGTGGATTTGACTATCTCCCGAAGTTTTGCTTCCTCTTCTTGGGTTTCGCAAAGCAAATCCACCTGAAGAATTTCGGGAGGGGAGACGTCACTTTTTTGTTCGTCGCCAGTCGCACTACTAACAGTTTCTACGAGATCCTTCAGAGTTGTTTCTGCTTTGGCTTGATTCCGAGCGGAACATGCCCAGGATAGGGACGCATAGTCGTTTCTGCACTTATCTAGCAGATACTCAGCAGCAACTTTGAATCCAAAACACAACGTCAATGGCAGCAGCAATAGGAAAGATGGCCGGTTAGATTTATTTTCTAAAGTAGGACAAAGCAGTGTCTTCATCGCCGTGCTATTCCTTTTTACTAGGCTTTGGCGATGGCGAGAAAGGTGTCGATGCTTCTGAAGGCTTAGCGTCGCAGTTGATATTGGAGCATGAGACAGCGAGCCCATCCTCAAGCATTGGAGTCTCGCATCCTCATCATGAGGGTCCCCAGAACCATATACAAGCGCATTAGGAATATTTTTCTATTTTTATGAAATCGAAAAGGCACTTGCCCCTTGTTTTCGCAACTGTCTAGTATCTTCGTCCCGACGGACGACTCTTGATTTCTTCTGCCTTGAACGGCCTTACGAATCTCATTTCACTCTTTTCTCCTTCATGACTGCAACGTGTTAACTTACGTTTACCGGTGAATCCAGTCACACCAAACAGCACAATGTCGTATTTCCTCCCGGTCTCCGTCATTTTCACTTCACAAACTCAGAACTGACATGAAATAAGCATTTTGCAATCTACCCCGGTATTGATCCTGTATTGAATTCGTTTCGACGTCAAATTTGAATGTGTGATGTCGATACTTCCGCGAACATGAATGCTGTACGGTACGGTACGTACGAGTACGATGTCCCTCCAATGCAACCCGGGTTGCATTTAACCTGGGCTAGTACAACTGGCTACACGATTCTACGTAGGCACTAGTATTATGTTTGTTGGTAATCCTATGGCTTCGGCGGACGAGCACGTGTACTCACTCCTAAGTACCAAGAAAAATGAGGGTTTGAAACAGGCTCAACGGGCGGGAGAAGGGAGTGGTACTCCGGTAGCAGATGGTGGTACTCTGGTACCAAAAGTGGTACTCCGGTACCACACTTTATTCTGGTACTATTTTCTACGTGATTTCCAGTAGAACGTACTGGTGTGCAATTTCCAGTCGTATTTTGAGCACTGTTCTCTTACGACTAGTTTCGATACTCCCAGAACAGACTAATACACAGCAGATTAGGGACCAGAGTACATGCGAAAAAAAGAGCTAGAATTAGTCTGTAGACCTATTTCTTGCTAGAGAGCACACCATGATGAATATTGAGGCTGTTGAGCGGAACGGGTACTACAAGGGGGAGGACGCGTCTTGTTGTATCAAAGCTCGTATCGCCGCTGGAATCATTTGGAGCAACGCAGGCAGTGTCCGTAGTTCATCCCCAAGTAGACTGACCCCTCTATCGTAGCAGCGCAGCGCTTGTAGTTTGAACGCCATGAATACACCAGTCCCCTAGATTGGAACAGCACAGTGCTTGTAGTTCAGACGCAGCGAATATGCCAATCCCCCAGCAAAACAGAGCATCACTTGTAGATTGACGAGTAGATGGAGGAACCAACAGCAAAGAAGCAACCGGGAAGAAAGAGGAAGGGTCCAATGGGCGCGCTTCTTCTTCCTCTTGCCAGCGGTGGTGGTTGGAGATCCAGAAGGAGGAACGGGATCTTCTTCTTATACGGGTTGCTCAATGAAGAATTCCTGGCTGCTACAGACCGATGTTGGTTTGTTGTTGCTGTTGCGTCTGTCATTGTTGGGTCTGTCGATCACCGAGGATTCCGAGGAGCTGGAGCACTAGAGGACCAAGTCCGAGTGGAATGGTTTGAGCCATCGTTGCTGGAAAGGAGTGATTCCCATGGTCAAAAGCAAAAAGAAGCACCATCGTCGTGAGTGGTACTACTATGAATAAACAAATGACGACGACAACGGCAAATCATACAGAATAGCCTGAATATCTTCCCCCCAAGCAAACAAAGGACCGTCAATGACTTACAGTGTGATAGGATGGGTTTCTTGTTGTTGTAATAGGATAGAAAGCAGCGAAAAGGGTCTATTCCCATGGTCGGGGGAGCAATTTCGTTTTGCAAAGTGGTTGATTTTGAAATTATGAATGACAACCGGGGAAAAACAGCAAAAATCCAGGTTGTAGTAGGGATTCTACTAGATTCTACACAGGTGGTGTCAAGGAATCAACCAAATCCTGCTGCTACCGGTACTGCTGCTGCTGCGGATCCCGCGCGTTTGCTCCCTCTTTACCCTTGAGTATACCTAAAAACACGTGCAATGCGGTGAAAAAATTATTACTTAACAAAGTGAGTGGTACTCCGGTACCACCAAAATGGTACCACTGATCCCTACCGTACATCTTGTACTTGTTCCTACGAGTACTCCTCGGTACCACCGATCGGTACCAGTTTACCCTTGTCCCCCCCCCCTGTAGCAGCAACAACAGCTACTACTCCCCCTGTAGCAGCATCGAAACGCTACGCCGGTAGCTAGCAAGGAACCCCCCTCCTCCTCCTCCTCCATTGTACTCGTCCTTCCGAAGCCATAGAGATTACCATGTCAACACCCCTTTCCTCCTTTACCTCCTCCTCGTAGTATCAGTGGGGAGGAGGGGTGTTACTTGGTACCACTCTAGCTGCTTGTTGTTTCCTCGGCCCGGGGGGCCTCGTAAACAACAAGCAGCTAGAGTGGTACCAAGTAACACCCCTCCTCCCCACTGATAATACTCGGAGTCGATTTGGTTGGCACGTGTCATCCCCTCTCTAAAGGAAAAACTCCCTTAAGAAAAATCCTCGGCGCGCGCGCCTCGGATTTTTCTTAAGGGAGTTTTTCCTTTAGAGAGGGGATGACACGTGCCAACCAAAACGGAGGACGGGGTGTTACCTATAGTACCCCATCATCTGGCATACCGTACGCAATTTTTTTTGTAATACTAAGAGTAGAGTACGAGTTTAGGTGCGAATGACGATGAGACCAAGTAGGCCCATGTAGAATTTGTACCAAGGCAAAATGTTCAACATAACACTCATGATTAAAATTGGTCTCATGACTGATTCTGCACCTCTTTCGAATCGAAATTTCTAACGAAATGGTTCGAAATCTCCGAGACGATTTTTTTGCACCTCTATTGCAGAAAAACTCAAAACTCCTCTCACTTCTTTCCTTCCTAATCCATCTATTTGCAACTACTTTAACAGCACTGAATAACAAACAAATAACAGATACTTAATTAACTAATTCAATTGCACCACACTGGGGGGTTGGGGGGACGCGATTCGGCCTTGTCGAACCGGCGAATTGCTTTCAAGAAGGGCGAAACGCTGTGTCATCGACGACATCGTCGTCGTCGTCAACGCCCACCATTACACTGCTCTGAGCTCCAAATCGCGCGTTGGTTCCTGCTCCACCACCCTTGTTGCTTGCATCCGTTTAATGTATTCAATCTTCCCATCATCCAGGGCTGCTATCTCCAGCATCTCTGGAGTCACCTCCTTAATTGTTTGAACACACTTCTCTAATTTCTCTGCCATAGCCTTCCCCAATTCTGTTTCTTTCATTTTGATCTCTTCTTTCTCCAGCCGCTCCAATTCAGCGCCATCGCGCTCCTCACTCCACTCCACCGCGCCCACCGGCGGATCATCCTTGGCTTTAACTAGAGCAGCAACAACATGTTCTTTTTTCATTCCAGCAGCAACCTTCTTTCCAATCTTCCATTCATACACTACCTTCAATGCTTGCAATCCTAGCCTAGCGAATTCACCCCCACACTTTGCAACTAAGGCCTCAGCTGCTCCCTTCTTTGTTGCAAAAGCAGCGGCGCGCGCCTTTCTAGTCTTCAGTATGGTGATTTTGTTCAAGCGTTCCTTCAATACCTTCGCTTTCCAAACGTCGTATGAGTTAGTCACGAATCCGCCCGTGATTCGAAATTTCTGTCCTGCTGTCCTTGCCGTTGCAATTTTCAATATTCGTTCCTTCGAACCCGGTTTAGTAGACGCAATCTTGTCTTTCTCGTTGTTTCGTGGTACCTTTGCAGCAAATGCTTCGCCTTTCAAACCGTAGTCCGTGAGGTATTTTACTGCGTTGCTGTTGGAAAGTTCAAGGTCAAGCAATTTTGCCGTCGTTGGATCCGCTGTAAGGTCTACAGAACCATTTGGTAGCATTGTTACTGCATGAGCTACATTGCGATTCCCTAGACAATTTTGTGTGAAAGGGACAATACCGATGTGGCGCCAGATAGCCTTTGATTTTTCCACAGAAAATGCATTGTGAAACGCGGTGTCCAAAGTGACGTCCTCCGTCTCGCGTCCTCCAAATACAAGCCGTGGAACATCATCTGATCGCATTGTGAGCTCCCTTGCACGCCGTGACTTGTTCAGTATCTTCTTGTTTTCGCGAAACATAGTTTTAAACGGTTCGTAGTTTTGGTCTGTTGGTTGCCAAATATGTGTTGTATTCGGAACTCCAGTAAGTAGGTAGAGGCCTTCAGGGGCTGTAATAATTTGCAACTCATCGTCTTCCCGTCCTGGACCCGAATCAACCAACATCACTACTCGCTTTCCAGGTACGGGTGCCAGATCCGGAAATAATGGCATGTATGCATCCTTCACTACCTTCGTAAACTCAGTACCATCCATCCCCGCACTAGCATTACAATTCACTGTACTCCACCGCTCGGTTGGTTTGTTGAACCCCCATGTTCCAATTACCGAATTATGTTCGAGCTCTTCCAAAAACGAATCCTGAATCCGCTTGTTTGAATCATCTTTAGCCATACTTTTCAACTGAAAATGGGGGGGGGGATGGGATCTCCAGAAGCGCAACTACCACAGAGGAGTGTTATGCGGTGACTGCTTTTGTTTCCATGGCTCGCGCCAACGGGAAGCTGCTTGTCACTTGGTCCGTACTGCGTAACCGGGCGTCCACCAGAGTTGCTCGTGGTTGTATCGAGTGACAGGCCCGTTTCGTCCACGTTGATTATCCGTCGAAGTTGTTCGGGGGGGAAAATAGAGCTCTCCTTCATGTCCTGCAGCCGTCTCCTCTGCCGTTGGCAACCGTGCAAAGCCCATTTCGAGAAAAAAAGTTTTCAAAGTATTAAACCATTCATTTAAATTTTTACGAGTTGCATACGTGGCACGTCGCTCCTCCATCTGTGAATTCTGGTTAGAAACTTCCACCTCATCTGCAAACTTATGTTGCAAACGCTTGAATAAGGAGACAGGGTCAGTCAGGGGCGCCGGAGTAACACCGTTCGTGATGCACGATGTCAACTTGTGAATGATCATCTGACGGTCCGGTTTATCTTTCATGCGAGCCGCGCTCAAGGAAACAAAAGTTGAAATCGCCTCGCCAAGCGCATCCTCCACCAATTCCGGAAGCACTGGTCTCCTCCCCAACCGTGGCGGACCTGTCAGGCCGTCGCAGACGCGATTCCTCAAAGTGTTAGGGTTAATGGACGTACCGTATGTTTCGTTCACGACATCACAGATAACAGTAGCAGGAACACGTTTGACTCCATTGGGTAGTTTCAACTGTTTCACCCACCTTCCCTCTGCTTCCTTCCAAGCATGATGAATTCGATCCTTCATAGCTTTCTCATTTGCCTTATCACATTGGACTTGGTGAGGAGTCTTCCTTGTTTTTTTCAAATCCAATGGAGGGGGCTCAATTTTGTTTTTTTTTTATGGAGGAGGGGAGTTTTCCTTTTCCAAAAACGCTGTTGTACTCGCTGCTGTACTCGCTGCTGTAGTACTCGCTGCTGGCGCTGCTCCTGTTGCCGTCGTCGTCGTCGTCGACGATGTGCTTCCATTGGTGTTGTTTGAGGCTGTATGGGCTCTTTTGTTGTTGTTGTTGTTGTTGTTGTTGTTGTTCTGTTTTGGGGTGGGGGGATCCAACAGTCCACTTGGATTGGTTACAGTCGAAACGCTGGTACCATTCGATCCACCACCAACAACAGCAGGGGGTGGTGGCGGCGGCGGTGGCGGTGGGTGGACAGCCTTCTGGTTTTGTTGTTCTTCCAAGAGTTTTGCCCTCTTCCGCAATACTCTCTTCTGTAGGGAGCGATTCTTGCTCTCTTCCTTTGTAAATCCCGCAATTAACATAGCAGTCGCTGTGGTGATAGTACCAGTGTGGGAATGGTTTAGAATAACAGCCGCGTTATTTGTTAACTTGCAAGGGGGAAGGGCGGCGCCTCTTGCCACAGCTCCAACTGTGTGTGTTGTTGTTGCTGCTGTAGGGGGAGTTTTTTTGCGCTGGGGGGGGGGGGGTGTTGTTGCTGGAGTTGTTTTTTTCAAAACGACCGGGAGGATCGATCTGCAACTTGGGGGGAATCTTCTACTTGTTAAGTATCGATTTACCCTGTAGTGGGGCTTGCTTGTTGTTAGCGCGAGCAGAGGGATCCTTGTTGCTGCTATGGGGGGATTTTGGACGTTGTTTTTTGGGCCCTTGGGGGTGTCAGTGTGGCTGTGGCTGTTTTTTTAAAATCGACTGGTCGGATTGAGCCCCAACTTGGGGGTCTTCTTGTACTTGATAAGTATCGATTTACCCTGTAGTGGGGTTGTCTTGTTGTTGGCGCGAGCAGAGGGATCCTTGTTGCTGCTATGGGAGGATTTTGGGAGTTTTTGCAGTTTTTTGCCCTGCCTCGTCGATCCGTTGTTGCTGTTGTTCCACCTGATTTCTCCTATACCACTCGGCCAATCGATTCGAAACTTGCGGGTCTTGTTGATCTTGGTGTAAGGAAGGGATTCCCAAGTAGCGGGCGCCTCTGATGCTATGGTTAAGGAATGGGTTGGTTGAGACCACTTGGTATGATGTGGTTGTGTAAATGGAGTTTTTCCATAGTTTTCCTGATTTTCTTGACCGGAAGAATCATAAAGTCGGAAGGGGTTCCGGCGCGCGCAACCCCTGCAAATTGGGTATCCTATGGAGAGCTCTAGCTCTTGCCAATTCTGGCGCAGTGATTACTTTGGTCGAGAAGTTCCAGGTGGAGAGTAAGATCAAGAAGACTAACAGGACCCAAAATCGATGGGTGTAGGAGGGGTTCGTAAAAAAAGCTGTCTCAAAATGGTCGCCCTACTTAACACCTATACTCGTACGTACCGGTTGCATTTTTAATTTTAGTAGGGTTGCACTACTGGTTGATTTATAGCCCTGTATTTTCCCATGAGGTGCACAACTTATGCAACTCACGGATAGTGAGTGACTCGCTAATTTTGGCTTATCAGACCGATCGATACACAAGCAAACCCATCGATACACAAGCAAACCGATCGATACACAAGCCTATACACACACAGATTTGCATGTGCTTTTGTTCAAGCTCACTTGCTTTTTGATTGATTAGACGAAAGCTCACTTTTTTTGATCGATCTCATTGCAAACAAAATTCATTAATTACTAGTACTTCGTAGTAATAAACAAGCGCAACAAGCAAGCAAAAGCAGCAACAGCAAGCCAACATACCCCGTCAGCTGAGCATGGATCCGAGGAATGTTTGGGCCCGTGAAAGGGCCCGCGAATGTCATGCTCAAGCCCAAGCAGCAGCAGCTTTAGCTGACATGGACCCACAGGCTGCCATCATCATGCCATTGGCTGCAGCAGTTCCCCATGTCGTTCCCCCAAATGCCCCTTCACTGGTTCAAGCAGCACTCCAGCGTGCTCAAGGTGTCATGCAAAGAGCAGCTGCTGAGAGAGCAGCCTGCTTAGCAGAAGAAGAAGATGGCTCTTTGTCAGATGATGACGAACTGGAGCCTCCAGGAGATGAGGAGGAGGAGGAGGACGGACGACGACAAGGAGGAGGATGAAGCTGAAGACAATGAACTAGCTGAGCTAGCTGCCTTAGCTGCTGACGATGACAATGACGATGGCGACGATGCCCCCGCCGCGCCTCCAACAGCAAGAAGAAGACGAGCCCCAGCAAGAACAGGACCAGCCAGAAGGGGACCTGATTCAATTCTACCCAATGATGTGAATGCTCCTACTCAACTCTTAAGATACCACCGGATCTTGTTGGAGTTGATGTCCTTCATTGCTGGAGGGCATGAATATGCCACCGACCAAGTGTTTACTCAGGAAGAGCTTGTTGTGATTACCCCTGACGATATCGACAAACGGATGTGCTTGAAGGTGTATGGGATGGAGAATCCTGGTACAGACGATAATCCAGTTAGTGGAAGATCCAGCTCAATGAGATACTGGAAGAAAGCAATATCCTATTTCATACCAAACACTGCAGCTTGGAGTGATACTGAAAGTACAGGCAATCCTACGAGATCTATCAAAATCAATCAACTGATCAAAGCTGTGGCAAAGAAGGAAACCCGACAGCTTGGCATCGAAACGTCTGCTGATAGGGCTTTCACCCATGAAGAGTTTGCTCAGATGCTTGAGATGACTGCAATTGGAGATAGCCTTCCCAGCCTCCGGCACATGTTGATGCTCCGAGTCCAGCTGCACTTGATTGCAAGAGGGGATGACACATCACACATGAAGAAGGCAAACTTGCAGGCAAGTACAACATACCCTGGCTATCTTACCATTTAGATGAGGTGGTCCAAGAATGTGCATGAGAAGGGGGAATGCCCATTGCAACTGCTCATGGGATCAATGGATCACAGGTACTGTGTACTCATTGCGCTTTCTATCTATTTGGAGGCATGGCTTAGTAGTGGCGCGGGCTGGTTGAGTCAATGGCTGTTTGCTGAGGGTGATACTGATTCCAGGTCTCCACTGAAAGTGCAGAACAAGGAAGCCGACAGGTGCAAGTCAGCATACCAAAAAGCTCTGAAGGCTATCATCAAAGGGGATCAGTTTAGACCCCTTGGAAGGCAGCAAAGGCTAGGGACTCATTCAGTTAAGAAGTGGGCTACAACTATGGCTAGGAGAGGAGGCGCAACTTGAGACGATGTTAACTACAGGGCTAGATGGAAGACTAAGAGTATGCAAGACATATACTTGGATGTGCAGTTAGATTGGCCGGATATCAATGCTGGTAGCAAGCTTTGCCATAGGGGCATTTGCTTGTACAAGGAGAAGGATGACAGTGGACTGACTGAGGAATGGCTCTGTTCTTCAGTGGCTCCTGCGATTCGCGGAGCCTTTGGGGACAATGTTGCTGCTATCCTAGCAAAGGCACTGCTTTGGGCTTGCTTTGATCCTGGAGTTGTAGACTATTGTCCCCTTGGACTGAAGCAACAGATTGTGCATCGGTATGAGTTGTTACAAGGCAGACTTCCTATGGGGGTGAATCCTATCCGTAGAATCGAAGTGATTGCTTCCAACATTGATGGAATCATGTGGCTGAATGAGATCCCTGATGGAGAAGAAGGAGATGGCGGTGGTGCCTTTGGTAGAGGGGAGCAGCAATGGAGGAATGCTATCTATGCCAAGCTATCCACTACTCAAACCAATGTAGCAGAGATGAGGAACCATCAGATCTCAGAACTTGCTGAGCTCAAACGGCAGATTAAGATTCTTACCTAGATCATGCGGGGTATGGCAATGGTGCCAGCTTGGAGAACCGGTACAAGGCCATCTGCAAATCTGCGGCAAGGGGCTGCTGTGGTAGAAAGGCTGGCCACTCTGCATGATAGACCAATGACTATCCAAGCCTTGTGGGATGAGTATCAGAATGGCATTGGAGGGAGGAAGCCGGCGAGGGAGCTCAATGCCCTGGAGCGAGGCCAAGTGAAGTACAAGTATTGCAATTGGAAGGTTCTTTGGGGATGTATGGAAGGGCTCCTGGACCCAGGGAATGATGTGAACACAGCCATTGCCAAGATCAGGCGGTGCTATGGAGGAGGTTGCACCATGACTCAGCTGATTCGGAAGATGCGCCAAGATGAGAGGCAGGGAGGAAATTTCCAGCTTCGTTGAGCTGTGGCGTCGGTGGCGTTTGATTGGTGGATTGTCAAGTGGAGTGGAGTGTGTTGCTATTGGATAGGGGATCCCTCCCTATTGTTGCTGATAGCAGAGTGCTTTGAAGTTCAAGTTTTCATGTACCGAGTGTAGGATATGATTGATCGATTGATCGATTGATGGTATCGGTCTCTAACTGTATTAGCGATTAGATGTTACATGTAACTAATGGACAATTTCTGTCGTGATATGAACCAAAATTATTTCTGTGTCTGTATTTTAGCATGTTGTTTGCAGTGATCCGGCTTGGAATTTTCTTTGATGCACATCTCAGCGAGCTTTGTGCCTTGATCGGTTGATTGATAAATCGATCAGATCAATCGATCGGATGATCAACCGGATCAATCATCGATGAACAATTTCTGTCGTGATATGAATCAAAATTATTTCTATTTCTGTATTTTGGCGTGTTATTTGCAGTGATCTGACTTGGAATTTTCTTTGACGCACATCCCAGCGGGCTTTGTGCCTCGAGGGAATGATCGATGGATCAATCAATCGGATTGATCTCTAATGGGCGTGTATTTGCAATTAGATGTTACATGTAATTGATGGACCATTTCTGTCATGATATGAACCAAAATTATTTCTGTGTTTGTATTTTCATGTGTTATTTGCAGTGATCAGACTTGGAAGTTTTTTTGATGCACATCCCAGCGGACTTTGTGCCTCGCTGATGTGTGGTAGCATCTCTCGCTGAATATTTGCGCGCTTAATCTACCAACTTAGAGTTCTACATGGTTTTTGTACTATTGTATTTTGGGTTGTATTTATATTGTGCACCCTCACGGTACCATATGTAGAAAATACCATAAAGGTGGTGTTTAGTTTTTCACTACTTAGCAGGGACCGGGGTCAACTTTACACTTTTAAAAGGTACATCCGTACACTTTTGATAATTAGGTACTATGGTACAATTAATATATATAAACGGTATGAACATCCAAAGTATCAATTGGCATCCCCGACGCAGGGCGCAGTGCCCTACTATTAATAGCCCCCCAACCCCCTGTTCCAGTGCTGTGTTCACCAGAGCAAGCGCGACCACAACCAGGTTGGCTCCGTTAATATGCTAGGTTCACCATATAGGGTGGAGGTGGTGGATGGTTAGTGGCTGAGCAAATGAGGTCACAGGTTCAAGTTGTAGGTATGATCATGCCTTTAGTGGGTATTGTTGTACTTGAAAAGTGTATGGCAAAAGTGTACGAATGTACCAAAAAAAGTGTGAGATTGACCCGGTACCCTTAGCAGTACATACCTCTAATGAAAATTGGTGGAGTTGTTAGTTGAACGGTTAACACTAGCCCTAGTAAGAGTTGACAACGTAACCTTCTAGATGGAGTGTACTGGGGGTGGGTTGAGGGGGGTGGGGAAATGTAGAAATATTAAAAAAATGTTTTTAACCAGTTGCCGCGGTACAAACCCCACGACTAAAAACTTTCAAAAACAGAGCTGAAATAATTATTTACGGAAATGAGATGCTTTGTCGTCTAAAAGCAATAGTAATAAGTGGCGCGCGCTCATTTTTATGGTAGCAGACTCTCATTTTTGTGGTTGCACGTACCCATAAGATTTAAACTGAATATAGATAAAACTCATACGATTCAAATCTGTTTTAGATGAAGTTAGTCCTTGTCGTCAATCTTCGTTGCCAGATGAGATAGTTAGTGAGAAATAATATCCTCGGACTTGTTAGAATTGGTAAAATTTGTACATGAATGAGTCGGACTTGATGTAGTACTTACAGCTATCTACTCTCATACCATACGAATCAATTTTTTTGATTTGTTTTGTCGTCATCTTTGCCAGATGAGAGAGTTGGTGGTGAGGAATAGTATTATCGGACTTGTTAGAATTGGGGTACAATTCGTCACATAAACGATGCTCGTGCTTTCGTAAAATTCGTGCGATATTTTAAAATATTCCGAAACATTTTGTTGCGCGCACAATAAATAATTCTCTACCTATTTTTGCACGCAACA
The DNA here is from genome assembly GCA_037355745.1 of Pseudo-nitzschia multiseries. Classification (NCBI taxonomy): domain Eukaryota; phylum Bacillariophyta; class Bacillariophyceae; order Bacillariales; family Bacillariaceae; genus Pseudo-nitzschia; species Pseudo-nitzschia multiseries. Next base: position 10,033,380 of record CM074781.1, read on the forward strand.
ATTTCAAGTAGGACTATTTTCCTATCCATATTTTCACCCCTTGTTTCATGGTTGCTTCCAAATTTTTCTATTCTACAATTTTGTTTCATGCTTACCCCGTTAATATTTACTCGCCATTGAATTTTTGTTATTTTCCACACGAAACTCATCTTTTGTAATAATATCCTCTATGTACACTGATATTGTCGTAGCGTTGATACCATTTTCTGAACAAATATACGAGCTTCTTGATAACCAGCAATGTATTCTGTTACGTCACTTTCACGTTACTCACACTATCTTTTTCGAATATCAAAATCCAACAACCATATTTTTGTACTAATAAGAAAATATTTTATCCGCATTTGCAATACTCTCCGACATTTTACAATATTCACGCTACGCTTATCAAATACGGAAATACAACAAACATATTTTGTAACAAATACGAAAGTATTTTATCAGCCTTTGAAATTATCTTGTTTATTGTATTATATTCGAACAGAAGACCCGGAACAATATTGTGCAAACCATAAAATAATAATGAACTAGCCGTTCTACTATTGATGTTGATATCATCCATTACTCTTGTTCGTTTTTATTGTATTCCATGAAAAATTTGTAGTCCTCATCATCTTCGCCAAGAATCTCAACCAAGGTACGTTTTCGCTTCCGTGTTTTTCCCTCTTTGTTCTCCTCCTTATCTTGTTGTTTACGATTGCTATTTTGCTTTTGGTACATTTTAAGTATTTCCGTCTCTAATTCTTTTGACTGTTGTTCCTCCCTTCGTTCTTCTAATTCACTTACTAGGTATTCGTAAAGATCTTGTCCCTCATTACTCCACCCCTCCTTATTTCCAGACTTACCGTCAGTGAATTTTTTTCTCAACCTCGTGCCCTTTGTTGTGTTTATCCACGAGTCGTAGTCGTTGTAAAGGAAAAGCAATGCAAAAGCTTCATCGCTTGGTGTGAAAATGGTACTGATAGTCATTCTGACTGATTTTCTTTTGAAGTCTGTCTGTTTTGGTGACACAGCTCCAAGAATTCTTTTCATGAAGTATTTGAATTCTGGTGAATTTTTCCGCCGATAGTCTTCGTGCAATTGGTACCTATTTTCTGAGTTAACGTCTTGTGTGTCCGTGATTAGAACCGTTCCTGGGAAACTATCTGGTATCTGGTTGTTTCTTTTATCGTCTACGTGTCAGTGTTAATACGACCAAAATGTTAGAATGGATTATGAACGATTGCATGCCGGCAGTCATTTTCTTGTTGGTTGCGTACCTTTGTAGTTTTTCCTGGCAAGAGTTTGAGCATTGTGCCTACACGCAGTCACTGCTCGGCAATAAATTCCACTCCACTTTTGGTCTTTTATATCGATTGTATTTGGTATTTCATTGTTATTCGCTTGTTTTACAATTTTGAATATCGTCGCCTTCACGAATGTAATCTCTGGCGGGAATTTAAATTTCCTGAATGCTTTTTCTTTGACGTGTTTGACAATGTTGTTTTCCAAGTTATCGTTATCGTATTGTTTTGTTGTCAGTAGAATATTTCTGTTGCTACTGTTGGTGGTTGTATATGTTTGGCTATCTTTTGTGTTTGTTCGGTCACTTCCCGATACACTGCTGTTTGGGCTGTTTGTGTTATGGGTAACAATGGTTCTACCTGTCACCGGACTGCAAATAGTACTCAGTTCCACCATAATTTTTTTGTTAACTCGTGCACATCAACTTACCGTTTTTACCTTTGATTGATTTGGCGCGCTATTTTTATGATAATAATGTTGTTTGTAGGAATCGTTTGGTATTTTTTTTTCATTCCTACTGTACACACTGTAAGCTCTTGATTTACTGTCTCCAAGGAATAGCTGTATTTCAACTAATTGTACTATCTGTGAGTGTTGTTCTTGTACTGTCGCCTGCCTATCTTATTTTCGAGTGTGCCGTGATATTCTGGAATGTGGAGTCCTCAAAATTTTGGCGCGGACCCGAACATTTTGTTCTTCCCTACCCTACCGTACTTACCCTACGGTACCATATCATTCCCTATTTATTTATCTACTTATTGTTTTTCAATTTTCTGCAACGGCGTTGCAGTAAATTCTATATTTTGGGTGGTTGACACTCCCCCCTTAATTAATTATGGATTGGATCACAATTTGTAGGTTCAACGGAGGGAATTTTGTTGTTGTTGTTTTGTTGCTTTCTGATGAGTATTTTTTTGAATGTATATTTTTTTTAGGTGATATTTTACATAATTTCCGTTCTATTTTTTGCACTTAATTTGTACCGGCGATACCTTCGATATTGTCATTGTTTTTTTTGTAATGGAATCCTTACAGAGTTGCAGAGTTAGTGTTTCACGCGTCCCCATGCTCCACAAGGAACGGGATAGTTGTTATATTCCTCTAAATCTTCCGGCGAATTCCAACGTTTTTCGTAAAGACTTAGCCATTTCTCAATTTTCCACTCGTTTTCGTCTTGTTCGCTCTTTCCCCCCCTGTTTGTCACTTCTTTTACCTTCCGTTTTTTCTTTTTTGACTGTTTTCTTGCTTTGTTCATGAACGAATCCCACTTATGTTTGGTACATTTTTTTTCCGTGTTTTTGTTATTTATGTTCTCTTCTTTAATTGGCGGCAATATTTCTTGTGTTGAGTACCACTCGTTATCGTCTTTTGATCTGCAATACCATTCCAATCTGTCAGTTTCGATGATTGCCTCATTCGTCATTTTGCGCCAGTTGTTGAACCAAATGTACGTCATACAAGGACGGTTCCCAGGGTGGTAATGTATACAGTCTTTTATGTGTTCTCTTGCCTCCGGTGTCAGATTACTCCATTTTTTTGCCGGGAAAGTACGACCGTCTTGTATCATTCTCTCTCGTTCTATTGATTTTACTTCCGGTCCAATACCCACGTTGTCGTAGCACTTAATGTCTTCCGATGTTTTCAATGCGGGATAACCACATGTAATGTATGCAAGAATGACTCCCATTGCCCATACATGGTCCATCCCGTCAGTGTTCCCTTCTTTGTAGTCGGGAAATACTTCCTCGGTTATGTACTTGAAGCATTGTTCCCAAATGTTCAAAGCTTCGTCCTCCTCGAAATGTCCTTTTTTGCTGTTGAGTCTTTGTCGCACTTCTTCTATCTTCTGGCATCCACTAAGGATTGTGTTAACCAAGTGTCCGTTTTTGGCACACAAGGCATCAAATCCTGTTTCGAAATGATATAGAAACGGGTTTCCGTCGTTGTTTACATCATCGTGGTTTAGCTCGTGCATCTGTTTGTTGTAATCCTTGGAGAAGACAGTACCCCGGGTTGGCACAACTGTTGTTCTGTGTGTCGGTTTCGGTGTTTTGTTTTTCATTTTCCTGTTATTTCCCATTTGTAATGCAGTCATGCACCTATTTGTACCACAGTACACCTAACGTTCGTACTCCCACGCCGCATCATAAAGTTGGTATTTGTTGTTTTCTCCAGGCGTTGTAACTTGCAGTTTTTGGTTGTGGCTGCTTTTTCCCGTTCACGCATAATTCTTACTATTTTTACGTACCCGTACCAACACTACGACGGTGCACGCAAATAGTCTGATTCAAAAACAGACAAGCTTCTTTAAGTAATGTAACTTTCCTCATCTGCATGCGATTGGTTCTTGATATATCGTTGAGATGAACGTGTCCGGTGGATCGATACCTCCATAGAGATGTGTACAAGATGTATTCTTCGTACTTCCTTGGTACTATTTTTTTAATATGGTATTGGTACGACGCACATAAATTGTCTGACTCATAAACAGACTAGCGTTAAGTAGTGTAACTTTTCCCCTTTGGATAAGATTGGTTCTTGATATACCGGTAGAGGTGAACGTGTCCATTGGATCGATTCCCCCGTAGACATATGTCCGAAGTGTGTCCTACGTATTACTTTTGTATAAATTTTTTATTATTGTAGTATTGGGACGGTGCACACCAATTATGTGGTTCAAAAACTGACTAGCTTTATGTAGTGTAACTTTTCCCGATCACGTATAATTGGTTGTTGATATAGTGGTGAACGTGTCCAGTGGATCGATTCCTCCGTTGAGATCTGGTGTACCAAGGGTAGTCTCCGTAAATTTTGGTTATTAGTTTTTTGATTTTTGTATGAACAAGTAACCAAATTAGTGTTTCTCATTTACTTTTTGAGTGTCAAAGTGTGTTATTTTCTGAAATGTTTGGATGAATATTGCCCATACTATGGATTGGGGAGACTATGAAACCATATTGAGAAGTCACAGCCTTATATTTTATTCATTATGAATTTTCTAATAATGTTTGTCCCTGGACATGCATGTACCAAAATACTGAGTCCTAGTACTTAGTTTTAGAGTGGAAATGTGTTGCATTGACTGCAATTTCAGGATGAATAGTGTTCATACTATGGATGGGGTACACTGTGCTGAAACAAACTGGACAAGAAGCAGGCTGATACTTTAGTCAGTATGAATTTTAGAATAATGTTTGTCCCTGGACATGCATGTACCAAAATACTGAGTCCTAGTCAGTTTTGAGTGTAAATGTGTAGCATTGACTGTAATTTCAGGATTAATATTGCTCATACTATGGATGGGGTAGACTATGAAACAAACTGGACAAGAAACAGGCTGATACTTTAGTCAGTATGAATTTTAGAATAATGTTTGTCCCTGGACATGCATGTACCAAAATATTGAGTCCTAGTCAGTTTTAGAGTGCAAATGAGTGGCATTGACTGCAATTTCAGGATGAATATTGCTCATACTATGGATGGGGTAGACTATGAAACAAACTGGACAAGAAACAGGTTGATACTTTAGTCAGTGTGAATTTTAGAATAATGTTGTCCCTGGACATGCATGTACCAAAATACTGAGTCCTAGTCAGTTTTGAGTGCAAATGTGTGGCATTGACTGCAATTTCAGGATGAATATTGCTCATACTATGGATTGGGGAGACTATGAAACAAACCGGACAAGAAACAGGCTGATACTTTAGTCAGTATGAATTTTAGAATAATGTTTGTCCCTGGACATGCATGTACCAAAATACTGAGTCCTAGTCAGTTTTGAGTGCAAATGTGTGGCATTGACTGCAATTTCAGGATGAATATTGCTCATACTATGGATTGGGGAGACTATGAAACAAACTGGAAAAGAAACAGGTTGATACTCTAGTCAGTGTGAATTTTAGAATAATGTTTGTCCCTGGACATGCATGTACCAAAATATTGAGTCCTAGTCAGTTTTAGAGTGCAAATGAGTGGCATTGACTGCAATTTCAGGATGAATATTGCTCATACTATGGATGGGGTAGACTATGAAACAAACTGGACAAGAAACAGGCTGATACTTTAGTCAGTATGAGATTTAGAACAATTTTAGTCCCCTCTGGCATTGCTGCATGTACCCAAATAGTGATTCCTAGGCAGTTTTCGAGTGCAAATGTGTGGCATTGGCTACATGAAACAGAATTGACCAGAAATCTTCTACTTATACTTGAGTCAGTTTTAAAATTTATTAGTCCTAGTAATATTAGTTAGTATGTTTATGATTGTGCGAATTAGGCTGCAATTTCATGATCAATATTTCGCATAATATTGATTGAATAAAGAACTATGAAGGATAATGGATAAGTTACAAACGGATGCTTGCATTTGGTGTAACATAGTATGCCTCACTCATCCAATCTTGGATGATTTGGTGGAACTGGTGCTGTACTCTGACACGGTTGTGGTTGTGTCAGAAGATGAATCGGATACCTCCTCACTTCCATCCGTCGGGTCACTAATCCCAACATCCTTGCTGAAACATTTTACTAAATCCGATACTCTTTTAATGCGTCGAGGATTGGTTTCTTTCATGCCGGAAATCTGAAAGTATGGGCAAAATTGTCGTTTCTCCCCCACCTTACGTTTGTGGAAAGTACATATATAACCCGCCACTCGATCATATTGGTCGTAGTCTCCGAAAACGTACCTATAAACTTCTCCAATTTCAACTGGTCCGTTTTTTTCTGGAGTATAACGAACTTGTTCGTTTACTTCGTAAATAGGAAACAATATCTCTGGATCCTGATCTTTCAACAGCACAGAACATCGGAATTCACGTTTGGTTTCCTTCTCGTTGATCATGATTGGATAAACTGGCAGTGTTACAGTGGCGTTAAGATGATTTTTCGCAACATCTATAATCATTTCTTCGCTTACATTTGAACCCTTTTTTTCACAGCTTTTAGTCGTTGTGTCAGTCAAACCAGTATCCTTGGAATTACCCTTACTTGTGTCAATTCCCGATTCTTTAGATTCGTTTGGCTTATTTTTCGAACCGTTACTGGTTACTTTCGATCCACTGATGTTCTTTCTCCCATCGTTGATATTGTTCGTCTTGCCAACATTGCCACCGTCAACGTTATCATCCCAGGGTGGGATGAATCCACGCTTGGAATCATTTGTCGTATTGAGATTGAAAGTAACCCATCCTACCCGGTATGTGTTATTTGATTTGTTGAACTCATTTATTTGAACCTTGGATCTTTTGAAGCAATCCCAAGTTAGAAAGTCCGATGGTTCGTAAAAAACAAAGTCACGACCCTGGAGGTGTTCGAAGGCCAGATTCAATTCTCCCGTTCCCTTTCCATAATTGTTGACAACCTTATCGTCCAAAAATTGAACTACAAGGTTAGCCGATGATAGATCATCCGACTTTTCCAACAAATATATTGCTAGTTTTTCTGTCAACGGGGTAAATATGGTACCCATTTCTGGAAGGTAGCTATACTGAATGAATTCTTCCACCCAAGTATGACGTTGGAGAACTTCTGGATCAATTACGAATATCTCACGGAACACGTATGGAATGTGTTCCATAAAAACTCGTTGGTGCACCTCTTGTTGTGAGTTAACATCGTATTGAAGGAATCTTGTAACACAAGTTTGATTCTTATGTTGTTCTTCCAATCCGGACAGTTCCAAAATACCTGTTACAAGTTCTTCTGGTTTATCGTCAAAATTGACATGGGCAAATTTTGTCTTACTCAGAACACATTCCGTCGGGAAAATGTACAATCGATCATTCCTTTGAAAATACGGAACACTTCCCTCCGTCGATTCGGTGACCATAGCTCCTTTTAGAAAATTCCTCTCGGTCAATACCAAATCTTCAATGGTTTCCATCACATGATCGTAACTGACAAATGATTGGTTATTGGTTTTGAAGACTTTTGGTATCATTTTCTCACAAACATTGTCAATTGAACAATCAAAGGACGAACCAACGCCGTCGACTCGAATCATTGATGCACATAGTACTTGAGAAATGAACAAATTACATGCTGTTTCCAACGAAACGACCACGTTTACCCCAATCTTGTTCCCGTTTTGGACAAATTTTGTTATAAGCCATTGATGCACCAAATATAGGATTCCTTTCGGCACCTTGAAATATGCCAGATCTATTTTTCCGGTTCCATGTTTGCATGGCGACAGGGTGACAAGGTCCTCATCGATATCGAAATGTATGTTGTAATATTTTGTGACCGTGTGCTTGTAGTTGATGACGTAGTGGAAAACCAATTGAGTATTGAGTGGTAATAACACTTTTCCCGTTTCCGGAATTTGCGTGTCCCCTTTTCGATGAAATCCTACTGGAACCCACTTCTCCCCAGAAAGTACCGTTGTGCCCAAGACGAATGAATTGTTAATTAATTCGGGTAAGTAATACTGATAAAAACCTTCGTGTGTCAAAACTTTGATGTCGACGTGTCTCATGTCGATGATGGTACAAATGGTTTTCGCCTTCCCTTGAAAGCGTAACCAATGTTCACGAATGAGCTCCTGAAAAGCAGTCTCTCGTTCCGTTATCTTCATCAACTTATTGTTTGACACAATAAGTTCTTTAAACTCGATGTTTTCTGTTGGTAAGGATTTTAAGCATTCAATACGCTGCTTCTTGAAATGTTTGTCTAAGTCCACCTGATTGCAGCTATGAGTCATTGAAACACGTAGAGAGGTCTTTGCCATAAGGCAGTCCAAGAAGTTCCTCATTGATCTGACGTATCCTTTCAACTGACTGGGAGAACAATTGTCGCCTTTGGTATGGAAACACAAATCCTCAGACAAAATATCCGACCCAGGTGGATACTTCACATTCTTCATGTACCAAACCAATATCTCACGGTACATTATCATGTACTTCTTCATTGTAACGTAGTTGACGACGTTGCGCCCATAAATAGCATCCACGCCTGATGTGTCGTTAACATTCTTCAACAGTGACTCGAACCTATCCCACTTGTTCGCCATGTCGTAGTCATTGAATCGATCGGTTAATTGCTTCCTGCTCAACAATTTCAACACTCCAGTCATACCGTTGTCAATTTCAAACAAAAATAAATCCACCATGACGTTTATTTGATGGGGAATTGGCCCTAAGTCACTTAAGGTTGTATCGGGTTTTTTCTTCTTTCCCTTCCCCTTCTTCTTTTCCGCAGAGTTAGTAGTAGACATTGACTTCCTGAAATCTGGTGTAGGTTCGGATTCAATAATTTTTGATACAAGGTAAACCCTCGTCAACAATGCAGTGAAACATGTTGTAACCTCAAGACTGAGGTTCCTCACAAACTCCTCTGTTCCATATGACTCACCCTTCAAAGCCTTTGTAAGGTTATTAATTACTGCCTGTCGATGATCTCTTTGATCGGTATCATGTTTGTCAAGACTATTGGTTGGTGGGTCTTTCAATCTACCCTTCTTACAACTTGTCGTTTTCTCATTTGAATTTGGGTTGGCACCGCGCTTGCGAGCACTATTAGTCGTAGGCGTTTTCTCATTTGAATTTGGGTTGGCACCGCGCTTGCGAGCACTATTAGTCGTAGGTGTCATTGGCAATGTAAAATGTTATCAGTATTTGAGACAATCTTTTTATTGTTTGAAAACAATGAGAATCACTGTTGTGTGAATCTAGTTTACCCGAGTTACGAGCAAACATTGAATGAAAGAAGGACAGTAGTACAACTTGAAACTTCTTTCACCAGATATCACCACTCACGTAGCGACGCGACAGTGGTAATCATGTCTCAAAAACCATTTCTCAAAAAATCGAAAACGTAGAAGGTGCCCGTAAACGTGTCCTTGTTCTCGTAAAGACGTTCTACCACTAACCTGAGAAAGAGTTAAACAATATCGTCACAATAATTGGACAAATAAAACCTGCAACGACGAATGCAAGGGCGGGGATTTGTCTGTGAATCCGTTGGGATCAAAAAAACATTTTTTGTAACTGGAACCGCCGTTCCCGAAAAACGGAAAAAAAGGGTTTTTTGGGTGGAATGAAAGGTGAGAAGAAGAAAAGATAAAAAGGAACATTTTCCAATTTGGAAAATGGCCCCATCGCTGAATTGTTCCATTGTGTGTACAAAAGTACAGTCGTATGAACACCTAGTAGCGCTAAATAGGGAAAAGGGCATTGGTTGGTGTAACTCCGTTGCCAAAAAACAAATGATCCGATCGCTGAATTGGTGCAATTTGTGTAGAAACGTACAGTCGTATGAAACTTTTCACGCTAAATACTAAAAAGGGCTTTTGTTGCAACGCCGTTGTCAAAAAAAAAAATGGTCCGATCGATGATTTGGTGCATTTTGTGGGGTACAAAGGTACTTTGGTATGACCAGTACTATCGTATGAACCATGACGCTAACTACGTATGAACCATATCACGCTAAATAACAAAAATACCATTTGTTGCAACGCCGTTACAAAAATAACAAAAAGTAAAATACTTAACGGACCAATGTAATTCTGACGTTCGAAGTTTGTTGTACTGTTGTATGATCCATATCACGCTAAATACCAAAAAGACAATTTGTTGCAACGCCGTTGCAAAAAAAAAAAAGAACATAATACTTAACGAACCAATATCATTCTTACGTTCGAAGTTTGTTGTACTGTTGTATGATCCATATCACGCTAAATACCAAAAAGACCATTTGTTGCAACGCCGTTGCAAAAAAAAAAAAGAACATAATACTTAACGGACCAATATCATTCTTACGTTCGAAGTTGTTTACTTAGCAGAAAATGTATGGAACTGGTGGTGTCATTCTTATCACGCTAAATACCAAAAAGACCATTTGTTGCAACGCCGTTGCAAAAAAAAAAAAAAAACATAATACTTAACGGACCAATATCATTCTTACGTTCGAAGTTGTTTACTTAGCAGAAAATGTATGGAACTGGTGGTGTCATTCTTACGTTCGAATGTTGATACTTGATCTATCGGACACGAACAGTACTTTGTACGGAGTAGTTAGCTTACAATGAAAGTATGTTGCTCACTAACTTCGGTCACTTTTTTTCACTTTCCGACAAACATCAATTTCCAACTTATCTGAGTAGAGTGTTGTTTCTTTCCAACAACACTCCGTCCGAGAACGTGGGATCCGACCCTCTTCGTCACATGCCTTAGGGCGACGATGTCACGAGCACAACGATCCGTTCTCAGATATTTCAGTCCGATATAACAGCCTTGTACTGCAAAAGAAGTAGAAAGCATTCGATTAGGGATTAGTTGCTGGAAAGATATTCTTGTTTGGACGGCCGCCTTACATAAACATCTTGAAAGCACAAAATCTGCATCAATTGCCTATATATCAACAGGAACAAGTCCCTGTTTTTCGTGACATAGGAATTACTACAAGTCTGCAAATCAACGGCAGCAGAAAGAACAACGACAACGAATAACAACGTATCGGTGACATCAACGGTAAAACGAATCAGAACAAGCAACGGTACGAATGAGATAGACAACAATGATAATACTTCCTCGACCGGCATTACTGATAATGTATTTCCTCACTTATGTTTTTCTTCCTTATTTCATAGGACCGGAACGGAATAACAGATTGGAAACAACAGATTAGAAATTGGCAATCGCAACGGTAAGAATGAGAGAGGAGAAAGACAATGATCTTACTTCTTCTGGCATTCCTGATAATGTATTTTCTTCCTTCTCTTTTTCTTCTCATTTTCATAGGACCGTAAGGGATTGGAAACAACGAATCGGTAGAACCAATCTTTCCTGGTGTGGCAAATCTTTCCTATAGGTGCAAAGGATACAACAAATCGAACGCGACACTGAATCGAAGTCAACACAGAATCGAAGGTAACAACAACGGCAACAACACAGCAACACCACCAATCAACAACAACAACGAAAGGAAGCAAACGGTGTACGTTGGTAGCATGTAGATTATATTATTCTGTTGTTATTATTTACTGCACTACATCAATAGATACTCACCCATTTTGTTCAATTATCATACCAAATATTCCAATAAAGTCGTTGACAACGTCAACAACTCGTTGAACCGCAGATAGCAACAGCGGCAATTGGCAGCAGCGAGAGCAACAGCGGCAATCGGCAGCGACAGCCACAGCGCCAAGCAGCAGCGAGAGCAACAGCGGCAGCCACAGCGGCAGCGACAGCCACAGCGGCAGCGCCAAGCAGCAGCGAGAGCAACAGCGGCAATCGGCAGCGACAGCCACAGCGGCAGCGCCAAGCAGCAGCGAGAGCAACAGCGGCAATCGGCAGCGACAGACACAGCGGCAGCGGCAAGCAATCGGCAGCGACAGCCACAGCGCCAAGCAGCAGCGAGAGCAACAAAGCGGCAATCGGCAGCCACAGTGGCAGCGGCAGCGCCAAGCAGCAGCGAGAACAACAGCGGCAATCGGCAGCGACAAAAAGCGGCAAGCGGAAAGCGGCAAGTGGAAAGCGGCAAGCGAAAAGTGTCAAGCAAAAAGCGGCAAGCGAAAAGTGTCAAGGAACAAGCGCACGGGCGAAACAACTAACGGCAACGAATCATTGGCTTCAAATTGCTACACGTACTCCAACCATGACAAGAAATCAGTTCTCGGACCGGGCTATGAAGCAAATAAGAGATAGGAAACATGAGAAAAGAAGAAAGCAGAGAATGTCATCGAACTTTCTTAGGATTGCAGCACCGGTGTCAACGAGCCATAAAACTTATACAAAGTTGTCCGACATAAAACCAATGAAGAAGGAAAGGACAAATAGGCGTAGTACTTGCAATGATTGTGTCAGTACAATAGCGTTGAAAAACAAAGACAGAACAAATGTGGTCAAAGGAAAATACATGGAGACAAACTGGGGTGGCAAAAGAAGAGGAAAGAAAAAGTATCAACCGGAACAGGCTTTGTTGATAGATAAATTCGATAGATTGGATAGTAGAAACGACGAGCATATTGTTGCGTTTGACGAGAATAATCCGTCGTTGCGCATTTTCGCAAAAGTTTCCAGAAAATTTGCCAAGCGACACCTTGCTACGAAGAATAATATCAAACTGTTAAGAAAGTTTGCTCCGGAAATTGTTGGATCCAAACCGACAGTTGCCAGAGGTCAGAAGCGCGGCAGTATCAACGATGATTATGCTATCATTGGAGTTAGACCAGAAAGATTGTCTTCCAACAATGGTGAGTACGTGTTCAAAAGTCATGTGAAACCAAACATGAAACTGGAGCTGGAACACACGACAGTGAGAATTGTGAAGCATATGCATCATAGTTTAACACACATCGAACCATTTGTTGAGGATGAAATGGATGTGTTGTCTCAGATTCTGACTCGTACGCAGCTCAATGCCATTGGGAAACAGGCATTAGCTTTTTCGATTGGTCGAAATTACCATTCTCGATGCCATGTTGATGATGACATGTATTATACTCGTTTAACAGTCATAGCTCCGTCGGGAGTGCATGCTGACGAAGTGATTTATTATTTTGTCTTCCCAACGTACCGCATCAAAGTGCCGTTGCGTTCTGGGGATACTCTGCTCTTTAATCCGTTAGTGTTTCATAGCTGTTCGAATCCCAAATACGAAGGGTGTTATATTATGAGCGCCTATGTATCGCGCAAAACTATACTAAGAAGTAATCCATTATAATAATAACTTGATACTCATGACAAAAAATTTATGACTGTACCGTACTAGTACTATACCGTCGAAAATACAGGAAAAGGGCATTTTGTGCAACGCCGTTGCAGAATATAGAAAAACGCTAAATAAACATGAGAAGGGGGGTATGATTGTACCATACTAGTATACAATCCAAAAAACGGGAAAAGGGCATTTTGTGCAACGCCGTTGCAGAATATAGAAAAACGCTAAATAAACATGAGAAGGGGGGTATGATTGTACCATACTAGTATACAATCCAAAAAACGGGAAAAGGGCATTTTGTGCAACGCCGTTGCAGAATATAGAAAAACGCTAAATAAACATGAGAAGGGGGGTATGATTGTACCATACTAGTATACAATCCAAAAAACGGGAAAAGAGCGTTTGGTGCAACGCCGTTGCAGAATATAGAAAAACGGTAAATAAACATGAGAAGGGGGGTATGATTGTACCATACTAGTATACAATCCAAAAAACGGGAAAAGGGCATTTGGTGCAACGCCGTTGCAGAAAATAGATAAACGCAAATTACACATGAAAAGGTGGGTATGATTGTACTGTACTAGTATACCATCCAAAATACGGGAAAACGGCATTTTGTGCAACGCCGTTGCAGAAAATAGAAAAACACAAAATATACAGGAAAACCAGCATCCAAAACACGGGAAAAGGGCATTTGGTGCAACGCAGTTGCAGATAATAGAAAAACGCAAAATACACATGATAAGGGGGTATGATTGTATTATACTAGTATACCATCCAAAACACGGGAAAAGGGCATTTGGTGCAACGCCGTTACAGAAAATAAAAAAACGCAAAATACATCTGAGAAGGGGGGTATGATTGTACCATACTAGTATACAATCCAAAACACGGGAAAAGATAATAAACTTGTTCATTGAAGTCATGTGCTGTTTTCACCATCTCGTACTATTGATTGTAAATCCTTCTTTTCCAGTGAAGCCATTGTCTCGCGGAAATTAAACAACCATTGTTCACGATTACCCAGCACAAAATATTGGTCAGGACTACCATGGTTTCTAACAACGGCAGCTTCGGACTCAATGGCGTTGCAGTCGAACAAATACAATTTGTTCCGAAGCTCACCTAGCTTTACCAACGCATGATGGTGTTTTTTTTCCTTTGTCCCTCTTGCTCGGTATGGGGTCTGCAGAAACAAAGCAATGAGCGACGGCATAATAACCATCGTGCACTAATTCGAAACCACTAACGGAGCTACCCACGGGGAAAGGACCTTCGAGGTAAAGCAGGCACAGAATCTGACATGGATAAACTTTCAGTCCACGTCCATCAAGGAGGTCGAGTTGAAAATTAGCCCAATCGTACCATACATTGGACAATTGTCCAGAATCAGACTTAAACGATGGGTGGGCACGAAACAATAATTTCATCTCGCGAGATTGGTCATACCTCTTGTGCTCCGTGGTTCCAAAAACCTTGCTGCTGCCCACAGCCGGTAGGACCACGTCACAACAAAATTTGAGAACATCAGATGGAAACCAGGGTAAACTTGAGTTTTTTTTTTCATCCCACTTCATGTAAGGGAGACCATTCATCACACCAATCCAAAACGAAGACCCACCTGACCAACCACCCTCCTTAGGATGATTTGGTCCGGTTACGGGTCTATGTTCAAACAAATCAAATTCACGGTCAAGTCGATCAATAGTTCGATACTCCATCACTCGGTTGCAAGTTTGCTTGATAAGTGTGGACTTGTTTCGTTGAGTTCTCTTAGCAGGAGCCTTCACTTCAGTTTTATGATTGCTCTCACTCGCGGCAGAGTCCCACCCAGTTGGAGGACCAAATAATCTCATGTACTGTGATAAATGAAAATACATGTGATTCTTCACAAGATTGTTACCCTCTCCCTTACTTCGTTGAAGATTGTTATTTATACAGTTAATGAAAAGAACAACCATTTTGTCCACATTCAAAACACCTTTCTTGTCTTGTTTGAAAACCTCGTCGAACGTTCCAGCATACTTTAGGAACTCTTCCATACCCAACAACAACTCAATGGCGTAAATACGTCGGTCAATTTCCTCTTCACACTTTCTGCTCTTGTTCTCGAGATTGGAAGGAGTCTTTCGAGACAACAACAATTGACGACCTCCAGCAGACAGAAGTGACAGCATCTGAATATAAAGCATTCCAATGTACTGGTTACCCTCCTTCTTCGCTGTATGTATTGATTCTGAAAAATTGGTTCGTGGGAAGTCACGATCGGATTGCCTCTGGACAGCACCACCGTAGTAACTGGCTAACCTTTCCATCTCACCAAGAAGCCGCTGGTTATTGCCTAAAAAGTCCTCGCGGAACGTCTCTGCTGCACGCTTTGCGCAACCAAGTTGGTGCATATGCAGTCTCTCTCCGGGAGACGCTAGATGAATATTATGTGGGTTTTCCCCAAAATCAAGATCATAAAAAGCATTGCCGTTATGTACACCATGGTGAGAAATGTTTTTGAAATACTGTTCAACATTCACTCCTTCGCCAACCATTGGAGCAGTAAAATCAGATATATTCCAGAGCCGAATGGATTGGTACTCATCCCCATTTTGGTGCTTAGACACTTGCATGTTACCACTTTTAAGTGAAACAGGAACCTTCAAAACATTCACACGAGCGTTAATACCAAGTGCTCTGGGACAATTGCAATGCCTACAGATCATCTTTGAATTCGACGTTTGATAATGACCACAAAGTTGGTCGTGCTGGGGAGTATCACCTATGAAATAAGCAACCGCAAATTTCATTCGAACCGACCATTTCTTCTTGTTCCACGGCAAATTAGACCATTCAATACCATCCGTTAGGTTGCAGGCATCTTTCAAAGATGAAAGAGCCAAACGAAGGCCAGAGTGAAGATTGTTCACATTGTCAATTGATTCGGCACCTTTATCACCGGGACATGTTGGGTGATAGTATATAGCCTCCCACGCATCCGGCCGGGAGTTTCGAGTTAGGGTGTTGAATATGCCAAGAGTCATGTTCAGTGGGGTAAGAGTGGTTTGACAACTATTGTCAATTGCAATTCCATCCATGTAGAGAATAATAGGAACCAGAATTTCATTCGATCCAGATTTGCATCTCTTCTCCCAAGTGTTGATCCACCATTCACCGTGATGCAGTTCGTCAATATCAATATTCCCTTGAAGTAATGGATAACGGACTGGTAAGGTGGGGTCTTCAGCATGGGGGAATGACAGATTATCTTCCTTCACCAAAGTCACATTTGTTAATAGGGAATGAAGTGCTTTTTGGAACGACCGGACGTAGATTTGTTTGCGACTGGAAACATCAGCATTCTGTGATTTCTTAGAACACCAGTCAATAAGATGAGGTTCAAACCCATCGCCTTTTATTTCAGGCACAGTTGCGGAAATCTCCTTCATAACACTTGCCCTGGTCTTTATGAGATTGCCTTTAGTCCATGAAAATAAATTAAGCCGCTCCGATTCAATAGCCCATTCATACAATTCCTTCTCGGCAACTAAGGGTATGCTATGATTCCGCATGATTTTCATTAACTTGATCTTGACCTTCAATTCGTCAGATATGTTCCTCCCTACATTGGGTGTCGTAATTAATAGCGTGTTTGAAGCACGATGGGAATCGTCAACATCAATGTTGATGCCTTCTTCATCATTGACAATCAAAGAGTGGGGAGCCTCTATGATCTCACTTCCTTCTTCCTCATCGTCATTGTTAGGAAAGAAAAAATTGTCATCGGAGACAGAATCATTGTCATCGTCTATGTTTGATAATTCCTGACCAATCAAGGCACGCCCAATCGATTCGACAGAAGGGTCATACATAACTTGATTGTCAAGCACCTCTGGTAATGCGCCGTCCCTACTCTGTGGACCGTTACGGGTGTTCGTTAGACCTAATTGTTGACTAACATCCTCAAGCTTCTTCCTCTTTTTTCTAATGAATACGCAAGATGCAAAATCTACTATCCCCGAAGATTGCGTGAAATAAGAATAGCATGATGCGTCATTCACAATATGGTCCCGAAGACCGGGAGAAACAACTACTCCCGTTTTCTTTCTTCGTCGCGCTGTAAACAAGGGGGGTTTCTTCTTCTTGGTAACCTTCTGCTTGCCGTAACCAGTAGTGATCAGAGGAGAGTCCCGGTAGCAACGTAAACAATATACCTGATATTTAGGTATCGTCACCATCGTTAGTACGATAGCCAGTAATAACAATAGAAATGAGGAAACGATTGAGATTGAAAAATTGCGACCATGCACTGTTTGTTTCAGGCATAAAATTCAGTAACATGCCACTACTTCAGAAACAGATGCCAGAGGGGTAGGAAAATGAAATGTGCATAAAAATATTAGGAGTTCGCCATTAATTTTAATAAATAGGATGAAATTACAAAGGGGGACCAGTGGAGTTCGACCCAAATATGCGCGTGATTCTGAAATAACCCTGAATCTCGTTTGTGTGACGTTGTACATGAACAAGTCGGACTTGATGTATCTACAGCCGCCCATCTACCGGTACCATACATAGAAAATATCACAATTGTGGTATTTAACCTGGCACTACTGTGGCACGTAAGGAGCAATCGGTACGGTTAATGGTACATACCTCTAATCACTATTCCTACTGTTTTTCTCTGTAGAAATCATGTGGTACCCCTCAAAACACAAAGGTACGCGGCGCATTTCCATACAGTATTGTTGCTGCATTTTTAGTGGTATAAGACTCCGTGTAACTCTTAAGGAAATACCACAAATACCACAAGTACTTTAGATGACCGTTGTTCTTTACTCTTCTTTCTAAGAAATGTCCCCGGAGGTGCTTGTTTTATGACACATTTTTTTGCTCACTTTTTCGAAACGACTGATATGGATAGTTGTACTAAGACACAATGGATAAGACAAATGAGCACAATCTATTCCCCCTATTTTTGCTGCTGATCAGTCCCCTCTCCTGAGTAAGCTAGTGTGTTATATAATATTTTGGTACTGTATTTCAATTATTTTGTCTACGTATCCCTTGGTGGTAAAGTTCAATCCTCGTAACGTTCGTTATTTGCCGTCTGATTGGCGCCATTGGATTGCCATTCCCAGTCAAAATAATAGTAGAGTAACATGCTGGTGTCCAAACCTGGTAGGGTTTGTACATATCTACCTCCATTCTCTCCTCCATTGAAGGGGAAAGAGATCATGGGTCAGAGTAGGGCGCGTCGTTGCCGTATGCTGCCTCATTTTTTTGTATCTTCGTCTTTTTGGTTGAATACCTTTCCCGATTGCAAAACGAAGTAGAGTACACATGTAGGTATTTGAGTTGGTATCATTTTGTACTCTTTGTACAGTGGGGAACCTTCATGGTCTGTTCTATTGAAGGAGAAACATAATGGTTGTCAAAATCAAAATGGTGTCGGTTTTTGGTATCTTCACAGTTTGGTTGTTTGCCGTTCAATCACCATTTGGTTGCCATTCCTGGTCGGCAAATCCGTATGGTAGTATTTGTACATGTCTACCCTCATCCTCCCTTCTATTGGAGGGGAAATAGATGGGCCGGAGGAGGGTCGGTGGCGGCTTTCGTATCTTCGTATCCCTGCCTGTTTGTCATTGAATTGCCGTTTGAATACAACCCTTCCCAATCGTAAACCAAGTAGAGTAACGTGTGGGTATTTGAGTTGGTGTCATTCTGTACTATTTGTACAGTGGTGAACCTTCATGGTCTGTTCTATGAAAGGAGAAACAGAGGGGTTGTCAAAATCAAAATGGTGCCCACCATATCTTTGTAAAATTGCCATTCGATTGCCATCCGATTGCCATTCCCAGTCGACAAAGTAGAGTAACATGCTGGCGTTTGAATTTGGTAGTATTTCTACATGTGCATCCCCATCATCCCTTCTATTGGAGGGGAAACAGATGGGTTGGAGAAGGGCGTGTTGTTGGCTCACTTTTTTGTCGTCACTCGTGTTATTCGGAGTAGAATTGCCGTTCGAATACCCTTCCCGATCGAAAACCAAGTAGAGTAATGTGTAGGTATTTGAGTTGGTGTCATTTTGTACTATTTTTATGCTGGTGAACCTTCATGGTCTGTTCTATAGAAGGAGAAACAGAAGGGTCGATGCAGGGTCATAAAATTAATGACATCGTTGATTTCGATGATCAGACTTCCCATCAAAAATTTGTCTTTGGCGATATATGGCCGTTGTTTCAGGGTCTTTTTGACTTGGTATTTTTTGAAGAAACTTCAGTTTGCGGAGCACATACATGTGTTTATTACTCATAGACTTGTACATGGTTTTTGTACTGGGTGTAAATTGTTTAATGCCTGTAGACTTATACATGGTTTTTGTACTGGGTATTAATTGTTTAATGCCTGTAGACTTGTACATGACTTTTGTACTGGGTATTAATTGTGGTATTTTTATCTTGTACACTCGGTACTACGTAAGTACCCTACCGTTCGTATCATACCGTACGAACTCCAATGGGTACAGTAGAATGTTCGGTACTCGTACTTGTACGAGTACCTTGTACCTGCATTCCAGCTTAACCGTACAAGTAGTAAGTACAAGAAGGGCCCTCCGGAACCCACTCGCGCGACACGCGGTTTTTTTGCCTTTGCGCATGCAATGTCGTTAATCCCCCAATTTCCCCCAAATTTCCGTCAACGTGTATCGTGGGGTACAAGTTGGTTAATGCCATTGGACACGTAGAAAGTGTATCAAAATCTACAGAGCGTCAGCGCATATTATTAACCACTTAATCTTAACCTGTCCATGCAGCATTCCGCCTACATCATTCTTACAGCAAAAACAGTACCAAAATTAACCACAGAGGTGCGAAAACAGTGCCGATGAATTTAAAAAACATGTGAATCGTTACTACCTATGCTATTAGTGTGCTCATTCCTCCCAAAGCGTTGGAGAAAATAAGCTACAAATACATCATCAATGAAGAGCCCTTAAATGTGGGGATTCATTTGCCTGTATTATCAACTTTTTGGAGGTTCTATAGCCTGAGATACAACACCATGGACAGGTGCTTGTTGGGCAGTTTTTAGCTTAGTGTGTAAAACAACACGTGAAAAAAGAGGCTCATAACCAGTCTTTGAAAATTGAGTGGCATTAGCAACTAAACTCGTACCCACAAAACCCACGAAAACCCACAATTGCTAAACGTGGGTATTTCTTCTGGAACCAATACCAGCAAAAACCCACAAAAACCCAGGATTGCCAAACATGGGTATTTCTTCCGGAACCAATACCCAGGATTGAAATGTTAACCCACAAAAACCCATGAATGTAACCCATAAAACCCCACGAATCAACCCACAAAATATCCCACAAAAAAATTCAAAATAATCCAGAAATTTGTTGTAATGTTCTGTGAACGACACCACAATGTGAGATTTTTGGAACAAACTTGACTTTCCTCGAACAAACAGCACGTTCTTCTGTGAATGACACCAATGTCCCTGAACGTCCATGAGCCGCAAGGAATGTGGGACATGACACCAAGCCACATGAACTTTCTGTGAACCAAGGTCCATGAACTTTCCGTGAACAAACAAAACCAAGTCTGTGAACTTTCTGTGAACAACACCAAGGTCTGTGAACTTTCTGCGAACTAAGGTCCGTGAACTTTCTGTGAACAAATGGCACCAAGTCCGTGAACTTTCTGTGAACGGCACAAAGGTTCGTGAACTTTCCATGAGCGAAACTGACTGGCCAAAGGGGTCGACCAACCCAGTGCCAAAGTTCAAAAAATTGTGTGCAGGATGAGGAGCTCAGGCAACAATTTTGACCAAATACATCAAGCCTCCTCAATTTGTTCCAAATCAACAATATCGAAGCAACATAGTGCTTCTGGATTGCGTAGGAAACGAGTGCAAATTTTGTTACATTCACGACAACAAACCAGGAAATGAAAAGTTTGTTTTAATGACGGGACCATGCCCCTTTGTGAAGGTTGTAAAGGAAGGAGAAGCAATTCATCTTTTTAATAAGGTTTACAAAGAGCCAAATATACCATGAGCAGCTTCAAAAGCCAAAAAAATATTCTACAAAGATAGGATGGAAGGAGCAATTCCTCTTGACTCCAAAGATGACAACAGGAAGAGTACAATGCCATTGAAAGAAATGTATGCTTTTTGTCCAGAATATGCTGAGTATCACTTCAGTAAGTTCTCAAGTCAATTGAGTAGCCTTTGCAAAACAATTAAATCCAGTTATCAAAGAGCTGAGGTTGACTAAAAAGCTTTTGAACTGTTTGTTGAAAACAATATAATTTCATTTTACAGTTAGAAAGGCTACATTCAATGGCAAGGGTCAGAACAGCGGCTGCTGCTGAAGAAAAATCTTGATGATGGAATTGTGCAAGCGTTTGGATGCTGCAAAAATGATCTATGGGAATCAAGGGAACAATACAAGGTGTTGCCTCTAGATATGTTCCGTGATAAGATCAAGCAAGAAATTGGTACAGCAAAGTATTTACATACGTTGAATACTAGAGGCAAGGAGATTACTTACAAATATGCGTGAAGGTCATAATTACATAATTACAAATTGTCTTTCCATTTAGAATTGTACAAATAGTCAGCCAAATTATTGGATTTTGAAACTTTTTGTTTTATCCTTTTGGAAGACGTTGGCTCCTCATTATTGGGTGGCAATGGTGGCAACTTACGCTTTTCAATGAGTGGTGGCTTTCAATTCTCAGGACCAGGTGGTGGCTTTTAATTGTCAGGACCAGGTGATGACTTTCAATTGTCAGGACCAGGTGATGGCTTTCAATTGTCAGGACCAGGTGGTGACTTTTGATTGTCAAAACTGAATGGATCGTCAGCAGGGGTAAGACTTGCTACGCTATAGCGATCAATATCCTTGTTGGGATCAGATGGTGGTGTGTCTGGTGCGATATAGCAATCAATATCCTTGTTGGGACCAGATGGTGGTGTGTTTGGTGTGACTGGTGTGATGCTTAGTTCAGCTAATCCTCCATGAGCGTGAGGAAGCCTGACAGGTGTAAACAACTTTCCGTGAGTGCGAGTGGGCCTGATTGGTGTGAACTGTCCATTTGTGGAATTTTTGGGAGTAAACAGCTGTCCACCAGGTGCGTGAAAGCTGCTGAATGCAGGAACAGGCTGTCTGTGAGGTGCAAACAAAGAGAATGGCCCACCAGCATGAGTAGAAGAGGCAAACGGCAGCTGTGTTGAAGAGGCAAATGTAGAAGAGGCAAATGATGGCTGCGTTGAACTGGCAGCAGTAGAAGAGGCAAATGATGACTGCATTGAACTGGCAGCAGTAGAAGAGGCAAGCAATAGCTGCATTGAACTGGCAGCAGTAGAAGAAGAGGCAAACGGCGGCTATATTGAACTGGCAGCAGTAGAAGAGGCAAATGATGACTGTGTTGTAAAACTTTGAGAAGAACTAGAATTGGTACCAAATGGATCTGGGGCGGGTGCAGACGTGCGTCCTCAAGGTCAAGGTGCACCAAACAAAGACACCGGTGGTGACACGGGAGGAGGTATAGGTGCACCAAGGGGAAACACTGGTGGTGGCGCGGGGGGAGATATAGGTGCACCCCAATGAAATTGAGGTGCTGGTGGTGGCGCTGGAGGAGGTATAGGAGCCAGTGGTGGCACAGGAGGAGGTATAGGTGCACCAAGAGATACTGGTGGTGGTGCAGGAGAAGGTATGGGTGCTGGAGCTGGTGGCAGTGCGGGATGAGGTCCCCAAGAAGAAGACGCTGGTGGTGGTGCAGGAGGAGGTGGCGAAAGAAGAGCAGAAGGTGGTGGCCAATAGTCTAAATTTTTAAATAATGAAAACTTAGTAGTATAGTTTGACTACACGGTAAATGAAAGTGGCTTGTCCTGATCAAAACTTACCAAAAATGAACGCCGCTTGAAATGCTGACTGCACGTGATTAACACTACGTCTATCAACAAGAGCAATTGTATTTATAATGGCCAAATGGACATAAACAAGACCCATTGTAGTTTGGATGCCATGTTTGAATACTGGATCACCTGCGTTTGGACTGGGGGGCACCATCCTCCCATCATGCATTGTTGCTTTGAAATGAGTTGCATACAGTCCATCTGCTCCCAAATCAGGGACACCAATATCACCCCCATTGTTGAAGTACTGGGTGGCCACATTGTAACCATGAGGAAGATGATGAGCAATCCACTTAAAATGATCATTTCTCCCAATTTCGTCCCGCGAGAGCTTCAATGCAAGAGCTTTGTGTGCTGCAATAGTTGACGCATCGCATTTTTGGAAGTTTAATTCTGGTTTTGTAATCATGAAGTCAGGGTGATAGGGGGGTTGTGAGTAAATTATGAATCCCTCTTGGTTTACCTTCATGAGGTATTGCTGGGCTGCCATGTCCATTCCATCAGAGAAGCTAGTGCTCATGACAATCTTATCCATCTTTGCACTGCTTTGAGTTACATAACAGTTAGAGGTCACCGCAACAAATATCCAGGGACAATTCTTCTGCGCCTCGTCAAGGTTTATTTTGATCTCACAACCAACACACCGTGACTTTGGACTTGCGTAAAAACTGTGTCAGAGGTGTAGGCAACTTCTCTGTCTGTTTGACTCCTAGAGATGTAGTAGGTAGGGATTGAAATAATACTTGTCAGGGAGTTTTTTGGGGAGTTTGAAATAACAACTAAAAAGTGAAAGCAAGATGAACATTCACAGAAAATGAAACAAAATTCTTGGAGTCTCTAACCTCTGTTTCTTCTTCTTCAAATTGGTCTTCAGATTTTACAGATTCGTCTTCAGATTTGTGGGATTCTACAGGGCTATACCATTATTATAGACCCACCGCAGCTTAATCATAGGTTCATCTCTGCTTGAAAACTAGAATTGCATCTTGATATTTTTCTGATGTGGTAGTGCATATTTGGTGCAACACCAAAGTCCATGAACAACATGAATGACACCAAGTCGCGTGGACTTTTGTAAGAAGACCAGGACACCAAAGTCCGTGAGCGACATTTGTCCCCAGTGGGATTGTAATCCCCAGCCTTCTTAGGAAAGCTCACGCAACTTGCTGATGCTACATGCCCCGTCAGTTGAAGAAAGCAATGGTTTGGTGGCATATGTCTGTTGCATTAAATGGTTTGGTCGCAAATTGAAGGCCAAGAAATTGGTATGGTTGCCAATGTCTGTTGAGTGCGTGGGTTTGGTTGCAAATTGAAGGCCAGCTACATACCCCATCAGTTGAAGAAAATGGTTTGGTTGCCAATGTCTGTTGAGCGTGTGCAGAATGAAACATTTGTTTTGCATTGTTTCACAACATACTTTTGAATACTCCATCGGCAATCATGAACTCATGAAAGTGATGCAAATGTCAATTGTTTTGAAGTCGTTTTTGGACTTTCACAGAAATTTTAGTGTCCTTGGCTCAGCAAAAATGGAAACTTTCACCGAAATTTTTGCGTTCTTGGTTGATCATGATCATAAATTCTTCTTCTTTCAAGATGGGAAACACTCGCGGAAACACTCGTGTCAGCTGTGGTTCGGGACAATATGGTGATTAGCTTGGCCTTCAGCAGAGGAAGGGCAGGTTCTGAATGGCTTGTTAATTGCGATTGGATGTTGTGATTGATTTGATGTTGCAATTTGCTGTTGCGATTTGATTTGTTGTTGACTAACATTCTCTTGTTTTGTTCCAACCATCAGAACAAATAGGATCAATTCATGCTGCAAGAATGAACACTGAAAATGAAAAAGACGATCCTTCAAATAAAAAAGCAAACACTTTGCCATGTACCTGAAGTGTCTGAAGTGTGTGGTGAAAAAGACAAGGACTTTCTTCAAAACGAATCAGAATCGCTTTCAGATAACGCTTCAAATGGTAGCAATGCAAACAATGGTGATTCAGGTATGCGTGAAAGTGACAGCAATGATGCTGCTCCTGCTGTTATGGCTGTGAAAGATGGTAGCATTGTTGATACTGGCAATGGCAATGACAATGACAATGATGACAATGACAATGATGACGGTGACAATGATGACAATGACGACAATGACGATGACAACAATGACGATGACGACTATGACAATGAGGAAAATGACAACAACGACAATAACAATAACAATAACAATAACAATGGCAATGTCAATGATGTCAATGATGTCAATGATGTCAATGATGGCAATGATGGCAATGATGACGATGACAAATTCTACCATCCTGTTGACAGCAAATCTGAATCTGTTCGCGTTGACATTTTGAATAATGCTACTCTAGTAAACCTTGAAGGTGATATGGATGATGATGCGAGTGTTGTACTGACATTGAACAGTTCAAAAGATAGGCTCCAATCTATTCTATCTTTGTCTTACAATGACTTAAGTGCTGGTGTGGTCAAAAGACTTTATCCTGGAGTCACACTCAAGGACAGGAAAACAAAATAGTTTCAAAATGCATTATGTGATTTCTTCTTAATTGATCACCTGACACCTGAACAAAGGAAAAAACCTAATAGATGTTCTGTTTCTGCCAGGCCATCTTTTTGCAACCAAGTCAAGGATGATACATTGTCAAGAAAGTTCACAGTGTGTGCAGAGATGATCAAATAATTTCAGTTTTGCACAACATGGCCAGCACATCTGTGTGAAGGAAAGCCCAAATATCAAACAATGATGGTTGTTTTTGATGAAACGGTTGAACAACCAAATGAGATGAAAGGTAAAATTGAAAAGAAAGATACTGTTTCCAACAAGACGATGGTGGCGCCCATCAACCCAATCTATAGTTTTTAATCCCTGAAGACTTTGAGAAAAAAGTTTGGATCAATGTTGGAGCAGATTGGAAAAGAGATGAAGAACGCACAAACACAGGCTTCTGAATGGCAGACTGGAAATGGTTGGGCATTCACACAAAATGTAGAGCGCTTCTTTGGATTAGTCTATGGCTACAAAGAATTCAAATTGCAGGTTAAAAACAAACAAAGGAAGAATAGACAGAGAACCGAAGAATAATGCCAAACTCAACGCAGTTGCCAACAGCTGTAGTTATTTCTTATTGTGGTATATAATTGATTACTAGTTATAATGTTATGTGTACAAAACCTGATCAATGTCTTTAATTTTTTAATTATGGTGTCGTTCACGGAAACTCACGTTGGCGTTCACGGAAGTTGGTGTGCAACATCCGTGAATGACACCAATGACACCAAGTTGCATAAGCTTTCTGTGAACAACAGCAAGGTCTGTGACTGATAGATACCTTCAAATTTCCATTGTTGCCATCAAGAAGGCTTCGATTTCAATCTCTGGCCCACCAAAAATGACATCCTCAACAAGTACACCAAATAAAGGCTCATTTGCCTCAATTTTGTATTCGCAAATCACAGCAACAGATTCAAAGGTACTGGCAATCTTTTTCACACCATGGCAAAATCTACTGCTAAGGATTCTGAAGGTTTTACACATTCCATTAAATTTTTCATGTCCTTTAAGAGCTCTTGATTTAAATGTTTTGACTCCATAAGAATCGTGATACTTTGGGTAAGAGGTCGTATTATTGTGAGAATTGCCTTCTTTTCAAGCATTTGCAGCCGGTCTTCCAATCCTTCTTCAACAAAAATGTTTAAACCCTTTCGTCCAGCTTTAAATGGACCATTCATTCATATCACTCTTCTTGTTGCAGGAGATATTCCTATTTTGTAATTGATACCAGCATAACTAAATTTGTGGCTGAAGTATTTGTAATCTTGTGAATATATTTCTTGTCCAGGCTCTTCAATCCATTTGTGGGTGCATCGACAGTCATGACCCAGATGTCAGAAAAGTTCAAGTCATCAAGCCATACAATTTTGTTCACTTTCAACGCTTGTATTTTTTCAATCATCTACCATGTTGGCACTCACACGTAGCGTGAACTCAAGTGAAAAAGTGTTCCGAAGTCATCTTCAATGGGATACCTTCAAAGGTATATAACTGCATGAAGAAATCATTTTATATTTGTTATTGGCCCCTCTAAATGAGCCTCATCCTCTGCCTTCTGTAGATCCTTGTAAATTGCGCACAGCACAGCAGGCGAGGCACCAAAATTGGTTTTGAATCTATGGCAATTTTTCTTTTCACCACATCAATTGATTTGTTGTACCAAGTAATTAGCAATGATCAAACCTTTATCAAGCATCTCATCTTCGGCAACAACATGAGGGGTACTAAGTTTGTCCATTGTGCACATTCATGGACCTTGGTGTCATTCACGGAAAGTTCACGGGCTTTGTGTCATTCACAGAAAGTTCACGGACTTGGTGTCAGTGTTGTTCACGGAAATTTGTGTCTTCAGAAATGGTATTTTAAAATTTTCTTGGGTTGTCTTGGGTTTTCTTGGGTAATGGAATTTTGATGGATTATTTCCTGGGTTATTTTCCTGCCTTTTCTTCCTCGCCACAGGGTTATTTTCCTGAGTATCTTTCCTGGGTATCTTTCCTGGGTTTTCCTGGGTTATTTTGTGGGGTTTTCTTCCGGAACCAATACCCACGACTGTCGTGGGTACCAATCATGGCTTTTTCTTCCGGAACCAATACCCAGCACCACATTTGTGGGTACATCGTGCGGCGCGCTCCATTCACAGAAATTTGAGGGAGCATTTGGGGGATCAACACAATTGTGTGCGCAAAGAAAAAACAAAGAAAAAACACGTGTCGTGCGAGTGGGTTTGCCGTGCACCGGAATGAGTCAAGGGAACTCGTGACTGAATAACGAATGATTGGCAAGTATCAACAGTCACCAATTTTTCCGATAGCAACAGCAATCGGACTAACAGACAGTAGCTGTAGACTAATCAATAGAGCTCACAATTTGCATATCACTACTATTCTAACAGTAGTAGACCCGGGGTATGGCATGATTTTAAAATCAAGCTGAGCGCTGTGGACCAGGGAAGGGGGAAAGACTCAGAAGACCAACAGGTGAGCCGGCGTTGGAAGGAAGTGCTCCACTGGAGGCGCAAGAAGCAAAAGAAGGATAGAACACCCATGTCTACAGCATGATGGCGAGGATTATTTGGCAACCACTGAGCCTGTGGTACAGGAGGCAGCAACAGAGACACCTAAGGACCTCAACAGGACCATGGTCGACTAAGCAAAAGAAAACAAAAAAGTGCTCAAAGCAACACAAGTCACAATGATGACCCATTGGACTAAACTGGAAGGTGGACAGACAAAAAAATGCACCATCAGTCGAACCACAGTACCAGTATACAGGGATGCATGTAGTATGAGCTGACAGGCAACAAAATTCCACGGGAACCGACTATGTATGAGGAAACGTAACCAGTTAGAAATAGAACTAAAGGCCTCAATGGCTGGAGAATTCCAGGGAATGGGATTCCCGTTAACCAAAGAGAGAAACAACTCCAAATCCATGCACAAAATCTGGCCAATGCAGGATTCAATGGTGGGAGGCCGCCAAAAATACAACTATAACACAAGATATTACAAGAAACCATAAAACAGAGCAACATGCTGAGCAAAAATCATTTCCAGCTGCTCAGCTCACTTTCAAAAAGAAAACAGCAATGCTGCACCAAACTACACCCTCATAAGCAAAACAACATGTCAACCACTACAAATACTCGACAATGTCCCTTCAAATTTACCATTGAGGTATGGCCAGAGGACGCCACAAGGGCAAAGATGAGCCTGGATGGCCAGGACGGAGAAGGAGAATTTAGCAATAAGCTTAAAGTACTTACTGGAACCGAACACCCAGAACTCTTTATACTCTGGAAGCGTGATTTCGACAGAAAGATCACAAATAACACCAAACTTGATGGTACTCAAAAGCTTGATGTCCTCAACCGTGCAGGACAAAGTACTCACTTTGGTTCAAAGGATGTTGGAGCGGATGCAACAAGCAGAAGCAGCAAAGAAGTCATTCAAAAGCAAACTTCTCCCTGCACAATTTGTACGGATCGGGGAGGCAGGCCTGGATAATGATCCACCGGCAACACCTGCCCTCAGTTCCTACTACAAATCCAAAGCATTCCTCAATGATGTAATCACATAATGCATGTACAGCCTAAAGCTAAAAATCTTTGGCAATGACCTTGTTGGAAAACGGGCATACACCAATCTCTGACACTACATGCATTCGGCAAAAGTTGACCTCAAACACGGCATCAGATTGTGGGATGGCCGAATGCAGGAAACTACAGAGCTATCTACCAGAATACCTGTGGGAAGCTAGAGCCACCAGTGGCCAGGCGCCTGTACCCTTCACCAAACAAGAAATGAAGGAGATTCTTGACACAAATCTAACCACAATGCAACAAACCAAGTTGTTTAATATCGGCTGGGATCTCTTTGAGAAATCCTATTCTGACACCATCAACAAACTGGAAAGCATGGAAGTCAACATCCGGAAGGATGCAGCTCTCCACAAGCGCCTAGCTGAACTGGAAAAACAATCTGGTACAGGACACATTCCAAGGAAGAGCAGCAATTCTGCCGCTGGAGGAGGAAAATCACCCAATCCAAAGAGAAAGAGACAGAATGATTCTCCAAAGAAAAAGTGTCTGCACTGCGGCAAACTCCACTCAGGGACTTGCTGGAAGTTGTCCGGAGGTCCTCCTAAGAGGACAAGGTTCAACAAAGAGACCTTGAACATGCTGAAGGGACACTTCGTGTGCAAAACCAAAGATTCTGATGAGGAAGCCAAACCCAACTGGGGTAGGAACCTCTCCAACCATGAGTACTCCTATGTGCTGGCAACAGCACAGGCGGACCAAAATGTCTCTGATGATGACATATCCGTGGCAGACATGGATCTAAAGGAGTACCAAAAAAGGTAGAGGAAGACCTTTAAAAAGAAAGGAGGAGCCCAAAAATGAATCCCAACCAATTGAGCAATGGATCACACATCAATGCCCTGGATAATCAACCGGTTTGATGACGTGTGTGTCAAAGTTCTGGATTGGAAGGGAAGGGGACACATGCTGAGCGGCCTACTGGACTCTAATTGCTCTAAGTCCATCATACTATGGCACTTTGTTAACCAAAATCAACTAACAAACCAGGATTACAGATCTGTCACGTACAACACGTACGGCGGAAAATTTTGAACAAAATCTGCGGCTTCAGTGGGACTCAGGCTAATAGAGTTTTTACATTCTAAGACCATAAAATGGGAATTCGAAGTGGATGAGTATCATCACCACAAGGAAGTACCATACGATATGATCATTGGATCAGATCTTATGGCACAATTGGGACTGGACATAAAATACAGCTCTCAAACAATCAACTGGCAGGATACCACCATTCCCATGAAGGAAATGGGTGCAATGCAGGATCCGGATAGGTGCAAGGCTATATACTTTGCCCACACCCAGGACCCAATTCTCCAACAGGAAGAGGAGAGACAAGCTAAAATACTGGATGCCGACTGCTCTAAGGCAGATATTGATAGCATGGTCACTGAACAGGAAGTTTCTGACCAAACCAAAGAGGCACTCAAAGCCACACTAAAGAAGTACCCTGCACTCTTTGGTGGAGGCCTGGGCCTTCTGAAAAACGTGCCCCCAGTCACGATAGAACTGCAATCCGGCATCAAACTGGTTAGACAGAGGTACTACTTGGTACCACACGCATTTGAAAAACCACTCCGAAAGGAAATCCAGCGTTTGTGCAACATCAGGGTATTGGAGAAGTTACCACATGATGATGACTCTCCATGGGCATCCCCCGCCTTTTGTCAACCCAAGAAGACAGGGGACATCCGGGTCCTTACCAACCTTTGGAAAATGAAGGCAGCTATCCAGAGGAAGCCATTCCCACTGCCCAGAATAGGGGAAACTATCCAACAACTACAGAAATTCAAATCAGCTATGGCGCTGGATCTGTCCCAAGGATACTACGCCATCCCCATCTGCAAAGAGAGCCAGAAAATCTGCACCACAATTCTCCCATGGGGAAAATAGACTCGCAATGGGCATCACCTGTGTGCCGGATATATTCCAATCCGTAATGATGGATATGCTTGGTGACCTGGACTTTGTTCTCGTGTATATTGATGATATCCTAATCATCCAACGAGAGGGTGAAGTTGAAGAGGATCACCTTGCCAAGATCAACATTGTCCGTGATAGGCTGGATATAGCAGGTTTTCAAGCCAACCTGAGGAAATCCTTTTTCATGCAAAAAGAGGTGGAATACCTAGGATTCCTGCTGACCACGGACGGCATGCGACCCCAGCCTAAAAAGCTGGAGGCGATGCAGCGCCTAGAGGCCCCCAAGAACACTAAACAAGTCAAGATGTTCCTTGGCATGGTCAACTTCTACAGAGACATGTGGAAGCGTCACTCCCACATACTTGCCCCCCTCAACAAGCTTGCAGGGACAAATGGCAAAACAAACTGGTACTGGGGTCCAGGAGAGCAGAAAGCTTTCATGGAGGCAAAACAAATGCTTGCAAATGAAGCAAGACTAGCATTCCCGGACTTTACAAAACCATTCCATCTCTACTCAGACACCAGCGAAAGGCAGCTGGGAGCCACTGTATGCCAAGAGGGCAAGCCCCTAGGATTTTACACCCGGAAGCTGAACTCAGCACAACTCAACTACACTGTAGAGAAAGAACTTCTTTTTATAGTGGAGGGCTTAAAAGCATTTGAAGGAATCCTATGAGGACAGGATGTAACCATCCACACGGATCACTTGAACCTACTGTATCAACAGATGCCAACGCAAAGAATGGTCCGATGGAGACTGCTCATGGAGGAGTTCCACCCTACTATCAAGCATGTTGCTGGCAAGGAAAATGATTCAGCTGATGCGTTGTCACAACTTGATATTACAGACAACCCAGTAGATGTGGTGGAATGGCTACCACTGAATAAGCCCCTCACTTATGCTGACAAGGAAGAGCACCTCCAACAACTCCTATTCCCACTCGGGGAAGACCCGGAGAAATTCCAGGGCAATAGTGAATTCCCACTTGCCCCGGATATGATCCATTTCTACCAACAGAAGGACATTGAGATCACAAATGCTCACAAAAAGAGCAATCAAATCACCACCAAAATAGTGGAGGGATTTGACCTTGTTCACAGCAGAGGGAAAATCTTGATTCCCCCAGAACTAAAACAATGGGTGATGGATTGGTACCACACAATGCTGGTGCATCTCAGAGAAAAGAGGATGGAACAAAGTATCCGCTCTGTATTCACCTGGAAAGGACTTCAAAAGGATGTCCAGGACCTCTTCAAACACTGCCACACGTGCCAGATGTTCAAAAAGAGTGGCCGGAAGAAATATGGCCTGCTTCCAGAAAAGACAGCTGAGGTCACCAAATGGCAGAGGGTCAACGTTGACCTCTGGGGACCAGCGATTGTCCACAACAAGGATAGCAAGGACCACAAAATCCATGTCATGACCATGGTGGATCCAGTGACCGGATGGTTTGAACTGGCTCACCTAAAGGACTCCCTAACTTCCCTGGAAACTCAACGTTTGCTAGACAGTGTCTGGCTGGCAAGGTATCTGCGTCCAAAAGAAATTGGATTTGATGGAGGCAGCAAGTTCAAGGCAGAGTTCCAGGAGCTCTGTGAGAACATGGGAATGAAAAGAAAGCCTAGAGGTGCTTGGAATCCACAATCCAACTCGGTATTGGAACAGATCCATCAGGTGTTGAAGGATTGTTTGTTGTCCTTCAACCTGGAACAGAGGGACCTCCACGGAGAAGACCCTTTTGAGGAATTCACCACCAAAGCAGCGTATGCCATCAGAAGTGCTATTCACACCACACTGGTTTACTCGCCAGCTAAATTATTGTTTGGCAGGGATATGTTCATGCCGGTGAACTTTCCAGTGGATTGGGAAGCAACCCAGGTCAGGAAGCATAACAGCGTCCACAAGAGCAACACCAGGGAAAAGCGAAAGAGGATTCCCCATACCTACGAGGAGGAAGGAGACTATGTCACCCTGGAAAGGAAGGACATTATACCAAAACTTTCTGTCCCACAACAGGGACCTTACAGAGTAATCCACCAGGCCCACGATAATGGAACTGTCACTATTGAAACGGCTCCATTTGTAACCGGCCGGGTTAACATTAAGCGTGTCCACCCTTATTATTGCAGGGATCCACCAAACTGAACAGTGCCATGGAGGAGCATGCCGTGCACCGGAATGAGTCAAGAGACGAACTCGTGACTGAATAACGAACAATTGGGGAGTATCAACAATCGCCGATTATTCCGTTAGCAACAGCAATGGACTAACAGACAGTAGCTGTACTAGACTAATCAATATAGCTCGTAATTTGCATATCACTACTATTCTAACACTAGTAGACCCGGGGTATGGCAGGGTTCTGGAGGGCCCAGTAAAACGTGTCTCCACAAAAAAAAGAAGAAAAAACCGGAGTTAATCCCAACTGTGGTATTCCAACGCTCACGATTGAAATTACCCAGGATTCAAGAAAATCTGAAAAGCAAGCCGGTCTTCAATATTGAAGACTGGATGAAGAACATATCTTCTATGTAAAATGTACATTGAATTTTAATTCAACGGCTGTTTACTGTTACAAGCTCCCAAACGCTTGTCGGAGTGGTTGACAGAGGAGCTAGCTCACAATCTTAGCTTTTAACCAATACATGAACCTTATTTTAGTACCTTTTTCTAGAGGCATACGGCACTGTTTAAACAGTCGAATAACTGCTTTGGCATTATTACTACTGGTACGACTACTTCAACTACTCGAGTAAACACTACTACAATAGCTAATATGCAACCAACTGATTCTGACATTTGTCCAGTAAGAACAAGAGAAACAATGTCCTACTCCATCATCCCCTTCAAGTTTGACTTTGACCAAGAGTCTATTGACAAGGTGGACTTCAAGAACACACAAGAAGTCAATGGAGTTCAAGAAGTAACCAAGATCAAGATTCCTTTGATTACTGCAGGATCAACCAAACTACAAATCCTTTTTACCATCAATGAGTTCATGTGATCCAAGAAGATGCTAAACCTAACCACAGGACCAAGACTCTACGACAAGTTTGTAGACCTCCTCAGAGACTACACCAACAGTAGCTGGTGGAATAGCTATGTATCAACCAATGTTCCACAGAGAACTGTGGATAACTTCCAAACCACAGTGGAAGAATTCGTCAATTACAAGTTTGACAACAAACTCGATGCATATCAAAACCACAGAAGATTCCTCACCAATATCAAGAAGACAACCACCATGACCGTACACCAATCCGTAGCACGAGTCAACTTCCACAACCATGTCATCCTTCCACTACTTCCCGGACACCCACCAGAAGATGCAGAGATCAAGGAGAGAGAGTTCAAGAATCTAATCTTTGAATTGATGCCCGAGGATTGGAAACACACCTACCAGCAACACCACTCTCCCCATAGGGATTCCCTCTCTGATACGATGATGAGATTTGAGAGATACTAGTATGCACAGAACAGCAAAAAGAAATCAGCAGAAATCCATCTCCAAACAGCAACAACAGCAACAACAACGGCAACAACAATTGAAACAACCAAAACGACAACAACAATCGAAACAACTGAAATGGAAACAACAGAAGTCGCAATCGAAACAACAACAACCAACGCAACAACAACCAAGGCAACAGCAACAACAACAGCAAAGGCGCAACACGAATCTCCAATGACTCACCATGTCCAATCCACCCTGGTACCAACCACACTTGGGGCCAATGCTACACCAACAAGTA
Organism: Pseudo-nitzschia multiseries; assembly: GCA_037355745.1. Classification (NCBI taxonomy): domain Eukaryota; phylum Bacillariophyta; class Bacillariophyceae; order Bacillariales; family Bacillariaceae; genus Pseudo-nitzschia; species Pseudo-nitzschia multiseries. The sequence goes on from CM074781.1 coordinate 10,068,091, forward strand.
TGGCAATTATTCCAATCAATCCAACTACAACAACAACAATCGAGATAACACCAACTCACATGTGAATGATCGCAGTTCCAACAACAACAGCAATCAATCCACTACCTTCTCTTCACATGGCAGTAACTTCCATGAACCAGAACAACACATGTGTATCTTCATCAATGAACCAGAAGAAACCATCTCTTCAACTCCTTGGTCGGATCTCTTCCACATAGATATGGACATTGACGAAGAATACTACAACACAGATCTTCAAAGATTCCCCACTGAAAACATCGATTCCGGCAACAACAGGCAAGATGTTGCTCCCAGCAACACCAATGTTGACCTTGCTCCAACCACAGTAAGTGTCTGCAACTCAATCAATGGGTCCCCTGGCAAGTACTACTTGAAAACCCTCTTCAATTCCGGATCCACCGACAACCTCATTGTGGAATCAGCAATTCCTTCTGGAATCAAGAAGCACCTTCTAGACCAACCAATTCAAATGCAGACAACAAATGGCAAAACCACTTGCAACCATTATGTAACCTTGGAGAACACCGTATTTCCAGAACTATCATATTCGATGAAGGTCCTACAAATTAAGTGCTTTGTAGTCTCTCAGAATATCAACTACCACCTCCTCATTGGAAGGAAAACCACGAGAGACCTTGGAATGAAGATGGACGTTGAAACTTGCACCATCGAATGGTATGAGAAGACAATGGACTTCCATCCTCAAAATTACTTCGACAACAAGGCCTTGCTCCACAAGGTCATGTCTGCAGAGCCGCACTCTGTAGCCAAGAAGAGCTACTCCAACCAAGCAATCCAACAATCATATGTAGATGGCACCACCAAGTATGAGAAGACTGACCTCCACAAGTTAGTCAGTAAACAAACTCATCTCTCGAACAATGAGAAACAAGTTTTATTACCAATCCTACTCCAAAATGAAGAATTTATCAAAGGCTTGAACGACAAGGAATTAGGCATTTTCCCTAATCAAGAGTTCCACATTGAGCTCCAGCAAGATGTAACTCCATTTCATGTGAAGCAACCATATCCAATCTCACTACACCAACAAGGGGCCGTGAAGAAGGAAATAGATCAACAAGTGAAGCCTGGCATTCTAGAACGATGCTACGCCACAGAATGGGGAATGCCAACCTTTTTAGTGCCAAAACCCGATGGCTCCTGTCGACTTATCAGTGACTTCAGAGAACTCAACAAGGTCACCAAGAAACTTCACTATCCCCTTCCAAAACTCCAAGACATCTTCCATCAAAGAAGAGGCTTCAAATATGTGACCCTTATCAATGTCAGCATGCAGTTCCATACCTTCAAACTTGATGAAGCCTCCACTTGGCTCTGTGTCCTTGTTACACCATTTGGAAAATTCAGGCTCCTCCAATTGCCATTGAGCTTTCTCAACTCTCCAAGCTGGGCCCAAGGCTGCATGGAACAGATGCTCCTCCACCTCAAGGATATCAAAGTATATATCAATGATATTGGAATCTTCTCTGACACCCTCGATTCCGATTGCAAGTCGGTCTCCTCTGTCCTCTCCTTACTCAAGGCCCACAACTTCTCTGTCAAGCCCTCCAAGTGTCACTGGTTTCAATTGCAAGCACCTTGGCTTGGCCACATTATCTCTTGAGATGGAATCAGACCCAATCCAAACAAGATAACTCCCATCCTGAAACTAGCGTTTCCCTCAACAACAACCCAACTTTGATTCTTTGTTGGGATGATTAACTTCTATCAAAACTTCTATCCAAAACAGGCTGAAGTCCTTGCACCACTCACCGACCTCTCCGGACGAGCCAAAGGCAACATATCTCCAACTCCCGAGCTTCTTGAAGCCTTCAACAAGGCCAAACCCCTCATTGCCAACAATATCCTACTTGCCTTCCCTGATCCAAACAAGCCCTTCCATGACTACACTGATGCTTCTGATTACCAACTCGGAGCTGTCATCCTCCAATATGGCAAGATCATCCTCTGCTTCTCCTGAAAACTTAACGGCGCTCAACGCAAATACCCAACGGTCAATAAAGAGATGCTCTGCATTGTAGAAGTCTTCAAGGAATTTTCGCACCATTCTTTGGGGTGCCAAAATTATTGTGTATACCGGTCACATCAATCTTACTTGCCAAAACCTCACAAGCCACCGGATTATGACTTGGCGAATGCTCCTTGAAGAATTTTCCCCCATATTCAAATATATCAAAGGCAAAGACAATGTCATTGCTGATGCCCTCTCAAGGCTCCCTCTTCAGCAAGACACTCTGGAGGAAAAGAAGGAATCCTCAGGTCCCACTTCTTCAAGTCCCACTCCCAATCCAATGGATGATCCTTGGGACTCGGACCTTCCTCCTTACTCAACTTCAACCCTTGACCCAACGGACGATGTTCTCTCTCTTTCCGAACTGTTTCTTAACTACCCCAAAGATGCCCCCATGTATCCGTTAGCGTTCGACCAACTCGCTCAAGACCAAGCAGCCAACGTAGATATCTCTTACCAATCCAAGGTACACAACTGAAAACTTCAACAGCACCAACTTGCAAGTTGTTGAATCCACCAACAGTCGCAAGAAAATTGTACTCCCTCCAAATAGAGTACTCGCCACAATCAAATATTACCACCATGTTCTTGGACATGCAGGCTCGGAAAGATTGTATCAAACCATTAACCAATTCGTATACGCCACAAACTTGAAGGACCAAATAAATTCCTTTTGCAGATCTTGTGACACGTGTCAACAATACAAGAATAGCCACCAAAGCCATGGACAACTCCCAACCAAAGAACACCAGTATGCCCCTTGGGACACCATTGTGATCGATGGAGTCGGTCCCTGGAAAATCAAGATCCCTGGCCATGGAATTGTCTATTTCAACGGATTCACCATTATGGATATGTGCACCAATCTCCTTGAAATAATCCGAGCCCCACAAGTAAACCCAACCGGCCTCATGGCAGTCCATGCCCTTGACAATAGCTGGCTCTCTCGATATCCCAAACCAGTAAATTGTATTATTGACCAAGGAACCAACTTCATGAGCAATGACTTCCAAATTCATCTTGCCAATCTTGGAATCAAAGCAAAAGTCTGCTCTGTTTGAAATCCACAATCCAACGCAGTTCTTGAAAGAGTCCATGATACAATGAAATCAGCAATGAGAACCGAGCTCAATACCAATCCTCCACAGACCCTCCAGGAAGCCACAGACATCATCGATAGTGTATTCGCATTGGCTCAGTTTGCAGTTAGATCAACCATCAACAAAACATTTGGAATGACGCCTGGAGCCCTTGTCTTCCATCGCAATATGTTCCTACCGATCCCTGTAATCACCGATTTGGCCATGGTCAGAAACAAAAGACAAGCGCAAATTGACAAGAATGCTATGAAAGAGAATAGCCACAGGAAGATTCATGATTACAGCGTAGGAGACCAAATTATGGTGAAAAATGAAAAGCTCATTCCTGGTGCTTTAGAAGCAAGAAGCAAGGGTCCCTACACTATCCAGCAAATTCACACCAATGGTACAGTTTCCTTCCTCTTAAGAAATCACGTTATCCAACGTATGAATATTCGGAACCTCAAACCATATCACACCAACTAAAACTTTCTTATCTAAGGAATACTGGTCACACACGACTAACAAAATTCTGTGCCACCAATCGGAACTTTTACCAGAAGGAGAAGAGTGTGGTATTCCAATGCTCACGATTGAAATTACCCACGATTCAAGAAAATCTGAAAAGCAAGCCAGGTCTTCAATATTGAAGACTGGATGAAGAACATATCCAAATCTTCTATGTAAAATGTACGTTGAATTTTAATTCAACGGCTGTTTACTGTTACAAGCTCCCAAACGCTTGTCGGAGTGGTTGACAGAGGAGCTAGCTCACAATCTTAGCTTTTAACCAATACATAAACCTTATTTTAGTACCTTTTTCTAGAGGCATACGACACCGACCCCAACAGTGATTCAATCCGTGCTTAGAAGTAAGATTACGTAAGATTACATGCCCACTCCGCGCCAATTTCCAAACGTGCATAACAATTGAATTACGCGACAAAAATTCATTGTCAACAATCGAAGGTTCGACGATAAATTAATCTCCAGCCGCTGCATAGCAACGGAAAACCCCTTTGGTCAAAGCCTCTGCCAATCAATCGTTGCAAAGACAACATTGCCACCAATGGAATAATCATTGCGTGTTGATGACGAATGCTTCACACTTGTCCTCGCATTCAGATCCAATACCAATCATTAGATGAGTGTCACAACGCACGAAAGCAATGACCAACGCGGATCTTAGACAAGAGCGGCTAAGACGACGACCACCAAGAAGAAGGACGACTATATACCAATCTGCACTAGTTCCAAAACGATTTGGTAGAACAGCAAAGCAATGCGCCTTCCGAATATCTGTGATAGCCCGTATAATACCGGTGGTATTGAGGGGCCTTTTGATCGTTCTCGCCTTTGATACGAACGGTAGTCGTCCGACGACAACAGCAAGAGCACAGCAAGATCCAACAAGAAATCGTGGGGGTGATGGCGATGGCGATGCGTGCGCTTGCAGTCCAACAATATATACATTTCGCTTGGACTTTAGTTTGACTTGTCCGCCCACAAACACCGATATAGCATCGGGTGTGGCGAGCATCTCCTGCTTGATTAGCCCATTCGGCGCACCGACTAACAATTTAGTTCCGGTTGTGGTCGAAAGTGTTGGAATACTTGAACTAGATCAAGTAAACAACGTACTAGTGGAAGAAAGGATAGATAGAGAATTTTTTGATGGTGACTCATTTAAGTATTCATCAGTTATCAAAAATCTAGGGGACGTTACGAGTGTCGAAAAGATTCCCAAAGCGCTTCAGCTCAACCTTAGAGGAAGGAACAAAAACGGGGTGATGCTGATGAATGTATTCATCGTCACATTTACCAACGAATGCGGTGTGTCTCCAATTATCCATATGGGTGAGAGCGTAGGTTGGGCAATTTTTGTAAGTTTCATAGCGAGTTGACTTTGCTTCCTCTCAAAACCAGTACATGCACGTTCCAGAAAATGTTCTTCCACGGATACATGAAACTCAAATCCTTGTTAACCATTCCTTCTAACGAATAATCATACAAATGGTAGAGCCAAGTAACCGATCCGATGCCGGGAATCTGCCCAACAAAAATGCCTTCATCTTCCCCATCCCGTAAACCATCCCGTCGCCCTTCCACAACGCCTCCTACGAGACGTCCAACATCTGAAAGGACAACATTCCCATCCATGTCTCCGACGGAAAGACCCACTGATGAACCAACATTGATGGAGACTGGTCGTCCAACCGGACCACCAACAGAAATTCCAACAATATTACCTTCTGCACCTTCCACCACACGAGCAACACATGAGTCAACCCCGTTCCCAATAAAGCTTCCGACGGAAAGACCTAGGGAACCAACGTTCGAACGGACTCATCGCCCAACGCGAAAACAGTCTCGAAGTCCAACTCTATTCCCAAACCAAAAACCATCAGGTGATTCAACTTCACATCCTACGTTAGGGATGACAGAAATGCCTGCAACAACAGAAGCTCCAACGAAAAAGATTCCTGTAGAATCAATTGATGGGTCGATCAAACCGACCAGAACACTGACGGATCAATCATCGAAAGAGCCAACAGAGAAACCACCGCATACTAGACTACCAACGAATAAACCGACATCACCCCAAACAAAGGACACAATGCTACCAACCGGGTCACCATCCAGATCCTCCATTCCGACACAGTTAAGTGCGCCATCGGTATTTGACGCCACAATGTCCATGTCAATGTCCATGTCAATGTCGCTGTCCATTTCCAGTGATTTCAAATTTTCACAACTCATGGAAGCCGAACTTGAATCAATGGAACACTACTTTCATAATTAATCATCGCGAGGACTTGGAACAATGGCATGCCCATGGCATGCCCATTTCTCTGCTATTGAAATACTGTCGATGATTGTTTGCTATGCTGCTAAACTAGAGTGTACTCCATGCATCCGTCTGAAGATTCAACAACATTTCAAAAAGGAATACTAGCACAATTTTCTTTTGTACACTTTTCAGTTTGTGTGGCCATGATGTACCAGTGCACTACATCTGGTGCGAAGAGTTACATGTCGGATGTTTATTCCATAATTATTTTCAGAAGAAGTCATCTTTCTCGTGGAATGTCTTCGCTTTTCTGTTGCTATCTGACGACGTCAAAGTTAAGTTCGATTTCGATTTCGTCCTGTGTGAGCTGTTTGCGAGCCCTTGTATTTTACTTGCACGGCTCATTCGTTTTAGCAAAGAGTCGGCTTGTCGTGTATACATGGCGAATCCTGCGGACGAAACGACCATGCCGGCCATAATGAACATGGCCATTGTATTGTCTCTTTCTTCTTCTGTTGTTTTCGTACCCATCACAACGGCTCCACTCGTGGATGTCCCTGGATCTGCCCCGGTCGCCATAATCGATATCGTCTATTCACCTTCGCGGTTATCCCGTCACCGACAAAACGATAGTGACAGTTCGAATCTTGTCAAGATACAAGGATGATGGCATGTACGAAGTTGAGCTGTGAGGCGTCAGGCTGCGCACTTTGCTCTGTAATAGTGACACAACTTCAATGACGCGCCGTTCCCAATTTTCGACCCAATACGGTATTACGAGTACCAGTAATGACTTTCGAGTGATGTTTGTGTTGTTCGTGTGTGATTGAATTGAACATGACCGACTCGTTTATTCGATTATTATTGTCGGAAACATGACAGGCCTTCGAACTCAAATAGATACCGTACGTACCGTACGGTGTTTATGCCGGTTCGCAAAAAATGATTCAAACCTTTGTGTGACATCTTTTCAATCATGATGGATGTCAATCGTGCGTGCAACTTGCAATGGTTCATCTACGTACATATGGTACTAGCATTGTAGGTACGTAGTGTTTCCGCGATGATGTCGGGGTTCCCGGGATGACGCTCAAGCAGTACGAGTACGGTACGAGTAATCTTAGGTCCTTAGACAAAACGACTGCTAATTAAAAGAATGTAGTGCCCGACTGAGTACGAGGTACAGTGAGATTTACCGTACAATATTCGGTAAGATTGAGAGCAAACCATGTACGTTTTGAAAAGTATTAATAATTCTCACAATTTTTCCTGTTCCTGTCCCCTACCGGTACGATACCGGTAATAGATTCTTTTAGAAAAACCCCAACGCGGTACGGTACGAGTACGGTACGGTACGATACGGTAGGTGTGTTTCACCGATGAACAACGCTCACATTTTTCGTTCGGATCGCTCATCTGTTCTGCTAGAATGCATCGGTAATTACATGGCCCAGGTCCTTATCCAATAGATTTCCTGTTGAGAATAACCAGAACCCGAACTGTTTTATTGAAGCTCAAACATTTTCCGTCCCTCTTCATTCACAAAACTATTCTCGAATCGATGTTTGTACCGGGTAGCTACGATAAGGTCACATTACCTCAACGAACGATAGTCCTACAGGAACAACGTGTGGTCGTTCATTTGTACCTCAATACAGAACCATAGGAAAAGAAAAGATCACCATTATTTTTTCATCTTCAGTTAAAACATGATTATCAGCAGACAAGCAACTCGGAGTCTCCTCCGCCATGTTACCAAATCATCCACCCGTGGATTAGCCACCACAGCACAAAATTCTACCTTTTGGAATGCACCGACTTTTTCTTCGCTGGTACGTCAAAAGAAGCCTTTTGTCTGTGATACCGGTACTCGTACTTATTCGTTTTCTATGAATACCTAGAAAATAACTCCGTCTCCTCTGTTATCTTCTCCAATTGTTGCAGAAGACAAAACGAGAAAAATTTCTTCATTTCCATCAAAAGCATGTCAGCCAACAAAAGAGTCAGAAGAGTTCATTGGCGTGGGATGAGTGCCACGATGCCGAATCTCGTGATGCGTACAATGTGTCGCAAACCCTTCAAGGAATAGATGCCTGCAAGAAAGTGGGTATCGACAAGCTTGGAATCACCAATCCTACCACAATTTATAGGAACATGACATACCAAGAACTTTTCGAGCACGAACAGGGCCAATAACGAAGGGATAGTAGCCAAGGCAAAATACGGTGACACCTTCCGCGTTTCTACGGGTAAATATACCGGCCGTTCTCCCAAGGACAAATTTGTTGTTCTAAATCCCGGATCAGAATCGGCGGAAAACATGGATTGGAACGATATCAATCAACCAACGTCCCCCGAAGTATACGACGAATTGGAAGACAAGGCCATCAAATATTTCAACACGCTCGACAAAGCGTATGTTTTTGACTGTTACGTGGGGGCCTCTCCTACCTCGCGAAAGAAGATCCGTTTTATCCATGAAATGGCTTGGCAACAACATTTCTGTACCAATATGTTCATCCGCCCCGTGAGTCCGGAAGAATTGGACAATTTTGAGCCCGACTTTACCGTTATCAACGCATGTGCAGACGAGGTAGAAGATCACGAAAGGCTTGGATTGAACAGCGAAACAGCCGTTGTGTTCAACATTGAAAAGGGCAAGGGTGTAATCTTTGGAACCTGGTACGGAGGAGAAAACAAGAAGGGAATTTTCTCATTAATGAATTATCTTTTGCCTCTATCGGACCCACCTCAACTCCCCATGCATTGCTCTGCAAACGTCGGCAAGGACCATGATGTTTGTCTATTCTTCGGCCTTTCCGGGACTGGAAAAACAACGCTTTCTGCTGATCCTCACCGAGCCTTGATTGGTGACGACGAGCATGGTAAGTTGATTGCACTTCGCAGTTTCCTACAGTTCCCGTAAGGATTAGTCTACATACTAAATTGCGTTTCCTTTTTTCCCTTCGACCAATAGGTTGGGACGAACATGGGGTCTACAACTTTGAGGGAGGATGTTACGCCAAAACCATCAACTTGTCAGAAGAGACCGAGCCCGACATATATCGAGCTATTCATACTGATGCCCTTTTGGAAAACGTTATGATAGAGTCTAACACTAATGTTCCCAACTATTTTGATACATCCATAACTGAAAATGGACGGGTGTCGTACCCTATTTTCCATATTGATGGATACGTAAGTAAGGGTGTGATGCAAAAGTTCTGAGGGAAATTACAATTATTCCACAGTGCCTCACACGTATCATCAAACTTCGGTTACGTTCCTGCTTCAGCACAAAGAACAGATGGCTGGACACCCAAAAAATATCATTTTTCTCTCTTGCGATGCATTTGGGGTACTACCTCCCGTTGCGAAGTTAAGTTCGGGTGAGGCAATGTATCATTTCCTTTCGGGATATACAGCGAAAGTAGCCGGGACAGAACGTGGTATTAAAGAACCGGTAGCTACATTCTCTACATGTTTTGGTGCTGCTTTCATGACACTCCACCCTACCGTCTATGCCGATTTGCTCCAAAAGAAACTCAATACGCATGGAACCAATTGTTATTTGGTCAATTCCGGATGGGCAGGCGGCCCGTTTGGTGAAGGCGAGCGCATGTCTATCAAGACTACGCGTACGTGCATAGATGCGATCTTGGATGGATCTATTGAAGACTCGAAATTTGAAAACGACCCAAACTTTGGGTTCCAAGTTCCAGTTGCTTTGAATGGTGTCAGTCCAGAAGTATTGGACATTCGAAGCACTTGGAGTGACCCAGCAAAGTACGATGAACAAGCCAAGAAACTAGGACAGATGTACATCGAAAATTTCAAAAAATATGAGGGGAAAGGGTCAATCGACTACACCAAATTTGGACCAAAGAACTTCGGTCCGGATAAAGAACCGAAAAGTATTTTCGATTTGTAGACAACAACAGTAAGGAAGAAGAGTATGAGTATGGCAACCGCCCACATATTTGAAGTAGGTAACAAAGAAATTTAGAGAAAACAAGGACCCCAACAAGGCCTCTACTAGCGAAACATTATCCAAATATTTTTCCGCATAACGCCATCTGTGAACAATATTGTATCATTGGCTACGAGGTCCGACCATTACGTATTGCTGCATAATCGGAATACGAAAGACATAACAGATGTGTATCAAGTAAAGAATAGATCATTACATAACATACTATTATCTTCCTCGCACTGAAGAGAGAAATTACACCAGCACTTGTCCAAGACACAGATTAATTGCGGTCACTAAAGTTCAGACTTTACATGCTGTTGATAATATCATCTATCAGAAAATCTAATTTGAGATTATGTTCGACTCAGAATCTGGTAGCTAAAGTTTATTCTGGAAAATTGCAACCTTCAATCCATGTCAGATCTTTTAACGAAGCGCCCCTTGATTCGAGGGCGACTATCCGCTAACTTTTTCCTACAGTCATATTTGATACGTTTCCTCCAGATTCTCATCTTGCGTTTTGCGTGGAACCTAGCAATACGGGCCCTTCGAGCCTCCGGTAGGTAAATTCCAATCCTGCCATCTTTATTAAGTAGTTCCATTTGAAAGGTAGGTGGGCTCTGTGCATTGGACGCAGTTCCACCACTTAGCGAGCTAGGCAAAGTCGCCATTTGAGCTGAGGTGGTCAGCGTATTTCTACTAGAGGAAACAACACGCGAGCCACCCGTTGTGTTGGAAGGAATCGAGCGTGATTTATTCACAGATGTAGATGTGGTCGTGCTGTGGACTGGGTGCGCAAGACGACTCTGACTCGCAACGAGAGGACTGGCATGGCTAAGCGACGATCCTGGTGGGAGCATAAGAGGCAATGGATTACTTGATTGAGAAGTCGAGTATGTGCCAGTGATGCCGCCGCCACTTGGAGCTGACGGACGTCTTTGGGTCGCTGGGTGCGGCAAGGGTTGCTGTGGTGGTGCAACCTGCACCAAGTCCTTTAACCTGGCTTTCTCCAATGCATTCTTTTCATGGATACCACCATCTTGAAAACTGGCTGGGTCAAAAATGATGGAATCACCTCTTGGACGGCTCGCCGGTGCTTCAAAGGGAACAGGGCCTAATGAGGGCGCCTGAAGCATTGAAGTGTTATTTACAGGGTTGGGCAAAAGATCATCTCCGCCGGCAAAATTGAAGACTTCGAAGGAAAAAGCACGATCGCGACTTTGAAAGATAGGCAAAACAGGATCAGCAGAGGCCTTGTCCATATTTCCGTCAGTGATGGAGCTCAGATCTGAAAAATCAAAGGTAGATGCTACAGCGACACAACATAAGAGGAATAGACGTGTTAGCAACAAGAGGAATTGGAAAGGAATACCTCCTTTGCGACCAGTATCTATCATCAAAAAACTTACGATCTAAATCGACTGAAAAAACGCGTGTCCTCGTTTGAATTGGAGGAGGTTCCATCCTCGCAACAGAGGTCTGCGACACCTTTGTTAGCTTCGTAGGATCGAATGGAGGGATGTAAGCAGCCTTTTTGGGTCCCTTCACCTGAATAGAGCTTCCTACGTCTAATGGTGACGGGACAGGAAGTGGGCAAGGCACAGACGACGATGAGATGACGGCAGCGTCTTGTCTGACACAATGATTGATTGACGGATGAGGCGGTGGTGTGGTTGCCGCTAGCAATGGATTCGGCACAGGAATCGATAGCCTTTCGGTAACCTTTGTTTTTGTAGCTACCTTATGAGTCTTCGACTTGCGTTTGCGAGGCGCTTTTTTCTTTGCGGCCGACAGCTTCGCAGTAGATGTCAAATTGGTTTTAATGATCGGATGTTGTTGCATGTTTTGCTGTACTATTGGTACTGTTGTACTCGGGAGCAATCCCTGTGATGTGCTAAGCGGCTTCGATATTATCCCCGGTTGTTGAAGCCCCCTTGCCGTTGCCCCTGTACTAACTTCTTGGTGCTGTCCTAGTTTTATATTTATATCAGTATGTGTCGGTGCAGGAACAGTCTTCGCATGCAGTGGTTCTCGCACGGTCTGTATTGGAGTAGTTACAGGCACAGGCAACTGTATCGGTTGCAGTGAAACTGAGCCCACACCACTGTTATCTTGTAAACGCTGCAACTCGTTCAGCGGATCATTAGGAATATCCAAAAAGTCGGCGACTGAGTCTGGTTCGGTTTTCACTACTGCGTCCATGTGAGGAGCAATGACAGCTTCCTCACCGGGACGTCTTCTCTTTCTTAGTGCATAACGAGCTTTGCTTCGAGGACTCATTTCTCCCGGCGTTTCTTGTAGCGGGGCCATGACATTCCCGTTGCTACAACTATTACCCCCTTTGTCCATAACACTGTTAACTAAAGCCACCTGCAACATCTTCTTCTCGTCGTAATCCTCCCCTTCACAACTATCAATTTCTTCATCCACGATAACCGTACCATCTTCGGACTTGATGGAGGTGTTCTTGCCAGTCACCGGGATGGTGCCAACAGAAGAATGGCTGTTGACTATGTGACGGTTGTCTACAGTTGTCATGGTATTTTGTTAATGTGGAGGATTGGTATTGAATTGCCTGAAAAGACGAGAGGAACATCGTGGAAAACGGGTGTCAGAACAAAAACTCATGATCGAAGACAGATTTCTGTCAAAAGTTGATGATGGAGAACCAAAAAAAAAATCCAGAGGAACACGATAGAAATTCTGGGAAAAAACTACGAATCGTGTACAGGGCATGACGGGTCAATTGCGTGACTGCGAGATGGAGAATGGCTGAAACGGAGCTCGTGATTGAAAATCGCCCGGTGTGCGACGATCAGATAAACATTTTCCATCCCGATCGAAGGAAGCATCCTGTTCGTTCTATTGATGACAGAAGTGTTTCAACGTCAAAGTCTTTCCTCTTTATTTGCATCTCGACGAATTAAAAGTACACCTTTGTCTCCATTGTGAAAGAGTCAGGGAATTCTCACTTTGAATCGTAAGTTCTTCGAAGCTCTGAGTGATATGATGAATATGTCTCTCTCAAGTTGATTCAATGGATCGCCTATTCTGCCACGCGAAATCAAAGGTTTCGTTTCTTCTCTCGACTAGTGCACCGAACCATTTCAAAAAGTGCACGCCACTGGATCCAGATGGTGTTCTTCCTTCGACCTAATTCGTTGCCATGTTCCCCTCACAACAAAATCCCACCATGTTTCAATCACTCCTCAGCCCCATTCCATCTCGCAAATTAAGTCAAGGTAAAGTTCTATCACGGCACATTTTATCACGTTGTAGTTCGATGCCTACATACCTAACAAAGGTCGTAGTAGAAAAGAGTTCCGAATGCTAAATTCGAGATTCTTTTTTTCAGTATTGAGTTTTTCAGCAGCAGTCGGTCGAGGCGATGTTGCTTTTCACGAGCTCAGATCGAGAGTGGTGTGGGTTTGCATCGGAGTAAATCACAAACCGACGAGCTGTTTATTTTCATAGAAACAGCAGGCTTGACCAAAACACTCACTTTTTGAGATCTCTTTCGTGCGCCGGTGAAGGAACAGAACTGATTGGTGGAATAAGAAGCAGTATGTCAAACTTACAAGGACGAGGTCTTGCATTCCATCCGTAATTAAAAGTTTCTTTCTCCAATCAAAACGGTTTTTAGTAAAGCGAGATTCCGGTAAAGACCCGGTCTGTCCTAAGGAAAAACATAAAAAATAGACGACCACCACCAATTTTCATTAATTTTGTTATTCTTAAAAACATTAAACATTTGCGATGGTACGGTACTCCGCATCAAAAAATAATGAATTCGTATGGGAGGGAGGTACGTTCGTACGGTAATCTTACTTAAACACGAATGATCATCCATCAATCGATTGACTCGATTGAGGAATAATCAATCGGCCGTAGACGAGGACTCGCGTCAATCTGTTCATCATGGTGTAACCGAATAACGTTCACGTCTTACCGTATTAACGTCGACTACATTATTTTTTCGAAACAGAGCCAAACAACGGACTCGAACAGGTGGTAAAATAGAAGGAAAAACAGTTTTTGGATGAGAAACAGCTTCATGCACACAGACGAATAAATCACAATGAGAGAACTAAAGCACCATGAGAAGAAATTGCTCCGTGGGGTCGATTTGTACTCCTGGAAGAAGGAAGACAATCTTCGAGTAGCAAAAATAATGCGTCGTTATCATATTCAAAATCGAGATGATTACACTGCGTACGTAAGAATATGCGGGATGGTTACAAAACTTTCTGCCAAGTTAAAAACGCTCAAACATGATGATCCATTCCGAGTTGCAATGACGGACCAATTACTAACAAAGCTAGAGGATCTGGGATTGATCAACAAGGCAACTTCACTGAAAAATGCAGAAGATATCACCGCATCAGCAATTTGCCGGCGAAGACTACCCGTGGTAATGGTTCGATTGAAGATGGCACAAACGCTGAAAACAGCAATTACATTCATTGAATCTGGCCAGATACGAGTGGGTCCGCATTGTGTTACAGATCCTGCATTTCTCGTGGCAAAAAATATGGAAGATTATGTCACGTGGGTCGATTCGTCGAAGGTTCGAAGAACAGTACAGAAGTATAACGACAAGTTGGATGATTTTGATCTACTCTAAACAAATAAACTATTACAATCACGGTCATGATCGAAACCTGCAGGTAATAGGCTGGAAAATTCAATACACGCTAGTAATTTTGTCGACTTGACTACTACAAGTGATGATGCACTACGCAAGCGTTCTCCAAAAAGAATGCACTATCAAATTATTTCATCATGCAACGCAAAAATAGCCATTGAATTGAAGCAAAAGTACCAAACGAGGTTTTTTTCAGATGTCATATCCGAAACCCGTTGTTTCGACCAATATTTTTCTTCGAGTATTTGTCCATTTCGTAAGAAGCTTTACCTGCAAGTAGACTTCAAACGCTGAAATTCGGCATCAGATTGCGCTTGAATGTCATGGCGAACTACGTCCCAGCCCCGTATGGGTTGATACCAGAATGGCGTGTAAACCACTTTCGTAGAGTCTTTAGCAACCATCGCGGGCACGAATGAAAAACTACTTCTAGACATAATGAATACATCGGATAAAAGAGCTGTGCTCCATACATCTGAGATATCTTCGTCGATATGTAGCTCGTAGCCCTTTTCTGAGAATTCGTCAAACTTCTCAAAGGAGCTTGACTGGGAAAAAATGATAACTTTGTTGTCGTGATCTGGTTTTGAATATTTATTAATCAGAAGCTGTTCAAAATGAAAATGTTGTCGCAGTTGTTAGAAAAATCGCATAGGTAGCTTAATCGTACTCCCTGAGGGAGTATTAAGAAACTTGAATCAACACTTTGTTTGTACTCCCGCGAATGCATTTTGGAACTCACCTGATAATGCTTATTGGGGAGATACGGTTCAAAGTCTTTATACGGTACCTTTCTACATGGTGTAATTTTTTTCCCACGAGATATGTGGACAACAATAATATTGGTATTTTCGTCTTGTTGTTTCTTCGGATACTTGACAACACCTTTCAAAAGATCGATGTATTCTGGCGTGAAGGCTCGCGTGCCATCTTGTATGTAACTTTTTCCCGGCGTGACCTTTTTCCGATCCATTGTTTTGAAGTCTCTTGGACAAGCAAATTGTAAAAAGTCTTCTAATCCGATTGTTCTAATAAGAGAATTTTCAGGCTCTCGACCTACATCATTCCCTTCCCCACAGCTTCCACCATAGATTTCACCCTGATGATAAGCATAAACATGCGCCAGTAACATATCGAGAACGACGGCACCTTCTTTCCCATTCGATGCCCTCAATGTGTGATGATAGGTGTAAATCTTTTTTTCGATACTAACGAAAGGATTATGGAAGTATTCTTCGTTGCTGTTTGGAAAGTTGGCATGTTTTGACGGCGTTCTTTCAATTTCGTGTTCTTTCAAAGTCGATAATATTGAATTGGCTGAATTCTTTTCGACAGCGACTTTCTCGAGGGATAATAGTTTTTGAGAAATTTCGTATTCTTCATCCGGGAAAATAAATGTCCCTATCGTCGTCAGGCACAGAATGATGACAACCATATAGAAGCATTTAGTTCTCACGCTGTAACGGCGAGATCGCATCTTTCGGGACGATTTCCTGATCATAGGCATGTCGCAATTTCTTTCTTTGCTTTCTTGCTTCACGAAAACGAGGGAGAAGCTAACAGTAACGTAAATAAATAAATAAATATACGGCGGCAATTCGAGAAGCGGCAGCTTGCGCCTGGTGGAAGTCGATTCCAATTTCTCTTATTCTTCCTCTTCTTAGAATCTGTCGCTTCAGATATCGAAAGGAATTAGAAAAAATAATCTCTTCTGAATAATACCCGGTACCGGATTCGTACGATACGATACGATACGATACGACACGATGAGATCATACTCGTAACGGTACGTACGAGTAAGATTTTACCACCGGGGGCGAAGTGGGCGAGAGAGTAAGCATTTTGTAAGGTTAATCTTACCGGTACAACATCATCATGCTGCAGGGATTGTACCGTAATCTTACCGGGTCCAGACTAAATCGGTCATGGACTATTAATCGTGGTCACAGATGCCTAGTACGCAGGTCATAGTGGTCAGACAGGGGAGAATCAATCAGTACGGTACGGTAAGACAAAAACATAATATTATTGGGTGATTCCCGAAATAGTCTGGGTAGGGGGCCAGATTTAATTCTGGGCCAATTTGACCCAGAAACCAGTCAACGTGAGCTCACCTCGACCAGTGTACCAACCCAGATTTGCTTGAAATCCAGCATGGAATTCCAGACTGACGAAAATTTCATTCCCTTCTTACACTCACCCAACCAACTAGTCACACCTCCAACGGATCGCCAATTGTGGCTGCTGATACACAACAAATATTTCAATAAAATAGTAATACTACGTCATATAATTATTGCTTTATCTGATGTTGCTATGTGACAACAACTATGTGAGAACTATGAGGGAGGAGATACATCATATTCAGCTCCGGACACAATTTTATATCGTAACATCATCAGCAAGCAGCAGTATGGCACCCATAGCCAATGCTGCAGCACGGGCAGGACGAAAGTCCGGTGTGACCAACTACAGCAAAACTGAACTCATCAAATTGCTACACACTGTCAGATCAATGCTTCCCATTGGTCCCAAGGAATGGGAACAAGTCGCCCAAACCCATAGAGACAACTTCCCTGACACTGACAGAACTGTTGCCAACCTCCGTAGGAAATACTCGACCCTTTGTGAAAAAAATGCCTACCAGTGATCCAACTTGCCCCGAGGAGGTGAGGTTGGCGAAGAAGATCAAGCATTTGATTTATGAAAAGGCGGAAGTTGGTGATGGAGAAGAGGAGTTCAATTTGGAAGAAGGATACAACAATAACAACAGCATAAGTAGTGAGGATGATGACTCTAACGATGACATTCCTCCTCCATTCCCACTCTGTCAACCTTTGCAAGCAATGCAATCAACCCAGCCAATGCAAGAATCAACCCAGCCGGCGCAAGAACCAACCCAGCAAACACAAGAACCAACCCAGCCAACCCAACCAACCCAACCACCGCTACGTCAGCCTTCCCAACAAGCAACTGCAAGAAACAAAAACAAGGTTGCCAGGATTGCAAACAAACAGTTGAATGCATTCATGAACATACCACCGTCCCCAGCAGTACCCCAGCTTATGCACTCGCGGTCCTCTTCTTCCTCAACTGCAGCCACCAAGAGACAGTACAAGAGCTCCAAAGTCAACGGCCAGGAGATCCTTGCTTTCTTGAGAGAGAACTCCAAGCTTGAGAGGGAACAAAGGAGATAGCAATCCCGGCTCGAGAGGGAAGAACAACAGACCATGTTGGTATCGTTGAAGTCGGCCATTGTTGACGTTGCCACCTTATTTGCCACCTTATTTGTACAACAAATTTCCAATACCGGTTCCCCCCAAGCCGGTGATTCCACTAAAGGCATTGTTTCCTGTTTAATGGCAAGAGGCAGTTGCGCATTTGCATGGACTTCAATGTGAAGGGAAGGCTCCACCCATGTCACTTGACAAGATATGGGGTCTGTGATAGAGACGGCTCTCACAACTTGAACTGGACATGGACTTGAGTCAAGGTCCACCTCCACCCAGCTTGGATTGTCAACTTTGAATCGCAGCTTCATCACCCCCATGGTTGATTGTGGATTTTAGCGAAGATATTATTTAGATAATTCAAAGATTAGTAGATTCGAAGTTAACACGTTGCTTGTGGTTTTGCAAGAAAACAAATTATGAGCTTTGTAAGTTGCAAAGAAAAGAAATAATGAATTAGCAAAATCAGCAAAATTGTTAAGTTGGTACATGAAAGTCTGAAATTGATTGGAATCAAAACAATTCCCATTTCAATGTATGAAAGAACTAATGGGATTAACATCGTCCAGCGCTGTGTTGAACCCCTCTTAAGGAGTTGAAGCCATCTTAAGGAGTTGTGTGGTTTTTATGAACCCAAACACCAAAAGCAAAAGTACTCTGGATCGATCGAAACTACTCCGGATTGATCGAAACTACTCGCATTGATCCAAGCTCCAAGCTCACTCCAAGTTCATAATTCGAAAACACAGCAAGAACAGCAAAAGCTATGTCCAAATCTACAGCAAAAGCTACTACTACTATGTCCAGGAAATCTAATCCATTATTACAGATTAATCTTTATCTACACTTTGCAATCGGACCCGCTGATCAACCATGGTGGATCAATCGATGGATCGAATCGATCAAAGTCCAATCAGCAATGTACTCCTTGATCGGATCTGTCAATCTACTCAATCATCCAAAGCAAAACTTTCAAATCCAAACCTTTAGTCCAATTTTCTTCCAAATCCAATCATTAAATCTAACTTTGGAATCGTGAAACATCCAAGTCCAAAGTCCGATTGTGCTATCAAGCACCCAACATCTCGACAGCTCAACGCTCAGCTGCCTACGTGCCTACTCAAACATGCCGGTGGCGTCCTCCATTGGCTCATTGGCGCAAGAGAAGTATCCATCTGTTTGATGCATAAAAACATTCAGAATCTGGTTGTGGTTAATGGTACTAGTTTGGTAATTGGTGTACAGAAGAATCACCAAGTTCATTGTGACCTTCCGATCTCCAAATGCCTCCAATAGGAGCTTGTCTTTCAACCGCGGAAACTGCCCCTGGATCATACACATTCCCCACCACTCTGACAACTGGTGAAGGGATGTTGCTTCTCTGTTCAACAGAATAGCCTCTGGGGTATCCGGATTGGTCTGAGAACTTTGCACAAGGCAGTGGAGTCTCCCTGTGGTAGCCCTAAACGCAGAGTCAACACAAATCATTGCTCAGAAATTGACAAACAGTTCTTCTATTTTATCATAGACACCATGATTGGCGATTGTGCTGTCGTGCCAGGAACCAGGGCAGTTGTAATTGCAAATACGGATTCTTCCATCAGGCGCAAAGACAAAGACACTGTTGACATAAGTGTCACTGACCCAACTGTTGTAAAAGTAACTTGAACCAACCAATCCAAAGAATGCTGAATTTTGACTTTCAGTCCATCTGCAGCGGCCCAGACTCAATGTTGTTGCAGTCTTGGGTATTTGGCACCAATCATAGCAATGTATTCCTCCACTTCTTCTTCAGTTGGGGCTTTAACCACTGCCTTTGGATGCTTCTGCAAT
Source organism: Pseudo-nitzschia multiseries (assembly GCA_037355745.1). Lineage (NCBI taxonomy): Eukaryota > Bacillariophyta > Bacillariophyceae > Bacillariales > Bacillariaceae > Pseudo-nitzschia > Pseudo-nitzschia multiseries. The sequence continues at coordinate 10,087,695 of CM074781.1, forward strand.
ACGAACAAGAGAACCTTCCTGTAGAACTTGTACACGACAGAGGAGGTGAGTCCAAACGCCATTGACACAGATCTTGCAACAGATTCTTGTGTTCAAAACCAATGAAGTACTAGACCAAGACAGCAACTTGCGTTTGCCTTGCGCTTTCTTCCACTTCATACTCCATTCATGTTGACCTTCTGCTTGCAAATGCATCCCATTTTTTTGTCGACAGTGTACACATCAAATACTGATTGAAACATGCCTAGGAGATCGCAAAAGACCTTGTGGTTGACACCACAGCAGTTGAGAAGAGCCTGGTCATTACCTGACTGGAATAGATAAAGAAATAATAATAATACTATACTTATTTACTTAACCTTAACCACCAAAGGTTGATCTAAACTACTCAGTCTGTATCCAGACTTTAATGTCGCCTCAATCAAAGAGAGTTTAAGCCCCAAGTTGTAGAACGACAAATTTTTCAAGCAAATTGTGGCAGGAAGCAGGGAGGGTACAAAGAACAAACTGATGAATGCTGCCCCAAGCAGAAGCCTAACAGGAGGCAGCTGCCAACAATCATACAGTAGGAGGGGAATACACATAGTAGGAGCAGCGCCGCATGGCACCACTCAGGCAGGCTGGTCCTACGGTATGTGGAATGGAAGAAGACAGGGGCCATGGTCTTGAAGGAAGAAGAACAGGTCGGGCGGGAAGGGAGGGTACAAAGAACAAACTGATGACTGATGACGCAAGCAGAAGCCTATCAGGAGACAACTCCACCAATCATACAGTAGGAAGGGGATACCACCAATCATACAGTAGGAAGGGGATACACTAGAAGCAATTTTCCGCCGAGTTTTTTGATCAAAGTTGCGGCCAACGAGTTTTTTGATCAAAGTTACCGCCGACAACAGTAGGAAGGGATACACATACTAGGACGGGATGTGCCGATCGAATTGTCCAGTTTTTTGCTCGAATTTGCCGCCGACAACAGGAGGAAGTTTTTTGATTCAATTGAATTTGCCGCCAACAGCAGTACCGGTAAGAAGGGATACACATAGAAAGGACATAGCGCCGCACTGCTTGCTTGGTGGAAGAAGCAAGAGATCCTACGGTAAGTAAATGGAAGCCCCTAAGTGGAATTCAATTAGTGGGGGGCACAGGGGCCATGGTCTTGGAGGAAGAAGAACAAGGCAGGCTGTACGCTGGAGGGGTCCTATGTAGGATGGGAACCATAAAAGAACAACACTTAGGGGCACATGGTATGTAGGCTGGAACTTGAAGTTCGACCGGTGAGACTTCTCTTAGCTTGCAAGAGACTTGAGGAACCGGGTGGAACACTGGAAGGAGGATCCTATGTAGAATTGGTCTCTAATCGAAACCACTTAGGAGCCAAAGGGCTGTAGGTGTGAAAACAGATGCCAGCTGTAGGGCACACCTGATTGTATAGGAAGGAAGGAGGGCCTTAAAGGACAGCACTTATGGACCAGGGGCTATAAGTGAATTCACACTTGAGGGTCAGGGAAGGATCATAGGGGAACTTGAAGTTCAACCTGTGAGACCTCTCTTATTGCACAGGGAAGGGACTTGAAGAACCGGGTGGAAAACTGGAAGGATGGTCCTATGTAGAAACAGGCTCTAATCAAAACCACTTAGGAGCCAAGGGGCTGTAGATGGGAAAACAGATGGCAGCGGTAGGGCACACCTGCTTAGGGACTAGGGGCTTTAAGTGAATGCACACTTAAAGGTCAGGGGAATAGATGGGAACTTGAAGTTCGACCTGTGAGACCTCTCTTATCTCACAGGGAACGGACTTGAAGGACCAAGCGGAACACTGGAAGGGTCCTATATAGAAACGGGCTCTAATCAAAACCACTTATGATCAAAGGGGCTGTAGGTGTGAAAACAGATGCCAGCTGTAGGGCACACCTGAAAGGTATATGTGGGAAGGAGGGCCTTAAGCGGAAACACTTAGAGACCAGGGGCCATAAGTAAATTCACACTGAAAGGTTGGGGAAGGAACAGAACGGATTTTGAAGTTCACCTGTGAGACCTCTCTTATCTCGCAAGAGACTTGAAGAACCGGGTAGTACACTGGAGGGTCCTATGTAGAATCGGCATCTAATCAAAACCACTTAGGAAGGGCGTCCAAGAACTGTTTCTCTACCCCCCGCGGGCTATCACGCGGTATTTTTAAAATTCTTGACCCTATTTTTAAAATTTCCTATCTTTTTAGGTTATGTGTCTACTAAAAAACCTCACGCATTGCACACTTTTACTTTTGAGACAATATCTTCGTCACTCCTCAAATAAAATAACTATTTTAGGGTTAAGGATATCATATTCTTTTCATGACAAGCACTATTTTGTGTAAAACTTATGCACAAATGACTATTTTCATCTTCTCAACATGTTGCCACCATATAACGGGCTCCGTCCCAAATCCTCCAACTCAAATCCCAACTCCAACTCCAAGTCAAATCCACCCCAGGCGGGCTATTCCACTTAAGGGTTTGGTTCCTGTTTAATGGCAGGAAGATCCGGTAGTAATTTCAGAAGCTACTCCATTGGAATCGCCACCAAATCTGAATCATTCTTCAATAACCTGGAAGGTGGATTGATGGTTACATTCGGAACAACTGGATGATTGCTAGGTGGATTGACGATTCCATTGGTAACAACTGGATGATTGCTGGTTTGTGCAAGAATCTTACGAATCTTTTTGTTGGTGTCGAGCAATCTCTTGGTTGTGATAAACAATCATTTTCCGGTGTTCTCGTTCTCGTTGGCCTGGGTGTTCTTGTTGTACTTTGGCTAGAAGATCCCGAAGAAGCTTTTCTTGTTTGGAAATTCCCTCCATGGTTGGTTTGATTGTCAATTGGAAGATTAGGATTAGTAGGATCAGTAGAGTAGATTGTTCGATTTGAAGATTAGTTAGTACTAGTAACACCTAACACGTTGGTTTTGGTTTTGCAGCTTGGAAAGAAAATGAAATAATGAATTATAATGAAGAAGTACTAGTGAAAATAATGTAGTATTACTAGTATCTACTAGTAATAACTCATGCAAAATAGCGAAGTTGGTTTTATGGGTACATCAAAGTCAGAATCAACTTGATGGTACGAGTTCAGTTGCTAATGCCTATCGATTTTAAAAGACTGGTTATGAGCCCACCCATTTTGCTGCTCTAGCAACAACCTAGCTATCTGGTCTATGCTTGCTAACTACCTTGATATAGCTTGAACACTAATATATACCTTGCGCCCAAATTGGCAAGGCTCTTAGCTATCCATAGATACCATATAAGCTGGTTCTCTGCCGGCTCTACTTTTTTTAGCACTGGGTTTCTCATTTTCATTACAATGGATAGGGACCTGTCCCCCCCCTTGTATCTCATAAACCAAGAACTCCAAAAGTTGGTAGGATAGGCAAACAATTCTAGACAACAATACTAACAAGGCCTGCAAGTCTCAAAGGGATCTGCCGTGCGCGTTAGAAGCAATAGGAGGGCCTAGCAGAGGACTCCAAATCCGAATTTTCACCTCCACAGAAAACACCCCCTCCAAACCCAAGGGACAGCAGATATCTCCATACTGAAGGCGCCGCAGGCAACGATATTGCAGGGATCTCTTAATTATATCAAGAAGGACACGGCCTGCAAGTTTCGAATCGATTGATTGAGTGGATTGGAAGTATCTAACTGGCAAAGCATTGGACACACAAGAAGGTCCATTTTGAAGGTAAACAAGGAAAAAAAAAAACGGTGAATATTAATATCTCCATACTGAAGGCACCACGGGCAACGATATTGCAGGGATCTCTTCATTATACTAAGAAGGGCAAGACCTGCAAGTTTCGAATCGATTGATCGAGCAGATTAGAAGAATCAAACCAGTGAAGTAGAAGGGAGAAATTTGGTTGTATTTCACGGAAGCAACCCAAATAATGGTGACAGCAGATATCTCCATACTGAGGTCGCCGCTGCCAACAATATTGTACAGACCTCTTTATTACATCTATAAGGAGACGTTCTCCAAGTTTCGGATCGATTGATTGAGAGGAATAGAAGAATCGAACCGGTGAAGCAGATTGGGAAAATTTGGTTGTATTTCAAAGAAACACCCCAAATAACAGTGACAGCAGATATCTCCATACTGACTGTACCAACAGCAACGATATTGCAGGGTCCTCTTCATTACATACATAAGAACACGCCGCTCAAGTTTCGAATTAATTGATCCAGCGGATCAGAAGAATCGAACCGGTGAAGCAGAGGGGCAAAATTTGGCTATATTTCAAGGAAGCAACCCAAATAACAGTCACAGCAGATATCTCTGGACCAACGGCACCAACAGCAACGATATTGCAGGGTCCTCTTCATTACATATGTAAGAACACGCCGCTAAAGTTTCGAATTAATTGATCCAGCGGATCAGAAAAAAAGGACTCAACATGGATGGGAAAGATGATGGGCAAAATGTGGCTAGAAAATGGGCTTCCAAGCTCCCGCCCGGTTGCTGTTGTTGCTCTCGCTCTTGCTTTGCGGCTCGATCGTTCCCGGTGGCTGTTGCTGCTTGCTCTTGCTCTTGCTTGCTGTCAAATTGACGAGTCGTTGCCGTTGCCATTGCTGACGATCCTATTCATATATATGATATGATAATTGAACAAAATGGGTGAGTATCTATTGATGTACTACATAGAGTAAATAATAACAACAGAATAATATAATCTACATGCCACTAACCCAGACTGTTGGCGTCCGATTGATTTGATGCTGACAATGCCGCACCTCCAGCGAAATAATTATCACCAACCGCGAAAATTTGCCACACCTACAGGGAAGAAGATGATGCACCTCAAGGAAAGATTTGCCACACCAGGAAAGATTTCGCCGCACCTCGATCCGTTGTTTCCGATCCGTTGTTTCCGATCCGTTGTTTCCAATCCGTTGTTATGATCCATTGTTCTGATCCGGTCCTATGAAAATAAGAAGAAAAACAGAAGGGAGGAAATACATTATCAGCAATGCCAGAGGCAGTATAATCATTGTCTACTATCTCTCTCATTCGTACCGTTGCTTGTTACCGTTGTTGCCGATACGTTGTTGCCGAATACGTTGTTGCCGATATGTTGTTGCCGATACGTTGTTGCCGCCGATACGTTATTGCCGATACGTTGTTGCTGATACGCTGCCGATTGTTATTTGCTGTCGTTGTTCTTGCTGCTGCCGTAGATTTGCAGCCTTCTTACTACTCCTATGTCACGAAAAACAGTACCTCGTGCCTGTTGATGTAGAAGCAATGGATGCAGATTTATTGCTTTCAAGACGTATATGTTTGTGTGCACCCAAACAACAATATCTATCCAGCAAACCACCCAATGCAAGCTAATTCTTTTTACAGTACAAGGCTGTTATTTCAGACTAAAATATTTGAGCACGGATTACCTGCCTAATCATTGGATTAAGTGGAATCCCACGTTCACAGACAGTGTGCCGATTAGCAACTCTACTCAAATAAGTCGGGTAAGATTATGAATGGAAAGAGTATTTTTTTTGGGTGTGTGTGTGTGTGTGAGAGAATTTTTTTTGTCGCGAGGTAGAAAAAAAAATCATCGATACCATTGAGGATACTTCAACTTGTGTAGATTTCTACACACTTTTTGTACTAGTGTAGATTTCTACACATTTTTTGTACTAGATAATTCCTGGTATTGAATTTGCGTAGGTTTCTACGCCAGTAGATTTCTACACGCTTTTTGTACTAGATAGTTTCTGTTATTGAATTTGCATAGGTTTCTACGCCAGTAGATTTCTACACAATTTTTCTACCAGATAATTACTGGTATTGAATTTGCGTAGCATACTACTAGAGTAGATTTCTACACCGTTTTTGTACTAGATAATTTCTGGTATTGAATTTCGCGTACGTTTCTACGACAGTACATTTCTACACAATTCTCGTACCAGATAATTTCTGGTATTGAATTTGTGTAGCATTCTACGCCGCTGGTCTCCTATAGTAGTACATGGTAGTACCAGGGGCGGGGGAGTATTTGTGAGCAGTCCACAACGCTTACGAATTCTTTACCCCCTGGCCCACCAGAGGGTATTTTTGATGCAATTCCAGGGCACAAACTGACTTATTGGGTAATGGATAAAAAGAAAGTATCCTGTCCAAGACATGAATACATTTATCACAACTCATCAAATGCACCACATTGGGAACAACTTTGCACCCCAGAATGCCAGAAATGTTGTTGTTTCTCTCTCCAAATGGCAAACATGAGGGTATTTTTGGTGCAATTCCGAGGGCACAAACTGACTTATTGGGTAATGACTACAAAAGTATCCGGTCCAAGCCAGGAATACATTTATCATGACTCATCAAATGCATATTGGGAACAACTTTGCCCCACAGAATGCTGGAAATGTTGTGGTTTGTCTCTCCAAATGGCAAACATGAGGGTAGTTTTGGTGCAATTCCATGGCACAAACTGACTTATTGGGTAATGAATCCAAAAGTATCCGGTCCGGGCCATTAATACATTTCTCACAACTCGTCAAATACATATTGGGAACAACTTTTACCAACCTGAATGCTGGAAATGTTGTGGTTTGTCTCTCCAAATGGCAAACATGAGGGTATTTTTGGTACAATTCAAGGGCACAAACTGACTTCTTGGATAATGACTCCCAAAATATTCTGTCAGGGCCATGAATACATTTCTCATGACTCATCAAATGCATATTGGGAACAGCTTTGCCCCGCAGAATGCTGGAACTATTGTGGTTTGTCTCTCCAAATGGCAAAAATGAGTGTATTTTGGGTGCAATTCCAGGGCACAAACAGACTTATTGGGTAACGGCTGCAAAAGTATCCGGTCCAAGCCAGGAATACATTTCTCACAACTCATCAAATGCACCGTATTGGGAACAACTTTGCCACACAGAATGCCGGAAATGTTGTGGTTTGTCTCTCCAAATGGCAAACATGAGGGTATTTTTGGTGTAATTCATGGGCACAAACAGACTTATTGGGTAATGGCTACAAAAGTATCCGTTCTAGGGCCATGAATACATTCATCATGACTCATCAAATGCATATTGGGAACAACACTTACCAACCGAATGCCGGAAATGTTGTTGTTTTTCTCTCCAAATGGCAAACATGAGTGTATTTTTGGTGCAATTCCAGGGCACAAACTGACTTATTGGGTAATGACTACAAAAATATCCGGTCCAAGCCAGGAATACATTTATCATGACTCATCAAATGCATATTGGGAACAACTTTGCCACACAGAATGCCGGAAATGTTGTGGTTTGTCTCTCCAAATGGCAAACATGAGGGTATTTTTGGTACAATTCCATGGCACAGACTGACTTATTGTGTAATGACTACAAAAGTATCCGGTCCAATCCAGGAATACATTTATAATGACTCATCAAATACATATTGGGAACAACTTTGCCCCACAGAATGCCAGAAATGTTGTGGTTTGTCTCTCCAAATGGCAAACATGAGGGTATTTTGGGTGCAATTCAAGGGCACAAACTTACTTATTGGGTAATGACTCCAAAAGTATCCGGTCAGGGCCATTAATACATTTATCATGACTCATCAAATGCATAGTGGGATCAACTTTTAAATGCATATTGGGAACTACTTTGCCACACACAGTACAGAAAATGTTGTGGTTTGTAGATCCAAATGGCTCACAAGACAGTGCGGTATGTTAGGTGCAGTCTACGAGATTCTACAGGTGAATAGTAGAGGATTGAAATACATAACCTTAGTGTTATCAAAAGTTTCCCTTTTGAAAAAATTATGGCGCGGGAGGGCTTCCTTGCACAGGTATATAAGGGCACGCCCAAGCCAGACAGCACACAGAAGAAGTTAGGGCAAACATCATAGGTAGTACAGAACCCACGGAAAAACTCTACACACAAAACATCGTACACATACACGAAACACCGTACACACACACACACACACACACACACACAAGAAACACTAAAGAAAAAACACGGTACACACACACACACACACACACACACACACACGAAAATAAAAAAAAATGTACACACACACGAAACACTGTACACGCACAAGAAACCCAAAAAAATTATTAGTACACACACAAAACCACACAAAAAGAAACACATGATTCTTGTTCGACACCGTATTCACAAAATAAAACAAAAAATATGAATGCTATCGGAACGACATGACGAAGCAAAAAATCTTAGGCGAAGCCCCTTCGAAACAACAAAACCATCCGACCCTGTGATCATCAAACTACAGGGGACAACAACGGTAAGAAAAGAAGAGTTAAAACAAACACGGCAATTACTAACAAAGCCTGTGACAGTAATACCACAACTATGAATGCAGCAAATGGCAACAGTAAAAAAAATGGTACCAACGACACAATTTCTACTACTGCAAACATGGAAGAACACAACACCATCAACCAGAGTAACGAAGCAGCACTGAGCATTACCAACACAGCCATCACTACAGTAATGAACCAGCAGAAAGAAGGAACAAAAACCAATGTGGTAGAGAAAACATCCAACGGAGAATGCTGCGATATAGAGGATGTTGTGAAACGTGTCATGAAACAAATCCCATATGACATGTTGGCACAGGGAGTGGCCAAACACTTACGACAACTGCAGAGGGAACAACATGTAGGGGTGGGAAAGGTAGTAATGGTACATAAACAAAGGGAGGCAACAAGGCAGGGAGAAGGGAGTTACAATGCCGGCAACACAAGAGAACAAGCAGTAAGTACAATTACAGACAAATATGGGCATATAACAGACAACGATATGCTTAAGGCTTTGAGTGATATGACTGAAACACTGGACAAGCAGCTAAAAGATTACATAAAAAAGATTGGTACCATAACATGAAGTTCCCTATCAATGACAAGGTAACGACGCATGCAACAGAAATGGCTGTTGAATCAAATGCGGTTATGGTGCCACGAAATATTCCAAAAGGTGCCATTCTGTTCCTTTTATAGGAAACGAGCAGGGACAGTACTGACTGCATTGAGGCACAAGTCACAAACATTAGCAAGAAAAAACTGGATAGGTAAATACAGGTTAGGGAAATGGTTGTTGAAATTAGGAATTTTGGTATCTATTTTTGGTCCGACACAACTAACATGGTGCTGCCCGTTGATACTGATGATACTTCCGTACAGCTGATTACAGCAAAGGTCGAGTCCCTATCACCTTCCCTGGTACTGTTGGAGTTATTGAAGACACAGAAAATGAGGACACAGGTATTTTAAACCCTCAATACAGGAAATACAACGACGCGGAAAATGAAGATTTTTATTATTTGGTTACAAGAATCATGTCGGCAATCAATCCGACAAAATCCAATTTCAAACAACGGAAGGATAAGCACTTGCTGAGTGATATATTTTCTATAGCGGATGAAGCATTTGCATTGATAGTGATCTACAATGAGCATCATGTATGGGTGAACCAGCAGCAACAAAAGGGTGATGCTACGATTCTGCGAAAAAAAATCTGCGATTCAGACAGTGGAAGCAGAAATGGATGGATGGAGGAAGGACAAGAGTTGTTCAGTGACTTGTGCGGCGAAATTGGTGAGATGCAAAAACACCCAGAAACAGGAAGGGAATTGGAAGAAATGATGAGGGAGAGATTTAGGAACAAAAGTTCAACAGATTACACCAACAATAAGCATGGCGATGCAAATATTACTAGTAGCAGCTCCAGGAGTTGTAGTGGACCAAAAAAGAAAAAGAAAAGGAAGGTCTATATTGATCTGGCAATAACAGCATCGATGAATGCCAAATTATCTATTGGTGAATTAACGTAGAAAATAACAGTACATACATAATACAAAACTACTACTTCCTCCGCTTCAAAATAATCTCCCTTTAGGCACATACAAAATTGCATAGACACCAATTTTTAACCGATTAAGATCGCTCTTTTTGGGTTGAACTCTCCTCAACCAACTCTACATGATGGGTTAAACATAGAGATCTCAGTGGTATTGGTGTGCCTTTCATATGGACTTAAAGAGGGACTGTCATGCCTTGCGAAAGTGATTTTACCGGTTAAAAGGGTTCTACTCCTCCTTTTAACGTCCAGATGCTTCCACATGCAAGCTAAGACACTGAATTTTTGTAAGGCCATAGTGCTTATAAACAGTAAGAACGTTCTTGTCCTTTCATAGGTGTTCCAAATAGAGCCATTTTGTGCTCGTGGCGTGTGCCATTTTCATGGGTGTCAGTTGAAAAAACTCAACCGATGCAAAAAACTGATCTGAGAGGGGATTTTAGATCGCGCATCGCATTTTTTGTCTCTTTTTTGTGTGTGTTTTTACACGGTGGCGATTTTCACCGTGTTTCTTTACCGTGTTTTTTACCGTTCTGTATGTGTTTCCATTCATACCTATTCCACTCCCCTCGTTGTTGTTGCACCTCCATTGGCTGACTCATCTCTAATGGATCCGCAGCACCTCTGTCGTCATTGAAGTTCTTGAAGGCAAGACCAAACAACGACCAGTACTCTTCTACAGAGCGTCTACGGGGAGAGGAGGAGCGAGGGGGGGGGGGGGGGGGGGGGTCAGCTCCTCTGTCGTCATTGGAAGGGAGCACCTCTGTCGTCATCAAAGCGAAAGCGAAATCGAAATCGAAATTGATCGAATTGCAAGTACTCATAGCTGCTGGTACTTGTCTAGTACAGTTCATCTACAGGGGGAAAGGTTCTTGCAAAAGATGGCGCGGATGGACAGGAGGATCCGCGCCATGTTTTGCAACACTCCTCTCACCTCTGTCGTCATTGCGAGCACCTCTGTCGTCATCAAAGCAAAAGCGAAATCGAAATCGAAATCGATCGAATTGCAAGTACTCATAGCTGCTGGTACTTGTCTACAGTTCATCTACAGGGGGAAAGGTTCTTGCAAAAGATGGCGCGGATCAACAGGAGGATCCGCGCCATGTTTTGCAACACTCTCCTCATACTCAACAAAACGCGGATTGAAGAAAGCAACAACAACAAGGAAGAACCGTACTGGAAAAAGTAGCGCGGATCGGTTGAGGGTGGAGCGAAACAGCCATAGTACTTTCCTACAGTTGTTCTTTTACAGGGACGAAGGAGGGTAACACAAAAGATGGTGGCGCGGATGATCAACAACAATCAACCAATGTTTAATCATTTCTTTTGCTCACAATTTTACAGGACGCTGCTACTATCATCATGGACGGGGATGCCGGTACAGAACGTGATGGTTTACAGGACGCTGCTATCATGGACGGGGATGCCGGTACGGAACATGATAATGATGGCAATGGGGACGCCGCACCTGCGACCGTCAACAGGCAGAGAACCGATCGAAACCTCACCAACAATGAGAGACTTGCGGTACTGCACATTCTTCTCCAACACCAAGCCTCCCCAGGACGCCTTCAAAGAAAAGCTACAAGGAAGGCTGCTGATGCTCATAAGGTGACCCCTCAAACTTGTCTAGCAATCTGGAAGAGATACAAGGAGACTGTATCAGAAGATTGTCCTGGAGGTGACGTGTCCAACAACAGGAAGAACTGTGGGAGGAAGCAACGAGTGCTGGACGCAGAAGCAATTAAAGCTGTCCCCTTGAACAGGCGACGCGACTTGAGGAGTCTTTCTGAAGCTACCGGTATTCCACTTGCAACCTTGTGACGCTTCCTTCAGAGAGGAGTACTGCGTAGGTATACAGGGACAACAAAGCCGCTACTCACGGATGAGAACAAACTGGAGAGAATCCGTTGGTCATTGTCTCACATGGATGGTAACGGTAGATTCCATGACATGTACAACACGATTCATGTGGATGAGAAGTGGTTTTATCTTAAACGGTTGAATGACAAGCTATATTTGCTCCCTGATGAAGAAGAACCAGTCTCCAAGTGTAAGTCTAAACGGTATCTTGGTAAAGTGATGTTCTTTTGTACCGTTGCCCGTCCCCGGCATGATCACAATCGTAATGCTTCGTTTGATGGAAAGATTGGAATTTGGCCGTTTGTTAAGAAAGAGCCTGCCCTCCAGAGTTCGCGAAACCGTGCCAGAGGGACTTTAGTGACAAAAACCATTGACTCTATCAACGCTGATGAGCACAAGAAGATGATGCTGGAGAAGGTTCTTCCCGCCATCTATGAGAAGTGGCCCCGATCTGGGAGGCACACCAACATCGTCATTCAGGAGGACAATGCAAAACCACACAAACCCAGTGTTCGAGCTGCTGTGAAGGAGAAGGCTGCAACGGATGGCTGGAACATCACTGTAAAGGCGCAACCCCCCAACAGCCCTGACTTTAACGTGTTAGACTTGGGATTCTTTAACTCCATTCAGAATTTGCAGTACAAGCAAGATAAAGTCCGTGATCTTGACGGCATCATTGCTTGCGTTGAGAAAGCATTTTGTCTGTCACCAAGAAAGGAGACGCTTGACAATGTGTTCTTATCCCTTCAGTGTGCTTTGGAAGACTCTCTTACAGTTGATGGTGACAACACATACAAGCTCCGTCACATGGGTAAAGACAAGCTTCGTCGAGAAGGTCGCCTTCCTGTTTCCATTACGGCAAAAGCTGATAATATTGCCAGAGGACGCCAAGTATTAGCTGAAGCAAATAATAATGGACTAGTAGTCTAGCGCAACCATAATTTAAAAATTAGATATTCATAAAATTATTTTCTGGTACTGATTCTACGTGTTTCTACACGAAAAGGGAAGTTATTATGAAACCCACACAAAATCCTAAAAGGGAGATTATTTTGAAACGGAGGAAGTACTAATTATGAACTTAATATTGAGAATATTAGAAATAATGGAGGATTCATAATACGTTGCAATAGGAATAAATCAAGCATAATAGAATTTACATTTAAAAAGGGATTATCGTAGTCCAGAAATAGAATTCACAATCAGGAGAGCAGAATCGAATTGTGTTTTCGTAGCTTTATATTTTGGAATTAATACTGAGTCAAGATTTCTTTTTTATTCGTGAATAGAAGAAATTGTTGTTGGTACGGAATAATAATTGGGTTCTCCTAGAGACTGAAATAAATTATTTTTTATCATGATTAGAGTAACATGCATTACGCGCACAGAAATAGTGCTGAGTTTACGTGTACCCCCGGTTCAAACGTCGCAAATTTCAGGGTGTCCAGAAAATATTTCTGTGTTGAATTCACCCACAAAATTTGTGCGCGAGAAGTAAATTCAAACCCCGCGAAACAGTTCTCGGAAGGGGGCTGTAGGTGTGAAAACAGATGCCAGCTGTAGGGCACACCTGAAAGGTATATGTGGGAAGGAGGGCCTTAAACGGAAAGACTTAGGGACCAGGGGCCATAAGTGAATTCCCATTTAAAGGTCAGGGGAGGAACGTGGGTAACTTGAAGTGCAACCTGTGAGACCTCTCTTATCTCGCAGGGAAAGAGACTTGAAGAACCCGGGGATAGAAATTATATTGCAACGTCAACTTGCAAATACGTAAGGGTCAGGACTTGAGGAACCTTGTAGAAGAGAGGGATATGTGTATGTTTGTCAACTTCAACTTGAAAAGACTTAAGGAAATCATAACGTTGAGTGAAAAGCACTTAGGGGGCTTGGAAACAGTTCAAAAGAACTTTGAGGAAGGAAGAGCGCTGAGTGTGACAGGGGAAAGCGTTAAGTAAAGATACTTAGAAGCCTTGGGGGAGAAGCTTGGAAACAGATCAAAGTGTTAGCGCTTCGCGAAAAATAGATCAAAGAAGTAGCTTTGTGGGTGTAGTACTGGTCTACAGGATTCAGTGTAGGTAGAAGTGATACTGGATTCAGTGTAGAAAAATTAGTGTTGGGTTTCAAGCTCAACAACCCACGACGACGACGACGACCGACAATGGTGAATTGGCAACCACAGAGGCCAAGGAAAGCGCCAATCAACCAAGCTGATAGCAAAATTGAAAAGGCCAGGTCTTGGTTAGTATGTGTAGGGCCTGGTGTCGTGTGTGGCGGTGGAGAAGTGGGCAAGATATGGCAGGGGAGATTTGTTTAGAAATCTGAGTGATTTTAGGAGTGGAACATCGGAAATTTGGAACGTCGCACAAAGTTGCGCGAGCGCAAAATTGTGACTGGAATAGATACAGAAAGGGGGATTTTGAATGGCGTCGAAGGGCTATCCTTGGTGCTCTTCTATGTCTTTGGCACCTTTCTTTGGTTCCGCGTCATCATTGTCATCATCGTCGTCTTGTAAAAGATACAAGGAAACAAGCAACTCAAGTGACATAGTCAACGGATCAACAACTATTTATGTTGCTGGTTAAGTATCAGTTGAGTCACTGAAAGCCCAAGTCCGCTGAGCTGAAAGTTGCTGAAAGTCACTGAAAATTTCCACATTTAACCCGCATTTTTAATCGTATCAAGAGGAAAAATTTGCAATTTTTTAATCGTATCAAGTGGACAAATTTGGCTATTAAAGTAGTCCGCATGAAGGATTCCTTACTCCAAAAATGAGACTCTGCACACTGGCCTGCCAAAATCTGGGTATTGTGATTTTCATTCCCAAATTACAGAAGTCTGGGCCCCTACCCAGACTATTTCGGGAATCACCCAATGGGTGATTCCCAAAATGATTTGACCCATACCAAAAATCAACAGACAGACCCAGATTTTGGCTAAAGTCTCATTTTTGGAATATGGAATCTAAATAAGTATTAAAGAAAGCAAGCAAATGAGCAAAACATGTATTCGGTTAAATATTTAAGATGTGCGCCCATTGGGTGATTTCTAAAAATGATGATGACCCAGATCAAAAATCAACAGACCCAGATTTTGGCTAAAGTCTCATTTTTGGAATAAGGAATCTAAATAAGTATTAAAGTAAGCAAGCACATGCGCAAAACACATATTTAAGTAAGCAAGCACATGTGTGTGTGATTCCAAAGAAAAATCTGGGTAGGACCCAGATAGTTGTCGAGGTGAGCTCACGTGGACAACTATCTGGGTCCAAAAAGTATTAAATTCCTTCCGTATGCTAGTACGTCACACAAACGAGATTCAGGGTTATTTCACAATCACGCGCATATTTGGGTCGAACTCCACTGGTCCCCCTTTGTAATTTCACCCTATTTATTAAAATTAATGTCAAACTCATAATATTTTTATGCATATTTCATTTTCCTACCCCACTGGCATCTGTTTCCAAAGTAGTGGCATGTTACTGAATTTTATGCCTGAAACAAACAGTGCATGGTCGCAATTTTTCAATCTCAATCGTTTCTCCATTTTTATTGTTATTACTGGCTATCGTACGACTTCAGTAGTAACGATGGTCCGCACTCCCAAATATCAGGTATATTGTGTACGTTGCTACCGGGACTCTCCTCTGATCACTACTGGTTACGGAAAGCAGAAGGTTACCAAGAAGAAGAAACCCCCCTTGTTTACAGCGCGACAAAGAAAGAAAACGGGAGTAGTTGTTTCTCCCTGTCTTCTCGACCATATTTCACGTAATCCGGGTACATGTTATTCTTATTACAACCGGTGTTTGGGGGTAGATGATTTTGCATCTTCGTTATTCATTAGAAAATCGAGGAAGAAGCTCAAGGATGCTACTCAACAATTAGGTCTAACGAGCACCTGTAACGGTCCACAGAGTAGTGACGGCGCATTACCAGAGGTGCTCGACAATCAAGTTATGTATGACCCTTCTGTCGAACCGATTGGGCGTGCCTTGATTGGTCGGGAATTAACAAACATAGAGGATGACAATGATTCTGTCTCCGATGACAATTTTTTCTTTCCTAATGCCGACGATGAGGAAGAAGGAAGTGTGAGCATAGAGGCCCCCCACTCTTTGATTGTCAATGATGAAGAAGGCAACAACATTGATGTTGACGATTCCCATTGTGATTCAAACACGCTAGTAATTACGACACCCAATGTAGGAAGAAACATATTTGACGAATTGAAGGTCAAGATCAAGTTTATTTTGCGTTTTTCTATTTTCTGCAACGGCGTTGCACCAAATGCCCTTTTCCCGTATTTTCGATGGTATACTAGTATGGTACAATCATACCCCCCTTCTCATGTGTATTTTGCGTTTTTCTATTTTCTGCAACGGCGTTGCACCAAATGCCCATTTTCCCGTATTTTGGATGGTATACTAGTACGGTACAGTCATACCCCCCTTTTCATGTGTATTTTGCGTTTTTCTATTTTCTGCAACGGCGTTGCACCAAATGCCCTGTTTCTGTATTTTGGATGGTATACTAGTACGGTACAGTCATACCCCCCTTTTCATGTGTATTTTGCGTTTTTCTATTTTCTGCAACGGCGTTGCACAAAATGCCCTTTTTCCGTATTTTGGATGGTATACTAGTTTGCTATTTCTTCTCTGCTTCATAGCTCTTTCTGAATTTCTCATGGTCAACAAGGATGCCGTTGCCGATGGAGTAGTAGATGAATTGCTGAAGATTGCGGTTGCTGTTGCTGACGATGTGTCAAATCGTATGCTGCCACGGGATGTGTTGGAGGAGGAGGAGTGCTGTTGATGCCGATGCAGATGCCGATGCCAATGGTTCAATCGTTCCTGTTGGTGGCTGTTGCTTTCGCTTTGCGTTTTGATTGTTCCCGGTTTCGGTTAGTTCGATCGTTCCGGTTTGCTCAATTGCTGTTGATTGCTCTCTGTCGCCGCTCCGTGTTGCTTGCTATCTGCCGCCGCTATTGTTGTTACCGCTGCCATTTGCAATTCGATTGTGGTTGCTGTTGCTGGTCTATGAAAACATGTAATAATTGAACAAAATGGGTGAGTATCTATTGATGTAGTACTAGTAGAGTAAATTATAACAACAGAATAATATAATCTACATGCTGACCTACACAGTTGGCGTCCGATCAATTCGTTGCTAACGATTTGTTGTTCTGATCTGTTGTTCCACCTCAACGGAAGATTCGCCGCACCTCTATTGTTCCGATTCCTGTTCCGGTCCGATGTTGCAGCCTCCAGCAGGGAAGAAGAAGATGCACCTCCAGCGACACCAGGAAAGATTCGCCGAGCCTCTATTGTTCCGATTTGTTATTCCGATCCGTCCCTATGAAAATAAGAAGAAAAAATAGAAGTGAGGAAAAAGAACATCATCATCAATGCAACAGGCAGGCAGCAATGTCTATCTATCTCACGTTGTTGCCTTCCACTTGGTGCTGCCTTCGATTCCAATCGTTGTTGCCAATATGTTGTTCCGACAATCGTTGTTGGTGCTGCCGTTGATTTGCAGACTTGTAGTAATTCCTATGTCACGAAAAACAGGGACTTGTTCCTGTTGATATATAGGCAATTGATGCAGATTTTGTGCTTTCAAGATGTTTATGTAAGGCGGCCGTCCAAACAAGAATATCTTTCCAGCAACTAATCCCTAATCGAATGCTTTCTACTTCTTTTGCAGTACAAGGCTGTTATATCGGACTGAAATATCTGAGAACGGATCGTTGTGCTCGTGACATCGTCGCCCTAAGGCATGTGACGAAGAGGGTCGGATCCCACGTTCTCGGACGAAGTGTTGCTTGCAAGAAACAACACTCTACTCAGATAAGTTGGAAAATGAGCTCGGTCAATTTGATTCGAAAGTGAACTAAATTCACTTTTCGAACAGTGTGAGTGATTTTACAGTGCACTTTTTTTCTTAGTACTGAATCTACATGACGTGCTAGTGCTGAATGCTGTATGTGATCCATTTGAATTTTTCGAACGTTGGAACGTTGAACGTGTTGAATTATTTTGGAATTAGTACTGAATCTACATGCTAGCTAGTACTGAATGCTGTATGTGATCCGTTTGAATTTTTTGAATGTACGTTCGAATTTTTTGACCGTTCGTTCGAATTCCAAATGTGATCCGTTCGAACGTTGCTAGCTAGTACGTACTGAATGCTGTATGTGATCCATTTGAATTTTTTGAATGTGGTTCGAACATTCCAATTATGCTGTATGTGATCCGTTTGAATTTTTTGAACGTTATTTTGGAATTAGTAATGAATCTACATGCTAGCTAGCTAGTACCGTTTGAATTTTTTGAACGATATTTTTTCTTCGTACGTACTTCGAATTTTTTCTTTTTCTTCGTACATACTTAGGGTTAGAATTAGAGTTAGGGTTAGGGTTAGGGCTTCGAATTTTTTCTTCATACATACGGTACTTAAGTAGAACTTATTGGGTAATGACTAAAATTATTCTAAAATTCATACTGACCTAAGTATCAGCCTGTTTCTTGTCCAGTTTGTTTCATAGTCTACCCCATCCATAGTATGAGCAATATTCATCCTGAAATTGCAGTCAATGCCACTCATTTGCACTCAAAACTGACTAGGACTCACTATTTTGGTACATGCATGTCCAGGGGGGACAAAAATTATTCTAAAATTCATACTGACTAAAGTATCAGCCTGTTTCTTGTCCAGTTTGTTTCATAGTCTACCCCATCCATAGTATGAGCAATATTCATCCTGAAATTGCAGTCAATGCCACACATTTGCACTCAAAACTGACTAGGACTCACTATTTTGGTACATGCATGTCCAGGGACAAACATTATTCTAAAATTCATACTGACTAAAGTATCAGCCTGTTTCTTGTCCAGTTTGTTTCATAGTCTCCCCCATCCATAGTATGAGCAAGATTCATCCTGAAATTGCAGCCAATGTCACACATTTGCACTCTAAAACTGACTAGGAATCACTATTTTGGTACATGCATGTCCAGGGACAAACATTATTCTAAAATTCATACTGACCTAAGTATCAGCCTGTTTCTTGTCCGGTTTGTTTCATAGTCTACCCCATCCATAGTATGAGCAATATTCATCCTGAAATTGCAGTCAATGCCACACATTTGCACTCTAAAACTGACTAGGACTCACTATTTTGGTACATGCATGTCCAGGGACAAACATTATTCTAAAATTCATACTGACTACAGTATCAGCCTGTTTCTTGCCCGGTTTGTTTCATAGTCTACCCCATCCATAGTATGAACACTATTCATCCTGAAATTGCAGTCAATGCCACTCATTTGCACTCTAAACTGACTAGCCTAGGACTCACTATTTTGGTACATGCATGTCCAGGGACAAACATTATTCTAAAATTCATACTGACCTAAGTATCAGCCTGTTTCTTGTCCGGTTTGTTTCATAGTCTCCCCCATCCATAGTATGAGCAATATTCATCCTGAAATTGCAGCCAATGTCACACATTTGCACTCTAAAACTGACTAGGAATCACTATTTTGGTACATGCATGTCCAGGGACAAACATTATTCTAAAATTCATACTGACTAAAGTATCAGCCTGTTTCTTGTCCGGTTTGTTTCATAGTCTACCCCATCCATAGTATGAGCAATATTCATCCTGAAATTGCAGCCAATGTCACTCATTTGCACTCTAAAACTGACTAGGAATCACTTTTTTGGTACATGCATGTCCAAGGACAAAAATTATTCTAAAATTCATACTGACTAAAGTATCAGCCTTTTTCTTGTCCAGTTTGTTTTGTAGTCTACCCCATCCATAGTATGAACACTATTCATCCTGAAATTGCAGTCAATGCCACTCATTTGCACTCAAAAACTGAGTAGGAATCACTATTTTGGTACATGCATGGCCAGGGACAAACATTATTATAAAATTCATAATGACTAAAGTATCAGCCTGAGACTTGTCAATATTGTTTCATAGTCTCCCCAATCCATCGTACTATGAGGAATATTCATCCAAACATTTCAGAAAATAACACACTTTTGCACTCAAAAAGTAACTGAGAAACACTATTTTGGTTACTTGTTCATACAAAAATCAAAAAATAATAACCAAAAATTACGGTGACTACCCTTTGTACATCACATCTCTACGGAGGAATCAATCCACTGGACACGTTAACATCTATATCAAGAACCAATCATATCCTGACGAGGAAAGTTACACTACTTAAAGTTAGTCTGTTTTTGATGGACTAGTACAAAAAGACGTCGGTACATTCGAAAAATGTACTCCATAGAAAATAACAAAACAACAAAAAGGGCTTTTCTTGCAACACCGTTGCAGAAAATGAAAAGACAATAGGTACGAGAATCAATGCTTGGGCTACGTACGATTACCCTCAGTGGAACCTACGGATTGTGGTCCGCGCCAAAATTTTCAGGACACCACATTGCAGAATATCACGGCACGCGCAAACAAAAGATAGGCAGGCGCCAGTAAAACAACACTCACAGGTAGTACAATTAATAGTAATACAGCACTTCCCGGGAGGCAGTAAATCAAGCACTTACAGCGCGTACAGTATGAATGAAAAAAACATGCCAAACGCTTCCTTCAAACAACATTATTATCATAAAAATAGCGCGCCAAATCAATCAAAGGAAAAAACGATAAGTTGAGGTGCACGAGTTAACAAAAAAATAATGGTGGAACTGAGTACTAGTTGCAGTCCGGTGACAGGTAGAACCATTGTTACCAATAGCACAAACAGCCCGCACAGCAGTGTATCGGGAAGTGACCAAACAAACACAAACGATAGCCAAACATATAAAACCAAAGACAGTAGCAACAGAAATATTCTACAGACAACAAAAGACTACGATAACAATAACTTGGAAAACAGCATTGTCAAACATGTCAAAGAAAAAGCATTCAGGAAATTTAAATTCCCGCCAGAGATTACATTCGTGAAGGCGACGATATTCAAAATTGTAAAACAAGCGAATAACAATGAAATACCAAATACGATCGATATAAAAGACCAAAAGTGGAGTGGAATTTATTGCCGAGCAGTGACTGCGTGTAGGCACAATGCTCAAACTCTTGGCAGGAAAAACTACAAAGGTACGCAACCAACAAGAAAATGATTGCCGGCATGCAATCGTTCATAAGCCATTCTAACATTTTGGTCGTATTAACACTGACACGTAGGCGATAAAAGAAACAACCAGATACCAGATAGTTTCCCAGGAACGGTTCTAATCACGGACACACAAGACGTTAACTCAGAAAATAGGTACCAATTGCACGAAGACTATCGGCGGAAAAATTCACCAGAATTCAAATACTTCATGAAAAGAATTCTTGGAGCGGTGTCACCAAAACAGATAGACTTCAAAAGAAAATCAGTCAGAATGACAATCAGTACCATTTTCACCCCAAGCGATGAAGCTTTTGCATTGCTTTTCCTTTACAACGACTACGACTCGTGGATAAACACAACAAAGGGCACGAGGTTGAGAAAAAAATTCACTGACGGTAAGTCTGGAAATAAGGAGGGGTGGAGTAACGAGGGACAAGATCTTTACGAATACCTAGTAAGTGAATTAGAAGAACGAAGGGAGGAACAACAGTCAAAAGAATTAGAGACGGAAATACTTAAAATGTACCAAAAGCAAAATGACAATCGTAAACAACAAGATAAGGAGGAGAACAAAGAGGGAAAAACACGGAAGCAAAAACGTACCTTGGTTGAGATTCTAGGCGTAGATGATGAGGACTACAAATTTTTCATGGAATACAATAAAAACGAACAAGAGTAATTGATGATATCAACATCAATAGTAGAACGGCTAGTTCATTATTATTTTATGGTTTGCACAATATTGTTCTGGGTCTTCTGTTCGAATATAATACAATAAACAAGATAATTTCAAAGGCTGATAAAATACTTTCGTATTTGTTACAAAATATGTTTGTTGTATTTCCGTATTTGATAAGCGTAGCGTGAATATTGTAAAATGTTGGAGAGTATTGCAAATGCGGATAAAATATTTTCTTATTAGTACAAAAATATGGTTGTTGGATTTTGATATTCAAAAAAGATAGTGTGAGTTACGTGAAAGTGACGTAACAGAATACATTGCTGGTTATCAAGAAGCTCGTATATTTGTTCAGAAATTGGTATCAACGCTACGACAATATCAGTGTACATAGAGGATATTATTACAAGACATGAGTTTTGTGTGGAAAATAACAAAAATTGAATGGCGAATAAATCTTAACGGGGTAAGCATGAAACAAAATTGTAGAATAGAAAAATTTGGAAGCAACCATGAAACAGGGGGTGAAAATATGGATAGGAAAATAGTCCTACTTGAAATTGTTGCGTGCAAAAATAGGTAGAGAATTATTTATTGTGCGCGCAACAAAATGTTTCGGAATATTTTAAAACATCGCACGAATATTATGAAAGCACGAGCATCGTTTATGTGACGTACACTACAGTACTCTAACTTATGTAGTAGGTACATTCCTACATACATTACAGTACTGCAACTTGAAGGACTGACCAAGTTCCAAAAAAGATACGAATGAAAATATGACCAACCAAGAGTCGTATGGTTTTTTAAGCACATTCATTTGTTTGGAATAATGAGACTCAGTAGGTTAAATATCTCTGTATACAGGATTGGAGTATCTCTGTATGCAGGATTGGAATATCCTTCTTGGGTCATGTATTCTTAAGGCATAGGGCCGGTGACTACATCCAGCTCATAGTATCTTATGGAAAATGGCTAGAATTGCTCATTCTTTTCTGTTTTCACGATCAAAGTTTGATACTTAAGATCAGAAGCAAGATTCCTTTTGTTTTCATGACCAAAACAAGATTAATCTTCTGTTTTCGGTATAGCCATTTTGATACTCACGATTATGTGCTTTGATATTTTATTTTCCTTCTGAATCCGGTCCGTTGAGAGTCTGATTCAAAGGCTCCTGAAGAATAGCAACGCTGCGTTAGTGTGTTAGTAGACAAACGATTGTACTCTAAGAGTGACAATGGTGGTTGGATACTTTCGGCAACGGATAATCGGACTACAGACGAGACTATGGAAACACCAGATCTCTTCTTACTGTGAACTTGTTCAGATACAGCGAGATAGACCTTAGTAATGTAGATTACAGGTAGTTGGTAGCAACTAGTGTGAATTTTGGAGATAATCAGTTGAATGTTAAAAGTATGAGATAAAGTGAAAAACTTGCCAAAACGCAAGATATCTCTTTTATTGAGGTGAAATACGTTGCAACTGCTGTTGCGTAGTGATGAGATTACTCGCTGATTATTTCCATGCATGCATTGATCGTTGACCGTATATATATATATATAGTGTGAGAAGCTTCTGACAACGGTTTTCTTCTCTTGTTATCCTAGGAAGATTCCATGATACGTTTATCAATGAAATCAGGAATTGCTCCCGTAGGTTGTGTGATATTTCTCTAAATCAAAGATTGCTCACCAAAGAACCAGGGCAATACTAGAAAACAGGGATTGCTCACCATCCGATGTGCGGTGGGAATCGATATGCCGTGGGAATCAATTACTTGGTTGATATGAGACTCATTGATTTGTATGAATAGAATAACTGCCGTCGTGTAGCTTTGGTACTGCTGGACATGAAAGGAATTTAATACTCCCCATGTTTCCTTGTGAAAGGCCATCACGTTTAAATGGTACCTCCATCATCTTGTAGGAGATCTCCAGTATTTCTACAGAAGTGAAAGATGGGCTTGAGCAGTGGATACACAACTGAGTGTCCCCAATTCTTAGTGAGAATATCTGCACAATTATCCTTTCCCGGGATGTGCAGCATTTGGATCAAACCTTTCGCTATCATGCTTTGCACGTAGTGATACGATAGGATATGATGGCGCTTGTGCAACCTTGCGTAAGGGAAGGTTGCTGTCTGAATCATCTTCTCGTTATCTCCTAGCTTTGGTACTGCTGGACACAAAAAGAATTTAGTATGATACTTAAGATATTCTGTACCGGTGTTTCAATACTTGGTACAGGTGTTTCGATACTCACGATTCCTTTCATGTTTTTAGAACATGCAGTAGAGGTTCTCAGAAGCTTCTCACACGATAAAAGAGTCTTCTGCTGCAATTATATAGTAAAACAAGTGATTCTACAGTACTGTATTAGCGGCAACACTGTCGTTCACTGCATTAAAAGAGCTATCTTGCTCTCCAGCAAGCCCACACTCTTTATCTCATACCTTTTTGAATTAACTGATTAAAATCATCTTGAACCTTACACATCTTGCTCGAATGCAACCATTGTAGAACTACTACAAACCTAAGGTCTATCTAACTGTGGCGTAATCACCGGTAGTTAGAAGAGACCTGGCTTAGCCCTAGCTTTGCCGTAGTGGAATAATCAGTTTGGGAATCAACAGACCGGTACCTAAACCGGCTGCCCCCCATCAGAACAGCTCCTGTTGCTCTTCTTTCCCTTTGGATTGAGTCAGCTCAGCAGCCAGCACTTTCAGAAGGAAATTAACAAAAAGACAGAAACCTTCAATCTGGGCCCTCCGGAACCCACTCGCGCGTTACCCCCATTTTCATTTTTTGCGTGCGCAACCCCCTTGATCCCCCAAATGCCCCCGCAATGAAGATGGGTATTGGTTCCAGAAGAAAAAACCCATGATTGGTACCCAGGTAGTATGTCATGGGTATTGGTTCCAGAAGAAAAACCCATGAAATAACCCAGGAAAACCCATGAAAACCCACAAAAGATACCCAGGAAAACCCACGAAAATAACCCACAAGACGAAGTAGGATATGTTTGTGTTAGTGATTGGATGGCTTCCAATGGCGTCAAGTGTGATGAATGGCCCCCTGTATTGGTCCATTGATCCATCAATCCATTAGTGATATTGTGGGGCGGATTTGCATTCCTGATATCACGGCTGTCACCCCGCTTTCATTCCCATGTGTATGGCTGTACTAAGTGTATGTATAAACTGTGAGTACCTTATTAGTACTCCGGCATGGACGCGAGCGGCGCACCACCAACACACTCCTGCTACACACCAAAGACAGATTGTCATTGGTGGATAGATACTATGGGGTGATGCGCTTGCGTGCTGCATATTGCTGCTTATATTGCAGAAATTCCGTGTCTGTTACTCCCATGATAGTGTTCCAAAACTTCGGGAACAATGACCCTTGTAGAGGCTTTGTGAAATAGTTGGCGAGCATGTTGCCCGTTGGGCAGTATTGTACCTTGATTTCCCCTCTCTTTACTCAATCAGTGATAAGGAAGTAACGGATGTTAATGTGTCTGGTGCGCTTGGTACTGGAGGATCTTCCATTCATCTCCAGCCTGATCGCGCTTGTATTGTATTGGTTAAGTATGTTGCTCTTCCCGAGTCTGTATGTGTGATTGGTGTTGGTGCCATGCTCGGTCTGTGCGGTGTAACCTTGTCATTGGAGGTAGTAGTAGCACCATAGGTTGTATGGCAGCGTGTCATCCACACCAACCAATGCCTCTGTTGAGCTCTTTGTGTTAAGCTTCTGTTTTGTAGATAGTGAAAGAATGGCCCCTTGTCCAAAGGTGAGGACCCCACCTGTGTGACTCTTCATGACTGAGTGCACCGCAAAAGAGATATTGACATACCAGTAGGCATTGCCAGTGTCATCTCATCCCAGCACAAGGGGAAGGAAAATGGTGTCCCGTATGTATCCAAGCACTCTCCTCAGCTTCTTCCAATTGTCACAGTCTGGATCCAAGACGCGTGTGCAGAGGAATGCAGTGAAGGTTTGTATACCAGGTCAAGCTCTTTTGCTTGCAAACAGAAGCTGTGTCACATGCTTGTGGAATGTCTCTGCGTCCGCGACTTTGAGCTTTTCCCCTTCAGGATTGACCTTAAACAGATGGTCAGTTGCTGGGATTGTGATTGTCCTTCCTTTGATAAAATCAGTTGGGAGCTCATCCATGATTCCTTCAAGGTAGTCAAACATACTGAACTTCACCTTTCCGGGCTCACTGTAGTCGATGGTCATCCCAACATAGCCATGGACCCGTCCTCGGGTGACCGTAAGGGGCGACTCCACCCCAAACACCTTGTTCAGGTCATCTAGCACTGCTGTTACCACTTTTGCGTCCTTGTGGGAGATCTTCAGGTCATCGACATGTCACACGATTGTGCACTGTAGCCCATTGATGAGCTTGTTAGCTGTGCAGGTGTGGTAGGGGTTGAGCTTGAAACCCCATGTGGTCAATTGCCCCGACAGCCATTCCCAAAATAGCAGGGCAGCCTGTAGTGTCCCATAGATTGCTTTGTCGACTTGAGTGTAGAGATTTTTTCCCTTTTGACCATCTGTGATGTGTTTGTTGTAGAGGTCCGGATCAATATGTCTCAGAAGTTCTGCCATAGGGCCGTCAAAACGGATGTAAACTACTTCCCCATCCAGTATTGGCGCCTGTAGAAAGGCCCCTGGGATGTCGGCTGTAGCAACGTTGTGGCCTTCAATTGCATCAATAAGACATGTAAGCATCAGACCATGGGGCAAAATAGTGGGTGAGTAGGTGTCCTCTCTGGAGATAAAATCCCGCTGGGACCTACCATCCACACAGCTGCATGCCTTGATCTTTCCACACCGTTTCCTCTTCAGGAACATCAGGTAAGGGAGTGCGCACTTTACCTCTTCCTGAGTCATGTCTCTAATGTGTACAGGGTTTACTACTTTGCAAGTGTGTAGCTGTTCAAGTTCAGCCATAACAGTCTCCACCCCGGCTGTCCCAAACAGTTTCAGTCCGGCTTTCACACCATACTGTTTGGTCACAAGCGATGCATCAATGTAATTATAAGAGGCTATGGCGTTGGACACAAACATGTACTTATCTTGATCGGTCTCCAGTTTCAAAACAGCTCTCTCAAATCCTCTGCTAAAAATGTTTGAGTGTGTGCACGAGAGGTTCCGGTGGTGAATGTCTGGCTGGTATCCCTCCGCGGCCCCAAACTTGTTGTGTCCTCCTCGAGTCACCCAGCATGGCTGGAGGGTCATGCGAAATGATGCTTCACCCTGGCCATTGTCGATTGTTTCGTTGTTGTTGTCGTTATCGGTGTTGGTCAGATTATGGCCATCGGTTGCGCCCGCTTGGTCATTGGTGAGCTCGGATTCTTTCCCATCTGGGTGATCCGGCGCGTCCGCGGCGTGGCCGGTGCTCGCAATGCTCATTGCATCAGCATTGTTTTCTACATAAGAGTCAGAGTCGGTCGTGTTGTCCATGTTGGCTGGTCCAACGGACGCGTCTTCATTGGATGCGTCATCCTCTCCAAGCTCGGTGGCCTCGTCATTGCTGGGGTCAGTTCCCCCATCAATATCACTGACTGTGTTAGCCGCTGGCTTGAGTAGGGGTGGATCACCATGGCTGCCATTGTCAGCGTTATCTTATGCATCGCCATCGTATTGTGCTTGGTCCTGTTGAAGGTCATAGAGCTCTTTCGCATCCATCACACCTGGTGCATCATTGTCGTCATCCCCAACTGAGTGGTTGTTGGGAGAAAATGAGCTGTTGGAGGCTCCATCATCAGACCCTACAGATTTGGTGTCCAAATCCAGAATGGTGGTAACCCCTTCCCTGTTTCCAAAGGTAACACCAATGGGAGAATTTTGCTCAGCAGCAATGGCTTCCACGCGATTGATCACTGTGCTTATCATGTGGGCTGGGGTTGCTGTCCGGCGTCGGATGCGGTGTCCTATGCTGAGATCGAAGAGGTAGATTGCACCACTTTAATCCCCGGTTGTGTGGAGGTATATGGCATCTCTGGCCATTGGGTTCATTGAATTGTCCCTGGCGTCATCATGTGCAAGAACATAGTAACCAAACTGAAACTTGCAATGTTTGGTTGCATTGAGTCTGATCCCTGTCATTAGTTGTCGGGGTGAAATGGTACTTGACACACCCACCTGGTTGCATCAGCAGTTATTTAGCCAGAAGATACCGGCGGAGACCATGTCAATAGTGACACGTCATGGTAGCTGTTTAAACGGTACAGAAGCAAACATGCAATGGATGCGTTCCTTACATGTTCGGTTATTCCATTCCACATATTTTGTCCAACTCCCTCAAATTGTATGGGGGGATCCCTGGAGAGCAGCGGCCCCTCTAGGCAGTTAAACTCATTGTCTCCTGACACTACATCCATAACAAACCCCCAGGCGGCATAGAGCCTGATGATGGCAGCTAGTGTGCAATAGATGGTTGCCTGGGACGCGTCCTTGATTGAACTAACCATACGGGTCAGGAGACGCTCCAGAAGAACTTGATTCCATTGACAGTACAAATGTCGATGCTGAGAGATACGCGCTTGTATTGCGTCAGGATCTCCACAGGGATTGGGTCAACATCCTCCCAGACATGTGTGGGTTGCTGCCAGATGGCCTTTCCCTTAACCACATTAGTGTTTGTCCCGAATATATCCTCAGCAATCTTGATGTCATGTCATGTTACTGGGCAGTTAAGCAGTAGATCGTTATCAATAATGTTGAGGTACTAGTCCTTGGTGCTACGTCCGAAGGGAAACTAAGGGCATTCTGCAGCTTCCTGGCATTGTGGCTCGGCACACGTCAAGGTCTGAATATAGTTTCTTTTGCCCTTCCACTGATGTAATAGCAAGAATAGTCCCATCTGTTTCTCTTAAATTGCAGTAATACAGCCCGCTGTTGGCTCGATCAAATTGTTGGGTGGTACCATGGGCTTGTGTATGAAGAAAGATTGGGTGATGGCTGTATCTAGTGTGATGCGGTATTGGTCCGACACTGAGCTAAGCGGCAGGATGTTGGCCATTCCTCCTTCTTGGAAACAGACAGTGCCAAAGCCTGAAAGATCACCCACTTGGTCAACAACCACAACACCAGCATTGCAATGAATGTGAACTTTTTGTCCTTCCGGGTGAGCCCAAATGTTTTGGAGCAGTTCTGGATTGCTGATGCAGTTGCAGGTTGCCTGGCTGTCCAGCAGAATCCAATATGGATCAATGCTTCCGCAAGCTTGTGAAAACATGTACTGCTCCTCTATTTTGTAACTAACATTGTGTTGCTCAATAGCACTGGCAGAGGCCGCTGACACACTCCTGGGCTTTTGTCCGGATTGTCGAGTAGGCTCCCCCACACTCCTGGTTTTTTGCGGGGCTTGCCGGGCAGTCGTGACTGCCTTGTTGTGTGTTGAGGTGGTCTGGCTGAGTTGAAAGAAGCAAAGCTCATCATCAAAAGCCCCATCTTCAACCCCGGCCATCAGAATTTGGTGGGCCTCAGCCACCTTGGTGTTGGATGGCTTGGCGCCTGTGGACACTCCATTGGTTACAAAGGCAGTGTCATTGGTCGTGTCGCCTTTTTGCAATCACAGAGAACAAATCCGCCATCCTCGATTCCACTTACGATCAACATGACGTACAAACTGTTTGCGACAAATGCACTCATTTGACGCACGACCAGCGCGAACAATTATACACCGTACTGTGCAAATATCAAACCATTTTCAACGGGACGCTCAAACATTACCCCGCCGAAGAAATACACCTCGACATCGACCCAACAGTAAAACCAAATCATTCCCGCCCATATCCCGTACCAAAAACACAACTTACTCTTTTCAAGAAGGAACTCGACCACCTGGTTGACGTCGGCGTACTGTCACATCAAGGTTGCTCCACATGGATCTCACTGACATTCATCATCACCAAAAAAGACGGCAAAATCAGATGGGTCTCAGATTTCTGTGCTCTCAATGAAGCCATCAAACACAAAGTTTATCCCATCCTGCATATTCAAGACATCTTATCACGTTGCTCCGGCTACAAATACCTCACCAAAATGGACATCTCCATGCAATACTACACATTTGTTCTCGACAACAAAAGCAAAGATCTAACAACCATCACAACTCCCTTCAGTCTCTACAAATACAATCACCTACCCATGGGAGCTTCTCAATCACCAGACGTAGCGCAAGAAATCATGGAAAGAGTCCTACAAGATATACCAAATCTCAAGATATACATCGATGACATCGCATGCTTCAGCAACGGCTTTGACAAACACCTACATCTCCTGGACACCATCCTCTCTCAACTACAAGACAAAGGCTTTGCAATTAACCCGCTCAAATATGAATGGATCATCCAAGAAACGGATTTCCTAGGCCACTTGCTCACACCAAACGGCATTAAACCCTGCATAAAAAAAGTCAAGACAATCCTAGCAATTCTTCCACCCCAAACCCTAAAAGAACTCAGAGCTTTTCTAAGCCTAGTCACATATTATCGTGACATGTGGCCACAATGCTCTCACATTCTTGCCCCTCTTGGAGCAGTCATCAAATAGAACAATACCCCAGTTGCCTACTTCACGCAAAAGCTCAACAAAGCTCAAGCCAACTATACAACAATCAAAAAGGAACTTCTCTCCATTGTCAAAACGCTCAAAGACTACTGTCCCATGCTCCTTAGCACACTCATTCATCTCTACACGGACCATAAAAACCTAACGTACAAACTCTCAACATACAACACAAAAAGCGTCCTCCAATGGAAACTAGGCCCAGAAAACACAGTCACAGACTCCCTCAGCCGTACACCAACTACCCTCACTTCATATTTTGCCACAACCAATTTCAATGACAATGTCTCTAATAACAATTCCTTCTCTTTCTCGAACATGGCCGAGGGCCTAATGGCGCTGCCATCATGCGATGCATCAACTGATAGTCATCCTGTTGAAGACAGTTACTTGATTCACCCACGATTTGACCAAAAAGGCAGATTGCCATTTCACTTTGCAACCATTCACCAATACCAAATGCATGATCCCAAAATGCTAACACTGCCAAACAAAGACCCACTACTACAATTTTTCATACAAAAACTTGACAATGTACGGTAGACATTTTCTGCCGACTTGGCGAACTAACACCTCATTCTCAATGGAAAATTGTCATTCCTAATGATATGCTTGCGCCCCTTGTAAAATGGTACCACAAAATAACAGTTCACTCCACAGGCATGGACAGACTCAAAGATCTCCTCTGGCGTCACTTCCATCACCCTGACCTCAGAGCCATTTGCTGTAACGTCATATCCAACTGTCTCATCTGTCCACTTGTATGCACCGGTACTTGTCAAGCTGGCCAACTCGCACCCTGAACATCACTCATAACACCTTGGTCAGAAGTCCACGTTGACTGTATCGGACCATGGAACGTCAAAATTAACGAGATAAACCTCCGCTTTGACGCCCTCACATGCATCGACCCAGTTACCAATCTCCTCAAAATCATTTGTATCCCAGGATCCAAAACAGCTGACAACATCAGGCACCTCTTCAAAAACAGCTGGCTCTCCCATTACCCTCGCCCCATGCGTATCGTACACGATCATGGTCCCAAATTCAACAGACACAACTTTCAATTTCCACTAGATTACCCAGGCATCAAGCCCATCAACATCTCCCCTCACATCCCTACAGCCAACGGAATCATCAAATCCTCCCACAAAACCATTGGACAAATCATACGCACAATGATCAATCTAAAACCCCCCAAAACAGAAACAGAAGCAAATGACCTCATTGATGAAGCCATCTCTACAGCAATGCACACTCTCCGCTGTAATCCCATTTCCACCCTCAGAAAATTTTCACCCGGCGCCCTCGTGTTCAATCACAACATACTCCTAAACATTCCACTCCACACCAACATTATCACATTGACCAAACATCGACAAGCTCAAATTGACAACTGGCTCCTTCACGCCAACCGCAAATGCACAAAACACAAATTCATTGTAGGCCGAGGCGTCTTCGTCAACATACACGAACGCAACAAACTCAATCTTGTTTCTGAAGGTCCCTACCCAGTACTCCAAGTACACACAAATAACACAGTTACCATTTGCTGCGGATGCAAACATGAACGCATTAGCATCTGCCACCTTACCCCAGCCAAATCATCATCAATTTTCATAGTAAGGGAGAATGAACAACGCACAGACACTTCAGTCATGAGTCACTAACACACTCCATCAGTCCAGTCACGCATCATTGACACACTCCAACAGTCATGAGTCAATGACACATTTCTTGGTCATATGGCATTGTTGTTCAATTGTATTTGAACATCAATAGAACCTTCTCCTTGAAGTCTCATCCGAATTCCGATTATCAAAGAACCAAGTTCTTTTCCAATCGTATCACTGAACTATCTGGAAAGCTTCTCGACTTATCTTGAAGTCATAGTAGACACTAAAACTCAATAGCACGCAATTTCATGCACAGCGTAGTTCACCTGCGTCACGGTTTTCCTGGGTATCTGTTCCGGAAGAAATACCCACAGACTTTTGGGGGCGCATGTTTTGGGGGCACTTGTTACAGTGCGTGAAAAATTAGAAAAAATGCGCGTGCCGCGCGCGTGGGTTCCGGAGGGCCCTGGGTAGTACGAGTACCCATTATTTTTACCAGAATTGCATCAAAGTCAGACTCGGAAGTCAGACTTGTGACTTGTGGGGAACATGCAATTCTTGACTTGAGTATATAATAACACAGTTATTATTACTGGAATCCAAATAATAAGTCAAATTATTTTACGGAAGTCAGTGTAGGTGTTGTACTGCCACCACTTGATTCCAGGCCATATGTTCGGGTTCCTTTATCTACAGGTGCATTTCATTGGTTCGATCCAATCCCACATGGAATGAAAACCGCATAGAATTCGAACCAAACCCCGGCCAGGCCCGCATGCGCGTACATGGTTGAATTTCATTGGTTGGAATTGCTGAAAGTGGTTATTCGACCAAGTCAGAGGAAATTACTGTTAACCGTTAAACTGCACACAATCCTTAAGACCGAGGTCTGACTTTTCGCTGACTTCGTATATTCTCTCATTATTTAACATGTGCATGGATTCCATAATCTGGGTCCAGAAAGACAAAAACCTTCGATCTGGGTAATACCGAGAATCATTTCGGGAATCACCCATTACGAAGTACCTCGTACTTCGTACTTCGTACTCAGTAATCTTAATTCGTACTCGTACTATTGTACTTCGTACTACGACATCATTACGTACGGACTATTTTTGGAATAGTATGTACAAAACATAAATAATGAGGTAATATTATGAAACCAGTGCCCAGAACCTTTGAGTTAAATCTTCGTAAAGGTAGTACAATACCCCCCCCTGTTTGTACGAGATAAGACTAAAACCTTATAAAATTAACGGAATTATTCTTGCCAAACCGTACCGGTACGTACTTGTACTTTTTCTTCTACGAGACACAGTTCCTAGTTCATTCAGTGTGGGAGCGGTGTATCCGTACTGAAAATATTACTTCTACCGTATTCAAAAATACCGTTGTTTTAGATGTTCACTACATGCAGTTGCTTGGGTCCCATGTAAACTCATTGAATCTAGGTACTGACATTAGTATCAATATAAACTTCACCAAGTCCCACACGTATTGAATACCAGCGTACGGAAAGTGTACCGATATGATGATTATGAGTCAAAAAATAATGAAAACGCTGCTTCACTATTTGGATTTGAAGTACGGTAGGATTACTGCTAACATTGCATCGTCGGGTTCAATTTGTCGGAAATGCATTGGGTCGACGTGGTATGCTGTCTATCGACTCAATTGGATCCCTATTGTTATATTTTCAATGATGCACAGACCAGGACGGTCGTTTCAACTTGAGTGCTCAAAACGAGAAAGACATTTCAGTCAGTATTGATCCAGCTTCTCCTTTAATTATCGTCAGTCGCAGGTTTGGAATCCATATCGCAAAGCAGCAGATAAGACAGCGGTGCCACTAGGAGTATCGTTTAGGTATGTTGAGATTTTTTAATACCATGCCACCGACGTTATCTCGTGCAATCTTGAATTTGATTTTCTCTGAAATCCGTTCCAAAAGTTCATATATGTCTATCTGGCATCACTAAACGGCGGGTAACTTCGCTCACTTGTAACTCAACCAATCCCAAATACACATTTTTCTTCCTGTAATCGTTCCATTTCTTCGTCACTTTGTTTCATTATAAATTTGCTAGCTCGTTTCCATCGTCGTAGTGAACGATGCCAGAAGGGAGTGTACACAACAATTCCTTTTGCTACCATTGCTGGAACCAGCGAAAAATCACTCCTTGACATAATGAAAACATCGGCAGTAACATAATCTTTCCAAGTGTCCTTTAAACTTGCACCCGTATTGACTTCGTAACCGCGGTTTCGAAATTCATTCAAATCTTCGAAAGACTTCGATGAGGTATATATTATGACTCGAGCCCCAGGTTTCATATACTTCTTAATTAAATTCAAGTAATGAAGGTTAGGGAGGTAACTGTAATATCCGTTACTTTTCTCTTTGCATGGAGAAGTGTTACCTCGTAACATGTGAACAACAATAGTATATCCTTTGTGCCTTTTTTCCGGATAAGTGACGAGACTGCGAAGATAATCCACATAATCAGGTGTCCATATACGAGTGTCTTCGGCGACGTACTTATCTCTGGGAATAACGGAACGCCGAATTTCCGTATCTTGAACAAAGTCCCTTGGACATCTGAATCGTAAGGGACCATTGAGACCCAAAGAATCCAACAAGTCCTCATGCATTGATATTTTTGCAGATTGACTTCCACAACAGCCTCCATAAGTTGCATTCTTCTGAAATATGTATGCATGTGCCATCAACATTTCCACAACGACCTTCCCGGATTTCCCTTTGTAATAATTGTGAAAAAATTGATGATCAGGGTCAAAGACATACGATGATACCGCGTTCGCCGAAACTCCACTGTCCACTAATTGTACCTCTCTTTCTTTTGAAAATGGACCGTGCTCGTCTGGGATCTTTTGAATGTCCGATGGTTCATCTTCCGCGTTCACCTCGTTTTGTTTTGAAAATGGATTATGATCCACAAAATGTTGAAATTCAATTCTGTCTTCTTCGGTATCGACCTGGTTTTCTTTCGAAAAGGGATTGTGCTCTTTAGCCAACTTTGGGACATTAGCTGTATCTTTTTCGAATTTCACTTGGTTTTCTTTCGAAAATGGATCGTCATCTCTCGCATTCTGCGGCACCTGAGCTTGGTCATCACCTTCTAAATTCGCTTTGTTTCCATTTTCGTTTTCGTCCGAAAATGCATCATCCTGTGTAATGATCTGGGGGGCCTCGCTTTGAAGTTCAATCTTGTAATGTCCTTCACTCGCAGTCGTCTCTGGCAATGGGTCGGGAAGATGTTCATTGGCAACTTCTCTCGACTCCTTCCCACCCTTCAGAAATGATCGATATGTTGAAGCCACTGCGTCTCTCCCACCATTGGATTTGGATAATATTATTTGGTAAATCGTAAAGCAAATTAAGAATAAGACGTTCACGACTACCAGCGAACAACTTCTCTTCCTCGTGGAATTCGTTTTTCTGTATCGATTTCGAGCATTCTTCATCGTTGACCTTCTAACCACAGTCATGGTTCCCGATCTGGCTTGTCTGTCTGTGCCTGTGTTCGAGCAGCACTATTATGTGGCAAGAGTCCGGTTGAAGGATGCCGTCACGGTTAACAGTCGTCATCAGATGGTAGGAAGCTTTTGGTCATACCGGTACGAGATGGAAGATGCGTTAGATTAATCGATCAGTTTCTTCATTTTTTTCATCTTTGGGCTGGGGGGTGGCGGGGGAAGTGGTAAAATCTTACCGATGTTGTCTTTCCACATTCGAGTTTGACATTGGGTGATTCCCGAGGGGCCCAGATGTCGTACCGGTATGCCTCTAGAAAAGGTACTAAAATAAGGTTTGAGTTATGTACCTCAATTTCACTTTGGTTCCCTCCGTACGGGAATCCACATTTTGAAGAACGTGTGCAACCCCTATTAACCTATATACCGTTGGAAAGCTTATTTAAAGAGGAATACGAATCTGCTGTTTGTTTCTGTTTCTTTTGAAGTCAAAGGGACATGATATATAAAAAAACTTTATCTTCATTACTGAATATGAATATAAAAAATAATGAGAGTTTTCATGTTCTTTTTGTTCTATTTTCAACAATTTGGAGACTCCGCGCGGTGACAGCGCGCATACCCAGTCACCCATAAACCGTTAAACCGTTAAATTCAAAAATTTCGAACCACGAATAAACAAGTCACGTTTGAAAAACACTCAGTACGCAGTACTCCGAACCTATTTTTGGCCCCATTCATATCCAGGAGGAGCGCCCCGCTGCTGGTTCGTTGAATCGATAGATAGCTCGATCGTCATCTACAATGCATGTAGATGGGCCCTGATACCTCTAGCATGTTCTAACTCCATCTAGAACAAAAGTTATGGCAGTATGAAGATTTGTCTCCCCAGGTGACATCCTGTGCAGGAATAGTACTAGCGAGCGCCCCCCTGCCGGTTCGTTGAATCAATAGATAGCTCGATCGTCGTCTACAATGTATGGAGATGGACCCTGATACCTCCAGTATGCTCTAACTCTCTCTAGAACAAAAGTTATGGCAGTATGAAGATTTGTCTCCCCAGGTGACATTTTGGTGTACAAAATTTTTACATCATGTGCACGAATAGTACTAGCGAGCGCCCCGCTGCCGGTTCGTTGAATCGATAGATAGCTCGATCGACATCTACAATGCATGTAGATAGGCGCTGATACCTGTATAATGCTCTAACTCCCTCTGGAAGCAAAGTTATGGCAGTAGCAAGATTTGTCTCCCCAGGTGACATTTTGTTGTTGAAAATTCTTACATAATGTACACGAGTTTTTCTAGCGAGAGCCCCCTGACAATCGTTTGAATCGATAGATAGCTCGATTGGCGTCTACAATGCGTGTAGATGGGCGCTGATACCTGTAGAATGTTCTAACTCCCTCTAGAACCAAAGTTATGGCAGTAGCAAGGTTTCTCTCCCCATGTAAGAACATTTTGTTGTTGTAAATTCTTACATAATGTACACGAATTTTGCTAGCGAGATCCCCCCTGACAATCGTTTGAATCGATAGATAGCTCGATCGGCTTCCACAATGCATATAGATAGGCGCTGATACCTGTAGATTGTTCTAACTCTCTCTAGAACCAAAGTTATGGCAGTAGCAAGGTTTCTCTCCCCATGTAACATTTTGTTGTTGTAAATTCTTACATAATGTACACGAATTTTGCTAGCGAGAGCCCCCCTGACGGACGACTGAATCGATAGATAGCTCGATCGGCGTCTACAATGCGTGTAGATGGGCGCTGATACCTGTAGAATGTTCTAACTCCCTCTGGAAGCAAAGTTATTGCAGTAACAAGATTTCTCATTCTTCGTACCCAAATGCACTCATTAGTAGGTGGTGACACACAAACCATGACAGATAACTCACTTCTGTTTCTTTCATGATTCATCTTATCCATAACAGCAACAATATTCATTGAGCAATCACACAAAATATCTGATTTTCTATTTTCTAATTGCAAATTAGTGTGTATTTTCCCTCCAAATACAGTACAGAAATGCACTAATTAGGTGGTGACACACAAAACACCACAGATAACTCACTTCTGTTTCTTTCATGATTCATCTTATCCATCACAGGAACAATATTCATGGTTCAATCACATCAAATATTGGATTTTATATTTTCTAATTGCAGATAAGTGTGTATTTTTCCTCCAAATCCTGTACCCAAATGCACTCATTAGGTGGTGACACACCAACTATGACAGATAACTCACTTCTGTTTCTTTCATGATTCATCTTACCCATAACAGGAACAATATTCATGGACTGATCACACAAAATATCTGCTTTTGTATTTTCTAGTTGCACATTTGTTTGTATTTTCCCTCCAAATCCAGTACAGAAATGCACTCATGAGGTGGTGACACACAAACCATGACAGACAACTCACTTCTGTTTCTTTCATGATTCATCTTACCCATAACAGGAGCAATATTCATGGTTCAATCACACAAAATATCTGCTTTTCGAATTTTTAATTGCAAATAAGTGTGTATTTTTCTCCAAATCCAGTACCCAAATGCACTAATTCAGTGGTGACACAAAAACCACGACAGATAACTCACTTCTGTTTCTTTCATGATTCCTCTCACACATAACAGGAACAATATTCATGGTTCAATCACACAAAATATCTGCTTTTGGAATTTTTAATTGCAAATTAGTGTGTATTTTCCTCCAAATCCAGTACCCAAATGCACTAATTAGGTGGTGACACACAAAACACAACAGATAACTCACTTCTGTTTCTTTCATGATTCATCTTACCCTTCACAGGAACAATATTCATGGTTCAATCACACAAAATATCTGATTTTCTATTTTCTAATTGCAAATTAATGTGTATTTTTCCTCCAAATCCTGTACCCAAATGCACTAATTAGGTGGTGACACACAAACCATGACAGATAACTCACTTCTGTTTCTTTCATGATTCATCTCATCCATAACAGGAACAATATTCATGGTTCAATCACACAAAATATCTGATTTTCTATTTTTTAATTGCAAATTAGTGTGTATTTTTCCTCCAAATCCAGTAGCCCAGTGCACTAATTAGGTGGTGACACACAAACTATGACAGATAACTCACTTCTGTTTCTTTCATGATTCATCTCATCCATAACAGGAACAATATTCATGGTTCAATCACACAAAATATCTGATTTTGTATTTTCTAATTGCAAATTAATGTGTATTTTTCCTCCAAATCCAGTACCCCAATGCACTAATTAGGTGGTGACACACAAACCATGACAGATAACTCACTTCTGTTTCTTTCATGATTCATCTCATTCATAACAGGAACAATATTCATGGTCCAATCACACAAAATATCTGATTTTGTATTTTTTAATTGCAAATTAGTGTGTATTTTTCCTCCAAATCCAGTAGCCCAATGCACTAATTACGTGGTGACACACAAAACACAACAGATAACTCACTTCTGTTTCTTTCATGATTCATCTCATCCATAACAG
Organism: Pseudo-nitzschia multiseries; assembly: GCA_037355745.1. NCBI lineage: Eukaryota > Bacillariophyta > Bacillariophyceae > Bacillariales > Bacillariaceae > Pseudo-nitzschia > Pseudo-nitzschia multiseries. The sequence continues at coordinate 10,126,475 of CM074781.1, forward strand.
GAACAATATTCATGGTTCAATCACACAAAATATCTGATTTTCTAATTTTTAATTGCAAATTAATGTGTATTTTTCCTCCAAATCCAGTACCCCAGTGCACTAATTAGGTGGTGACACAAAAACCACGACAGAGAACTCACTTCTGTTTCTTTCATGATTCCTCTCACCCATAACAGGAACAATATTCATGGTTCAATCACACAAAATATCTGCTTTTCTATTTTTTAATTGCAAATTAGTGTGTATTTTTCCTCCAAATCCAGTACCCAAATGCACTAATTACGTGGTGACACACAAACTATGACAGATAACTCACTTCTGTTTCTTTCATGATTCATCTCATCCATAACAGGAACAATATTCATGGTTCAATCACACAAAATATCTGATTTTGTATTTTCTAATTGCAAATTAGTGTGTATTTTTCCTCCAAATCCAGTACCCCAGTGCACTAATTAGGTGGTGACACACAAACTATGACAGATAACTCACTTCTGTTTCTTTCATGATTCATCTCATCCATAACAGGAACAATATTCATGGTTCAATCACACAAAATATCTGATTTTTTATTTTTTAATTGCAAATTAGTGTGTATTTTTCCTCCAAATCCAGTACCCCAGTGCACTAATTAGGTGGTGACACACAAACTATGACAGATAACCCACTTCTGTTTCTTTCATGATTCATCCCACCCACAACAGGAACAATATTTTGTGGTTCAATCACACAAAATATCTGATTTTCTAATTTTTAATTGCAAATTAGTGTGTATTTTTTCTCCAAATCCAGTACGTCCGAACCTCAATGCACTAATTACGTGGTGACACACAAACTATGACAGATAACTTACTGCTTCTGCTTCTTTCATGATTCATCTCATCCATAACAGGAACAATATTCATGGTCCAATCACACAAAATATCTGATTATGTATTTTCTAATTGCAAATTAGTGTGTATTTTTTCTCCAAATCCAGTACCCCAATGCACTAATTACTAGTAGGTGGTGACACACAAACTATGACAGATAAATCACTTCTGTTTCTTTCATGATTCATCTCATCCATAACAGGAACAATATTCATGGTTCAATCACACAAAATATCTGATTTTGTATTTTTTAATTGCAAATTAGTGTGTAGTCTATGTGGTACTTGTATTACTACTGGTAGTAGTACCTGTAGTAGTACTTGTACTGCTTGGCATGTACTTGATGGTCTGTCCTTTTTCCGTTTTTATGGTCTGTGCTTTTTCCTTTTTTATGGTCTGTGCTTTTTCCGTTTTTTTGGTCCGTCCTTTACCCCTTTTGTGTTTTTATGGTCTGTCCCTTATCCGCGGCTGGCATGCACGCGCGTGCGCGCGCAGGCATAGCCAGAAGAATCAGGTAAAAAGCTGTTATTTTAATTACATTAAAAACATCTGGTTCTCCAAAGTTTTTTTGGGGGTGTTTAGATAAGCCTCTTTTTTTTGCAGGAGTTGATCTCGAGAACCAGACATTGCATGGTCATTCTGAAGCAAACTCGTAACAATAGAGATTTTCAGCTGTTTGGGGATATTTTCAGAATTACCAGGCGATGTCTGGTTCTTGAGATCAACTCCTGCAAAAATTGCCATTCCCGAAACGGAGGGAACCTAAGTGAAATTGAGGTATTGGTTAAAAACTAAGATTGTGAGCTAGCTTTGTCAACTACTCCGAGGAGCCGTTGAGAAAGCTTGTAACAGTAAAAAGCCGTTGAATGGAAACTCAACGTACATTGCACATAGAGAATTTGGATATGTTCTTCATCCAGTCTTCAATATTGAAGACCGGCTTGCGTGGCATTGCATTTCAGATTTTCTTGAATCGTGGGTAATTTTCAATCGTGAACGTTGGAATACCACACTCTTCTCCTTCTCGTAAAGTTCGATTGGTGGCACAGAATTTTTGTTAGTCGTGTGCGACCAGTATTGCTTAGATAAGAAATTTTTAGTTGGTGTGATATGGTTTGAGGTTCCGAATGTTCATACGTTGGATCACGTGATTTCTTAAGAGAAAGGAAACTGTACCATTGGTGTGGATTTGTTGGATGGTGTAGGGGCCTTTGCTTCTTGCGTCAAAAGCTCCAGGAATTTGCTTTTCATTTTTCACCATAATTTGGTCTCCTACACAGTAATCGTGAATCTTCCTGTGGCTGTTCTCTTTCATAGCATTCTTATCTATCTGAGCCTGTCGTTTGTTTCTGACGATGGCCAAGTCAGTGATTACAGGGATTGGTAGGAACATGTCGCGATGGAAGACAAGGGCTCCGGGTGTCATTCCAAACGTTTTGTTGATGGTTGATCTAACTGCAAACTGGGCAGAAGCAAACACACTATCGATGATGTCGGTGACTTCCTGGAGGGTCTGTGGAGGATTGGTATTGAGCTCAGTTCGCATTGCCGATTTCATGGTGTCATGGACTCGTTCAAGTACAGCGTTGGATTGTGGGTTCCGAGCTGAGCAGACCTTGGCTTTGATTCCTAGGTTGCCGAGGTGGAGTTGAAAGTCATTGCTCATGAAGTTGGTTCCTTGGTCGATAATACAATTTACTGGTTTGGGATATCTGGAGAGCCAGCCATTGTCGAGAGCGTGGATTGCCATGAGGCCAGTTGGGTTTACTTGTGGAGCTAGGAGGTTGGTGCACATGTCCATGATGGTAAAGCCGTTGAAGGAGACTGTTCCATGCCCAGGGATCTTGATTTTCCAAGGGCCTACTCCATCGATTGCAATGGTGTCCCAAGGGACATATTGGTGTTCTTTGGTCGGGAGTTGTCCATGGCTTTGGTGGCTATTCTTGTACCGTTGGCACGTGTCGCAAGTTTTGCAGAAGGAGTTGATTTGGTCCTTCAAGTTTGGTGCATATACAAATTGGTTGATGGTTCGGTACAATCTTTCTGCACCGGCATGGCCAAGCACGTGGTGATAGTATTTGATTGTGGCTTGCACTCGGTTTGGAGGGAGTACAATTTTCTGTCGGCTGTTGGAGTTTACAATTTTCAAGTCGATTCCATTGAAGTTTTCAGCTGTGTACCGAGGATTGGTAGAGATATCTACATTGGCTGCCTGGTCTTGGGCGAGTTGGTTGAAGGCTAAGGGGTACATGGGAATGTCTTCTGGGTAGTTAAGAAACAATTCAGAAAGAGAGAGAAGGTCGGAGTCCGTTGAGTCACAATCGGTTGTAGTTTCAAGGTCCGAGTCGTCATCCGTTAGATCGGGAGCGGGAGTTGGACCGAAGAACTCCTTCTTCTTCTCGGGAGTGTCTTGCTGGAGCGGGAGCCTTGAGAGGGCATCAGCAAGGCCATTGTCTTTGCCTTTGATGTACTTGAATACTGGGGAAAATTCTTCAAGGAGCATTCTCCAAGTCATAATGCGATGGCTTGTGAGGTTCTGTCGGGTGAGATTGATGTGATCTGTCCATACTATGATTTCAGCACCCCAAAGAATGTTTCGAAATTCTTTGAAGACTTCTACAATGCAGAGCATCTCTTTATCGATTGTTGGGTATTTCCGTTGAGCCAAATTGAGTTTTCTGGAGAAGCAAAGGATGATTCTGCGATCTTGGCGGATGATAGCTCCGAGTTGGTAGTCAGAAGCATCAGTATAGACATGGAAGGGCTTGTTTGGATCAGGAAAGGCAAGAAGAATATCGTTGGCAATGAGGGACTTGGCTTTGTTGAAAGCTTCAAGAAGTGCCGGAGTTGGAGTGATTTTGCCTTTGGCTCTTCCAGGGAGGTCGGTAAGGGGTGCAAGGACTTCAGCGCGCTTGGGATAGAAGTTAGGATAGAAGTTCATCATCCCAACAAAGGATCAAAGTTGGGTTGTTGTTGAGGGAAAAGCAAGTTTCAGGATAGGAGAAATCTTGTTTGGGTTTGGTCTGATACCATCACGAGAGATAATGTGGCCAAGCCATGGTGCTTGCGATTGAAACCAGTGGCACTTGGAGGGCTTGATGGAGAAGTTGTGGGACTTCAGTAGGGACAGGACAGAAGAGACTGATTTACAATGGGATTTGAGAGTATCTGAGAAGATACCAATATCATCGATGTATACTTCAATGTCCTTCAAGTGTGAGAGCATTTGTTCCATACAGCCTTGGGCCCAACTTGGAGAGTTAAGAAAGCCCATTGGTAATCGAAGCAGTCGATATTTTCCAAATGGAGTAACAAGGACACAAAGCCAGGTGGAGGCCTCATCAAGTTTGAAGGTGTGGAACTGCATGCTAACATCAATAAGGGTGACATATTTGAAGCCTCTTCTTCTGTGGAAGATATCTTGGAGCTTTGGCAGCGGGTAGTGAAGTTTCTTGGTGACTTTGTTGAGTTCGTGGAAGTCACTGATGAGTCAACAGGAGCCATCTGGTTTTGGGACTACGAATGTTGGCATTCCCCATTTGGTGGCGTAGCAACGTTCGAGGATGCCAAGCTTCACCTGCCGATCGATTTCTTTCTTCACTGCTTCTTGTTGGTGCAGTGGAATGGAATATGATTGTTTTACATGATATGGAGTTGTGCCTTGCTGGAGATCAATGTGGAACGTTTGATTAGGGAAAATACCTAATTCTTTGTCATTCAATCCTTCAAAAAGTTCTTCATTTTGGAGGAGTATTGGTAACAAGGCTTGTTTCTCTTGGTAGGAGAGATGGTTTTGTTCGGTGACTAGCTTGTGGAGGTCAGTTTTCTCATACTTGGTGGTTCCATCCACATACGATTGTTGGATAGACTGATGGGAGTAACTTTCTGCAACGGCATGTGGTTCTGCAGACATGACCTTGTGGAGTAATGACTTGTTGTCGAAGTAATTTCTTGGGTGGAAGTCCATCGTCTTCTCATACCATTCAATGGTGCAAGTCTCGAAGTCCATTTTCATTCCAAGATCTCTCATGGTTTTCCTTCCAATAAGGAGGTGGTAGTTGATATTCTGAGAGACTACAAAGCACTTGATTTGTAGGACTTTCATTGAGTAGGATAGTTCTGGGAATACGGTGTTCTCCAAGGTTACATAGTGGTTGCAAGTGGTTTTGCCGTTTGTTGTCTGCATTTGGATTGGTTGGTCTAGAAGGTTCTTCTTGATTCCGGAGGGAATTGCTGATTCCACTATGAGGTTGTCGGTTGATCCAGAATCGAAGAGGGTTTTCAAGTAGTACTTGCCAAGGGATCCATTGATGGAATTGCAGACGCTTACTGTGGTGGGAGCAAGGTCGACATCTGTGTTGCTGGGAGCAACCGCTTGCTTGTTGTTGACGGAATTGGTCTTTTCAGAGGGAAATCTTTGAAGATCCGCGTTGTAATATTCTTCGTCGATATCCATATCTACATGGAAGAGATCCGGCCAAGGGGCTGCAGGTATGGTTGTTTCTTCTGGTTCATTGATAAAGACACACATGTGTTGTTCTGGTTTGTGGTAGTTACTGCCGTGGGAAGAGGAGGTAGTGGATCGATTGCTGTTGTTGGAACTGCGATCATTCACATGCGAGTCAGTGTTGTCTCTGTTGTTGGACTGATTGGAGTTTACGCCATACTTGTTGGTGTAGCATTGACCCCAAGTATGATTGGTACCAGGATGAATAGGACATGGTGAGTCATTGGAGATCCTAGTCGGGCCTTTGTTGTTGCCTTGGTTGTTGCCGCGTTGGTTGTTGTTGTTGTTGTTGTTGTTTTGATTGTTATTGTTATTGTTGTTGTTATTGTTTCGGTTCTGATTGTTTCGATTGTTTCGGTTGTTGCGGTTGTTGTTGCTGTTTCCATTCCGGTTGTTACGATTGTTGTTGGCATTGTTGTTGGTGTTGTTGGTGTTTTGAGATGGGTTATCTGATTTCTTCTTTCTATTCTGCGCATATTGAAATCGTTTGAATCTCATCATCATTTCAGAGAGGGAATCTCTATTGGGAGAGTGGTGTTGTTGGTAGGTGTGTTTCCAATCCTCAGGCATCGATTCAAAGATTAGATTCTTGAACTCTCTCTCCTTGATCTCTGCATCCTCAGGTGGATGTCCTGGGAGTAGTGGAAGGATGACATGGTTGTGGAAGTTTACTTGTGCTACGAATTGGTGTACTGTCATAGTGGTTGTCTTCTTGATATTGGTGAGGAATCTTCTATGGTTTTGGTATGCATCGAGGTTGTTGTCAAACTTGTAGTTGACAAATTCTTCTACTGTGGTTTGGAAGTTGTCCACAGTTCTCTGTGGAATGTTGGTTGATACATAGCTATTCCACCAGTTACTGTTGGTGTAGTCTCTGAGGAGATCTACAAACTTATCATAGATTCTTGGTCCTGTGGTTAGGTTTAGCATCTTCTTGGATTGCATGAACTCATTGATGGTAAAAAGGATTTGTAGTTTGGTTGATCCTGCAGTAATCAAGGGAATCTTGATCTTGGTAATTTCTTGAACTCCATTGACTTCTTGGGTGTTCTTGTATTCCACTTTGTCAATAGACTCTTGATCAAAGTCATACGTGAAGGGAATAACTGAGTAAGACATTGTTTTCTCTTGTTACTGGACAATCTTCAGGATCAATTGGTGGTTTGTTTATAGTTGTTGTAGTAGTGTTTACTTGAGTAGTTGAAGTAGTCTTTACCGGTAGTAATAATGTCGCAGCAGTTTTTTGACTGTTTAAACAGTGTCGTATGCCTCTAGAAAAAGGTACTAAAGTAAGGTTTGAGTTATGTATTGGTTAAAAACTAAGATTGTGAGCTAGCTTTGTCAACTACTCCGAGGAGCCGTTGAGAAAGCTTGTAACAGTAAAAAGCCGTTGAATGGAAACTCAACGTACATTGCACATAGAGAATTTGGATATGTTCTTCATCCAGTCTTCAAGGTTGAAGACCGGCTTGCGTGGCATTGCATTTCAGATTTTCTTGAATCGTGGGTAATTTTCAATTGTGAGCGTTGGAATACCACACCAGATGTGGTATTCCAATGCTCACGATTGAAATTACCCACGATTCAAGAAAATCTGGAATCTGACATCAGCATCAACGCCACACCAGCCGGCCTTCAATATTGAAGACTGGATGAAGAACATATCCAATTTCTCTACGTACAAGTACGTTGAATTTCAATTCAACACCTGTTTAATGTTACAAGCCTTTCAACCGCTCCTCGGAGTAGTTGACAGAGCTAGCTCACAATCTTAGTTTTTAACCATTACATAAACCTTATTTTAGTACCTTTTTCTAGAGGCATAGGACACTGTTTAAACAGTCGAAAAACTGCTTCGACATTATTACTACCAGTAAAGACTACTTCAACGACGTGAATAAAAATTACCACTACATCTAACAAACAACCACCAATTGACCCTGAAGATTGTCCAGTAAGAACAAGAGAAACAATGTCTTACTCCATCATCCCTTTCAAGTTTGACTTTGACCAAGAGTCTATCGACAAAGTAGACTTCAAGAATACACAAGAAGTTAATGGAGTTCAAGAAGTAACCAAGATCAAGATTCCCTTGATTACTGCAGGATCAACCAAACTACAAATCCTTTTTACCATCAATGAGTTCATGCAATCCAAGAAGATGCTCAATCTAACCACAGGACCAAGACTCTATGACAAGTTCGTAGATCTCCTCAGAGACTACACCAACAGTAGCTGGTGGAATAGCTATGTATCAACCAATGTTCCACAGAGAACTGTGGATAACTTCCAAACCACAGTAGAAGAATTTGTCAACTACAAGTTTGACAACAACCTCGATGCATACCAAAACCATAGAAGATTCCTCACCAATATCAAGAAGACAACCACCATGACCGTACACCAACTTGTTGCACAAGTAAACTTCCACAACCATGTCATCCTTCCACTACTCCCAGGACATCCACCGGAGGATGCAGAGATCAAGGAGAGAGAGAGAGTTCAAGAATCTAATCTTTGAATCGATGCCTGAGGATTGGAAACACACCTACCAGCAACACCACTCTCCCCGTATGGATTCCCTTTCTGAAATGATGATGAGATTCGAACGATATCAATATGCACAGAATAGAAAGAAGAAATCAGATAACCCATCTCAAAATACCAACAATAGCAACAACAGCAATGCCAACAACAATCGTAACAACCGGAATGGAAGCAACAATCGTAACAACCGAAACAATTGCAACAATCGCACTCGAAACAACAACAACAACCAACGCAATAACAACAATAACAACCAACGAAACAACAACCAAGGCAACAACAACAACAAAGGGCCGACTAGAATCTCCAATGACTCACCATGTCCTACCCATCCGGGTACCAACCACACTTGGGGCCAATGCTACACCAACAAGTATGGCACCAACTCCAATCAGTCCAATAACAGAGACAACACCGACTTGCATGTGAATGATCGCAGTTCCAACAACAACAGCAATCAATCCACTACCTCTTCTTCACATGGCAGTAACTTCCATGAACCAGAACAACACATGTGTGTCTTCATCAACGAACCAGAAGAAACTACCATTCCTGCAACTCCTTGACCGGATCTCTTCCATGTAGACATGGACATCGATGAAGAATATTACAACTCGGATCTTCAAACATTTCCTTCTGCAAACACCAATTCCAACAACAACAAGCAAGAGGTTGCTCCCAGCAACGCGGATGTTGACCTTGCTCCAACCACAGTGAGTGTCTGCAACTCAATCAACGGATCCCTTGGCAAGTACTACTTGAAAACTCTCTTCGATTCTGGATCAACCGACAACCTCATAGTGGAATCAGCAATTCCCTCCGGAATCAAGAAGAACCTTCTAGACCAACCAATCCAAATACAGACAACAAATGGCAAAAACACTTGCAACCACTATGTGACCTTGGAAAACACTGTATTTCCAGAACTATCCTGTTCGATGAAAGTCCTACAAATCAAGTGCTTTGTAGTCTCTCAGAATATCAACTACCACCTCCTTATTGGAAGGAAAACCATGAGAGACCTTGGAATGAAGATGGACTTTGAAACTTGCACAATTGAATGGTATGAGAAAACCATGCAATTTCACCCGCGAAATTACTTTGACAACAAAGCCTTGCTCCACAAGGTCATGTCTGCAGAACCACATGCCGTTGCAGAAAGTTACTCTAACCAAGCTATCCAACAATTGTATGTGGATGGCACCACCAAGTATGAGAAAACCGACCTCCACAAGTTAGTCACTGAACAAAATCATCTCTCGTACCATGAGAAACAAGCCTTGTTACCAATACTCCTCCAAAATGAAGAACTTTTTGAAGGATTGAATGACAAAGAATTAGGTATTTTCCCTAATCAAACGTTCCACATTGATCTCCAGCAAGGCACAACTCCATATCATGTAAAACAACCATATTCCATTCCACTGCACCAACAAGAAGCAGTGAAGAAAGAAATCGATCGGCAGGTGAAGCTTGGCATCCTCAAACGTTGCTACGCCACTGAATGGGGAATGCCAACCTTTGTAGTCCCAAAACCAGATGGCTCCTGTCGACTTATCAGTGACTTTAGAGAACTCAACAAAGTCACGAAGAAACTTCACTATCCACTTCCAAAGCTCCAAGATATCTTCCACAGAAGAAGAGGCTTCAAATATGTCACCCTTATTGATGTTAGCATGCAGTTCCACACCTTCAAACTTGACAAAGCCTCCACCTGGCTTTGTGTCCTTGTTATTCCATTTGGAAAATATTGACTGCTTCGATTGCCAATGGACTTCCTTAACTCTCCAAGTTGGGCCCAAGGCTGTATGAAACAGATGCTCTCACACTTGAAGGATATTGAAGTATACATCAACGACATTGGTATCTTCTCAGATACTCTCAAATCCCATTGTAAATCAGTCTCTTCTGTCCTCTCTTTACTGAAGTCCCACAACTTCTCTGTCAAGCCCTCCAAGTGTCACTGGTTTCAATTGCAAGCCCCTTGGCTTGGCCACATCATCTCTTGTGATGGAATCAGACCCAATCCAAACAAGATTTCTCCTATCCTGAAACTTGCTTTTCCCTCAACAACAACCCAACTTTGATCCTTTGTTGGGATGATTAACTTCTATCGGAACTTCTATCCCAAGCGGGCTGAGGTCCTTGCACCCCTTACTAAGCTCTCCGGAAGAGCCAAGGGCAAGAAGATATCTCTGACTCCGGAGCTCCTCTAAGCCTTCAACAAAGCCAAGTCCCTCATTGCCAACGATATCCTTCTTGCCTTTCATGATCCAAACAAGCCCTTCCATGTCTACACTGACGCTTCTGACTACCAACTCGGAGCTGTCATCCTTAAAGATGGCAGAATCATCCTTTGCTTCTCCAGAAAACTCAACGCCGCTCAACGGAAATACCCAACGGTCGATAAAGAGATGCTCTGTATTGTAGAAGTCTTCAAAGAATTTCAGAACATTCTTTGGGGTGCTGAAATCATCGTATGGACAGACCACATCAACTTAACCCGGCAAACCCTTACAAGCCACAGAATTATGACTTCGAGAATGCTCCTTGAAGAATTTTCCCCAGTATTCAAATATGTCAAAGGCAAAGACAATGTCATTGCTGACGCGCTCTCCAGGCTCCCACTCCAGCCAGACACTCCCGGGAAGAAGAAGGAGTTCTTCAGTCCTCCCACTCCTGATCCAACGGATGATGACTTGAACCTTGAAACTACCGGCTCCACAATCGACTGTGACTCAACAGACTCTGACCTTCTCTCTCTTTCCAAACTGTTTCTTAACTACCCAGAAGACATCCCCATGTACCCCTTAGCCTTCGACCAACTTGCCCAAGATCAAGCGGCCAATGTAGATATCTCTACCAATCCTCGATACACAACTGAAAACTTCAACGGCACCGACTTGAAAGTTGTAGACTCCAACGGTCGACAGAAAATTGTACTCCCTCCAAGTCGAGTGCAAGCCACAATCAAATACTACCACCATGTGCTTGGCCATGCCGGCGCAGAAAGATTGTATCAAACCATTAACCAATTTGTATACGCCGCAAACTTGAAGGACCAAATCAATTCCTTTTGCAGAACTTGTGATGCGTGCCAAAGATACAAGAATATCCACCAAAGCCATGGACAACTCCCCACCAAGGAACACCAATACATCCCTTGGGACACTATTGCAATCAATGGAGTAGGTCCTTGGAAAATCAAGATCCCTGGCCATGGAACCATTTCCTTCAGTGGCTTCACCATCATGGACATGTGCAGCAACCTCCGTGAAATCATTCGAGCCCCACAAGTAAATCCAACCAGCCTCATGGCAGTCCATGCCCTCGACAATGGCTGGCTCTCAAGATATCCCAAACCAGTTAATTGCATCATCAACTAAGGAACCAACTTCGTGAGCAATGACTTCCAACTCCACCTTGCCAACCTTGGAATCAAAGCCAAAGTTTGCTCTGTCCGCAATCCACAATCCAATGCTGTACTTGAAAGAGTCCATGATACAATGAAGTTGGCAATGAGAACAGAGCTCAATACCAACCCTCCTCAAACTCTTCAGGAAGCCACAGACATCATTGATAGTGTCTTCGCATTGGCTCAGTTTGCAGTTAGATCCACCGTCAACAAAACGTTTGGAATGACGCCTGGAGCCCTTGTCTTCAATTGAGATATGTTCCTACCAATCCCTGTAATCACTGACTTGGCCATGGTCAAAAACAAACGACAGGCTCAGATAGATAAGAATGCTATGAAAGAGAACAGCCACAGGAAGATTCATGATTACAGTGTAGGAGACCAAATTATGGTGAAAAATGAAAAGCAAATTCCTGGAGCTTTCGATGCAAGAAGCAAAGGCCCGTATACTATCCAGCAAATCCACACCAATGGTACAGTTTCCTTTCTCTTAAGAAATCACGTTATCCAACGTATGAACATTTGAAATCTGAAACCATATCACGCCAATTAAAAATTTCTTATCTAAGGAATACTGGTCGCACACGACTAACAAAATTCTGTGCCACCAATCGAACTTTTACAAGAAGGAGAAGAGTGTGGTATTCTAACGCTCACGATTGAAATTACCCACGATTCAAGAAAATCTGGAATCTGACATCAGCATCAACACCACACCAGCCGGCTTTCAATATTGAAGACTGGATGAAGAACATATCCAATTTCTCTATGTACAAGTACGTTGAATTTTTATTCAACGGCTGTTTACTGTTACAAGCCTTTCAACCGCTCCTCGGAGTAGTTGACAGAGCTAGCTCACAATCTTAGTTTTTAACCATTACATAAACATTATTTTAGTACCTTTTTCTAGAGACATACGACACCAGATTTAATCTGGGTAGGGGCCCAGATTTAATTCTGTACCATTGGGTGATTTCCGAAATAGTCTGGGTAGGGGCCCAGATTCAATCTAGGCCCCGGCCCAGATTTAATTCTGTACCATTTTGACCCAGATACTGGTCGAGGTGAATCCGGCATGGAATTTTGATTTTCGCGCGCGCACCTGCTTATCACTTAGGAAGTATGCATTAATAATTTATTTTATCCATGGATTCTGTATTCCAAAAATGAGACTTTAGACACTGGCCCGCCAAAATCTGGGTACGGTTATTTTCATTCCCAAAATACAAAAATCTGGGCCCCTACCCAGACTATTTCGGGAATCACCCATTTTGACCCAAGCTCACGTCGACCGGTATCTGGGTCCCTACCCAGATTTGCTTGAAATCCAGCATAGAATTCTGGACTGAGGAAAGATTCATTCCCTTATACTCACCCAACAGACAAGTCACACATCCAACGGATCGCCAATTTTGGCTGCCGCTGATACACGACAAAAAATTTCAATCAAATAATAGTACTACCACTCCATAGAATTAATATTGCTTTATCTGCTGGTGTTGCTATGTGACAACAATGAGGGAGGAGATACATATTCAACTCCGGACGTAATTTTTATATCGTAACATCATCAGCAAGCACATCAGCGAGCACTAGTACTACTACTAGTATGGCACCAATAGCCAATACAGGAGCACGAGCTGGATGCAGGCCGGGTGTGACCAACTACAGCAAAACGGAACTCATTGAATTGCTACACACCATCAGATCAATCCTTTCCATTGTTCCCAAGCAATGGGATCAAGTCGCCCAAATCCATAGAGACAACTTCCCTGACACTGACAGAACTGTTCCCAACCTCCGTTGGAAATACACGAACCTTTCCTGGAAACAAATGCCTACCAGTGATCCAAATTGCCCCAAGGAGGTGAAGTTGGCAAAGAAGATCAAGCATTTGATTTATGAAAAGGTGGAAATTGGTGATGGAGAAGAGGAGTTTGATATGGAAGAATGATACATCAATAACAACGACATGAGTAGTAGTTGCTGTCGGTCAAAAATACACGTACCGTACTTACGTACATTCTACTGGAGTTATACCCATTCTACACTTGAAAAGTTACTTATACTCCTCCAGAGATAAAAATGACTTCAAGTATCACAATATTTAGGTCACATCATGTGTTCCCTGTCTTATGACGAATTGCACATGATCTATGACCGGTTTAGACATCCCTACATACAACACGAATAACACAGGGATACAGAATAACATAGCAAAACTAAGGGCCTCACCTTGAGCTCACATCTCTTAAATTTTAATTATCCTATCCTTTCGGTCAATTTTTAGAGTAACAACAGGTTATAGAGCCCTTATAACTCACGCTGTTGAGCGTATACTTTAAGAGCCTATCTCTGCCTGATCAGCACCTCCACTGACCGGTTCCAGCCAGAGGACATTGCTGTTGAGCTATAGGCCTTCCCCCCAGCGCAGGGATTGTCGTGAGCCTGCTGTTGAGCGACTCCCTTCCAATCTCCCTCAGATCTACTACGACCGTTCCTTTGATCCTTTCTCCAGTTAATTCTTCGGAACATTCTTCAGACCCTTCCGTCGGTCATCCCTTCGACACGGCCGATGCCCCTTCGCTTGGTCATTTCGTCGGTTCCTTCTTCCTCTCGGATACTTCTCCTGCCGCCACCATCCTCCCGGTTCATTCCTTCTCCCCTCGACAACGACGCTGTTTCTTCTGTCTCCCTCCCATCGTATTCCTGATCTTCTTTCCCCTCTCCTTCACTGCTTGTGGATCAGGGGGTGTACTCGCCATGCCCACGTTGTAATCCTCAACCAGTTCTCTGATTTGTTTACAAGAGAAAGACCCCCCTCTTTAATAAAAGCCCGTTGCACCGGATACGCTGATTGCATCCGTATCTTCTTCCGCATGGTGGTTTGTCTTGGTAACATTATCACCGTTACTTCCAGACTTGTTTGAATTGATCTTTTTGAGCAACCACAGCTTTGCACCCCCAGTTTTGGCACCACTTCCAGATTCTTTAGAATTGTCACCCAGTGGTATCAAATGATTGTCGGTATCCGGTGAACCATGTTTGTGATTGTTGACCTTATGGTGGTTCATCTTGATAACATTATCACCATTACTTCCAGGCTCATTTGATTTTTTTCCGTTGGATTCTTCCCACCGTTATTTTGCAAGCGATCTTCAACCAACCATGGGGGAATGAAGCCACACTTTTCATGCATTTCAGTTTTGCAAGTAAACATGACCCATTTTACCAAGTACTCCTCCTTTGCCCCCGTTTGTGATTCATTGAACTTTTTTATCTCACCCTTTGACGTTTTGAAGCAACCCCAAGTCTCAAACTCTGACAATTTGTGAAAATTAAAGTCACCACCCTCGAGGTAATTGAATGCACCAGTCAAATACACGTCATATCCCAACATGTCCCTTTCATCTCTGAGAATCTTGACATTGCTTTTGGTCAGAAATACAACTTCAAGGTTTGCCAACGATAGATCATCCGACTTTTCCACCACATATCCGGCAAGATCTTCTGTCAATGGGGTGAATATTTTCCCCATTTCTGGAAGGTAGCTGTAGAGAATCTGTTTTTCAAGCCAAGTATGTTTCTTGATCACTTCTGGGTCAATTACGAATATCTCACAGACTGGCGTATGGGATGTGCTCCATAAAAATTTGTTGGTGCACCTCTTGTTGTGATTGAACATCATACTGAAGAAACTGTGTAACGGAAGTTTGATAAAGATGTTTTGTTTCCAACCTAACACCAGTACCTTATCACCGTTTACAAGTGCTTCTGGTTGTTCTTCAAAATTGACATGGCCAAACTGTTTCTGAATCTCACCCACGAACGGAGGGTATATGTACAAATGATAATCCCGTTGAAAAAAGTCTGGATCAACATCGTCAAATATGTGTAACTTTGATTCACCCAGAAATGTTCTCTCTGTCAATACCAAATCCTCAATTGTCTCCATCACATCTTTGTATTGGAAGTACCCTTTTTGATTTACTTTAGAGACTTTAGGCATAATTAATTTGCAAATATTGTCAATCAAACAATGGCATGAATCATTAATGTCATCTTCTTCAATCATTGATGCACCTAATACTTGAGAAATGAACAATTTACATGGCATATCGAAAGAACCAATAATGTTTTCCCCAATGTTGTCACCCGGATCTAACATTTCCCTGATCAACCACTGTTTCACCAAACATATGATTGCTTCTTTCATGGTAAAGGGTGCCACACGTATATTTCCATGGCCAACTTTGGATGGTGACAGAGTAACATTGTTGTTATCAAAATCAAAATGAATGTTATACAAGTTCGTCAATTTTCTTTTTTAGTGGATGATGTAGTGGAAAGCCGATGGCAAATTTAGAGGTAATATCACTTGACCGGTGCTGGGCATGTTGCCCCCTTCTTGATGAAAGCCTACTGCCTTTGACTTCTCCCCCACAAATACCGTAGTTCCCATGATGAATGAATTCAAAAGTAATTTGGGTAAGAAGTATTCGTCAAAATCTTCATGCGTCACAAGTTTTATGTCAAGGTGACACAGAGATAGTTTGTAAAAAAATCTTTTTGACTGTCCTTGAAACTTTACCCAAAGCAAACTAAGGGCACAACGAAACACTGTTCTTTGTTTGATTATACTCATCATCATTTCGTTACAAACGTAATCTTGACACTCATTTGGATGTACCAACTGTAGCCTGTGTGTGGGTTGGGAGTGTAAGCATTCAAGATGCTTCAACTTAAAATATTTGTCTAAGGTATCCTGAGTGTAGCTTTAACTCATTGCAATCCGGAGTGACGGCTTGGCAAGAAGGTCATCCAAGAATTCTTTCATCACAGTGACGTAACTTCCTGACTCATGTGGACGACCCTCCTCACCTTTGGTATAGAAACACAAACTCTGATCCAGGTTTTTAGGAGATGGTGGATATTCCACATTCTCCATGTACCAAAGAATGATCTCCCAGTACATTATCAGGTACTTCTTCATTGTTACGTATTTGATCACATTACACCCATACAGACGGTTGTTAGTATCTCCAGCTACAGTTTCACCATGAACATTCTGTAGCAGAGACTCAAAATTGTCCCATTTGTTTTTCATGTCATAGTCCTTCAATCAATTGCTTATTTCCATCAATCGCTTATTTCCTTCCTCTCCAATAATCCCAACACTCCAGTGACACCACTCTTGACTTTGTACCAAAAAAAATGACCATCACGTCTACTTGGCAAGGAATAGGGCCTAACGCACTCAACTTATTTTCTTTTTTTTCTTCTTTTTCTTGCCCTTTTTCTTTGTCAGAGACTTAGTCGACGGCTTCTTCGTGAAATTGGGCCTGGGTTCCGATTGGATAATTTTAGATACAATATAAACCTTGGTCATCAATTGAGTAAAACATGTTGCAACTTCAAAACTTAGGAGGGCCCTAACAAACTCTGCACTTGCATACGCCTGACCATTCAGTGCCGATTGGAGATTCTTTTCCACAGATGTCTGGTGTTTTTGGTGATCAACATCATCTTGTACAGTAGAACGTATAACAAGTGGATAAACTGGTGCACGTTTTAATTTACTTGTTTCTGCTTGCAGGGGAGTTTTTTCATCTGTATCTTGGGAAATGCACCTTGGTGTCAACTCAGATTGATGATGGGTCTTACAAGTCTTCTTATTACGTTGTGTTGCGACATTAGATCCAGGTTCCGGTCCACGCTTACTACCACTCGTAGACAGTGTCATTGCCGATGTCAAATGTGATAATCTAATTTGTAAATGTTGGACCAAAAAGAAGTTCTTGTGTTGTTTGAAAAGAACCTGATTTGTGATTGTGGAAAGAAGGGTATCCTCCATCATGTCAAAATGTTCCATTATTAAAGTTTTCAAACACTTTCAACCCATTAAACACTACAAGGAAGAGGTCACGACGCCAGATGGGTAACCATATCTCAAAAACCATTTCTCAAAAACCTACAATGATTAACATCAATGTATTAAGCGTTACATTGATTTCACAAAGAAAACCTGCAACCATGCCGAGGAATATTAGTATATACTTGTACTACATCTGCCAGTCAAATAGAAGCAACAACTCCTACAATGATGTTCGTTATGGAAAAATGGAACAAATGTGAATCGTTCCCACAACTAGTAGTACGTCCAAAGGAAAAGGGCATTTCCTGCAACGCTGTTGCAAAAAAATGAAAAACAGAAAATAACGGTGGCGTCAAAAAGATTTGGGATTGAAATGATGGGTGGTGGTGGTGGGGGTGGGGGGGGGGGGTCCCAATAGTACGGAAGGGGCCATTTCCTGCAACGCCATTGCAAACAAAGGACAAACGCAAAATAACAGCGGCATCAAAAAGATTTGGGGTTGAAATGAGTGGGGGGAGTGGGTTCCCACAACTAGGAAAAGGGCATTTCCTGCAACGCCGTTGCAAAAAAAGGAGAAACGAAAAAAAATAGGAAAGTAGTGTAGAATAACACGTAAGTAGATTCGGTACCCAAATTCAGTACTTAAAATGAGCTAGTACAAAAATAGTGTAGAAAAACACTTACATAGATTCGGTATGGAATTTTGAGTAGCGGGAAGACAGATTGACCTTCGTAGGAGCCATTTCCTTACAAAAATTCAGTACTAAAAACAAACTAGTGGGTAATTAGTGTAGAAAACCACGTACGTAGATCCGGTACGCAGATTCAACTCTTGTTAGCGGTTGAGCGAGCCGGCCTGAGTTAGCCGCTACTTTAGCAAGCCGGTGCACTTTCTAGATTTTTAACGGAGACAAACTGATACTCAACTGACGTTATTCCCAAACAAGCAAACAAAATCTTTTTCCTCTCGCGGTAACACTGTGATGCACACACACACACACACACTGTGTATTGTTGCCGGGGAAAAAATACTCTTTCCATTCATAAATCATTTGAAAGACCTCAAAACCCAACTTATCTGAGTAGAGTGGACCTTCTGGCAGCACTTCATCCAAGAACGTGGGATCAGACCCTCTTTGAGCTTAACGAACCGTTCTCAGATAATTTAGTCCAAAATAACAGCCTTGTACTGCATGAAGTAGAAAACATTTGATTAGAGATTAGTTACTGGATAGACATTGTTGTTTGACTTGATCACCCAAACACAGACGTCTTGAAAGCACAAAATCTGCATCCCTTGCATCTATATCAACAGGAATAAGATACTGTTTTTTGTGAAATAGGAGTAAGAAGTCTTTTGTTCAAACATCAAATCAACGGCAGCAGCAACAACAACAACAACAAGTTAAGGGTGGAAAGGACGGTACCAGTGGAACGATTCAAAAGGACGGCAACGGTGGAACAATTTGACAGGAAAAGGACGGCAACAGTGAACAACATGAGATAGATAAACAATGATGCTCTGCCAACTGAATTACAGATGACAGATTTTCTAACTTTGCCTTTTCTTCTTACTATTTCAGGGTTGACAACAACCAAAGGACGGCAACGGTGGAACGATTTGACAGGGAAAGGACGTAAATGGTGAACAAAACGGTGTGAATGAGAGAGATAGACAATTATACTGCCTTCTGCATTGATGATGAGATATTTCCTCACTTCTGTTTTTCTCCATATTTCAGGGGCAAGAGCAACAGCTAGTGGCAAGCAAGAGTAACAGCTAGAGCAGTGAGCAGTGACATCAGCAGCAACAACAACAACAACAACAACAACAAAAAGTCGACGGTGGAAAGGACGGCAACGGTAGAATGATTTGTCTGCAACAACAAATCGAAGGCAACACAAAACAATGGCAACAATGAGTACCATTGTTCCTGTAGGTTAGAATATAAATTGTATTTTTCTTTTGTTATCATTTACTCTACATCAATAGATACTCACCTCAATTTTTTTCAATTATTATATATTGTTATAGGATACTACAATAGTCAAAGCGACGGCCCTGATAGACCGTACCAATACTGCCGCCGTCTCATTCCCCTAATAGCAGCGGCAGCAACAGCAGTAATAGCAACAGCAGCAGGAGCGGCAGCTGACTATTGTTCCGAACCGAGAGCAACAACCAGAGCAACAGCGAGAGCTACATCAGCGAGAGCAACATCAGAGAGAACAGCAGCAGCGACCAAATCGCAGCGGAGGGCAGCAACAGCAAGCAAACAACAGCGACAGCGACAGCGACAGCAATTGAATCGCAACAGCGAGGGCAACAGCAACATCAACAGCAAGTGGACGGCAGCAACAGCAAGTCAATAACAGCAACAGCAACAGCAACAGTAACAGCAATCAAGTCAGTAGCGAGAGCAACACCAGCAAGAGAGCAACAGCAGGAAGTGAGAGCAACAGCAGGAAGAGTAACAGCAGCAGACGATTCGATTTGTCTCCTCCTCCAACAACAACGGCAATTCGTCTCCACCAAAAACAACACCATCACTCATCCTCCACCAACAACAGAGCGCGGCAGCAGCAGTAGCAGTGAGTGGCAGCAGCGAGCAGCAGCGAGCTGCAGTGGCATCAGCGATCCACCACAGCGAGAGCAACAGCAGCAATAGCGATCCGCCACAGCAACATCAAGAGCAACAGCGAGAGCAACAATGAGAGCAACAGTGAGAGTAACAGCGAGAGCAACAGCGAGAGCAACAGCGAGAGCAACAGCGAGAGCAACAGCGAGAGCAACAGCGAGAGCAACAGCGAGAGCAGCAGCTAGAGCAACAGCTAGAGCAACAGCGAGAGCAACAGCGAGAGCAACAACGTTCCAGCACAGCAACAGTGATCCAACACAGCAACAGTGACCGAGAGCAACACTGAGAGCAAAACCGAGAGCAACAGTGATCCGCCTACAGTAACAACAATCGGACGCCAACAACAACCATCAGCAACAACCAAGCATTGACGACAAATCGTCCGCAGTGCCAGCAATGGGATTCAAACCCAGAGAAAAACAACTTGGAACAAGAAGAATGAAACAAAGAGCAAAGAGAAAACAGGAAGGGAGAAGTAAAGGGAGAATGTCTTTGAATTTTCTCAAGAACACAACACCAGCATCGACAAGCCATGAGACTTATAACCACTTGGCTCAAATAAAACCTAAGATGAAGAACAAGAAGAGAAGGAATAGGCATCCAATTGGCAAAAATGTTGAGACAATAGCATTGAAAAACAAAGACCAAACAACTGGGGTGAAAGGCAAATGCATGGAAACAAGTTGAGGTGGCAAAATAGTTGGAAAGAACAACTATCAATGGTCACAGGCTTTGTTGATTGACAATTTCAAGACATTGGATAGTACGGAAGATAAGCATATTGTAGCGTTTAATGTTTCTAAACCGCCATTGCGCATTTTTGCAAAAGTTTCCAGAAAGTTTGCAGAACGACACTTGGCTTCAAACACAAATATCAACATTTTAAGAAAATTTGCTGTGGCAATTGTTGGAGCTAAACCAAAAGTTGCCAGAGGAAAGAAGCGTGGTAGTATCAATGACGGATATGCTATCATTGAGATTTGACCGGAGAGATTGTCTGACAATAATGGTGTTTATGTATTCAAAAAACATGTGGAACCAAGCATGAAATTAGAGCTCGAAGAGACAGCAGTGGAAATTGTGAAGCATATGCATCATAGTTTAAGTCCCGTGGAAAGATTTGTTGATGATGAAATGGCCGTGTTGTCTGAGATCATTTTTTGTACCACACTAAATACCGTGGGGCATTTGGCAACAGTGTTTTTGATTGGTTGCAATTATCATTCAAGATGCCATGTTGATGACGATATGCATTACACTCCTTTAACAGGTATTGCTCCATCGGATGTATCTGCTGACAAAGTCATTTATTATTTTTCCCCACATACGGAATCAAAGTATCGTTGCAATCTGGGGATACACTACTCTTTCACCCCTCCGTGTATCATACTAGCTGTTTGAATCCCAAATTGGAAGGTTGTTATATTATGAGTGTGTACGTATCTCACAAAACTGTACTTAGAAGTAATCCAAATCCATTATAACAATATTAGACAATAATTTAAATTTTGCTGTCCATTCCCTTCTGGTGTTTTACTCCTCCCTCATGCAATCCATACGGAAGAGCAATGAATTGATACAAATGACCATTACGCTACGATAGATACAGAGGAGCAATACGCTACTATCCATATGGAGGAGCAATTGACTGATACAGAGGAGCAATACAATATGATTGATACATGCAATCCGACCTGGTCCGGTGGTTTGCCCCTTGACTGCCCGTCCACAAGCAAATTACAAATGTTCCCACGCTAAGGCAGTCCAGCCAGAGCAGAGACATGATGACATCAAGGAACAATACTTTATTTCTGATGGCACCAAGATTCCAAATAAGTCATACTAAGTTATTAATAGTGTACGTAAATAATTATGTATTGGATTTGTCAGAGGAGACCTCACTATTGTCATCATTGTTCAATGTCATTGAACTGTCATCACCTGAATTAGTAGCATCATCATTATTGTTGCTGTCCTGTTGTACAATAGTGCATTGGGAGTACACTGTATCTTCATTAGGCATAGAGGAGGTTCTCTTGTGGAATTCATCCAGCCAAGCCCTTCAGTTTGAGACAACAAGATATGAGTTTGTTTCGAAGGTATCCATTGCATTGAGTTCTGGGACAACTGCTACATCAAAAACTATGCTGTCAACATGAAATAAGAACATGCAGTTTTTGCCTAATTCACCCCTTGTAACAAAGGATGAAACCGTCAGTGTTGGAGTTGATTTAAACTTTGTCCCTACTGCATAGGTGCCTTCATCTGCAATTTTGTATTCAGAAACAAATGAGTAAGGCTCCTTCAAATTGTAGACTTCAAGAAAGCACAGAATTTGGCAGGGTATTTCACATGCATCAACATCAAACAATGCCCAATCATACCAAACAGAGTTGAGTTGGCCACTGTCAGAACAATATGAAGGGTGGCTCAAAAACAAGTAATTTTGCTGTGTGCAGGGGTCAAACATGTTATGCTCAGTAAATCCTTTCACAGATGAAGAGTCCTGCAAAAGTGGAAGAATCCTGTGACATACAAAAGTCAATAGAATGGGAGAGAAATAGGGTTTTGTTTTGTTGGATGACCTAACCAATCTCATAGTACTTGCCCCGTTGTCATTAATGAACACATGAAATTTTGAGCCAGAAACTCAGGAGGGATTTGATTACCAGAAGCATCATCTGTAGACCCTAAATTGAACTTTGAAGTAGCTACTCATAGCAGCATCTGTTCTTCCTGTCTCTTTCCTGTCTCTTTGCCGATTGCATAGTCAATGTTGCAACATTCTGCTGTTGAGTGTTTGTTGAGGGTGCTTTGATTTCAGTTTTGTGATGTGATTCCAAATACGAAGAGTCCCATCCACATGGCCGTCCCCAAAACTTCATGTAGTCAACCAGGTGAAAGTACAAATGGTTTTTGATCAGTTTTGTTCCCATTCCGTCTCTGAGGCAGGTGGAATTCATACAATTGATAAAGTCGTTATATTTCCATGCTTCAAGAATTCTTCCAATTGAGAGGATCAGTTCAATGACCTCTACATATTTCTGAAGAAATGTACCATCTTGGATGATGTTGATTGACACATCAGAGGCAAGGGTGATCAGAATGGAAATGAGCATTCTGGAATAATCATTACCCTCCTTTTTTGTGATGGAGAGGAGCTGACTTGAAAACTTTGTTCTAGGGAAATCACGGTCCAATTGCCTTGACAAAAGGGCTCCGTATATCTAAGCAAGTGAGCCAATAGTACCTGCTGTGCCATTTGTTTTTAAACCAGATACGTACAAACACTTAGTACTGCCTTTTAACAAAGAATCAAGTGATTATATTGCTCTCTGTGCTACACCCAGTTGATGCATATGCAAACACTCACCAGGAGTAGCAAAGTGAATGATGTTGATATTACACCCAAAATTGAGGCTGTGAAAAGCATTTTTTATGGGATGATGGGAAATGCTTTTGAAGTAACCCTTGTATTTCCTTGCAGACATGGTTGGGGGGGGGGAGGGGGGGGGGGGTTAAAATCATCTGGAACCCAGAGCCGGATCTGTTCCTCCACTTGGGTTTTTGGTTTATGGATGGCATGTGTCCAACATGTACAATGACGGCACAATTTCTTCACTTTTTCCGTGTATGATACGTACCTTCCACATAGTTTGTCATGAAGTTCTGTATCACCAACAACATATGCAATTGCAAATTTCATTTTCACTTTGAACACTTTTCCTGCGTACAGAAGAAAATTCCACTCCAACCCCCCCTGCATTTCACATACTTGCTTGAAAGATTGCAAAGCTGCTGCCAGTGCGGTGTGTAGATTTTGAATATGATCTTTTGCCGTGGCTTTTGCCTGGGTCTTATACTCTCAATTTCAGTGTCTGGATGAAAATAAATTGTGGTCCAAGCATCAGGTCATTTTCTTGCTTCAACATTGAAAATACCAAGAGTCATGTTGAGATGAGTGAGTGACAGACGGCCATGTGCATCCAAGCTGATTCCATCCATGTAGAAAATGATCGGAACAAGGATTTCCCCATTTTCTTTGCAGATCTGCTTCCACGATTCAGTCCACCAAGAGCCGTGGTGTAGTTCTGTGATGTAAGTTTTGTTAGTGATTGGTGGGTTGTTTTCAGGTGAAAGAGGAGTCTCTACATTGGGAAAAGACAAAAAAATCTTGCATCGATTCCTTATTCATCAGAAGGGCATGAAGTGCATCCGGGAAGGATCAAACAAATATTTGGGTTGGTAAATTGCCTGGTAACCAGTTGATTATGTGTGGCTCAAACTTGGTCTCAGAAATACCCAAATTGGACTTGATTTCACTAAATGTTTCTTGATGGCGGAGGAAGGTAGTGCTGAAGTCAACACCATAAATATTTTGGTATTTGTTTGCCCATTGAAAAATAGATTTGAATGTGTTTAGAGGTAACTTGTGTTTTGTCATTAGATTCATGAGCTTTATTTCAGCAATGAGCCTATTTGGAGGTGAAAAATAAACATGGGATCAGATCAATTGCTCTCTTTCATTGATGTTTGGTTGGGGTGCAGTGGGTTCCGTGGCATCCATATCATTGCCATTGTGAATAAGAAGGAATTTTTTTTCATGAATAACCATGTCGTTGTTGCTCTTGTTGTCTTCTGAAGGAAACAACTGTGATTCCATTAGATTTCTATCAATTGGTGGAACAAATAAATTGTGTATTACCTGACTGTTTAGTACTGAGTTGAAGTTTTCATTAGAGGATGAATTGTTATTGTGAGCAGCAGCACCAGCGGCGGAAGGTGGAATTGAGCCATTCTCGGTCAATGTCAGGCCATATTGTGAAGGGGAATGGCAAACTGTAGTGGATTCTTCTTTTGCAGATAAGGAAAATTCCATTATGTTATGGTTTACATAGAAGGCATAACATGAAGCTCTTGAATCAAGGTGACGTGACAGGTCTTGTGATACATACCAGTATGAATCATGGGAAGAGGAATCTTGTCTGCTTCCGCTGAATGTCTTGGACTTGCCCTTTTGGGAAATGCAGGAATGACAGAGGAATGATTTGGTTATTTTTGTATAACAACCCTTCTAGAAGTGACATGGATTTTTACTAGGTTTTGACATGTTGTTTTATTGGCAGTGAGGAGGGGAAGAGAAGATTTTGATGTTGTTAAATGGACATGATGAAAATGAGCAGGATGCTATCAGAGCAATCATGAAAAGACATGATGACATGAAAAAAGACACGATGTGACATAGACACAACACAGCAATATAGCAAATAAACACTTCTTAAAATATTTTTATTTCGTATCTTGGGTTAAGGTTAGGAAGTTTGGTAGCCAGGAATTAGATTTTTTAAATCTAGTGAGCCCAAAAAGAGAGCTCAAGGGACGTTTTGAGTCCTTAGGGAGAGTTTTTGTTGTAACCTGAGGGGGGTTGGAAATCTTCACCACAAAACCTTGTGGATTTAAAAAGTTGCCCTTGCGCATCACAAAACCAGGGTCAATTTTATCAAAATATAGCTTGCAATCGGTCGCGTTGGGTCACGTGACAGTTATCAGATGCATAATAACAGGAGCAATAGTCATGGGCTAATCACAAAAAATATCTGATTTTCTAATTTCTAATTACAAATTAGTGTGTATTTTCCCTCCAAATCCAGGACCAAAATGCACTCATTATGTGGTGACACACAAACTATCAAAGATGACTCACTTCTGTTTCTTTCCTCATTCATCTTATCCATAACAGGAACAATATTCATGGACTAATCACAAAAATTATCTGATTTTCTAATTTCTAATTGCAAATGAGTGTGTATTTTCCCCTCCAAATCCAGGACCCAGATGCACTCATTAGGTGGTGACACA
Source organism: Pseudo-nitzschia multiseries (assembly GCA_037355745.1). Lineage (NCBI taxonomy): Eukaryota > Bacillariophyta > Bacillariophyceae > Bacillariales > Bacillariaceae > Pseudo-nitzschia > Pseudo-nitzschia multiseries. The sequence goes on from CM074781.1 coordinate 10,152,189, forward strand.
CAAACTATCAAAGATAACTCACTTCTGTTTCTTTTGTTATTCATCTTATCCATAACATGAACAATATCCATGGGCTAATCACAAAAAATGTCTGATTCTGGAATTTCTAATTGCGGATTTGTGTGTATTTTTCCTCCAAATCCAGTACCCAAATGCACTCATTAGGTGGTGACACACAAACTATGACAGATAAGTCACTTCTGTTTCTTTCATGATCCATCTTATCCATAATATGAACAACAATATTCATGGACAAATCACCAGAAATGTCTGATTTTTGAACTTCTAATTGCAAATTAGTGTGCATTTTTCCTCCAAATCCCTTCCCCAAATGCACTCATGAGGTGGTGACACACAAACTATCACAGATGACTCACTTCTGTTTCTTTCCTCATTCATCTTATCCATAACAGGAACAATGTTCATTGACTAATCACAAAAAATATCTGATTTTGGAAATTTCTAATTGCAAATTAGTGTGTATTTTCCCTCCAAATCCAGTGCCCAAATGCACTCATTAGGTGGTGACACACAAACTATCACAGATAAGTCACTTCTGTTTCTTTCATGATTCATCCTATCCATAACAGGAACAATATTCATGGACTAATCACAAAAAATATCTGATTTTCTAATTTCTAATTGCAAATTAGTGTGTATTTTTCCTCCAAATCCAGTACCCAAATGCACTCATTAGGTGGTGACACACAGACTATGACAGATAAGTCACTTCTGTTTCTTTCATTATTCATCTTATCCATAACAGGAACAATATTCATGGATAAATCACAAATGATATACGATATATATATATATATATATATATATATATATATTTCTAATTGCAAATTAGTGTAAATTTTTCCTCCAAATCCAGTATCCAAAATGCACTCATTGTGTGGTGACACACAAACTATCAAAGATAAGAACTCACTTCTGTTTCTTTCATGATTCATCTTATCCACAAGAGGAACAATATTCATGGAAAAATCACAAAAAATGTCTGATTATTCAATTTCTTATTGGAAATTAGTGTGTACCGTGTATGTGCTACTGGTATTAGTATTAGCAGTAGTAGTACTGGTACTTGGTAGGTAGTACTTAATGGTCTGTCCTTTTTCCGTTTTTAATGGTCTGTCCTTTTCCCTTTTTTATGGTCTGTCTTTTTTTCGGTTTTGCCGGTCTGTCCTTTTTTGTTTTTGTCGGTCTCTCCTTTCTCCATTTTATGGTCTCTCCTTTTTCCTTTTCTGTTTTTATGGTCTGTCCTTTTTCCATTTTGAATTAAAAGTTGGCTTGCCTGCATGCGCTGGCACAGTTCACTGCGGAGTTTCAAAATCAGGTGTAAAGCTGTTATTTTAATTGAGTGATTCCCACCAATAATAAAGTAATAAAAGACCAAAGTAATAAAAAAATATTCGCGAGTGAATAGATTGAATAGATTTTTGGTGCACCCAACGGATCAATAGAATTTATTAACTATGCACACCGAGTGGATTTGGAATTCGGAATCCCTAAGTAATTAGCGATGATCACCACAAATACGGTATGGTAGCATGCAAGCATGCCCGGCAAAAGAGGTGCAAGAGGTGCACCACATGATTCGTTGGTGCGTTAGGGACTAAAATATTTGATTTTAGTGATTCCGTTCGAGTTTATTCTGTTTTTATTCAGTTAATAAAGTTTTGAAAGTCGATGCAAGTCTCGACTGCTAAATTCTATTCAATAGTTAATAAATCTATTAACTACCGTATGTGAATAGATTTATTACTTTGGTCACAAACTTTTATTACTTTATTATTGGTGGGAATCACTCATTTGGTTAAAAATAACTGGTTCTCCAAAGTTTTTTGGGGGTAAAACCAGATATTGCATGGTCATCCTGAACCAAACCGGTAACAATGGGTGATTCCCGAAATACTTTTTTGTAAAGGACATAAACTTCTGTTTTTAGTATTTCGGGAATGAAAATTTCGTACACACTTTTTTTGGCGGGAAAGTGCATAAATCTCATTTTGGAATGTGGAATCTCATTTTCTCTCATTTTGGAATATATGTGGAATTCTTCAAAAGGCACACGAAACATGTGGAAGCATAAACAAGTAATTCAGTCACGAATTCCGTTATAAAAAAGTATAACGTTACAAATCATAGTCAACGTGACACATCGACTATGATTTCTAACATTAAGACAGGTTAAGTAGAAAATTTCGTGTTTATGTAGTACATAAAAGTATGTCGGGAATCACCCAAATAGAGACTTTCAGCTGTGTGAAGTTATGCTCGGAATTACTCTGGTTCTTGAGATCAACTCCTGCAAAAATTACCACGCGCGAAATCGAGGGAACCTGAGTACCGTACTGGTAAAATTAAGGTACTCAAAGACGTTATTCTTCTTTTGGTAAAGAGAAGCTTCTTCTCAAAAAATGTAAAGGTACGGCACATATGTCGGACCATTATGTGCATAATTGAAAATAGGCATATATGACTTCCAGTACGGTACAATTCAAAACAAGCGAAAAATACTGTGATGTCAAAATATTGCCTCGACAAATATTTGACTGCTCTGAGTGATTCGAAGAGAACACCTTTTTCTGCAGATTGTCTTATTAAAAACTTAAATCCTAGAAACGGTATGAACGTTAAACGTGCCCTTCGCCCGCCCAAGCGACGAGAACACCATTTTTTGACGATTTTCTTATGTGTTGTGTAGGCGTTCAATACCGTTTACTATTAGTTAGGCGGGATCTCGCCTACTACTGATATCGTAGACAAAAAGAACACAATTATGTTGAAATTAATACTGATTTACGAGTAAAATACTAAAAACAGAAATCTGGGTATTGAGTGATTCCCACCAGATGAAAACGAATAAAATTAATAGAAAAACACATAAAAAGTATGTGTTTTCTACATAGATTTATCCATTTCTGAATAAAAACTGTCAGTTGACATGTGTCCGACTGACAGTTTTTATTCACTTTTTTAACACTGAATAGATTTCAATGGAATCTTAAAATCAAACATTTCAGTCTTAATCAATCGTGTGCACCTTTTGCACCTCCCTTGCCGGCACGCTTTTTTTGGTGATCATCGCTAATTTTGCTGAGCTGAAAAATTGCAATTGCAAAGAGTACAAAAATACGAAAAGAAAGTCCAGAAAGAAACAGCAACAACAGTACGACTTGTCTCTCTAGCAAGAAATCAGCAGAAATTCAACTTCAACACTTTCTTTCCATCGAGCTGACGCAGGGCAAGGGCAAGAATGTCCTTCTACCCCTTCACTACAATTGCTCTCGTTGCTCTCGCTAGTAGTAGTTTATTAGATGATTCAGATTCATCCGAAGATGAATCGATTCGATCGCATCGATCAGAATGGTGGATTCGATCGATGCGCTCACAAAAACAAATACCATCCATCATAACAATCAACAACATGGCACCGACTGCTGCTGCACCGGCTGCTGCACCGACTGGCAGCAGTGGAAGGAAAGCCGGCATTGCCAACTACACAAAGCCCGAGTTGGAGCACTTGTTCAGATGCATGAGAAGTATCCTACCAATTGGCCCAGAAGAGTGGGACGCGGTTACAAGTCTACACGCTGAAAAATTTCCTGGTAGGGACACTGATTCAATCAGGAACAAATATATTCGTTTGTACCGGAAGAAGATGCCAACTGGTGATCCAATTCAGAAATGGGATGTTAAACAAGCCAAGGAAATCAAGTATCTGATTGGTGATAGAGCCTCCATTCTGAATGGAGAAGAAATATTTGATATTGAAACAGGGGAGTTTGTCCCTGCTGATGACGACGAGGAGCCATCCGGCCCTCCACCACTTCCACTTTGTCAACCAACTCAACCAACTCAACTGACTCAATCAACTCAAGGAACGACTCAAGGAGGAACGGAGGACAACCGTCCCGTCCCACTTCTACTTGGTCAACCAACTCAGCCTACACAAATCGATGAAGTAGCAACGGAGCTTACTCCTACCAGTACCATTAGTGGTGGTGTCAGCACCAACAAAAAGAGAGCTTACGGTCGCAAAGCAGAGAAGGACACACATTTGATGAGTGTGATTGCTGCAGCATTGAGAGAGGGAAGAGAGGATCAAAAGCTTCATATGCAGGCATTGGAATCCCATCGAGCGGCATTGGAACTCCAGCAACGACGACAGGACAAGGCCAATGAAGAGAAGAAGGTGGCAGATGAAGAGAAGAAGGTGGCAGATCGAGAGAGGAAGTTGATGTTCCAGGTACTCGTTGGTCTTGCTAGTGATGTTGGTGCAAAGAACACTCCCAACGGGAAGCTCAAAAGAAAACTGGAACACCTTAGATTGTGTGCCGACGACAGCAGTGCCGACGACAGCAGTGACGAAAGCGATGGCGATGGCGATGAGGACGAATGAAAAGAGGACAAATGAAAAGACGAATCGATTTGTCAATGAATCGATTTGTCAATCGTTAGATGAATCGAATCGATCGATTAGTAGGATCGATTAGTTAGTTAGTTAGTTAGTTAGTTAGTTAAAATAAAAGAATTGATTATTAGTTACTAAACTCAACAACACGTTACTAAACTCAACAACACTACCAATGTTGCTCCAAACAGAAACTTAGGCTACAAAGGCAGTAGAAAAACTCTATTGCAACACGTTGAAAGAGGGAAGCAAAACCACTAGAGGTGCGCTGGAGCAAAATTATTCGAACGTGTTGTCGACTGCTCTAAATACGACTAATCGATCAATCAATCTATCGATCAATCCAAAACCACTAGAGGTGCGTCGGAGCAAAAATATGAGTAATCGATCCGACATGATACAACTTGACTTCTCTAAGTAAATTTATCTAATTTGCTATTTGCTACTAATCGATAATCGATCGAATCTGCTACTAATCGATCTGCTACTAATCGATCCGATCGAATACATCATCTGCGGTTTCTGTTAGTACCAATTCATACGAGAAGAAACCTTCAGTCCGACTCATGTATGTGTTGAGTATGGTGTTGATTCCAATTTTAGCTGTCTGGAAGTTGTACAGACAAACAAGGAGCTTCAGAATAATCTTCCTGTCACCTCCTTCTTCCAGGAGCATGCTGTCCTTCATCCGGGGAAATCCGCCTTGGATCTGTCGCATTCCCCATTCAGAGAGCTGTCGGACGCTGGTGGCAGCCCGATTCACTAAGAGATCTGCTGCATTGAAAGGATCATGTTGGGAACTCCGCATGAGGAATGGCTTTCTAGACAGTTTGAATCAACAATAAGCTTTGCTAGATATTTATCATACATGAGCTCCATCTTTTCATAGAGGCCATAGTCGGCTTGAGTACTATCATGCCAACAACCTGGAGCATTCAAGATGCAACCCCGGATCCTCCCGTCCGGAGCAAAGATGAAAACATTGTTGACGTATGTCCCACAAGTCCAACCATTGTAGTATTGGTTTTGCTTCATCCAGTTACCAGACTGTTGGATATGGAGTTTGAGCCCATTGCAGGCACCCCATACTCTGTGAGGTCCTAACACAGGATACTTTGCAGCAATAGCATCGACGTATTGTTGAATCTCTTCTTCATTTGGCAAGCAAACTTTTGCAGCAGGATGGTGTTGTAATGCAGAAAGAAGGACCTTGCGACCGAATTTCAGCCATCTGTACATAGTAGAAGCTGTTAATCCAAACGCTAGAGCAACTGCTCTTGCTGCTGATCCTCTGGTTCGGAACCAGAATAAGACAAGACCAAGGCAGCCAGTCGCATCGAATTGGTTTGTTGTGGAACGGATCTTCTTCTGTCTAATAACTCCAGTGTTCTTATCGACAGTGTACGAATTGTAGAGTGGCTCAAATAGATCTAAGAGCTCCCTGAATACTACATGATTGATGCCACAACAGTTTAGAAGGGCTTGATCGTTGCCAGATTGGTACAGATAAATAAAAGGAGATTGAGTGTATCTCTTGATTGCAATTCTAGGAGTTCTACGATCCCTTCTTCTCTTATCTTCCTCGCCAAGCAGTGGATTGTTGTAATCGGGGGTTAAGTAGTTATCCTCATAGTATTGTTCTAGTAACTCCAGGGCCATGGTGATTGTCGTGTTTCGCGAAAGGAGAGTCTTTCGAAAAAGAGTGTTTTGCGAAACAGTGCTTGCTGGAGAGCAATGTGAGTGAGTTAGCGAGGATAGCTACTACTAGTAATTTTACCAGCAAAGCCAATCGATACGGTACATAGAAAATTCTGAAAAATTCAACTGCCGGCCATCCTTGAATACTTAACAGGCTTGCTTGCCAAAATAGGCCGGTAGGTAGCGCGGGTAGTGATTAAACAGACAGTTACTGTTTCTTCTTTAGGGATTCCGAATTCCAAATTTGGCAGTTAATAAAAGTATTCGTCCGTTGGGTGTGATAAAAAGGTATTCATTCTATATACTTTTTATTAACTTTCGATTCTATTCACTTTCATCTGGTGGGAATCTCTCATTACCCAGAAAAGTATTTCGGGAATCACCCCATTGTGATGGCACCCTCCGGTTCGTACTATCTGTATCCATACATAGTTCTGGTAAGGGTGTAGGACAGTATTACACTCTGCCCGAGACTCGGGTAGAGTGATCATGTGGACTAAGATCGTGTTGTTCCATGACTGGCAATCGAAGAGGACAACATTGTTGGAATTGTTGTTCTGGCTGCAACTGGTACATATACGAATATTTCTATCAATGATCACAATATTATTATGATTAGCTTCGTCATATAAGACGTAATTACACATACGTACATGCAGTTGCAAAATAGTAAAATAATACGAGTAATAATACTGCTAACAAATACTAACGACCAACAGCAATGATAATAACTGAACTCAAGTGGGTTGCAAGATGAAATTGCTGTCACTGGCGCAGAGTGCTCCAGATTCGACTTGGCTTAGAATTTTTTCAGTTTCCCCTCAGTGAAAATGATTTTCATAATATCATCTATTGTACATACGAACAAGAAAACCACAAATAGAGAAAAATCCTTCACCAATTTTCTCCCTTCCCAATCACTTGCTGAAAGCTTTTTTTCGCGTCATTTGATATCATAGCGTTTATGACTCTCTATCGTGATTGTGAATGATCTTGCCCGTCCGAAGGAGGCCGGTTGGGATCGTAATGGTAGTGTGGCGGAGAATTTCCCATGGCAAAATTGCGATGCGTCGACTGGTCGGTTGGTGGGTAAGTTAGATTACCCTGCGAAAAGTCTGTTGACAGAAAGTTTGCCCGATAGAAACAAATTGTAATTATATGAATCAGCCGGATCGATATACTTTGGAAGACGAGCGTGATTCGCCGCATGTCCTTCCGATACAATCTACACCCGTCAATCGACTAGACTCAAACCGACCAAGCTCAATGTTCTGCAATTACTTACCGTGCTGATAATATGTTTGTGGCGCATATCCGTATGGATTTGGTTGCCCGTACGCGTCATATCTCATTGTAGTCGCTCCGTCGTATCTTCTGTCAAACCCATCGTAGCTACCCGGATTACTTCCGTAAGCAGCGTATGCTCCTGTGTATGGATATCTCTGAGTGTCGGCATTGTTGTCAAATGAATTCGATAACGGCTTTTGTTCCGAATAGAAATATGAAGAAGCCCCGGGCGGATATGGCGGCTGCTGTTGGCCTTGTTGATAGTCGTTTGAAGAGACACTGTAATGCGGAGATCGACTGGGAGGGTTCATCGGGTGTGACGATGGGTGTGGAATTGTAGAATAAGGATGTGCTGCCGATGCTCCAAACGTATCACTCGCCATCTTGGTGTTGTAATCTATTCCCATACTTGCAGCAGAATCTGCAGTGCTGCCCATGCTGCTACTTCTCGACTGTTGTTCGTCGTTTCGTATGGGAAGCTTGCCTTCGCGAACAGCTTTCATTGCTTCGTTTTCACGTTCTTCTCTTTTCGTTTTCATTTCCTCTTCGTTCTGCCGCTTCCATTCCGTCATGGCTATCTTGTACTGTTGTCTCAGTGTAAATTCTTCGTCGATAAATGCTTTCTTTTCTTCCGCATCGGCATCTTTCCACATCTGGGCCAAAATTCTCGACACTTCCGCATTTTTTGCGTCCTTGTATTTGCTCTTCACTTCGGATCGCTTCGAGTTGGAAAATGACAAAAATGCCGACATTGGACGTTTTGGCGCCTTGGGATCCTTGCTTATCCGTTTGGTTGCGGGAACTTTCCAAGGACCGGTGTACATTGATTTTTCCATTTCGTACCGAGCTTTGTCTTGTCGCGCCATCTCCTCCCACTTTTCTCGCTCGTCTTCTGGTAGGGCTTTCCATGCCCTGGAAACCATCTTAGCTACTTCCGTCGTCGATAGCTACGTGTACAGTGTGTACAGTAAAAAAATTGTTGCGTGTTATGCAGTGGTAAAATGAGCAATGATAAAGCAGGAAAGAGAAACAGAGCGTTCAGAAAAAAATCGTGCATTTGCTTGGGCATGTGCAGACAACCTATACCAATGTCAATGTCAATGTCTAATACTAATACTAATACCAATGCATACGACGGCTCGACACGACATGCCAACGTGCGAGATTCGCTCTTCTCACTGTCTCACCTTCTGACCTTTCCCCGTTTCGGCCAACTCCTCTCTTATCTCTTTGTGTTTCACAGTCGAGAAGAACATGTAGGAACTCTTGAATCGTCTCGGTGCCTGTGGAGCCTTTTTATACTTTACAGGGGCGAATTGCCTCATATTAGGCGTCGACCGGTTTGTACTCATCGGCCCCATCTACGAATATACGACAATTGATATCCCTTTGATACCGTCGTATGTAATTTATGCTGCACACACAACGGAATGGAATGCCGCAGCTGTGACTCTGACGTGTATCACGAGTATCACGATGTGCCGTTTCTTATAACAATATTATAGTGCGTAACGGTAGCTGTACCAGGAGATAATGCGGATGGGCGGTGAGGGCGCGAGGCAAGTAATCTTCCGATAGTGGATACGACGCATCCGTTCACCGGTTTTTTTTTTAAGTTTCGAATCACTTGAGACCACACGAATATCGCTGGAAGGAAGGGAACAATTCTGTCGATTCGCTATCTTATCACAACTGCTGTATCAGTGCTCCTTCATTCATTACAGAAGAAACGCCACAACAACTCACACTATCAGGAAAAACAAACAGGGTGTTCATACCGTATCCCGGATCTATCGGTATCTTGCTGTACACTGCTGTATCAATGCTGTGTTCATTGCAATGAACAAACGCAAGAACTCACACTATCGGAAAAAACAAATGATGGAACTACGGTACGTACCAATAATCGTAGGAGTGTATAAACAATCACAGCAACAAAAATAAAAGTGATAAATGCAAAGCAGGTGTTGTTAAATCTTTCCTTCCGACAATAGAAATAGAACAAACATACCGTACTCGTAGAAATCTGATGCTCTTTTTTATTTTAAAGACTAATTGGATTCTAGTATTTTTTGAGTCGATGACAAATTGTCCAGTGGGGCCATTCCCGATTCAAAAGTTTCGACTATGACGTGATATATATTGTTCACAACAAAACACGGGAAACGGGAAAGAACATGTTGAGCTAGAATAATGACAGGTTCGAAATGTTTGATGTGGAAAGTAGCTTCTATTGAAGTGAAAGTAGCCTCTATTTTTTAAATAATGTAATCTCAGTAGCACGCAATCGAAGGGATGTTCTTCTCAGGCCTTTATAAAGAAGAACATCATTTCTCTTCGTACATTTTTTTTTACTTAATCATGACTGAAACACTGTAATACGACGCAGACGATGGAATTTAAGTGATATTTTTGTCTTCAGTCTCGCTTATCAATGAATGATACTATGCCGGTGGGTGGAAAGGATAAGTAAGCGCTTTTTGGTACCGTACGGCAGATTAACTAGTAGTAAAAATCTTGTTATACCGGTAAGATACTTCGTATTTAATGAATCTAAAAATTATTTAACAAGATCGAAGTACCGGTATCCACTTAGTGCTCTTTGTCTGATCAAGGAGAAAAAATTGGTGGAGTTGTTAGTTGAACGTGCAACACTAACCCTAAGAGTTGACAACGTAACCTTGTAGACAGAGTTTATGGGGGGGGGGGGGGAATATGTAGAAATATTAAAAACAATTGTTTTTAACAAGTAGCCTTGGTACAAACGCTACGACTAAAACTTTTAAAAACAGAACTGAAATAATTATTTAAGGAAATGAGATGCTTTGTCTAAAAGCAATAGTACTATATACTATTTAGTGGCGCGCGTATTAGAAATCGAGAATCCTCTCTCTATTCTATGCCCATGATGTATCCCTTAATTGGATCGTATGCGTACAGCTGTACAAATCGCTCTTTTTTGAGGGGCCGAATGAAAGTCTTAACTCTGTTGGATTTCAAATCCGACTTCATATTCTTATTCCTCGTAAAAAACCGGCTTAGAAAACACTTTGTCCCAGGTCCCTACTTGGTGTTTTGGCTGAGCTATCGGCAGTCGAAGCTCCATTACACTTGTTTTTTTTCGAGCATCCGTACCAACTCAAATTTTTTTATCACCATGGGAAAAATTTATGACCAGCCGCTACACTCCACCAATCCAGGATCCAAGCATATCGCCGTCACCATCATCAACAGAGCTACAATCCAGTAGAAGAGCGGACTGATTCGGCTTAAAACCAAGGAAATTCGGACTGATTTCCTAATTCGGAATCGTTCCATCATGCAACAAAACGCCGGAACAGATGGGGATTCCCCCCCAGCAGCGGAAAACGGCACACAAGACCCTACCGAGTGCCCAGAGATTGAGCTTAGGGATAGCCCTAGGTCTAGGACCCTTCAGAACTTCACTCGGCATGAATCTAGGTTTTCTGATGGCTATGATAGTGATGGGGAAAAAGGTCCATTTTTGGATGCAATTTGGGCCGAGGGGGATCAGCATAGGGAAGAATCTGAACAAAGCTTCCACTTTGGTCCCGACACTGCAGCAGCAACAGCAGCCGCTGAGGAGGACAAGGAGAATTCGTCTTCGGATGAAGAGGAGGATTTGTCTTCAGCAGAGGAGGAGGAGCAGGAGGAGGAGGAGGAAGGCAATGACGACAAAAATTTGCAAACAAAATCTGTTGTTTGGCTCCGACAGGAGCTCAAGCTTAGGAGACAGCCAACCTCTGGCAATAAAGCAGTGTTGGTGAGTGGATTAACCAAAGCAATAGACCGGAACATCAAGCGGTTCGATACCATGGAGGAAGCAAGAAATGGTGCAAGCAGGCCCCGACGCGGACGTGGGAGAACAACAACAACAACAACAACAACTCGTAATGTCATGCAACCACTATTCCCTGATACAGTGTACTGGCGAGAGCTCCACCCAGAGGTTGTGGTTGTCTCAGAGCCTGCAAATCCAACGTTCAGGATTGCAAGAGCTCCCACCATATCAGAAGCTGAGGGGAGGCTAGCTCCCATTCCCAAGAAGTACAACTTTGCAGAGGTGTTTGATATTCCTGAATTCAAAGGAATGAAGACAGAGTATGAATTCGACTGCCGTGGAAGCATTTGCATGGGTGCAGATGGTAAGCCAGTCATCAAGTCTACACCGCGAAAAGACAGGATCAGCTGATCCCAAGTTCCTGATGAAGCACAAGCTCTCTGCAAAGTCCCACCCGTGGGAGTTTGTAGATGCATTCCTCCCTCTTTATGACAACCCCAAGGAGAAGGAGGGGATCTGTTCAGCTTTGAACGAATAAAGCTACGGACAAACTGGAAGGTTTCCATTGCTGGCGCCGGCGACAAGTGTTACAAAGACTTCAAACCATTTGGAACTAAGGAAATACGGCAATTCTTTGGCCTTTACATCCTACACAGCCTATACCCTACAGCAAGAGTGGACTACAAGCTTCGATCCACAAACGCCGACCGTATTGCTGGCAATGACTTCATCTACAGCTCCTTCACCACCAGGGATATGGATGGCAATCTTAGTGGCAATCCCCAGCGGCGACACAGGCACTTCAAGGCTTTTCTTGCTTGCCAAGATCCGCAAATACCAAATCCCCCAAGGAAGGATTATCCAAACTGGAAGATCCGTCCGTTGATTAAGTGGATGAATTTGCAGTGCCCGCGCGCCTGGATGCTATCCCGAAGCATTGCAGGGGATGAAATGACTATGTGCTTTAAGGGTCAACACATTGATAAACGTTGAATCACATACAAGAGGGAGGGTGATGGCTTCCAAGCTGATGCACTCTGTGACGACGGATATTGCTACCAAGTCTACATGAGGAATGATCCGGCTCCAAAAAAGTATCTTGGCATGGGGCTTTCACCTCTTCATTCGCGTACCATGTGGCTGTTTGACTACCTCAAGGATGAGCATCATCATGTTGGAATGGACAACCTCTACAACTCAGTTGTGTTCTGCAAGGCTGCCTTTAGGCATTCAAAACGAGTCCTGTGTCATGGAGTAACGCGCAAAGCAAATTGTGGCATCCCTGACTGTGTGTTTCAACAGGAGCTGAAGAACATACGCGCTCAGCGGGCAGTGCGCGGAACTGTGAAAGCTGCTGTCCTTGAAGGTGATCCAGAGTGTGCATTTCTCATTGCTTCCAGTGTCTATGACACAAACCCAGTCCATTATTTGAGTATGGCTACTAGTGTGATTGAATGGGTGGAGAAAGAAAAAGTAGTTTACAATGTCGACACTGACCAAAAGGAGAAGATGAAGTTCCTGCGTCTCAACCAACTGGATACTTACAATAATGGAATGGGGGACCTCGATATTGCTGATCAGCTAAGAGGAGTGTACAGGTTGGATAGGTGGGTCCGGAATCGAAAGTGGTGGTGGTCTGTTATGTTTTGGGCTCATGGAGTGCTCTTGACGAGCGCCTACAAGCTGTACTTGACTGTCTGCAAGGAAGCGGGAGTGAAGAAGCCTCGGTACGGCGTTCACTATGATTTCAGGCGGGCTGTTGGGGAGTACTGGGTGAACCCTGATGCTGTTGACACAGAAGCCGAGGCTAGAATCTTCTTCATTGCATCTACTCCGGGCAGTGCTAGTGGTGTGTCTCCTTTATCAAGCCCATCAGCATCAGCATGTGGATCCGCAATAAGTGCAGAAGATGGAAGCGTCAAGTCTGTTAGAGTGAATGACAAAGCACTTGCAGATGGGGAACTTCTAAGCTGCAGGTTGAATCGATGCCTAGACCACTTCCCTTTTCAAACCAAGAGAAGGACTAAGTGCGCCATGCATGGCTGGCTTGGACTAAGGAAGGAGGGCGCTCTCATGAGATGTGCAACATGCAATGTCCACTTGTGTATTGATTGTTATGGTACTTTCCACCGGGCCGCCGATCTCTTATCCCAGAAGGTGATGCTGAAGAACAACTATGAAAAGGAAGCAAAGAGACAAAAGAAGTAGTAGTAGGCGTGTCGTTGTTGTTGTTGTTGTCGTTGTTGTTGTCGTTGTCGTTGTCATTGTTGTTGTTGTTGTTGTTGTTGTTGTTGCTTGTTGCTGTCATTGTCATCGTAATTGTCGTCATTGCTGTTGCTTGTTGTTGTTGTTGTTGTTGTTGTTGCCGGTCGACGTAGATTGCAAACAAAACAACCTTGACCTCGGCGACAGTAAGTATTGCTTCAAATTCACCCCTCCTCTCTATTTGTGTGGAAACGGCATGGGATATTGTTGGAGTCTTTGGTGTTTTCTAGGTTGGGGCGATGACGACAACGACAAAGATGCGGATTGCAAACAACAAAAATCACGATTCGATTGCAACCTTGACCTTGACAACAGCAAGTATTGCTTCAAATTCACCACTCCTTGTTATTTGTGTGGAGACGGCGTGGGATATTGTTGGAGTCTTTGGTGTTTTCTAGGTGAGGGCAACGACGTCGTCTTGCTCGTCTCAAAATTGCGAAACACAACGGACCCGATGTATGAAAATCGGCTGATTTCTGCCAAAATTAGCCAAAAATACCCAACTTAAGTAATAAACCCCCCTTCTCTGTCTTATTTCACACTAGTATGAGTGATAGATTGTTACTTTAGTTGAGAATGGTTTTGTTGGACCGGGGGCCAGTATGGCTCGGAGGGGCACGCAAGATACTTTTGACTTGTGACTATTACAATGATTAGGTATGTTATGGTGCTCCTCCCCACACCGTCAGGAGGGTGCATCATGGGTCTCCCGGGTGATGGGGTGGCTCCACTTCATCCACCAAAACTTGCGTGGGGTGGAGCCCCCCATTTTGTTGTTGAAACTGGCCCCTTCTTGGTGGTTGGGCTTGAACCGAAAACAGTCCCCTCCATCATGTGAGAGATTGACCCCGTACGAGTGGCAGTAGTGTTTGTATTGTTTCCACTTGGAGGGCGGTTTGTTGTTGCCCTGTGGTGGTCGCCGACCCCCTTGTTGGGGGGCCTGTTGGTCGCGTGGTAGTGTCCCCGCCTGTGCCTGTTGGTTGGCAACCAACAGACCCATCTGCTTGGTGAGGGTGGACAGGGCCGACTCCAATTGTTGATTGGACATAGTGAGTGTGGAAGCTGCCGTTGCAGATTCCGCGTGGGACTTCAGGTCCTGACACATGCTGGCCAGCGCGCATTGGTTGTCTTCGATGATGGAAAATTGTTGGTCATTGTGTATGTCTACCATGTCCGCGGAGCCGGTGGCATGGTAACTGCTGTATAATTTCTTGAGCCGTCGTCCCCAAAAGCGTTTGTAGTGCATCAACTCCACTTCCGGGTCTTGCGCGTCCAAGGTTGCCCTGTGGGCCTTCCACGCGTCCTCCACCCGAAGGAGGGTAACGTGATCATGTTTGCTATGTGGGCATGGTCGATCATCTGTGCGGCGGTCACCTTAGCGGTGGCCGGTAGGAGGTTGATCTGGTGCTGGTACTTGGTGAGGACTCTAAAGTGCTCCTTGGGCCCCAGGGGGTTGGGGGTGTATGTTAGTTCCCTCATCTTCTTAGAGAGCTCCGCCATCAGGTTGCGTTGAACGTCCGATGAGCATAGGTCCTCCTCCATGTGTCGGAAGGCCTCTAGGGCCGTGGTGCCTCTTGGGAATGCTTCTGACCCCGGATCTTTCAGGCCGTGGAGCATGTTCGGGAACTTTTTATTGGTCAGTAATAAGGCTTCCCTATTGTATTTGTTCCATTCCACGTAGAGAGCCTGGCTCCGCTTCCATAGCTTGTATGCATCTGATGTGAGTTCTAGAGTGCTGTCGAGCTTGGGTGGCTCTGTGGGTGCCATAGGGTAGCACACTGCATCTGGGTTCCTCTCGCGGGTACGGTACTGTGCCTCAGTCTCCAATAGGAAGGCGTAACCCCCCCCCCCCCCTTGTATGTATTTGGTGGAGGTCACTTCTTTCAAAGCATTGGCGAGGGCCTTCTTGAATTCGTATAGTACGTCGATGCTGGTGGTCACTAAGATTTGTTTTAACTGAGTGGCCTCCATTAGGTCCTTCAGCACGGCGTAATCTTTTTTCTTGCTCATCGTGTCGTCGCTGGCGTCACTCTCACTGTCCTCCGTGAATTCTGCCAACAATTGGTTCTGTGTTTGTAGCTGATTGGTTTGATTGAGAGTGTATACTCGCAGGTCGTAATTGTCTTCTGTGAGATCCTCTAGGCGCCCGCGTCGATATCAAATCTCCTGTTCTGTGCCGATGCTGGTGTCTGGAGTGACTCCTCGGTGGGCTGGAGAACTGGTTTCTGTAGTGTTTCCTTCTAGCATTGCCTAGGTTAATTGCTGTTGTAATCTTATCGATAACTAATAGAACCAAAGATCGTTCTGTACTTATTAGTATTTGTTATTTTATCTGTTACTTTTACGTCATCGGAAAGAGTTATCGATAAGATTATGATCGGATTGTTTCTGGACCATATCTAATCTGATCGGGTTATGGATTGTCGTGCTATCGTCCCCATAGAGCGTACCTTTATTCAGTACCTTAAGTATTGATTGATATTCACCGGAGCACATGTGTGAAATACTTATGGTCCTATTTCCCGTTTGCGCCCTATTTATTACTTAGTGTGCGCATCCTGGTATCGTACCAGCATTGAATATTCGAACCATCGAATATTCGTATCTTCAGCACATTATATCCATATCGTGGCTTATGTCATTACTTGCGTGTATATTTGCCGTGTGAATCATCATGTTCGGTTTAGTAATTCAACGTCCGATAACTGTCACGCGACCCAACGCGACCCCTCGCAAGCCCTACTTTGATAAAACCGATCCTGCTTTTATTATGTAGAAGGGCAATTTTTTAAATTCACAATTTTTTGTGGTGAAGAGTTTCAACCCCCCTCAGGTTGCAACAAAAACTCTCCCCGAGGACTCAAAATGTCCCTTGATCTCTCAATTTTGACTCAATTGATTTAAAAAATCTAATTCTTGCTACCAAACTTCCTAACCTTAACCCAAGATATGAAATAAAATTATTTTAAGAAGTGTTTATTTGCTCCGTTGCCGCGTTCCACACTGTGTACAAAATACCACAATAAATACACAGTACAAAAACCATGTACAAGTCTACGGGTAATGAACATGTGTGTGCTCCGTACACTGAAATCTCTTCAAAAAAAGAACAAGTGAAAAGACCCTGCGGACATAGCAGAAAAACCCTCATAGACATGATTTATTTTTGATAGGAATTCCGATCATCAAAATCACCAATATTATTAACTTCCATTTTGACGGCCCTGCAACAACCCTTCTGTTTCTCCTTCACTAGAACAAACCATTAAGGTTCACCACCACACAAATAGTACAAAATGACACCAACTCAAATACCTACACGTTAGTCTACTTCATTTTCCATTGGGAAGGGTGTTCAAACAAATGGGCCCTACTCTGACCCATCTCTTTCCCCTTGGATGGAGGAGAGAATGGAGGCAGATATGTACAAACCCTACCAGGTTTGAGCGCCAGCATGTTACTCTACTGATTTGCTGACCGGGAATGGCAATCAAAGGGCGATCGAATGGCAAATTTGGAAGATACAAACACCATTTCCATTTTGACGACCATTCTGTTTCTCCTTCCATAGAGAAGACCATGAAGGTTCACCACCGTACAAATAGTACAAAATGATACCAACTCAAATACCTAGTTTATGTTACTCTACTTTGTTTCTGATCAGGAAGGGTACCGGTATTCAAACGAACAGAGGAAGATACAAAAAAATGAGCATACAACAACAATGCGCCCTACTACTACAACAGCGAGCTGCAAGCGGCGACAGGAAGAGTAACAGCAAGAGCGGTGAAAGGAACAGCAAGGGGGGTAGGAAGAACATCAACAGCAAACAAATCAGAGAGCAAGTGACACCAATATCAACAGCGAGAGCAACAGCAACAGCAACTAGCGAGAGCAACAGCAACAGCAACAGCAACAGCAACAGTGTCTAGCGAGAGCAACAGCAACAATGACTAGCAAGAGCAAGAGCAACAGCAACAGCGGCAGCAACTAGCGATAGCGATAGCGATAGTAACAGCAACAGCAACAGCAACAGCGACCAGCGAGAGCAACAGCAGCAACAGCAACAGCAACAGCAACAGCAACAGCAATAGTGTCTAGCAAGAGCAACAGCAACAATGACTAGCGAGAGCAACAGCAACGACAGCGGCAGCGGCAGCGGCAGCGGCAGCGGCTAGCGAGAGCAACAGCAACAGCAACAGCGACTAGTGAGAGCAACAGCAACAGCAACAGCGACCAACAACTAGCGAGAGCAACAGCGACCAGCGACCAGCGACCAGCGACCAGCGACCAGCGACCAGCAACCAGCAACCAGCAACCAGCAACCAGCAACCAGCGACCAGCGACCAGTGATCAGCAACCAGCGACCAGCAACCAGCGACCAGTGACCAGTGACCAGCGACCAGTGACCAGCGACCAGCGACCAGTGACCAGCGACCAGCGACCAGCGACCAGCGACCAGCGACCAGCAACTAGCGACCAGCAACTAGCGGCCAGCAACTAGCGACCAGCAACTAGCGACCAGCAACTAGCAACCAGCGACCAGCAACTAGCAACAGCAACTAGCAACAGCAACAGCAATAGTGACTAGCGAGGGCAACAGCAACAGCAACATTGACTAGCGAGAGCAACAGCAACATTGACTAGCAAGAGCAACAGCAACTAGTAGCGGAGCGGCGTTTTGGAGGAGCAGCAGGAAGCCAGCAGCCAGCAGCCAGGAGCGGCGTTTTGGAGCGGCGTTTTGGAGCGGCGTTTTGAGCAGAAGGAAGTCAGCAGCGGCGTTTGGAGCAGCGTTTTGGATCAGTGGGAAGCCAGCAGCGGCGTTTCGACCGGCGTTTTGAGCAGCAGGAAGCCAGCAGCGAGCAGCAGTGTTTAGAGCGGCGTTTTGAATAAGCAGGAAGCCAGCAGCAAGCAGCGAGCAGCGGGGGTACAAGCAGTATTTCAGGCGGCGATTTGGAGCAGCAGGAAGCCAGAGAGCAGCGTTTTGCTTTTGCTGTTGCTTTTCTTGCTGTCGCCGCTTGCTATTGCTCTCACTGTGGCTGTTGCTCTTGCTGTCGCCGCTTGCTGTTGCTTTTGCTGTTGCCGCTCTCGCTGGTGCCAGATCGTCCGCCGCCGCTCTCGCTGCTATTGCTGTTACTCTTGCTGTGGCGGATCACTGCTGTCGTTGTTGCTCTCAGTGTCTATTGTAGTATCATAATTAAAAAGAAATTCAGGTGAGTATCTATTGATGTTGATGTAGAGTAAATGATAACAAAAGAATAATATAATTTACATGCAAACCTACAGGAACAACAAGGCTACTTGTTGTTGCCGCCGTTTCGTGTTGTTTCTGTCAATTTGTTCCACCGTTGCCGTCCTTTCCACCATCAAGTTGTTGTTGTTGTTGTTGTTGCTGCTGCTGTTGCTGATGTTGCTGGTGTCACCGTTCACTGCTCTCGCTGTTGCTCTCGCTGTGCTCTTGCTGTTGCTCTCGCTGTTGCTCTTCCTGTGGCCCCTGAAATAAAAAGAAAAACAGAAGTGAGAAAATGCAACGCCAGCAATGCAGGAGGCAGTATCATTGTCTATCTCTCTCATTCGTACTGTTTCCCAACGATTCGTTGTTGCCAAAGACACCGCACCTCCAGGAAAAATTTGCCAAAGAAGACACCACACCTCAACAGAACACGGAAAATACGCCGCTTGCTGCTGCCGTAGATTTGAAGAATTCTTACTCCTATGTCACGGAAAACTGGATCTTGTTCCTGTTGATATATAGGCAACGGATGCAGATTTATTGCTTTCAAGATGTATGTTTGCAGGCCCTCAAACAATATCTATCCAGCAATTCCTCTCTCGTCCAATGCTTTCTAATTCTTTTTTCAGCCAAGGCAGTTATTTGGGACTAAAATATCTCGAGCCTGAATTCCCTGCCTAGTGATCATTGCTGATCAGTTCAGTGGGATTCCGCGTTCTTGGACAGAGTGCCAATTGTACAAGTACGGTAAAGCAACTCTGCTCAAGATAAGTCGGGTAAGATTATGAAGGGAAAGAGTATTTTTTGCCTGGCGACAAAAAAAATCACATTGTAAAATCACACTGTAAAATCACTTTTCCCTGTGTGTGTGTGTGTGTGCTGTGTGTGTGTGAGAGAGAGAGAGAGAGAGAGAGAGTTTTTTGTCACGAGGTAAAACAAAAATTACTTTTTGCTGTGTGTGTGTGTGTGTGTGTATGTTCAAAAAAAATCAATACTTTACCTGTGAGATCTAATGCAGTAAATATAGAACAATGAAGAATGATTTGACTTTCTTCATTGAGTTGATAATGTTAAGTAAATAATGTTGCGCAGCGCGCGCGTTTTGAATATAGAATAATAAAGAATAGTGCCCTGATTTTTTAGTTAATGTTCTCAACTTGTGATACAGTGAGATCTTTCATGTACCGGTGATAGTGATATTTTTCATGTACCGGTGCTGGTAGTACGTTTTACCGGTAATGAGTTTGTGTAGCATTGTACAACAGTAGCTTTCTACACCATTTTCGTACTAGATAATTTCTGGTTACGAATTTGCGTAGCATTCTATGACAGTAGCTTTCTACACAATTTTTGTACTAGATAATTTCTAGTAACGGATTTCCGTAGCATTCTAGGACAGTAGCTTTCTACACAATTTTTGTACTAGATAATTTCTGGTAACGAATTTGCGTAGATTTCTACAGCAGTAGATTCCTACACAATTTTTGTACTAGATAATTTCTGGTAACGAATTAGTGTAGAAATCTACAGCAGTAGCTTTCTACACCGTTTTCGTACTAGATAATTTCTGGGAACGAATTTGCGTAGAAATCTACAGCACTACTTTCCTACACGATTTCACTACCATTATCCCTTTTTTCCTTTTTTTGGAACGCCGTTCCAAAAAATGTAACATTTTCCTTTTTTTGCAACGGCGTTGCAAAAAATGCCCTTTTCATACTTATGGGAACCCCCCCCCCCCTCCTTATTAATCCCCAATCTTCTTTACATTTATCGGCTCCCCAATTTTCCATTTTTCCGTTGTTTGCAACGGCGTTGCAAAAAATGCCCTTTTCGTAGTTCTGCGTCCGAGAACTGTTTTGCGGGGTTCGAATTTACTTCTCGCGCACAAATTTTGTGCGTGATTTTAACACGGCAATATTTCTGGACACCCTGAAATCATACAAAAGACAACATGATGGGAGAAATATAGGGTTTTGTTTTGTTGGATGACCTAACCCATCTCATAGTACTTGCCCCATTGTCGTTAATGTGTTAATCCCATCCGCATGGAAGTCCCCAAAGTTTAATGTACTCAACAAGGTGAAAGTGTAGATGGTTTTTGATCAGTTTCGTACCCATTCCCTCTCTGAGGCAAGTGGATTTAATACAATTGATAAAATGGATTATCATCTTGGGGAGATTTTCCAATCCAGAAATGGATATATTTCCATGCTTCAAGAATTCTTCCATGGAGAGGATCAGTTGAATGACCTCTATCTGTTTCTGAATAAATGTCGCGTCTTGGATTATGTTTATTGCCACATTGGAACAAAGGGTGATCAGAATGGAAATGAGCATTCCCGAATAATCATTACCCTCCTTTTTCATGATGGAGAAAAGCTGACTTGAAAACTTGGTTCTAGGAAAATCTCTGTCCGATTGCCTTGACAAAAGGCTGCTGTATAACTGCGCGAGTGAACCAATAGTAGCTGATGTGCCATTCGTGTTTAAATCAGGGGCATACCAACACTTAGTACTCCCTTTTAACAAAGAATTGAGCAATTCTACTGCCCGACGTGCTACACCCAGTTGATGCATATGCAAACACTCACTGGGAGTAGCAAAGTGAATGTTGTTGACATTACTACCAAAATTGAGGCTGTGAAAAGCATTTTTTATGGGATGGTGGGAAATGCTTTTGAAGTACTCCTTGTATTCCTTTGCAGACATGTTTGGGGGGGGGGGTTCAAAATTATCTTCTGGAACCCAGAGTTGGGTCTGTTCCTTCACTTGGGCTTTTGGTTTATGGATGCCATGTGTTGGACATGTACAGTGACGGCACAATTTCTTCACCTTTTGCGTGTAGGATCCATACTTTCCACATAGTTTGTCGTGAAGTTCTGTATCACCAACAACATAGGCAATCGCAAATTTCATTTTCACTTTGAGCACTTTTCCTGCATACGGAAGATAATCCCACTCCAACCCGCCCTGCATTTCACATACTTGCTTGAAAGATTGCAAAGCCAATGCCAGCGCGGTGTTTAGATTTTGAATATTATCTTTCGCTGTGGTTTTTTTCGTTTGTCGTATGCTCTCAGTTTCAGTGTCGGGATGAAAATAAATTGTGGTCCAAGCGTCAGGTCATTTTCTTGCTTCAGTATTGAAAATACCAAGAGTCATGTTGAGAGGAGTGAGTGACAGACGGCCATGTGCATCCAAGCTGATTCCATCCATGTAGAAAATGATCGGAACAAGGATTTCATCATTTTCATTGCAGATCTGCTTCCACGATTCAGTCCACCAAGAGCCGTGGTGTAGTTCTGTTCTGTATGTTTCATTGGTGATTGGTGGGTTGTTTTTGGGTGAAAGAGGAGTCTCGACATTCGGAAAAGACAAATTGGTTTCTTGCATCAATTCCTTATTGGTCAGAAGGGAATGAAGTGCGTCTGGGAAGGATCGAACAAATATTTGGGTGGGTAAATTGCCAGGTAACCAGTTAATTATGTGTGGCTCAAACTTGGTCTCTGAAATACCCAAATTGGACTTGATTCCACTAAATATGGCTTCTCGATGGCGGGTGAAGGTAGACCTAAAGTCAACACCATGAATACTTTGACATTTGTTTGCCCATTGAAAAATAGATTTGAATGTGTTTAGAGGTAACTTGTGTTTTGTCATTAGATTCATGAGCTTTATTTCAGCAATGAACCTGTTGGTAGGTGAAAAATAAACATGGGATCGGATCAATTGCTCTCTTTCATTGATGTTTGGTTGGGATGCAGTGGGTTCCGCAGCATCCATACCATTATCATTCTGAATAGAAGGCAAATTTCTTCATGAATAACCATGTTATCGCTGTTGCTGTTGTCTTCTGAAGGAAACAACTGTGATTCCATTACATTTCTATCAATTGGTGGAACAAATACATTGTGTACTACCTGACTGTTTAGTACTGAGTTGAACGTTTCATTAGAGGATGCCTTGTTAGTGTGAGCGGCAGCAACAGCAACAGAGGGAACAATTGGACCATTCTCGGTCAATGTCAGGCCATATTGTGAAGGGGAATGGCAAACTGTAGTAGTGGATTATTCTTTGGCAGATGACGAAAATTCCATTAGGTTATGGTTTAAGTAGAAATCACGGCAAACAGGTATTGAATCAAGGTGACGTGACAGGCCTCGTGATACATATCGGTATGATTGGTGTGAAGAGGAATCTTGTCTGCTTCTGATGAATGTCTTTGACTTGCCCTTATAGAACATGCAGCTACGGCAGATAAATGATTTGGTTATTTTGGTATAACAACCAGGGCCACTCTTGAAGTGACGGCGACTTTTACTAGGTTGTGACATATTCTTCTATTGGAAGAAGGGAGGGGAAGAAATGGTTTTGATGGTGGTGTTAAATGAACATGATGAAAATGAGCATGATGCTATCAGAGCAAGCATGAAAAGTCATGATGGTATGAAAAAAGAAACGACACGACATAGAAACAACGCGGGAACATAGCAAACAAACACTTCTTAAATTAATTTTATTTCATATCTTGGGTTAAGGTTAGGAAGTTTGGTAATGAGAAATAGATTTTTTAAATCAATTTAGTCAAAATTGAGAGATCAAGGGACATTTTGCGTCCTCAAGGAGAGTTTTTGTCGCAACCTGAGGGGTTGAAACTCTTCATCACAAAAAATTGTGAATTTAAAAAGTTGCCCTTGCACATAACAAAGGCAGGGTCGATATTATGAAAATAGGGCTTACAAGGGGTCACGTTGGGTCGTGTGACCGTTATCAAACGTATGGATAAGATGAATCATGAAAGAAACAGCAGTGACTTACTATCTGTCATAGTTTGTGTGTCACCATCTAATGAGTGCATTTGGGTCCTGGATTTGGAGGGAAAATACACACGAATTTGCAATTAAAAATTAGAAAATCTGATATTTTTGGTGATTATTCCATGAATATTGTTCCTGTTATGGATAAGATGAATCATGAAATAAACAGAAGTGATTTATCTTTGATAGTTGGTTGTGTCACAAACTAATGATTGCATTTGGGTACTGGATTTGGAGGAAAAATACACACTAGTAATTTGCAATTAGAAATTAGAAAATCAGATATTTTGGGTGATTAGTCAATGAATATTGTTCCTGTAATGAATAAGATGAATCATGAAAGAAACAGAAGTTAGTCATCTGTGATAGTTTGTGTGTCACCACCTTATGAGTGCATTTGGGTACTGGATTTGGAGTGAAAATACACACTAATTTGCAATTAAAAATTAGAAAATCAGATATTTTGGGTGATCGGTCAATGAATATTGTTCCTGTAATGGATAAGATGAAAAATGAAAGAAACAAAAGTGAGTTATCTTTGATACTTTGTGTGTCACAAACTAATGAGTGCATTTGGGTACTGGAATGGGAGGAAAAATGCACACTAATTTACAATTAGAAATTAGAAAATCAGATATTTTGGGTGATCGGTCAATGAATATTGTTCCTGTAATGGATAAGATGAATCATGAAAGAAACAGAAGTGAGTTATGTGTGATGTTTGGTGTGTTACAAACTAATGAGTGCATTGGGGTACTGGATTTGGAGGGAAAATACACACTAATTTGCAATTAAAAATTAGAGAATCAGATATTTTTGGTGATTAGTCAATGAATATTGTTCATGTCATGGATAAGATGAAAGATGAAAGAAACAGAAGTGAGTTATATGTGATGGTTGGTGTGTCACAAACTAATGAGTGCATTTGGGTACTGGATTTGGAGGAAAAATATTTGGTAATGACTCTCAAAGTTTTTGGTGCCGTGCATGAATATATTTCTCATGACTCGTCTGATGCATATTGGGAACAACATTGCCACACATAATGCTGAAAATGTTGTGGTTTGTCTCTCCAAATGGCACACAAGAGGGTATTTTTGTTGCAAATCCAGGGCACAAACTGACTTATTGGGTACTGACTTACAAAGTATCCGGTCCAGGCCATGAATGATTTTTTCATGACTCCTATGATGCATATTGGTAACATTATTGCCCCACAGATTGCTGAAACTGTTGTGGTTTGTCTCTCCAAATGGCACACAAGAGAATATCATTGGTGCAAATCCAGGGCACAAAATGACTTATTGGGTAACGACAGGCAAAGTATGAGGTCAAGTCCATAATAGGAAGAACATTTACTACTTTGTATAATCCAATCACCAAAAACGTACTTTAATGAGTGTCAAATGAAAATAATTCATAAGTTGTTTAATTGAAATGGAGGTGCTGTTTTTAATTATTCTCAGACAAAAGAATGGTGCGGATATTACCAGTACTACTAGTTGTAGCTAATATTGCATGCAAAAAGGTACATAGTTGGGTACTGTGCAAAAAGTGTACGAGGTAGGTACCATAGTGACCCAAGGGAGTTTTGAACCACTGACTGGCTACCAGATTCTACAGATGGGCTGGGGATTTAGATACATAACCTTTTTGTAATCACAATTTCCTCTTTGAAAAAATTATTGCGCAGGAGGGGTGGCATGCACTTGTACATGCTTTACTTATATAGAAAATAAAGGCCGTGCACAAGCCAGGCACATGGAAGAAGTCAGGGTGCATAGCACACACAACACACACAAAACCACACACACATGAAAAACTGTATACACATGGAACCACCACACAAAACGCAACACATGCTTCTTGGTTGGCACAGTTTTTTTTGAAGCAGGGAAAATGAATGTTGTCTGACAGTCACGAACAACGGAACAACGGAACGACGGAACAACAAAGAAGAAACACTAGTCAGTGACAATAACAGCAATTTGTTGGAGATTCTATTTGTTTCTGATCTTTCTTTCTTTTATTCTTATTTTCATTGAAATGGAACAACAATCAAACAAACCAACGAGGGAAAGAACGACACTCAAAATGGAACAACGAATTAAAAAAAAGGAGTGACAGAATGGAACAACAGAACAACAGCAGTGAGTGACAATGACAGCAATTTGTTGGAGATACTATTTGTTTCTGATCTTTCTTTCTTTCATTTTTATTTTTATTGAAACAGAACAACAATCAAACAAACCAACAAAGGAAAGGAGGGCACTTAAAACAGAACAACCAATGAAACAGAACGGAACAATGGAACAGAACAGTGGGACAGAATGACAGAATGGAACAACAGAAAAGTTCACACACAAAAAACTGTATTCACACGGAAAACTGTACATACCCCAAATCAAAACCACACGAAAAGCAACACATCCTTCTTGGTTGGCATAGTATTTAAAAAAATGAAAAGCACGGAAACAACGGATCGGCAATGAAAGAAAACAATAAAAAACTCTAGTGAGTGACAATGACAGCAATTTGTTGGAGATTCTATTTGCTTCTGATCTTTCTTTCTCTTATTTTTATTCTTCAGGAACAACAAACCAACAAAAGGACATAAGAAGGACAAAGGGATGAAACGGAATGGCAAAACAGAACAATCAAACGGAACAGAACAGCGGAGCAAGGCAAGTGTTCGCTAGATTGTGCAAGAAGGTACAATCATTAAGAGAAGATCCAGAAACGGGTAAAAATTTGGAGAAAATGATGCTGGAAAGATTCAAGTCAGAAAAAACCCCTACCGGTACTGTATCGAAAGATGGTGGCACTGTTGCCAGTAGTCTTGCTGAAGAGGAAAATGAGGATGACAACTATATCGATCCTGTATTGATGCAATTGCTTGGCGCAATGGAGGAAGCTTAGGCATTGTTTTCAGAATCGTTATTGTTCATTGTGTCAGTCCATTCACTAATTTGACGACAACGCAGGTGGTTTCACACCTACGACATTAGTACGACACGGGTAAATCTTCGGGGAGAGCGATTAGGGTAAAAGGTACATATCTTACATACATTGCATACCATGTGCAATAAATAGTAGATTGTGTGACAAAAATGATTAAATTTTACGGAAAGAAGTACTCATACCTATCATACCTATTTTGCATATGATACTACTAGGCAAATTCTTGAACCAAAAAATTCAACTGTAGTGGTAGGTAGTCGCAAGCGATGATATTAAATTTTAAGGGTTGTGTGTTGCGAGCACAAATATTAAATTATAAGGGTAGTGTGTCACGAGCAATGGAGATACATTTTAAGGTTTGTGTGTTGCGAGCACTAATGTTAAATTTTACTGGTTGTGAGTCATGACCTTGCGTATTTAATTTTAGTAGGTGTGATTTGCAAACGTATGGGTAGGTGATAGTAAAAATTAAAAATAATTATTCATGACCCAAGGAAAAAAATAATCGCGAACCAGGGATTGAGAGTTAGAAAAATGAGCATGATACGAAGCCACCAAATCACAGGGGGGGCTTGGTTGTGAGTCATGACTTTGCGTATTTAATTTTAGTAGATGTGATTCGCGAGCATACAGGTAGGTTTTATTAAAAATTAATAATAATTATTCATGACCCAAGGAAAAAATCGCAAACCAGGTATTGAGAGTTAGAAAATTGGGCATGATACGGACCTAGTGAATCACAGGGGGGGCTCGTGTTAAAATTACACACAAGCAGGGGTTGCAAAAGTACCTTGCGACGAAAAAAAAAGGGTCGCGGGACTGTTATCAGACGTGCCGTGTCAGCATTGCAATTGTTTTTGTTTTTGTTGTCATTGCCAATCAAATTGTCATGCGATGTGGCTTTTTATTGGCGTCTGTACCCGTTTTATTTTTATTTTTATCAACGCGTTCGTCCGTGTTTGTTCCCTTGAACTGGACTCGTTGTGAGCTCTTGTCAACATCAGATATACATCCTGTAGGCTCCTTCTCCCCTTCTGTGGAGAGAGGTCCTCCTGCGAGCCCAATTGGTAGTGCCAATTTGGCATCCGGGTCCGGTGGAGCCGGAGGCAGGGTGACTGCTCTTGTTTGCTGGCTTCAAGGAAGCCAGATCTGCTCACCGCTCTGCACGCTGTGTTCGGCTTTTCCACCATATTGTTGGATGAATGAGTCGGCTGCGCGGCGCATGTGAGCTTGGAATGACTCATTGCTGGCTGTGGTTCTGGATGTGTCATTGTTTTTCTTGTTTTCTGCCCGTTGTTTCTTTTTTTGTTTGGAATATCTGTTTTTCAGGCACTCGGACCAGTTGTGGTTGTGACCGGGGATTCGACAAGGATTGTAAGATTTTTGTCCTTGATGCTTGTTGCTGTTCTTGTGTTTTCCATTGGAATTATTGGCATTGGCTCCGAGACATCTCCCTTGCTTTTTGCCTCCATTTCGGATTTTGTTGAGCCTTTCCTGGCTAGACATATATTCGATGATTTTCTGGATGGATGTTTCTTTGGTGATGCCACCATGGATTTGTCCATACAGTTCAATCCAGAGGTTGGGAAAGGAGGTATGTAGTAACATGATTGTCCTGCTGAGCTGGTGGCTGAGTTTTGGGCCGTGGCCTTGTATCTTGTCCACGTAGCGAATGAGCCGGTTGATGCGTAGTGCGTGCTCCTTGGAGGTAGGATTGCGTGGTTTCTTGCACGCGTCACTGCGAATGTAGGCATGCATGATTTGTCTTGCATCACCAGCGTTACAGTAGTGTTCCTGTATGTAGCCCGTGAACACTTCTGCGCAGCCTTCAAGAGTGTCTGGATAGTTCAAGTCATCATTGTTGTCCCTGGTTGTTTTGTCCCACTTGCGTTGTGCTTCAGGGCAGAGGAGTATTTTGGTGAATAGTTCAATGTACCGGTTTTATGGTAGTGGGAGGCGCTTTGCTCCCCTGAGGAAGGCTTCTTTGCAATACAATAGTTCTTCTTGGCCTCCCTCTTCTGAAAAGATTGGGATTTTCCATTCCTGTGAATTATTGTTGTCATCATATACTTTCAGAGTGGCAAGTTTGTTCGTAGTCCGGTCAAAGCTGGAATCATAGGTTATTGGTGGTTCACGATGCAATCCGGTCGACATTGTTGGTGATTTTACTTGCCTTAATTAGATTCCTTATGTTACAATGCTGAGCAGGGAACACAAGTGAACGAGTCCCTACGGAATATAAAAGACCTACTACATTTAGGGGTCCAGCCTCCCTTAAGTAATGTTGAGACGTCCAAAGAGAAGTCTATTGGGCCCAACAGAAAATCTAAGCTATTGTCCGATAGTCCAAAGAACGCACGCAAACCTCCAAGGGTGGAGCCAAAGAAGAACACACGCGACCCTCCAAGGGTGCAAAACAATACACAACATCGGAGTGCCCGCCATGGACACCCATGGGCAATAGGCACCATAGTTAGGAAGAAATTCAACTCAGGATGGTATGAAGGAGAAGTGACTAGTTATGGCCAGACCAACCAATACTATCAGGTCCGGTACACAGATGGAGACAAGGACGATAACACACATGGAGAAATTTCCCGGTACTACAAGTTCAACCACGTCCGATAACTGTCACACAACCCCACGCGACCCCTCGCAAGCCCTATTTTCAGAAAATCGACCTTGCGTTTGTTATGCGCAAGGGTATTTTTTTAAATTCACAATTTTTGTGGTAAAGATTTTCGACCCCCCTCAGGTTGCGACCAAAATTCTCCCCGAAGAGTCAAAATGTCCATTGATCTCTCCATTTTGACTAAATTGATTTAAAAAATCTATTTTTCACTACCACACTTTCTAACCTTAACCCAAGATATGAAATAAAATTAGTTTCAGAAGTGTTAGTTCGCTATGTTTCCGCGTTGTTTTCTGCGGTATGTCACGTCGTGTCTTCTTTCATACCATCGTGCCTTTTAATGCTCGCTCCGATAGCATCATGCCTGTTTTAACGAATTTTCGTAGAACTCTACAGCCCTACTACGTACCTTCCTCCTACACGATTTCACCACCATTCTTTCTTTTATTTCGTTTCCAAAAATGCTTTTTTTGTAGATATCTGTCCGGGTGTATTATGATAGTACTACTAGTAGTAGTAATGTAGGTATGATAGTATCGATTTCTGTTCGAGTGGTGAAAGGTTTTTTTGTACAATTTATGTCAACAATCATGGAACAGCATTTCAGAATTCAGTAACCGGAACGGCTTTTCATGCTTTTGTGTTCGAATCATGTTTAAATTTGAAATCTCGGTGCCAAACAACTTCCTAACCTTAACCCAAGATATGAAATAAAATTATTTTCAGAAGTGTTTGTTTGCTACTTTGTACTATGTTTCCGCGTTGTTTCTATGTCACGTCGTGTCTTCTTTCATACCATCTTGCCTTTTCATGCTCGATCCGATAGCATCATGCTCGTTCTCGTCATGTTCATTTAACACCACCATCGCAACCATTTCTTCCCCTCCCTTCTTCCAATAGAAGAATATGTCACAACCTAGTAAAAGTCGCCGTCACTTCAAGAGTGGCTGTTATACAAAAATACCCAAATCATTTATCTGTCGTAGCTGCTTGTGCCATAAGGGCAAGTCGAAGACATTCATCAGAAGCAGACAAGATTCCACTTCACACCAATCATACCGATATGTATCACGAGGCCTGTCACATCACCTTGATTCAATACCTGTTTGCCGTGCTTTCTATTTAAATCACAACCTAATGGAATTTTCATCATCTGCCAAAGAAGAATCCACTACTACAGTTTGTCATACCCCTTCACAATATGGCCTGTCATTGACCGAGAATGGTCCAATTGTTCCTTCCGCTTCTGTTGCTGCCGCTCACACTAACAAGGCATCCTCTAACGAAACGTTCAACTCTGTTCTAAACAGTCAGGTAGTACACAACTTATTTGTTCCACCAATGGATCGAAATGTAATGGAATCACAGTTGTTTCCTTCAGAAGACAACAGCAACAACGATAACATGGTTATTCATGAAGAAATTTGCCTTCCTATTCAGAACGATAATGGTATGGATGCTGCGGAACCCACTACATACCAACCAAACATCAATGAAAAAGAGGAATTGATCCGGTCTCATCTTTCTTTTCACCTACCAATAGGCTCATTGCTGAAATAAAGCTCATGAATCTAATGACAAAACACAAGTTACCTCTAAACACATTCAAATCTATTTTTCAATGGGCAAACAAATGTCAAAGTATTCATGGTGTTGACTTTAGCTCTACCTACCCCCGCCATCGAGAAGCCATATTTAGTGGAATCAAGTCCAATTTGGGTATTTCAGAGACCAAGTTTGAGCCACACATAATTAACTGGTTACCTGGCAATTTACCCACCCAAATATTTGTTCGATCCTTCCCAGACGCACTTCATTCCCTTCTGACCAATAAGGAATTGATGCAAGAAACCAATTTGTCTTTTCCGAATGTCGAGACTCCTCTTTCACCCAAAAACAACCCACCAATCACCAATGAAACATACAGAACAGAACTACACCACGGCTCTTGGTGGACTGAATCGTGGAAGCAGATCTGCAATGAAAATGATGAAATCCTTGTTCCGATCATTTTCTACATGGATGGAATCAGCTTGGATGCACATGGCCGTCTGTCACTCACTCCTCTCAACATGACTCTTGGTATTTTCAATACTGAAGCAAGAAAACGACCTGACGCTTGGACCACAATTTATTTTCATCCCGACACTGAAACTGAGAGCATAAGACACACACAAAAAACCACAGCGAAAGATAATATTCAAAATCTAAACACCGCACTTGCATCGGCTTTGCAATCTTTCAAGCAAGTATGTGAAATGCAGGGCGGGTTGGAGTGGGATTATCTTCCGTATGCAGGAAAAGTGTTCAAAGTGAAAATGAAATTTGCGATTGCCTATGTTGTTGGTGATACAGAACTACACGACAAACTATGTGGAAAGTATGGATCCTACACGCAAAAGGTGAAGAAATTGTGCCGACATTGTACATGTCCTACACGTGTCATCCATAAACCAAAAGCCCAAGTGGAGGAACTGACCCGGCTCTGGGTTCCAGAAGATTTTGAATCCCCCCCAAACATTTCTGCACGGGAACACATGGAGTACTTCAAAAGAATTTCCCACCATCCCATAAAAAATGCTTTTCACAGCCTCAATTTTGGTAGTAACGTCAACAACATTCACTTTGCTACTCCCGGTGAGTGTTTGCATATGCATCAACTGGGTGTAGCATGTCGGGCAGTAGAATCACTTGATACTTTGTTAAAAGGGAGTACTAAGTGTTGGTATGCCCCTGATTTAAACACGAATGGCACATCAGCTACTATTGGTTCACTCGCGCAGTTATACGGTGGTCTTTTGTCAAGGCAATCGGACAGAGATTTCCCCAGAACCAAGTTTTCCAGTCAGCTTCTCTCCATTACCAAAAAGGAGGGTAATGATTATTCGGGAATGCTCATTTCCATTCTGATCACCCTTTGTTCCGATGTGGCAATAAACATCATCAAGGACGCGGCATTTATTCAGTAACAAGTAGAGGTAATTCAACTCATACTCTCCATGGAAGAATTCTTGAAGCATGGGAATATACCCATTTCTGGATTGGAAAATCTCCCCAAGATGATAATCCATTTTATCAATTGTATTAATTCTACCTGCCTCAGAGAGGGAATGGGTACAAAACTGATCAAAAACCATCTATACTTTTACCTTGTTGAGTACATTAAACTTTGGGGACTTCCATGCGGATGGGATTCTTCTTATTTGGAATCACACCACAAAACTGAAATCAAAGCACCCTCAAAGAACACTCAACGGAATGCTTTGACATTGATAATGCAAACGGCAAAGCGACAGGAAGAAAAAATGCTGCTACGAGTAGCTACTTCCAAGTTCAATTTAGTGACGGCAGAAGATGTTTCTGGTAATTGAGTCCCTCCCAAAGTTTCTGGTTCAAAATTTCACATTTTCATTAACGACGATGGGGCAAGTACTATGAGATGGGTTAGGTCATCGAACAAAACAAAACCCTATATTTCTCCCATCGTGTTGTCTTTTGTATGTCAGAATGTGCTTCCACTTTTGGAGGACTCTACGTTTGTGAAAGGATTTACTGAACATAACAGGTTTGATGAATGCACACAGCAAAATTACTTGTTTTGGAGCCACCCTTCATATCGTTCCGATGGTGGCCAACTAAGCTCTGTCTGGTATGATTGGGCCTTGTTTGATGTCGATGCATGTGAAATACCCTGCCATATTATGTGTTTCCTTGAACTCTACAATCTGAAGCAGCCTTACTACTACTCATTTGTTTCTGAGTACCAAATTGCCGACGAAGGCATTCATGCAGTAGTGACCAAGTTTAAATCCACTCCAACACCAACAGCTTCGTCGTTTGTGACGAGAGGTGAAGTAGACGACAATTCCCTGTTCTTATTTCATGTCGACAGCATACTTTCCGATGTAGCAGTTGTCCCAGAACTTGATGCAATTGGTACCTTGCAATCAAACTCATATCTAGTTGTCTCGAATGGAAGGGCTTGGCTGGATGAATTCCACAAGACAATGTCATCTTTGCCTAATGAAGAGGCACTCTACTCCCAATACACTATTGTTGAAGAGGACAGCGACAATAATGATGATGCTACTAATTCAGGTGATGACAGTTCAATGTCATCGAACGATGATGACGATAGTGAGGTCCTCTCTGATACATCCAATACTTAATTGTTTACCTAGTACAATATCAATAATAACTTAGTATTAGTGAAGAATTGAATGCTCCTCCATATCGATCGTAACATATTTCTCCTACGTTTCGATTGATAGCTACTCCGAAATGATTGCACAATGTCGCAGGAAAACAAACGAAGTGAATGGAACTTCTAACTTTAAATTATTGGAGTATATTATAGAGGATCAGCTCTTAGCACAGTTTTTGTCGATACTATATAGGCACTCATAATATAACAGCCTTCGTATTTTGGATTCGAACAGCTATGTAATACTAATGGATTGAACAATAGAGTATCGCCTGACCTCAATGAAACTTTCACTTTATACGTTGGGAACACAAAGTAATAAATCACCTCATCATCACTTACATGTTTTGGAGCAATAACCGTCAGCCTTGTATAGAACATATCGGCATCGGTATGGCATTTCGAGTGATAATTCTTTCCAATAGAAAAGGCCGTAGCGTGATGGCTGATTGCATTCAGTGTTGTACGACTAACAACCTCATTCATCACATTCATTTCAAGTGTGATCAATTTTTCCATTGGACTTAAACAAAGCTGCATTTCCTTCACAATGTGTAGGGCTTTTTGTTCAAGGTTGGCTTTTGTTGTCGTGTCCACGTTGTTTTTGAAAACATACACACCATTTCCCAAATTCAATCGATTTGGTCTCATCCCAACAATAGCATATCCATTGTTGACACTGTCACATTTGGATCCTCGTCCTATTTTGGGTTTAGCTTCAACAATTTCCCCAGCGAACCTTCTTGTATTTTCTATATTTTCTTTGGTACCCAACTGTTGTTTTGCAAACTGTCTGGAAGCTTTCGCAAAGATTTTCAATGATGGTTCTGATTCTGCGAACGCTAAAAGAAACTTATCGTAGGTACTCTCCAATGATTTGAAACTGTCTATAGACACAGCCTCTGTCGATGGATATTCCTTTTCTCCAACTGTTTTCCAACCCCAAGTTGTTTCCATGAATTTACTTCTATAGCCATTTTTGTGTACTGTTTTCAATGCTATTTGTTCAACATGTTTGAGATTTGACTTTATACTTCGACGTGGCTTCTTTGGTTTTATCTTCGACAGGTGTGTGTAAGTCTGGTGTATTGTTGTTGATGGTGCTGTGTTTTTGAGAAAATTTGAGGTCATTCTCTGTCTACTTCTTGTACCTTTCTGTTGTCTCTTTGCTCTTTGTTGTTTTGCTCTGTCTTCAATTAGCTTTGGTTTTCTTTTGAATCCCTTTGTTCATTGTCGCCGCCAACGCATTGCCGACGATGACATCTCCAACAACAATGTAATTGACGACTCGAATTGGCGTTGGAGTATTCTTGTTTTAGGGTCAAGTTTTTGGAACGTCGTTTTCGGTTTAGTTGTCTGGAACGGCAATTCAGACTTGAACGTCTGCTGTATTGGCATTTCAGGGTCAATTTTCTGGAACGGCGTTTCAGATTTAGTTCTCTGGAACGGCAATTCTGACTTTTGCGGGCGCTTTGATCGTTCCCGCTTGCCGCTGTTGGTATCGGTGCCGCTTGCCGCTGTTGCTAATCCGCAGAACGTCTGTATTGTCGTTTTAGGGTCTAGTTTCTGGAACAGCGTTTCAGATGTAGTTGTCTGCTGGGACGGCAATTCTGACTTCAACGTCTGCTGTATTAGCGTTTCAGGGTCAACTTTCTGGAACGGCGTTTCAGATTTAGTTCTCTGGAATGGCAATTCTGACTTTATTGGGCGCTTCGATCGTTCCCGCTTGCCGCTGTTGCTACCGCTGCCGCTTGCCGCTGTTGCTAATCCGCAGAACGTCTGTATTGTCGTTTTAGGGTCAAGTTTCTGGAACGGCGTTTTGGATTTAGTTCTCTGGGACGTCTGTGTGGTCGTTTTAGGGTCAAGTTTTTGGAACGGCGTTTCAGATTTAGTTGTCTGCAACGACAATTCGAACTTTTGAGGGCGCTTTGATCATTCCCGCTTCGTGCTGTTGCAATCACTGCTGTTGCTATCCCTGCTGCCTATTGCTGCTGTTGCTCTTGCTGCCGCTTGCCGCTGTTGCTTTCGCTTCCGCTTGCCACTGTTGCTATCGCTATGTGCTTTTATCGTTCCCGGTTGAGGCTGTTGCTCTTGCTGTTATTGGTGATCCTATTCAAATATGTGATATGATAATTGAGCAAAATGTGTGAGTATCTATTGATGTACTACATAGAGTAAATAATAACAACAGAATAATATGATAATGTACATGCCGATTGATTCGTAATTATCACCAATCCGGGAAAATTCGTTGCACCTACAGGGGAAGATTCGTTGCTTCCAATTCGTTGCTTCTGATTCGTTGCTTCTGATTAGTTGCTTCCGATCCGTTGCTTCCGATCTGGTCCTATGAGAATAAGAAGAAAAATAGAACGGAGGAAATACATTATCAGTAATGCTGGAGGCAGTCTAATCATTCTCTATCTCTCTCAATCGTACCGGTAAGTTGTTCCAATCCGTTGTTCCGATCCGGTCCTATGAAAATAAGAAGAAAAACAGTAGGGAGGAAATTCATTATCAGCAATACCAGAAGGCAATATCATTGTCTAGCTATCTCACATCGTTCCCTCCTTCTATCTCTCTCATTCGTACCGTTGCTTGTTCTGACTTGATCCGTTGTTCCTATCCGATTTGTTATTTGTTGTCGTTGTTCTTGCTACTGCTGTAGATTTGTAGAATTGTTACTCCTCTATCACGAAAAACTGGATCTTGATCCTGTTGATATAAATACGCAAGGGATGCAGATTTGTTACTTTTCAAGACGTGTTTGCGGGCCCTCAAACAATATCTATTAAGCAATTCCTCTCTTATCCTGGTCTCTATTGTCTTTTTTCAGCCAAGGCAGTTGTTTTGGACTAAAATATCTTGAGCCTGGATTCCCTGCCTACTAGTGATCATTGCTGATCAGTTCAGTGGGATCCGGCGTTCTCGGACGGAGTGCTTTGTCGTACAAGTATGGTAAAGCAACTCTGCTCAAGATAAGTTCGGTAAGATTATGAAGGGAAACAGGATTTTTTGACTCGAAAAGAAAAACAATTCACACTGTAAAATAACACTGTAAAATAACACTGTAAAATCGCCACACTGTAAAATCACACTGTAAAATCAGTTCGAAACAAAATGTTTTCGCTGTGTGTGTGTGTGTGTGTGTGTGTGCATGTGTATTAAATTCCTTTCGTACGTATGATAGGGAACCACAGGCCGGTACTTAAACTTACGTAGATTCCTACGTAATTTACAGTACTACAGCTGGGGTGGTACGATAATACCGATCGAGTCATATGCACCTCTGTAAGCGAGATTGGAGTATCTCTGTAAGCAGGATCGCGTCATATGCACCTCTGTAAGCAAGATTGGAGTATCCCTGTAAGCAGGATTGGAATATTCTTCTCAAAGACCGAATGACCGGGAAGGCCCATTTCCTTTCTGTTTTCACGATCGAAGTTCGATACTTAAGATCGGAAGCAAGGTTCTTTCACGATCAAAGTTCGATACTTAAGATCGGAAGCAAGGTTCTTCTGTTTTCATGACCAAAACAAGGTGAATTGCCTGGTTCCGGTATAGCCATTTTGATACTTTCGATCATGTGTTTCGATACTCATGATCAAAAGGGAGGTTCGAAGAAGCTTCTTGTAACAGCTAGCCAAACTTCGTTCTTTCCGTACCACTCCACAGTACCAATATGGATTCAAAGTACCTCGTAACCACGAAGAAGCCATTCAATTTGATCAAGCCAACGGAAACACCAAATGGGCAGACGCCACCACTCTGGAAATGGAACAGCTCAATGAATATAATACATTCATTGATAAAGGCGTGTACAAGACAAGCTCCATTCCCCCGGGTTCCAACAGATCAAGGTACACATGATATATGCTGTCAAGCACGACGGCAGACACAAGGCTCATCTTGTTGCAAACGGTAATCTCACTGAGGCCCCTATCCACAGTGTTTATGCAGGTGTCGTATCTCTCCGCGGCCTACGCATGTGCCTATTCCTAGCTGAACTGAACAACCTAGAAGCATGGGGTACCGACATAGGTAATGCCTACCTGGAAGCAGTTACCTGCGAGAAAGTCTGCATCAAGGCAGGTCCCGAAATCGGATCGTTGGAAGGTCATCTATTGATCATCTACAAAGCCCTATACGGCCTCAGATCCTTGGGCAAGTGTTTTGGTGATTTACTCGCGGCTTGCCTCATTGAACTTGGCTTCGAAAGATCCCGCGCAGAACTGGAAATATTCCTCAAGCCTGGAATGAACAGGCATGGTGAACGTGTATATGAACTTATATGCACATATGTCAATGACCTATGTCTTTGCATGGCAGATCCCAATTCCTTCTTGAAGATATTACAGTTGTCACCATATAACTTCAAACTGAAGGGATCCGGACCTATGAACTTTCACCTAGGTTGCAGATTTGAGCGCGACGCGCATGGTGTTCTCTGCATGAATCCCATAAAGTTCATCGAAAAGATGGAAGCGTCCTATGAACAAATGTTTGGATGCAAACCTAACACCAGGTTCCAGTCACCCATTGCAGAAAACGATCATCCTGAATTGGACTCCTCAGCCTTTCTAAAAGAAACTGGCATACAGAAATACCAAAGTATGATTGGTTCACTTCAATGGATCATCGCTATTGGGCGTGTTGATGTACAAACAGCCGTGATGACACTCTTGAGTTTCAGAGCTCAACCACGAGATGGGCATCTTGAACGTGCCAAACGTATCTACGAATATATCTCCAAGTTTAGGCATTTTAAAATCAGATTCCGCGTGGAACCCCCAGATTTCATATTGACTAAACCCGACACCATCAATTGGTCCAACACCGTCTATGGGGAGCAATCTGAAGAGCTACCTGGCGACGCTCCTGCACCACTCGGGAAGACAGTAGTGCTGACACACTTCTATGATGCCAACCTCATGCATGATATTCTCAGCGGTAAAGCTGTAACCGGCATCCTTCACTTCGCGAACAAGACTCCCATGATGTGGTTCTCAAAGAAACAGTCTACTACGGAAACGGCGACCTTTGGAGCTGAATTTGTTGCAGGAAGAATTTGCATCGAACAGATCGTTGATCTACGCCATTCATTCCGATACCTCAGAACACGAGTCCATGATATCTCCTACTCTTGGGGTGACAACGAAAAGATGATTCAAACGTCAACATTCCCTTACGCAAGGCTGCATAAGCGTCACAACATCCTATTGTTTCACTATGTACGGAGCATGATTGCGAGAGGTTTCATTTTAATGATGCACATCCCAGGTAAGGATAACTGTGCAGACATTCTCACCAAGCATTGGGGACACTCAGCTGTGTATCCATTGCTCAAGCCCATCTTCCACTTTTGTGGGAATACCGGCGACCTCCTTCAAGACGATGGAAGCATCATGTAGAGCGTGATGACGTTTCACAAGGAGACATGGGGAGTATTAAATTCCTTTTGTGACCAGAAATAACAAAGCTACCAGATGGTAGATATTCTATTCGTACGAATCGATGAGTCCCGTATCAACCAAAGTAATCGATTCTCACGACATATCGATTCCCACGGTGCATCGATTCCCATCGCGCATCAACGGTGAGCAATCCCTGTTTTATAGTATTGCCATTGTTCTTCGGTGAGCAAACTCTGATTTCATAAAATATCACATGAGCTA
The DNA here is from genome assembly GCA_037355745.1 of Pseudo-nitzschia multiseries. Lineage (NCBI taxonomy): Eukaryota > Bacillariophyta > Bacillariophyceae > Bacillariales > Bacillariaceae > Pseudo-nitzschia > Pseudo-nitzschia multiseries. The sequence goes on from CM074781.1 coordinate 10,191,186, forward strand.
CGGGAGCAATTCCTGATCTTAATGATAAACATATCATGAAGTCTTCCTAACGGAACAAGAGAAGAAAACCGTTGGCGTGTGATTCTCACACAATATATATATATACATACAGATATATACGGTCAACGACCAATACATGTACGGAAATAATCAGCAAGTAATCTCATCACTACGCAACAGCAGTTGCAACATATTCATCTCAATAAAAGAGATATCTTGCATTTCGCCAAGATTTTATTTTATCTTATACTTTTAACATTCAACTGATTTATATCCCAAAATTCACACTAGTTGCTACCAACTACTTGTAATCTACATACTAAGGTCTGTCTCGCTGTATCTGAATAAGTTCACAGTAAGAAGAGATCTGGCATTTCCATAGTCTCGCCTGTAGTCCGATTATCCGTTGCTGAAAGTATCCAACCACAATTGTCACGCGTAGAGTACAATCGTTCGTCTACTAACACACTAACGCAGCGTTGCTGTTCTTCAGAAGCCTTTGAATCAAACCCTCAACGGACCGGATTCAGAAGGAAATTAATATGTTCGAAAAAAAAGAATCGATACTTACTAACCTGTCAGATCTATAGCAGTAAATCTAGAACAATGAAGAATAATTCCATTTTCTTAATTAAAAATAAGAACGTTAAGTAAATAAATCGCCCCCCGCGCTTGTTTTGAATAGAGAACAATACAAAATAATGCCCTGAGTTTTATTGTTAACGTTCTCAACTTGTGATACAGTGAGATCTTTTATGTACCATTGAGGTTGTACGTACCAACATGTGTGTGACGGTGATCTTACTGGTAATGAATTTGCCTAGTTTTGTCCAGCAGTACCCTACGACAGTAGCTACGTACACAGAAACCGTTGTGTCCAGGTATATTACAATAGTAGTAGTAGTAGTAGTAGTAATGTAGGTATGATAATACTAATGACTTCTGTTTGGGTTGTGAAAGGTTTTTTTGTACAATTCATGTCATCAATCATGGAATGGCGTTTCAGAATTCAGTAACCGGAACGGCGTTTCAGGCTTTGTGTTTGGAGCATGTTCCAATTTGAAATTTCAAAATGAAGTAGTACGTAAGGTTGGGTTTTGGTGAAACGGTTTCTTGTACAATTCATGTCAACAGTCATGGAACGGCGTTTCAGATATCTGTAACCGGAACTGCTTTTCAGACGTTGTTTTCGAATCATGTTTCAATTTCAAATCTCAAAATGGAGTACTGCGTACGGTTTGGTGGTGAAACGGTTTCTTGCACAGTTCATGTCAACAGTCATGGAACGTCGTTTCAGATATCTGTAACCGGAACTGCTTTTCAGACATTGTTTTCGAATCATCTTTCAATTTCAAATCTCAAAATGAAGTACTACGTACGGTTTGGTGGTGAAACAGTTTCTTGTACAATTCATGTCAACAGTCATGGAACGGCGTTTCAGAAATCTGTAACCGGAACTGCTTTTCAGGGGTGGTGAAACGGTTTTTTGTACAATTCATGTCAACAGTCATGGAACGGCGTTGCAAAGTTTGTGTTCCAATTGGGTTTCAATTGCAAATCTCAAAATTACTGGGTTTTAAACTATTTGTTGGAAAATCTTAACATAGATTACCGTATCTCAAAATGGATGATCGGTGTTTCGTATCGTTGTGGTTTGTTTTGGTAACATTTTCACTTTTCGTTTGCAACGGCGTTGCAGGCTGTACCTATTTGTTTACCGTGAAAGTGGAAATATTTGTACATTGTTGCATGATGATGTTTGTTTGTCGATAGAGTCGCTGTGGTTTGAAGTTGAGTCGATCCTGTTTTTCGTTTCCTCATTTGAGAATCTCTTGATATGCGACAAAATAAACAATTGTAGCAACTTAGATTGCTTTCACACAATTTTATTTTGTTGTTCTCTAAATTAGCAATCAAACAATGACGAGAGTTACAAGAAGTACCGCTAAACGTAAGGCTAATTCACCACCAGATGAAGTCACAGCTGCAGCCGCAACCCCAACCAACGTAGCCGGCGCAAATGAAGCGCCAGAAGTCAACGGTACTCCATCATCTACTCCACCACGAGATGAAGGGGCAGCCGTAGACCAAGACAGACCTTCAGGTAATACCCCAACAACGTTGTTTGCAAACAATCCAAAAGCTCATCCGGTCAGTCAAGGGCGTGCAGTTGATAAACCAAGGAAGAGGAAACACAAAAAATCGAAAAGTCAATCACAGAAAAAGAAAAGAAGTAATGTGGTAGAAATACCGGCAGTTGTTCCCGCAACACCACATCAAGGAGTCACAGGTGCTGCTCAACCTTCGTCGTCTTCGGGAAATGAAGGCGGTCGAAGTTTGTCATTGGAATTATTTGATGATGACTCCCAATACAAGGATCACACGGATGCAATGAAAAGACGTGTCAAAGCTTGTCTGAAGCAACAGGGTCCTAACGGATTCTCTGAGAATATTTTGACGGACGAACTCATCACTGCCGTCAGTCGTGACATCGAATCTGTCTTCCGCCATCTCATGAACAAGGTTTTCATCGTTACTAAACTTTCTTCTTCCGGAACCCGTCCTGACTTCAGCGAGCAAGAAACGTCAGACAAACCATCCCTGGGTCCTATACCAAGGGTTGTTGACGTGATGGTAAATCTTTTCCTACGTGACTCCGGGTCACAGTTGACAAAGAAGGTCTGTATCTTGGATGCAAAGGGGCTGACAACTCGTTTCAAGGAGTACAAAATGAAAGATAAATGGAACGCCTTCCTGTCAGCGCTCAACTCCGTTATCAAAATCGATGAAAATACCACGGCAGGCGAAACACAATTCACCCAGGTTGAAGGACAAGACGAAGTAGCGGAAGGCACGTCGCATTCTGTCTGGGCAAAGAATGTGGTTAACTACGACACCATACTGAAGTACATGAAAGTGTATTTAAGCTTACTATGTTGGTACGTACGTTGTGTCCAATTCCCCCCTGCACCTTCAGAAGGACCGTTTTTCAATCACCGATTTAAAGACGATGTAAAGAAAGGGAAGCTATACGTCCGGCAGATGGTCTTGTTCTTTGAAGGTCTTTCCTTTAACCACGCATTGAGGCATTTTCTTTCAGCGAGTCACTCCTTTGATGATTTGGTGAAACAAATCAATCATATTAGGGGTACACAAGTTGTTGGTGCACAAACAAGAGAAGGTGTTGTAGCAGTCGAGTTAGTGCCCTTGACTGATTCCCCAAAATACCTCAAGTTGGAATGGCCGTCCGATGTGTCAAAGATACCCCTTGCGTTTCAAAAGGTCTTCATGCATTTATGGGTATGCTTCCAACGACAGAAGGCAAGAATTTTTGAAGAACTCAGCCTTCACCACTTCGCCGATGAGTCATTAGTACATGACAATTTGTACAACAAACTATTGCCCAATCTCTATGAGTCTTCGTTTTTGGTTGGAAAATACAAAATACCAGGAGTGGACAATATGGTGGGGATTATTCGATTCAACCTGTTATCTTCTCTTCACTTTTGCAAGATTATGGAGCACCGGAAAACTCTTAACAACTGTTACAGAGTAGGCGTTGACTTTGCAAAAAAATTGGTCACTCTTTCTACTGCAAAGAAACTGGACGAACGTGACATATTTGTGGACGATTACGATCCTGACGACGAAGTTCACGTGAAGACATTGTTGCAACAATACCTCCTGAGTTTGTCCTATGTTGACAATGTTGTTTCCATGCCAGACCAACTTGAACAGATGGATCTTGTTTGCGACAAATTGCTCGACTATGTTCTAACATCTTGTTTGTTACGTGATCCTAACGGTACACGTGTTCCGGTTTGTAGGGTTATGGTTTCAAAGGCAATAATGAAGGCTGTACTTGGCCACGAAGAAAAAACTTCTTTTAACGTTGACCATGCACATGAGTGTCTGGACGATTATTTTAAAGCAGAGCGAAAGTCATTGTCGTCGAACTCTAATCCAGGTGAACCTCACCGCAAAGATCGGTTATTCATTTTCACCAATGACGGTCCTCGATCCGTTCAATTTGAAGAACAAACTCCACCTGAGCTTGTGAGAGGTAAGGAGTGTCAAAATACTTACCCTATTGCAAAAGAGGACTACAGCTTATCCGTCACAAGGTTTCTTAATTTTGATGAGAACTGCACGTACACAGTGGACGATCGATTGTTCTGGGAACATACGAGATTCGTATTCCGTGATATTTTCATCACACGACCGGAAATACTACTCCAAGGTTTTAAATGTTTTGAGAGGTCTTTGTGATTTCTGACAACTTACAATTATCTACCTGAAGGGGGACAATTGTTCGTCCCCTTGACAAAGGAACTTCTGTGTTCGGTTTTCAAGAACAAAAAAACGTGTTGGAAGCAAACTTGCAAGTAAGTTTTGTTTCAGGAGAGGATGAAAAGACTTTACTATCCGATGGCGACTCATTGATCAAACTATTTGAAAAAATCAAGGTACCCACGAGTCAGAGTTACAGAGCTACCAACATTGCAAAGTGGGACTTCATGAAGGTGCACTTGAAGAACTTTGAGACGTTCATTCGAAGAGAATGACACGTATTCCGTCTGATGGATAGTGTTCACTAACAAAGGGATCGATGGAGTGGAATCATTCTTTTGATTTCCTTGGGAAGACAAATCGACCGACAACTCTAGTGATAGCTCAATTGATGGAGGTAACACAAACAATGATGATGAAGAAGAAGACAACATAGAAGTAGTAAACGGCAACCTACCTCCCACAGAACCAAACGCAGTTAAAGAGAACGCATCAACGAAGTCAAAGAAGAAGTCGTTCCTTAGGAAACCAAAAAAAACAAGACTGCATCAGACAAATCAAATGAAGAGCCGAAGTACAAGGAGAGGAAGGTTTCTCCGAACCTTGGCCACGTTGAAGATCTTGGATACCTTCTGCAAGTTCCTCGTCCAAAACCAGCCAACGTATTAAGACAGAAGCGCTCCGGAAACGTTAAGGTGTTGTTTGCAGATCCTGATCCGGTGATCTCGTATCCTAAATTTGCAATTGGTAGTGAGGTGACAATCACGGGTCTTCCAGCACCTGGAACTGGTGTTGTGAAGAGTTATGCATTGAAGAAGAAGGACCATTATCCTCAATACCCTGGATACATGGTGCACAAGAAACTACCGGATGGTACAACAGTGAAACGCGCAACCTGGTTCCCTTACGACCGTGTGGGGTCCAATAAACCACAGTTCACCAAGTTGTCGGAGGTCTTCAAATAATGAAACAATGCTGTATTGGGTATACGTTCATAGCCTTTGCCACGCACCACCATAGAACACAAGAGCGAAGAGGGGCTAAGCGGGAAAGAAGTTATCATAGTACTACAACGTCCTCACTACTAGTAGTTCTTCTTCTCCACATTGGATTCAGATTAACCAAAAAATGATTGTGTAGGTAAGAAATATTCATAAGTAAAATTGAGTACCTAGTACTAGTGGAGTACTACAACACGCAGTAGATCATTTGAATTATTTCATATTAGTCTACTATTACATGTTCTTGTAATACTGTAGTCGTAGTAGTACATGCATGTTCATAGTGGTTAGTAGTTCAAAGTTCTCAGAACGTTGTACCTAATACTAGTACTAGTATTAGTACTACAACCAATACAGAATTCCAATCTGATAGTAATTTGCAATTAGAAAATAGAAAATCTGACATTTAGTGTGATTAGTCCATGAATATTGTTCCTGTTATGGGTGAAATGAATCATGCAGGAAACAGAAGTGAGTTATTATCTGTCATAGTTTGTGTGTCACCACGTAATAAGTGCATTTGGGTCCTGGATTTGGAGGAAAATTACACACTAATTTGCAATTAAAAAATAGAAAATCCAATATTTTGTGTGATTGAACCATGAATATTGTTCCTGTTATGGGTGAGATGAATCATGAAAGAAACAGAAGTGAGTTATCTTTCATAGTTTGTGTGTCACCACCTAATGAGTGCATTTGGGTACTGGATTTTGAGGAAAAATACACAGTAATTTGCAATTAGAAAATAGAAAATCTGACATTTAGTGTGATTTGTCCATGAATATGGTTCCTGTTATGGGGTAGATGAATCATGAAAGAAACAGAAGTGAGCTATCTGTCATCGTTTGTGCATCACCACCTAATAAGTGCATTTGGGTACTGGATTTGGAGGGAAAATACACACTAATTTGTAATTAAAAAATAGAAAATCCAATATTTTGTGTGATTGAACCATGAATATTGTTCCTGTTATGGGTGAGATGAATCATGAAAGAAACAGAAGTGAGTTATCTTTCATAGTTTGTCTGTCACCACTTAATAAGTGCATTTGGGTACTGGATTTGGAGGAAAAATACACACTAATTTGCAATTAGAAAATAGAAAATCTGACATTTAGTGTGATTAGTCCATGAATATTGTTGCTGTTATGGGTGAGATGAAACATGAAAGAAACAGAAGTGAGTTATCTTTCATAGTTTGTCTGTCACCACCTAATAAGTGCATTTGGGTACTGGATTTTGAGGAAAAATACACACTAATTTGCAATTAAAAAATAGAAAATCCAATATTTTGTGTGATTGAACCATGAATATTGTTCCTGTTATGGGAGAGATGAATCATGAAAGAAACAGAAGTGAGTTATCTGTCATAGTTTGTGTGTCACCACCTAATGAGTGCATTTGGGTACTGGATTTGGAGGAAAAATACACAGTAATTTGCAATTAGAAAATAGAAAATCTGACATTTAGTGTGATTAGTCCATGAATATGGTTCCTGTTATGGGGTAGATGAATCATGAAAGAAACAGAAGTGAGTTATCTTTCATAGTTTGTCTGTCACTAGTACCTAATAAGTGCATTTGGGTCCTGGATTTGGAGGGAAAATACACACTAATTTGTAATTAAAAAATAGAAAATCCAATATTTTGTGTGATTGAACCATGAATATTGTTCCTGTTATGTGTGAGATGAATCATGAAAGAAACAGAAGTGAGTTATCTTTCATAGTTTGTCTGTCACCACTTAATAAGTGCATTTGGGTACTGGATTTGGAGGATAAATACACAGTAATTTGCAATTAGAAAATAGAAAATCTGACATTTAGTGTGATTTGTCCATGAATATTGTTGCTGTTATGGGTGAGATGAATCATGAAAGAAACAGAAGTGAGTTATTATCTGACATAGTTTGTCTGTTACCACCTAATAAGCGCATTTGGGTACTGGATTTGGAGGGAAAATACACACTAATTTGCAATTTAAAAATAGAAAATCCAATATTTTGTGTGATTGAACATTGAATATTGTTCCTGTTATGGGTGAGATGAATCATGAAAGAAACAGAAGTGAGTTATCTGTCGTGATTTGGGTATCACCACCTAATTATTGCATTTGGTGACTGGATTGGGAAGAAAAATACACAATAATTTGCAATTAAAAATTCCAAAATCAGATATTTGGTGAGATTGAACAATGAATAATGTTAATGTAATGGATAAGATGATTAATGAAAGAAACAGAAGTGACTTATCTGTCATGGTGGTTTGTATGTCACAACCTAATTAGTGCATTTGGGTACTGGTTTTGGAGGAAAAATGACCAGTGACCAAAACTATTAAAACATTCATACAGACTAAAGTATCAGCCTTAGAATTGTCAATATACTTTGATACTCTAACCAATCCATAGAATGAACAGTATTCATCCTTAAAACTAGCAGAAACTAACAAACTTTTGCACTCAAAAACTTAGTAGCAATCACTATTTAGGTTACTTCATACAAAAATAAAGAAATAGAACTAGTAGGAACAAAAAGTAAGGAGAAAAGTACTATGTATGGACCGTTCTAAGGGGGAGTCGGATCACAAGACACAGTTACTTCAATATAACCGAATCCTTGCGAGATGACAAAATTTACATCACTTAAAGTGCGGTAAGTATTATTCATTACTAACAGTTTTACAACGAGTAATTGAACGAAAATACCTCAGTATTTGCCCAACGTAAATCATTATTACAACGAAGAGCAAAATGGAGAACACAACAACACAATCAGCGTACAAGAGGAAGCCTTTGAAGCCTAGGTATCTTTTGGATTTGGCGGAGTACTGTGCAAGAATGACTGAGCTAAATGACGTTGACGAAAACAACGAGAGAAAATCCATTCTTATATCATTTTGAAACTGGGTTCGATGCGCTATGTGCCAAAAACGGCAACTTGGTACTCACAATACTTAATGGATGCAACAAGATAGACAACGTTAGAGATAGACTCGACAGCCCAAAAGGGCATTTTGATGAAGAAGAAGCTTTAGAAATTTGGGAACAATGCTTGAAGTACGTAACTGGGGACATATTTCCTTTCTACAAGGAAGGCGACACTGATGCCGTTGACCACGTGTGGGCTTTGGGTATCATTGTGGCACACATTTTATGCGGTTATCCAGCATTGAAAGGAACGGAGGACATACAGTGCTACAACAACGTGGGTATTGGAAGACCAGTACAATCAGGAGAACGAGAGAGGCTCGAACTCAATGGTCATACATTTCCACCAAAAAAATGGTGTAACCTGACGCCGGAAGCCAGAAAACACATAAAGCAATGCATACATTTTCACCCGGGTAACCGTCCCTGTCTGACAACCCTTTGGTTCAACGAGTGGCGCACAATGACTGAAGAGGCAATCATTGAAAAGTACAGTATAATGTACATCGAAGAAACCGAGGTCAGAAAGGAACGAAAAAAGAAACGAAGATAAACAACAAGAATAAAAACAATTGGAATTCATTCATGAACAAAGCAAAAAAGCAGTCTAAGAAGAAAAAAAGAAAACTCAAACAATTTGCAAACAAAGAGAAAAGGGAGGAAGAGGATAGAAAGGAGAGAAACATTGTGCACTGGCTACAACTTTACAAAAAACGTTGGAATTCACCGGAAGATTTAGAGGAGTACAATAACTATCCCGTTCCTTGTGGTGCGTGGGGACGTGTGAAATAGGGCGTGACAAGCTTTACTATGGCAAAACTTACCCCTACTTACGAATACGTGCACGATCCTGTCCTCGCTAAATACGTAAATATAAAATTTAACTACTGTGAAAAACGTTAGTTACAAATGAAAAAGTCAGAATTGTTGTTCCAGAAAACTAAATCTGAAACGCCTTTCCAGAAATTTAAACATGAAACGCAAATAAAGACGTTCTGTGGATTTTCCCTAACAGTGAATTGTTATCTACAACACCATTCCAGACACATAACACGGAAACGCCGTTGCAGATATCGTGCTTATTTTCCATTACAGGCTCATCAATGCAACTAGGTTCCTTACAAATGAAGAAGTCAGAATTGCGGTTCCAGACAACTCAATCGGGAACACCGTTACAAAAACTTAACCCTAAAACGAAAATACATGCGTTGTGCGGATTTTCCCTAACAGAGAATTGTTATCTCCAACACCTTTTCCATACAATGTGCCTGTTTTTGGTTCTACAGATTTCAATATGAAGTGGTGTGATACGGTAGTAGGATGGGGAACATCAAAATAAATTGGTATCGTATTGGTATTGTACAATCTAGTACCGTTACTAGTACTACTTGTTTGGAAATAGGAAGCAAATGTAGGGAAGAAAAAAATGGCGCGGCTAGGCAGACAGTTCTTTTTGGTTGGCCCGCGCTCACAAGCCCGCTTAGACAAAGACAAATGTATTGCAAATTGCTGAATTCGTACAATCGATGCAAAAACAAGGCAGCATAAAAATTCACAAAATTGCCAAAAACACCGACGATTGAAAAAATATAAATACAAGATGCCGAAACAAAAATGGTCCAACCTACCCAAGGCAAAAATAACACGTCTCCAAGAAAAGAAAATAGCAGATATGGCAAACGCAGTCAGGGATGGAGACACTAGAGATAATACCAAAAATACAAGCATTACAAACATGTCCAGCGAGACGAACACAAAAATTGCAGCAACACAAAAAGGCACCACCACGGCGGAAAGAGAAACACCACTAAAAAGAAAAGCTGAAAACATTAGCATGATGGACAGCAGCAACAGTGAAAGTGACACTGACAGTGACAGTGACACTGATTTGGTTAGTGAAGACAATGATGGGAGCTCCAACAAGAATAAGGATACTAGAGAAAATATCAAAGAGACAACAAAACAAAAAACTACGGAGGGCGGACTACACAAAAAGAAATACATGAACGAAACGGTGAAAACATTAACAGAAATAGCGAATGAGGATCCAGATCTAATAGAGAATATCCTGAAAATGGTGAGAGCTGGTAAGAAGGGAATCAATTCTAAAGAGGACACTGCAAAAAATACCAACACGGTTCCGTTGAAAACAGTGCGGGGCGGCGATAGCGTTGATAAAGTGAGTACGTTGAGTTGTGGAACTATACATAGTATGGAAACGGAAACTATGAAACTATTGAAAACATGTAAAGATACAATTGAAGGACAGGTGAGGGCATATGTGAAGAAGGAATGGTATGGTGGCCTGAAATTTATGACAACAAACACACTCTCCAATAAAATAATCATGCAAGGAATCGATGCGAGTGTAATATCCGTTCCAAAAAATATACCCATTAAGAAATTCTGTGCCTACTTTGATAATGCAGTACCAAAAGCCCTGGCAAAATTGAGACACAATAATCAAACATTGGCTAGAAAAAATTGGTTTGGTAAGTGACGGCGTAATCGTTGAATCATCTGGAAATTATGGTACTTTCGATGTTCTTCCATATGTGCCTATGACCGACGTACAACTAACCCCACCATACTATGATATCATACTGCCATTTGTTGTCATCACCGCAGCTGATAGTGAAATGGCAAAAGTGCCGGCATCATTCCCTGGTACTGTAGCTCTAAATACGGACACGATGGAAATTCTGGCGAAAGAGTACCGGCGATACGGAAATGCGGCAAATGAAGAATTTTATTATTTTGTGACAAGAATCCTGTCTGCCATTAATCCGGGAAAGACAAACTTTAAGCTGAGGAAGACAAAGGATCTTATTAGTACCATCTTTACTGTTACGGATGAGGCTTTTGCCCTAATGATAATTGACAACGAGTACAGCAATTGGGAAAAACAAAAGGAAATGAAACTTGATGGAACATAAACGACACAAAAGAAAACAAAATACATGAAAAAAAATATTGCGATTCAAAAAGTGGAAGTGCAAATGGATGGGACAAAGAAGGACGGAAAGTGTTCAATAAATTGTGCAAGAAGATACAAACGTTAAGAGAAAATCCCGAAACGGGTATAAATTTGGAGAAAATGATGCTAGAAAGATTCAACTCAGAAAGCAATCCTACCAGTACTGTGTCGAAATATGGTGGCACTGTTACCAGTAGTCTTGCTGAAGAGGAAAGTGAGGATGAAAACTATATTGATCCGGCATGAAGGCAATTGCTTGACGAAATGGAGGAAGTTTAGGCCTTGTTTTCAGAATCGATACTGTTCATTGTGTCAGTCCATTCACTAATTTGATGAGGGTTGGTTCACACCTACGACACGGGTAAATCTTCGAGGAAAGTGATTAGTCGGGTAAAAGGTACATATCTTACATACGTTGCATACCATGGTTGCAAATAGTAGATTATGTGACAAATACGATTAAATTGTACAGAAGGAAGTACTTGTACATATCATACATATTTTGCATAGGATACTACTAGGCAAATTCTTGACCCGAATAATTCAACTGTAGTGGTAGGTAGTCGCAAGCAATGATATTAAATTTTAAACGTTGTTTGTTGCGAGCACAAAGATTAAATTATAAGGGTAGTGTGTCACGAGCAATGGAGATACATTTTAAGGGTTGTGTGTCGCGAGCACTAATGTTAAATTATACTGGTTGTGAGACGTTACCTTCCGTATTTCATTTTTGTAGGTGTGATTCGCAAACGTACAGGTAGGTGATATTAAAATTTAATAATAATTATTCATGACCCAAGGGAAAAAATTATCGCGAACCAGGTATTGAGAGTTATGAGGGCGGGCTTGATACTGACCCAGTAAATCACACGGGGGCTTGGGTGTGAGTCATGACCATGCGTATTTAATTTTCAGTACGTGCGATTCACGAACGTAGGGGTAGGTGAGATTCAAAATTAACAGTAATTATTCATGACCCGAGGAAAAATAATAATTGTGAACCAGGGATTGAGAATATGAGGGCGGGTGTCGTACGCCTCTAAAAAGGTACTAAAATAAGGTTTATGTATTTGTTAAAAACTAAGATTCAGATTGTGAGCTAGCTCTGTCAACTACTCCGAGGAGCCGTTGAGAAAGCTTATAACAGTAAAGAGCCGTTGAATGGAAATTCAACGTACATTGCACATAGAGAATTTGGATATGTTCTTCATCCAGTCTTCAATATTGAAGACCGGCTTGCTTTTCAGATTTTCTTGAATCGTGGGTAATTTCAATCGTGAGCGTTGGAATACCACACTCTTCTCCTTCTCGTAAAAGTTCGATTGGTGGCACAGAATTTTTGTTAGTCGTGTGCGGCCAGTATTGCTTAGATAAGAAATTTTTAGTTGGTGTGATATGGTTTCAGATTTCGAATGTTCATGCGTTGAATTACTTGATTTCGTAAGAGAAAGGAAACTGTACCATTCGTGTGGATTTGCTGTATAGTGTAGGGGCCTTTGCTTCTTGCTTCAAAAGCTCCAGTGATTTGCTTTTCATTTTTCACCATAACTTGATCTCCTACACTGTAATCATGAAGCTTCCTGTGGCTGTTTTCTTTCATAGCATTCTTGTCGATTTGAGCTTGTCTTTTGTTTCTGACCATGGCCAAGTCAGTAATTACTGGAATCGGTAGGAACATATCTCTGTGGAATACAAGGGCTCCGGGTGTCATTCCAAACGTTTTGTTGATGGTTAATCTAACTGCAAACTGAGCCGATGCGAAGATGGTGTCAATAATATCAGTTGCTTCCTGGAGAGTTCGTGGAGGGTTGGTGTTGAGTTCTGTTCTCATTGCAGACTTCATCGTATCGTGGACGCGTTCAAGTACTGCATTGGATTGTGGGTTCCGGACTGAGCAGACCTTGGCTTTGATTCCTAGGTTGGCAAGATGGAGTTGGAAGTCGTTGCTCATGAAGTTGGTTCCTTGGTCGATAATACAATTTACTGGTTTTGGGTATCTGGAGAGCCAGCCATTGTCGAGGGCATGAACTGCCATGAGGCCGGTTGGGTTTACTTGTGGGGCTCGAATGATTTCAAGGAGGTTGGTGCACATGTCCATGATGGTAAAGCCATTGAAGGAGACTGTTCCATGGCCAGGGATCTTGATTTTCCAAGGGCCTACTCCATCGATTGCAATGGTGTCCCAAGGAACATATTGGTGTTCTTTGGTGGGGAGCTGTCCGTGGCTTTGGTGGCTATTCTTGTATCGTTGGCACGTGTCACACGTTTTGCAAAAGGCGTTGATTTGGTCCTTCAGGTTTGGGGCATATACAAATTGGTTGATGGTTCGGTACAATCGTTCTGCGCCGGCATGGCCAAGCACGTGGTGGTAGTATTTGATGGTGGCTTGCACTCTGTTTGGAGGGAGTACAATTTTCTGGCGACCGTTGGAGTCTACAACTTTCAAGTCGGTGCCATTGAAGTTTTCAGTTGTATAACGAGGATTGGTAGCAATATCGGCATTGGCTGCTTGATCTTGGGCGAGTTGGTCGAAGGCTAAGGGGTACATGGGAATGTCTTCTGGGTAGTTAAGAAACAATTCGGAAAGAGCGAGAAGATCGGAGTCGGTTGAGTCAGTTGCAAGGTCCGAGTCATCCGTTGGATCGGGACCGAAGAACTCCTTCTTCTTCTCCGGAGTGTCTTGCTGAAGTGGGAGCCTTGAGAGGGCATCAGCAATGACATTGTCTTTGCCTTTGATATACTTGAATACTGGGGAAAATTCTTCAAGGAGCATGCGCCAAGTCATAATTCTGTGGCTGGTAAGATTTTGTCTGGTTAAGTTGATGTGGTCTTTCCATACGATGATTTCAGCACCCCAAACAATGGTTCGAAATTCTTTGAAGACTTCTACGATACAGAGCATCTCTTTATCGACCGTTGGGTATTTGCGTTGAGCGGCGTTGAGTTTTCTGGAGAAGCAAAGGATGATTTTGCCGTTTTGGAGGATGACAGCGCCAAGCTGGTAATCAGAAGCATCAGTATAGACATGGAAGGGCTTGTTTGGATCAGGGAAGGCAAGGAGGATATCATTGGCAATAAGAGATTTGGCTTTGTTGAAAGCTTCAAGAAGTTCTTGCGTTGAGTGATTTTGCCTTTGGCTCTTCCAGAGAGATCAGTAAGGGGTGCAAGGACTTCAGCGCGTTTGGGGTAGAAGTTTCAATAGAAGTTGATCATCCCAACAAAGGAACGAAGTTGGGTTGTTGTTGAGGGAAACGCAAGTTTCAGAATAGGAGCAATCTTGTTTGGATTGGGCCTAATACCATCGCGCGAGATAATGTAGCCGAGCCAAGGAGCTTGGGATTGAAACCAGTGGCACTTGGAGGGCTTGACAGAGAAGTTGTGACACTTCAGTAAGGACAGAACAGAGGAGACTGATTTGCAATGGGAGTCAAGGGTGTCTGAGAAGATACCAATATCATCGATGTATACTTCGATGTCCTCCAGGTGGGAGAGCATTTGTTCCATGCAGCCTTGGGCCCAACTTGGAGAGTTAAGGAAGCCCATGGGCAATCGGAGCAGTCTGAACTTTCCGAATGGAGTAACAAGGACACAAAGCCAGGTTGACGCCTCATCAAGTTTGAAGGTGTGGAACTGCATGCTGACATCGATAAGGGTGACATATTTGAAGCCTCTTCTTCTGTGGAAGATGTCTTGGAGCTTTGGGAGCGGATAGTGAAGTTTCTTGGTGACTTTGTTGAGTTCTTGGAAGTCACTGATGAGTCTACAGGAGCCATCTGGTTTGGGCACTACAAACGTTGGCATTCCCCATTCAGTTGCATAGCATCGTTCGAGGATGCCAAGTTTCACTTGTCGATCGATTTCTTTCTTCACTGCTTCTTGTTGGTGCAGTGGAATGGAATAGGGTTGTTTTACATGATATGGAGTTGCACCTTGCTGGAGATCAATGTGGAACGTTTGATTAGGGAAAATGCCTAATTCTTTATCATTCAAGCCTTCAAAAAGCTCTTCATTTTGGAGGAGTATTGGTAACAAGGCTTGTTTCTCTTGGTAGGAGAGATGGTTTTGGTCGGTGACAAGCTTGTGGAGGTCAGTTTTCTCATACTTGGTGGTTCCATCTACATAAGACTGTTGGATTGATTGGTTGGAGTAACTTTCTGCAACCGCGTGTGGTTTGGCAGACATGACTTTGTGGAGCAAGGACTTGTTGTCAAAGTAATTGCGAGGATGGAAGTCCATTGTCTTCTCATACCATTCTATGGTACAAGTCTCGAAGTCCATTTTCATTCCAAGATCTCTCATGGTTTTCCTTCCAATAAGGAGGTGGTAGTTGATGTTCTGAGAGACTACAAAGCACTTAATTTGTAGGACTTTCATGGAGTATGATAGTTCTGGGAATATGGTGTTCTCCAAGGTTACATAGTGGTTGCAAGTGGTTTTGCCGTTTGTCGTCTGCATTTGAATTGGTTGGTCTAGGAGGTTCTTCTTGATTCCAGAGGGAATTGCTGATTCCACTATGAGGTTGTCGGTTGATCCGGAATCGAAGAGGGTTTTCAAGTAATACTTGCCAAGGGATCCGTTGATTGAGTTGCAGACACTTACTGTGGTTGGAGCAAGGTCGATGTCG
The DNA here is from genome assembly GCA_037355745.1 of Pseudo-nitzschia multiseries. Classification (NCBI taxonomy): domain Eukaryota; phylum Bacillariophyta; class Bacillariophyceae; order Bacillariales; family Bacillariaceae; genus Pseudo-nitzschia; species Pseudo-nitzschia multiseries. The sequence continues at coordinate 10,207,004 of CM074781.1, forward strand.
ACGTTGTCCTTGCTAGGGGCAACATCTTGCTTGTTGTTGTCAGAATCGGTCTTTTCAGAGGGAAACCTTTGAAGATCCGTGTTGTAGTATTCTTCATCGATATCCATATCGACATGGAAGAGATCCGGCCAAGGAGTTGCAGGGATGGTAGTTTCTTCTGGTTCATTGATGAAGACACTCATGTGTTGCTCTGGTTCATGGAAGTTACTGCCGTGCGATGAAGAGGTAGTGGACCGATTGCTGTTGTTGGAATTGCTGCTGCGATCATTCACGTGCGAGTCGTTGTTGTCCCTAGTGTTGTTATTAGACTGATTGGAGTTGCTGCCATACTTGTTGGTGTAGCATTGACCCCAAGTGTGGTTGGCACCAGGGTGGATAGGACACGGTGAGTCATTTGAGATCCTAGTCGATCCTTTGTTGTTGTTGTTGCTTTGGTTGTTGCTGCGTTGGTTGTTGTTGTTGTTGCGTTGGTTATTGTTATTGCTGTTGTTGTTTCGATTGTTTCGGTTGTTGCGATGATTGTTGCGATTGTTCCGATTGTTTCTATTTCGGTTGTTACGGTTGTTGTTGGCATTGTTGTTGCTGTTGTTGTTGTTCTGAGACGAGTTATCTGATTTCTTGTTCTTTTTGTTCTGTACAGATTGGAATCTTTCAAATCTTATCATCATTTCAGAGAGAGAATCTCTATGGGGAGAATGGTGTTGTTGATAGATGTCTTTCCAGTCCTCTGGCATCGATTCGAAGACTAGATTCTTAAAGTCACTTTGATTGATCTCTGCACCTTGTGGCGGGTGTCCCGGTAGTAATGGGAGAATAACATGGTTGTGGAAGTTGACTTGTGCTACAAATTGGTGTACAGTCATGGAGGTTGTCTTCTTAATGTTGGTGAGGAATCTTTTATGATTCTGGTAGGCATCGAGGTTGCTATTGAACTTGAAGCTGATGAATGCTTCCACTGTCGTCTGGAAGTTGTCCACAGTTCTCTGTGGGACGTTTGCTGATACATAGCTGTTCCACCAGCTACAGTCGGTGTAGTCTCTAAGGAGATCTAAGAACTTGTCATAGATTCTTGGTCCTGTGGTTAGGTTGAGGGTCTTCTTAGATCTAATGAACTCATTGATGGTAAAAAGAATTTGTAATTTGGTTGATCCTGCAGTAATCAAAGGGATTTTGATCTTGGTAACTTCTTGGGAGCCATTGACGTCTTGGGTGTTCTTGTACTCAATTTTGTCAATAGTCTCTTGATCAAAGTCATACTTGAAGGGAATGACTGAGTAAGACATACTGGTCGATTTCTTATTGTTACTGGACAATCTTCGGATCGGTTGTTAGATGTGTAGTAGTGGTAATTTTTATTCGTGTAGTAGTTGAAGTAGTCTTTACCGGTAGAAAAGGGTCGAAGCGGTTATTCGACTGTTTAAACAGTGTCGTACGCCTCTAAAAAGGTACTAAAATAAGGTTTATGTATTTGTTAAAAACTAAGATTCAGATTGTGAGCTAGCTCTGTCAACTACTCCGAGGAGCCGTTGAGAAAGCTTATAACAGTAAAGAGCCGTTGAATGGAAATTCAACGTACATTGCACATAGAGAATTTGGATATGTTCTTCATCCAGTCTTCAATATTGAAGACCGGCTTGCTTTTCAGATTTTCTTGAATCGTGGGTAATTTCAATCGTGAGCGTTGGAATACCACAGCGGGCTTGATACTGACCTAGTGAATCACAAGGGGGACTGTGTTAAAATTACACACAAAAAGGGGTTGCGACAGTACCTTGCAACAACAACAAAAAAGGGTCGCGTGACAGTTATCGGACGTAGATTTACTATTAATTCAACACGAACTGTAAGCAGCAAACGGCTGTAAGCAGCAAATTACAGGCAAAGCACGAACAAGCCCGCAAAGGATTCCTCCAGCAAGAACCAAGCCTACAGCTCACTCTTTTTGCTCCTAAAACGATTAGTGCTTTGCAGGGGCCCTGTGGAGTTGTTGAATAGGTAGTTACTGTATGTATTGTAAGTATGTGTCAGTAAAGCTATGGTAAGAAGTACTAGTACGATAACGCGTACAATTTCTACTAGTAGTGTGCATCAAGTAAGATCAGAATTACCAAAGGTGTTCTGATCTGTACCACCAATTCTTACCAGTACCAATTCTACAATTAGCCAACCAACCAAATTTACGTGTAAGCTATCAGCAAGGTATCTATATTCATAGGGATGGGGTTAGATTCGAACAAGCAAGCTGTAGGAGCTACCGGTAATTACGAGCTACCAGATCTACAAGCAAGCTGTCTATGTTCTTCCCAATCATACCAATTATTTGAAGACAGCGCAAATCCTGACCATCCCCAACCTAAAATTAACTCAATCATCAACCCAAAAACTCACCAGATTTGAAGACAGTGCAAATCCTGCCAATCCCTGACCAAAATAAAACTCATTCATCAACCAAAAAACTAACAAGATTTGAAGACAGTGCAAATCTTGCCAATCCCCGACCAAAATATAAGTCAGTCATCAACCCCAAAACCCACCAGATTTAGAGACAGTGCAAATCCTGCCAATCTGCCACCAATACATAAGCCAGTCATCAATCAAAAAACCCACCAAACTTGAAGACAGTGCAAATCCCGCCCATCCCCAACCTTAAATTAACTCAATCATCAAACATAAAAAAATCAGATTTGAAGACAGTGCAGATCCTGCCAATCCCTGAACAAACTATTACTCAGTCATCAACCCAAAAACCCACCAGATTTGAAGACAGTGCAAATTCTGCCAATCCTCGACCAAACTATAACTCAATCATCAACCCATAAATCAACCAGATTTGAAGACAGTGCAGATCCTGCCAATCCCTGACCAAACTATTACTCAGTCATCAACCCAAAAACCCACCAGATTTGAAGACAGTGCAAATTCTGCCAATCCTCGACCAAACTATAACTCAATCATCAACCCATAAATCAACCAGATTTGAAGACAGTGCAAATCCTGCCAATCCCCGACCAAACTATACCTCAGTCATCAACCCATAAACCCACCAAACTTGAAGACAGTACAAATCCTGCCCATCCCCAACCTAAAATGAACTCAATCATCAACCCAAAAACGCACCAAACTTGAAGACAGTGCAAATCTTGCCAATCCCCAACCAAACTATAACTCAGTCATCAACCCAAAAACTCACCAGATTTGAAGACAGTGCAAATCTTGCCAATCCCCGACCAAACTATTACTCAGTCATCAACCCAAAAACCCACCAGATTTGAAGACAGTGCAAATCTTGCCAATCCCTGACCTAACTATAACTCTGTCATCAATCCAAAAACTCACCAGATTTGAAGACAGTTCAAATCCTGCCCATCCCCAACCTAAAATCAACTCAATCATCAACCCAAAAACCCACCAGATTTGAAGACAGTACAAATCTTGCCAATCCCTGACCAAACTTTAACTCAGTCAAGAACCCATAACCTACCAGATTTGAAGACAGTGCAAATCCTGCCAATCCCCGACCAAACTATGACTCAGTCATCAACCCAAAAACTCAACAGATTTGAAGACAGTGCAAATCTTGCCAATCCGCGACCAAAATATGAGTCAGTCATAAACCCAAAAACTCACCAGATTTGAAGACAATGCAAATCTTGCCAATCCCCAACCAAACTATAACTCAGCAGTCATCAACCCAAAAACTGACCAGATTTGAAGACAGTGCAAATCTTGCCAATCCCCAACCAAACTATAACTCAACAGTCATCAACCCAAAAACTCACCAGATTTAAAGACAGTGCAAATTCTGCCAATCCTGGACCAAACTATCTCAGTCGTCAACCCAAAAACTCACCAGATTTGGAGACAGTGAAAATCCTGCCCATCCCCAACCTAAAATGAACTCAATCATCAACCCAAAAACCCACCAAACTTGAAGACAGTGCAAATCTTGCCAATCCCCAACCAAATTATAATTCAGTCATCAACCCAAAAACTCACCAGATTTGAAGACAGTGCAAATCATGCCAATCCCCAACCAAACCATAACTTGGTCATCAATCCAAAAACCAACCAGATTTGAAGACAGAGCAAATTCTGCCAATCCTTGACCAAACTGTCTCAGTCATCAACCCAAAAACTCACCAGATTTGAAGACAGTGCAAATCCTGCCAATCCCCAACCTAAAATGAGCTCAATCATCAACCCAAAAACCCACCAAACTTGAAGACAGTACTAATCCTGCCCATCCCCAACCTAAAATGAACTCAATCATCAACAAAAAACCCCACCAGATTTGAAGACAGTGCAAATCTTGGTAATCCCCAACCAAACTAAAACTCAGTCATCAACCCAAAAACTCACCAGATTTGAAGACAGTGCAAAACCTGCATATCCCTGACCAAACTATAACTCAGTCAGCAACCCAAAAACCCACCAGATTTTAAAACAGTGCAAATCTTGCTAATCCCTGACTAAACTATAATTCAGTCAACCCATAAACCTACCAGATTCTAAGACAGTGCAAATACTGCCAATCCTCGACCAAAATATAACCCAGTCATCAATCCAAAAACTCACCAGATTTAAAGACAGTGCAAATCTTGCCAATCCCCGACCAAACTATAACTCTGTCACCAACCCAAAAACCCACCAGATTTGAAGACAGTGCAAATCTTGCCCATCCCCAACCTAAAATTAACTCAATCGTCAACCCAAAAACCCACCAAATTTGAAGACAGTGCAAATCATGCCCATCCCCAACCTAAAATTAACTCCATCATCAACCAAAAAACCCACCAGTTTTGAAGAGAGTGCAAGTCATGCCAATCCCCGACCAAACTATAACTCAGTCATAACTCAGTAATCAACCCAAAAACTCACCAGATTTGAAGACAGTGCAAAACCTGCCAATCCCTGACCAAACTATATCTCGGTCATCAACCCAAAACCCCACCAGATTTGAAGACAGTGCAAATCTTGCCAATCCCTGACCTAACTATAACTCTGTCAACCCATAAACCTACCAGATTTGAAGACAGCGCAAATCCTGCCAATCCCCGACCAAAATATAACTCAGTCATCAACCCAAAATCTCAACAGATTTGAAGACACTGCAAATTTTGCCAATCCCCGACCAAAATATAAGTCAGTCATCAACCCAAAAACCCAACATACTTGAAGACAGTGCAAATCCTGCCCATCCTCAACCTAAAATGAACTCAATCATCAATCAAAAAACACATTAGATTTGAGGTTAGTGCAAATCTTGCGAATCCCCGACCAAACTATAACTCAGTCATCAACCCAAAAACCCACCAGTTTTGAAGACAGTGCAAATCATGCCAATCCCTGACCAGACTATAACTCGGTCATCAACCCAAAAACTCACAAGATTTGAAGACAGTGCAAATCTTGCCAATCCCCGATCACAATATATCTCATTCATCAATCCAAAACCTAATCAGATTTGAAGACAGTGCAAATTCTGCCAATCCCCAATCAAACTATAACTCGGTCATCAACCCAAAAACCCACCAGATTTGGAGACAGTGAAAATCCTGCCCATCCCCAACCTTAAATTAACTCAATCATCCACCAAAAAACCCACCAGGTTTGAAGAGAATGCAAATCCTGCCAATCCCCGACCAAACTATAAATCAGTCAACCCATAACCTACCAGATCTGAAGACAGGGCAAATCCTGCCAATCCCTGACCAAACTTTAACTCAGTCATCAACCCAAAAACTCACCAGATTTGAAGACAGTGCAAATCTTGCCAATCCGCGACCAAAATATGAGTCAGTCATCAATTCAAAAACTCACCAGATTTTAAGACAGTGCAAATCATGCCATTCCCAACAAAACCATAACTCAGCAGTCATCAACCCAAAAACTCACCAGATTTGAAGACAGTGCAAAACCTGCCAATCCCCAACCAAAATATTACTCAGTGATCAATCCAAAACCTAATCAGATTTGAAGACAGTGCAAATCTTGTTAATCCCCAACCAAACTATAACTCAGTCATCAACCCCAAAACCCACCAGATTTGAAGACAGTGCAAATCCTGCCCATCCCCAACCTTAAATTAACTCAATCATCAACCCAAAAACCCACCAAACTTGAAGACAGTGCAAAACCTGCCAATTCCTGACCAAACTATAACTCAGTCATCAACCCAAAAACCCACCAAACATGAAGACAGTGCAAATCCTGTCTAGAAATCACGCGGTTAAGGACATACAGACAGACTGAATCGGTTACTCGTGATAGCCGCCAAAGTAAATAACTGTTTATACGATTCATCTCAACGCATATACGACCCGTAAAGAGGGACCGACAGAGGTGCAGTGCGGTCCGGATATAACTTAATCCTAATGCTCACAATTTTAGAATCTAATCAATATTACTGCAATCTTCCTACTGCAATCTATCGACATGAAGTAGGAATCAAAGTTTATCAGACCCAACAATTCTAACCAAATAAGGAGTGTCTAGTCGACAATTGGCTATCGTTCGAATGAGAGACGAGTGTCCCAGCGGTCCACACGACAATAGACGAAGCGAGACTGATTACTGACTGATCACCTGTTAATCAAAGACTCTCCTGAAGGCTATGTCCATGTTTGAGCACTTAGATGGGTAATGGCACTAGTGCAGCCGGGCTTGAGCTAATATCTCTTGCTTCCCTCAAACAACATAATGGCCTAGGGGAACAAGCAAACGCCATCGATACAACATATCGAACTCGGGGCCAGAACAGCCGCAGTCTCTACATTCGAATGTAAACGTGTCCCAATTCAAGCATGGAAGAGATCCACACGGTGTCTCGAAATGACACGATAAGGACGAGCCGACGGCCCCACCAACAACAACAACAGTAACACCAACAGTTAGGAGCGTAAAGCCCATGAATAGCAGTAGGTGTGAATAAAGTTAGGAGGGATCGATCCCTCCATACGGGTAAATATGATACCACCAAGAGGTGGGACAGCGTACAGACGTGTGCACTAAGCTGTTCTAAGCCTCTACACGGAGAGGGCAGTTGAATTATTCTACAGTAATTTCAACTCCCGCCGAATAGGGGGATCCGGCGGACTCGTAACCGTAAAATAACGGGAAAACAAACCAACGGCCCCAATCCCTGTGAAAACAATTCAACGGCCCCAAATTCCTGCGGGAACGTGTAGCGGGCCGGATCTAACGGCCACTAGATTCCCGCACGAATAAACTCAACGGCCGGCAGAGGGATTCATAAGCCAAATCAACGGCCATGATTCAAAATCGTAACCCGAACAGTTTGCTTAAGTACGGGGCAACTGAGGGGTTTCCATTTGGAATAGAAACGTTTGCAGAATTTTACAAGGAGAAACCACTAGAAAATATCCACTACTAGTAATATCGCAAAGAAAGTGATTGCTTGAGAAATACAAAATTCTTTCAGAAAATCATTCATATATCACTTGCAGAACAAGTAAACAACTATTCCGGACGAAAGATACCAACCATGGTGAGAGGAAGAACAGCTCGACAGAACCAACGCAACGACAATGCGGCCGCTAATCCAGCGGCTGCAGCAGCTAACCCAGTAGCCGGTGGACCTGCCAACAATGGACCAGCCATTCCTGCCAATCTTGGTTTTACAGCAGCGCAAATGGAATTCATTAGGACCATGATGGATACTAACCGGGCCCCGTTGCTCACACAAGAGGTTCAAGATGCAATCGAACGCGCTAATCAACTGGAGGGAATCCCTGGATACGCAGGGGAAAGGACTCTAACCCCGACAGAGGTAGTTTTCAGAGAAATCTTGGAATCCTTTGGGCTGAACCGGATCACGGCAGATGAGCTTTTCCGGACTGGCTACAGCAGTACTGACTCCCTCCGGGACATGGATGAATCTGCAATCAAATCCCTGGTGAATGGTGTCAACAAGACCAAACACAACTACTGCCCAGACCCAAAACAAGTGTATGTGGGGAGGGTTTTTGGGGATCGGCTCAAGTTGTTTGTGGCTTGGATCGAATTTCAGCCTCTCATTGGAGCTACAGCTACTCCAGTTGACTGGGTGGCTGACCCGGATGCAGAATCCAAGACCCGGGATTGCCTCAAGTCTCTCAAGGAGGATGACAGCAACACAGCGGCCGGGGACCTTACTCTTCCAGAACCACTCACTGCAATGTCGAAATTCAAGGAGTTTGACAAATGATTCAGGGAGTATCGTAGACACAAAAGGGGTGTCACCAAAACATCTCTACTCTACACAATTTGGAAGGACTCGATGGTCGGTGATGCTGAGAGGGGGGGGGGTGTTGGATCTACCCCAACGGATATGTATGCCAACTGGAATGAATATTCTATACGATGCACCGTCCATTCAGGATCCCACTGGACAAAAGACAACAATACACTATGGGGAATTCTTTTCAAATTGGTGGGAGCGGGTCCCGGTTGGTCCTACATCCAAGGCCTTGGCTCAGAAGGGGATGGGAGGAAGGCATATTTCACCCTCTATTCCCAAGCATATGAATCAACGAATATAAGACTACTCATAGAAGAAAAGAGGGCCTTCCTACAGAGTTCTACCTACTCCGGGGACACTAAGAACTACAGTTTTGACAAGCACAAAAGGCGTTGGTATGATGCGAAGGAGTTCCTGTTGCGGCATAAGGCTTTCCCACCAGAAGATCAGTTTGTTACTGACTTCTGCCACTCTATCTCGGATCCAAGACTCGAGATGGCAGTGCAATTAGTCCTGAATGAAGCGGGTGGCATGTACGACAACTTTGACAAGGCTGCCGCCCACTTCACTCAAGCGCTTGGTATCAAGAAGATGCAAGCCAGTCGAAAAGGCAGCCGCAGAAATATCTCTTCCTTCAAGGGAAAAGGGGGCAACAAACGCAACAATGATAGCAACTCCTCCTCCAACAAGAGACACGGCAACAAGAAACAGAAGACTTCCGGTACCTACGATGGACCTCTTGAGGGTAAAATCTATCCAAAGGAAATCTGGATCACTATGTCTGCTGCCCAGAAGAATCAAGTCCGGTCCCTACGCCCAGCTCTCAACTCCAATTCGAAGTCTGCGCAGGTTTCTCTTGTTGAAGCCAAAGGAGACAACACTACAGCAAAAGGACCGGCCGGCGATCAGTTCGGTAGCCATACTCACAAGAAGAAGAACCAAGACTGATTTGCCGGCCGGGGCCTGTCAATTGTATCCCGGGTAGGCCGGCCGATAGTCCATATCAAGAGTTTTGGCTCACCGTCTCAAGCTTGGACTGACCCAACCGATGGGATTACTTACATCTTGGTCTTTGGGCAGGCTTTGTTTTTTGGCACCAAGTTGCAACACAGCTTGGTATGTCCCAATCAAGTCCGGGACTGCAACTTCAACAAGGTTGAGGATACCCCACGGCGATACGACTCCAATTCTACACACGGGATTACATTTCAATCAGAAGACACTGAACTCTTCATACCTCTACAAGTTGAAGGAGTCATATCCTATTTTGATTCCCGCAAGCCTACAAAGAAGGAACTGGCGAACTGTGAACACATATTGGCTACCGATACCCACACCTGGGACCCCTACTCCGCTCACTTTGCAGAGGAGGAAGAGGCCACCAATGCCTCTTTCCCACGAGTTGTTGCGACTCTCTCAGGGTGCCTGCCGACTTGTGGGACCCCAGTCAAATATTCATCCACAATTCATTTGGAACCACTCGGCACAGGGTACGACACAAACCGGCTGCTCTACTTGGCTTCTGTCTGTACTAATCGAGTTCCTTCCCAATGCACCGGATATACTCCAACGAACGTTTCCACCCGATTCATTTCAGCCCTTGCTGGAACCACCGGGGAGGACCAAGAAAATCTTCGAAATTCAGCAAATTCAGCAAATTCTATGCTTTCTGATGTTTCCACCAAGCCTTCATCAGTCGGTCTCTCCTCATTATCTGAAGCTGAGCTTGCCATTCAACAGGAAGCCAAGGCTCGCACCAAGGAAAGGAAGCTGTTAAGGCGCCAACAAGATGTTCTAGACCAAGAAATGTCTCTTGACAAGAAGTCTTTCATACGACGAGGACAATGGGGACCTCCAATACGGATCCCCGACAAAGTTGACAGGTATGATGCCAAGGCCATTGCTAAGATGCGGAACATCAGTGAGAAGCGGGCCAAGGCTACTATTGAAGTCACTACCCAAGATGGCATTCGTCAACTGTCCCAGCCTATTACAAAGAGACTGAAGACACAGAAGTGGAGGAATAGGAGGATGCTCAAGGGCCGATGGTATGCTGACACTATGAAGTTCAAGGTTCCCAGCATCATTCGCAGTGATACAGCAGCCCAGATCTTTGCAAATGGAAAGGGCTATGTGGCCTTCTACCCTGTCAGGGGAGAAGTTCGGTGCCACGATGGTTTATCTTGCTTTATCAACGAAGTAGGAATTCCGGAACACCTTGTTACTGATGGGGCAAAGGCCCAGGGGAGTCACGAGACACACAACACCGGTTGGAACAAGCTCAGGTCGGAGTACCGCATTCGACAAACATACATACAGCCTCACTGCTCTTGGCAGAATACGGCAGAACACAGTGCCGGGGACCTAAGGAGGGCGGTCCGTTGGATGACTTCTAAGAAGGGCAGTCCCAGGAGGTGTTGGGCCTTCTGCGGAATGTTAGCGGCCGGCCGGATGAATCTCATGGCATCAAGTGACCCTTCCTCAATGGGGAGGACTAGCTTTGAACTGGTACACGGATACACCCCAGATATCACCCTCTATATGATCCATGACTGGTATGACTTCATTTGGTGGTATGATCTAAATGGAAAGACAAATAGGCTTGGCCGGTGGCTGGGCCCATGCGGAGATACTTTTGGTGGTGGAGATTGCCACTTTATCTTATTTAAGACTGGGAAGGTTCACATAACAAACAGCACTCGGGCTATATCTGAGGAAGAATGGAGACATCCGGATATCCTATCACAGTTGGAAGCACACAACAAAGAAATCAACGCAAAGGTAGGCGATGAGGTTAAACCCTCTGATACTTATCTTGAAAATGAGCTTGGCGAACCACCTCTGGGCCTATTTGATGGCAAATATGAGGGAGAGGATGAAGTACTCATGGCAGAAGCCGAGGCTTCTTCCCCGGATGTTGATGACTTATCTGCTAAAGATCTGGATGAGTATCTTGGGACTGAGGTATTACTCCAGATAGGGGATCAACATATCCGGGGGCTAGTCAAGAGCCGTTGCAGGGATAAGGATGGCGTGCTGATTGGTGAAAAGAACAACAATCCCCTCTTAGACACGAGGTCTTACGAGGTCACTATGCCAGATGGATCTATTGAAATCTATACAGCCAATACACTTTCAGAGAGTATCTATTCTTCCGTTGATGATGAAGGGCGCATGTATTGCCTGATGGATGAAATTATTGATTTCGAAAGGGATTCGGAGGCCTTAACTATCGAACAGGCTACTTATACAACAAAGTCCGGACAAACTAGAACAAAGCCAACAACCAAAGGATGGAGGTTCCTTGTTAGATGGAAGGATGGCACTACATCCTGGGCAAAGTTAAGTGATATGAAGGAAAGCTTCCCGGTTGAAACAGCAATATACGCCCGTGAAGAAGGCGTCATAAATGATCCAGCGTTTAAATGGTGGGCTTATAAAGTACTTCGGAGAAAAGACCGGATCTTATCTGGCGCTAAAACCAAATACTGGACCAAGTCCCATAAGTACGGGGTCCGGCTCCCTAAGTCTATTACAGAAGCAAAAGCAATTGATAGAGAAACGGGGACCGATCATTGGGCTCGGGCTATTGCAAAAGAAATGAGGAACAGCTCTATTGCTTTTGAATTCAATGAGGAAGACAAGATACCAGTGGGGCATACCAAAATAACCATGCACATGGTCTTTGATGTCAAGATTGACTTAACACGGAAGGCCCGGTTAGTCGGAGATGGGCACAAAGTCCCAGAAATCTCCAAGGAATATACTTATTCCAGTGTACCCAGTAGGGATTCGGTTCGATTGTTCTTCCTAGTGGCAGCACTCAACAACCTCGATGTACTCAGCGCGGATATACAGAATGCTTACTTAACAGCACCCATCAAAGAGAAGTACTTCACAATAGCTACAGAGGCCCAAGGGTTCGCGTCAGAACTATGTGGAAGGCCCTGCAAGATTGTAAGGGCTTTATATGGGCTCCCAGTTGCTGGGGCATCTTTCAGATCACACTTGGCTAGTCACTTAAGGGAGCTTGGTTACGTATCTTGCAAGGCGGATCCTGATGTACATCTCCGTTCTACGTTCAAACCAGATGGCTCGGCTTACTACGAGTACTGTGTGGCCTATGTTGATGATATCCTTGTATGTGGAATGGATCCAAAGTTCCAGATGGACGCGATAGAAAGGCAGTTCAAGTTGAAGAATGGAACAGTTGAAGAACCTTCTTTCTACTTGGGAGCCGATATAGGAAAGACCTACATAGATGGTAACCCGTACTGGTCCATGGCTTCATCTAAGTACACTGCAAAAGCCATAAAATCAGTTGAAGAAGAACTACTAACCAGAAAATATGCGTTCAAGGTACTACCCAAGACAGCAAGGTCACCATTGAGCGCTGAGTATAGGCCTGAGATAGATGCGTCACCAGAACTCGATCCGGAGAAACAAAACTACTATCAAGGTTTGGTTGGGATACTCCGGTGGATATGTGAACTCGGTCGATTGGATATCATTATGCCCGTGTCACTTATGTCCTGATATCTCGCGCAAGCCAGGGAAGGTCATCTCAACCAGTTGTTTCACCTGTTTGCATACTTAAAGAATTACAGCAAGTCTAAGTTGGTGTTCGATGCATCTATGCCCGAGGTAGATGAGTCAAATTTTCAGTCGTGCCACTGGAGTGAGTTCTATCCAGAGGCCAAAGAGCTATTGCCTCCAGACATGCCTGAACCAAAAGGAAAGGCTGTTATTACTACGTGCTTTGTAGATGCGGATCACGCAGGTTGCAAGGCTACCAGAAGATCTCATACAGGCGTCATCATCTTCGTTAACAGGGCACCTATCTTGTGGTTCTCTAAGAGGCAAACAACTGTTGAGACATCTACATTTGGCTCAGAAATAGTTGCACTCAGGATAGCAATCGAGATGGTAGAGGGGCTAAGGTATAAACTACGAATGATGGGCATACCAATAGAAGGACCTACCAATATCTATTGTGACAATGAGTCAGTTGTGAAGAACACCACACGGCCAGAAAGCCCTTGTAAGAAGAAGCATAACAGTGTCGCTTATCACAAAGCACGGGAGTGCATAGCAGCAGGATCTATCCGGATTGCAAAGGAGCCAGGCGAGTCGATTATCGCGGACTTACTCACTAAATTAATGAGTGGGACCAGGCTAATTGAACTAGCAATGAGATGTATGTGGCGAGACAGGGTTGATGAAAAAATGAGACCCGCGGGATAGGTATCTTCTACTAGTTCTACCGTATACTACCACGAAGACAGGGGGACTCTAGAAATCACGCGGTTAAGGACATACAGACAGACTGAATCGGTTACTCGTGATAGCCGCCAAAGTAAATAACTGTTTATACGATTCATCTCAACGCATATACGACCCGTAAAGAGGGACCGACAGAGGTGCAGTGCGGTCCGGATATAACTTAATCCTAATGCTCACAATTTTAAAATCTAATCAATATTACTGCAATCTTCCTACTGCAATCTATCGACACGAAGTAGGAATCAAACCTGCCCATCCCCAACCTAAAATGAACTCAATCATCAACCAAAAAACCCAACAGATTTGAATACAGTGCAAACCTTGCCAATCCTCGACCAAACTATAACTCTGTCATCAACCCATAAGCCCACCAGTTTTGAAGACAGTGCAAATCATGCCAATCCCCGACCAAACTTTACCTCGGTCATCAACCCATAAACCCACCAAATTTGAAGACAGTCCAAATCTTGCCCATCCCCAACCTAAAATTAACTCAATCATCAATAAAAAAGCCCACCAGATTGGAAGAGAGTGCAAGTCTTGCCAATCCCCGATCAAACTATAACTCAGTCATAACTCAGTCATCAACCCAAAGACTAACCAGATTTGAAGACAGTGCAAAACCTGCATATCCCTGACCAAACCATAACTCTGTCATCAACCCAAAAACTAACCAGATTTGAAGAAAGTGCAAATCTTACCAATCACCGACCAAACTATAACTCAGTCAACCCAAAAACGCACAAGATTTGAAGACAGTGCAATTCCTGCCAGTCCCCGACCAAAATATAACTCAGTCATCAACCCAACAACTCACCAGATTTAAAGACAGTGCAAATCTTGCCAATCCCCCACCAAACTATAACTGGGTCATCAACCCCAAAACCCACCCGATTTGAAGACAGTGCAAATCTTGCCCATCCCCAACCTAAAATGAACTCAATCATCCACCTAAAAACCCACCAGATTTGAAGACAGTGCAAATCCTGCCAATTCCCAACCAAACTATGACTCTTTCATCAACCCAAAAACCCACCAAACTTGAAGACAGTGCAAAACCTGCCAATCCCTGACCAAACTATAACTCAGTCATCAACCCATAAACCCACCAAACTTGAAGACAGTGCAGATCTTGCCCATCCCCAACCTAAAACTAACTCAGTCATCAATCAAAAAATTAACCAGATTTGAAGACAGTGCAAATCTTGCCAATCCCCGACCAAACTATAACTCAGTCAACCCAAAAACTCACAAGATTTGAAGCCAGTGCAAATCTTGCCAATCCCCGACCAAACTATAACTCAGCAGTCATCAACCCCAAAACCCACCAGATTTGAGCACAGCGCAAATCCTGCCAGTCCCCGACCAAAATATAACTTAGTCACCAACCCAAAAAAACACCAGATTTGAAGACAGTGCAAATCTTGCCAATCCCAAACCTAAAATGAACTCAATCCTCAACCCCAAACTCAACAGATTTGAAGACAGTGCAAATCTTGCCAATCCGCGACCAAAATATAAGTCAGTCGTCAACCCAAAAAATCACCAGATTTGAAGACAGTGCAAATCTTGCCAATCCCCAACCAAACTATAACTCAGCAGTCATCAACCCAAAAACTCACCAGATTTGAAGACAGTGCAAATCATGCCAATCCTCGACCAAAATATAACTCAGTCATTAATCCAAAAACTAACCAGATTTGAAGACAGTGCAAATCTTGCCAATCCCCAACCAAACTATAACTCAGTCATCAACCCAAAAACCCACCAGATTTGAAGACAGTGCAAATCTATTCTGCCCATCCCCAAGCTAAAATGAACTCAATCATCAACAAAAAAAACACCAGATTTGAAGACAGTGCAAATCGTGGTAATCCCCAACCAAACTATAACTCAGTCATCAACCAAAAACTCACCAGATTTGAAGACAGTGCAAAACCTGCATATCCCTGACCAAACTATAACTCAGTCACCAACCCAAAAACTCACCAGATTTGAAGACAGTGCAAATCTTGCCAATCCCTGACCAAACTATAACTCAGTCAACAATCCAAAAACCCACCGGATTTTAAGACAGTGCAAAACTTGCCAATCCCTGACCAAACATTAACGCAGTCAACCCATAAACCTACCAGATTCTAAGACAGTGCAAATCCTTCCAATCCTCGACCAAACTATAACTCAGTCATCAACCCAAAAACTCACCAGATTTGAAGACAGTGCAAAACCTGCCAATCCCTGACCAAACCTCAACTCTGTCATCAACCCAAAAACCCACCAGATTTGAAGACAGTGCAAACCTTGCCAATCCCCGACCAAACTATAACTCAGTCAACCCAAAAACGCACAAGATTTGAAGACAGTGCAAATCCTGCCAGTCCCCGACCAAACTATAACTCAATCATCAACCCAAAAACCCACCAAACTTGAAGACAGTGCAAAACCTGCCAATCCCTGACCAAATTATAACTCAGTCATCAACCCAAAAACCCACCAAACTTGAAGACACTGCAAATCCTGCCCATCCCCAACCTAAAATGAACTCAATCATCAACCAAAAAACCAACCAGATTTAAAGACAGTGCAAATCTTGCCAATCCTCGACCAAACTATAACTCTGTCGTCAACCCATAAACCCACCAGTTTTGAAGACAGTGCAAACCTTGCCAATCCCCGACCAAACTATAACTCTGTCATCAACCCATAAACCCACCAGATTTGAAGACAGTCCAAATCCTGCCAATCCGCGACCAAATTATAACTCAGTCATCAACCCGAAAACCCACCAGATTTGAAGACAGTGCAAATCTTGCCAATCCTCGACCAAACTATAACTCTGTCGTCAACCCATAAACCCACCAGTTTTGAAGACAGTGCAAACCTTGCCAATCCCCGACCAAACTATAACTCTGTCATCAACCCATAAACCGACCAAATTTGAAGACAGTGCAAATCCTGCCAGTCCCCGACCAAACTATAACTCAATCATCAACCCAAAAACCCACCAAACTTGAAGACAGTGCAAAACCTGCCAATCCCTGACCAAATTATAACTCAGTCATCAACCCATAAACCCACCAAACTTGAAGACACTGCAAATCCTGCCCATCCCCAACCTAAAATGAACTCAATCATCAACCAAAAAACCCACCAGATTTGAAGACAGTGCAAATCTTGCCAATCCTCGACCAAACTATAACTCTGTCGTCAACCCATAAACCCACCAGTTTTGAAGACAGTGCAAACCTTGCCAATCCCCGACCAAACTATAACTCTGTCATCAACCCATAAATCCACCAAATTTGAAGACAGTCCAAATCTTGCCCATCCCCAACCTAAAATTAACTCAATCATCAATAAAAAAACCCACCAGATTTGAAGAGAGTGCAAGTCTTGCCAATCCCCGACCAAACTATAACTCAGTCATAACTCAGTCATCAACCCAAAAACTCACCAGATTTGAAGACAGTGCAAAACCTGCCAATCCCTGACCAGATTTGCACTCTGTTCAAATCTAGTGGGTTTTTGGGTTGATGACTGAGTTATATTTTGGTGGGGCTATTACCAATCATGCTAAGTGATGTCATTCATTTGCGCGAGTTCTAGAGTAGATGCTTCGTACGTTCATACGGATCCTACCAAGTGATCTACACTACCAATCAAATGACTGTTGTCAATCAAAAATCGACCAGATAGGATTCTTTTGTTGTTGTCGTAACAACTCCACCAATTTCGCACCTCGTCTTCTTTCCATCGAATTTCCTACGGATACCGTAAGATGATGACGTTGGCAAAAATTTGATTGGTTTGAAGGGCTCTGAAAGATGAGGAGGGAAATTGGTGTTTTAGCTAACTTGAATTGGTTATTACATTATCTTAACACTAAAATTATGAGCGGACGAATCCACTCTTTCCTAAGATCACTAGAATTGGTGCATTGGTCTGTTAACACTCCAATGCACACACTAAATCACTAATAATCACATCGACCCGCTAATACTCCGATGTGTTGCACGTGCCCTTGTACCAATGGGCTGTAGGCATCTACCTTGCGCCCTGTAGAATTGGTACATAAGGGTCTATTTTTAGTAAGAAGGAGAACCGGAATCGGTAAGTGGTAAATTCTCATTCCCGCTTCCATTCCCATCTCCATTCATGTTGGTCCATTCCTGTAGAAACAGGATGACTCGTACGATTGATCATACTCGTGTCTCATTCATTCATTCACGTCTCATTCATTCATTCGCGTCTCATTCATTCATTCCTGTACGAGAAGATTCCTGTAGAAGCAAGATGACTAGTATGATCGAAACCCTTGTTCGATCGACCTCAAACATATGAGAGTACAAGTACCGTACGGTGAGTGTACAAGATAAAAATACCACAATTAATACCCAGTACCAAAATCATGTAGAAGTCTACGGGAAATAAACATATGTGTGCTCCGCACACTGAAATCTCTTCAAAAAAAGAACAAGTGAAAAGACCCTGCAAACACACCGGAAAACTCACTCCTAAGACAATTTTTTTGATGGGAAGTCCGATCGTCGAAATCACATATGTCATTTTTTCAATTATTTTCATTTTCGCGACGACCCACCCTTCTGTTTCTCCTTCCATAGAACAGACTATGAAGGTCCGCCACCATACAAATAGTACAAAATGACACCAACTCAAATACCTACACATTCCTCTACTTGGTTTTCGATCCGGAAGGGTATTCGAACCGCAATTCTACTGCGAATAACACACAAAGATACGTCGTCATCGTCGTCGTTGTCGTCGACCCTTCTCCGACCCATCTGTTTCCCCTCCAATAGAAGGGAAGATGAGGGTGGACATGTACAAATACTACCACATTCGAACACCATCATGTTCCTCTACTGATTTTTCAACTTGGAATGGCAATCGAACGGCTATCGAATCGGATGGTGAGTTAAGAACGGCTATCGAATCGGATGGTGAGTTAAGAAGATATGGGGGGGGGCACCATTTCTTCCGTTTTGATGACCATTCTGTTTCTCCTTCGATAGAACAGACCATGAAGGTTCGCCACTGTACAAATAGTACAAAATGATACCTACTCAGATACGTACACATCAATCTACTTCATTTTCGATCAGGAAGGGTATTCAAATGGCAATCAAACACCGTTTCGAGCGCCGTTTCAAACGCCATTTTGAGCAGCGTTTCGAGCAGCAGGAAGCCAGCAGCAAGCAGCAAGCAGCGGCGTTTGGAGCGGCGTTTTGGAGCTGCAGGAAGCCAGCAGCAAGCAGCAAGCAGCGGCGTTTGGAGCGGCGTTTTGGAGCTGCAGGAAGCCAGCAGCGGCGTTTGCAGCGGCGTTTTGGAGCGCGGGAATGGTGATCGGCCCTACGAATTTGCTGCCGACTGCTGCCGACAACGACCATATGGTGCACCTCTACCGAGCTCTCTCATCTGGTAAAGTTAACTTGATCTAAGACAGATTTTAATCGTATGATTTTTTATCTATATTCAGGTTAAATTTTATGGTTACTTGCAACCAAAAAAATGAGAGTTTGCTACCATAAAAATGAACGCGCGCCACTAGATATTACTATTGCTTTTAGAAGAAGCATCTCATTTCCGTAAATAATTGTTTGGCTAAGCTTTTTAGCGATTTTTAGTCATAGCGTTTGTACCAAGGCTACTTGTTAAAAACAGATTTTTTTAATATTTCTACGTATTTTCCCCCCCCAAACCCCCCCACATAAACTCCGTCTAGAAGGTTACGTTGTCAACTCTTAGGGTTAGTGTTAAACGTTCAACTAACAACTCCACCAATTAGTAGTAGACCAACACACCTATACACTATAAACACTGCACATCCAGTACTACAAGTAGGTAGACTACTGAGGCTATCACAAACGTAGTGAGTGATAGCAGATCATTCTAGTCCGAATCGTGACATCTTATTCATGGGACGATGATCAAGAAGTTTATCTTTTCCACTGCGACGGTCGTTTCTGTTCTTTCTCTGTCTTCGATCTATACAACGATCAAAACGGTATCGGTGTTGAAGAACTGGGACGACTTAAGGGATTTCACGGAGACTCATCAAGACGATCAGTTGGTGAAGTCTATCATAACGACAACGAACTATCCACTGACAGTGTCGGATAATACGGCATACAATGATCCTCTCGTTCAGCTTCCCGGTTATCCTCTCCGTTTCGAGAGCAATCACCAGGGATCGCCCCTGCCCATCATCGTTCGGACAATGAAAACACTTTTTCCTCGGAAAGTCTTCGATTCAACTACGACCGACAGCGAGTACGACGTCAAGAATACAGTCAATAACACCAACGCCTTGCAACGGGAGCGACTGCGAGTGTTAGAGGTACTGATAGAACATTATTCAAGGACACCCTATCCGTTTGATTCGGATGTTGTAGAGTTGGGTCACTGTCGGTTGGATATGATAGATTATTCAAAATTTTCAAACTGGGCATCGGTGATTCTTCAGGACGCCTGGTCAAAAATTGAGGGGAAGCTGAAACGGAACTCAGCGGAAGTGAAAGACCTTCGAAGACGAGACGGTTGGGACGACGACATGTACAGAGAGTTTTGTTTTGGTTTGTTGGAGATATTTGCGACACACAATACCGGAGATGAAAATGGGGCTATTTGTGACTTCCAGAAATACTCCCTAAAAATTCGGCGTCCCGATTTACGCTCAGCAGAGTCGACGCTTCGAAATGTGCCTGTTAGTCCAAACAACCTCCCTAGATTGGTTTTCGTCATCATCGCGTTTCAAGATGCAGATCACCTGGAAGCTCTCATCGAGGCGTGTTTCATGCCGCAACATTTGATCATCGTCCATCTGGAACGAAGGTCCCCTCCCTCGTTGTCGGAACGCGTCCATCAAATAGCGACAAAGTATGAAAATGTTGCCGTGATGCAATTTGGGAGCATCATTTATCAGACAGACTCCGTTTCCACCGTCAACTTCCAAATAATGCATTGGGTAACCGCGGAGCTTCGAATTCCGTACGACTACTGGTTGACGCTTGGTAACGCAGCGTATCCATTACTCGGAGCCACGGAATTGACCAACTATTTTCTCAATACGAAGCGAAACATTTGGCTTGGTGAGCTACGAAACAACAAGAATGGAGGGTGGATGAGTTGGGCATACTTGGAACGGAAACGCCTCGTCTTTACTTCCGGAGAGCAAAAGTACACACAAAGAACGAAAAAGTGGAAGCAAAATGGTTTCGACTCGTCTATTCCAGATTATATCAAGGCCAATATGACAGAAAAAACCAATTCGGGGAACCAGGCTGTATTTTCGCACAAGGTGGTCCAGAAACTGATTGCTTCTCCACATGTGAAAGAATTGTTCAGCATTGCCAAATATGGGTGCTGTTGTTGCCTCGAAGAGAGAACCTGGATTGCTGCAGCACGAATGATTGGGTACGGCAGAGAGGCAATGGAAGCAGCAAGTATGTTTCAGGTGTGGGGGGGTGAATCCGAGTGTGGCGAGGGCAGTATGAAAAACGCTCTTCTGAAGCCAAATGCAGCAATTTGCTACAAGAGCGAGGATCTAACGACCGGAAATATTTACGAACGACATCAAAACGAATCCGGACGCATTGACGATACAGGTCACTCCTTCTTTCGCGGCGACGACCTTTTGCAGGAGCTACGGTTTGCCAAAGAACGAGGGTTTTTGTTTGCAAGAAAGTTCAAATCTGGAGACCGAGACTCTCTCAAACTGATTGAGATGATCAAGGAGAATGTACACGGCATTTAGCAATGTTCACTTCTTCACTCGAGTTGACACTACGGTAAATTGGCACAAAATTGGCACGAAATTGGCACAAAATCGAAGGATCACGCCAGAAAAAGGTTCAAAAGATTACAGAAAGCTGTGTGTACGGTAGAGACATCAAAACTTGTACAATGTAATTGAATACGAAATAGTTTAAAATCAAAGCACTGCTATTATTTGAATATGAATGCGTTAGAATCGGTGTGTGAAACAAACGAAGTATGATGCAAGTACCGGTAGCAGCACACCCATGATTTCTCATCGTCGGACCTTTGCACGAGGACAAGAAGAGAGAATTTTGACCGTGTGTGTGTGTGTGTGTGTGCACTGCACTGCACTGCTGTTGCGTGATCCGGTGTGAAGCAATGCTGCTCTGGAAAGAGACGAGAGGATTGGCTCGTCTATCGTGAGAATAGTGGATAAACACATTGATCCCGATTTCCCCGATTGTTTTTGACGCCAGCATTGCGCAATCTCTGTTCCATCGGTGTTTCTTCGATATCATCGAGAAGCGAAAGTCGGTGTACAGGTCTCTGACCAATCAGAGGGCGATGTCCTAGACCGGTGGCCCCTTCACCGTGTCGAACAGTGCTAGTACTGTTTATATATTGTTGTTGCTGTTGCTGTTGCTGTTGCTGTTGCTGTTCTTGTTGTTGCTGTAGCCAGTATTGTTGTTGTTGTTGTTGTGGTTGTTGTGGTTGTTGTTGTCGAGATGGTTGTGGTCCACTCGGAAATCGCCTCACGGGAGTCAAGAGCGATTCGCCCAATACAGAGGATAACGATGACTTCATCGTAGTCAAAGGTGACCCAAGGACATCATAGAAAGTCGATGGACTAGGACTACAACTTTCGTTGGTTGCCCCCCGGTTACGGTTAGGTAGAAATGGCATCCAGCAGTCGTCGTCGACGACGTCATTCTGTAATGAGGGTTCGATAGAATTGCTATTGTTTTTTTCATGGTCGTTGTGGTTGTTGTTCTTCTCATCGATTGACGATTCAAAAAAAGGAAACATCCAGTCCGATAGTTGGTGTCTCAAGTCGTTCGATGGCGATGGCGATGGCGATGGCGATGGCGATGGCGATGGCAATGGCAATGGCAATGGCGATGGCAACGACATACGCAAAGGATCACCGATTTCTTCTAGCGCTTGTTCATCTTCGTTCCAATTTTGCGATCCCGGAATGCTGTCGAGCTTAGGTTTCGATTCATTTGCTAAATTGGTTGTTGCAACCACCACCTCTTGCTGCTCACGTTCTTGCTGCGCAAGCTGAAGTTGTTGGACAGTCTGTCTTCCCATACGTTGCACGCCCGAGGATTGTTGCTGTCGCTGCTGTTGCTGTTGCCGTTGCCGTTGCTGTTGCCGTTGCTGTAGCGAGAATTCTACAAAACCCGACGGATTCGTGAACCTCATCGGATCCGCGTCCACAATTTTGTTTGGAGCTGTGTCCCCGGAAAAATATCCAGCTGTAACATCATCATCATTGTTTTTGTTGTTTTTGTTGTTGTTGTTGTTGTTGTTATCTGGATGGCTCGAAATGTTTCCAACGCTGTTCAAACATCGAAACATGGTCAACTGGTCGGGTTCCAACGTTGTTTTCAACAAGAGCGGGGTGATTGTTTCGTCGGGTGGTAGGAGCTGCTGCCATGTCGGTAAGGGGATCTGGTTTACAGCTCCTCTTCCCATCGTTTGCGGTTTGTTACAGTTCTCTCCCGCTATGTTTGCGTTTGGAAAAAATCCATGATCCGTTGTTTGTGATTCGTGTTTCGAAAGTCGCATGCGTTTGTTGCTATGGTTGTTGCTATTGTTGTTGTCGTTGTCGTTGTCGTTAAAACCATTGAAACCAATGCCATGCATGGGAACCAAAAAGATGTCGGGCGTGTTCTTGCTGGGATTTCCGGCACGGCACATGTTGAGAGACCAGGACGATCCGCGAGAAACTTGTTGTTGTTGATGTTGTTGATGTTGTTGTTGTTGTTGTTGATGTTGTTGATGCTGTTGTTGTTGTTGTTGTTGTTGATGCTGTTGTTGATGTTGATGTTGATGTTGTTGTTGATGTTGTTGTTGATGCTGTTGTTGATGATGTTGTTGCTGTTGTTGATGTTGAGATTCTGCCATGGAGTTATTTTGTTCTTGCATTCTCCTGAGATAGGAAAGGACACCCCCTTCCGTGGATTGGACGGCAGTAGCCTTCATCGCCACCAGGTGGGCCAAATTTTCTGTCGATTGTGTCCGACCGTTCCCGAGGCGTTTGAGGACTTCGATCTCGATTTGTTGTAGGGCACCTTTCTCTTTCTCTTGGTCGTTGTGTTGGTCACCCAACGGTTGCGAATCCGGGTTGTTGCTGTTGCTGTTGCTGTTGCTGTTGTTGCTGTTGCTGTGTTGCTGTTGCTGTTGTTGCTGTTGCTGTTGTTGCTGTTCTTCCGTTTTCGCTCCTCCTTGGCACTCATTTTTTTCTCCCGCAGTGCCTGGGAAGTTTTGGCCACAGCTTGCTCGAATGGGACCTCTAACCAGTAAGTGAGGCTGAAGTCCTTCAGTCTCATGAATCGTCCGGGCGGATTTTGTTTTTCGATGGCTCGCACAACGGCCTTTGCGATCAATAATTTTGAGTGCTTCGGAGAGCCGAGGTAGAGTTCTCGGTTGCTACGGACCAGCCGGCGGAACCTAGTGGAGCGATGAAGAGTCGTGGTTGTGAATGTGAATGTGAATGTGAAATGTGAATGTGAATGTGGTTGTGGTTGTGGTTGTGGTTGTGGGTTTTGTGAGTGTTAGTTAGTTAGATAGCTAGCTAGCTAGTAAGTGCTGTTCAGTATTCCAGGCACATTGTGTATTATTTTTGGAGAAAACCAACCCAAGCCCGTCCATAATAACAAGCCATCGAAGAGAATCCTTGACCAAGCCATCGAAGAGAATCCTTGACTTACCATTCATTTCCGGGGTGACTGTTCGACTGACCGCCCCGACCACAGACCACATCCTGAAAACAAAGAATCACAGCGGGCAGGAATCATTAGAAAAGGAGGACCAAGGACGAAGACGAAGACGAAGACGATCGCGCATCCGAACGAACGAGCGGACGAACAATCGCATTGCATTGCATTGGATCGCATTGCATTGGATCGCATTGAATTGCATTGCATTGAATTGCATTGCATTGAATTGCATTGAATTGGATCGCATTGCATTGCATTGCATGACACACAATATCCATTCCTTGGGGAAGATAGAAAGCGAGACGGACGAGCAACAACAGGAATCTATCCAATGCCCTCTCTGTGCCCGCCCGCAACTGCATCGCCAACCCAACCCCAGGAATGGTATAGATTAGGATATCTTGTCTTTTGTCTTGTCTTTTGTCTTGTCTTGTTGCGGGAATACAACCTCGTCGTTTTGTACTCACGTGTGGATGAATTTTTCCGGGTACGTGGGCCGTAACCGGATGGTTGGAACTATTCTTGACATTCGTCATTGCGTTTTGCGTTTGTTTTGGCTTTCGTTCGGTTTCAGTTTGGAAGCGGGGCAAGCTCACCCGATTCGAATTCCTGGATTGGCGTTCTTTGGAGTCAAGCTAGCGATACGGTGGTTGAAATGAAGGAACAAAGGAATGAGAAAATTGATAACGGTGGGTCCTGGTCCCGTGCGAGGTCAGATGCGGGTCGGATCGAGCAATAGAAGATACAGTAGATGCATGCGGCCGAGATATTCAGGCTCAAACATGTTTACCGGTAACGATATTACCGTAGCGTCAGTCAAGACTTACTAACTCGAGTTGGCTCGAGTTGGCTCTCGAAATGCGGTACAAGTACGAACAAGTACTTGACAAAAAAATGGGAACTCTGCGCAGGCATTGAGAGTTGGGAATTCAACAATTTGGAACTGCCGATCGCACGAAAAAAAAAAGCTGTCTCAAAACGGTCACCCCACCCTACTTTACACCTATTCGTACGGTACGAGTACTACAAACATGTATGTGGCGCCATACCGTACCGTACGGTAATTACGGTGGGATGTCGTTTAATAGTGAATAGAAACTACCGGTACGAAAATACGAAAATACGAGTACTTCCTAAAATAAATTCAAAATATTGAGCGAAGATCAATTTCTTCATACAGTTTCGGTGAACGGCTACACAAATGCTCATACTGCAAAAAAGGACCGTGGAAACGTCATCAGCACAGCTCGGTTTTTACAATGCTCTACGTATCTTCGTACGGTACCCGTACAGGTAGGAACTGTAGTGATATTATTATTCACCCGTAAACACGTACGTACTCCTACTGGCGGTAGGTACAACAGACCTAATCGGGTTTGTATATTTTTGCGTTCCGTACTGTACGAACGAGAGTGCTCCCTATCAAAGAAAGTACAGTTCCAAAGAACCGTAGAAATGTTGTCTCCGTGCAGTCACCTTGTACAACAAAGATGAATCCCAGCAGATATTTATCATTATGATTGCGCCTTTTGAATTTTTTTAGACGCATCTATTATACCTCTTACCAGTACCAATTTCGGTCTAAAATGAAAACGTCGGATGGCCCAGGTAAATAATAATATCACTACAGTTTCTACCGGTCAGATGGTTCCACGCAATGTAATAAATAAAAGTTCGCGATCAGAGTAATATATCTAGTGCCACACCGGTACAAGTAGTTATTTAGTATGGAACATACTTTGCATTGTTTCGGCTTGCAAAACTTAAGACCAAAGTTTATTAATTATGCAAATCCCGAGTTAATTATGAATTCGGAATATCACCTACCGGTACCCGCCCATTATGGTATGGTAAGCAAGGATGTTAAGTAATTAGATCCGTTGGCCTTTTGCTTGATTCTTAATCTTTCATATCGGTACACATAGGGGATCCAAACAAATGTTTACTTATCCTTTAACCTGCCCATTTTCGGTGTTCATTGGAATGGTTTTTTTTACCACGTAACGATTTCACAATAAGATTCGTGCGTTGGGGGACTGAAATATTTGATTTTGGAATGATTTTAAGATTCCGTTGGAGTTTATTCGGTTTTTATTCAGCTAATGAGTGATTCCCACCTAAGGAAAGTGAATAGAATGAAAAGTTAATAAAAAGTATTCGGAAGTGAATAGAATGAATACTTTTTTAGCACACCCAACCAACCAATAGTACTTTTATTAAGTGACAAATTTGGAACTTGGAATTATTATTTTCCTTCTGAATCCGATTCGTTGAGAGTCTGATTCAAGGACTTCTGACGAACAGCAACGCTGTGTTAGTGTGTTAGTAGACGAACGATTGTACTCTACGCTGTGACAATTGTGTTTGGATACTTTCGGCAACGGATAATCGGACTACAGGCGAGACTAGGGAAACGCCAGATCTCCTCTTGCTGTGACTTATTCAGATTGCAGCGAGACAGACCTTAGTATGTAGATTACAAGTAGTTGGTAGCAACTAGTGTGAATTTTGGGATATAAATCAGTTGAATGTTAAAAGTATGAGATAAAGTGAAATCTTGCCGAAATGCAAGATATCTCTTTTATTGAGATGAATACGTTGCAACTGCTGTTGCGTAGTGCTGAGATTACTCGCTGATTATTTCCGTACATGTATTAGTCGTTGACCATATATATTTGTATGCATGTATATGTATTGTGTGAGAATCACATGCCAACGGTTTTCTTCTCTTGTTCCGTTAGGAAGACTCCATGAAATGTTTATCATTAAGGTCAGGAATTGCTCCTGTAGCTCGTGTGATATTTTATGAAATCAGAGTTTGCTCACCGAAGAACAATGGCAATATCGTAAGACAGGGATTGCTCACCGTTTATGCGCGATGGGAATCAGTGCGCCGTGGGAATCGATATCCCGTGGGAATCGATTACTTAGATGGATACGGGACTCATTGATTCATGCGCATAGGAAATCTACCTTTTGGTAGCTTTGGTACTTCTGGTCACGAAAGGAATTTAATACTCCCCATGTCTCCTTGTGAAGGGTCATCACGCTCTACATGATGCTTCCATCATCCTGGAGAAGGTCACCAGTATTACCACAGAAGTGGAAGATGGGCCTGAGCAGTGGATACACAACTGAGTGACTCCAATGCTTGGTGAGAATGTCTGCACAGTTATCCTTACCTGGGATGTGCATCATTAAAATGAAACCTCTCGCTATCATGCTCCGTACGTAGTGAAACGATAGAATGTTATGACGCTTATGCAACCTTGCGTAAGGAAAGGTCGACTCTGGATCATCTTTTCGTTGTCACCCCAAGAGTATGAGATATCATGTACTCGTGTTCCGAGATATCGGAATGAGTGGCGTAGGTCGACAATCTGTTCGATGCAAGTTCTTCCTGCAACAAATTCGGCTCCAAAGGTGGCTGTTTCCGTAGTAGACTGCTTCTTCGAGAACCACATCATGGGAGTCTTGTTCGCGAAATGAAGAATGCCGGTAACGGCCTTGCCACTGAGAATATCATGCATGAGGTTGGCATCATAGAAGTGTGATAACACTACTGTCTTTCCAAGTGGTGCAGGAGCGTTGTCGGGTAGCTCCTCAGAATGCTCCCCATAGACGGTATTGGACCAGTCGATGGTGTCGGGTTTAGTCAATATAAAATCGGGCGGTTCCACACGGAATCTGATTTTAAAATGTCTAAATTTGGAGATATATCCATAGATACGTTTAGCACGTTCGAGATGCCCATCTCGTGGCTGAGCTCTGAAACTTGAGAGCGTCATCACGGCTGTTTGTACATCGAAACGGCCAATAGCGATGATCCATTGCAGTGAACCGATCATACTTTGGTATTTCTGTATACCGGTTTCTTCAAGAAAGGCTGAGGAGTCCAATTCAGGGTGATCGTTCTCCGCGATGGGTGATCGGAACCTAGTGTTAGGTTTGCATCCGAACATTTGTTCGTAAGATGCTTCCATCTTTTCGATGAACTTTATGGGATTCATGCACAGAACACCATGTTCGTCGCGCTCAAATCCACATCCTAAATGAAAGTTCATAGGTCCGGATCCCTTCAATTTGAAGTTATATGGTGACGATTGCAATATCTTCAAGAAGGAATTGGGATCTGCCATGCAGAGACATAGGTCATCGACATATGTGCATATAAGCTCATATACCCGTTCACCATGCTTGTTCGTTCCGGGTTTGAGGAATATTTCTGGTTCTGCGCGGGATCTTTCGAAGCCGAGTTCGATGAGGCAGGCCGCGAGTAAGTCTCCAAAGCACTTGCCTGAAGACCTGAGACCATATAGGGCTTTGTAAATGACCAACAGGTGACCCTCCAGCGATCCGAATTCGGGACCTGCCTTGATGCATACTTTCTCGCAGGTGACTGCTTCTAAGTAGGCGTTACCTATGTCGGTACCCCATGCTTCTAGATCGTTGAGTTCAGCTAGGAATAGGCACATACGTAGACCGCGAAGAGATACGACGCCTGCGTAAACACTGTGGATAGGGGCCTCAGTGAGATTACCGTTAGCAACGAGGCGAGCCTTGTGTCTTCCGTCGTGTTTGACAGCGTATATCATGTGTACCTTGATCTGTTGGAATCCCGTGGGAATGGAGCTTGTCTTGTATACGCCTTTATCAATGAATGTATTGTATTCATTGAGTTGTGCCATTTCCAGAGTGGTGGCATCTTCCCATTTGGTGTTCCCGTTGGCTTGATCAAATCAGGAGGGCTTCTTCGTGGTTACGAGGCACTTTGAATCCATATTGATACTGCGGAGTGGTACGGAAAGAACGTAGTTTGGCTTGGTGCACGAGTCGATCAAGTTTCTTGGTTCGTCGGGCTAGGTTGGTGATTCTCCTGAGACGTTTCCAACCTGGGAGGTCAAGCAAGTTGTTGTCTTTCCCATATTTTGCAACGGTGACTGGGTCATCAGCCGCAATATTGGCCAGAGGTTCATATGTGCGTTCCATATTCTCCCATTCAATCCAGAGGTTATACTTGGAACCTTTGTATTGAGGGTGCTTGTTATCCAGTGGACCTTGGTGTCCTAGGATGCGGCGAAACGACCAGAGTTTGCCGTCTTCTTGTGTTGAATCACGATGGATGTAATTCATGACGTCATTGTATGCAATGATATCATCGAGTTCGTCATCGGAGTGTTTGCACTTGAACTTGATGAAGTCTTTATTGCGTTCAAGACTGTCTTCAACATCGACAATGGTGAGACGTTTCCGGGTGCCATCGAGATTGGTTACAAGGAAGGAACGTCCTTGTAGATCGGCAATCGGGATCGTAGGAATGGTAATAGGTTTACCATCATCGTCAAATTGTGCGTTGCCTTCTTCGTCGGTAACAACTACCTGTGATGGGTCTACTGAAGGAGTAGCGGGGTTGGTGTGTGGAGTTGTGACGTCACTAACATCAAAGTATGCTAATTCCGGTGGATCAAAATCATCTTCAGTAAGGAGAACGCCATCGGATGTCTTGCTGAAGATGTGTGTCGTAGGAGGACCATCAAAACTCTCCCCATAGTTGTTAGGGAGTGGAGAAGGTGACCAGCTTGGGCTGTCATCGACCTTCTTATAAAGAAAGCTCGGTAACGAGGGGTGGGTTGGTGGTTGAAGAATTGGTTGAGTGCCAGGTGCGTGGGGCGTGGTATCTGTTGGTGCAGATGGAACGGTGTCATCGGCGGTGTCACAATCATTAGGTGAACCGTTAGGGGAAACTGAGCTGTTTGGTTTAGTAGACTCGTCAATGAGTTTATTCTGATTGGTATGCTCCCCATGTTTGAAAGCTGGAGCTTCTCCAGTGGCGTATAGACGGGGTAAGGAATCCTTTGCATTACGCCATTTGATGAAACCATCATCAGTAAATAAGCCCGCGCGCTTGTTACGTGACTCAGGTGTAAGAGCAGATCGAACACCGGACCGGTCTAGTAACTTGTTGGTAACTGGATCCCAGATTCGAAAGCAGAGTCCATTGCCAACATGTTCGGCGATGCCGACGAAATGACCTAGGCGTTCGGTAGATTTGGTACCGAAAGGAGAGTCATTGGTCTTGAAATACACAGGTTCAAACCAGAAGAAACTGGTGTATGCGCTGATGTCGCCAATTGTACCCGTGGCAATGAAGATCGGTTGTTTATCGGACAGCGTAGGGTCAGAGACAACATTAAGGAGACCCGCGACGTATGTCATGCACAGTAACCACATGTGTGGTGGTGTGCCGGTACGATCCATGACGCGATTGACAATGCGTTTGAACGTTTGGTATCGTCGTTCGAATTGATTCTGATGTTGATGGTACGGTTCACTTTGCCAGAGTCCAATCCATAACATCTTGAGGTAATCCATGACTTTCTTGCTTGATTGATAGTTACCGTGGTCGCAAAGGAGGCGGATGGGTCTGCCCCATTTTCGAACAAAGTTCTGAAAGCAGGGTAGAAAATCGCCGGTGGTACGCATTTCTTCAACGTGAATAATATGCGATTTGCGGCCAAAGAAGATCTGAGCAATCTTGGATCCACCATCAATTGCTGGGACATCTGAATAGACTGCATCAGACATAACATCGTCATTGAAGGGGCGAACGTTCATGGCCGGTTGAGGGGAATGAAACCGTTTGAAAATGTTACCATCAGGGCTAACCGCTAACGAGCCGTATTGGGTTGAGTTTTCAAAAGTAGCTTTGATGCGATCGGTGGAAACCCAACAAAAGAAAGGTTTGAGGGATAAGTAGTCATGTTCATTTGGGTATCTTTCACGGGGCGTAGCTGCAATGCGTGTAGTGTCACTTGCTGTACAATCTGTCGGAAACGCAGTGACTGTTCCAGAGACTGCGTTTGGCGCGCAGCATGCGAGACGTTCGTGATGGGCGTAGTCAGTGGAAGTAAGCCAAAAGGAGCGATCGTTGTTCTTATGATCATCAATTGGAAGAAAGGGAGATCGGGTGGAATGGCTGGAATACGAGCTGAGGGATGTGACCGTGGAGGACCCGGGAGAAACAGATATATCGAATCCTTCAAGGCAGCGTGGGTTCCCATATTCGTCGTAATCGGCATAAGGGAGTTGCTGTGGTTGGGGAGGATATTTCTGGAGAAATTGTTCATCCTTTGCACTGATCGTGGTATCGAGAACAGATGGGTCCCAATGTTTATCGGACGTCATGATAACATGTGGTAACGTGTCAAATTCGACAGTCGTATACTTCCGCATCGCAAGGTATGGTAAGCCGTGTCGTATGCTAAGAGGCAGTGTATAGCCATCGGAGGTGGTGATGACCTGTCCTCCGCCTGCTTTGATGGACGTGTCGTCTACAGTGGAAAAATATGCTTCCATCTGGCCGGATGACAATATAGAAGGGTGTCGTCCTGTATAGGCACATTCATTGAAAATAAGAATGACGGGGCCTCTGTTCGACATGGAATATGCTCCGCATGTAGCAATGGGAATGTTTTGTACCTGATGATTGTTAATGCCGGTGACGTTAACATATCGTGGTGGAATGTCCTTGGAGATGAGACATGCATCATTACCGATGATGCAGCCATTTGCGCCGCGATCGACCATGGCAAAACCAGGGCTAGTAACCGTAGTTTTGTGTATGCGGTATGTGTATGACGTTACGGGCCCATCATTAGGAAAGGTGAGATCATCCTCGGGAGTATACCACTGGTGAAAATTGGCGGAATACGATGGTGTTCCGACAGGTATTTGAGTGTCACCGTCCTTTTTGTACTGAATGTCAGGGTTGTTTGAAAGGAATCGAGCTGGATGCGCGGGTGACACGGAAGACTTGAGAGGTCGCTGGTCCTTAGACGAGGAGGTCGTTGATTTGTATACACCTAGAGATGCATGGAAAACGCCTCTACGATCATTCTCTACAGCAGGATGTAGGTCTGCTGCGGAATTGGCATGCTCATCCTTGGTCGAAGTATCGTCTTCTTGAAAAGATACCTGAGTGTTCATGTTGGTATGCCTTTCGGGTAATGGGTTTGACACTGTTGGGGTCAGGTTGGTTAGTGTTAAGTAAGTCGTGTCGCAATGAGGCAACCACGATTTTCTTTCCTTCCGGAGAAAAACTGAGCCAACTCTTCATGTCCTGGCGTGACAAGGCCTTCCATATGTTTGTAGGCAACCTTGTGGTAGGGTCAGGGGTACGTCCAGCCTTGAACACAGCATAATCTTGATAGTCTCCTTCAAATTCGATGGGAAGAGCATAGTCATCATGGTGTTGGATCGAGTCAGAAGAGAAATCATGAACGTGTGCACGTACGGTCGACCGAGGAGCAGACATCGCAGACTGGGAATCAAGTCGAGTTGCTTCGAGTAAAAGCGTGATTTTAAGATCGTGGATAGCAGCGGCTTCGGCAACTGCATCCGTTACGGTGCTATTTGTCCCACCTGGATCCTTGACTTTGGCAAACTGTTCGCTTAGCTGGAAGCTGGAATAACATGCCTGACACAATGCTGATTTTACAGTGTGATACTCGAGGGGCTTGTTGGGAGGACGGAGCTTGTTGAGGTGATTCAATTCGTCAAACCAATGTGTGATGAATTTCACTTTGGATTCCTTCCAATTGTTGAGGTTCAACTTGAGCAACGCTTGTAGCTGGGTCGAGTTGTCGTATACCTTTGCTTTTGATTGGCTATGAAGGTTTACGAAGTCGAAGTAGGCCTGGCGTCCATCACGAGTGGTAGAATGACTGTGTACACATGATGCAGAAAGGTCACTCTTGAAGACTTCCAACATTAGTACCCAGAAGAAGGCACATTGTTTGATGTAGAGATCACGGGTGTAACCCACAAGCGTGGCTGGAGGCCAAGTTTCATCGAGGAATGTCTCTGTATCGATGTCGTATGCTTCGAGTTTAGCTTTGAAACCGACGAGCCAGTGTTCGAATCTCAAGTCATTCGTGAGGGGTGTAAAGGACTTTTCATCTCGTGCTTTTCGGCACCATGATTCGTACTTTACCTGCTGAGGGGACTTTTTGTTACTTCCCGCCGGAGGAGGTGGTGGGTTCAGAACAGATTCGTTACGTAAGCGTTGGGCACGCTCTCCGCGGAATGCCTGGAATTCCATGTATGTATATGACTTTACATCTTTCCAGTCCTTCTCGTCTTCTCCTAGGTCGACACCTTCTTCTTGTAGGTCGATAGCGAAGTCCGCAAGTGCTTCTATGCTCCTTTGGATGGATCGAGGGATATGCGTTGCCAATCCTCGTTCCATATAGGTAAGTTCGCGTGCAAAATCCGGTTCGATAAGTGCGTCGAGGAACGACTTCCACTCGCATAATCCACCTTCTTTGAGAGCTAGGCACAACTTGCTAGTAATCTCACTTGTTACGTTGAGTAATGATATGAGTATCTTTCTCATATCAGCATCGAAGCTGGGAAAGCGTTCGATAGTGGTGACTTCGACGTCATTCTTCTCTTCGCCTCCGAGTGCATTGACGGCCATTACCGGTACCGGTATGTTCGGCATCTGTGGTGGTTCGGAGCCTTGGAAGGAAGTGCGTGGTAACTGAGAATGGGAACTGCTTCTTGTGCGATGTGCGACGTGCATATGCCAGCGTAGGGATTATGTTTAATTCCGTTCCTGTTCCTTCTTGTGTGCAAGCCCTCTTAGAGCTTGCGACTGTTAATCTATTATTTTCCTTCTGAATCCGATTCGTTGAGAGTCTGATTCAAGGACTTCTGACGAACAGCAACGCTGTGTTAGTGTGTTAGTAGACGAACGATTGTACTCTACGCGTGACAATTGTGTTTGGATACTTTCGGCAACGGATAATCGGACTACAGGCGAGACTAGGGAAACGCCAGATCTCCTCTTGCTGTGACTTATTCAGATTGCAGCGAGACAGACCTTAGTATGTAGATTACAAGTAGTTGGTAGCAACTAGTGTGAATTTTGGGATATAAATCAGTTGAATGTTAAAAGTATGAGATAAAGTGAAATCTTGCCGAAATGCAAGATATCTCTTTTATTGAGATGAATACGTTGCAACTGCTGTTGCGTAGTGCTGAGATTACTCGCTGATTATTTCCGTACATGTATTAGTCGTTGACCATATATATTTGTATGCATGTATATGTATTGTGTGAGAATCACATGCCAACGGTTTTCTTCTCTTGTTCCGTTAGGAAGACTCCATGAAATGTTTATCATTAAGGTCAGGAATTGCTCCTGTAGCTCGTGTGATATTTTATGAAATCAGAGTTTGCTCACCGAAGAACAATGGCAATATCGTAAGACAGGGATTGCTCACCGTTTATGTGCGATGGGAATCAGTGCGCCGTGGGAATCGATATCCCGTGGGAATCGATTACTTAGATGGATACGGGACTCATTGATTCATGCGCATAGGAAATCTACCTTTTGGTAGCTTTGGTACTTCTGGTCACGAAAGGAATTTAATAGGAATTCCCTAAAGAAGAAACAGTAGCTGTCTGTTTAATCACTACCGGTGCCACCTAGTAGTAGTAGTACCCGCCTATTTCGGCAAGCAAGGCTGGTCGGAGAGGTTAAGTAGTTTATTCAATGGGCCTTTTGTTTGATCGTGATATATGGAATAAATGAGGTCCATTCCAAACCGGCATTGCTTTTCATGATCTCTATAAGTAGTTTCCTCACGGGCAATTACATTTATTCTTTTCAATACACATAGGGTCTTTAAGTGTTTACTTATCGATCTGTTTTATAATAGTATCTTGGTTTGTACCTTTTAACCTGTCTATTCATGGTGTTAAGTGGGACAGTTTTTGCCATTTGACAACAAACAAAAAAAGCATGCCCGGCAAAAGAGGTGCAAGAGGTGCAATGTTTGATTTTAAGATGCCGTTGAAATCTATTCAGTGTTAGTTAAGTGAATAAAAACTGTCAGTCGAGAGCCCCTCGACTGACAAATTTTATTAAGAAGTGAATACATCTATATAGAAAACACATACTTTTTATGTGTTTTTAATTAATTATATTCATTTTCCTTAGGTGGGAATCACTCAATACCGGTTACTACTAGTTTGTTAGAAGTGTAAAATGCGTACGAACGTAAGTTTGCACCTCGAGTGCCAGCGAGACAATTTTGCACCTCAAGAGCGCGCGCAACGCACGCGCCTGTCAGTGACGTCAGCGCTTGCACCTCAAGGGTGTCAACGACGTATTGGGATCGGCAGCGCTGCACCTCAGCTTGTACCTCTACTGGTGATAACACAGATAGGTATCAAGTATTAAAAATCAAGAATCCTCTCTATTATTTTCTTTCTGAATCCAATCTGCTGAGAGTCTGATTCAAAGGCTTCTGAAGAACAGCACTGCTGCGTTAGTGTGTTAGTAGGCAAACTAACAACTGTAATTCCGGATTATGAGTTAATTAATCTATTTTCTGTTTTTCCAGCGCTTAACCTGAATCCACGTATAATCCCGTGTTAAGCAATCCTCCATATGAGACTGCACGTGTATTCTCATGTTGTAGATTAACTAATATTTCCTCATTGAATTCGTCGGAGAATTGTGTCTCATTTTGTTCGTTTCTAACATAATTGGGCTTCGCGTATCCGTTTCATGTGTCATTGATCTTTTCCGTGTTTCATTGACATACACATGTATATCATTGACATACTTAATATCGGATCCTATGCCTCTATATTTTCTTGTGATACTTTCCTTTGATATTTCACTGTGTCCGATTCTTCTATCAATGATCTATTCATTCAATCGTGACTATCAGTTTGTTTTCTGTGGTAGACTTCCTTCGGTTCCTATATTGCCTTGTCGGTCTTCATATGCCCAAGTGTATATCCATCAGTAGTATCAGTAATCTGATCTTGCTCATCGTATTTCACGTAGCTTCATAGCTTAGCGTTTCGCCTATTCATAAGGTCGTACGTCGTTCATTTCTCCGCGCATCTCATTCATGTGTGCGTGCGCGTCGGCCTGTTTTCTTATTCGTTCGTATTTAACCGCACATAACGGTTATATCTTGTTTTTACTTAACAACACGATTTGCCGGTTGTTCTCCCCTAAATCCATGGTCTTGGTTTAGATTCCTATCGGATTTTTAGAGGGAAGCATACAACATAGTTTTTAGACATGGATTTTTAGTGTGGTTGTTTTATTACTGAATTGTGGTACTTAACTTTGTTTTTACATCGTCATGAATTCATTTAGAAGATTCCTGAATGCATTACTGTTTAGCGGCTTGGTCAGAATGTCTGCATAGTTGTCCTGTGAGTTAATATGGCTGATAGATACGACTTTTTCAGCTTGGTGTTGTCTGACAAAATGGTAGGCCAGTGCGATTGATTTCTTGTTGAGTGAACTTGCAGGATTGGTGGAGTTGATTACTATACTTTTGTTATCCACATAGATCTCTGCTGGTTTGGTGATTACAACTCCCATCGATCTAAGATGATATCTGAGCATTATAGCCAATGCAACCGCGTCTTTCAGGGCAGTAAATTCAGCTCCAAATGTACTGGTATGAACCGATGTCTGTCTCTTTGACTTCCAGTAGACTGGCATACACCCAACAAATGCAATCAATCCAGTGATACTCCTTCCAGTGACTAAATCATGTGCATGATCGCTGTCACAAAATATGTTCAAGTCCATTTCAGGGATTAGTGGCACCGGAAACATTGGATCCAATTCTTCTTTGTTAATATTTGTAATGATGTGTAAATTCTTCGTATTTGAGTTTAACATCACCATTTGAACTGATCCTTGGGGGTCTTGGATCCACTAGAATTCCTTTTTTCTTGTACTTCTTCAAATATCCCAGGATATGTCTAGCCATCTGCAAATGACCTTCTCTTGGTCCAGCTGCAAATCTTGAGAGAGATGATACTGCGAATGCAATATCAATTCTTCCAGATAACACCAACCACTGTCCTAGACCAATGATATGTTGGAATTCCTTGTGTTCTAATAACTGGTAATTTGAATTATGATCTAATTAGGTTAATCTAAGAATCCGGACCTCTATTGGAGTGTTCCGCGTATTCTCGTGTTAGCCCTTTTGTTAACACATGCTATCCCATGTTGTTTGCTTATTAAGCGATTGATCGCTTAATTAAGCGATTCAGATATTCTCTGGATCAATAGTGAAGCCTGTGTAACCAACCAGGTATATCAAGTCTCATTCGTTTGTGATGCATTATCATGATAGTGCCTTGGCACTTAGTCATAGTAATCCCTGTGTCACTTAGTAGATCGGTAC
Source organism: Pseudo-nitzschia multiseries (assembly GCA_037355745.1). NCBI lineage: Eukaryota > Bacillariophyta > Bacillariophyceae > Bacillariales > Bacillariaceae > Pseudo-nitzschia > Pseudo-nitzschia multiseries. The sequence continues at coordinate 10,244,485 of CM074781.1, forward strand.
AGTACTTAGCCGGCTGTCCGTGATTGGTACTTGTCGCTGATTGTTAGATCTGTTTCTTATCATACTCAATTTGCCACATCAAACATACGCGTGTCATAACCCGTATATCTCGATTAGTTGTGGTTGTATACGTATTACGTATTACGTATATGTAAGACCTAATACGTAATACGTAATACGTAATACGTATTACGTGTACGTAAAACGTAATACGTACGGTAATACGTATTTCGTAATTTATGTTTCTTATTACGTCGTATTCTTTCATTTATTCTGTTCTTCACTTAACAACTCTAATTCCGGTTGTTCTCCCCGAAATCCATGCCATGCTTTTGTATTGCCTTGGCAGATTTTATGTCTAGTACAACATTTTGAATTGTTTACAAACAAAGATATTTTTAGGCATGGATTTGTGTTCGAGGAATTAAGTGGACAGTTATTATTGTTTTTACTCGCTTTTATTTTGTACTTAACTTTACATCGTCATGAACTCGTTAAGCAGGCTTCTTAGTGCAGTACTGTTGAGTGGTTTTGTTAGTATATCCGCGTAGTTCTCATGAGACTTAATATGGCTGATGGAGATTACCTTTCCTGCTTGATGTTGTCTGACAAAGTGGTACGCTAGTGCAATCGATTTCTTGTTGAGTGTACTTGCTGGATTGGTTGAGTTGATTACCACGCTTTTGTTATCCACATGGATTTCAGTTGGCTTGGTAACTTGGATTCCCATGGATCGAAGGTGGTACCTCAACATAATGGCCAATGCCACTGCGTCTTTGAGCGCTGTGAATTCTGCTCCAAATGTGCTGGTATGAACTGATGTTTGTCGTTTTGATTTCCAGTATACCGGCATTGATCCAACAAATGCAATCAGACCGGTAATGCTTCTTCCTGTTACCAGATCATGCGCATGATCGCTGTCACAGAAGATATTTACATCTAATTCTGCGATTAATGGTGCTGGAAACATCGGATCTAATTCTTCCTTGTAGTACTTGTATTGGTGAGTAAATTCTTCGTAGTTGACTGTTGCTTCCCCGATTGACTGAATTTTGGGTGATTGTGGATCCACCAGGATTCCTTTCTTTTTGTATTTTTTCAAATATCCTAGCACATGTCTTGCCATTTGTAGATGCCCTTCTCTTGGTCCGGATGCAAATCTGGATAGTGATGAAATGGCATACGCAATGTCTATTCTTCCGGACAATACTATCCATTGTCCTAGGCCGATGATATGTTGGAATTCCTTGTGGCCCGATTCGTTGAGTAGTTCTGAGTCATCTAATTCTGGGTGGCAGTCCGTTTTCATTGGTAGGTTCTCATTTCGTAGAGTGATATTGTATTTGTCTTGATATTTCCTTAGTACTTCTGAGATGTATTTTGTAGAGTTCAACAATAATCTTCCGTCTTTTATTCTTGTCAAGCTTGTACCCAAATAATATCCGGGTTCAGATTCGATATTTCTGAGTGCAAATTCCTGTTCGATCAATGCAATCCAATCCTGAGGCTTCCTTGACACTACCATAAGATCATCAACATGTGTTCCAATGTAGTCGTAGCTTTTGTTGTCTTCACTCAGTTTCATCCAAAGGTCTGGGTCAGCCCTGGAGGGTCTGAATCCTAGATTCATCAGAGTGTCTGCAAAGAAATCCGCGTACGCGCGTCCTGAACCTGCTAGTCCATAAAGAGCTCGTTGTATTTCCACCTTGCAGCCTTTCTTGTCTCCAAATTCATCTGTGGCCCAGCACCATACTTTTTCTTGGACCGGTGCTGTGGGAAAGGCGTTTCCCACATCTGCAGTCATTAGGTCGAGATTTTGGTGTTGTGCGATGAGAAATAGTAGGTAAACTGATAGGCTGTTGACTTGGCTGGAATATGTATTATATTCAGTAGAATCCACCAAATGCCCCCCTGCAACTAGCCGGCTCTTGTATCGTTTGTCTTCACTTTTGATATCCCAAATCATATTGAGCCTTGCTTGTTGCCATCCTTCGGACTTGGGGAATTCTTTCTCAGCTGGATGATATTTGAAGCACTTGAGTCGATTTAAATTGTCCATCTCTTTTTGAATCGAGTCTTGCCATTTAGTATCCCCAGCAGCTTGATCGATCCGAACACAGTCATGGTAGGTATTAGGAATTTGTAGTCCAAATTTTTCTTTGTTTTTCATCTTGGCTTGTCTTTGGTTTCTAGACATTTTCTTCGGGTTGGTATTTCGACGTGGTTTTCTGGCTTGTAGTAATCGAATGCGGCGTGTAATTGCTGTATCTTGCTTGAGGACCGATCTTGACCAATCCAGTAAGGGGTGGCTACCCCTTCGGCCGCCAGCTTCGATGATGTATCTTGTGATGTATTTTGCACAAGCAACAGGCTCGTCTTTTCGTAGTTGGGGAAATGGAGTATTCAATACAGTGTTTCCTTCCAGGTCATCCAAATATTGTGATTTAAGGATCAGTATGCCGTCTTTCCAAAAATGGTCCAGTATTTTCCGAAAGGTAAGGTCCAGGTTGGTATCATTACTTTCAAGTATATTATTGTATGTTTCTGCGTCATTGGTTCCATCGACTGTACTGGGAAGGGCCTCCTGATCCGAATTTTCAATTTCATGCTGGGTTTCTGCATTTTCTTCTTCTTGCTCCCCTGGATCTGTTTGTTCAGATTCTGGTTGATCAAGTGGATTGTTGCTGGTTGAATATTCCATTCCCGTGCTAGTTGCATCAAACTTTTCGCCTGGCACCAATAATGGGACTTCATCCGTACTTTGAATATCGTTGAGATTCTGCTGGTGCTCTGAGGTTGATAGTCGGAATTCCGCTGCTTCTGGGTCATCATTCACATATTCATCTTTTGTTCCAATATTTTTTCTTCTTGTTCTCACAACTGATCTCATCAATACCTGTCGTTTTTCCTTAGATGATTCTGGTTCAGTCAATATGTAATACGTCATTGCGTCTCCTGTAGAATCAGCAAACGCTAGGAATCTTCCTTTTCGCATGTTGCTTTTAGGTGACTTGAAACGTGGGTTGTACCACCATATTGGCTCGTAGAAGTGGAATCGTAAATGTGATACATCTGGTGTCCAGCCTTGTGATATTTCTTGTGGCACTTTCCATCCCAACGATTTTCTTGCAGCTAGGTTGTTGATTTGAACGCACCACAGAGAACACCAATTTGCCAATCCTATAGGGGCTTTAAACATTCTCAGGCAGTTTTGAATCATTTTCGACAATCGAGCCCATTCTGATTCTGCTGGATTCTGATGATGGTAGTGTGGCTCGGAAGTTCTTGTTTTGATCATATTTTGTCGCATGATTTCGGTCCATTTTACTCCTTTTTCTGATTTGGCATTGTCGCTGATAATTGTATTGGGAGCTCCCCTTTCTCGGAGATAGTCCAGTAGGGCATTGGTGCATTGTGACTCTGTTTTTAATGGATGGAACGACCACATCTTGGATTTTGTGCCTGCGAAGAATTGACCACCATTATGTCCTTGTGAGGTCTTTTGGCTGAAAAAGGTGTAATCGGTACTAACATCCTCATTTTGTCGTTTGTAGTGGAAAGCTTTGAATCGTTTCCTATAGTGTTTTCTTGGAATGGCCCGATTCTCTTCTTCGATTTCCTCGTAAAATTGAGTGGTATTTTCTAGTGTTTTTCTCACTGTTTCTTCCGGTAGCATTCCAAATCTCTTCCTCAATTCCAATATTGGTAGATTACCAAAAGCAAATTTTTCCCTCGATCTTTTCCTTCTCAACATTGGGTACTGTCTCATATTTGGTGGTGCCGGCGAGTTTAATTCAAAGACTTCCAATTCATTCATTTCTGCCTCTGTTGGTTTTGTAATGTGGTAATAGACTTTTTCGTCATCGTAGCTGAATGGTAAGAATGTATTTTCCACTGTGATTCCACATTTGTCACTTATCTGGGGTTGCACTCCGTTTACCAATACATTGTGAGAACCCATATCCATGGTTGTGAGGAGTGATTCTCCATCTGTAAAATCCTTGTCTCGAGAGATGAAGGTTGCATAGTGTACTAGTAGTATCACTGGTTCCTGGCGTCCTGGGATGAATGCTTTTGTTGCTGCGCTGCACACCGGATATTCCACTAGATCGTCATCGTCTTGTGACATGTATGGTTTCATTACTGATGTCATTCCTGTATCTCCTCCTGTTTTCGTCCATGCCCTGGCTGTAATGGTTGGGCGTTTTCCCCCTCCACTATCAATTACTGCAATATTATCGTCCGGTTTTACTTCACGGTATCGTCTAAGTGTTTTCAGTTGTTGTTGTCTCCTTGGTGTACCCTGAATAGTCTTTTTCTTTCTCGCAATCGGTGGATTGGATTTACTCTGCCATTTTTTCTTGCCTGTTTTGTTGCTATCATCGTCACTGTCGCTGTAGACCGCGGTTCGTTCCACCAGATCAGGTATTCCTTCCTCCCCACTATCATCATCGCTGCTCTCACTGTCACTTGTTTCATATGTGATTGGTCGCGTCATTTTCAAGCGTCTGGCCGTGGAAAAGAAGGATGCGGCTCTTGCCCTTCTGGTTGGATTTCTTCTGGGTCTGAGGCCTGTATTCTGTTGGTTTGCTGTTTGTGGCGTGCCATCGTCATCGGCATCGTCTCCCCCCTCAGAATGCAGGTGAAATCGGACTGTACAAAGTTCGGTGCTCCCTGGGGGAAAAAGAGCGGATTCATCGATGGATCCGATACTATCTTCTGTATCCTCGGGAGGAGGTGGCAACGGTGCTAATGGACTTGTATGTGTAGGGGGTGCCGGTTTGGAGATTCTCCTGACACGTCTAGGCCTGGTGTTGGTGGCGCGGTAGATGTCGGTATTGTTGAGGCCGTCATCCTGTGGAGCGCCAAGGGTGATATCAGCTGGTGTCGGCGGAGGTGATTCTTGGTGACGCGCAGATCGGTTGTAAAGGAGAACCCATTCCCTGTGTGGTTTGCACAGGGTGGCCCATGTTGCAGGCAGGATTCGTAAGATACCTTTAAGATTGGGATGGACCGTAGTTAGGACACCGTCGCTGGCTGGTGGAGGTGCATATTGTTGGCGTTTTGTTGGTGGTTCTTGGGCTTCTGTAACTCTGCGAATGGAACGCTTATTGTCGTTTTTATCTGCCAGCAGATTCAATCGGAGTTCCTCATCTCTGATTCTAAGCTTCTGCACCATTTCCACCAGGTTCATCTTGGCTCGGCTTTCTTGGAGCTCCATTTTAAGTTGAGCCAGGTCGGGGTCCAATAGGTTGCGCGCAAAAGTATTCTTGGCATCGCATTCTCTTATGTTGAACCGTGGGATTTTACTCCCTTTTTGGTAGATGCTCTCAAAATTGTTGATGTAGTCAGAAATGTTGCCGCCAGGGTGTAGTCTAACCCCTTCCAATTTCAATTTCATTGTTGCGGCATAGGCCTCTTGTTGGGACTCTGAATCGTACCATTCCAACAATTCTTTCCATGCTGCATGACCATCGCTGGCATCCTCGTGTCTAGTAACTTTGGAGGATGCGCTACCTCCACTGCACGCGTTCAGTAATGTACCCCATAATGCACTGTTCAATGGATGGTCATTGTCGGCTGCTTCGCGACTTTCCATGATGTCTCGGTGTCCAGTGGCATGGAGTGTTGCTTTGGTATCGCATCTCCATTTGATCCAGTTATCTTGGCTACCGTCGAAATCCTGAATTTGTCTTGGCTTGAGGCGCTGGCGGGCATCCTTTTTGTACTCCTTCTCTTTTTCTTTGAGTTTCAATAGTTCATGAGTCAATCTCTCGATGGCCCTGTCTCGTTCCTCACACTTGACTTGGTTAGCCTTCTCTCGGTCATTGCTCATTGTTTGGTTTTTGATGGCCTGGACCGTTTGGTTGTTCATGATATACATGGTTGCTGGTGCTATGATGCAGCTGCAGGTGACTATGAGGATTTCCGATAAAGATAACATTTCCGATGAAGAGAACATGATGGTTGTTACGAGGTTGTTTTTGTTTTCGGGGTGTTTTTATTTCGTGTCGATATTTTCGAAGTATTTTCTATTGGCTCTGCAGATTTCAATGGTGTTATTTTCAGTGGTGTCTGTGTGATGGTGTACGAGATAAGCTAAAGTTTCAGTAGATTCGGGCTGTGGTGTTAGATTTTGTTTCAGTGGGATGGTCTCTCAGTTTGGGTTATTTTCGATGGTCGGTCGATTGCGAATGGTTTTCGCGTTCGGATAATTATTACCAGTAGGATATTTTGTGTAGATTTTCTGTAGACTTTGTTGGATTCGGTTGATTCGAATTCGTATGTATGTATGATATATATCTTTCGTATGAAGCTGCGACTGTTAATCAATAACTGGTAATTTGAATTATGATCTAATTAGGTTAATCTAAGAATCCGGACCTCTATTGGAGTGTTCCGCGTATTCTCGTGTTAGCCCTTTTGTTAACACATGCTATCCCATGTTGTTTGCTTATTAAGCGATTGATCGCTTAATTAAGCGATTCAGATATTCTCTGGATCAATAGTGAAGCCTGTGTAACCAACCAGGTATATCAAGTCTCATTCGTTTGTGATGCATTATCATGATAGTGCCTTGGCACTTAGTCATAGTAATCCCGTGTCACTTAGTAGATCGGTACAGTACTTAGCCGGCTGTCCGTGATTGGTACTTGTCGCTGATTGTTAGATCTGTTTCTTATCATACTCAATTTGCCACATCAAACATACGCGTGTCATAACCCGTATATCTCGATTAGTTGTGGTTGTATACGTATTACGTATTACGTATATGTAAGACCTAATACGTAATACGTAATACGTAATACGTATTACGTGTACGTAAAACGTAATACGTACGGTAATACGTATTTCGTAATTTATGTTTCTTATTACGTCGTATTCTTTCATTTATTCTGTTCTTCACTTAACAACTCTAATTCCGGTTGTTATGTTCAGATACTGACAGTAATGGCGAATCATCCAGTTCTGGGTGACAATCAGTTTTCATTGGCAGATTTTCTTTCTTGAGGGTCACTGAATATTTCTCTTGATACTTCCGAATTACTTCACTGATGTATTTGGTAGAGTTCATCAGTAATCTTCCATCTTTGATTCTTGTCAGGCTTGTACCAAGGTAATACTGAGGTTCTGATTCGACATTTCTCAATGCAAATTCTTGTTCAATTCTGGCTATCCAATCTTGAGGTTTCTTTCCTATTACCATGAGCTCGTCGACATGAGTACCAATATATGTGTATCCTTCTCCTTCCTTCTGTAGCCATAAATCTGGATCTGCTCTTGACGGTCGAAAACCCAAGTTCATGAGTGTATCAGCCAGGAAATCCATAAAAGCTCTACCGCTACCTGTCAGTCCGTATAGTGCTCTTTGTATTTCTACCTTGCATCCTTTCTTTTCGCCAAACTCATCTCCAGCCCACACCCATACTTTTTCTTGAACCGGTGCAGTTGGAAATGCATTTCCCACATCTGCTGTCATCAAATCCAGTTGTTGGTGTTGTGCAATTAGGAATAGTAAGTACACAGATAAACTGTTGATTTGACTGGAGTATGTGTTGTATTCACTCGAGTTGACTCTGTGACCGCCTGCCACCAAACGACTCTTGTATCTGCCATCTTCACTCTTGATATCCCAAATCATCTGTAATCTTGCTTGTTGCCAGCCTTCTTCTTTTGGAAATTCTTTTTCTGCTGAGTGATATTTAAAACATTTTAGACGTTCCAAATTATCCATCTCCTTCTGAATTGAATCTTTCCATTTTGTATTGCCAGCTTCAGCATCAAATTGCATACATTCTTCATAGGTATTTGGAATCTTCTGGCCAAATTTTTCACGATTCTTTTTCTTTGCCATTCTTTGATTCCTGGATGGTTTCTTCTTAACTGCTTGTTGAACACTCTTGTGTATTAGGGACTTCATAAATCGTATTCTTCTGACAATACCTGATTGTTGTTTTATCACTTGCTCTGCCCATACATTCAATGGCCTGTTATTTCCTCTCCGGCTTTCAACAATATATTCCTTGATATACTTTGCACATGCCAGTGGTTGATCTTTCTTCAATTGTGGGAATGGCGTATTCAAAACTGTATTTCCTTGCAACTCATCAATGTATTGCGCCTTGAATACCAAAATTCCATTTTTCCAAAAATGATCCAAAATCTTCCTGAAGTCCATATTCAAATTCACTTCTGTGCTTTCCAAGATATCCTGATGGGTTTCAGCATTGTTGCATCCATCTATATCACTTGGTAACATTTCTTCTTCCATATCCAAAGTGTTTTCCTGGTCCATATTTGCTTCGTCTGCATCAAGCTCCCCTGAAGCCATATTGTCATTTTCATCACTTCCTTCCATTGGGTTGGTACTGGTTGAATTTTCTATTCCTTCAGAGCTCGCTGCAAATTTCTACCCTGAAGATAACAATGGGACTTCATCAGTGCTCTTGATATCTTCCATATTCTGTTGGTGCTCTGACAAAGAAAGAGTAAACTGCTCGGCTTCCGGGCTGTTATTCACATATTCATCTTTTGTACCAATTTCCTTTCGTCTTGTTCTGACAACAGATCTCATCAACACTTGGCGCTTCTGTTTTGGTGCATCCGGTTCAGTCAAAATGTAATACGTCATTGCATCACCTGTTGATTCTGCAAAACCCAAAAATCTCCCTTTCAACATGTTGTTTTTGGGGCTTTTGAACCTTGGCTCAAAATACCACACTGGTTCATAAAAATGAAATCTCAGATGGGAGATATCGGGTGTCCAACCTTGGTGCAATTCTAATGGTACCTTCCAATTCAAAGACTTGCGCGCTGCCAAATTGTTAACTGACACACACCATTTTGCGCACCAATGAGCTAAACTGACTGGCGCTTGAAACATACGTAGACTGTTTTGTACCATCTTGGACAATCTTCCCCATTCAGCTTCACATAAGTTCTGGTGGCTGTGGTGTGGTTCACTTGTTCTGGTCTTAATCATATTCTCTCGGAGAATTTGAGTCCACCTTACCCCTGTTTCCGATCTTGCGTTATCGCTAAGAATCGTATTGGGTGCTCCATGTTCTCGAAGATAATCCTATAGGGCATTTGTACATTGTGATTCTGTTTTCAATGGATGGAAAGACCAGAGTTTTGTCTTGATGCCACTGAAAAATTGTCCACCATTGTGTCCTTGAGATGTCTCTTTCGAAAAGTATGTATAATCAGTGCTCACTGTTTCATTTTGTCGTCTGTAATGAAATGCCTTGAACCTTTTCCTGTAGTGTTTTCTGGGAACTTCACGATTTTCTTCTTCTATTTCCTCATAGTGTTGAGTAGTATTTTCCAATGTTTTCAAAACAGTCAATTCTGGTAGCATAGCAAACCGCTTTCGTAGTTCCAGCATTGGAAGTTTTGCAAATTTGAACGTTTCTCTTGCTCTCTTCCTTCTCAGCATTGGATATTTTCGCATATCTGGGGGTGCGGGACTGTTCAATTCAAATTTTTCCAATGTATCCACCTCCCCTTCTGTTGGTTTGGTGATATGAAAATACACTTTTTCATCATCATATGAAAATGGTAGGAATGTCGTTCCGATTGTAATCCCACATTTGCTCAATTGTGGTTGCACTCCATTTACAAGTACACCATGATCGCCCATGTCGATTGTTGTCAATAGGGATTCACCATCGGTTTGATCTTTATCCTTGGTCACAAAAGTTGCATAGTGGACCATTAGAAGTACTGGATCTTCTCTTCCTGAAATAAAAGCCTTCGTAACAGCACTGCAAACTGGATGCTCCACATAGGCGTTGGTATCATTACTCATGTACGGCCTCATTGCAGACGTCATTCCAGTTTCTCCTCCAATTTGAAGCCATGCTTGTTCTGTAACCGTTGGTCTTCTTCCTCCACCACTGTCAATAACTGCAATATTGTCATTTTGTTGAACCTCTCTGTATCGATGTATGTTGGTGGTGCTTGCTGAATTAGTTTGTGTTGTTCTTCTAGGTCTTCTTTCTTGTCGTCGAGCTGGTAAAGGTGCCTGGTACATTTTCCTTGTTTTTTGTTGGTCCCGCTTGTTATCAGTATTGTTGTTCTCATTTTCATCGTCCGAATCAGGATCCATTCTTGCAACAAGATCTGGTACGTCCTCTCCATCACTATCCTCGTCCTCATTTTCATCAGGTTTTATTTCTATCTTATTTCTTCTTGTTGTGTAAAAATAAGATGATGCGTTACGTCGTGGTGTTGAATTCACTGCATTCTGCGTTGCCTGATCCTCACCATCATCCCCCCCAGAATGTAGGTGAAATCGAGCCGTTTTGAGGGCAGTGGAGCCTGGAGGGAATAATTCAGTTTCATCAATCGTTCCGATGCTATCTTGATCGCTATCCGCAGCATCCGGAGGAGGGGACGCCGTGTCCTCTGCTGGCACATGGGATTCCTTCATCTCGGTGGTAGGTGCCATTACACGACGAACTCGACGTTGACGACTGGATTTCGGAATGAAATGATTCAAACCATCATCTTGTGGAGAGCCAACAGTAACCCCTTCCGGGGTTGGTGGTGGAGTATCACTGTGGCGGATAGCTTGGTTGTATTTGAGTACCCAATCGCGATACGGTTGAAAAAGCTCTTGCCATGTGTCTGGAGGGATTCGGATGATACCTTTGAGGTTAGGGTGAATAGTCCCTGTAAGAGTGCCAGTGCCATAGGAACCAGTACGTTGTCTTTTGTTAGGACCATCAGCGGTACGTCGAACGCGTTTGGGGCCTCCTCTGTTGCTATCAAATGCAGTTCGAGCAAGTTCTTCATCATGGATTCGGAGCTTAACAATCATTTCTTCCAAAGTCCGATCTGTTTTGTGTTCCAGCAATTCCTCTTTGAATCTCTCCAGGTTTGGGTCACAAATATTCCGAGCAAATATACTTTTTGCGTCCCATTCAGTCATGTGATATGGTGGGATTTTCCGAAGTTTATGGTAGGTCAGTTCAAAAGTGTTAATGTACTCAGAGATATTACCATTGGGGTGCAACTGATTGTATCGTAGCCGAAGCTTCAGTGTCTCAGCGTAAGATTCTCTCCGGTTATCAGAATCATACCAGCCCAATAATTCTTGCCATGCCGCGTGACCATCGAAGGTGTCCTCATGCTTGATAATTTTTGAATGGGCACTACCTCCACTACATGCCGACAGCAATGTTCCCCAAAGTGCCTTGTTCTTGGTTGGTGCATTTCGAGCAGCATCTGGGTCATTCATAATTTCCTCATGTCCTGTTGCAGCAAAAGTAGCTATCGCATCAGATTTCCACTTTGTCCAATTTTCTTGTTGGCCATCGAAATCATGGATTGGTTTTGCCTTGAGTAACTGCTGACCCGCTGATTTTTCTTTTGCTTTCCGTACTTCTTGTCTAAGCGCTTCCATTTCATCATCTTTGTTAAGTGATTCTTGAATTGTTTGCCGTAGCTTGTTCATTTCCTCTTCATATTTTCTTTCTTTTTCCCGTCCTCGTGCTCTTGCAGCTCTCATTTCTTCCTTTAGCGTATTGATTGCTTCAACTTGACGTTTGTCTTCTGCTGCTTGTCTTCTGAGATTAACCAGTTCTGCATCTCTGCGTCTGTCAGATCTTGAACCGCTATTATCGTCATCACTTTCTGATGACGAAGAAGATGATGAAGACGAAGACGAAGACGACGATGATGATAATTCCTGATCGTAGTTTACCCGTTTTTCTCTGTTCCATTGTCTCAAGCGTCGTTGGCGTCGGGGCGGGGAACTGTTTGTTGTCGATGGAATCTGGTTATCCTCATCCTCAGTTGTATCCTGTGATACATCGGTTACTTCATTCTGTCTCCACCAATCGTTGTTTCTCATAATGTAAAAGGCCGGTAAGTGACTGCACCCAGGGTTTGGAAGAATCTGTTTGTAAAGGTTGGCATCATGTTGTCGTGTATTTTTCTTTTCGGTTGTTACGTATTTTTATTTTTTGTTTCTTGTTATGTATTTTTTATTTGTATTTTGATGTTCTTCTTCTTTGTTGTTCTAGCCAAATCTCAGTAGTATTCGATGGCTTGCGTCCGAGATAATTGCTTATTTCGGTAGTTTTGTACCAGGGTGTTAGGTTTGGTTCAGTGGTACACGTGAGTGTTGATACCGAAGTTCGCGATCGATAAATTCTAATCGTCGGTTTTTGTTAGTAGAAGATTTACGTAGTAATCTCGTAGGGGAATCCGGAGTGGATTGTAACTTGTAGGTATGTTTGATATCTAGTTTTCGTATGAAGCTGCGACTGTTAATCAACAACTGTAATTCCGGATTATGAGTTAATTAATCTATTTTCTGTTTTTCCAGTGCTTAACCTGAATCCACGTATAATCCAGTGTTAAGCAATCCTCCATATGAGACTGCACGTGTATTCTCATGTTGTAGATTAACTAATATTTCCTCATTGAATTCGTCGGAGAATTGTGTCTCATTTTGTTCGTTTCTAACATAATTGGGCTTCGCGTATCCGTTTCATGTGTCATTGATCTTTTCCGTGTTTCATTGACATACACATGTATATCATTGACATACTTAATATCGGATCCTATGCCTCTATATTTTCTTGTGATACTTTCCTTTGATATTTCACTGTGTCCGATTCTTCTATCAATGATCTATTCATTCAATCGTGACTATCAGTTTGTTTTCTGTGGTAGACTTCCTTCGGTTCCTATATTGCCTTGTCGGTCTTCATATGCCCAAGTGTATATCCATCAGTAGTATCAGTAATCTGATCTTGCTCATCGTATTTCACGTAGCTTCATAGCTTAGCGTTTCGCCTATTCATAAGGTCGTACGTCGTTCATTTCTCCGCGCATCTCATTCATGTGTGCGTGCGCGTCGGCCTGTTTTCTTATTCGTTCGTATTTAACCGCACATAACGGTTATATCTTGTTTTTACTTAACAACACGATTTGCCGGTTGTTACAAACGATTGTACTCTACGCGTGTCAATTGTGGTTTGATACTTTCGACAACAGATAATCGGACTACAGGCGAGACTATGGAAACGCCAGATCTCTTCTTACTGTGAACTTGTTCAGATACAGCGAGACAGACTAGTAATGTAGATTACAGGTAGTTGGTAGCAACTAGTGTGAATTTTGGGATATAAATCAGTTGAATGTTAAAAGTATGAGATAAAGTGAAATCTTGCTGAAATGCAAGATGTCTCTTTTATTGAGATGAAATACGTTGCAACTGCTGTTGCGTAGTGATGGAATTACTCGCTGATTATTTCCGTACATGCATTGGTCGTTGACCGTATATATCTGTATGTATATATATATATTGTGTGAGAAGCACACACCAACGGTTTTCTTCTCTTGTTCCGTTAGGAAGATCCTATGATATGTTTATCCTTATGATCAGGAATTGCTCCCGTAGCTCGTGTGATACTTTATGAAATCAGAGTTTGCTCACCGAAGAACAAGTATTAGAGGTCGAGAATCCTCTCTCTACTCTATGCCCATGATGTATAGACAGAGGTGCATGCAGTTACTGTGATAATCGGGGTTTATAATAATTGTGAGTACTACTACTATCTTGTATGTGTGGGCGCTTGATACCTATCTGTGTTATCACCAGTAGAGGTACAAGCTGAGGTGCGGCGCTGTCGATTCTGATATGACGCTGATTCCGATACGACGCTGACACCCTTGAGGTGCTGCAGCCAATGACGTCACTGACAGGCGCGCGCATTGCGCGCGCACTTGAGGTGCAAAATCATCTTGCTGGCACTCAAGGTGCAAACTTATGTTTGTACGCGTTTACACTTCTAACACACCCTTGCAGATATGTTATCTGCGCCCACTTATCAGTCGTACTTATAACCACATCCGCGTACGCACTTCGCGAATGTTCTTTGCATATGCCTTTTCTGGTTTGTTATTCGCCATGAACAATAACTTCGTTTTGCGTTGCGCACCTTTGTTCATCGGCACTTGCAATAAAAAAGTATCCACCGACGTTGTGTCGATCATCAATCGTCGGCTTCGTTGTTGTTGTGTCTTTCTTTCCTTGTCCTTGGTTTCGACCCGGTACTGGAGAGGAAGGTGTTGATGTTGCAGTAGCTATCAAGGCACCACCCTTGGAGCTGCATGTGCCACTAGAGCGATTCTGTTTTGTTATTGCTCTAGGAGAAGTCGTAGGAGGATTACGATCCCTCTCTCAACAAGAAGGTTGACGGGCGTCGATGATTGTTGCCTTTGCGTTTTCCGCTGCAGCGGCGCTGTTTCTGTTGCGCTCTGTGTATCATTGACGTCCGGATAATTATTATTAACTATTAGAGGTCGAGAATCCTCTCTCTACTCTATGCCCATGATGTATAGACAGAGGTGCATGCAGTTACTGTGATAATCGGGGTTAATAATAATTATGAGTACTACTACTATCTTGTATGTGTGGGCGCTTGATACCTATCTGTGTTATCACCAGTAGAGGTACAAGCTGAGGTGCAGCGCTGTCGATTCTGATACGACGCTGATTCCGATACGACGCTGACACCCTTGAGGTGCTGCAACCAATGACGTCACTGACAGGCGCGCGCATTGCGCGCGCACTTGAGGTGCGAAATCATCTTGCTGGCACTCGAGGTGCGAATTTACGTTCGTACGCGTTTACACTTCTAACAACAAGGGCAATACTATAAAATAGAGATTGCTCACCGTCAATGCGCGATGGGAATCAATGCTCCGTGGGAATTGATATGCCGTGGGAATTGATTACTTTGGTTGATACGGGACTCATTGATTCGTACGAATAGATTATCTACCGTCGTGTAGCTTTGGTACTTCTGGACACGAAAGGAATTTAATACTCCCCATGTTACCTTGTGAAAGGTCATCACGTTTTACATGATGCTTCCATCATCTTGGAGGAGGTGGCCGGTATTCCCACAAAAGTGGAAGATGGGCTTGAGCAGTGGATACACAACTGAGTGTCCCCAATGTTTGGTGAGGATATCTGCACAATTATCCTTACCAGGGATGTGCAGCATTAGAATGAAGCCTTTCGCTATCATGTTTCGTACGTAGTGAAACGATAGGATATGGTGTTGCTTATGCAACCTTGCATAAGGAAAGGTCGACATCTGAATCATCTTCTCGTTGTCTCCCCATGAATAGGAGATGTTATGGACTCGTGTTCTGAGGTATTGGAATGAGTGACGTAGGTCAACGATTTGCTCGATGCAAGTTCTTCCTGCAACGAATTCAGCTCCGAATGTGGCTGTCTCTGTAGTAGCTTGTTTCTTCGAGAACCACATCATAGGAATTTTGTTTGCAAAGTGAAGGATGCCGGTTACAGCCTTCCCACTGAGAATGTCATGCATGAGATTTGCATCATAGAAGTGTGTTAACACTACTGTCTTCGCAAGTGGTGCAGGAGCGTCGTCGGGTAGCTCTTCAGAATGCTCCCCATAGACGGTGTTGGACCAATCGATGGTGTCCGGTTTAGTGAATATAAAATCTGGGGGTTCCACGCAGAACCTGATCTTAAAGTGTCTAAACTTGGAGATATATCCGTACATACGTTTGGCACGATCAAGATGTCCCTCGTGTGGTTGAGCTCTGAAACTCGAGAGTGTCATCACGGCTGTTTGAACATCAAATCGTCCAATGGCGATGATCCATTGGAGTGATCCAATCATGCTTTGGTATTTCTGGATACCAGTTTCCTCAAGAAAAGCCGAGGAATCCAATTCAGGATGATTGTTTTTGGCGATGGGCGATTGGAACCTAGTGTTAGGTTTGCATCCGAACATTTGTTCATAAGATGCTTCCATCTTTTTGATGAACTTGATGGGATTCATACAAAGAACACCATGTGTGTCTCGCTCAAATCCACAGCCCAGATGAAAATTCATAGGTCCGGATCCCTTCAGTTTGAAGTTGTATGGCTCCGACTGTAAGATTTCCAGGAACGAATTGGGATCTGCCATGCAAAGACATAGATCATGGACATATGTGCATATGAGTTCATATACACTTTCCCCATGCTTGTTCATTCCAGGCTTGAGGAAGATTTCCTGTTCAGCGCAGGATCTTTCAAAACTGAGTTCAATAAGGCAAGCTGCTAGTAAATCACCAAAGCACTTGCTCGATGATCTGAGTCCATATAGGGCCTTGTAGATGATCAATAGATGACCTTCTAGTGATCCGAATTCTGGACCTGCCTTGATACAGACTTGCTTGCAGGTTACTACTTCAAGGTAAGCATTGCCTATATCGGTACCCCATGCTTCTAGGCTGTTCAGTTCAGCTAGGAACAGACACATACGTAGACCGCGAAGTGATACGACACCGGCATAGACACTGTGTACGGGGGCTTTGGTGAGATTGCCGTTTGCAACAAGATGAGGAGCCTTATGTCTACCATCATGTTTGACAGCATATATCATGTGTACCTTGATCTGTTGGAACCCATTTGGGATGGAGCTTGCCTTGTACATGCCTTTGTCGATAAAGGTATTGTATTCTTTGAGCTGTTCCATTTCAAGAGTGGTGGCGTCTTCCCATTTGTGGTTGTTTGAGGTCGATTTTCAATCGTACAAATTATTGTGCTTCTGCAGGAATCTGAATGAATCTGAACGAATGAGACACAAATGAGACACAAATGAGAGATACAAATGAATGAATGAGACACGAGTGAATGAATGAGACACAAGTGAATGAACGAGACGCGCGGTTGATTTGAATGGAGAAGGAATGAGAATTTTCTCTTGGAATGTGGAGAAGGGCCATCACCAGTCATGTGGAGAAGAGATCATCTGTTCCCGGATGATGTGGCTCAAAAAGTATCTTCTCCAAATGACCCCTTATGTACTAGAATCTACAGGGCACAAGGTAGAGGCCTACAGCCCTTGGTAATAAAGGTACGGGGCATGTGAGAATTACACTGGAGTATTAGCGGGCCAGTGCAAATATTAGTGTTTTAGTGTGTGTATTGGAGTGTTAATCGACCGATGCACCAATTTAGGGATCTTAGGAAAGAGTGGATTCGTCCGCTCATAATTTACAACATAAGATAATGTAATAACCAATTCAAATAACAGAAAACGCCAGTATTCTCCTGCAAATTTCAGACCCCTTCAAACATACTTCATAGTATAACAATTTCTGAAGCGCTCTGGAATACCAGTGAGGAGTTGGCAGCAAAGCTACATATCAACGACGACGACGCCGATGATAACAAGAAGCGATTGAGACAATAAAGAAACTTGAAGAACCAGGTGAGACACTGGAAGGGTCCTATGTAGAATCGGCCTCTAATCGAAACCACTTAGGAACCGAGGGGATGTAGGTGTGAAAACAGATGCCAGCTGTATGGCACACCTGAAAGGTATATGTAGGAAGGAGGGCCTTATGTAGAAGACTTAGGGACCAGGGGCGCTGAGTGAATTTGCACTGAAAGGGCAAGGGAAACGGCGGTAACTTGAAGTTCAACCTGTCAGACCTCTCTTATCTTGCAGAGAGAGAGAGAGAGACCTGAAGAACCGGAGGATATAAAGTATACTGCAACGTCAACTTGCAAATACTTAAGGGTCAGGACATAGGAACCTTCTAGAAGGGAGGGTTATGTGTATGTTTGGCATCGTCAACTTGAAAAGACTCGAGGAAACCAAAAACGTTAAGTGAAGATTACTTAAGGAATTGGAAACAGTTCAAAAGAACCTTGAGGAATGAAGAACGTTGAGTGTAACAGGATAGCTGGTAAGTAAAGATACTTATGAGCCTTGGGGGAGAAGCTTCTTGGAAACAGATCGAAGTGTTAGAGCTTCGCAAAAACAGAGCAAAGAAGTAGCTTGGTGGGTTAGTACTGGTCTACAGGATCCAGTGTAGGTAGAAGTGATACTGGATGCAATGTAGGAGGAATTTGGTTGGTTTGCAAGCTCAACGGCCACCGGCTAACAATGACGGCGACATGATGACCGACAATGTGAAAAGGGAGGCAAAGAGGGACCAAGAGAGGCAACATGAGACTGAGCTGATAGCAAAATCGAAAAGGCCAGGTCTTGGTTCATACGTGTAGGTCCTGGTGTCGTGTGTGGCGGTGTAGAAGTGAGCAAGATATGGCAGGGGAAATTTGTGTAGAAATCTATGCGTTTTTAGTACTGGAACATTGGAAATTTGGAACGTCGGACAAAATTTGCGCGAGGCAAAAATTGTATCTTTGCCAGATGAGAGAGTTGCTGAGAAATAATATTGAACCTGTTAGAATTGGTACAATTTGTACATGTCTGCCTTAAAAACAATTAATACAGCAATGAAAGGCAATAGAGGTCCAAACTATGATACAGTACGTACAATATGTACCAACACTACAGTAGTATGAGTATGTACTGGATGGGGGGGGGCGCGGGGGGGGGGGGGGGGGGGACACTAAAATTTAAAAAATGGTTTCTTTCACCCCCTAAAGAAGAAGTATGACTCAAGCATGGTTTAAGAACAAATCTTTTGAAAAACTAAAAATTGAAAAAAAATAGTTTCTTACGCCACCTTAAAAAATGAAGTATCACTCAAGCATGGTAAGTATGAAGTATGAGTATGAACTGGATCCATATGGTATGTAGAAAAAATCATAGACTTGAATTTAGTAATTCAATACGTAGACTTGAATCATTGACTTGAATCATTGACTTGAATCATTGATGATGCAAGTCATAGTAGACTCGAATCATATACTTGAATCATAGAATTGAGTCATAGACTTGAATCATGGAATTGAATCATAAATTCTTGAAGTGAATAATAGAATTGAATGATTGAAATGAATTGTAGTACATTTGAATCATAGACTTGATTCATAGACTTGAGCCACAGAGTTGAATCATAAACTTGAATCATTGAATTGAATCATTGAATTGAATCATTGACACAAGTCATAGAATTGAATTGTAGATTTGAGTCATGGACTAGAATCATAGACTTGAATCATGGAAGTGAATCACAGAATTGAATCATAGACTCAAGTCATATACTTGAATCATAGAATTGAGTCATAGACTTGAATCATGGAACTGAATCATGAATCCTTGAAGTGAATAATAGAAATGAATCATTGAAATGAATCGTACACTTGAAGCATACACTTGAATCATACACTTGAGCCACAGAATTGAATCATAGACTTGAATCATTTATGCAAGTCTTAGACTTCAATCATGGAATGAAATCATAGAATTGAGTCATAGAATTGAATCATGGTTGTGAATTGTAGATTTGAGTCAAAGAGTGGAATCGTAGAGTTGAATCATGGAATTGAGTCATAGAATTGAATTGTAGATTTGAGTCATGGACTGAAATCATAGACTTGAATCATGGAAGTGAATCGTAGAATTGAATCATAGACTCAAGTCACAGACTTGGATCATATACTGGAATCATAGAATTGAGTCATAAAATTGAGTCATAGACTTGAATCATGGAATTGAATCATGAATTCCTGAAGTGAATAATAGAATTGAATCATTGAAATAAATTGTACACTTAAATCATATACTTGAATCATAGACTTGAGCCACAGAATTGAATCATATACTTGAATCATAGAATCGGATCATTGACACAAGTCATAGACTTGAGTCATAGAATTGGAATCATAGAATTGAGTCATAGAATTGAGTCATGGTTTTGAATTGTAGATTTGAAGGTACCGGGTCAATCTCACACTTTTTTTGGTACATTCATACACTTTTGCCATACACTTTTCAACTACAACAATACCCACAAAAGGTATGATCATGCGTACAATTCGATCCTGTGACCTCACTTGCTCAGCCACTAATCCATCCACCACCCTGACCTCCACTCTTTATGGTGAACCCAGCATATAACTGAGCCAACTTGGTTGGGGTCGCGTTGCTCTGGTGAACACAGTACTGGGGCAGGGGTTGGGGTTGGGGGCCTATAAAAAGAAGGCAATATTATGGGGTGGGGCTTATGTAAATAGGGCACTAGTATGGCATTGCGCTCTGCGCTGGGGATGCCATTGATATTTTTGTGTTCATACTCTCTCTATATATTGATCGTACCATAATACCTAATTTTCAAAAGTGTACGGATGTACACTAGAAAAGCGCCGGTAGCAAACGTACAGACGTACGGACATTTGGAGATACACACAAATGAGATAACACACATATGACTAACAGGCAAATAAGCGAGCCGACTTGCTGAATCGCTAACAGTAAGGGTGCGCTAATAGTGCACCGATAGAGGTTCAATCCGAGTAATCATCTTATATGAAAAACACTCACAAATCTAAATACTAATACTTGAAATCACTGAATACCACTAGACTTACCTAGTAGATTACACGTGTAAACGTGTTAGTGAAGTAGTAAGCTCACGAGAGCAAAACTAAAGTTTATCAGACCCAAATGGACTCAAAGAGTATGGGTAACAAATGAAAGCTGATTGCCGACTGATCATTGGTTCACCATCCGAAGCCAAAGGCCGGACGTTAAAGACCCTCCCCAACAGAAGAGACTCAGGCGCTTAGAAGGTTAACAACACTAGCACAGCAGAGCACACCAGGTTAATACCCGTGGCTTCTACTGAGGTTTGTAAGGGAGAAAAGAACACCAAAAGATTGTTATTCACCTATGAAAGGAGACACTTGCAAGAGATCCCCATCGGTGGGGATAGCAAAGGAACCTGTCAAAACTACCACAGCCAATCACCGGCTGGAAATAATGTGATGTACGTGTGTTCAGTACTAGGAATCACACAACGGCTACAAAAGAACCGTTAATAAAGAGAGACACGTGACCGGGTAACAAATGAAAGCTGATTGCTGACTGATCATCGGTTAATCACCATCCGAAGCCAAAGGCCGGACGTTAAAGACCCTCCC
Source organism: Pseudo-nitzschia multiseries (assembly GCA_037355745.1). NCBI lineage: Eukaryota > Bacillariophyta > Bacillariophyceae > Bacillariales > Bacillariaceae > Pseudo-nitzschia > Pseudo-nitzschia multiseries. Next base: position 10,265,372 of record CM074781.1, read on the forward strand.
CAACAGAAGAGACTCAGGCGCTTAGAAGGTTAACAACACTAGCGCAGCAGAGCACACCAGGCTAATACCCGTGGCTTCTACTGAGGTTTGTAAGGGAGAAAAGAACACCAAAATATTGTTATTCACCTATGAAGACACTTGCAAGAGATCCCCATTGACGGGGATAGCAAAGGGACGTGTCAAAGCTACCACAGCCAATCACCGGCTGGAAATAATGCGATGTACGTGTGTTCAGTACTAGGAATCACATAACGGCTACAAAAGAACCGCTAGTAAAGAGAGACACGTGACCTAGAGAACGTGAACTCGAAAACAAATAAAATGGGAGTCAAATTTAATTCCTAAAGAAAAGAGCTCAAGTATACTCACATGTGTACAAATGATATGATGACAAAACCAGCCGAGGTAATCTACATACCCAGTATTGGATAAACACATACACAAAAAATAGAAATGACAAAAAATGCCAAACCAAATATTTAATAAGAGACAAACAAATATTTGATACCGTTTCGATAAAAGAGAAACAACGATAGAGCTTAAGTATTGGGGAAGTGAAAATTCGAGTCCGGATAGGAATCATTCCTCACACCGTGGAAATGAGCCTGTTTACTAGCAAAAGCGTGTGGAAAAGAAAATACTCCACAAGTTGCTTCGAAACTCAGAAAATCACAATTACAGCTTCCTCACGAAAGCAAAAGCTAACAAACTCCCTATTACAAGCCTAATTCCTACAACAGACTCCAAAAACAACACCATGGCGCCACCAACCAGAGCTCAACTAGCCGTGATCGCAGCAGCGGCAGCAGCAGAAGCGGCAGCAGCGGACACGGCAGCAGCGGAGGAAACGGAGGCAGTCAAAGCAGGCGGTCTCCTAGAGGGCCTACTACCTCCATCGGTAACAACAAGGTTGGACCCGGAACGGCTTGAGCAACTTACAAGATCTTTGGTCGCAAGGCTATTGAACAGGAACTTATCTCTATCATTGACAGCAAGAGAGGCCAAGGAAAGAGCGGACGCCAATCTTGGCATCCCTGGCCACACAGGGGAGAGGGCGCTAACAGCAGCTGAAGTCTGTTTCAGGAAGATTCTCGAGTTCTTCGGAGTCAACAGGCCTACAGCCAATGAGATATTCAGACATGGATACTCGGACCAAGTCTTTCCTAGGGCCGTTAAGCAAGGCAAAACACCATCTATGCCCGGATCCATAAGAGGTCTTTATTGGTAGAGCATTTGGAGACCAACTGAAGCTATTTGTGGCATGGATTAGGTTCCAGCCTATAATAGGCGCAACGGCCACCAAAGTAGACTGGATAAAGGACCCAACGGCCGATATAGATACGTGAGAACGCTTGAGATCTACAAAGGAGGACGATGAGAATACAGCGGTAAAGGACCTGACACTATCCGACAAGCTGACTACGATGTCAAAGTTCAGGGGATTTGATGAGAACTTACGCAAATACCTCCGGCATAAAAGAGGCGTCACCAAAACATTCCTACTCTACACGATAAGACAACAATCTACAGTCGGAGAAACCGACAGGTGTGGAACTGTTGGCCCGGGCCCAGACAACGCATACTCCGACTGGACTGAGTATGCAATAAGGTGCACAGTCCACGCCAACTCTCATTGGTCCAAAGACAACAATACTCTTTGGGTGATATTGTTTAAGTTGGTAGGATCCGGTCCCGGTTGGTCCTATATACAAAGCTTTGGGACCAAAAACGGGGCAGGAGGCGATGGACGTAAGGCGTATTTTGCCCTCTACTCTCAGGCATACGAGGAGACCAACATAAAGCTGATTGTTGAAACCAAACGACAATTTATCTGGGAATCAGTATACACAGGAGATTCCAAACACTACAATTTTGACAGGCACAAGAGGCTATGGCACGATGCAAAGCAAACCTTGATAAGATACAAGGCATTCCCACCTGAGGATCAGTTTGTGTACGACTTCATACGATCCCTACAGGATATACGACTGGAGCAATCCATCCCAATCATAATCACAGAAGGATCTGACTATTATGCAAATTTTGAGAAAGCTTTGGCGTATCTTACCCGGGCACTTGGAGTAAAGAAACTCCAGAACCAACCAAACAATAGGGTAGGAACGTGTCAGCCTTCACTAACAACAAAAAGAGGAAAGGTGACAACAAACGCGGCAACTTCTCTTCCAGCAAGCCACAAGGCAGCAACAACAATAGTAGTGGTGGTTCGAAAGCACAACCAGGGACCTATAAAGGGCCCGTTGAATGCAAGTTCTATCCACGAGAAGTATGGTTAAGCATGTCTCAAGAGCAGCAACAAAGAGTCCAAGCGCTAAAACAAGCAAAGAATGCAAGCAATAGCGGGGGCAACCAACAATTGAAAGTGGCAGCAGCCACTGCTGCAAACCCTCCCAATAACTCCAGTTCAGCGGGAAACCAGTTTGGCTGTCACAGCCATATTGGAAACGGGAATGGAAATTGATTTGCCCGCCGGGGCCTTAAGATAGAACCTCGGATAGGCCGGCCGATAGTCCATCTCAAAAAAATGACCCAGTCATCCAGTGTTAAGCCAGGCCGGTGCGAACTGGATAGCCATGCGGACACGACTGCGGCAGGATCTAATATGGTATTACTTGATCCACTGGATTCTATTGACATTTGCTGATGTTGCCCCATTTTCTGATGTGTACTCACCAATGAAAGATGTTCCTATTGCCGGTTGTGCTACTGCTTGGACAGATCCAACGGACGGTATCACATACATATTGGTATTCGGAAAGGCCCTCTATTTTGGAGAATCACTGCAGCACAGTCTGATATGCCCAAACCAAATCCGAGAATGCAATTTGAATGTGGTTGAAGACACACCAAGAAGATACTGCAATTCTTCCAGCAACAGCCTCATCTTTCAGTCTGAAGGTTTTGAATTGACAATACCATTGCAAGTTGACGGTGTTCTATCATACTTTGACACTCGCAAGCCGACACGCCGTGAACTCGATACATGTGACCAAGTCCTTGCAACGGATACACATACGTGGGATCCATACGCCCCCCACTTCGAAGAAGTTCGAAGAAGATGAAGAAGCGGCCAACGCATCCTTCCCACAAGTGGTGGCAGCCCTTTCAGGCGGAGGACCGACTGGGACCACAACTGAGTCTTGGATACGATCCACAGACAACCCTATACACATCAATGTAAAACACCAAGAGTATCGCCTCAGATACCTATAGAAGATCTGTACCACTCGAACTCAACGGTCGGGGTATACTCAACAAGAGATTGGCGATTGGTTACACTCAGCTTTTGTTAAGAGTACCGGGGACAGAGAAAGCTCGGAGATACTCCAAATTTCAGCTACTTCAACCAAAATTTGATTTCACTGACAGAGGAAGAGCTTGCCATCCAAAAGGAAGCAAAAGCTCGGACAAAAAAACGAAAATTACTCCGACGCCAGCAAGATGTGATAGATAAGGAAACTTCCCTAGAGAAGAGATCGTTTATCCGGCGCGGACAATGGGGACCTCCGATAAGGATTCCGGAGAAAGTGGACAGATATGATTCAGAAGCCATTGCAAAGATGTGGAACATCAGTGTTAAGAGGGCCGAAGAAACGATTAAGGTCACTACCCAGGAAGGCGTAAGAAACCTTACACAACCAATCACCCGCAGGCTAAAGACCCAAAAGTGGAGAAACAGAAAAGTACTTAAGGGTCGGTGGTTTGCTGATACCATGAAGTTCAAAGTACCGAGTATCATTTGGAATGATACCGACGCACAGATCTTTACCAATGGGAAAGGATACGTGGCGTTCTATCCAGTAAGAGGGGAGAAACGATGCCACAATGGACTATCTTGCTTCATAAACAAGGTAGGAATACCGAAACATCTTGTCACTGATGGGGCAAAGGCCCAAGGAAATCATGAGACACACAGCACTGGATGGACTAGGCTTCGATCGGAGTATCGCATCCGCCAAACCTATATACAGCCCCATTGTTGGTGGCAGAATACGGCAGAAAACAGTGCAGGGGACCTAAGGAGATCAATCCAATTGATGACTTCTAAGAAAGGAAGCCCAAGGAGGTGCTGGGCCTTTTGTGGAATGTTGGCGGCCAGAAGGTTAAGTAACACCGCATCTGGGGATCCATCTGCTATGGAAAGGACCAGATTTGAGTTAGTCCATGGATATACTCCAGACATAACCCCATACATGATCCACGATTGGTATGATTTCATCCGGTGGTACGACCTACAGGATAAGTCGGAGAAATACGGACGATGGCTGGGCCCATGTGGGGATACTTACGGAGGTGGCAATTGTCATTATGCATTGTATAAGACAGGAAAAGTACACATAACAAACGGCACGCGGCCTATATCCGAAGTGGAGTGAAAGCACCCAGACACTATCCTGCAGTTGGAGGAACACAACAAACTACTTAATGAAAGGATTGGTGATGAGGCGAAGAAGCCCCCGGATACTTACCTGGAAAACGAGTTAGGAGAACCACCCTTGGGCCTATTTGATGGCAAATATGAGGGTGAGGACAAGGTACTTATGGCTGTGCCAGAGGCGTCTTCCCCGAACATCCATGATTTAACCGACAATCTTGACAAGTACCTTGGAAGCCAAGTGTTACTGCAGATAGGGGACCAACGGATTCGCGGTATGGTAAATAACCGGTACAGGGATGCAAGTGGGATCTTAGTTGGAGAAAAGAATAACAGCCCACTACTAGACACAAGATCCTATGAGGTTTCTATGCCAGATGGATCCATCGAGATCTACACCGCAAATGTGCTTGCGGAGAATCTCTATTCCTCTGTGGATGACGAGGGGTGCATGTACTGTCTCCTGAACGAGCTCCTTGACTATGAAAAGGGTAAGGAGGCTCTGACAATACAGCAGGGAACTATCACTACTAAGTCCGGACAAACACGGACTAAGCCAACAACCAAAGGGTGGAGAATCCTGGTCAGTTGGAAAGATGGAACTTCTTCTTGGGCGAAGTTAAGTGACATGAAGGAAAGTTTCCCCGTCGAAACGGCTCTATTTGCCAAAGAACAAGGCATAATAGACGAACCAGCGTTCAAGTGGTGGGCCTATCGGGTAATTCGAAAGAAAGATCAGATTATCTCCAGCGCCAAGACCAAATATTGGACCAAGTCCCATAAGTATGGGGTTAAACTACCGAAAACAATTGCCGAAGCAAGAAGGATAGATGAAGAATCCGGCAGCGACTATTGGGCCCGGGCTATTGCAAAAGAAATGAAGAACAATTTCATAGCCTTTGAGTTCAACGACGAGGACAAAGTACCCGTGGCACATACAAAAATCACCATGCACATGGTATTTGATGTAAAAATAGATATAACCCGGAAGGCCTGACTTGTTGGGGACGGGCATAAAGTGCCCGAAATATCACGGGAGTATACTTACTCAAGCGTGCCCAGCAGGGATTCAGTCCGGATGTTCTTCCTAGTCGCTGCACTTAACGACCTTGAGGTCTTACGTGCCGACATCCAAAACCCATACTTAACCGCACCAATAAAGGAAAAATACTATACAGTGGCTACGTTGGAACAAGGGTTTGCACCGGAGTTATGTGGAAGGCCCTGCAAAATTGTAAGGGCCCTATATGGATTACCAGTCGCGGGCGCATCATTTTGATCTCATCTGTCTGAGCACTTAAGGGGACTTGGATATAAGTCTTGCAAAGTGGATCCGGATGTATATATGCGGCCGGCTATAAAGAAAGATGGCTCGGCATATTACGAATACTGTGTGGCATATGTGGATGATATCCTTGTATGTGGAATGGATCCGAAGTTCCAAATGGATGCAATCAAAAGGCAATTCAAATTGAAGGATGGGACCGTTGAACCACCCACTTTCTATCTAGGGGCAGACATTGGCAACACGTCCGCTGATGGGGCTGAGTACTGGTCCATGTCTTCAACTAAGTATACATCCAAGGCTGTTAAGTCTGTTGAAGAGGAATTGAGTAAAGGGCAATATGCCTTCAAGATACTTCCGAAATCTGCAAAATCACCATTGGTAACTGGATATAGGCCTGAAATTGACGCCTCACCCGAACTTGGTCCGGAGAAACAAAACTATTACCAGGGTTGAATAGGTATACTCCGTTGGATATGTGAACTTGGAAGGCTAGATATTGTCATGCCTGTTTCACTTATGTCCCGGTATCTTGCACAGGCCCGAGAAGGGCATCTAAACCAATTGTTTCATTTGTTTGCATACTTAAAGAATTACAGCAAATCAAAGTTGGTGTTTGACTGCTCCATCCCAGAACTTGATGAATCAGTATACCAGGAATGTGACTGGGCTGAATTTTATCCGGAAGCAGGGGAACTCATTCCTCCAGATATACCCGAGCCACGAGGAAAGGCTGTAACTACCACATGCTTCGTGGACGCCAACCACGCCGGTTGCAAGGCTACTAGGAGATCTCATATGGGAATCATCATCTTTGTTAACAGGGCACCAATCCTATGGTTCTCTAAGAGGCAAACAACCATTGAAACATCCACGTTTGGCTCAGAAATTGTGGCACTTAAGATTGCAATTGAAATGGTAGAAGGCCTACGGTATAAGCTCAGAATGATGGGCATACCTATAGAAGGACCGATCAACACGTATTATGACAATGACTTGGTTGTTAAGAATGTAACACATCCAGAAAGCCCTTGTAAGAAGAAGCACAACAGTGTCGCTTACCACAAAGCGGGTGAATGCATTGAGGGAAAGATTATCCGGATTGGCAAGGAACCCGGTGAAACTAATATTGCAGATCTACTCACTAAGCTTATGGGTGGGGTAAAGCTATTCTCCTTATGTAGGAGATGCATATGGAGATGCAAATAAAAAGACTGACCCTTAAGGTATCTTCTACAAGTAGTACTTAATACTATGAGTACAAAGATACCGGGACTCTAGAAAAGCGCCGGTAGCAAACGTACAGACGTACGGACATTTGGAGATACACACAAATGAGATAACACACATATGACTAACAGGCAAATAAGCGAGCCGACTTGCTGAATCTCTAACAGTAAGGGTGCGCTAATAGTGCACCGATAGAGGTTCAATCCGAGTAATCATCTTATATGAAAAACACTCACAAATCTAAATACTAATACTTGAAATCACTGAATACCACTAGACTTACCTAGTACATTACACGTGTAAACGTGTTAGTGAAGTAGTAAGCTCACGAGAGCAAAACTAAAGTACCTTTTAAAAGTGTAAAGTTGACCCCTGTCCAGATTTGAGTCAAAGAGTGGAATTATAGAGTTGAATCATGGAATTGAGTCATAGAATTGAATTGTAGATTTGAATCATATACTGGAACCATAGACTTGAATCATGGAAGTGAATCATAGAATTGAGTCATAGACTCAAGTCATATACTTGAATCATAGTAGACTTTGAATCGTAGAATTGAGTCATAGACTTGAATCATGGAATTGAATCATAGACTTGAATCATAGAATCGAATCATAGACTTGAGCCACATAATTGAATCATAGAGCTGAATAAAAGAATTGAGTCATAGAATTGAATCATGGTTTTGAATTGTAGATTTGAGTCAAAGAGTGGAATTATAGGGTTGAATCATGGAATTGAGTTATAGAATTGAATTGTAGATTTGAGTCATGGACTGGAATCATATAATTGAATCATGGAACTAAAGCATGGAATTAAATCATGGTATTAATCATATAATTGACTCATACTAGACTTGAATCATATAATTGACTCATAGACTTGAATCATAGACTTGAATCATAGACGTGAATCGTACTCGACTTTAGTCAAAGAATTGAAGCATGGAATTGAGTCATAGAATGGAGTAATATAATGGAGTAATAGAATGGAATGATAAAAATTAATCATACAAATGAATTGTAGGTTCGGGTCAAAGAATGGAATCATAAACTTGAATTATAGAATATAAATCAGTGAATTGAATCATTGACTGGAGTCAATGAATTGAATCATAGACTTCAATTATAGACTTCAATTACAAAATTGAATCATAGACTTCAATCATAGACTTGAATCATATAATTGAGACATAGGCTTGAATCATATTTGAATCAGTGTTTTGTCACTTGAGGTGAATTGTATAGTAATTGAATCATTAAAATGAATAATTGTTAACAATCATAGACTTGAATCATATGCTTGACCTACAGAATTGAATCATAAGCTTGAATCATAGAATTGAATCATTGACGCAACAAGTCATTGACTTGAATCATGCATGATGGAATTGTAACAAATTGAATGGTTGATTTGAGTCAAACAATTGAATCATAGACTTTAGTCATAGAATTGAATCATAGACTTGAATCATAGATTTTAGTCAAAAAATGTAATCAGAAATTTAAAAATGGAATTGAGTCATAGAAGTGAATCATACTTTTGAGTCATAGAATCGAATTGCAGACTTGAATCATGGAAGTGAATCATAGAATTGAATCATAGACTTGAATTATAGAATTGTATCATAGACTTGAATCATCTCAAATCATACAATTGAATCATGGAATTGTATCAAATTGAATTGTAGATTCAAGTCAAAGAATTAATCATGGGTCTTAATCATAGAATTGAATCATGGCATTGAATGGTAGGTTTGAGTCAAAGAATGGAATAATAAAATTTGAATCATAGAATTGAATTGTAAGTTTGAGTCGCACACCATAATCATAGACTTGAATCATGGATTTTCATCATAGACTTTAATTGTTGAATTGAATCATAGACTTCAATCATAGACTTGAGTCGTGGAATTGAATCATGGAATGGAGTCATAGAATTGAATCGTAGATCTGAGTCAAAGAATTGAATCATAGACTTGAATCAAAGACTCAAATCATAGACTTGAATCATGGAAATGAATCATATAACTGACTCATAGACTTGAATCAAAATTGAAACATAGACTTGAATCATAGACTTGGATCATGGAATTGGATCATGGAATTGAATCATGGTATTGAATCATTGAAGTGAATCATAGACTTGAACCATTGAATTGCAACAAATTGAATCCTAGATTTGAGTCAAAGAATTGAAACATATACCTTAGTCGTAGAATTGATTCATAGATTTGAGTCAAAGAATTGAATAATATACTTGAATCATGGAATTGAGTCATATACTTGAATCATGGATTGGAGTCAAATATTAAAATCATAGACTTGAATCAGAGAATTGAATCGTAGAATTGAATCATAGATTTGAGTCATGAAATGGAATCATATACTTTAATCATGGAATTGAATCAGAGAATTGAATCGTAGACTTCAATCATAGACTTGAACCATAGAATAAAATTGTAGATTTGAGTCAAAGGATTTAATCAAAGACATTGGTCATATAATTGAATAATGGAATGGAATTGTAGATTCGAGTCAAACAAGGGAATGATAGACTTGAATGATTAAATTGAATCATATATTACTTGAATCATATACTTGAATCATAGAATTGAGTCATAGACTTGAGTCATTGAATTGCATCTTGGAATTGAATCATAGATTAGAGTTAATGAATGGAATCACAGATTTGAATCACATAATTGAATGATTGAAGTGAATCATGGAATTGAATGATTGAAGTGAATCATAGACTTGAGTCATAGACTTGAATCATAGAATTGAATCATGGAATTGAACCATAGAATTGAATCATGGAATTGAACCATAGAATTGAATCATGGAATTGAATCATTAAAATGAAAAAAGTTGAATCATGGAATTGAATCATAGAATGACTAATAGAATGGAATCGTAAAAATGAATCATAGAAATGAATCGTAGGTTTGAGTCAAAGAATGAAATCATAAACATGAATCATTGAATTGATTCATTTACTTGAATCATAGAATTGAATTATAGACTTGAATTATATAATTGAATTAAGGAATTGAATCAATCAATTGAATCATGGAATTCAATCATAGACTTGAATCATAGAATTGAGACATAGTAGACTTGAATCATAGAATTGAATCACCGAGGTGAATCATGGAATTAAATCATTGAAGTGAATCACAGATTTGAATCATAGACTTGAGCTACAGAACTGAATCATAGACTTGAAGCATAGAATTGAATCATTGACATGAGTCATAGACTTGAATCATAATTGAGTCATAGACTTGAATCATTGACTTGAATCATTGACACAAGTCAAAGAATTGAATCATAGACTTGAATCATAGAAATGAACCTTATAATTGAATCATTGAATTAAATCGTTGACTTGAGTCAAATCATTGAATTATAGACTTGAATCATAGAATTAAATCATAGAATTGAATTATGGAATTGAATCAAAGAATTGAATTGTTAAATCTAATCATAGACTTGAATAATATATTTGAGACAAATACTTGAATTATAGAATTGAATCACTGAGGTGAATCATGGAATTGTAACAAATCGGATTGTAGATTTGAGTCAAAGAATTTAATCATAGACTTTGGTCATAGAATGGAATAATGAAATTGAGTGGTAGGCTTTGAGTGAAAAAATGGAATAATAAAATTGAATCATAGAATTGAAACATGGAAGTGAAACATAGATTTGAGACAAAGAATGGAATCATAGGCTTGAATCATGGAATTGAATCATATACTTGAATCATAGACTTGAATCATAGACTTGAATCATGGAACTGAATGGAATCATTGACTTGAATCATGAAAATGAATAATATAATTGACTCATTGACTTGACTCATAGACTTGAACCATAGACTTGAATCAAAATTGAATTATAGCATTGAATCATAGACTTGGATCATGGAATTGAATCATGGAATTGAATCATGGAATTGAATCATGGGATTTAATCATAGAATTGACTCATACAATGTAATCATGGAATTGAATCATGGAATCGAATCATGGAATTGAATCCTTGAAGCGAATCCTTGAAGTGAATCATTGAAGTGAATTGTATACTTGAATCAGTGTGGAATTGAATCATAGACTTGAATCATGGAATTGAATCATGAAATTGAATCATAGAATTGAATCACAGACTTGAATCATGGAATTGAATCGTAGACTTAAATTATTGCATTAAATCATAGAGTTGAATCTTAGACTCGAGTCATAGTCTTGAATCATGGAATTGAATCATATACTAGAATGATTGATTTGAATCATACAATTGAATCATAAAATGGAATCATATGATTGAATTGTAGAATTGAATGATAGTATTGAATCACAGACTAGAATAATAGAATTGGATCATTGAATTGGATCATTAAAATGAATCATCGAATTAAATCATATACTTGAATCATAGACTAGAATCATTGACTTGAATCATAAAATTGAATCATAAAAATGAAGAATGGAATTGAATCATAAACTTGAATCACAGAATTGAATCATAGAATTGAATAATGCAATTTAATCATGGAATTGAATTATATAATTGAATGCTTGAAGTGAATTCTTGAAGTGAATCCTTGAAGTGAATCCTTGAAGTGAATCCTTGAAGTGAATCCTTGAAGTGAATTGTAGACTTGAATCATGGAATTGAGTCATAGACTTGAATCATAGACTTGAATCAAGATTGAATCATAGAATTGAATCAAAGACTTTAATCACAGACTTGAATCATAGACTTAAATTACTGCATTAAATCATAGGGTTGAATCTTAGACTCAAGTTATAGTCTTGAATCATGGAATTGAATCATATACTAGAATGATTGATTTGAATCATACAATTGAATCATAAAATGGAATCATATGATTGAATTGTAGAATTGAATGATAGTATTGAATCTTAGAATTGAATTTTAAAATTGAGTCATAGACTTGAATCATAAAATTGAATCATAGACTTGAATCATAGACTTGAATCATAGACTTGAATCGCAGAATTGAATCGTGGACTAAAATTATAGAATTGGATGATTGAATTGAATCTTAGAATTGAATCATTGAATTGAATCATAGACTTGAATTATAGAATTGGATGATTGAATTGAATTTTAGAATTGAATCATTGAATTGAATCATATACTTGAATCATATACTTGAATTATAGTATTGAATCATATAATTGAATGTAACAGTTGAAACATAGAGTTGAATAACATAAATGATTCTTAGACTTGACGTATCTTAATTTTGAATCACAGACTAGTAGAATCATTGATTTGATTCATAGTTTTTAATCATAGTTTTTAATAATAGAGTGGAATCATAGGATTGAATCATAGAATTCATTCATAGACTAGAATTTTAGAATTTGATTGCAGATCATAGAATTAAATCTTAGACTTGAATCTTAGACTTGAATCATAGAATTGAATCATTGATTTGAATCACAGAATTTAATTATGGAATTGAATCCTCATTGAGTTGAATCATTGAATTGAATCATAAAATGGAATCATAGAATGGAATCATAGAATGGGATCATGGAATGGAATCATAGAATGGAATCATGGAATGGAATCATAGAATGGGATCATGGAATGGAATCATAGAATGGAATCATGGAATGGAATCATGGAATGGAATCATAGAATGGGATCATGGAATGGAATCATAGAATGGAATCATGGAATGGAATCATAGAATAGTACAAATATGTAAGAAAAATAAGTACACAACAACTCCACAGGGCCCCTGCAAAGCACTAATTTACATATGGATTGCAAGAAGCGAAAATAATGATCATCGCATACAATGTAGCGATGGTGAAGAGGAGCCTACAACATACTCTATTTCCTTCTTCATGGCTTCCTGTTGGTGGAGTGGAATTGGATATGGTTGTTTGATGTGATATGGTGATGTGTCTTGCTCGAGCTCAATGTGGAACTCTTGATTAGGGAAAATGCCTAATTGCTTATCATTCAAGCCTTCAAAAACTTCTTCATTTTCAAGAAGGATCTGCAGCAAGCAAGATTTTTTATCATCAGAAAGATGTTTTTGTTCATCAACTAACTTGTGGAGGTCTGTCTTCTCATACTTGGAGATGCCATCAACATACGCTTGTTGAGCAGCTTGGTTGGAGTAGATTTCAGCAATAGAGTGTGGCTCTGCTGACATGACCTTGTGGAGCAGGGCCTTGTTATTAAAGTAATTACGAGGATGGAAGTGCATGGTCTTTTCATACCATTCTATGGTACAAGCTTCGAAGTCCATCTTCATTCCAAGATCTCTCATGATTTTTCTGCCAATTAGGAGGTGATAGTTGATGTTCTGGGTGACACCAAAGCACTTGATTTTCAACACTTTCATGGGGTAGGATAGTTCTGGAAACATGGTGTTCTCCAAGATCACATAGTGATTACAATTGGTTTTACCATTGGTCGTTTGCATTTGAATTTGTTGGTCAAGCAAGTGTGTCTTGGCTCCAGAAGGAATTGCTGATTCCATGATGAGATTGTCTGTGGATCCGGAATCAAAGAGGGTCTTCAAGTAACATTTTCCAGATAAACCATTGATGGAGTTGCAGACACTGACTGTGGTTGGAGCAAGATTGACATCCTTGTTGCTAGGAGCAACATCATCCCTGTTGTTGCCAGAATCGGAGGTTTGTGCTTCATCAGTGGGAAATCTCTGAAGGTCTGAATTACAATATTCAGCGTCAACATCCATATCTACATGGAAGAGATCCGGTCAAGGTGTTGATGGGATGGCTTCTTCTGGTTCATTGATGAAGATACACATGTGATGTTCTGGTTCATGTGGGTTGCTGCCATACAAAGAGGAATTGCTGGATTGGTTGCCGTTGTTGCTATTGTTATTGTAGTTGTTCCAATCGTTCACATGTGCATCGGTGTTGTTGTTGTTGTTATTGCTGGATGGATTGGAGTTTTTGCCAAAGGCATTGGCATAGCATTGGCCCCAAGTGTGGTTTGTACCTGGGTAAATTGGACATGGTGAATCATTGGAGATCCTTGTTTTGCTGCTGCTGTTGCATTGGTTGTTGTTGTTGTTGTTGCCTTGTTGCTGGTTTTGGACGTTGTTGTTATTTGATCAGTTGTTTCCGTTCCAATTGTTGTTGCAATTGTTACGATTGCGTCGGTTATTGTTGTTACGATTGCTATTGCTATTGTTGTTGCTGTTATTCTTGCTTTGTGAGGAATTATCTTGTTGATTGTTTTTCTTTCACAGGTTTTGTGTAAACTGATGTCTTTCCAATCTCATCATCATTTCAGGAAGGGTGTCCCTTTGAGGAGAGTGGTGTTCTTGATAGGTTATTTTCCATTCATCGGGCATGGATTCGAAGATCAGATTCTTGAATTCATTGTCGTTGATCTCTGCATTCTGTGGTGGGTGACCTGGAAGCAGTCAAAGAATCACATGGTTATGAAAGGTGACTTGGGAGACAAATTGGTGTACTGTCATATTGGTTGTCTTTTTGATGTTGGTAAGGAGCCTTCTGTGGTTTCTGTAAGCATCAAGGTGTCTGTGGTTTCTGTAAGCATCAAGGTTGTTGTTGAACTTGAAGTTGACATACTTTTCAATGGTTGTTGAGAAGTTGTCCACTGTTCATTGTGCAATATTGGTTGCTATATAGTTATTCCACCAGTTCTTATCAGTGCAGTCTCTAAGAAGATCAGAGAACTTCTCATACAGCTTTGGACCTTTGGTTAAGCCAAGTGTTTTCTTGGCAAGGGTAAATTCGTTGATGGTAAAAAGAATTTGTAAGTTGGATGCTCCTGCAGTAATCAGTGGGACCTTGACCTTGGCAGTCTCAGAGACTCCATTGACTTTCTGGGTATGCTTGAACTCTATCATCAGAAGGGACTCTTGTTCAAAGTCAAACTTAAAGGGGATAGCAGAGTAGGCCGTCATCTTCTTACTGGACAATCGGTAGGAGCAGTTGGTTGCTTGTTAGTATTTACTCGAGTAGTTGAAGTGGTAGTAGTGGGCCGAAGCAGATATTTGACTGTTTAAACAGTGTCATATGCCTCTAGTGGAAGGTACTAATGTAGTAATATAGTGTGCAGGTATGTACGTATGGTACTAAATAATTAAAACTAAGATTGTGAGCAACAAACTCTGTCAACTACTCCGAAGAGGCATTGGAAAAGCTTGTTTTTACTATTTACTAAACAGGAGTTGCAAAGGCATTGGACTTGAAATCCAACAATCTTGCACATAGAGGAATTAAGATATGTAGATCATCATACTTCAATATTGAAGCCTGGCTGGTGTGGCATTGCTGCTGACATCAGATTTCAGATTTTCTTGAATCGTGGAAATTTAATTGTGAGGGTTTGAATACCACAACCCACTGTACCGTGACTCGAAATGGAAGAAGTCTGTCCATCTTCCGTAGTTTGTCTTTTCACCGCAACTTCGGAACCCAATCGAAATTCGCTTGGATGATTCTGTCGTTCAAAAAAAATTGTTGTTGTTGTTGTACCGGTACGTACCGGTATGACTTGGCAGCATATCCAATGCATGAACCCTTTCGTTTGCTTTAAAATCAAACAGCTGCCCCGATTGTACTCGTACGCCAACAACACTCGTAGTGATCAGTGTCTCTCTTGATTGCCTCGAGATCTCTCGACACCATACACATTCTCTTCGACAGTTCGGCCAGGTTTTGCTCACCATCACGGTCTGATTTATTTTCGACAAAGGTCCATCAGTCTTTGAGAACTCCAAAGCACGAAGTAATATCGCAACATGTTTTCTCGTGCAGCCACCACCACACTTACGAAGTCCGCGGCCTCTGGCCTTCGGTTCCGGGCCGCAGCACAGGCCACCGGTAATGGTAACCTCCTTCGGCTTACCCTCTGCCGTGGTTTCGCTGCCGAATTCGATCGCAGCAAACCCCACGTCAACATCGGAACAATCGGTCACGTCGATCACGGAAAGACGACCCTCACGCAGGCCATCACGAAGGTCCTAAGCGAAACCGGTGCCGCCCAAGCAATGTCCTACGAAGACATCGACCGATCTCCCGAAGAAAAGGCCCGAAAAATTACCATCAACACCACCCACATCGAATACGAAACAGAAAGCCGCCATTACGGTCACATCGATTGGTGAGTTTCAAGTTATTGGAATGTGTGTTTTCCACAACACAATGGACCTGGATGCCAGATGGAACCCCAATGTTGAATGTGACTCGAAAGGAACAGAAAACTCGATTTCGAACGGCAACCGACAATCTAACACGTCGTGTCTTGCACCCTCGCGTTTTTTATCATTGTTTTTGTCGTCTTCTATTGGGTACCGGTACGCCCAAAACATCCTCTTGCCTTTTTCGGACGGTATCGATTTCTTGCACAATATTATGGTGTGACCTTGACATTGGTATCATATGAAACTTGTCGGTCAACTATAACACACCGAATGCAACCTACGGTACAACAGTCCTGGTCACGCTGATTACGTGAAAAATATGATTACAGGAGCTGCTCAAATGGACGGTGGAATTTTGGTTGTTGCCGCCACCGATGGTCCCATGCCTCAAACAAGGGAACACATCTTGTTGGCTAAGCAAGTCGGCATTCCCAATCTAGTCGTTTTCATGAACAAATGCGACCTTGTTGACGACGAGGAATTGTTGGAGCTCGTCGAAATGGAAATTCGTGAATTGTTGAGCGAATACGGTTACGACGGCGATGAAATCCCAATTGTACGTGGATCTGCCCTGGCGGCTGCCGAGGGGAACAATCCCGAAATGGGTCGCGATCGTATTTTGGAATTGATGCAAACCGTCGACGACAATATTCCCGAACCAGAGCGTATCCTCGACAAGGATTTCTTGATGAGTATTGAGGACACCTTTTCGATTGCCGGTCGTGGAACCGTTGTGACGGGACGAGTCGAACAAGGTATTGTCAACGTTGGAGATGACCTGGAAGTTGTCGGATTCGATCAGGACCAAAAGACTACCTGTACCGGAGTCGAGATGTTCCGCAAGTTACTAGACCAAGGTATGGCCGGCGATAACATTGGTGCCCTCTTGCGTGGGTTGAAGAGAGAGGACGTTCGAAGAGGACAAGTCTTGGTGAAACCTGGTAGTATCAAGACCGGAACCAAGTTCCAGGCCGAGATTTATGCATTGACCAAGGAGGAAGGTGGACGACACAAACCTTTCATGACCAACTATCGTCCTCAATTCTTCCTTCGAACTGCCGATGTCACCGGGGCCTTGCACTTGCAAGAAGGAACCGAAATGGTTATGCCGGGAGACAATACCACTGTGACTGTTGAGCTGATCACGCCTATTGCTATGGAACCCGGTGTGCGTTTCAATATGAGAGAGGGTGGAATGACTGTCGGTACGGGTGTCATCACAAAGATCCTGGATTAGAATAGAACGGAATGCCGTTGTCATAATTAAAATAAAAACAACGAGAACATCCAAGGTGACGACTAGCTAGAGTGGCAACTAAACAGCTATTTCTTCTGCACGGACTAACTGTATTCGTTCCCTCTACTTCGTGCCAAGGTCACTGGATTCGAGGTTTTCTGGGGATGTCTTCCCACCAATATTTTTTGCACACACGTCGTGTCATTTGCTAGTACATTACTATCGTTTCAGAGTGATGAAACACGGAAGGGTGATTCGTCGACAACTAGAAAACTGGAAAACAGATTGGTATCTATTCGGACATCTATGTAGGCTGAATTATCGTTTATGCCGATGATGGATTGGCCAGGCCTATAACGCCAAACGCGATTCTAGGTCCTGCATTCCCCGTGGAGATAGAATTTTCCTGTCCTCCTCGACCTTCATCGTCGGCACCGGCACAAATCACCATGGATCTTCCGATCACGGAATGGGGCCCGAAAATTTTGATTTGAGAATCTTCGACTTTGATAGTTGCAACACCGGCCTGATCGGCGGTAAGATTTCCAAGATCACCTTCCATTTTCAAACACTCATCGTCCGAAGGTGCCCCGTGTGTCTTGCCTGTTTTAATTATTATATAAATCGAAAGAAAAGGGGGAACCGTATATAAGTAAGATTTCCATTGATGAAGTGTTTCTGCGTTGAGCGTATGACAAAACAAAACGAATAAACCCAGTGAAACAAGGGAATCCCACGAAGGTATAGCACACCATCGTGTCGTCCCAGTCTCACCGAGACACTGTTCTAACGGAAGAATTCCCACCATACGCACCGAAGGGATTGAAGATATCTCCAGTAGACGAGGATCCATCTCGGACATCGCCGTAGGCGCACACCGAAATTCCATGCCTTTGACCGGGTGTTAGTCCTCGAACACTTCCTTCGATGACGGTGAGACCATCTTCCTGGGTTTGGGACATAGTGATGGACCCGGAAACACCGGAGCTTCCTTCGGGGTAGAAAACGCAAACACAAGTAGCCATGATTGAAAGTCTTGATATCTTTACGTTCTATTTTCTTTCACCGAGTAGGGAGATGAGTCCGTGCAAAACAAAGAGATAGAGGGTACGAATGTACTGTAGATGAGGCACCGTGAGCAGACTCTAACCAAATTCACAACAAACAACAAACGCAACAAGAAACCTACCCAAAGCGTTTCTCATCAGTCTCGCTCAGTACCATGCCCAGGTGGTAGGTTCAGCTGTTCACATCCAAGTACGGTACCGGTACCTAAATAGGAATACGAGTAACCTTGTCCTCCTCCATTCAAACTCAAATATTTATCTCGGACCATGACAGACGAGTTGACTGTTGACTACCACGACTACAGCAAAGAATTATTACTACCGTTCGTCCCGCACCCACGGTAGTACTCGTAGTGTACCGGTACGTACTTACGACGGACGTTCCTGTTATGGCCAACGCACCCACGGTAGTACTGTACTTATGACGGACGTTCCCGGTACAGTAGGGCCCATTATCAATCATCACAATAAGAATTACGGTGCGAGTAATTACATGTACGAGTACGTACCGTACTCGTAAGATGTCGCACGAATGCAACCCGGGTTGCATGTAACCTGGGCTAGTACAACCGGCTACACAATTCTACGTAGGCACTAGTATCATGTTTGGTACCCCACCATCTGTTGAGGTATGCAAAAAAAATTGTACTACTAAGAGTACTAGAGTACCGGTTGCATTTTTAATTTTAGCAAAGTTGCACTACTGGTTGATTTGTACTAGTAGCCCTGCATTTTCCCACAAGGTGCTGCGCCGCAACTTATGCAACTCCCGAATAGTGAGTGACTCGCTTATTACCGATCGATAAACAAGCAAATAATTTTATGTGCTTTTGCTCTCTTAATTCTCATACACATGATGCAAATTGATCAATCGCACTCCGATTAGATTGACTTAGCTCACTCGGATTAGTCAAACGCTCACTTTTTTCTATTGATCTAATTGTAAAACGATCGATTTAATTTATTCAAGCAAGCAAAAGCAACAAGCAACACCAAGTCAACATGCCCTGTCAGCTGAGCATGGATCCAAAGAACATGCGGGCAAGGGAATGAGCCCGTGAACGCCGTGCTTGGGCACAAGCAGCAGCAGCTTTAGCTGACATGGATCCACAGGCTGCAGCAAGAACAACACCAAGGGAGGAGGCACCGGCACCAGTACAGCAAGCAAAGGGCCTTGCAGCAATCCGGTGTGCTTGCAGTGTCATGCAAAGAGCAGCTGCAGCAGCTGCAGTGTCTGTAGCAGCAAAAGATGACTCTGATGGCAACGAACTGGAACCAGAGGAACAAGAGAAGGAGGAGGAGGATGAAGCTGAAGATAATGGCCTAGGTGAGCTAGCTGCCTTAGACTTAGCTGCTGCTGATAATGACAATGAAGTCCTAGATGACACCAACGAGGACTCTGACAACAATGAAGTCCTAGATGATGCCCCTGCGCCAGCAACAACATCGACCCCAGCAACAACAAGAAGGCCAGCCCCAGCAACAACAAGAGCGCCAACCCCCTGTCAAACAAGAGGACTAGCCCGAAGGGGGCCAGCGCCTGTCCTTCCCAATGATGTGAATGACCCCACTCAGCTCTTAAGATACCACCAGATCTTGTTGGAGTTGATGTTCCATATTGCTGGAGGGCATGAATATGCCACCGGCCGGGTGTTCAACCAGGAAGAGCTCAACACAGTTAAGCCAGATCACATCTACAAATGGATGTGTTTGAAGGTGTATGGGATGGAGGATCCAGGAATAGATGATAATCCAGTTAGTGGGCAACCTAGCACTTTGAGATATTGGAAGAAAGCTATCTCCTACTTCATGACTAACACTGCAGCTTGGGATGAAACAAACAAGACAGGCAATCCTACTAGATCTTTCAAGATCAATCGACTGATCAAAGCTGTGGCGAAGAAGGAAACCCAGCAGCTTGGCATCAAAACGTCTGCTGATAGGGCTTTCACCCATGAATAGTTTGCTCAGATGCTTGTTGACCTCACAGTCATTGGAGACAGCCTCCATAGCCTCCATCACATGACAATGCTCTGTGTCCAGCTGCACTTGATTGCAAGAGGGGATGACACCTCACACATGAAGAAGGCGAACTTGCAGGTTAGTAGTACATACGCTGGCTACCTTACAATTCAGATGAGATGGTCAAAGAACATTCATGACAAAGGGGATTGCCCATTACAGCTGCTTATGGGCACTATGGATCACAGGTACTGTGTACTAATTGGCCTTGCTATCTACCTGGAGGCATGACTTGATAGTGGCGCTGGCTGGTTGAGCCAGTGGCTGTTTGCTGAGGGTGATACCAATTCCAGGTCTGCAGTGAAGGCTCAGAACAAGGAAGCCGACAGGTGCAAGTTGGCATACCAAAAGGCTCTAAAGGCTATCATTGAAGGGGATCACTTTAGGGCCCTTGGAAGGCAGCAAATGCTAGGAACACATTCAGTTAAGAAGTGGGCTACAACTATGGCTAGGAGAGGAGGCGGGACTCACGATGATGTTAACTACAGGGCTAGATGGAAGACTAAGAGTATGCAAGATTGGTATTTGGATGTGCAGTTGGACTGGCCGGATATCAATGCTGGTAGCAAGCTTTCCCATTGGGGGATTTGCTTGTACAAGGAGAAGGATGACAGTGGACTAAGGGATGACTGGCTCTGTGCTTCAGTGGCTCCTGCGATTCTAGTAGCCATTGGGGATGATGTTGCTGCTATCCTAGCAAAGCCCTTGCTTTGGGCTTGCTCTGATCCTGCTGTTGTGGACTATATCCCCCTTTGACTGAAGCAATAGATTGTACGGCAATATGAGCTGTTGCAAGGCAGACTTGAGGATGGGATGAACCCTATTCATAGAGCTGAAGTGATTGCTTCCAACATTGATGGAATCGTGTGGCTGGATGAGATCCCTGATGGAGAAGAAGGAGATGGCGGAGGGGTGTTTGGTAGAGGGGGCAGCAGTGGAGGAATGCTATCTATGCCAAGCTATCCACTACTCAAACCAATGTAGCAGAGATGAGGAATTGTCAGATCTCAGAGCTTGCTGAGCTTAAAAGGCAGATTAAGATCCTTACCCAGATCATTTGCGGGATGACAATGGCGCCAGGTCAAAGAGTTGGTGGAGGAGTAGGAGCAAGGCCATCTGCAAATCCCTGGCAAGGGACTCCAGTGCTAGAAAGACCAGCACTCCTGCATGATAGACCACAAACCATCCAAGCCTTGTGGGATGAGTACCAAAATGGAACAGGAGGGAGGAAGCCGGCAAGGGAGTTCACTGCTGTGGAGTGAGGCCGAGTGAAGTACAAGTATTGCGATTGGAAGGTTCTTTGGGGATGTATGGAAAGGCTCCTGGACTGGGGGAATGATGTGAACACAGCCATTGCCAAGATCAAGAGGTGCTATGGAGACTGTACTATGACTCAGCTGATTTGGAAGATGCACCCAGATGAGAAGCAGGGAGGAAATTTCCAGCTTCATTGAGCTGTGGCGTTGGCGGCGTTCGATTGGTGGATTGTTGAGTGGAGAAGTGGAGTGTGTTGCTGTTGGATAGCCCCCCCCCCCCCCCCCCCCCCCCCCCCCCCCTGTTGTTGCTGATAGCAGAGTGTTTCGAAGTTCAAGTTTTATGTACTGAGTGTAGGATATGATTGATCAATCAGTCGTATTGTATCGGTCTCTAACTGTATTTGTGATTAGATGTTACATGTAACGGACGGATAGATGGACAATTTCTGTTGTGATATGAACCAAAATTATTTCTGTGTCTGTATCTTGCCGTGTTGTTTGCAGTGATCCAGCTTGGAATTTTCTTTGATGCACATCCCAGCAGGATTTGTGCCTTGATCGGTCAATTGATCAATCAATCGGATCGGTTTATTGGATGATCGATCGGATCGATAATCAATGAAGAATTTCTGTCGTGAAATGAATCAAAAGCATTTCGGTTTCTGTATTTTGACATGTTATTTGCAGTGATCTGACTTGGAATTTTCTTTGACGTACATCCCAGCTGGCTTTGTGCCTTGATGGAATGATCAATGAATCAATCGATCGTATCGGTCTCTAATGTATTAGCGATTAGATGTTGTACATGTAACCGATGGACAATTTCTGTCATGATATGAACAAAAGAAATTATTTCTGTGTTTGCATTTTTGCATGTTATTTGCAGTGATTTCAACTTTAAAGTTTTTTGACGCACATCCCAGTGGACTTTGTGCCTCGCTGATGTGTAGCATCTCTCTTGCTGATGTGTAGCTTCTCTCACTGAATATTTGCGCACACTTAATCTACCCACGTAGAGTTCTACATGGTTTTTGTACTGTTGTATTTTTGGTTGTACCGAAGTATTTCAGTTCCGATGGCTTTGTGTACAAATCCCACTATTCACCAGAAGTTGGATTGGAAATACTATCAAACTTCCAGCAAATGCAGAAACAAGCAAGTGCAAGCAACCGAAAAACGGATCGATCGGCGAGCAGGGACCGACTGGCACAAGTACCCTCACGGTACGAGTATAGGTGTGAATGGGGGCGACCAATTTGAGACAGCTTTTTCCCCCTCCCCTCCTAAACCCATCAATTTTGGTCCTGTTAGTCTTATTGATCTTACTCTCCACCTGGAACTTTGTGACCAAAGTAATCACCGCGCCAGAATTGGCAAGGTCAAGAGCTATCCATAGATACCCAATTTGCAGGGGTTGCGCGCGCTGGAACCCCTTCAAACTTTATGATTCTTCTGGTCAAGAAAATCAGGAAAGGTTTAAAAAAAAACTCCATTAACACACCCTCATAATACCAAGTGGTCTCAACCAAACCATTCCTTAACCATAGCATTAGAGGCACCCGCTACTTGGGAATCCCTTCCTTACACCAAGATCAACAAGACCTGCAAGTTTCGGATTGATTGGCCAAGTGGTAGTATAGGATAAATCAGCTGGAACAACAGCAACACTCCCAAGGGCAAAATTTGGAAAAACATTGCAAATCCTCCCATACCAGCAACAAGGATCCCTCTGCTCGCGGCAACCACAAGCAAGCTCCAGCACTACAGGGTAAATCGATACTTATCAAGTAGAAGACCCCCAAGTTGCAGATCAATCCGACCAGTTGTTTTGAAAAAAATAGCCACAGCCACAGTGACACCCCCAAGGGCCCAAAAAACAACGTCAAAAATCCCCCCATAGCAGCAACAAGGATCCCTCTGCTCGCGGCAACAACAAGCAAGCCCCACTACAGGGTAAATCGATACTTATCAAGTACAAGAAGACCCCCAAGTTGCAGATCAATCCTCCTGGTCGTTTAAAAAAATAGCCACAGCCACAGTGACACCCCCAAGGGCCAAAAAACAACATCGAAAATCCCCCCATAGTAGCAACAAGGATCCCCCTGCTCGCGGCAACAACAAGCAAACCCCACTACAGGGTAAATTGATACTTATCAAGTACAAGATGCCCCCCAAGTTGCAGATCGATCCTCCTGGTTGTTTCGAAAAAAACAACTGCAGCAACAACCCCCCCCCCCCCCCCAGGGCAAAAAAAAACCTACAGCAGCAACAACACACACAGTTGGCGCTGTGGCAGTTGGCGCTGTGGCAAGAGGCGCCGCCCTTCCCCCTTGCAAGTTAACAAACAACGCTGCTGTTAATCTCATTCATTCCTGCAATACATTTACTACAGCAGCAGCTATGGTAGCAGCGGGATTTACAGAGGAGGAGAGCAAGAATCGGTCCCTACTAAACAAGCGTATTCAGGATTCGTTTTTGGAAGAGCTTGAACACAATACGGTGACTGGAACATGGGGCTTCACAGAACGGACAGAGCGGTGGAATACTGTAAATTGTAATGCCAGTGCGGGGATGGATGGTACGGAGTTTACAAAGGTAGTGAAGGATGCATACATGCCGTTGTATCCTGACCTTGCCCCCGTGCCTGGAAAGAGGGTAGTGTTGTTAGTGGATTCAGGTCCGGGACAGGGAGGACAACAAGTTGCAAATTATTACCGCCCTGGAAGGCCTATACTTACTAACTGGAGTTCCGAATACAACACATATTTGGCAACCAACAGACCAGAACTACGGACCATTTAAAACTATGTTTCGCAAAAACAAGAAGATACTCAACAAGTCATGGCGTGCAAGGGAGCTCACGGTGCGATCAGATGATATTCCACAGCTTGTATTCAGGGGACCCGAGACAGAGTACGTCACTTTGGACACCGCGTTTCACAAAGTATTTTCTGTGGAAAAATCAAAGGCTATCTGGCGCCACATTGGTATTGTCCCTTTCACACGCAAATGTCTAGGGAATTGCAATGTAGCTCACGCAGGAACAATGCTACCAAATGGTTCTGTAGACCTTACAGTGGATCCAACGACGGCGAAGTTGCTTGACCTTGAACTTTCCAACAGCAAGGCACTATAATACCTCACAGACTACGGTTTGAAAGGCAAAGCATTTGCTGCAAAGGCACCACCAAACAACAAGAAAGACAAGATCACATCTACTAAACCGGGTTCAAAGGAAAGAATATTGAAAATTGCAACGGCAAGGACGGCATGACAGAAATTTCGAATCACGGGCGGGTTTGTCACTAACTCATACGGCGTTTGGAAAGCAAAGGTGTTGAAGGAATGCTTGAACAAAATTGCCATACTGAAGACTACAAAGGCGCGCCACTGCTTTTGCAAAGAAGAAGGGAGCAGCTGAGACCTTAGTTGAAAAGTGTGGGGGCGAATTTGCTAGGCTAATTGCAAGCATTGAAGGTAGTGTATGAATGGAAGCTTGGAAAGAACTTTGCTGCTGGAATGAACAAAAAACATGTTGTTGCTGCTCTAGTTAAAGCAAAGGATGATCCACCGGTGGGCGCGGTGGAGTGGAGTGAGGAGCGTGATGGCGCTGAAGTGCAGCGGCTGGAGAAAGCAGAGATCAAAATGAAAGAAACAGAATTGGGGCAGGCTATGGCAGAGAAATTAGAGAAGTGTGTTCAAACAAAAAAAATTCAAAGCGATATTGGAATTGAATTCAATATGAACTACGCTGTGTATGAAATTGTGTGCTATTGAGTTTTAGTGTCTACTATGACTTCGAGATACTTCCAGAAGCTTCCCAGCTAGTTCAGTGATACTGATTGGAAAAGAGCTGGGTTCTTTGATAATTGGAATTTGGATGAGACTTTAAGGAGAAGGTTCTATTTGATGTTCGAATATGATTGAACAATGACAGATGATAGGGAACGATGTCATTGACTCATGACTGAGGGAATGTGTCAATGACGCATGACTGGACTGAAGGAGTGTGTCAGTGACTCATGACTGAAGGAATCTGTCAATGACGCGTGACTGGACTGAAGGAGTGTGTCAGTGACTCATGACTGAAGTGTCTGTGCGTTGTTCATTGAAGGGAAACCGATTCAATGAGTGATTCCCTCCAGATGAAAACGAATAAAATTAATATAAAAACACATAAAAAGTATATGCTTTCTATATAGATGTATCCACTTCTTAATAAAATTTGTCACTTGAGGTGTGTCAGACTGACAGTTTTTATTCACTTAACTAACACAGAATAGATTTCAACGGAATCTAAAAATCAAACATTACACTCATTTCAGTAAACCGGACCACCGTACGTAACGCGAGGTACGAATATCTTGGCTTAGAATCAAATGCACCTCCACTACTTTGAAATCCTTAAGTGGTAAAAACGATTACACTTAAGGCTACAAACGAAACAGGTTAGTCGATTTGGTTCAATACACCAACAAAGACCAAATCGATAATTAAACACTTGGAACCCATATGTGCATTCAAAAGATTACATATGACAGCCCGTGAGGCAATTACTTATTGCAATCATGAAAATCAATACCGGATCGGAATGAGCCTCATTTATTCCATATATCAATATCAAGCAAAAGGCCCATTGTAGTGATTAAACAGACAGTTACTGTTTCTTCTTTAGGGATTCCGAATTCCAAATTTGGCAGTTAATAAATGTATTTGTCCGTTGGTGTGATGAAAAAGTATTTGTTCTACTATATACTTTTTATTCACTTCGCATTCTATTCACTTTCATCTGGTGGGAATCACTCAATAGGTAAGATACAAACCGTGCCATAATATTGTTGGAATGAATGGAGTGAGTCGATTTATGGAGACAAATCTTGTTAAGTGGGATTCACTTCATCCAAAAGAATGGTTCTAAGTAAAGTCCCAATTCAGGATGGTGTCAGAAGACTAGATTCTGATTAACAACAGACATACATATACACATTTATAACAAAATGGAAACAATGAACTAAGCTAATGGAGATCAATCACAAGAGGGTGTCAAGGCAACGTCACTACATAAAGAACGATGAAGTCGCACTTCCAGAAGTGGAGAGGAAGTACGACGAGGACAGTAGAGAAGTTGAACAAATCTCCACTCTTCGTGAAGAGGAAGCTGTTACCAGGAACAAAATGGCTAAAGCGACCCTAACAATGGCCTTTCAAGACTACGAAGACTATGTGGCTTGGATAGAGCAGTCCAGGATAGACAAATGGCCCAGTGGCCAGCTGTATCAAGTCATCAAAGAGATGAAGGATGAGTTTGCGCCTGACAATGTGGCCAGGAAAGTAGATCAGAAGAATGATCCCTGGAAGATTTCCATGAAGAAGAAGGAGAACCCAAAGACCCTGTGCACCCAGATAACAGCAATAGATATAAAGTATCGAGGAAAAGTGATGGCTCTATTGGAAGAAGATAAGGTATCAACAATCATGCAGAGAGCACCAAATTAGTACCAAGAGACAATCTTGAGAGTTAGGCCCGATGCCCGAAGAGACCATGGAGGAGACCCCACCATGAAGGAACTATGGCTCAATATATTTGAGCTTTGGAAGTCCAAGGGACGCAAGAATCCCAAGAAGAAGGGCAAGGGCAAGGACATACGGTGCTACAGATGTGGCAAGAAGGGCCATATGAAGCGCGACTGTGATGAAACAAATAAGGAAACAAAGTGTCACCATTACGGGAAGACCGGACACAAAGAGAAAGGCTTGCTGGGAGAAGAATTCTAAAAGCAAACCAAAATGGATGCAGAAGAAAGACCAAAAGAAGAGATGAGAGCATAGCTGCCAGCATAATCAAGGAAGAGTATTGTTTTCTAGCTGCCGGAGATGTGGTGGTAAGTCCCAGGAACAAGACACAGAACAAGGGGTACGATAAAGATGGCCGTCGAAAGAATAGAATCAAGTTCACTGACTGTCGGTATGGTACGTGCAAGTTTAATCTGTGTGCCAAAACCAAGATGATAAGCCAAGGATGGGAGATGACTGGGAACGTGACCAGTATAAAGCTCCAGAAGGGGGATCAAGAACTACACTTTGATATTCCAATGCAAACCAAAGGCAATGTCACTCTCTGGGCAATGTACCTGGAGAGTGAGGAAGCGGACGCGCAATCACCAGAGACTGTCCTTGTAATCCCAAGCAAGATGTTGGCAGCAAAGGCCCATGCATTCTGTGGACACAACAATATCTCAAGAACCAAGCAAATTGCCAACCATTTGGGTTGGGAGACTCAAACCCCCTTCCAAAAGTGTGAAGCCTGCACAAAGGGAAAGGCCAGACAAAAGAACTTAGGGGAAGGAGAGAAGAACCCATTGCTGAGTGCAATAGGAGAACTGTGGTATTGATGGAATGAGATTGAAGAAACCAAAGAACCCAAAGGGAACTTTCTATTTCCCAACCAACAACTGTCTGGTAGTGGCTATTGAACACATTTCCGGAGCAGGGATGCTGGGCTGGTACAACAAGAAGATTGGATACATCGAGGAATTCTGTTCAAAGTTCAACAGCATGAAGCAAACAGGAAAGGAACTAAAAGGATCCAATGTGATGATGCTGGTGAAAACACCAAGTTCCAAAAGGCTATCAATGGCGTTAGCTGGCAATTCGGAGTTCAATTTGAGTTCATGGCCAAGACCCCACAGAGGAATCCAAGAGTAGAGACACGGATATTCAATCTGTGTAGCCTTACAAGAGCAGCTCTGAAAGCTACTGGGGTACCAAATCAGCTCCAATATGTACTATTTGCGGCTTTCCTGAAATGATGCCGCCAAGTGGACACGTTGAATGTGGAAGAGATAAAGGGAGCAAAGAAGACAAAATATGAGTGGATGGTCAACAAGAATCTGGACTGGATAAAGAACATGCAAGTCACAGGAATGGCCGGTGTAGTCAAGACTCACCAAATGGGCACATCCAAGATCACACCCCAAGGAAAGACATGTCTCTTTGCCAACTACTCAGAAGACCATACTGGAGACTGCTGTGCCATGTTTGATCAAAAGGCAAGAACCTTTCTCAAGTCAAGAAATGTCCTATGGCTGGACAGAATGTACTACAAGGAAAAGAAAGGTAGAGCTGTCTCAATAACAATTGAAGGTATGTGATTCAATGATCTACTGAACTCAGATGACCAAGAAGATATTATTTTCCTTCTGAATCCGGTCTGTTGAGAGTCTGATTCAAAGGCTTCTGAAGAACAGCAACGCTGTGTTAGTGTGTTAGTAGACAAATGGTTGTACTCTACGCGTGACAATTGTGGTTGGATACTTTTGGCAACGGACAATCTTACTACAGGCGAGACTATGGAAACGCCAGATCTCTTCTTACTGTGAACTTGTTCAGATACAGCAAAGTAGATCTTAGGTATTGTAGATTACAACAAGTAGTTGATAGCAACTACTAGTGTGCATTTTGGAGATATAATCAGTTGAATGTTAAAAGTATGAGATAAAGTGAAATCCTGCCAAAACGCAAGATATCTCTTTTATTGAGGTGAAATACGTTGTGACTGCTGTTGCATCACAATAGAATTACTTGCTGATTATTTCCATGTATGTATTGATCACTGATCGTATATATATATATATATATAGTGTGAGAAGCTCCAGACAACGGTTTTCTTCTCCTGTGATTCTAGGAAGATTCCATGATATGTTTGTCAATGAAATCAGAGATTGCTCACCGTAGGTCGTGTGATATTTCTCTGAGCCAAAGATTGCTCACTGTAGAATCTGGGCAATACTAGAAAACAGGGATTGCTCACCATCGATACTCGATGGGAATCGACGTGCCGTGGGAATCAATGTGCCGTGGGAATCGATTACTTGACTGGATCAAAACTCATTGATTTGTACAAATAGAGCAACTGCTGTTGTGTAGCATTGGTACTACTGGACACGAAAGGAATTTAATACACCCCATGTCTCCTTGTGAAAGAACATCACGTCTAAATGATGCTTCCATCATCCTGTAGGAGATCTCTAGTATTCCTGCAGAAGTGGAAGATGGGCTTGAGCAGGGGATACACAACTGAGTGTCCCCAATGCTTAGTGAGGATGTCTGCACAGTTATCCTTACCGGGGATGTGCAGCATTCGGATGAAACCTTTTGCTATCATGCTTCGTATGTAATGGTACGATAGGATGTGATGGCATTTGTGCAATCTAGCGTAAGGGAAGGTTGCAGTCTGAATCATCTTCTCATTATCTCCCCATGAATAGGAGATGTCATGAACTTGTGTACTGAGGTATCGGAATGATTGACATAGATCAACAATCTGTTTGATACAAGTTCTTCCTGCAACAAATTCAGCTCTGAATGTGGCCGTTTCCATAGTGGCTTGTTTCTTTGAGAACCACATCATGGGAGTCTTGTTTGCAAAACGAGGATGCCAGTTACAGCCTTCCCACTGAGAATGTCATGCATGAGGTTACCATTGTAGAAGTGTGTCAATACTACTGTCTTCCCAAGTGGTGCAGGAGCATCGCCGGGCAGTTCTTCAGAGTGCTCCCCATAGACAGTGTTGGACCAATCAATGGTGTCCGTTTCAGTCAATATGAAATCTGGAGGTTCCACTCTGAACCTGATCTTGAAATGTCTGAACTTGGAGATGTATCCGCAGATACGTTTGGCGCAATCAAGGTGTCCTTTTCTAGGTTGAGCCCTGAAGCTTGAGAGTGTCATCACAGCGGTTTGCACATCGAATTGTCCAATGGCGATGATCCATTGAAGTGAGCCAATCATGCTTTGATATTTCTGGATACCATTGTCTTCCAGGAATGCTGATGAATCTAGTTTGGGATGATTGTTCTCGGCAATGGGTGATCGGAACCTGGTGTTAGGTTTGCATCCAAACATTTGTTCATATGATGCTTCCATCTTTTTAATGAATTTGATGGGATTCATGCAAAGAACGCCATGTTCATCACGTTCAAAACTGCATCCCAGGTGGAAGTTCATGGGTCTGGATCCTTTCAACTTGAAGCTGTATGGCTCTGATTGCAGGATCTCCAGAAACGAATTGGGATCAGCCATACAGAGACATAGGTCGTCAACATATGTGCATATGAGTTCATATACACGCCCCCCATGTTTGTTGACCCCAGGCTTGAGGAAGATCTCAGGTTTGGCGCAAGACCTTTTGAATCCAAGTTTGATAAGGCATGCCGCGAGTAGGTCACCAAAACACTTGCTGGATGACCTGAGTCCATATAGAGCCTTGTAGATGATCAATAGATGACCCTCTAGTGGTCCATATTCTGGGCCTGCTTTGATACAGACTTTCTCACATGTCACTGCTTCAAGATAAACATTTCCGATATCGGTGCCCCATGCTTCCAGGCTGTTCAGTTTGGCTAGGAGCAGGCACATACGCAGGCCACGTAGTGAGATGACACCAGCGTACACACTGTGGACGGGGGCTTCAGTAAGGTTGCCGTCTGCAACAAGACAAGCCTTGTGTCTACCATCATGTTTGACAGCATAGATCATGTGTACCTTGATCTGTTGGAATTTGTTGGGAATGGATCCTACCTTATACTTTCCTTTGTTGATGAAGGTATTGTATTCCTTGAGTTGTTCCATTTCAAGAGTAATGGCGTCTTCCCATTTTTGGTTTCTGTTGGCCTGGTCGAATTGGGTGGCTTCTTCGTGGTTGTGGGAAACCTTGAAGCTGTATTGGTATTGCGGAGCGGTACGGAAGGAGCAAAGTTTGGCTTGATGTACGAGTCTATCAAGCTTCTTGGTTCTTCGTGCGAGGTTGGTGATTCATTTGAGCCGTTTCCAACCTGGTAGGTCAAGCATGTTGTTGTCCTTGCCATATTTAGCCACGGTAACTGGAGCATCAGCTGCAATATTGGCTAATGGCTCATATGTCCGTTCCATATTTTCCCATTCAACCCAAAGGTTGTACTTGGAGCCCTTGTACTGGGGTGCTTGTTATCCAATGGACCTTGGTGCCCTAGGATTCTGTGAAATGACCAAAGCTTGCCATCTTCTTGGGCCGAATCGCGATGGATGTAGTTCATGACATCGTTGTACGCAATGATATCTTTGAGTTCATCATCATCAGAATGTTTACACTTGAATTTGATGAAATCTTTGTTGCGTTCAAGACTGTCTTCTACATCAACGATGGTGAGGTGTCTTCGAGTACCATTGAGCTTGGGTACAAGGAAAGATCTGTCTTGTAGGTCGGCAATCGGAATAGTCGGGATGGTGATCAGTTGACCATTGTCATCAAATTGCGCATTCCCTTCTATGCCGGTAACAACTACCTCTGATGGGTCTACTGTAGGAGTAGCAGGGTTGGTGTGTGGGCTCGTGACATCACTAACATCAAAGTACGCTAGCTCCGGAGGATTGAAATCACCTTCAGTAAGGAGAACGCCATCGGGTGTCTTGCTGAAGATATGTGTTGTAGGAGGACCATCAAAATTCTCCCCATAGTTGTTAGGGAGTGGAGAAGAGGACCAGCTGGGGCTGTTGTTGACCTTCTTGTAGAGAAAGCTTGGTAAAGAGGGTTGGGCGGGTGGCTTGATAATATACTGGTTACCAGGTGCCGTAGGCTTGTTCTCTTCAGGTTCTGCAGAATTGTTGCAGCGCGTCTTGTTGTCAGATTCCGCAGAAGATTCTGTGGTAGTAGGAGCAGTTGGGATGTCATGGGGTTTAGACTCCCCATTTGGGATATCTGTTGTCTTATGACCCCCATGTTCTGTAATCATAGGCGCATCACCAGATACATACAATTTGTTTGAGGAGTCCTTTGCTTTACGCCACGTAACAAAACCATCATCAGTAAACAGACCCGCTCGTTTATTGCGGGACTCAGGCGTGAGAGCGGATCGGACACCAGAACGATCAAGTAGATTGTTGGTGACTGGGTCCCAGATCTGGAAGCATAGGCCATTGCCGACGTGTTCAGCAATGCCAACAAAGTGACCAAGGCGTTTGGTGGACTTCGTACCAAAAGGTGAATCATTGGTTTTGAAGTAAACAGGTTCGAACCAAAAGAAACTGGTATATGCGCTAATGTCACCAATAGAACCAGTTGCGATGAAGATTGGTTGTTTATCAGAGAGAGTGGGATCTGAAATAACATTGAGGAGGCCAGTGACGTATGTCATGCACAGTAGCCATAGTGGTGGTGTACCGGTACGATCCATGACACAGTTGACGATACGTTTGAACGTTTGATATCTTTGCTTGAATTGATTCTGGTGTTGATGATATGTTTCACTTTGCCAGAGTCCAATCCATAGCATCTTAACATAGTTGATGACACGTTTGCTGGACTTGTAGGATCCATGGTCACATAAGAGACGGAGAGGTCTGCCCCATTTTTACAAAGTTCTGGCAATATGACAGGAAATCTCCAGTGGTACACATTTCTTCAACATGAATGATATGGGATATACGGCCGAAGAAGAGTTGGGCAACTTTGGAACCACCATTGATGGCCAGGACATCGGAGTACACGGCATTGGACAAGGCATCATCATTGAATGGTCAAACATTCATTGCTGGTTGTGGAGATTGAAATCTCTTGAAGAGATTGCCATCTGGGCTAATAGCTAAGGATCCAAATTGCGTAGAGTTTGCAAATGTTGTCTTGATGTGGTTAGTGGAAACCCAGCAAAAGAAGGGTTTCAAGGATAGGTAGGCATGCTCATTGGGATGGCGCTCACAAGGCGCGGCTGCAACATGAGGTGATACGCTTGTAGTACACTCCGTAGGGAAGGCGAGGATTGTGTCAGATGATGTAGCAGAAGTACAATGAGCGAGACGTTCCTGATGGGCATAGTCTGTTGAAGTAAGCCAAAAGGAGCAATCGTTCATGTCATGATCATCAATAGGAAGGAAGGCCGACCAAGTTCATCGACTGGAATACGAGCCGAGAGATGTAACCGTGGATGAACCAGGGGACACGGATATATCCAAACCTTCGAGACATCACGGGTTTCCATATTCGTCATATGTAGAATATGGAAGCTGCTGTGGTTGGGGCGGATACTTCTGAAGGAAAGTTTCATCCTTGGCACTGATGATGGTATCAAGAACAGAAGGATCCCAATGTTTGTCAGGTGTCATGATAACATGTGGCAACGTGTTGAATTCATCGGTAGTATACTTGCGCATGGCAAGGTACGGCAATCCATGACAAATACTGAGGTGTAGTGCGTATCCATTGGTTGTAGTGATGACTTGTCCACCACCCACTTTGATGGATGTATCGTCAACATTGGAGAAGTATGCTTCCATCTGGCCAGAAGACAGGATGGAAGGGTGTCTTCCTGTATATGCGCATTTGTTAAAAATGAGGATAATGGGACCTCTATTGGAGACAGAATATGCTCTGCATGTTGGGATGAGAATATTCTGCACTTGATGGTTGTTGATGCTGGTAACGTTGACATACCGCGGAGGGATGTCCTTGGAGATGAGACATGCGTCATTACCAATAATACAGTCATTGGCACCACAATCAACCATAGCGAAAACAGGTGTGGAGACATTGGTGGTCTTGTGTGCACGGTAGGTATATACCGGTGCTTGATTTTCATGTTGGAGGGTCAAGTTGTCTTTGGGTTGGTACCATTTATGGAAGTTAACCAAGTAGGAAGACTTTCCAACGGGCACGGGGGTATCACCATCTTTTTGGTACCAAATATCAGGGTTCTCAGAGAGAAATCTGGCTGGGTGCGCAGGTGATGCGGATGACTTGAGAGGTTGTTGGTCTTTAGAGGAGGAGGTCTGAGACTTGTAGACACCGAGTGATGCGTGGAACACGCCCTGGCGATCGTTTTCTACGGCAGGATGTAGATCTTCCGATGGAGTATTGTGGTTGTCTACATGCAAAGTTTTGTCCTCAAGAAATGTGACAGAATGATCATGAGTATAAGCTTTTTGAGTGATAGGCTTGATAGCGTTTGGATCTGGCTGACTGTCAGGAAGTAATTCAGACCATAAGGAAGTGACTAACTTTTTCTTGTCTTCCGGGAGAAAATTCAGCCAATTCTTCATGCCATGTCTAGATAGTGCTTTCCATATACCAGCTGGCAACCTCGTAGTAGGGTCAGGTGAACATCCAGCCTTGAACACTGCGTAGTCTTGGAAATCACCTTCAAATTCTATGGGAAGGGCATATTTGTCGTTAAGATTATGTCCTTGCTCGGAAGAGAAGTCGTGAACATGTGCCCGGACGGTAGACTTTGGAGCAGACATTGACGATTGAGAGTCAAGACACGTTGCTTCAAGTAGCAATGTGATCTTGAGCTTGTGAGTGGCCGCGGCTTCAGCTTGAACGTCAGTGACATTGTTATTCGAATCAGCAGGATCAGTGATCTTGGCAAATTGCTTGCTTAGTTGAAAGCTAGAGTAACAGGCTTGACAGAGTGCCGACTTGTCTGTATGATATTCAAGGGGTTTGTTAGGAGGACGGAGTTTGTTGAGATGGTTCAACTTGTCGAACCAATTTGTGATGAATTTCACCTTGGATTCTTTCCATTTGTCAAGGTTCAAGTTCAGTAGTGCTTGCAGCTGTGTTGAGGTATCGTATACTTTAGCCTTTGGTTCACTATGCAAGTTTACAAAGTTGAAGTACGCTTGTCGGCCATTTCGTGTGGCGGAATGACTGTGTATGCACCATGATGAGAGATCACTATTGAAAACTTCTAACATAAGGACCCAGAAAAAGGCGCACTGTTTGACAAAGAGGTCACAGGTGAAGCCTTGCAGTGCGGCTGGTGGCCAGGTTTCATTGAGGAACATTGCGGTATCGATGTTGTATGCCTCAAGTTTTGCCTTGAATCCTACAAGCCAATGCTCGAACCTCAAGCCGTTCATGAGAGGTGTGAAGGACTTTTCGTCACATGACTTTCTACACCAAGATTTGTACCGTACTTGTTGTGTAGACTTGGTCTTGCTCGCTCCTGGAGGAGGGGGTGGAGGATTCAAAATGGACTCATTCTGGAGACGCATCGCACGCTCCATGCAGAAAGCGCTGAAGTCGTCGTATGAATATGATTCCACATTCTTCCAATCTCTTTTGTTCTTGCGTAAATCCTTTGTGAAATCCGCGAGTGCTTCTATGGTCCGTTGGATAGATCTGGGAAGTGGTGCTTGTAATCCGCTACCAGTATCCAGGTAGGTAAGTTCTCGAGCAAAACCATGTTCGGCATTGCGTCAAGGAAAGTTAACCATTCGTGTAATCCTCCTTGGAGGAGAGCCTTACACAGCAAGTTATTTGTTTCCTTCGTAATGTGGAATATGGAGACAAGTACTATCTTCATGTGGCCATCAAAGTTAGGGAGGCTGATTGGATCCGCGTCCTCATTTCCTTCTTCGTTAAGCCCATTGCCATCAGGATTTGCTGGTATTGTTGGCATATCTGATGTCTCTAGTTCATCTGGATTATCAGAGGATAAAGAGGACGAGGAGGACTCTGATGAAGGGGATGATGGGGGTTCACTCGACTGATCTGAGGGAAGAGGAGAAGAGTGTCTATTGGGTGGTGAAAGGGAACTGCTTTGTAGACAATGTGCAATCGGCATATGCCAGTGTAGGGTGTGTGTTCACTTTCTCGCTTGTTCTTCGTATGCAAGCTGCCTTGGAGCTTGTGACTGTTAATCTATTATTTTCCTTCTGAATTCGGTCTGTTGAGAGTCTGATTCGAAGGCTTCTGAAGAACAGCAACGCTGTGTTAGTGTGTTAGTAGACAAATGGTTGTACTCTACGCGTGACAATTGTGGTTGGATACTTTTGGCAACGGACAATCTTACTACAGGCGAGACTATGGAAACGCCAGATCTCTTCTTACTGTGAACTTGTTCAGATACAGCAAAGTAGATCTTAGGTATTGTAGATTACAACAAGTAGTTGATAGCAACTACTAGTGTGCATTTTGGAGATATAATCAGTTGAATGTTAAAAGTATGAGATAAAGTGAAATCCTGCCAAAACGCAAGATATCTCTTTTATTGAGGTGAAATATGTTGCGACTGCTTGTTGCGTTGCGATGAAATTACTTGCCGTGGGAATCGATTACTTGACTGGATTGAAACTCATTGATTTGTACAAATAGAGCAACTGCTGTTGTGTAGCATTGGTACTGCTGGACACAAAAGTAATTTAATAGAAGAAGAAGAAGACACAGAGGAAGATTCTGTGGCTTCAAGATCCACAGAAGACGAAGAAGAGTTCGTTCCGCCGGAGGAATCGATTCCTTCAGAGGAGTCAGAGGAAGAAATATCTGACAAAGAAGGCAAGGAAGGACCAATTGCAACATCAAGAAGTGGAAGAGTACTGAGGTCAACAACGTCCGATAACTGTCACGCGACCCCACGCGACCCCTCGCAAGCCCTATTTTCAGAAAATCGACCTTGCGTTTGTTATGCGCAAGGGTATTTTTTTAAATTCACAATTTTTGTGGTAATGATTTTCGACCCCCCTCAGGTTGCGACCAAAATTCTCCCCGAAGACTCAAAATGTCCATTGATCTCTCCATTTTGACTAAATTGATTTAAAAAATCTACTTTTCACTACCACACTTTCTAACTTTATCCCAAGATATGAAATAAATTTACTTTCAGAAGTGTTAGTTCGCTATTTTTCCGCGTTGTTTTCTACGGTATGTCACGTCGTGTCTTCTTTCATACCATCGTGCCTTTTAATGCTCGCTTTGATAGCATCATGCTCGTCTTAACGAATTTTCGTACAACTCTACAGCACTAACTTCCTCCTACACGACTTCACCACCATTCTTTCTTTTTTAAATTGTTTCCTAAAAACCTTTTGTCTTAGATATGTGTCCGTGTGTATTATGATAGTACTAGTAGTAGTAGTAATGTAGGTATGATAGTATCAATTTCTGTTTGAGTGGTGAAACGATTTTTTGTACTACAATTCATGTCAACAATCATGGAACGGCGTTTCAGAATTCAGTCACCGGAACGGCATTTCATGCTTTTGTGTTCAAAATCATGTTCAAATTTGAAATCTCGGTGCCAAACAACTTCCTAACCTTAACCCAAGATATGAAATAAAATTATTTTCCGAAGTGTTTGTTTGCTACTTTGTACTAGTACTATGTTTCTGCCTTGTTTCTATGTCACGAGGTTTCTTTTTTCATACCATCATGCCTTTTCATGCTCGATCCGATAGCATCATGCTCATTTTCATCATGTTCATTTAACACCCCCATCGAAACCATTTCTCCCCCTCCCTTCTTCCATTAGAAGAACATGTCACAACCTAGTAAAAATCGCCATCACTTCAAGAGTGGTTGTTATACCAAATTTCCCAAATCATTTATATGTCGTAGCTGCCTGACCTGTAAGGGCAAATCGAAGACATTCATCGGAAGCAGACAAGATTCGTCTACACACAAATCATACCGATATGTATCACGAGGCCTTTCACGTCACCTTGATTCAATATCTTTTTGCCGTGATTTCTATTTAAAGCATAACCTAATGGAATTTTCGTCATCTGCCAAAGAAGAAACCACTAGTACAGTTCGTCATTCACCTACACAATATGGCCTGACATTGACGGAGAATGGTCCAATCGTTCCTTCCGCTTCTTTTGCTGCCGCTCACACTAACAAGGCATCCTCAAACGAAACGTTCAACTCTGTTCTAAACAGTCAGGTAGTACACAACTTATTTGTTCCACCAATGCATAGAAATGTAATGCAATCACAGTTGTTTCCTTCAGAAGACAACAGCAACAACGATGACATGGTTATTCATGAAGAAATTTGCCTTCCTATTCAGAACGATAATGGTATGGATGGTTCGGAACCCACCGCATCCCAACCAAACATCAATGAAAAAGAGGAATTGATCCGATCTCATCTTTCTTTTTCACCTACCAATAGGCTCATTGCTGAAATAAAGCTCATGAATCTAATGACGAAACACAAGTTACCTCTAAACACATTCAAATCTATTTTTCAATGGGCAAACGAATGTCAAACTATTCATGGTGTTGACTTTAGCTCTATCTACCCCCGCCATCGAGAAGCCATATTTAGTGAAATCAAGTCCAATTTGGGTATTTCAGAGACCAAGTTCGAGCCACACATAATTAGTAACTGGTTACCTTGCAATTTACCCACCCAAATATTTGTTCGATCCTTCCCAGACGCACTTCATTCCCTTCTGACCAATAAGGAGTTGATGCAAGAAACCAATTTGTCTTTTCCGAATGTCGAGACTCCTCTTTCACCCGAAAACAACCCACCACTCACCAATGAAACATACATAACAGAACTACACCACGGCTCTTGGTGGACTGAATCGTGGAAGCAGATCTGCAATGAAAATGATGAAATCCTTGTTCTGATCATTTTCTACATGGATGGAATCAGCTTGGATGCACATGGTCGTCTGTCACTCACTCCTCTCAACATGACTCTTGGTATTTTCAATACTGAAGCAAGAAAACGACCTGACGCTTGGACTACAATTTATTTTCATCCCGACACTGAAATTGAGAGCATAAGACACACGAAAAAAACCACGGCGAAAGATAATATTCAAAATCTAAACACCGCGCTTGCATCGGCTTTGCAATCTTTCAAGGAAGTATGTGAAATGCAGGGCGGGTTGGAGTGGGATTATCTTCCGTATACAGGAAAAGTGTTCAAAGTGAAAATGAAATTTGCAATTGCCTATGTTGTTGGGGATACAGAACTTCATGACAAACTATGTGGAAAGTATGGATCCTACACGCAAAAGGTGAAGAAATTGTGCCGACATTGTACATGTCCTACACGTGTCATCCATAAACCAAAAGCCCAAGTGGAGGAACTGACTCGTCTCTGGGTTCCAGAAGATTTTGAATCCCCCCCAAACAATTCTGCACGGGAACACCTGGAGTACTTCAAAAGCATTTCCCACCATCCCATAAAAAATGCTTTTCACAGCCTCAATTTTGGTAGTAATGTCAACAACATTCACTTTGCTACTCCCGGTGAGTGTTTGCATATGCATCAACTGGGTGTAGCACGTCGGGCAGTAGAATCACTCGATTCATTGTTAAAAGGTAGTCCTAAGTGTTGGTATGCCCCTGATTTAAACACGAATGGCACATCAGCTACTATTGGTTCACTTGCGCAGTTAAACGGTGCTCTTTTGTCAAGGCAATTGGACAGAGATTTCCCCAGAACCAAGTTTTCCAGTCAGCTTCTCTCCATTACCAAAAAGGAGGGTAATGATTATTCGGGAATGCTCATTTCCATTCTGATCACCCTTTGTTCCGATGTGGCAATAAACATCATCAAGGACGCGACATTTATTCAGAAACAAGTAGAGGTAATTCAACTGATACTGTCCATGGAAGAATTCTTGAAGCATGGGAATATACCCATTTCTGGATTGGAAAATCTCCCCAAGATGATAATCCATTTTATCAATTGTATTAATTCGACCTGCCTCAGAGAGGGAATGGGTACAAAACTGATCAAAAACCATCTATACTTTCACGTTGTTGATTACATCAAACTTTGGGGACTTCCATGCGGATGGGATTCTTCTTATTTGGAATCACACCACAAAACTGAAATCAAAGCACCCTCGAAGAACACTCAACAGAATGTTTTGACATTGATAATGCAAACGGCAAAGCGACAGGAAGAAAAAATGCTGCTACGAGTAGCTACTTCCAAGTTTAATTTAGTGACGGCAGAAGATGTTTCTGGTAATCGAGTCCCTCCCGAAGTTTCTGGTTCAAAATTTCATGTTTTCACTAACGACAATGGGGCAAGTACTATGAGATGGGTTAGGTCATCGAACAAAACAAAACCCTATATTTCTCCCATCGTGTTGTCTTTTGTATGTCAGAATGTGCTTCCACTTTTGGAGGACTGTACGTTTGTGAAAGGATTTACTGAACATAACAGGTTTGACAAATGCACACAGCAAAATTACTTGTTTCGGAGCCACCCTTCCTATCGTTCCGATGGTGACCAACTAAACTCTGTCTGGTATGATTGGGCGTTGTTTGATGTCGACGCATGTGAAATACCCTGCCATATTATGTGTTTCCTTGAACTCTACAATCTGAAGCAGCCTTACTCATTTGTTTCTGAGTACGAAATTGCCGACGAAGGCATTTATGCAGTAGTGACCAAGTTTAAATCCACTCCACTACCAACAGCTTCGTCGTTTGTGACGAGAGGTGAAGTAGACGACAATTCCCTGTTCTTATTTCATGTCGACAGCATACTTTCCGATGTAGCAGTTGTCCCAGAACTTGATGCAATTGGTACGTTGCAATCTAACTCATATCTAGTTGTCTCTAATCGAAGGGCTTGGCTGGATGAATTCCACAAGACAACGTCATCTTTGCCTAATGAAGAGGCACTCTACTCCCAATGCACTATTGTTGAAGAGGACAGCGACAATAATGATGATTCTACTAATTCAGGTGATGATTGTTCAATGTCATCGATCGATGATGACTATAGTGAGGTCCTCTCTGATACATCCAATACTTAATTGTTTTCCTACTACAATATCCATAATCACTTAGTATTAGTGAAGAATTGAATGCTCCTCCATATTGGTCGTAACATATTTCTCCTACGTTTTGATTGATAGCTACTCCGAAACGATTGCACAATGTCGCAGTAAAACAAACGAAGTGAATGGAACGTCTAACTTTAAATTATTGTTTAATATATTATAGAGGATCAGCTCTTCTCACAGTTTTTGTCGACACATAGGCACTCATAATATAACAGCCTTCGTATTTTGGATTCGAACAGCTATGTAATACTAATGGATTGAACAATAGAGTATCGCCTGACCTCAATGAAACTTTCACTTTATACGTTGGGAACACAAAGTAATAAATCACC
This sequence comes from Pseudo-nitzschia multiseries, assembly GCA_037355745.1. Classification (NCBI taxonomy): domain Eukaryota; phylum Bacillariophyta; class Bacillariophyceae; order Bacillariales; family Bacillariaceae; genus Pseudo-nitzschia; species Pseudo-nitzschia multiseries. The sequence goes on from CM074781.1 coordinate 10,306,975, forward strand.
TCCTCATCACTTACATGTTTTGGAGCAATAACCGTCAGCCTTGTATAGAACATATCGGCATCGGTATGGCATTTCGAGTGATAATCCTTTCCAATAGAAAAGGCCGTTGCGTGATGGCCGATTGCATTCAGTGTTGTACGACTAACAACCTCATTCATCACAGTTGTTTCAAGGTTGACAAATTTGGACATTTTACGTAAACAAAGCTGCATTTCCTTCACAATGTGTAGGGCTTTCTGTTCAAGGTGGTCTTGTGTTTTCGGTTCCACATTCTTGTTGAAAACATACACACCATTTCCCGATTTCAATCGATTTGGTCTCATCCCAATAATACCATATCCACTGTTTACACTGTCACGTTTGGTTCCCCGGCCTATTTTGGGTTTAGATTGAACAATTTCCGCAGCAAATGTTCTTGTAATTTCTATATTTTTGGGAGTACCCAAGCGTTGTTTTGCACATTTTTTGGAACCTTTTGCAAAGATTCTCAATGATGGTTCTGATTCGGCGACTGCTAAAAGCAACTGATCGTCGGTACTATCCAATGTCATGAAACTATCAATAGACACCGCCTCTTCCGATGTGTATTCCCTTCCTCCAATTGTTTTAAAACCCCATCGTGTTTCCATGAATTTACCTTGAAACCCATTCTTGTGAACTGTTTTCAATGCTATTTGCTCGACATGTTGTACAATTTCCTTCATACTTTTACGCTTCTTGTGTTTTATCTCCGACAAGTGTTTGTAAGTCTGGTGGATTGTTGATGATGACGTTTCTCCGTTTTTGAGAAATTTTGATTTCATTCTCTTTCTCTCTGTCTTCCCCCGTTTCCTCTTTGATTTTTGCTTCATTGATTTTGTTGCCAATTGCTTTGTTGTTGTAGTCAATCCCATTGCACCGGGTGCCTTTCTTGTGTGACCGTTGCCGGACTCTTTGCAGATAAGATGTTTGAGGAAGACGATGAATCAATTTGCCCATGGAGTGTGTTTCCGTGTCAACTTTGTGGAACGGCGTTTCATATTCAGTTGTCGGTAACCGCATTTGTGACTTTTGTGGCCGCTTCGAATGTTCCCACCTGTTGATATCGCTGCCGCTGTTGGTTAGTTTGTTCCCGGTTCCGTCCGCTTGAAAATCCGCAGAATCTCTGTAGTGGCGTTTCTGGGTCAAGTTTGTGGAACGGCGTTTCAGATTGAGTTGTCTGGAACGGCAATTCTTATTTGAACGTCTGGTGTATTGGCGTTTCTGGGTCAAGGTTCTGTAATGGCGTTTCGGACTTACTATTCTGGAACGGTAATTGTGTCTGTATTTTTGTTTCAGGGTAAACTTTCTGGAACGGCGTTTCAGAATGAGTTGTTTGGAACCGCAATTCTTACTTTTGCGGGCGGTTGGATTGTTCCCTATTGCTGCTGTTGCTATTGGTGTTGCCGCTTGCTGCTGTTGCTGGCGCTGTTGTTGCTATCGCTGCCGCTGTTGGTTCGATGGTTCCGGGTTGCGGCCGCTTGGATCGTTCTCGCTTGCTGCTTTTGCTATCGCTGTCGCTAGGTTTCCGGTTGCTGTTGTTGCTCTATGTCGTTGCCGTAGTCTACGATTGTATTCGAGTTTATGATGATATGTGAATTGAACCAAATGGGTAAGTATCTATGGATGTGCTACATTTAGTAAATAAAAACAAAAGAATAGTATAATCTACGTGTCACTTACCTACACTGTTGGCCTTCTTTTTGTTGTTGCGTTCAATTCGTCGGATCAAATTGTTACGATCCTGCGTCCGCCTTGTCCGACGTTGTCTCAAATTGATTGTTCTACTACTGATCCGTACCTATGAAAATAAGAAGGAGGGAAACACAAGTAAGGAGGACATCATGAGCAATGCAGGATGTAGGCATCATTTTCCCTCTATCTTACGTTGTTGTTTTTTCCGCTTTCGACCCAGTGTTGCCTTCCGATCCGTTGTTTCCAATACGGTCCTATGAAAATAGCAAAATAGAAAAAGGAGGAAATACATTCTTATCAGCAATGCAGGTGGCATTGTAATCATTGCCTATCTCTCCCATTTGTACCCTTCTTGCTTGTTCTTACAATAGTTGTTCGCCGTACCTCCGTCCGTTGTTCCGATACTTTGTTCCCAATCGTTCTCTCAAACTACAGGGGAAATTTGTCGGTCAAATTGTTGTTGCCGATACGTTGTTCAATTTTACTCCTTTCTCACAAAAAACTGGATCTTTATCCTGTTGATATATCTACGCAATGGATGCAGATTCATTGATTTCAAGACGTATATGTAAGGCTGCAGTCCAAACAATATCTATCCAGCAATTCCTCTACAGTCCAATGCCGTCCAATTCTTTTTCCAGCAAAGGCAGCTTATTCGGATTAAAATATCTCGAGCCTGAATTCCCTGCATAACAGTGACCATTGCTGATCAGTTAAGTGGGATCCCGCGTTCTCGGACGGAGTGCTTTGTCGTACAAGTACGGTAAACCAACTCTGCTCAAGATAAGTTTGGTAAGATGATTATGAAGGGAAACAGTATTTTTTGACTCAAAAAGAAAAAAATTCACGCTGTAAATCACACTGTAAAATAACACTGTACAATCACCACACTGTAAAATCACAGTCTTAAATCCTTTCGAAAAAAATGTTTTCACTGTGTGTGTGTGTGTGTGTGTGTGTGTGGCCATGTGTGTTCGAAACAAAGAATCGAGACTTACTAACCTGTCAGATCTACCGCTGTAAATCTAGAACAATGAAGAATAAATCCATTTTCTTATATAAAAATAAGAACATTAAGTAAATAAATCTCCACCCGCGCTCTTTTTGAATAGAGAACAAGAAAAAGTAGTGCAATGACTTTTATTCTTAACGTTCTCAACTTGTGATGCACTGAGAACTTTTATGTACCGGTGAGGTTGTACTTCTTAACAACAACACATGTGTGCCGGTGATCTTACTGGTAATGAATTTGCCTAGTTTTGTCCACCAGTATTCTATGACAGTAGTAGCTACGTAGACAGAAACCTTTGTGTATAGGTATAATACGATAGTAGTATACTTAGTAGTACTAATGTACGTATGATAATACTAATGACTTCTGTTTCGGTTGTGAAGTGTGATTTTGTATAATTCATGTCATCAATCATGGAACGGCGTTTCAGAATTCAGTCACCGGAACGGCGTTTCAGGCTTTGTGTTTGGATCATGTTCCAATTTGAAATTTCGAATCATGTTTCAATTTCAAAACTCAAAATGAAGTACTACGTATGGTTCGGTGGTGAAACGGTTTCTTCGACAATTCATGTCAGCAGTCATGGAACGGCGTTGCAAAGTTTGAGTTCCATTTTGGTTTCAATTGCAAATCACCAAATTACTGGGTTTGAAACTATTTATCGGAAAATCTTAACATACATTACCGTATCTCAAAATGGATGATCGGTGTTTCGTACCGTTGTGGTTCGTTTTGGTAACGTTTTCACTTTTCGTTTGCAACGGCGTTGCAGGCTGTACCATTTGTTTACCGTTAAAGTGGAAATATTTGTACATAGTTGTGTGATGTTTGTTTGTTGTTAGAGTTGCTGAGGTTTGAAGTTGAGTCGACTCTGTTTTCCTTTACCTCATTTACGAATCTCTTGATATGCGACAAAAAAAACACTTGTAGCAACTTAGATTGCTTTTCACACAATTTTATTTCGTTGTTCTCTCAATTAGCAATCAAACAATGCCGAGACTTACAAGAAGTAGCGCTAAACGTAACAAGGCTAATTCACCACCAGATGAAGTCACAGATGCAGCCGCAACTCCAACCAATGTAGCCGGCGCAAATGCGGCGGCACAAGTCAACGGTACTCCATCATCTACTCCACCACGAGATGAAGGGGCAGCCGCAGACCAAGACAGACCTTCAGGTAATAGTACCCCAACAACGTTGTTTGCAAACGATCCAAAAGCTCATCCGGTCAGTCAAGGGCGTGCAGTCGATAAACCAAGGCAGAGGAGACACCACACATCAAAAAGACCATCACAGAATAAGAAAAGAACTCAAGTGGTACAAATACCAGCAGTCGTTCCCGAAACACCACATCAAGCAGTCACAGGTGCCACTCAACCTTCGTCGTCTACGGGAAATGTAGGCGGTCGAAGTTTGTCATTGGAATTATTTGATGATGACTCCCAATACAAGGATCACACGGATGCAATGAAAAGACGTGTCAAAGCTTGTCTGAAGCAACAGGGTCCTAACGGATTCTCTGAGAATATTTTGACGGACAAACTCATCACTGCCGTCAGTCGTGACATCGAATCTGTCTTCCGCCATCTCATGAACAAGGTTTTCATTGTTACTAAACTTTCTTCTTCCGGAACCCCTCCTGACTTCAGAGAGCAAGAAACGTCAGACAAACCATCCTCGGGTCCTATACCAAGGGTTGTTGACGTGATGGTAAATCTTTTCCTACGTGACTCCGGGTCGCAGTTGACAAAGAAGGTCTGTATCTTGAATGCAAAGGAACTGACAACTCGTTTCAAGGAGTACAAAATGAAAGAAAAATGGAACTCCTTCCAGTCAGCCCTCAACTCCGTTATCAAAGTCGATGAAAATACAACGGAAGGCGAAACACAATTCTCCCGGGTTCAAGGACAAGACGAATTATCGGAAGGCACGTCGCATTCTGTCTGGGCAAAGAATGTGGTTAACTACGACACCATACTGAAGTACATGAAAGTTTATTTAAGCTTACTGCGTTGGTACGTACGTTGTGTCCAATTCCCCCCTGCGCCTTCACCGGAAAAAGAAGGACCGTTTTTCAATCATAGATTTAAAGACGATGTAAAGAAAGGGAAGCTATACGTCCGGGAGATGGTCTCGTTCTTTGAAGGTCTTTCCTTTAACCGCGCATTGAGGCATTTTCTTTCCTCTAGTCACTCCTTTGATGATTTGGTGAAAGAAATCAATTCTATTAGGGGTAACGAAGTTGTTGGTGGACCAATAAGAGATGGTGTCGCAGCAGTCGAGATAGTGCCCTTGACTGATTCCCAAAAATACCTCAAGTTGGAATGGCCCTCCGACGTGTCCAAGATACCCCTTGCGTTTCAAAAGGTCCTCATGTATTTGTGGGTATGCTTCCAACAACAGAAGGCCAGAATTTTTGAAGCACTCAGCCTTCACCACTTCCCCAATGAGTCATTACTACATGACAATTTGTACAACAAACTATTGCCCAATCTCTATGAGTCTTCGTTTTTGGTTGGAAAATACACAATACAAGGAGTGGACAATAAGGTGGGGATTATTCGATTCAACCTGTTATCTTCTCTTCACTTTTGCAAGATTATGGAGCACTGGAAAACTCTTAACCAGTTCTACAGAGTAGGCGTTGACTTTGCCAAACAATTGGTCACTCTTTCCACTGAAAAGAAATCGGCCGAACGTGACATATTTGTGGACAATTACAATCAAGAGAAGGAAGTTCACGTGAAGACATTGTTGCAACATTACATCCTGAGTTTGTCCTGTGTTGACAATGTTGTTTCGACTTCTGACCAACTTGAAGACGTGAATCTTGTTTGCGACAAATTGCTCAACTATGTTCTAACATCTCGTTTGTTACGTGATGCTGATGGTCCACGTGTTTCAGTTAGTAGGGATATGGTTTCAAAGGAAATAATGAATGCTGTACTTGGCCACGAAGAAGAAATTCCTTTTACCGTGGACCATGCACATGAGGTTCTGGACGAATTGTTGAAAGCAGAGCGAAGTTCTTTGTCCTCGCGCTCTAATCAAGGTGAACCTCACCGCAAAGATTGGTTATTCATTTTCACCAGTGACGGTGCTCGATCCGTTCAATTTGAAGAACCAAGTCCGCCAGAGCTTGTGAGAGGTAAGGAAAGTCGGCATACTTACCCTATCGCAAAAGAGGACTACAGCTTATCCGTCACAAGGTTCCTTAATTTTGATGAGAACTGCACGTACACGGTGGACGATCGATTGTTCTGGGAACATACGAGATTCGTATTCAGTGATATTTTCATCACACGACCGGAAATAGTACTCGGAGGTTCTAATTTTTTTGAGAGGTCTTTGCGGTTTCTGACAACTTACAATTATCTACCTGAAGGGGGACAATTGTTCGTCCCCTTGACAAAGGAACTTTTGTGTTTGGTTTTCACTAACAAAAGACACCTGTTGGAAGCAGGCTTGCAAGTAAGTTTTGTTTCACGAGAGGATGAAAAGACTTTACAATCCGATGGCGACTCATTGATCAAACTATTTGAAAAAATCAAGGTACCCAACAGTCAGAGTTACAAAGCTACCGACATTGCAAAGTGGGACTTCATGAAGAAACACTTGAAGAACTTCGAGAAGTTCATCGAGGAGAATGATACGTATTCCGTACGATGGATAGTGTTCACTAACACAGAGATCCATGGAACGGAATCATTCTTTCAATTTCCTTGGGAAGGCAAATTGACCGACAAGTCTAGTGAATCCTCAATTAATGAAGGTAACACAAGCAGCAATGATGATGAAGAAGACGACGACGTAGAAGTAGTAAACGGCAACGTACCTCCCACAGAACCAAACGCTGTTAAAGAGAACGCATCAACGAAGTCAAAGAAGAAGTCGTTCCTCAGGAAACCAAAAAAACGAAACAAGACTGCATCAGACGAATCCAATGGAGAGCGGAAGTACAAGGAGAGGAAGGTCTCTCCAAACCTGGGCCACGTTGAAGATCTTGGATACCTTCTGCAAGTTCCTTGCCCAAAACCAGCCAACGTAATAAGACAGAAGCGCTCCGGAAACGTGAAGGTGTTGTTCGAAGATCCTGACCCGGTGATCTCGTATCCTAAATTTGCAATTGGTAGTGAGGTGACAATCACGGGTTTGCCAGCACCTGGAACTGGTGTTGTGAAAAGTTATGCAGCGAAGAAGAAGGACCAATATCCTCAATACCCTGGATACATGGTGCACAAGAAACTACAAGATGGTACAACAGTGAAGCGCGCCACCTGGTTCCCTTACAACAGAGTGGGATCGGATAAACCACAGTTCACCAAGTTGTCGGATGTATTCAAATAATGAAACTATGCTGTATTGGGTATACGTTCATAGCCTTCTCCACGCACCACCATAGAACACAAGAGCAAAGAGGGCATGTGCGGGAAAGAATTTATCATATTAATGTGTACAAGAAACTACCGGATGGTACAACACCAGTGAAGCGCGCAACCTGGTTTCCTTACGACCGTGTGGGGTCGGATAAACCACAGTTCACCAAGTTGTCGGATGTATTCAAATAATGGAACTACGCTGTAGAACACAAGAGCAAAGAGTGCCTAAGCGGGAAAGAAGTTATCATATTACTACAACAACGTCGACACTAATAGTAGTTCTTCTTCTCCAACTTGGATTCAGATTAACCAAAACATTATTCTGTACGTAAGAAATAGTATTCAAAAGTAAAATAGAGTAATCTGACATTTACTGTGATTAGTCCATGAATATTGTTCCTGTTATGGGTGAAATGAATCATGAAGGAAACAGAAGTGAGTTATTATCTGTCATAGTTTGTGTGACACCACCTTGTACTGATAAGTGCATTTGGGTACTGGATTTGTAGGGGGGAAAAAAAGTACTCTGCAATTAAAATATAGAAAATCCTATATTTCCTTGGATTGAACCACGAATATTGTTCCTATTATGGGGGACATGCACGAATCATGAAAGTAACAGAAAGGAAGTTATCTTTCAAAGTTTGTGTGTCACCACGTAATGAGTGCATTTGGGTACTGGATTTGGAGGGAAAAAGCACAGTTATTTGCTATTATAAGATAGAAAATCTGAAATTTATTGTGAATAGCCCATGAATATTGTTCCTGTTATGGGTTAGATGATTCATGAAAGAAACAGAAGTGAGTTATCTGTCATAGTTTATGTGTCATCATCTAATGAGTGCATTTGGGTGATGGATTTGGACGAAAAATACACACAAATTTGCAACTAGAAAATAGAAAATCTGATATTTTGTGTGAGTAGTCCATGAATATTGTTCCTGTTATGGATAAGTTGAATCATGAAAGAAACAGAAGTGAGTTATCTGTCATAGTTTGTGTGTCACAATCTAATTAGTGCATTTGGGTCCTGGATTTGGAGGAAAAATACACACAAATTTGCAATTAGAAAATAGAAAATCAGATATTTTGTGTGATTAGTCCATGAAGGTTGTTCCTGTTATGGGTGAGATGAATCATGAAAGAAACAGAAGTGAGTTATCTGTCATAATTTGTGTGTCACCAACTCATAAGTGCATTTGTGTACTGGATTAGGAGCATAAATACACAGTAATTTGCTATTAAAAAATAGAAAATCACATCTTTCGTGTGATTGAACAATTAATATTGTTCCTGTTATGGGTTAGATGAAACATGAAAAAAACAGAAGTGAGTTATCTGTCATACTTTATGTGTCATCATGTAATTGGTGCGTTTGGGTCATGGATTTGGAGGAAAAATACACACTAATTTGCAATCAAAAAATATAAAATCCCATATTTCGTGTGATTGAACAATGAATATTGTTCTTGTTATGAGTGAGATGAATCATGAATGAAACAGAAGTGAGTTATCTTTCATAGTTTTTGTGTCACCACCTACTAATAAGTGCATTTGTGTACTGGATTTGGAGGATAAATACACAGTAATTTGCAATTAAACAATAGAAAATCCAATATTTCGTGTGATTGAACAATGAATATTGTTCCTGTTATGGGTGAGATGAATCATGAAAGAAACAGAAGGGAGTTATCTGTCGTGATTTGGGTATAAACACCTAATGATTGCATTTGGTGACTGGATTGGGAAGAAAAATACACACTAATTTGCAATTAAAAGTTCCAAAATCAGATTTTTCGTGTGATTGAACAATGAATAATGATAGTGTAATGGATAAGATGATTAATGAAAGAAACAGAATTGACTTATATGTCAAGGTGGTTTGTGTGTCACAACCTAATTAGTGCATTTGGTTACTGGTTTTGGACAAAAAATTACCAGGGAACAACAGAACTATTAAAACTTTCATAAAGACTAAAGTATCAGCCTTAGAATTGGCAATATACTTTCATACTCTAACCAATCCATATAATGAACAGTATTCATCCTTAAAACAACAGAAAGTAACAAACTGTTGCACTCAACAAAAACTTAGAAGCAATCTTTATTTCTTAGGTTACTACTTGTTCATAGAAAAATAAAGAAATAGAACTAGTAGTAGGAACATAAAGTAAGGAGGGAAGTACTACGTATGGACCGTTCTAAGGGGGAGTCGAACCACGAGACACAGTTACTTGAATATAACCGAATCATTGCGAGATGACGAAATTTACACCACTTAAAGTGCGGTAAGAATTATTCCTTCACAGATTGCAACGAGTAATTGAACGAAAATACCTCGGTATTTGCCAAACGTAAATCATTATTACAACAAAGAGCAAAATGGAGAACATAACAACACAATCAGCATACAAGAGGAAGCCATTGAAGCCTAGGTATGTTTGGGATTTGGCGGAGTACTGTGCAAGAATGACTGAGCTAAATGACGGTAACGAAAACAACGAGAATAATCCATTCTTATATCATTTTGAAACTGGGTTCGATGCGCTATGTGCCGAAAACGGCAACTTGGTACTCACAATACTTAATGGATGCAACAAGATAGACAACGTTAGAGATAGACTCGACAGCCCAAAAGGGCATTTCGATGAAGAAGAAGCTTTAGAAATTTGGGAACAATGCTTGAAGTACGTAACTGAGGACATATTTCCTTTCTACAAGGAAGGCGACACTGATGCCGTTGACCACGTATGGGCTTTGGGTATCATTGTGGCACACATTTTATGCGGTTATCCGGCATTGAAAGGAACGGAGGACATACAGTGCTACAACAACGTGGGTATTGGAAGACCAGTACAATCAGGAGAACGAGTGAGGCTCGAACTCAATGGTCATACAGTTCCACCAAAAAAATGGAGTAACCTTACGCCGGAAGCCAGAAAACACATAAAGCAATGCATACATTTTCACCCGGGTAACCGTCCCTGTCTGACAACCCTTTGGTTCAACGAGTGGCGCACAATGACTGAAGAGGCAATCATTGAAAAAAACAGTATAATGTACATCGAAGAAACCGACGACGGAAAGGAACGAAACAAAGAAACGAAGATAAACAACAAGAATAAAAACAATTGGAATTCATTCATGAACAAAGCGAAAAAGCAGTCTAAGAAGAAAAAAAGAAAACTCAAACAATTTGCAAACAAAGAGAAAAGGGAGGAAGAGGATAGAAACAAGAGAAACATTGTGCACTGGCTACAACTTTATGAGAAACGTTGGAATTCACCGGAAGATTTAGAGGAATACAATAACTATCCCGTTCCTTGTGGTGCGTGGGGACGTGTGAAATAGTGCTAGTAACAAGAAGCTTTACTATGGAAAAACTTACCCCTACTTACCACGAATACGTGCAGAAACCTGTCGTACTTAAATACGTAAATATAAAAATTATCTACTGTGAAAAACGTTAGTTACAAATGAAAAAGTCAGAATTGCCGTTCCAGGAAGCTAAATCTGAAACGCCGTTCCAGAAATTTAAACCTAAAACGCTAATAAAGACGTTCTGTAAATTTTCCAAAACAGTGAATTGTTACCTGCAACACCGTTCCAGACACACAACACGGAAACGCCGTGGCAAAAATCGTGCTGATTTTCCATTACAGGCTCATCAATGCAACTGGTTCCTTACAAATGAAGAAGTCAGAATTGAGGTTCCAGACAACTCAATCAGGAACGCCGTTACAGAAACTTAACCTTAAAACGAAAATGCATACGTTGTGCGGATTTCCCATAACAGAGAATTGTTGTCTCCAACACCTTTCCATACAATGTGCCTGTTTTCGGTTCTACAGATTTCAATATGAAGTGATGTGATACGGTACTAGTAGTAGGATGGGGAACATCAAAATAAATTGGTATCGTACAATCTAGTACCGTTACTAGTACTACTTGTTGGGAAATAGGAAGCGAATGTACGGAAGAAAAAAAATGGCGCGGCTAGGCAGACAGTTCTTTTTGGTTGGCCCGCGCTCACAAGCCCGCTTAGACAAAGACAAATGTATTGCAAATTGCTGAATTCGTACAATCGATCACAAAACAAGGCAGCATAAAAATTCACAAAATTGCCAAAAACACCAACAATTGAAAAATTTGAAATACAAGATGACGAAACAAAAATGGTCCAACCTACCCAAGGCAAAAATAACACGTCTCCAAGAAAAGAAAATAGCAGAAAAAGCAACCGCAGTCAGGGATGGAGACACTAGAGATAATACCAAAAATACAAGCATTACAAACATGTCCAGCGAGACGAACACAAACATTGCAGCAACACAAAAAGGCACCACCACGACGGAAAGAGAAAAACCACTAAAAAGGAAAGCGGAAAACATTAGCATCATGGACAGCAGCGACAGCGACAGTGAAAGTGACACTGACAGTGACACTGATTCGAGTTCGGTTAGTGAAGACAATGATGGGAGCTCCAAAAAGAATAAGGATACTAGAGAAAATACCAAAGAGAAAAAAAGACAAAAAACTACGGAGGGCAGACGACAGAAAAAGAAAAACGAGAAAGAAAAAATATTAACAGAAATAGCGAATGAGGATCCGGATCTAGTACAGGATTGGATGAAAACGTGGAGCAAAGGTAAGAAGGGAGAGAATTCTAAAGAGAATGCTGCAAAAACTACCAACACGGTACCATTGAAAACAGTGCGGGGCGGCGATAGCAGTGATAAAGTGAGTACATTGAGTGGTGGAACTAGACATAGTATCGAAACGGAAACTATGAAACTATTGAAAACATATAAAGATACAATTGAAGGACAGGTGAGGGCATATGTGAAGAAGAAATGGTACGGTGGCCTGAAATTTATGACAACAAACACACTCTCCAATAAAATAATCGTGCAAGGAATCGATGAGTGTGTAATATCCTATCCAAAAGATATACCCATTAAGAAAATCTGTGAATACTTTCATAATGCAGTACCAAAAGCCCTGGCTAAATTGAGACACAATAATCAAACATTGGCTAGAAAAAATTGGTTTGGTAAGTGACGGCGTAATTGTTGAGTCATCTGGAAATTATGGTACTTTCGACATTCTTCAATATGTGCCTACGACAGACATACAACTAACCCAACCATACTATGATATCATACTGCCATTTGATGACATCACCGCAGTTGATAGTGAAATGGCAAAAGTGCCGGCATCATTCCCTGGTACTGTAGCTCTAAATACCGACTCAATGGGAATTCTGGCGAAAGAGTACCGGCGATACGGAAATGCGGCAAATGAAGAATTTTATTATTTTGTGACAAGAATCCTGTCTGCCATTAATCCAGGAAAGACTAACTTTAGGCTGAGGAAGACAAAGGATCTTATTAGTACCATCTTTACTGTTACGGATGAGGCTTTTGCCCTAATGATAATTGACAACGAGTACAGAAATTGGGAAAAACAAAAGGAAATGAAACTTGATGGAACATACACGACACACAAAAAAACAAAATACATGAAAAAAAATATTGCGATTCAAAAAGTGGAAGTGCAAATGGATGGGACAAAGAAGGACGGAAAGTGTTCAATAAATTGTGCAAGAAGATACAAACGTTAAGAGAAAATCCCGAAACGGGTATAAATTTGGAGAAAATGATGCTACAAAGATTCGACTCAGAAAGCAATCCTTCCAGTACTGTGTCGAATAATGGTGACACTGTTGCCAGTAGTCTTGCTGAAGAGGAAAGTGAGGATGAAAACTATATTGATCCGGCATGGAGACAATTGCTTGACGAAATGGAGGAAGCTTAGGCCTTGTTTTCAGAATCGATACTGTTCATTTTGTCAGTCCATTCACTAATTTGACGAGGGTTCGTTCTGTGTGACAAATATGATTAAATTGTACAGAAAGAAGTACTCGTACATATCATACATATTTTGCATACGATAGTACTATTAGGCAAATTCTTTACACGAATAATTCAACTGTAGTGGTAGGTAGTCGCAAGCGATGATAGTAAATTTCAAGGGTTGTTTGTTGCGAGCACAAATATTAAATTATAAGGGTAGTGGGTAGCGAGCAATGGAGATACATTTTAAGGGTTGCGTGTCGCGAGCACTAATGTTGAATTTTACTGGTTGTGAGTCATGACGTTGCAAAATTCATTTTTGTAAATGTGATTCGCGAAGGTACGGGTAGGTGATATTAAAAATTAAAAATCAATATTCATGACCCAAGGAAAAAAAAAATCGCGAACCAGGGGTTGAGAGTTAGAAAAATGAGCATGATACGAAGCGACCGAATCACAGGGGGGGTTTGGTTGTGAGTCATGACCTTGCGTATTTAATTCTAGTAAATGTGATTCGCGAGCGTACGGGTAGGTTTTATTAAAAATTAATAATAATTATTCATGACCCAAGGAAAAAAATAAACGCGACCCACATATTGAGAGTTAGAAAATTATGCATGATACTGACCTAGTGAATCACAAGGGGGACTCGTGTTAAAATTACACACAAAAAGGGGTTGCGACAGTACCTCGCGACAAAAAAAAAAAGGGTCGCGTGACAGTTATCGGACGAAGGGCAGCAGATGGAACCAAGAACCAACACTATGGGCTCTCCTTATTCATTGATGAGGAACTGGTGGCAGTGGCCTCCGAGATAGAAGACAACTACTTGGAAGAGACAGCCGAGCTGGGTGCTATGGAATATGATCTGTTGAACACTGAAATGCTTGAGGAAGCAATCGATGCAGAAAGCTTGATACTACATACAATGTCCAGGAAAGGAAAGGTGTAACAGAAACTTGAAGAAGGATATGGGTACACAACCAATGAAGAGGAGTATTGACTTGTTGCAGCAGTTATGCAGGCCAAAGACTCAGAGATGTATCTCGTTGCGCATCAGGTCACAACTACAGAAGCACCAGGGAGCTTTAGACCATATACTTTGCAGAAACAATGGCAACTGTGGACAAGAAGGAATGGGAAAAGGCTGTCAAGATAGAACATGACAAGATGGTCAAGTACCATGTCTTCAAGGTGGTGGACAAGAAGGACCTGCCAGCTTGGACAAAACTGTTTGATAGTACGCTGGCTATGAAGAAGAAGGCAAGTGGAGTATATTGAGCAAGGAACGTCATTAGGTGATTCATGCAGATTGACGGAAAACACTTTGATGGACAGGATAAGCCCTCCTTGGTCGTGACCAAAGTTGCAATCCAAGTGGTGTTTGTTTTGGCAATTATGGGTGGGTGGTACCAGCATCTTGTGGATGTGGAAGGAGCATTGTTAAATGGGGAATTCAACTCTGACCACAAGCTCTATATGAAGGTTCCAGAAGCCTACAAGAAGTGGTATCCAAGCTGGGAAGTTCTACAGCTGATGAAAACACAATATGGAACAGTGCAAGCAGCATTGCAATACTATCGAGAGTGTGTAAAGGTTCTGGCATTTATGAAGTTTGAAAGGAACAAAGCCAAGCCATGTGTCTTATTCAAATGGGAGGAAGGATACTTGGTAGTGTTCCTACTATGGGTTGACAACTGTTGTGTGTCAGGATCCAAGAAGTTAGTGGAGAAGTCAATTGGAGAGTTCACGGGATTGTTTGATTGCAAGGATGAAGGGGAACTAAAGGAGTACGTTGGTTGTAAGGTTGAACAGACCAACAAATGGATAAGACCTACTTAACCAGTAAAGATCCAAAGATTCCAAGATGAATTCAGTGGGGTAGGCGGTGGAGGTCTGCATAAGAGAGCTCCTAAGACACCAACAGAGTTAGGAAGTGTATTGGAATTCGATAAAGAAAAAGAGGAATCCCTGGAGCCAGCAAGACAATTCAAATTCAGATCTGGCGTTGGAATCCTTTTGCACATGATGCATTGGAGCTGGCCGGATGTATTGAATGCAGTAAAGGGACTATCAAGGTATATGCAGCAGTCCTCAGAGAGGGGCTATGGAGTACTGTACCGGGTACTGAACTATGTTGTCACTACTAAAGAGATTGGATTTATGCTGAAACCATACAAACCAGGAAGCTGGGACGGTAAGGGAGACAGGCTATTTACAATCTCTGGGAAATTTGACTCAGAGTACGCAAAGCACTCCAGCAGAAGAAGTATGAATTCAGGAATTACATATCTGGAAGGTGCACCTGTCAAGCAATTCAGCAAGATGATACCTATAGTTGTGTTGTCAACAACCGAGGCCGAGTTGTATTCAGCAGTGTTGAGCATACAGGATATGATGTTCATATACAGGATACTGGTCCAAATGAGACTGCAGGTGAAGCTACCAATGGTCTTATGGTGCAACAACCAAGGGGCTGTTGATTTTCCAAGTACTGGTCCGTAGGAGGAAGAACCAGGCATATTGGAGTCAAGATGTACTACGTCAGGGAACTCAAGGAAAGGGGTTTCATCAACGTAAGGTGGGTTGCAAAAGACAACAACATGGCAGATGTCCATACCAAGAATGTCTCCAAGAAGTTGTTTGACAAGTACAGCGCAGAGCTTGTAGGGTAAGCTAAGCTCAGCTTGCAAAACAGGGAAGTGTGTTGGAATGAATCAAGTGAGCTGATTTATGGAGACAAACCTTGTTAAGTGGGATTCACTTCGGCCAAAAGAGTGGTTCTAAGTAAAATCTCACTTCAGGATGGTGTCAGAAGACTAGATTCTGATTAACAACATACATACATATACACATTTATAACAAAATGGAAACAATGAACTAAGCCAATGGAGATCAATCACAAGAAGAGGGTGTCAAAGGGCAACGTCACTACAGAAAGAACAATGAAGTCACAAATATATAAATTACATGAAGAGTTGTAGATTAACATGAGATAATGCATGAAAGGGTTGAGTGAATAACTATCAAATGGAGCAGTCAGAAACACTCATATTTTCCTAATCGATACTAATTAATAGGCAGTGAGCAGCACTGTTAACACCGAACGATATTTTCAACCTATTCTAACAAATAATATTATTGAATAACTCTTATGGGAGGCACGCCAATTTCCAAGGTCGGGTTGCAGCTGGAATAGGCAGCGAATTGGCAACAGACTAAATGCTGTTCGTTTGCTAGTACTATTTCTTGGAATCATCCTCGTCTGTAGGGTATCAGGCCAGAACTTGGTCGACATCTGGTCTTTTTATCTCACAGGAATTGAAGCGCAACAATTGATTCAATTAGCGCACTGCCTACTACTAGTAGTGCTGATGCCACTATTTAAGTGAGAGGCACACCAATATCCAAGAAGAGATAATGGTTGCAGCTGGAAGAAGCAGCGAATTTGTAACAACTGAAATGGTGTCGTCACGGGACGAAAAATAGCCTATAATGACCAGCACACATAAATTCACGGAATGATACCGTACCGAAAGGTAGTTTTATCTCAAGATTAAGTTTTTAGTTAATTATTTTTTTAAAGTGATACCCTTTTTATTGGGTGATGCGTAGCTAAATGTGAAAATCACCCCCATAATCATATTCCCCAACAGAAGGCGAATTGAACGCATCGCCCTCGGTTCCCGCATTTGCATCTCCAATAGGATTGCCATCGAAAGATGATTCATCAAAAGGCGATCGATCTACTCCATCACTAGATAATGCTTGACGCTGCTGTAAATATTCTGCGTACGTAGTAGCAGTGGAAAAAGCGTTCTGTCTACCTTGCGGTGGAACTTTGGTGCTGTCTTCGATCAATTGCTCCCGATTCGGATCTCCCCTTTGATCTGAAAGGAGAGATTTCGTGTACGCTGTCACTTGATCGTAAGTTTCTTGCGATGAATTTGGCATGTTCATGAAATTGGACTGCAAATCATTTTTTTCATTATCCGACCCGGGTGTTGAAACTGCATCTATGGGTCTAGTCGTATGAACTTCAGGATAATACTGTGAACCCGTGTTTTCGGCGGGGAATCGCGATGATTCAGTCGAATCACTACCTCCTAACGAACGGTCGGGAGAAATCGATTGAGATTTGGGGGTTCCATACACTGAGAAAGGTTGCGGGTAAATATTTCCAGCAGGGAAGTTCGATGTTGTTGTTGAATTAATCTTTTTCGACGACTGGTCGAGAGAGTATGACGGGGTGTTGGAGGTCCTTTCGGAATTTTTCGATGTTGTATTCAAGAAATTTTGAGAATATTGGTTCATTACTGTTCCGGGAATTTTTTCAGTCGAATTGATAGCTTGTGACAGCTGCTTTATAGAATTGGGATTTCCATATAGAGATGCTGGTGAGGAACCCGAGTTGAATTGCGAGTTGAAGTTTAGAGGGGTATTCGGTGTTTCGATCTGGTCGCTCATTTGTAACGCCTGATCGTTGGAATAGGATTCAAAATTTGACTTCCCAGAAGGAAATGTGGGTGTTATATTTAAACCAGATTGCGAGTCGTTTGAGATATTTGGTGGTGCGGTTGAGTTGCTCTTCTCTCCTAAAGGATTCGCGCCCACAACGCGTGGATTTGAATTTGCATAAGGAGATTTAAGTGTAGGCTTCAAATCATACTGTGGATCGAACTTTCCTACGGAGATAGAATCCTCAGGTTGATTTCCACCATAGTTATAAGATTCAGAGTTGAGGTCTTGCGATGCCAAATTAGAATAAGACTCATCATACAAATTTCCAATGGAAGAATTAGTTTGTTCTTGAAACATTTGCCCCGAAAAATTGGATGTTGGAGGTCGTTCAGTGATAGCATTGTCTTCATGTTTAGCCGTAGTTGAGTTCGTCGCCGATGCCGACTCTCCCTCAGGTCTTAACGAGATAGTTGGCAATTTCTTTTCGAGAGTATCCTCTGTTGGGAATTCTAGAATTTCAGTCGCTTTTTTGTTTGAATCATATTTGAAGTGAAGAATTGACTTCTTCTCTGACGTGCTGTCTTCGGTTCCCAATTTTCCCGAAGGCATTTTAGCTCCGGAAGCAGACATTTCCTGAAAGTCCTGGTATTGGGTCAAAAACATGTTCACGTGTTCCAAAACGCTGAGATATGTCTCCCGCACAAAAAGGTTATAGTTGATGATCATGCTCAAGTTTGGGTGCTCCGCCAAATCGTTTTTCGTAACCGATATTGGTGTGAAATCTGTCTCTAACAATCTCTGATAATGCGACTGAATTTCCATTCCAACTTCACATTCCCATGTCTCCAGCACATGTTCTAGGAACTTATTCCCACGTGCTTTATCGCCACCAGCAAAAGCCTCTCGTATCTCAGAGAGCACTTCTGGTTCTTTTACCTCCAAAACCTTGTATAAAAAGGCCAACCAGACTTCTTCCGCGAGCGCTCCATTGGTGGTAGAAATGACCAATTCAGAAGGCTCAAGAGTCGTTGGCCACTTTCCACTGTCATTATCTCCTACGAAAACAAGGTTTGCGTCAATATAACCAGCCGTCACGTCGCAAAAGCCGAACAATACCAAATACCTGGCAGGTACGTATGTCAAACCGTATGACAAATACAAGGGATTCACTGGTCCGTCGGCATCGACATCATTAGTCACAAAGAATTGGAAGGCACCGTCTGTTTGCCGGAATCCAGGCTTTAAGTTCGCAAGCTGACTATCATGATTGGCAAGATCACCTAGTGGGACAATTTGAGCGTGTTGCCGGTCAGGTGATCTCCAGCTACGAGTGAAAACAATGGTAAAGGCCCACTTCACCAAGTCATCGAACCGCGAACGCTCTTCCTTCCCAATTTTTTCGAGTCCCAACATCCACTGATGAATTTCGGTTGGTATCGGAGATTCATTTGAATTCGAATGCAACAATTTTTGGAAGAGTTCTAAGCATGCCTTGAATTGCAATCCCTGGACCCGTATAAAGTCACCAGTCATACGTTCAACGTGGTTTCGTTCTACCTCGTCCAAATACAATCCAGTAGAAAACGTCGTGGGTAGGGACTTCCACCAATCATACCACCGAGACTTTGAACCTAGATAAACTTCTCGAATCAATTTGTACACTAGCATATACTCTGGTAGGTAGTCTTGTTTGGATTGTGATCCCTTTTCCAATTCGGTCTCCATCCAAGCGCAGATATTTTCCATATCTTTTTCGTTGTAATACGGCATGAACGAATCGCCACTGATGACGCTCGTAAGAATAACCTGCGAAGGAACCGTAAGCACAGGAGTTCCTTGCTCGACGAATTTTGTGGAGATCAAACTCCAGTCCCCGAGTGCATCCTCCGTTAGTTCAATGCCATCGGCAAAGACCACCTGGCACCTGCGGGCCCAGTCCGAAAGGGACCCCATGTCGCGACTTTTTGTTTCTGCTTCGACCGATTCTTGTCGCATGAAAGGTGGATAAGAGGAAAATAGCGACGAGGGTCGACGTGGAAACCTTCGATCGGGGATCCTGAAAGCGGAGGATACAACCGACGCCGACGCCGACGCCGACGGCAACAACCCCGATCGTAGTACTCGAGAGTCCACCCCGACATGTTTTTGTCGCCTTTGCTGAACCCGACTGGTTCCAGGAAATTGGAACGTCAACGCTGCAATTGGTATCGCTAAGAGCAATATCAACATTATCATTATCGGCGGAGAACGCCGAATTACCGGCGATAGTCGTTTTAGCAGAGGGGAAGGGGTCCGCATAACCGACATGATTTTATGTTAGGATTTCTGGCGTTTGCGTAAATGACAAGATGCTGATGCCCTTCGACGTTTCCCTTTCACAGAAGTTCAATCCCAGCTTACAATTCTATTCAACATTGTGATCTTTTTGCATCCCAATCTGCTGACTTCGGAGAGGTAATTTATGACTCCAATACCGAACAAAATGTGCCTGTTATTGGTTTGGTAGAACTGGTGATGGGAAGGTGTTCTATTGGATGATGGCGACGGTGGAACTACTTCTTGAGGCCAGCGACCAATGGCCCCTACACGATACTAATTTTGAAAAATTTCCGTTACAGTCTCATCTCCCAAAATTCGTCTGAATTCTTAGAACACGCAAGCACGCTGTTACTTCGTATTATTTTTCAGTTCTGCGCGTGGTTTTTTTACAGTTGCGGACCGGAAGATGAACCGGACGTTACGACTACGGTACGTACTCGGACAAGAGCCTGAAAATAGGTTTTAAAAATTGGTGGAGTTGTTAGTTGAACGTTTAACACTAACCCTAAGAGTTGACAACGTAACCTTGTAGACGGAGTTTATGGGGGGGTTTGGGGGGGGAAATACGTAGAAATATTTAAAAAATCTGTTTTTAACATGTAGCCTTGGTACAAACGCTATGACTAAAAACTTTTAAAAACAGAATTGAAATAATTACTTACGGAAATGAGATGCTTTGTCTACAAGCAATAGTAAAAATTAGTGGCGCGCGTTCATTTTTATGGTAGCGGACTCTCATTTTTATGGTTGCAAGTAACCATAAGATTTAACCTGAATAAAGAAAAAATCATACAATTAAAATCTGTCTAAGATCAAGTTGGTCGTCACGTCATTGTCGTCACCTTGCCAGATGAGAGAGTTGGTGAGAAATAATATCGGACTTGTTAGAATTGGTACAATTTGTACATGAAGCAATGAGTCGGACTTGATGTATTTACAGCCATCTACTCTCATACGAATCGAATTTTTCCTGGTGATACCGTACCACGAACTTCGATCGATTCCATCGTAAAACCGAGGTGCGAAAAAGATACACATACGGTAGTACCGGTACGAATCGAATTTTCTAATCGTTGTGGTAGCTTGCTTGTTCGAAGTTACTTCGTAAAATAGAACTCGCGCGAATGGCGTCACTTGATTGGTAGTATACTAGATCACTTGGTAGGATCGATATGAACATATGTAGCTTGTTTGATTGATTGGTAGTATAGATCGATTGGTAGGATCAGTATGAAGGTAGCTAACTGCCGTATGAGTATGTACTGGATGGGCCTAGTAATAATTAGTGGCGCGCGTTCATTTTTATGGCAGCGAACTCTCATTTTTATGGTTGCACGTAACCATAAGATTTAACCTGAAAATATATAAAAAATGTTGTCGGTCAAAAATACACGTACCGTACTTACGTACATTCTACGGCGGTTACATCCATTCTACACTTGAAAAGTTACTTATACTCCTCCAGAGATAAAAATGACTTCAAGTATCCAGACATTTAGGTCATATCATGTGTTCTCTGTCTTATGACGAATTACACATGATCTACGTCCGGTTTAGACATCCCTACATACAACACGAATAACACAGGGATACCGGTCGAATACAGTAAAATACACAGTAAAAATAAGAGCCTCTCTCTGAGCTCACATCTCTTTAAATTTCAATTATCCTATACCTATCCGGTCGATTTTTAGAGTAACAACAAAAAATCAGTACTCTAATACCAATTGTTTGGTAATAGATCACTTGGTGAAATCTTACAGCCATCTACTACTCTCATACCGGCACGAATCTAATTTGAAATGAAAAATACTTCAATCATAGAATCCAACCAACTGAATCGTAGAATTCAACTGAATCGTAGAATTCAATCGTAGAAACTCCCATACCGGCACGAATCTAATTTTTGAAATGAAAAATACTTCAATCATAGAATCCAACCAACTGAATCGTAGAATTCAACTGAATCGTAGAATTCAATCGTAGAATTCAATCATACAATCCAACCAATTGAATCATAGAATTCTGTGGTATTCCAACGCTCACAATTGAAATTACTCAACTGATTCGTAGAATTCAATCATATAATTTAATCATAGAATTCAATCATTGAATTGAATTGTAGAATCCAACTGAATCATAGAATTTAATCATAGAATTTAATCATAAAATTCAATAGTAGCAGGATTTGCACTGTCTTCAAATCTGGCGAGGATTGAGTTATTTATAGGTCGGGGATTGGCAAGATTTGCACTGTCTTCAAGTCTCGTGAGTTTTTGGGTTGATTACTGAGTTATATTTTGGTCGGGGACTGGCAAGATTTGCCCTGTCTTCAAATCTGGTGGATTTTGGGGTTGATTATTGAATTACTAGATCGGCAGTGAGGATACATACAGTGAATACACGTATCCCTTAATTGGAGTAAAATAAGGTGCATATACGCACCTTATTTTGTACGTAAAAATTACTAGTAATTTTTTTCCGCTTTTTTCGAACAACAACAACAACAACAACAACAACAACAACAAACGCCGACGAGGCAACAACAACAACGCCGCCGTCGATGACACAAAGTAAAGAGAGGAAATAACATCGAACCTGCTAATTGATACATTACTTGGAGGAGGCCTCCCTTTTAAAGTGTTTAGATAGTTTTTTTTGCTTGCAATAAGATCAACATTGGTATGAAATGTGGTGTAACAATCTAAGCAAAGATTGACATTGCAGGTCTTGCAGAGTACTACATCGCGTTGTCTTTGCACTCCAGCAGCCCACCGATGCAGTGCACACTTGGGTTGGTTGCCAGTAGGTGCAGCTGGCAAGTGTGAGAGCGCTGTATTACAACGGATTGCAAAGCAGCCGCCCTGTGAAAGGGACTTGTCATTCATCTTTGCAAACCTACCAGCAGATGACGAGTCACCTGATAGCCCTGAAGAAAATGACAAGCTAGAGACTGTAGAGGACGATGACTCCATTGATTCAAGCTTGCGCTTCCTGAAGATGTGGAAGGTGCTGCTGTTGGTGGCTTTTGATGCAGCAGACTCTGGATTGATCCAATACAAAGCAATTGACTTGCGGAATTGATACTAAGACATCAAATTCTTTTGGGGGATTCCTTCTGCTTCATTCACAGACCGGTATAACACATAGGCATTCGTGAGACACACTCCAAGCCCCCAAAACATGAGGGACCACCACCATTTCCTGTTGCGCAACCAGGTTTGAACTTGATATGACTTCGCGTAATTGATCTGCAATGTCAACAGCACCCATTTCATTGTTATACTTATCAATAAAATTCATGCGAAGGAATCTGAGGTTTTCAACCCTTCCTGTGTCCACATTGTAGACAGGCTTTTCCTTCACTATCCACCTGATCACTGATGCTACCATGCTTAAGTAGTGGACTGGCTTTGTGTCATACACACTTGAAGCAATCATATTCTTGGACAGTGGGTCGCCTTCAAGAATAGCAGCCTTCACCGTACCCCGAACAGCATGGGCCTGCTTTGGATTTGTCACTTCTTCCTGCAGCACACATCCAGGCAATCCACGTCCACCCTTCCTTGTTACTCCGTGGCACAGCACCTTGTAAGAGTGATTGAATGCCGCACGGCAGAATGGAACAGAGTTGTACAGGTTATCCATGCTGACCCTGTGATAGCAATCCTTCAGCGTATCAAACAGAGCCATTGTCCGTGAATGAAGCGCAGACAAGCCTTGATTAGTGTATCTGGCTGGTGGTGGATCATTCCTCATGTAGAATTGATAGCAATAACCAGCGTCGCACAACATGTCAGCTTGGAAGCCATCCCCAGCATTCTTGTAAGTGATCCGCTTCTTGTCTGAGTGTTTGCCTTGGAACCCCATAGTCATTTCATCCACTGAAACGCCAGGTCCAAGTTGCCAGCACTGGGGGAACATGGGATTCATAAACTTGAGCAACGGCCATACCTTCCAGTTAGGATACCGTTCTCTAGGGGTTGGGAGGATCCTTGGATCCTGGTAAGCAAGAAAGGCTTTGAAGTGCCTGTGACGGCGCTCTGCATTGGCGCCAAAGCTCTGATAAATGAAGTCGTTGCCATTAACCGGATCAACAATTTGTGGCCGGAACTTCATTTCAATCCTAGGGGAGGGGGATAGTCCATGGAAGATATACAAGCCAAAGTGTTGCCGCAGTTCACTTGCAGTGAAGTTCTTGTAGTCCTTGTACTGACTACCACCAGCTCCTGCTTCAGCTACACCAGCCTTGAGGTTTGTCCATGTCGACATATCTTGAAAGCTGAAGGAATTTGCCCCCCCCTTGCTTCTTCAAAGGAAAGAACAGCTCAATGAACTCATACGGCTTGGTACTAGAAGAAAGGTTGTGCTTCCTTGCAAACTCTGGATCAACAGTGCCCTTCTCTCGTACTCGCTGCTTTGCCAATGGGTTGCCTTGTTGGTCTCTCTTTAGGTTGCCCTTCCGATCGAAGGTGTAGGATGAAGTTTTTCCTGGGAACACAGGGACATCAAATTGTTCTGCAAAATTGTGCTTGATAGGGATGAAGTCTGCAAACTCTTCAGGGACAGTTGGAGCTCTTGCTTTTGCACCAAATGAAGGATTTGCTGGCGCTGACACTGCTGTGGTTAGTGGAAGAAGCTCCCTCCAGCAGGCGCCGATGGGGAGGGTCGAGTTGGCTGCTTTCCTTGTATTAGTCGTCCTCTTCTTCTTTCCCCCCTTACCAGGCGCCTGCTTCTTCAATCGTCCCTCCCCTGCTGCAGCCAAAGGTCCCACAGGAAGCCGCTTTAGTAGAGCAGCCCGTAGTTGCTCTTGTAGCACTGTTTTGGTTCCATAGATAGGGAATTCTCTAGATTTGAGCTCTGCGTGCAAATCTTTCCTTGGCATTGAATCAATAGCACTATCATTGATGGGGACATGCTTTTGTTCAACTGGAGGTGGAGGTGGAGGTGGAGGTGGAGGTGGAGGTGGAGGTGGAGGTGGAGGTGGAGCTGGAGGTGGAGGTGGAGCTGGAGCGCTCTCCTTAGGTTTGATAACTGGCGGGGATGGGTCTGTATCCCCTGTAGCGGCAGTTGCAGTAGTGGCTGCTGTCCACTCAGGGATAATCAAGACTTCCTCGTGCTCTTCCTCCTCCCCCTGCACCGCATCATAAAATGGACCAATTTCATCATCAGTATCGTATCCAGATTCAAATCAATTTTTAATGGTGGACTCGCTTCTCCTATTGAATCCAACAAGCTTTCGAAGCTTAGGGCTTCCTGTGGCCTTTAAATGGACGTGGGTGGGGACAGACTGGGGTGTAGATGCAACACGATTTTTCTCTTCTTTTGAGGAAAATCGTCCCTTACCATGATCCTTGTTTTTCCCTTCCCCCTTGGAGGAATCGATCTGTTCTTTTTGCTGATCCTCCCTAATACTAGTAGGGAGAGATCCGGACCGTTCCCCTGCTGTCAGAGCAATC
Source organism: Pseudo-nitzschia multiseries (assembly GCA_037355745.1). Taxonomy (NCBI): domain Eukaryota; phylum Bacillariophyta; class Bacillariophyceae; order Bacillariales; family Bacillariaceae; genus Pseudo-nitzschia; species Pseudo-nitzschia multiseries. The sequence goes on from CM074781.1 coordinate 10,332,173, forward strand.
ACAGTGGTCGCCTCTCCAATTTTAGTGATGTCGGGAAGGGAATCATCCTCAGGGAACGATGCCAAATTACAAGATGTGTCCTTATTTCCTTGAATATTGGCCGAATCAGTCCGGACTTCTTGTGGATTATCCCCAGGTGGTAGGGGAAGAGGTTGATGTGCTTGGATTGCAGTCGGAGGCTCTGTGGAAGACTGCGTATACGATTTCACCATGGTTGATTTTGGGTGTTTTAAGGTGCATGGTGTTTCATTTTGGTCTTTACGGAGCTTTCGAAGCTCACTGCTGACCAAGTTTCAGCTTGTACGACCTATGGGATAGTTCATTCTAGACCAAAATTTTATGTAGATAACGAATATGCTATTGTCTTCAAATCTGATAGGTTTTTGGGTTGATGACTGAGTTATATTTTGGTCGGGGACTGGCAGGATTTGCACTGTCTTCAAATCAGGTGGGTTTTTGGGTTGATGATTGAGTTATATTTTGGTCGGGGATTGACAGGATTTGCACTGTCTTCAAATCTGGTGGGTTTTTGGGTTGATGACTGAGTTATATTTTGGTCGGGGACTGGCAGGATTTGCACTGTCTTCAAATCAGGTGGGTTATTGGGTTGATGACTGAGACATATTTTGGTCGGGGACTGCCAGGATTTGCACTGTCTTCAAATCAGGTGGGTTTTTGGGTTGATGATTGAGTTATATTTTGGTCGGGGATTGACAGGATTTGCACTGTCTTCAAATCTGGTGAGTTTTTGGATTGATGACTGAGTTATATTTTGGTGGGGGACTGACAGGATTTGCACTGTCTTCAAATCAGGTGGGTTATTGGTTTGATGATTGAGTTATATTTTGGTCGGGGATTGACAGGATTTGCACTGTCTTCAAATCAGGTGAACTTTTGGGTTGATGATTGAGTTATATTTTGGTTGCTGATTGACAGGATTTGCACTGTCTTCAAATCAGGTGGGTTTTTGGGTTGATGACTGAGATAAATTTTGGTTGGGGACTGGCAGGATTTGCACTGTGTTTAAATCTGGTGGGTTATTGGGTTGATGATTGAGTTATATTCTGGTCGGGGACTCGCAGGATTTGCACTGTCTTCAAATCTGGTGGGTTTTTGGGTTGATGATTGAGTTATATTTTGGTCAGGGACTGGCAGGATTTGCACTGTCTTCAAATCTGGTGGGTTTTTGGGTTGATGATTGAGTTATATTTTGGTCAGGGACTGGCAGGATTTACACTGTCTTCAAATCAGGTGGGTTTTTGGATTGATGATTGAGTTATATTTTGGTCAGGGACTGGCAGGATTTGCACTGTCTTCAAATCAGGTGGGTTTTTGGGTTGATGACTGAGTTATATTTTGGTCGGGGATTGGCAGGATTTGCACTGTCTTCAAATCTGGTGGATTTTTGGTTTGATGATTGAGTTATATTTTGGTCAGGGATTGACAGGATTTGCACTGTCTTCAAATCAGGTGGGTTTTTGGGTTGATGATTGAGTTATATTTTGGTCAGGGATTGACAGGATTTGCACTGTCTTCAAATCTGGTGAGTTTTTGGATTGATGACTGAGTTATATTTTGGTCGGGGACTGCCAGGATTTGCACCGTCTTCAAATCTGGTGGGTTTTTGGGTTGATGATTGAGTTATATTTTGGTCAGGGACTGGCAGGATTTACACTGTCTTCAAATCAGGTGGGTTTTTGGGTTGGTGACTGAGTTATATTTTGGTCGGGGACTGGTAGGATTTGCACCGTCTTCAAATCTGGTGGGTTTTTGGGTTGATGACTGAGTTATATTTTGGTCGGGGACTGGCAGGATTTGCACTGTCTTCAAATCAGGTGGGTTTTTGGGTTGATGATTGAGTTATATTTTGGTCGGGGATTGACAGGATTTGCACTGTCTTCAAATCAGGTGGGTTTTTGGGTTGACGATTGAGTTATATTTTGGTTGCGGATTGACAGGATTTGCACTGTCTTCAAATCTGGTGGGTTATTGGGTTGATGATTGAGTTATATTTTGGTCGGGGACTGGCAGGATTTGCACTGTGTTTAAATCAGGTGAACTTTTGGGTTGATGATTGAGTTATATTTTGGTGGGGGACTGGCAGGATTTGCACTGTCTTCAAATCTGGTGAGTTTTTGGATTGATGACTGAGTTATATTTTGGTCGGGGACTGGGTGTTTCATTTTGGTCTTTACGGAGCTTTTGAAGCTCACTGCTGACCAAGTTTCAGCTTGTAGGACCTATGGGATAGTTCGTTCTAGACCAAAATTTTATGTAGATAACGAATATGCTATTGTCTTCAAATCAGGTGGGTTTTTGGGTTGATGACTGAGTTATATTTTGGTCGGGGACTTGCAGGATCTGCACTGTCTTCAAATCAGGTGGGTTTTTGGGTTGATGATTGAGTTATATTTTGGTCGAGGACTGGCAGGATTTGCACTGTGTTTAAATCTGGTGGGTTTTTGGGTTGATGACTGAGTTATAGTTTGGACGGGGATTGGCAGGATTTGCACTGTGTTCAAATCTGTTGGGTTTCTGGGTTGACGATTGAATTATATTTTGGTTAGGGACTGGAAAGATTTGCACTGTGTTCAAATCTGGTGGGTTTTTGGGTTGATGACTGAGTCAAATTTTAGTTGAGGACTGGCAGGATTTGCACTGTCTTCAAATCTGGTGAGTTTTTGGGTTGATGACTGAGTTATATTTTGGTCGGGGACTGGCAATATTTGCACTGTCTTTAAATTATTGCTAGAAACTATTGGTAACCTTTTCAATCAACACTGATGTTTTTTTCTTTTTTCTTTTCTGGAATTCATCAAAGAAATGTTTAATTTCTTTACACATGCCCTTGACTTTGGTTTGATCTACGTCCAAGAACTGTTTCGCGGGGTTCGAATTTACTTCTCGCGCACAAATTTTGTGCGTGATTTTAACACGGCAATATTTCTGGACACCCTGAAATTCGCGCCGATTGTATAAGGGTATATGTAAACTCAGCACTATTTCTGTGCGCGTGATGCACATTACTCTACTCTCAAATAAAAATAATTTATTTCAGTCTCTAGCAGAACCGAATTATTATTCTGTACGAACAACACTTACTTCTATTCACGAATAAAAAAGAAATCTTGAGTCAGTATTAATTCCAAAATATTAATCTACCAAACAACAATTCGATTCTGCTCCCCTAGTTGTGAATTATATTTCTTGACTACAATATTCCCTTTTTAAAATGTAGATTCTATTATGCTTGATTTATTCCTATTGCAACGTATTACGAATCCTCCATTATTTCTAATATTCTCAAAATTAAGTTCAAGATTAGTAGTAGTTTTGTATTATGTATGTACTGTTATTTTCTACATTAGTTCACCCATAGATAAACTTTCATTCATCAATGCTGTTATTGCCGGATCAATATAGACGTTTCTTTTCTTTTTCTTTTTTGGTCCACTACAATTAGTGGAGCTGGTACTAGTAATTTTTGCATCGCCCTGCTTATTGTTGGTGTAATTTGTCGAACTTTCGTTCCTAAATCTCTCCCTCATCATTTCTTCCAATTTCCTTCCTGTTTCTGGGTGTTTTCGCATCTCGCCAATTTTGTCGCACAAGTCACTGAACAACTCGCGACCTTCCTCCATCCATCCATTTCTGCTTCCACTGTCTGAATCGCAGAATTTTTTTTTTTGTCGCGGAATCGTGGCATCACCCTTTCGCCGCTGCTGGTTCACCCATACATGATGCTCATTGTAGATCAGTACCAATGCAAATGCTTCATCTGCTATAGTAAATATATCACTCAGCAAGTGCCTCTCCTTCCGTTGTTTGAAATTGGAATTTGTCGGATTGATTGCCGACATGATTCTTGTAACAAAATAATAAAAATCTTCATCTTCCGCGTCTTTGTATGTTCTGTATTGAGGGTTTAAAATACCTGTGTTTTCATATTCTGTGTCTTGAATAACTGCAACAGTACCAGGGAATGTGATAGGGACTCGACCTTTTCTGTAATCGTCTGTACGGAAGTATCATAAGTATCAACGTGCAGCATGTTAGTGTTGTCGGACCAAAAATAGATTCTCAAAATCCTAATTTCAACAACCAATTCTCCTGTCTGTATTTACCTATCCAGTTTTTTCTCGCTAATGTTTGTGAGTTGTGCCTCAATGCGGTCAGTACTGTCCCTACTCGTTTCCTGTAAAAGGAACTGAATGCCGCAAGTGGAATATTTTGTGGCTTCATAACCGCACTTTCTCCAACAGCTTTATTTATTACAAGCGCCGTTACCTTGTCATTGATAGGGAACTTCATGTTGGGGTACCAATGTTTTTTGACGTAATCCCTTAGCTGCTTCTCCACTCTTTCACTCATATCACTCAAAGCCTTAAGCATATCGTTGTCTATTATAAGTCCATATTCGTCTGTAATTGTACTTACTGCTCGTTCTCTTGTGTCGCCGGCATTGTAACTCCCCTCTCCCTGCATGGTTGCCTCCGTTTGTTTAGGTACCATTACTACCTTTCCCACCCCTATATGTGGTTCCCTCTCTTGTTTCCGTAAGCGTTTTGCCACTTCCTCTGCCAATTTGTCATATTGGATATTTTTCATGACATGTTCGGCAATATACTCTAAATTGTAGCATTCTCCGTTAGATGTTTTCTCTACCACATTGGTTTTTGTTCCTTCTTTCTGTTGGTTCGTTACTGTAGTGGTGGTTGTGTTGGTAATGGTCAGCGCTGGTTCGTTACTCTGGTTGATGGTGTTTTGTTCTTCCTGGTTTGTAGTAGTAGAAATTGTGTTGTCGGTACCATTTTTTTTACTGTTGCCCTTTGATGCGTTCATAGTTGTGGTATTACTGTTACACACTTTGTTAGTAATTGCGGTGTTTGTTTTAACTCTTCTTTTCTTACCGTTGTTGTCCCCTGTATTTTGATGATCACCGGGCCGGATGGTTTTGTTGTTTCGAAGGGTCTTCCCCTCGGATTTTTTGCTTCGTCGTGTCTTTCCGATAGCATTCATATTTTTTTATTTTATTTTCTGAATACGGTGTCGATCAAGAATCATGTGTTTCTTTTTGTGTGGTTTTGTGTGTGTACTAATAATTTGTCGGGTTGTGTACGGTGTTTTGTGTTGTGTGTGTTGTGTGTGTCGTGTGTGTGTGTGTGTGTGTACGGTGTTTCGTGTAGTATGTGTACGATGTTTTGTGTGTAGAATTTTTCCGTGGGTTCTGTACTATGTTGTTTGCCCGAACATCTTCTGTGTGTTGTCTGGTTTTGGGCGCGCTGTTATATTTGTAGCAGTAGAGCACGTACCTGTGCAAGCCACCCCTCCCGCGCCATAATTTTTTCAGAAGGGAAACTTTTGATCACACTAAGGTTATGTATTTCAATCCTCTAGTCACATGTAGAATCTCGTAGACTGCTGCACCTAACATACCGTACTGTCTTGTGTGCCATTTGTATCTACAAACCACATCATTGTCTGTACTGTGTGTGTCAAAGTTTTTCCCAATATGCATTTAAAAGTTGTTCCCAACATGCATTTCGTAAGTCATGTGATATGCATTCATGGCCTGGTACAAAAACTTTGGTAGTCATTACCAAATGAGACTGTTTGTGCCCTGGAATTGCACCAAAAATACCCTCATCATGTTTGCCATTTTGAGAGTAAAACCACAACATTTTGGGCATTCTGAGTGGCAAAGTTGTTCCCAATATGCATTTGATGAGTCATGATAAATGTATTCATAGTTTTGACCGGATACTTTTGGAGTCATTACCCAATCAGTTAGTTTGTGCCCTAGAATTGCACCAAAAATACCCTCATGTTTGCCATTTCGAGAGTCAAACCACAACATTTACAGCATTCTGTGTGACAAAGTTGTTCCCAATATGTATTTGATGAGTCATGAGGAATGTATTCATTGCTTGGACCAGATACTTTTTGAGTCATTACCCAATAAGTTAGTTTGTGCCCTGGAATTGCACCAAAAATACCCTCATGTTTGTCAGTTGGAGAGTGAAACCTTAAGATTTTGGGCATTCTATGTGTCATAGTTGTTTCCAATATGCATTGGATGAGTCATGATGAATGCATTCATGGCTTGGACCCGATACTATTTGAGTCATTACCCAATCAGTTAGTTTTTGCCCTAGAATTGCACCAAAAATACCCCCATGTTTGCCATTTGTAGAGTCAAACCTTAAGATTTTGGTCATTCTATGTGCCACAGTTGTTCCCAATATGCATTGGATGAGTCATGATGAATGTATTCATGGCTTGGACCAGATACTTTTTGAGTCATTACCGAATAAGTTAGTTTGTGCCCTGGAATTGCACCAAAAATACACCCATGTTTGCCATTTGGAGAGTCAAACCACAACATTTACAGCATTCTGTGTGACAAAGTTGTTCCCAATATGTATTTGATGAGTCATGAGGAATGTATTCATTGCTTGGACCGGATACTTTTTTAGTCATTACCCAATAAGTTAGTTTGTGCCCTGCAATTGCACCAAAAATACCCTCATGTTTGTCAGTTGGAGAGTCAAACCTTAAGATTTTGGGCATTCTAGTATGTGACAAAGTTGTTCGCACTATGCATTTGATGAGTCATGATGAATGTATTCATGGCTTGGACCCGATACTTTTTGAGTCATTACCCAATAAGAAGTTAGTTTGTGCCCTGGAATTGAACCAAAAATACCCACATGTTTGCCATTTGGAGACTCAAACCTTAAGATTTTGGGCATTCTATGTGACAAAGTTGTTTCCAATATGCATTGGAAGAGTCGTGATGAATATATTCATGGCTTGGACCAGATACTTTTTGAGTCATTACCGAATAAGTTAGTTTGTGCCCTGGAATTGCACCAAAAATACACCCATGTTTGCCATTTGTAGAGTCAAACCACAACATTTTGGGCATTCTATGTAACAAAGTGGTTTCCAATATGCATTTGATGAGTCATGAGGAATGTATTCATTGCTTGGACCACATACTTTTTGAGTCATTACCCAATAAGTTAGTTTGTGCTGCCCTGGAATTGCACCAAAAATACCCCCATGATTGCCATTTGTAGAGTCAAACCTTAAGATTTTGGGCATTCTGTGTGACAATGTTGTTCTCAATATGCATTTGATGAGTCATGATGAATGTATTCATGGCTGGGACCGGATACTTTTTGAGTCATTACCCAATAAGTTAGTTTGTGCTGCCCTGGAATTGCACCAAAAATACCCCCATGTTTTCCATTTGTAGAGTCAAACCACAACATTTTGGGCATTGTATGTGAAAAAAGTGTTTCCAATCTGCATTTGATGAGTCATGAGGAATGTATTCATTGCTTGGACCGGATACTTTTTGAGTCATTACCCAATAAGTTAGTTTGTGCTGCCCTGGAATTGCACCAAAAATACACCCATGTTTGCCATTTCGAGAGCTAAACCACCAAATTTTGGGCATTCTATGTGACAAAGTTGATCCCAATATGCAATTTATTAGTCATGAGGAATGTATTCATTGCTTGGACCAGATACTTTTGGACTCATTACCCAATAAGTTAGTTTGTGCCCTGGAATTGCACCAAAAATACCCTCATGTTTGCCATTTGGAGAGTCAAACCACAATATTTTGGGCATACTGTGTGACAAAGTTGTTCCCATTATGCATTTGATGAGTCATGATGAATGTATTCATGGCTTGGACCCGACACTATTTGAGTCATTACCCAATAAGTTAGTTTGTGCCCTGGAATTGCACCAAAAATACCCTCATGTTTGCCATTTGGAGAGTCAAACCACAATATTTTGGGCATACTGTGTGACAAAGTTGTTCCCATTATGAATTTGAGGAGGCATGATGAATGTATTCATGGATTGGACCCGACACTATTTGAGTCATTACCCAATAAGTTAGTTTGTGTCCTGGAATTGCACCAAAAATACCCTCATGTTTGACATTTGGAGAGTCAAACCACAATATTTTGGGCATACTGTGTGACAAAGTTGTTCCCATTATGCATTCGATGAGTCATGATGAATGTATTCATGGATTGGACCCGACACTATTTGAGTCATTACCCAATAAGTTAGTTTGTGTCCTGGAATTGCACCAAAAATACCCTCATGTTTGACATTTTTTTTCGAACGTACATACATACCGTACAATCTCGTATGTACGAGATTCTTTTTCGAACGTACATACATACCGTACAATGTAGTATGTACGAGATTCTTTTTCGAACGTCGTACGTACGAGATTATTTTTTGAACGTACATACATACCGTACAATCTAGTATGTAGGAGATTCTTTTTCGAACGTCGTACGTACGAGATTCTTTTTCGAATTCTTTTCGTACATACGTACGAGATTGATTTTTTTTCGTACGTACGGTACGAGATTGAATTATCTAGTACAAAAAACGTGTAGAATTCTACACTAGTCTAGAAATCTACACTAGTACCAAATCCTGTAGAATTGTACAGGATGTATGATTTTTTTTTACCTCGCGACAAAAAAAAAATCTTTCCCACACAAACACTAATAAACTTTTCTTACCTCGCGACAAACAAAAAAGATCACTTTTTCTACCTCGCGACAAAAAAAATCACTTTTTCTACCTCGCAACAAAAAAAACAATCTACCTCGCAACAAAAAAAAATCACTTCATAATCTGCCTTCTTACATCCGACTTATTTGACTAGGGTGTTGGTTCTTGTAATCAACACTCCGTCCGAGAACGTTTGATCCAAAACCTCTTTTGAGCCGGAGGATCTGTTGTCAGATATTTTAGTCCGAAATAACAGCCTTGTACTGGAAAAGAAGTAGTTAGCATTTGACGAGAAGGGGATTTGCTGGATAGATATTGTTTGGACTGCAGCCTTACATATACGTCTTGAAATCAATGAACTGGCTTTGTCCCTTGCAATTATATCAACAGGAACAAGGTACTGTTTTTCGTGACATGGAGTAAGAAGTATTCTACGGCAGCAACTACAATTTCATCGGGTCGAGTGTCGGAACGACGGTACGAATAAACGGTAAACATACAAACGGTAACAAGGAATGAAATTGCAACCAAATTACAGATGATGTATTTTCTAACTTTGGCTTTTCTTCTTATTTTCATAGTACCGGATTGGAACCAACGAATCGGAATCAACGAATCGGAATCAAAGGATCGGAAGCAACGGATTGGGAGCAACGGATTGAATCGGAAGCAGTTCTAATCTTAAGCAACTAATCGAAAACATCAAAGCAACAATCGAATCGGAAGCAACGAATCTTCCCCTGTAGGTGCGACCATCGAATCGGAAGCAACGAATCTTCTACTGTAGGTGCGGGGAATTTTCCTGGTTGGTGATAATTACGAATCGGTCGGCATGTACATTATCATATTATGCTGTTGTTATTATTTACTCTATGTATTACATCAATAGATACTCACCCATTTTGTTCAATTATCATGTATTTGAATAGGAACGGCAATCGATCCCACACCAATCAATCTGCAAAACGAATCGGTCTGCAAAACGAATCGATCCAACACCAATCGATCTGCAAAACGAATCAATCTGCAAAACGAATCGATCCAATCAATCGGCAACGAATCAGCGGAACGCTCCTCCTCCTCCTCCTCCTCCTCCTTTAGGAAACGCTCCTCCGACAACGAATCAGCGAAACGCTCAACCTCCTCCACCGGGAATCGCTCCAAGCGACAACGAATCAGCGTACCGCTCCTCCTCCTCCACCGGTAATCGCTCCAAGCGACAACGAATCAGCGAAACGCTCAACCTCCTCCACCGGGAATCGCTCCAAGCGACAACGAATCAGCGTACCGCTCCTCCTCCTCCACCGGTAATCGCTCCAAGCGACAACGAATCAGCGAAACGCTCCTCCTCCTGCTCCACCGGGAATCGCTCCAAACGACAACCAATCAGCGAAACGCTCCTCCTGCTCCACCGGGAATCGCTCCAAGCGACAACGAATCGGCGAAACGCTCCTCCTGCTCCACCGGGAATCGCTCCAAACGACAACGAATCAGCGAAACGCTCCTCCTCCTCCTCCTCCTTTACGAAACGCTCCTCCGACAACGAATCAGCGAAACGCTCAACCTCCTCCACCGGGAATCGCTCCAAGCGACAACGAATCAGTGAAACGCTCCAAGCGACAACGAATCAGCGAAACGCTCCTCCTCCTCCACCGTGAATTGGTCCAAGCGACAACGAATCAGCGATCCACCAAACTTGCTACTCCTCCACCGGCGCGCGGCAACGAATTGTTGGTATCAAACCGCTCCTCCTCCTCCACCGGGAATCGCTCCTCCTCCTCCACCGGGATCTGCAACACCAATCGATCCAACACCAATCGATCTGCAACACCAATCGATCCAACACCAATCGATCCGCAACACGAACCAATTGATCCAACACCAATCGATCCGCAACACGAACCAATTGATCCAGAAGCAAGCGGGAACCATCGAACCAAGCGGGCTTGCTCCTCCACCGGCACTCCACCCGAATCGATCATCCACTGGCGTTCCACACAAATCACTCCTCCTCCTCCACCGGCGCAACCCATAGTAGTAGGAGGCACCAATCAATCCAACACCAATCGATCCGCAACGGCAAATCGATCCGGAACGGCAAAACGATCCGGAACGGCAAATCGATCCGGAACGGCAAATCGATCCAACAACACCAATCGATCCAACAGAACACCAATCGATCCGATCAATCCGGAACACCAATCGATCGGGAGCAACACCAATCGATCTGCAAAACGAATCGATCCAACACGAATCAATCCGATCCCGTTCCTTCGATCCTTTCATCGGTTAAATCTTTTTGTCCCGCTCGTCGGCTCTCTCTCCTGCACCCCCGAGGATCCCGAAGATCACTCAACACTTCAATACCACTGCCGTCTTGGAATCCCGGCTTGACGGACGTTTACTTCATCCGAACCTTCGACTGTCTTCCCCGACAGCAACACCAATCGATCTGCAACAGCGAACGACGGCAACAGCAACGTCGCTCGTCCTCGTCCTCCTCCACCGGCGCCTTCTCCTACACCGGCGATCCACCCACTTGGCTCCTCCTCCTCCTCCACCGAATCGCTCCTCCTTCTCCTCCACCGACAATCCACCATCGAATCGCTCCTCCTTCTCCTCCAGCGGCGATCCACCATCGAATCGCTCCTCCTCCTCCTCCACCGGCGATCCACCCACTTGGCTCCTCCTCCTCATCCTCCAGCAAATCGATTCGTCGTCGTCCGCCTACAACGGCAATCTTTTTAGGCAAGAATGAAACCAACCACAACAAATGGAAAGCAATTGTCAGCACGAGGAAGGAGGCAAAAAGCAAATAGGAAACATGAGAGAAGACATAAACAGAGAATGTCTTCAAATTTTCTGATCATTGCAGCACCAGTGTCGAACAGCCATGAGACTTATAAACAATTGTCGCAGATAAAACCGGAGAGGAAGAGGGTAAATAAGCCCATTGACAAACCTGTCAAGACAATAGCACTGAAAAACAAATACCAATCAACTGTGGTGGCAGGTAAATACATGGAAACCAATTGGTGTGGTGGCAAAATAGGGGGAAAGAAGAAGTATGAACCGGAACTGGCATTGTCTATCGACAATTTTGAGACGTTGGATAGTACGAAAGAAGAGCATATTCTTGCAGTTGACGATTATAAACCATCGTTGCGCATTTTTGCCAAAGTTTCAAGAGGTTTAGCAGAACGACACCTGGCTTCCAAGAATAATATCAACTTGTTGAGAGAATTCGCTCCTGCCATTGTTGGAGCAAAACCAACCGTTGGAAGAGGGGTTAAGCGCGGCAGTATCAATGATGATTATGCTATCATTGGAATTCGACCAGAAAGATTGGATTCAAATATTGGTGAGTATGTTTTCAAAAGTCATGTCGATCCCAGCATCAAACTAGAGCTAGAAGAGAAAACAGTTGAAATTGTGAAGCATATGCATCATAGTTTAATTGACGTCGAACCATTTGTTGCGGAGGAAATGGATGTGTTGTCTCAGATTCTGTCTCGTACAAAGCTAAATGCAATTGGGCAGCAGGCCTTAGCATTTTCGATCGGTCGCAACTACCATTCTAGATGCCATGTGGACGATGACATGTACTACACTCGTTTGACAGTAATTGCTCCGGCAGAAGTGTCTGCTGACGAGGTGATTTATTATTTTGTCTTCCCCACGTATGGAGTGAAAGTTCCATTGAGGTCAGGAGATACTCTATTGTTCAATCCATTAGTATTACATAGCTGTTCGAATCCAAAATACGAAGGCTGTTATATTATGAGCGCCTATGTATCTCGCAAAACTGTGCTTAGAGCTAACCCTCTATAGTAAAATTAAACAATAGTTTAAAGTTAGCCGGTACATTCACCCTTGCTACTCAATCGGAACTGCTGTCCGAGCTTTCGCTCTCTGAACTAGATAGAGAATCACTGGATTCGTTATCATTCAATGCCATCTCAAACGGTTCCAACTGGATGTCGTCCTGTAGTGTGCATGCGTTGTACAAAGATTCGTAAGACGGTGGTGTAGCAGCATTTTTGCTTTCAAAAAAATGTAGCCAGGAGATCCGATTCGATATCACTAGCCAATCGCAATTGGTTATGGACCCATCAAGGCCTTGCTCTGGAACAACTGCCAGCTCGGAATGGATAGTGTCGACATGAAATAGGTACAGTGAATTCATCAGGCGACCACGTTGGACAAATTCAGAAGCTGTTTTCTTAGGCACATCTTGAAACCGACGAGCCACAGCATACATTCCGTTTGTATCAATTGGATAGCCACCAATACTACTGTATGGCTGCTTCAAACTCTGTACAGTTAAGAAGCATACCAGATGGCACGGTATGAGCTTGGGATTGTTATTTAAATCAAAGTCCAATTTCATCAAACACCAATCCATCCAGACGGAGTTCAGCAGAGAACTATCCGATCTATATGAAGGATGCGAGCGAAATATAAAATTAGACCCACAAGCAACATCGAAACGATTGTGCTCTGTAACTCCACAAATGTGTGAAGGATTCTCCAATAAAGGTAGCACAGAATCACAAACAAAGTCGAGTATGTCAGAAGGAAAAAATGGTTTGCTTTTGTTCGTAGAACGAAGCCACTTCATTGTTGATTCCCCATTTTCGGTTCTCATTATATGAAAATGAGAACCGCCACCATCAGGTCGTTCAATTGGAGGAGGATCAGGCGGATGCAAGTTGAAGTGATATGTTGCCTGGCTTAGCATCATTTTCTCGGACTTTCGCTTCGCCGTTTGACCGATTAGTGATGCAGCATTACCTTGCGTGTTCTTGGAAGGAGCTTTAATCTCAGTTTTATGGTGAGACTCATTCGGAGCACTATCCCAGCCTGCGGGGCTCCCCCATAAAGAGATATAATCTGGTAGGTGAAAGTACAGGTGATTCTTGATTAGTTTTGTTCCCATCCCTTTCCTGTGACATGTGGAGTTTATACAATTAATAAAGTGAACAATTGTTTTTGGGAGATTCTTTAAGGAACCATATTTCATTAGACCGTGTTTAAGAAATTCTTCCATTGATAGAATTAGCTGAATTACCTCTATCTGTTTCTTTACAAAACGATGGTCACCAATAATGTCAGATCCATGTTTGGAAACCATAGCGATCAGAAGAGAAATGAGCATTCCAGAGAAATCGTGCCCTTCTTTCTTCGTAGTTGATAATAGCTGAGTCCCAAATTTGGTGCGAGGAAAATCTCTATCGGACTGGCGTGATAACAAACCACCGTACCGTTGTGCTAAATGGCCAATACTGTTAGCAACAGCCACACCGTGCTTCAAATTGGGGGCATAAACACATGGAACACTTCCGCGGAGCAACAATTCAATTGACTCGATGGCCCGTTTGGCAGTACCAAGCTGGTGCATGTGCAAACATTCACCGGGAGTTGCAAAATGAATGTTGTTCTGATTAGTACCAAAGCATAAATCATGAAATACATTCCTTATGTTGTGATGAGAGTTGTTTTTGAAGTTCTTATTGATATCGTTTAGATCTGTGCCGGGAAAACAATGGAAATCAACAGGTGACCACTTCTTTGTTGCAGGTTGAACAGAAGGAATGTTTATGTTCGGAGAATAACAGTTGCAGTGACGGCACATCCGCATGACACCCTTATTGAAGGAGCCGTATTTTCCACACAATTTATCGTGAAGTTCTGTGTCGCCAATAACATAGGCAATGGCAAATTTCATTTTTACCCTCCACTGTTGATTTGCGTACGGAAGATAATTCCATTCGATACCACCGTCTTCGTTACACGCGGCTTTGAAGGAACGAAACGCTACTTCCAAACCATTGTGAAGATTCTGAATTTTTTCCTTTGAAGTGGCAGGACGAGAGTGTCTGGTTGACTCCCATTCGGGGTCGGGATGGAAGTAAATAGTTGTCCATGCTTCAGGTCAAGAACGAGTCTCCACATTAAAAATACCAAGTGTCATGTTCAATGGTGTTAACGTAAGTCGTCCGTGCGCATCCAAAGATATGCCGTCCATGTAAAATATAATAGGAACAAGAATTTCTTGCGAATTGGGATTGCAAATTTCTTTCCAAGAAGATTTCCACCACGAGCCGTGATGCAATTCTGAGATTACAGAATTAGGATTCAACTCAGGATTATTGTCGGGAGACAGAGGGGTGGAATAGTCGGGAAAGGAGAGGTTTTCTTCTATCATTAGCTGCTGGTCAGAAAGAAGAGAATAAATGGCATCCTTAAAAGAACGGACATACACCTGAGTGGGCTTATTATCAGGTAACCAATTCAGTATATGAGGATGAAATTTCATATCGGAGAGACCAAGATTGGATTGGAGATTGTCAAAAATTGCTTGCCGAGATCTAATTTTGGCATCGCAAAAATCAAAACCCGGTCTCATTTGACTTTTCTTTGCCCACTGGAAAATGGATTTGAATGTGTTCAGTGGCAATTTATGTCTGGCCATTAAATTCATGAGTTCCAATTCAGCAAGAAGATGAGGGGGGCGGCGGTAGTTTTGTGTGGCTTTGAAATGCATCCTCTCTTTCGTTCAAATTAATGCTTTCATGAAAAGAAGGTGGTGGAGGGGCGGGCTGAGCAGTAACGACATTAACAGCAGAACCATTAGTGTTATCTTCTTCGTTGTCTCCACAATCAATGTTGTTGGTAGAATTGGTGTCGTTATTTTCATTTACGTCATCGTCATTGTCATCCTCGTCATCGGAATTGTCGATATCATTATTCAGCGGGAATGCATCTTCATCTTGAACAGCAGAAACAGCCATGTAAGATTCAATGGCGTTCCGATCCATTGGCGGTAAAAAGACATCATGTACAATCTGTTGGTTTAGAACAGAATGAAGACCCGTCGCTGACTGACTTGTGACAGTGTGTTGCTGGGAGAGATGGGAAGGGGGAACAGATGGACCGTTTTGTGTCATAGTCATCCCAAAATCAGACGGAGAATGTTGAACAGACGGCAAGGTAGGCTGCACTTTGATAGAGGTGGAGAGGTTATAGATCTTTCGTTTAATTAGACCCTGACTATGGTAGAAATCCCAGCACTCATCAAGACAATAAAGATGTCTTCTTAGGCCAACGGAGACGTATTTCAAAGTACCCTGCTTGTTTGCCGTGGATTTATATCCTAAAAACTTGGAGTTTTTGCCATTCAGCGCGCAACAACGGCAGTAGAATAGAAGAGGGGTTTTCATAACAGGAGGCATGATGTTGCAGAGTTGTTTGAAGGAAAATATCAGTAGATGGGGTCGAATCGAAGGAGATCACAAAGATGAATCGTTGAAAGGAAAAAATTACATGTGTTACTTTGTGTGTGATGAGTTTTCTTGTACGGTAGATTTCCTTACTACCGTACTTCGATTGCAAAAATGGTCCGTAAAGTAATTACTACTTAGTGATGATTGCAACATTCCTCGTACAATATGTTTAGTAGTGAACAGTACGTACAGTCAACTCCTTAAGAGGGTTAATACACAGCGCCGGACGGGTCAATCCCATCAGTTATTCCAAACATTTGTTGGCAGGCGCGTCAGTTCTTCCATAAGGTGCACGGAAATGTGAATCGAAATGGAAATCGTGGACAATAGCGTTGTTGATTATCGAAATGGAAATCGTGGAGAATTGTTTTGTTGATTGCGATCAAGTTGATTCCGACTTTCATGTACCCGTAAAACCAACTAGTACGCTATTTTTGCATGAGTTATTACTAGTAGATACTAGTACGAAATCGTGGACAATTGCGTTGCTGATTATCGAAATGGAAATCGTGGACAATTGTTTTGTTGATTACGATCGAGTTGATTCCGACTTTCATGTACCGGTAAAACCAACTAGTATGCTATTTTGCATGAGTTATTACTAGTAGATACTAGTAATACATTATTTTCGCTAGTACTTCATCATTATAATTGATTATTTCATTATCTTTCCGACGAGGAAAACAAATACCAACGTGTTAGGTGTTACTACGACCTAATCTTCGAATAGATAATCTACTCTACTGATACTACTAATACTAATCATCCAATCGACAGTCGAACCAACCATGGAGGGAATTTACAAACTACAAAAGGTGGTTCAGGAACACCCAGCCAATCTCGAACAAGAACTCCGGAAAATGCTTGTTTATCACAAGAAAGAGACTGCTCGAATCCAAAAAATGATTCGTAAGATTCGTGAAGAAAAAAGGAATGATCCAAATGTTAAAAAGGAAAGCGACGATCCTACTAGCAATCATCAAGTCGTTCCGAATGTAACCAGCAGCATCTATCCACAAAGCGGGGGGTTATTTGAGAGCAGCGAACAACATTGGAGTGGCGATTCCGACGGTGTAGCTTCTGAAAATACAGCGGATCTTCCTGGCGTTAAAGACGAACAAAACCCTTGAGTGCAATAGCCCGCCTGGGGTGGATTCGACTTGGAGTTGACATGGAGTTGGAGCTGGGATTTGAGTTGGAGTTGGAGGATTTGGGTCGGAGCCCATTATACCGGTATGGTGGAAACATGTTGAGAAAATGAAATAAGTCATTCGTGCACAAGTTGTACACAAAATAGTGCTTGTCACGAAACGAATATGATATCCTTAACCCTAAAATAGTTATTTTATTTGAGGAGTGACGAGATATTGTCTCAAAAGTAAAGGTGTGCGACGCGCGAGGTATTTTAGTAGACACGCGACCTAAAAAGGTAGGAAATTTAAAAAATAGGGTCGAGAATTGTAAAAATACCGCGCGATAGCCCGCGGGGGGTCGAGAAACAGTTCTCGGACGTATGTCATCCCTCAATTATAATCCATTCAATGTTTTACACATTGATAAAATAACATATATCGAGTGTCGCATCCTATAGTTCTAACTTGAAACCAAAATATTGTCTGTGGAACGCCCTTGTAATTTATGCACAGTTCTAGCATGTGAAATGTTGAGAGGGAATTGTTTGAGTTTGATGCTCAAATTCTGTCTTGATGATTTGTGACTGATGTGCTCACTAAACAGAGAAGGATACTTGCACAAGGGATAAATATCTTTTTCTGGCAATTTGAGGTTGTATATGGGTTGTTCTTCTGGAGTATTGGTATCTGTAAGAATAACTTGTAAAGATTCAATTTTATCAGCATCAATGCAATTGACATAATAGCCATTGATCACAACACTCTCAAGGGCTTCAAACCTGTTCATCTCTTGTTTCAAAATCAAACCTTTAAATTCACACATTGTACCATTAGCTATAGATTCTTCAACAGATATATTGCTTGTTATCATGATGGGACAACCAATATATAGCTTTACAAATGGATCAACATGTGTACTTCCTCTTCTTTCTGTAACATCTGCATCAGAGCGACAACTGTAAAATATATCTCCTTTATCTGGAAAGGCCTTGTAATCTTTTCTGCTTTTGGCATATTTGTATTCAACATTGGATGCTCGAATGCATATGGTGTGCAAGGGAATAGGGTCTTGAATGTTCTTGGAATGGGTTTGTCTTAAATGAAGGGCAAAAATTGCATCATTGATTGCACACCTGTCTTTGTTTCTTACTACCGCATAAGATATTGCCATTGGTAAAGAATCACGGCAATTTCCGTATGCCTGATTACACTTCCTACTGAGTTCTGGTAGGAATTGTGGATGTATTCTGACCGGTTGACGTTTTCGTCCTTCAAAGATTACATCGTTTCTTTATGCTTGTGTCGGCCGACGGCAATTTCCGTATGCCCGATTACACTTCCTACTGAGTTCTGGTAAGTGTTGTGGATGTTTTCTGACCGATCGACCTTTTCGTCCTTCAAAGATTTTGTCGTTTCTTTATGCTTGAGTCGGCCGACGGCAATTTCCGTATGCTCGATTACACTTCCTACTGAGTTCTGGTAGGTGTTGTGGATGTATTCTGACCGGTTGACGTCATCATCCGTTTCTTTGGCCTTCTTTATTTATTTGCCGTCGTTGCCGTTGAGAAATACAATCAGACTTTTTCGAATTGGTGCAATTTCTACATGAATGAGCTGGACTTGATGTACTCACGGTCACAGCCATCTACTCTGATACGATTTTTCGTGTTCGTAATTTTGTGTACGTTGTTGAACTGTGAATAGGATAGCTTGTAATTACCAGTAGCTCGTACAGCTTGCTTGTTTGTGCTAGCTCGAATTTGCAATAGAACTCGTGCAAATGAGTAACTTGATTGGTAGTATAGATTGATTGATACGATCGGTATGAACATAGGTAGCTTGCTTGTAGTTCTGGTAGCTCGTTATTACCAGTAGCTCGTACAGCTTGCTTGTTTGTGCTAGCTCGAATTTGCAATAGAACTCGCGCGAATGAATCATTTGATTGGTAGTATAGATTGATTGATACGATCGGTACGTCCGAGAACTGTTTCTCTACCCCCCGCGGGCTATCGCGCGGTATTTTTACAATTCTCGACCCTATTTTTAAAATTTCCTATCTTTTTAGGTCGCGTGTCTACTAAAAAACCTCGCGCGTCGCACACCTTTACTTTCGAGACAATATCTCGTCACTCCTCAAACAAAATAGCTATTTTAGGGTTAAGGATATCATATTCTTTTCATGTCAAGCACTATTTTGTGTACAACTTATGCACGAATCATGACTATTTTTATCTTCTCAACATGTTGCCACCATATAACGGGCGTCCCGACTCCAACTCCAACTCAAATCCAACTCCAAAAAATCCCATTTTCATTTCAATGGAAAGGGACCTGTCCCCCCCCCTTGTATCTCATAAACCAAGAACTCCAAAAAGTTGGTAGGATAGGCAAACGATTCTGGACAACAATACTAACAAGGCCTGCAAGTCTCAAAGGGATCTGCCGTATGCGTTAGATTAGAAGCAATAGGAGGGCCTATCAGAGGACTCCAAATCCGAATTTTCACCTCCACAGAAAACACCCCCTCCAAACCCAAGGGACAGCAGATATCTCCATACTGAAGGCGCCGCGGGCAACGATATTGCAGGGATCCCTTCATTATATCAAGAAGGACAAGGCCTGCAAGTTTCGAATCGATTGATTGAGTGGATTGGAAGTATCTAACCGGCAAAGCATTGGACACGCAAGGTCCATTTTGAAGGTAAACAAGGAAAAAAAACGGTGAATATTAATATCTCCATACTGAAGTCACCGCGGGCAACGATATTGCAGGGATCCCTTTATTATATTGAGAAGGACAAGGCCTGCAAGTTTCGAATCGATTGATCGAGTGGATTGGAAGTATCTAACCGGCAAAGCATTGGACACACAAGGTCCATTTTGAAGGTAAGCAAAGGAAAAAAACGGTGAATATTAATATCTCCATACTGAAGTCACCGCGGGCAACGATATTGCAGGGATCCCTTCATTATATTGAGAAGGACAAGGCCTGCAAGTTTCGAATCGATTGATTGAGCACATTAGAAGAATCAAACCGGTGAAGCAGATTGGGAAAATTTGGTTGTATTTCAAGGAAGCAACCCAAATAACGGTGACAGCAGATATCTCCATACCGAGGTCGCCGCTGCCAACGATATTGCACAGACCTCTTCATTACATCTAGAAGGAGACGTCCTCCAAGTTTCGGATCGATTGATTGAGAGGAATAGAAGAATCGAACCGGTGAAGCAGATTGGGAAAATTTGGTTGTATTTCAAAGAAACACCCCAAATAACAGTCACAGCAGATATCTCCATATCAACGACACCGACAGCAACGATATTGCAGGGTCCGCTTTATTACACATATAAGAACACGCCACCCAAGTTTCGAATTGATTGATCCAGCGGATCAGAAGAATCGAACCGGTGAAGCAGAGGGGCAAAATTTGGCTACATTTCAAGGAAGCAACCCAAACAACAGTCACAGCAGATA
This sequence comes from Pseudo-nitzschia multiseries, assembly GCA_037355745.1. Lineage (NCBI taxonomy): Eukaryota > Bacillariophyta > Bacillariophyceae > Bacillariales > Bacillariaceae > Pseudo-nitzschia > Pseudo-nitzschia multiseries. The sequence goes on from CM074781.1 coordinate 10,352,619, forward strand.
TCTCTGCACCAACGGCACCAACAGCAACGATATTGCAGGGTCCTCTTCATTACATATAAAAGAACACGCCGCCCAAGTTTTGAATTGATTGATCCAGCGGATCAGAAGAATCGAACCGGTGAAGCAGAGGGGCAAAATTTGGCTACATTTCAAGGAAGCAACCCAAACAACAGTCACAGCAGATATCTCTGCACCAACGGCACCAACAGCAACGATATTGCAGGGTCCTCTTCATTACATATATAAGAACACGCCGCCCAAGTTTCGAATTGATTGATCCAGCGGATCAGAAAAAAACGACTCAACATGGATGGGAAAGATGATGGGCAAAATTTGGCTAAAAAATGGGCTTCCAAGCCCCGGCCCAGCGATTGGTGTTGGAGCGATTCGTGTTGCAGATCGATTGGTGTTGGAGCAATTTGTGTTGGAGCAATTCGTGTTGCAGATCGATTGGTGTTGGATCGATTTGTGTTGGAGCGATTGGTGTTGCAGATCGATTGGTGTTGGATCGATTGGTGTTGGAGCGATTGGTGTTATCGTTTCCGGTTGCGGTGGGTTCGATCGTTTCCAGTTGCGGATGTTGCTCTCGCTGCTGCCGCTTGCTGCTGTTGCTCTCGCTGCCGCTTTCCGCTGTTGCTCTCGCTCCTGCCGCTTGCTGCTGTTGCTCTCGCTCCTGCCGCTTGCTGTCGAATTGACGAGTCGTCGCCATTGTTGTTGCCGCTGATCCTATTCAAATAGATGATATGATAATTGAACAAAATGGGTGAGTATCTATTGATGTACTACATAGAGTAAATAATAACAACAGAATAATATGATAATGTACATGCCGTTCGATTCGTAATTATCACCAATCAGGGAAGATTCGTTGCTTCCGATTCGATGGTCACACCTACAGGGGAAGATTCGTTGCTTCCGATTCGATGGTTGCTTCGATGGTTTCGATTAGTTGCTTCCGATTTGCACGGGGAAGATTCGTTGCTTCCGATTCGAGGGTTGCTTCGATGGTTTCGATTAGTTGCTTCCGATCCGTTCCTGTGAAAATAAGAAGAAAACAGAAAGGAATCAGTAATGCCGGTGGAGTGGAAGACCAATCAATTGCCGTTGCCGTTGCCATTGCCGATGCCTATCTCTCTCATTCTTACCGTTTATTCGTACCGTCGTTCCGACAACCGTCCCGATGAAATTGTAGTTGCTGCCGTAGATTACTTCTTACTCCATGTCACGAAAAACAGTACCTTGTTCCTGTTGATATAATTGCAAGGGACAAAGCCAGTTCATTGATTTCAAGACGTATATGTAAGGCTGCAGTCCAAACAATATCTATCCAGCAAATCCCCTTCTCGTCAAATGCTAACTACTTCTTTTGCAGTACAAGGCTGTTATTTCGGACTAAAATATCTGACAACAGATCCTCCGGCTCAAAAGAGGTTTTGGATCAAACGTTCTCGGACGGAGTGTTGATTACAAGAACCAACACCCTAGTCAAATAAGTCGGATGTAAGAAGGCAGATTATGAAGTGATTTTTTTTTGTTGCGAGGTAGATTTTTTTTTTGTTGCGAGGTAGAAAAAGTGATTTTTTTTGTCGCAAGGTAGAAAAAGTGATCTTTTTTGTTTGTCGCGAGGTAAGAAAAGTTTATTAGTGTTTGTGTGGGAAAGATTTTTTTTTGTCGCGAGGTAAAAAAAATCATACATCCTGTACAATTCTACAGGATTTTGTAGTAGTGAAGATTTCTACACATTTTTAGTACTGAATAATTTTAAGTACTGAATCCTCGTAGGTTTCTACACGGGAAGATCTTTACACCTTACTAGAAAATTTTCGGTATTGAATCCGTGTACGTTTCTACACCAGTAGATTTCTATACCTTTTTAGTACTAGATAATTTTTCGGTAGTGAATCCGTGTAGGTTTCTACCCCTGTAGATTCGTACACATTTTTGTACTAGATAATGTTCAGGATTGTCATGTGAAAAACTCATTGTCCGGTACATACTCCCACCCTTATTTGGATGTAAATGCTGGTACATGGTACATGGGGGTAAAGAACTTGCGAGAAGTCCACATATAAGAATAAATAATTACTTAATTTTCGAACAGACAGATAATTTTCGGCAGGGGTAAAGAACTTGCGAGAAGTCCACATAAAAGACCCAATAATTACTGAATTTTCAAACATTATGTAACCCTAACCATATTCAAAACAACTTTTCCACACAGAATGCCAAAATCTTAAGGTTTGACTCTACAAATGGCAAACATGGGGGTATTTTGGGTGCAATTCCAGGGCACAAAAAAACTTATTTGGTAATGACTCCAAAAGTATCCGGTCCAAGCAATGAATACATTCATCATGACTCATTAAATGCATATTGGGAACAACTTTGTCACATAGAATGACCAAAATCTTTAGGTTTGACTCTACAAATGGCAATCATGGGGGTATTTTTGGTGCAATTGTAGGGCAAAAACTGAGTAATTGGGTAATGACTACAACAATATCTGGTCCAAGCCAGGAATACATTCATCATGACTATTCCAATGCATATTTGGAACAACTTTGTCACATAGAATGCCCAAAATATTAAGGTTTGACTCTACAAATGGCAATCATGGGGGTATTTTTGGTGCAATTCCAGGGCACAAAGTTACTTATTGGGTAAGGACTCAAAAAGTATCTGGTCCAAGCCATGAATACATTCATCATGACTCTTCCAATACATATTGGGAACAACTTTGTTACATCGAATGACCAAAATCTTAAGGTTTGACTCTCCAAATTGCAATCATGGGGGTATTTTTGGTGCAATTCCAGGGCACAAACTAACTTAGTGGGTAATGACTCCAAAAGTATCCGGTCAAAGCAATGAAAACATTCATCATGACTCATTAAATGCATATTGGGAACAACTTTGTCACATCGAATGCCCAAAATCTTAATGTTTGACTCTACAAATGGCAATCATGGGTGTATTTTGGGGGCAATTCTAGCGCACAAACTGAGTTCTTGGGTAATGACTACAACAATATCGGGTCCTAGTCACGACTGCATTCATCATGACTCATCCAATTCAATATGGGGAACAACTTCGTCACATAGAATGCCCAAAACCGTAAGGTTTGACTCTACAAATGGCAATCATGGGGGTATTTTTGGTGCAATTATAGGGCACAAACTGAGTAATTGGGTAAGGACTCAAAAAGTATCTGGTCCAAGCAAGGAATACCTTCATGAGGACTCATCCAATACATATTGGGAACAACTTTGTCACATCGAATGCCCAAAATCGTAAGGTTTGACTCTCTAAATGGCAAACATGGGGGTATTTTTGGTGCAAATCCAGGGCACAAACTAACTTATTGGGTAATGACACAAAAAGTATCCGGTCCAAGCAAGGAATACATTCATGAGGACTCATTAAATGCATATTGGGAACAACTTTGTCACATAGAATGCCCAAAATCTTAAGGTTTGACTCTACAAATGGCAATCATGAGGGTATTTTAGGTGCAATTCTAGGGCACAAACTAACTTATTGGATAATGACTCAAAAAGTATCGGGTCCAAGCCATGAATACATTCATCATGACTCATCCAATGCATATTGGAAACAACTTTGTCACATAGAATGCCCAAAATCTTAAGGTTTGACTCTACAAATGGCAAACATGGGGGTATTTTTGGGGCAATTCCAGGGCACAAAGTAACTTATTGGGGAAGGACTCAAAAAGTATCTGGTCTAAGCCATGAATACATTCATCATGACTCATCAAATGCATATTGGGAACAACTTTGTCACACAGAATGCCCAAAATGTTGTGGTTTGACTCTCCAACTGGCAAACATGAGGGTATTTTGGGTGCAATTCCAGGGCACAAACTACCTTATTGGGTAATGACTCTAAAAGTATCCGGTCCAAGCAAAGAATACATTCCTCGTGACTCATCCAATGCATATTGGGAAAAACTTTGTCACACAGAATGCCCAAAATGTTGTGGTTTGACTCTACAAATGGCAATCATGGGGGTATTTTGGTGCAAATCTAGGGCACAAACTAACTTATTGGGTAATGACACAAAAAGTATCCGGTCCAAGCAAAGAATACATTCATCATGACTCATCCAATGCATATTGGAAACAACTTTGTCACATAGAATGCCCAAAATCTTAAGGTTTGACTCTACAAATGGCAAACATGGGGGTATTTTTGGTGCAATTCCAGGGCACAAAGTAACTTATTGGGGAAGGACTCAAAAAGTATCTGGTCTAAGCCATGAATACATTCATCATGACTCATCAAATGCATATTGGGAACAACTTTGTCACACAGAATGCCCAAAATGTTGTGGTTTGACTCTCCAACTGGCAAACATGAGGGTATTTTGGGTGCAATTCCAGGGCACAAACTACCTTATTGGGTAATGACTAAAAAAGTATCCGGTCCAAGCAAAGAATACATTCCTCGTGACTCATCCAATGCATATTGGGAACAACTATGTCACACAGAATGCTGGAAATGTTGTGGTTTGACTCTCGAAATGGCAAACACGATGAGGGTATTTTTGGTGCAAATCTAGGGCACAAACTGAGTTATTGGGTAATGCCTCCAAAAGTATCCGGTCCAAACTATGAATACATTTATCAGGACTAATCAAATGCATATTGGGAACAACTTTGTCACTCAGAATGCCAGAAATGTTGTGGTTTGACTATCCATATGGCAAACATGAGGGTATTTTTGGTGCAATTCCAGGGCACAAGCAGTCACATTTGGTAATGACTACCAAAGTTATTGTACCAGGCCATGAATGCATAACACATGACTTACGAAATGCATGTTGGGAACAACTTTTAAATGCATATTGGGAACAACTTTGCCACACACAGTACAGACAATGTTGTGGTTTGTAGATACAAATGGCACACAAGACAGTACGGTATGTTAGGTGCAGTCTACGAGATTCTACATGTGACTAGAGGATTGAAATACATAACCTTAGTGTGATCAAAAGTTTCCCTTCTGAAAAAATTATGGCGCGGGAGGGCTGGCTGGCACAGGTACGTGATCTACTTCTACAAATATAACAGCGCGCCCAAAACCAGACAACACACAGAAGAAGTTAGGGAAAACAACATAGTACAGAACCCACGGAAAAACTCTACACACAAAACATCGTACACATACTACACAAAACACCGTACACACACACACACACACGACACACACAACACACACAACACACAACACCGTACACAACCCGACAAAATTATTAGTACACACACATAACCACACAAAAAGAAACACATGATTCTTGATCGGCACCGTATTCAGTAAATAAAATACAAAAAATATGAATGCTATCGGAAAGACACGACGAAGCAAAAAATCCGAGGGGAAGACCCTTCGAAACAACAAAACCATCCGGCCCGGTGATCATCAAAATACAGGGGACAACAACGGTATGAAAAAAAGAGTGAAAACAAACACCGCAATTACTAACAAAGTGAGTAACAGTAATACCACAACTATGAACGCATCAAAGGGCAACAGTAAAAAAAATGGTACCGACAACACAATTTCTACTACTACAAACACGGAAGAACAAAACACCATCAACCAGAGTAACGAACCAGCGCTGAGCATTACCAACACAACCACCACTACAGTAACGAACCAACAGAAAGAAGGAACAAAAACCAATGTGGTAGAGAAAACATCTAAAGGAGAAAGCTACAATTTAGAGGATGTTGCGGAACTTGTCATGAAAAAAATCCAATATGACAAATTGGCAGAGGAACTGGCAAAACACTTACGGCAACAAGAGAGGGAACCACCTATAGGGATGGGAAAGGTAGTAATGGTACCTAAACAAACGGAGGCAACCATGCAGGGAGAGGGGACTGATAATGCCAGCAACACAAGAGAACGAGCAGTAAGTACAATTACAGACGAATATGGGCTTATAATAGACAACGATATGCTTAAGGCTTTGAGTGATATGACTGAAACAGTGGACAAGCAGCTAAGGGATTACGTCAAAAAACATTGGTACCACAACATGAAGTTCCCTATCAATGAAAAGGTAACGGCGCATGTAATACAAAAAGCTGTTGAAGCAAGTGCGATCATGAAGCCACAAAATATTCCACTTGCGTCATTCTGTTCCTTTTTCAGGAAACGAGTAGGGACAGTACTGACCGCATTGAGGCACAACTCACAAACATTAGCGAGAAAAAACTGGATAGGTAAATACAGGTGGGAGAATTGGTTGTTGAAATTAGGAATTTTGGAATCTATTTTTGGTCCGACAACACTAACATGCTGCCCGTTGATACTGATGATACTTCCGTACAGACGATTACAGAAAAGGTCGAGTCCCTATCACATTCCCTGGTACTGTGGCAGTTATTGAAGGCACAGAATATGAGGACACAGGTATTTTAAACCCTAAATACAGAACATACAAAGACGCGGAAGATGAAGATTTTTATTATTTTGTTACAAGAATCATGTCGGCAATCAATCCGACAAATTCCAATTTCAAACAACGGAAGGAGAGGCACTTGCTGAGTGATATATTTACTATAGCAGATGAAGCATTTGCATTGGTACTGATCTACAATGAGCATCATGTATGGGTGAACCAGCAGCGGCGAAAGGGTGATGCCACAATTCCGCGACAAAAAAAAAAATTCTGCGATTCTGACAGTGGAAGCAGAAATGGATGGATGGATGAAGGACGTGAGTTGTTCAGTGACTTGTGCGACAAAATTGGCGAGATGCGAAAACACCCAGAAACAGGAAGGAAATTGGAAGAAATGATGAGGGACAGATTTAGGAACGAAAGTTCAACAGATTACACCAACAATAAGCATGGCGATGCAAATATTACTAGTAGCAGCTCCACTAATTGTAGTGGACCAAAAAAGAAAAAGAAAAGAAACATCTATATTGATCCGGCAATAACAGCATCGATGAATGAAAGTTTATCTATTGGTGAACTAATGTAGAAAATAACAGTACATACATAATACAAACCTACTAATAATCTTGAGCTTAATTTTGAGAATCTTAGAAATAATGGAGGATTCGTAATACGTTGCAATAGGAATAAATAAAGCATAATAGAATCTACATTTTAAAAAGGGAATATTGTAGTCGAGAAATAGAATTCACAATTAGGAGAGCAGAATTGAATTGTTGTTTGGTAGATTAATGTTTTGGAATTAATACTGACTCAAGATTTCTTTTTTATTCATGAATACAAGTAAGTGTTGTTCGTACAGAATAATAAGACTGAAATCAATTTTTTTTATTCGAGAGTAGAGTAATGTGCATCACGCGCACAGAATTGTTTTTTGTATTATTTTAAGGCAATAACTGGGGGTGGGAATTTCAGGGTGTCCAGAAATATTGCCGTGTTAAAATCACGCACAAAATTTGTGCGCGAGAAGTAAATTCGAACCCCGCGAAACAGTTCTCGGACGTATGAACATAGGTAGCTTGCTTGTAGTTCTGGTAGCTTGTAATTACCAGTAGCTCGTACAGCTTGCTTGTTTGTGCTAGCTCGAATTTGCAATAGAACTCGCGCAAATGAATCATTTGATTGGTAGTATAGATTGATTGATACGATTGGTATGAACATAGGTAGCTTGCTTGTAGTTCTGATAACTCGTAATTACCAGTAGCTTGTACAGCCGCGTTCAATCAGAATGGATGTACCTTGCGCACGGACTGTTAACACTAAAACAATGACAAAAGACTTTCCCCAGTACATACGTAACATATATACTATCACTACACACCATGACTCGAATAACTGATTCAAACATTGCACCATAACTTTACGAACACATACTTAAAATACATACAAACACTATGTACTCAACAACTCCACAGGGCCCCTGCAAAGCACTAATTTGCGTCAGCCTCGGCCCCTGTCAAAAATTTGGCGATTATTGCTACTGGGCCTGACCGCGTGTGTTTTACCTGCTGTTTATGTTCTGCTGGACCTCAGTGCCGGTTTAAAAATTTAGTATCCGCACCTTTGAGCCTGGTGATAGGTTCCCTTGCCTCCTTTCATACGCAATCCTGTCTGTCATTTTTTCAGGCTTATATTTGTTCCACCCATGTATTTTATTTTTGTAACGTTTTATCGCTATCATTAATTTTGGTCAAATCTCTGTTTCAGTTGGTAATTTTTCTTAGTCTATATTTCTCACACCCCCCCTTTCATCCTCAGGATCGGATTGTTTTTTTTCTTTACTTCGTACCGTACTTATTTCCCGATTCACATCCCATCATTCATGGTTCATCAGTTATTACTCATTCTATTGTTAATTTCCTTTTGAAACTGGCTGTTGAGCTGATTCAATCCAAAGGCAAAGAAGAGCAACAGGAGCTGTGGCTGCAGACCGGTTGAGGTGCCGGTCTGTTTGTGGTCTAATATTTCTCTGATATCCACTACGATTGAACGCTAGTCCAATCAGATCTATTCTAACTACCGGTGGGCTCAGTCAGTTAGATCTTAGGCTTGTAGTTCTACAGTGGGAAGCATGGCTACCGATGCAAGGTTTAAGGTTGAATAATCAAATAATCTAAAAGGTATGAGATGAAGAGATGTTTCTTGCTGGAGAGCAAGTGTCTCTTCTAAAGATCGGTGCTGCCGCTAATACAGCACGCGAATTTTCGTGTTGCCGCTAATACAGCACGTATTTTATACAGAAAACAAGTAACAAGTTCGTGAGCAGCGCTTCGAACCGCTGCTGTCTTCTCTTGAAAACAGCACACTTAACAAGAGATTGCATGTGTGAACCTCCAGTGTGTGTTCTTCTTCGATTACTAAGTATCGAACGTCGATCGTAAGAATGACTGTCGTTTGATCACTAAGTATCGAATTTGGGTGTCAGAATGACTGTTGTTTGATCACTAAGTATCGAATTTGGGTGTCAGAATGACGATTGCACCTCTGTTTCGGTCTTATTCCAATCTCACATAGAGAAAGAGGTAACCTTCGAGTCTCATTATTCCAAGCATTGAAGGTGCACTTTGACTCGTAGGATCGTATCATTCCAGCTGCAGTACTGTAAGTTACGTAGGAATGTACGTACGTAAGTTAGAGTACTGTAGTGTTCGCGTACGTGCAAAAGGAATTTAATATGCCCCATCTTCTCGCAAGTGATGAAGCACAAGCATTATCGCTGTGAGAAGAACAAACAAAATTTCCTGAGTACGTATGTGAGGAACATGTAATATGCCCCATCTGCTTACTCGATAGAAAGGAAGAAACCTTTATCACAGGAAGAGTACCAAAGGAGAAGAATGCCCCATGATTGGGCATGGATTTGCATAGATCAAGATGCCCCATGATTAGGCATCGATTTTGCCGAGAGTAAGATGTCCCATGATTGGACATCAATTAATTGTAGATGTTGGATCAATCGGGGTCAGATCGGATCGAGGAAGATTGGAAATAGACGGTTGACGTAATTGGACATGTAGAATCATCGATCGTAGATCGAATCGTGGAAGAAAGCTTAGATCAAGATCAGATGAAAGCGATTGATCAAAATCAATCATAATCGAAGCTTGAATCGCCTTCGTGATCATGGACGTAAGTCGAACATTGAAGCGTAGAATTTGTGATCTAAGCGTAGATCAAATCGTAGATTGAATCGTAGACCAAATCGTAGATCGAACCGTAGATCAAGTCGTAGCAATTAAATCGTAGCAATCAAATCGTAGCAATCAAATCGTAGCAATCAAATCGTAGCAATCGAATCGTAGCATGCGAGACGATTGAGTAGTCGTAGAAGAGTTACCAAGTAGATGATCACATATAAGATCATAGAAATCGATGTATCGTAGAATTGGATTGATCGGAGATGTAGAATCAAATCGGGGGATGCGATTGATCGAATACAATCGTAATCGAAGCTTGATCGTGGAATCGAATCGGAGTTTGTGATGCCCCATGAATCGAATGTGGATATTAGATTGAACGGTTGTAGATACCATACTTGATTTGTAGGAAATTGAATTGTAGATATCAATCTTGGAATAAATCATAGGAATCTTGGCTTGAATTAGATTGAACATACACCTCGATAGATTAAATTCAATCGTAAACGAAATGGAAACATAGAATCGAATCGTAGGAATTGAGGGATCAAGTTCAATCGTGATAGAAAGGATCAAATTATGTTTAAGGCAGAACGGAGATGTAGAATCATTTGACTGATCAACAAGTCGTAGAGATCGATTGATCACATCGTAGAAATTGATTGGTCAAATGCAATCAAATCGTGGAAGCAAATCATATCAATCGATCGTGGTGAATTGGATGCTTGGGTATTCATCATCTTGAAAATGTATGATGCAAGTGAATCATTGACAGAGTCGATTGGTTAAATACAAGCACAAGCAAAGAAATCGCGTCGTAAGAGTTCGTGTGGTCGTAGATTAGATCCTTTCAAATAGTCATGTTGACTGTTCTGGAAATCGTTTGATCGTAGATACCAAAGATTCTCAAAGACACCAATCATAGAATCACGTCGACTGTTCTGGAAATCGTTTGATCGTAGATACCAAAGATCGGTTGATCGAATCGGAGGATCTGAGGATCATAGGCATGGTTGAAGCGTAGATTGATCTTAGGTTGATCGTAAATGGATAGTAGATCAAATCATAGATCAAATCATAGATCAAATCAGAGATCAAATCTTAGATCAAATCATAGATCAAAGCACAGATCATATCGTAGATCAAATTGTAGATCAAATTGTAGATGACATCGTAGATCAAATCGTAGATTAAATCAATCACATCGTAGATCAAATCGTAGATCAAATCGAAGCAATCAAATCGAAGCAATCAAACCGTAGCTGGAGTTGTAGAATTCGATGGATCGTTGAGCGTAGGAATCTTTAATCCAGTTAGATTGATCATAGATGAATCGTAAAAGGATTGGATCGGCAGGTGACGTCATCATAAATCCAGTTAGCACACAAGAGAGTGGCATGTAGGTGATACATCGTAGATGGATCGTATATCAAATCATAGATTGGATCTGTCAGATGACGTCGTCGTAGAGCCAATTGGCACGCAAGAGAGTAGCATGTAATTGATAAAGGTTGATCTTGATAGCATCACGGTGCCGTTTGGTGATACAGACAGTAGGCAAATCGTAGGTCATAGAATGTGCTTCATAAAGAGGCTTCTGAACGGGATAAACAGATGGTTGCCAAACTGGACAGAAGGATGCCCCATAAAGAGGCTTCATAACTGAGCTTGAAACGACACTATCTTTAGAGGATGCCCCAGATGGTGGAAGTTGCAAAGAAGGAATGCAAGAAGGTTGGGTAGCAGAACGGGCACGATGAAATACCACGGTTTCAGACTGAGGGTAAAACGTCCAACGAGAGTTGACGGGAGATAGATAGGAAGTTTGAGCGCGAGTGGAATGTGGCTCATGATTGTGTTTAGGGGGGACATCTCCAATAGGAGTGTCTGCAGGAACAATGCTAGGAGTGGAGGAATAGGCGATTCTTCTGAAGCGAACTGAATCAGTGCTGGGTGAATACTTCCAGGTGTAGGAATAAGTCCCGGTGGAGGTGGAATCAGCAGTTGATCCAGTATGGGAACTGCCAGGGAGTCCTGTAGGGGGCGTAGGATTGTCAACAGTGGGTTGAGCAGGCGTTTTGTAAGCAGCAGTAGGAGGGCTGTTATGAGCAGCGGGAGTGCTACCGGTGGAATGAACGGGTGCGTGAGTTGACTCTGGTGCTGCTGGAGACGTTGGAGGTGACACTGGATTGCGGAGCTTGACAAAATCAAAGTAAGCCTGACGGCCGTCGCGTTGCCTTTGGTGGTACAATACACACGAGGAAGAGAAATCACCTTGGAACACATGCCGGAGGAGTGTCCAGAAGAATGCACATTGTTTGTCATGGAGGGCCTTGGAATACCCTGTGAGCGCGGTACGTGGCCAGTCTGGATCAAGGAATGTAATGGGGTTAATACCGTTTGCGTCTAGGTGTGCGTTAAAGTGTACAAGCCAATGTGCAAATGTGGCATCATTTTGTAGCACTGGGAAGGTGGTTTCGTCCCTTGGTTTGCTGATCCATGATTCATATTTGAGCTGAGCTATCGGTTTTGTCGACCGCTCACCATCAGCAGTAGAGGCTCGTCTTGCCTTGACGATTCCTTGACAGTAGTCCTTGAAAGCGGTCTGGGTGTAGTGCTCCCGTTCTTCCCAGTCTAGGCCTTGTTCTGTGAGTCGTCGACCAAAATCAACGAACCGATGTAACTTTAGCTGTATATGCCGAGTGAGCGGTACTCTTGCACTCCCGTCGTGATATTCAAGATCATCGATGTATTCAATGTATAGGAAAGCTGACCATGTCCTATACCGGGCATTGATGAGCGCCGCACACAAAGTGCTGTGAGATTCTTTTGGGACATCGAAGGAGTCGTGTAGGAAGGTGGCTAGCGCTGGATCAAACGATGGGAATAGTAATGCGAGATCCGTGGTATTCATGATGAATGAGGGGAGTGGTGCCATTCGCGCAATGAATATGGTTATCGAGTGTATGACAAGTGCGCAACGAAAAGGGGTCTCGTGTTTATGACAGGTGCCGTGGAATTTTCTATCGATCGTCGTCCTTAGTCGAGTCGATCGAGGATCTGCCGTCGGATTGCTTTGTCAATACTGGAAGATAGAGGACCAGAATGGAGTCAGCGTGCCGTCGTTGATTGAGAGAAGAAAATTGCGCTTTCAAAAAACAAAAAACAAAAAAAAGTCGCGTGGGAGGCCCACTGATCTGGAAGAATAGAAGTAACGGATACAGGAACGCGTGGTGAATCAATATTTCCAAGAGGTTGTTGTGGATTTGACAAATCGGATCAGAGAGCTATCAATCGTCGTCCGTAGTCGATCGTTCGATGATCTGCTGTCGGATTGTCTCTTTCGATGTGATACGACGTGCCGATGACGTTATGAAGCAAAGAAATTCGTTTTCGGTTCGTTGCGTTTTCGTCTTGCGTCTTTGGTTGGTGTTGGCTCTCAATTGCTTGGCCTCGCGAACGCAATTGACGTTGTCGTGTAGACAAAAAGGTGTAAGACAGCTATTGTTGGAACAGCTGTAGTCGGTGGTTTGTGGTGCTTAGCACATCAAGTGATGAGCGTCGATGTGTCCTTGACAAGGTGGTGTCACGTGGAGTGTGGACAGGGAAAATGAGATCCGAAGAACTTGTAATGCGGTCCTTGGATGTAGATATTGCTATTGGCGTGTCCAATGCAATGGGCTTCTATTAAAGACAAAATGCTTGTCCGTTGATGGTCTTTGTTGTGTGTAATCGGATCAGAGAACTATCAATCGTCGTCCGTAGTCGAGTCGATCGATGATCTGCTGTCGGATTGTTTTTCGTCGTCGAGTGCTTCTACTGTCGTCTTCTTCTTTTGCAAGCTTCAACAAGCTTGCGACTGTTAATCTGTTAATTTCCTTTTGAAACTGGCTGTTGAGCTGATTCAATCCAAAGGCAAAGAAGAGCAACAGGAGCTGTGGCTGCAGACCGGTTGAGGTGCCGGTCTGTTTGTGGTCTAATATTTCTCTGATATCCACTACGATTGAACGCTAGTCCAATCAGATCTATTCTAACTACCGGTGGGCTCAGTCAGTTAGATCTTAGGCTTGTAGTTCTACAGTGGGAAGCATGGCTACCGATGCAAGGTTTAAGGTTGAATAATCAAATAATCTAAAAGGTATGAGATGAAGAGATGTTTCTTGCTGGAGAGCAAGTGTCTCTTCTAAAGATCGGTGCTGCCGCTAATACAGCACGCGAATTTTCGTGTTGCCGCTAATACAGCACGTATTTTATACAGAAAACAAGTAACAAGTTCGTGAGCAGCGCTTCGAACCGCTGCTGTCTTCTCTTGAAAACAGCACACTTAACAAGAGATTGCATGTGTGAACCTCCAGTGTGTGTTCTTCTTCGATTACTAAGTATCGAACGTCGATTGTAAGAATGACTGTCGTTTGATCACTAAGTATCGAATTTGGGTGTCAGAATGACTGTTGTTTGATCACTAAGTATCGAATTTGGGTGTCAGAATGACGATTGCACCTCTGTTTCGGTCTTATTCCAATCTCACATAGAGAAAGAGGTAACCTTCGAGTCTCATTATTCCAAGCATTGAAGGTGCACTTTGACTCGTAGGATCGTATCATTCCAGCTGCAGTACTGTAAGTTACGTAGGAATGTACGTACGTAAGTTAGAGTACTGTAGTGTTCGCGTACGTGCAAAAGGAATTTAATATCTATTTCCCAAGGTATCCTTTTCTCCAATGAGCAAAGTTTCCGATGATCAATTTTTCCACTTCCGATCATAAACCCGTTAAGTCATGGTCGCCCATGTCATTACAGCAATTCCGCAATGGGCCTCCTGTTTTTTCCTCCTCCACGGACAATTTACTTGGCTCTCTCGGAGCATACTGCTTCAATTGGTTGGGATTTAAGATCACCACCTTTCATAGAACAAACTACCGCTCCCACCGTACCAATCAATCTTTTAAGTGCATGTGTTGCGATCTTGAGATCAGAGTCGTCTGTTCAAGTCATGATGCACCTTTCCAGACTCGGAAGAAACTACAATGACGAAGGACTAACAAATCCAATTCCAACAGAATACTCTTAAAAGAAACGTAAAAGGAATGGTGCAGCAGTACCTAATGTTCCGAAAAAATCAATTCAACGGTCACCTTGACGGTCAATTAAGTTAATGAAAACAAGTTTTTGTTCCGGATAGCAATCCAAAATGAGATAACAGCAATTTAATTAGAGTTTGTTCAACAATCTGATTAGTGGAACATTGTCATATTCATCGTTGTATTGTGGACCATTGTCTAGAATGTTCATCTGGGACTCTTTTCCAAGCTTGAGGATGACCAATTCCACTCGCTCATTTTCAATATCCGTATCGTTGGAATTCACATTTACTTCCGCAATACAGCAGAGGGACAATTGAGAATCCCTCCAAAACTGACCACCACTCCTTTTTTTCTTGTTCTCAAGGTGCCCAGCTTGTTTCCAAAATGAATTCCAGGTCTCAGTATTCTTATGGTTAGCGATATTGTTTTTTGAATTCTTTTTTTAGTGTGCCATGTCCTCTTTGTGGACCTTTATTACTTCTGCTGCAAAGGAGGCCGGATCCATGTAATGTCGTGTTGAGTTTTTTTCTTATTGGAAGACACACGCTTGGATAAGCTTCTTGTATGACAATTAATGAAACTATTTTTGGGTTTGAGACAAGACCGGACCCACTGGTAGATGCAATATTTTGTTTTTGTTGCGATATAATGCTCCGCGGAAGATTGCTAACGTTGTTTGGTTGGGTAGATGACATGATTTCACCTGGCATTCATTGAATACAATTACAATAATACCAGATAGGTAGGTGATATGTGTGTGAGTAGTGGAAGAGGAAGATAAAAAATTATAATAGCACGACTGACATAATTGGACCTGACAATAGGTTCTGAATAGCACAACCGACATAATTGGACCTAACAATAGGTTCTGAATAGCACGACTGACATAATTGGACCTGACAATAGGTTCCAAATAGCACGACAGAAAGTTATCTCTCCAAAAAAAAATCATCCAAATTTTTTTCCAAATAGCGTGACTGACAAAAATGAACCTGATAACAGGTTCCAAAAACCACAACTGACAGAAATGGACCTGATAATAGGTTCCAAATAGCGAGACTGACAAAAATGGACCTGATTATAGGTTCCAAAAACCATGACTGACAGAAATGGACCTGATAATAGGTTCCAAATAGCACGACTGACAAAAATGGACCTGATTATAGGTTTCAAAAACCACGACTGACAGAAATGGACCTGAGAATAGATTCCAAATAGCACGACTGACAAAAATGGACCTGATAATAGGTTCCAAAAACCACGACTGACAGAAATGGACTCGACAAAATACCGGTAGGTTGACAGCTATTGTGACTTTCTGTTTCAAAATGTTTTTAAGATTTAGGCTTTTGGTTACAGAGATTCACTGACTATTATGGTATGGTGTGGCTAGATCGGACGAATTAACCTAAGAAGGAACCAGAGGATGAGCACCGTTTGGAGGGGGAGCGCTGGTGTTGTTGGAGGAGGTTGCTCTCGCTATTGTCGTTTCTCTTGCTGTGGCGGATTGCTGCTGCTGTTGCTCTTGCTGTTGCGGTGTCAATGCATCCATGGTGCCAACGATTGCTGTTGCTCTTGTTATTGCTCTAGCTGTGGCTGATTTGCCGACCATTGCCAACGTTGCTGTTGTTGTTCGACAATTCGTTTTTGCCAACAATTTGTTGACGTATCCTATAACAATATATTAACTGAGCAAAATGAGTGAGTGTCTATTGATGTAGAGTAAATAGTAACAACAAAATAATATAATTTACATGCAATGCCGTTGCTGGTGCTGTTGCCCCTCACGGTTGCTGCTTGCTGTCACCAATCATAGCTGCTCTTGCTGTTGCCAAAATCAGTATTGCTCTCGTTGATTTGGTTTTGCCGGCGATTTGTTCCAGTACCACCATCAAGAGATGGGAAAACGCCACACCTACAGCAGCAAAAACGCCCCATTGTTCCGATTCTGGTTCTGGTTCGATGTTCCGATGCTCCAGGGAAAACACTTCGTCACCTCCCGCGTACCTCTTTTTCCTGGGATAAAAAGGAATAATAATAGAACAGCGTTGTTAGAATAATGTTTCAAATTTGTTCGCATCTCAACGGCAAATTCATTCCTTGTTGTCGTTTACCAATTCGTACCATTTGCCAATGATTCGTTGTTGTTGCTCCTGCTGCTGCCGTTGATTTGAAGAAATCTTACTCCTATGTAACAAAAAACTGGATCTTGTTCCTGTTGATATAGATATGCAAGGGATACAGATTTTGTGCTTTCAAGATGTCTATGTTTGGGTCGCGAATCCGAACAAGAATATCTTTCCAGCAACTAATCAGTTGTCCGATGCACTCTATTGTCCTGCAGTACAAGGCGGCTACTTCGCACTAAAATATCGCGAGCCTGAATCAGCCGGCCTAATGCTATTAAGTCACTTCGGTGGGATTCCGTGTTCTTGGACGGAGTGCCAATCGTACAAGTACGGTAAAGCAACTCTGCTCTTGATAAGTCGGGCTAAGATTATGAAGGGAAAGAGTATTTTTTGCCCGCGACAACAAAAGAAAATCACACTGTAAAATCACACTGTAAAATCACACTGTGTGTGTGTGTGTGTGAGAGAGAGAGAGAGTTTTTTTACTTTTCGCTGTGTGTGTGTGTGTGTGTGTGTGTTCGTACTGTGTGTGTGTGTGTGTGTGTAAAAAAAATTGCTTTTCGCTGTGTATTTTTCGCTGTTCGAAAAAGAAAAAAAAAGTATCCATACTTCAACTTGTTTAGATTTCTACACGCTTTTTGTACTAGGTAATTTCTGGTATTGAATTTGTGTAGAAGTCTACGACAGTAGATTTCTACACGCTTTTTGTACTACATAATTACTGGTATTGAATCCACGTAGGTTTCTACTACAGTAGATTTCTACACGATTTTCGTACCAGATAAATTCTAGTATTGAATTTGTGTAGCATTCTACTACAGTAGCTTTCTACACAGTTTTCGTACTAGATAATTTCTGGTAGCGAATTTGCGTAGAGATCTACAGCCGTAACTTCCTACACTGTTTTTGTACTAGATAATTTCTGGAAACGAATTTGCGTAGAAATCTACGGAAGTTGTTTTCTACACAATTTTCGTACTAGACAATCTCTGGTAACGAACTTGAGTAGAAATCTACAGCAGTAGCTTTCTACACAATTTTGGTAAGCGATAATTTATGGTAATGAATTTATGTAGAAATCTACAGCAGTAGCTTTCTACACCATTTTCGTACTACATAATTTTTGGTACCGAATTTGCGTAGAAATATACATCAGTAGCTTCCTACACAATTTTTGTGCTAGATAATTTCTGGTAACGAATTTGCGTAGAAATCTACAGAAGTTGTTTTCTACACAATTTTTGTACTAGATAATTTTTGGTAACAAATTTGCGTAGAGATCTACATCAGTAGCTATCACTCACTACATTTGTGATAGCCTCAATAGCCAGCCTACTTGTAGTACTGTATGTGCAATGCTTGTAGTTCATGGGTGTGTTGGTGGGTTAAGCAATGCTAGAGGGGGAGCCGGGAAACTCCAGCCTGTTGGTTGTTTTGCAGGCTGTAGAGTCCGGTCCCTTAGTTTGCTGTGCCCACACACACCAGCGCACAGCTTGGCTTAACAGCTCGGGCAGCTAAGCCTTTGGCTGTTAAGCCTTTTCTGCCATTGGGCCACAAGCCACCGGGTGGGAGCGGCCTGGAATGGACCTGGAGGGGCCAAGGAGGGTTGCGAGGGTGGGAGATTCCCCCACAGGGAATCAGATGGAGCTGCCAGGGGGAGTGGGGGCCGCAGCTGGCACCCACTCCTCTGGCAGGAAGGAGTATGTTCCATTGTTGAACATGACAGAGGCAAGATTCTGGAAGATGGGGAGGGACTGCTGATGCAAGTACCGCATCATGCAATCACTGTGCCATCTTGCAAGGAGCATGATGACATTAGAATCACATTTGCCCTGGAGCAGGGCCATAGCCCCACCTGCTCAAAGGGAGCGGGCAGAGATTGCTGCAGGGGAGATGCCAGTGGTATGGTAGAGGGTCTGGACATAGACTCTCATGGAGGAGGTGACAGTTACTGCGCGAACCAGGGTGAGTACCCCATTGTCAAAGTAACTGGCCAGCTTGAGGGATGGGCTGAAGGGGTGGCTGTTATTGCAGCAGCGCCTGAGTTGGAGTACCTGGCGAGCGCAAGCTGCCACAGGGCAGCAGAGGGAGTCCCCACTCCTGGCATGAGCCACTACTTCACCCTTGTCCCCATTCTTCTGTGTGGTGAAGGTGAGGGTAACAGAGGTAGCGGCAAGAAGCTCATGTGCAGGGCCATCATGGTGGACAATTTTGGAGCCAAGGTAGAAGGAGACTTCCTTTAGGTGGAAGGCTTGATCATCCCTGGTAGTACCAGTGTACTCACCAGGTCAGAGACAGAAGAAGAAGGCTATGCATATCATGTTGGCAATAGCCTGTCTGGACGGGGAAGGGGAGTCATAGTATGCAAAGCAAAGGGCATGCATGACAAGGGTGATGGGGACCGGTTTTACCCGGCACGGGGCTGGGTCCAGCTTGGCATAGCCTATGAACTGGGCGGTTAGCCTGAAGTCAAGACCACCGGTGGAGTCGGTTTGGGGGTCTTTGGACCCCAAGCGGGCCAGCATCTGGCCCACTGACCGGATGGTGTCCGATGCCGTGCGAGATCGAAGGGGCTTGTGGCTATAGGACAATCGGCCATCATGGAGTCTTTTTGCAAAGACCTGGAGGATGGGGATTGGATCTGTAACAGATTGGAGGGTTGGGTCAAAGCCTTGAGACAAACAGAATTGAACCCATTGATTCCAATGGGCATCCTTGCGCTTGGCGTAGAGTTCAGTGACTGAAGCGCACATGGTCTTCTGGATAGAGCCAAGGTCAGAGCAGAATGCATGGGAGGCCTCAGGGGACATAAGATCCAGGGCAAGTCCTGGGGGAAGGAGGTGTTGAAATGATGGAGCAGGGCAGTGTCAGAGAGGGGAGATCTAGAGAGCAAATCAGCAAGATGATTCACAGGGCCAGGGATGTAATCCCTGAGGGGGACATATTGGTGGAGACGCTGGTGCAGGGACTGAATTCGAAGGAGGTAAGCTGCAGGCCCAGTAGTAGTGGTGGCGCCTTTTCTTTGCCAGTATACAGCTGCTGTGTTGTCATAGCAGTTGTGGGTGGTCCTGGACGTGACACAGGCTGCTTGAGCAAGGATATCATTGTGGGCAATGGACCCAGCCAGCTCAAGGTCACTGTTGTTGATGTTGCCCTCGGGGTTGTCAAAGGTGACTAGTTGGGTGGAGACCCACTTGGGGAATGCATGCCTCCACATGATGGGTTGGACGGCGCCATTGGGGAGGGGGACAAAATGGATGCCCCCCATGCCCAGACCAGAGGCATCACAAGCGCCTAGGGTGGCCGGGAAAGTGTCTGGCACTAGTTCGGCAAGGGAAGTAGGCCAGTTGGAGAGATCATTGGCCAGCCATTGGAACTAAGCTATGGACCCGCTTGGTGAGCCGGAGGCGCTGCCTGCCCGGTTCCTGGTGGCGGAAGGCTTCTTGGAGGATACAGAAGAGGCCAATAGAGCCAGGGATGGCCAGCGCCATTGATCTGAGTTCCCCAAGGACTTGGTGCCATTGTTGGAGTGGGATATGGCGCTGGTTGGGTGAAATGGAGTGGAGAATCTCCTGTAGGCGTTCCACTCGATGGGGCGGAAGGCTGATGGTTTTGGTGATGGAATTGATGAGCCAGCCGAGGATAACTTTCTTGGTGGTCCAAGTGGCGTCCCCTTGGAGCATTTTCTTGAGGGACGCTGGCTCCTGTCTGAAGGGGTTGTCAGAGGCATCCAGGGGCCGGAAGACTTTGTCCAGAGACTGGAATAGCATGCGCTTGATGGCGCGGCGGGTCCATTGGTTGCCTTGCGCAAGGCCACAGAAATCATCCACATAGACATCCCAGTATCGAACCGGAGATTTGTAGGGAGTGGTACTAGTGAGGAGCTGAGGTGCATCCAAGGAGGAGGGAGGAGCTGGAGGAGGAGCGGTTTCAGACGGGAGATCGAGTCGATGGGGGTTGTGCCTGGCCGCAGCCAGCCCGGTGGAGAGGGTGGCGTTGGCCAGGTCTGCAATGGTTTCTGTGAAGGAACAGAAGTTGGGCGGACTGGACTTCCACCCCATGGGATTCGTGAGGGGGATGCCAATCAGAGGGGATTCGCCTTTCCTGGCGGGGAACAGCACTCCGAGTTTCATTGTATCTTCAGGTTTCAACTGGACGCGATAGAAGCCATCCGCGAGGTCAATCTTGGACATGTATACTGGGCCAAAACGAGGGTTTGCCCGGTGTATCTTGGTAAGGAGGCGGGGAAGGGTGCGTCCAAACTGCATGGAGTCAGCAGGGGCGAGCGGGATGGTGTCGGCGTTGACGCCAGAGTAGGTGTAATCTGAGATCATTTGGGGGCGTTGGCCTCGCTGGGGGACCAGCCCCAGAGGGCTGAGATGCAGGCCGGGAAGGTCCTGGATGAGGCTGGCTGGGAGGACAGTCCATTGCTGCTTGTCCATCATGTCGGCATATTCCTCTTGCAGGAAGGCAATGCCCTGCTGTGAGGATTGATGAGGGCCCCTGGGGAGGGCCCCGGCAATCCTGGCAGTGTCCCAAGGGGGGTCGGTCATGGAGGCAGGAGTGCCATCTTTCCTGAAGTGGGCTAAGAGGAGACTGACTGGATGGGGGATAGTACCCACATCTTGGTGGATGTCACCTTGTCCGCGGATGGTCCGGATGAAGTCCCCCCAGCTAGTGCTGTTGTTGTAGACATTGATAGCCCGGTTGATGTGCACGTCAAGCCTGTTGGTGGGGTAGAGTGATGTAGTGACTAGTGGCGCGGCGCCTGTAGTAACTAGGGGTGGCAGCAGGGGGGTGACTTGGGGATTGGACCGAGGCACAGCGTTGCTGGGTGAAGAGGCCAGCAAGTTGCTCGGTGGAGAGGCCAGCACATTGCTGGACTTAGACAGGAGGGGGGTGACTTGGGGCTTGGACTGAGGCACCGCGTTGCTGGGTGAAGGGGCCAGCATGTTGCTGGGTGGAGAGGCCAGCATGTCGCTGGACTGAGAAAGGAGGGGGGTGACTTGGGGCTCGGACCAAGGCACCGCGTTGGTGGGTGAAGAGGCCAGCATGTTGCTGGGTGGAGAGGCCCGCACATCGCTGGGTGGAGAACGCGCGGTGCTGGGCAGAGAAAGCTTGGTGCTATGTGGACCAAGGCGTTGTGGGTGGGGGAGGGGTAGGAACTCTGGGCTCGAACCGATGCCTTGAAGTCGTGGCGCAGACCGAGGCCTGTCAAAACGCGGATGCAAATCGAAACGCACGCAGTTGGGCTTACCTAATTCATGTGTGATGCGTAATGGAAGATTAGATTCGTGATTAGGTGATGGATTGTTACTTAGTATGATCCCCCCCAGGTTTGGTGTAGAGGGCGCGACGCCATGAGTCGGATGGCGCTTGCCGGCCGGTCAGGCATATGCCTCTTGGCACCATTGCCAGAGTTGATCTTGCTCAGTGGGAGTGATGGCCACGTGGTCATATATGTGCTTGCAGCTGCTGAAGCAGGCACCTTTGATGTGCCAAGAGTGGCATCTCTCTTGGCCATCTGGTCGGGAGAGGAGGCCTTTCCCTTTGTCTCTCATAGCTTGGATGGCTTCCCTCATTTTTGCTGACTCCAGTTTCTTGACAATGGAATGGTTGCTGTCTTGTAGGTGGGAGTCCCGGTGTGGGTTGGTGAGTCGTGTTTGTCGAGTCGTGGTCCCTCCTGTCGGGTTGCGGACTCCCGGGCTGCTGGAGGGACTGGTGCTGTTGTTGTTGTTGCTGAGCCCCGTGGCGCCTGCCTTGGTGGGGAATGGTTGAGGATCCGGTCTTCAAAGTAGTCTCAGGGCAGCCACATTGGAGACATTGGGGAGCCAGTTGAGGTTTTGGCTCATCCGGAAGGTGTGGAAATCCACCCCAAAGCCGGGAGATGGAATGGTGGAGGCTGCTTCCCACTGCTCCTCAAGCCATCCCCTGACCTGGATTTGGAAGTAGTAGACGACAATGGCAGGGGTGAGGAACTCTTCCACCTCATCTGTAATTGCTCTTTGGAGGGGCATCTGCTGGATCTTGAGCCGCCGGAGGCCCTGTTGGTAGCCGGTCACGACGTCATGATTGAGTCCCAGGATGGTGGCTAGAACGGCCAGATAGCTTTCTAGTTGCGTGGTGGCTTCAGTCCAATCCACAGGGATGTAGGCTTTAGTCTTCTGAAGCTCCAGGGAGTCCTTCAAGGTGAGGGAGTTGCCTTCGGTGGAGATCATTGTGTCATATGCTGCCACAGTGGCTGCTGCCTCCTGCTCCCTTTTCAGGGTGGCCGCGGACCCACCTGGGGGCGTGAAGGCCATGGGGAGTTTTCCATCTGCCACATCAAAGGGATCTGTACCATGGAAGTTGCCATCCTGGAAGCGTTTGAGGGCCGCAGTAGTGATCAAGGGGGCTTGGATCCCCAACTCAGAGGCTCGGGCTGCCACTTGGCTTTGGAAGATCATGTGGGTCCTCTTGTGCTTGCTCTTTTGAGCCCAGGCCTGGTAGATGGGGGGGAGGTTCGCTTCCTCCTGTTTACCATAGAGCAGAAGCAATCGCTGGGTGTGCAAGGGGCCCCAAGTGGTCCTTATTGACTGCGACCTCTTGTGGTTCATATTCTCGCTAGCTTCAGTTGGTGGTCTGTGAGGGCCGTGACTGCTGCTGTGAGTGCAGGGTCTCCAGGTGTGTCCCAAGGTCGCTCCAATTCAGGCAGGTCGCGGTACATCACCTTGTGCTTCATGTACTTGGTGAGGCCTGTCTCGCTTCAGAAGGGGGGGGCGGGCTGAAGGAGCTTGGGGTTTCCCCCGGGTTCTGTAGCTGTAGTCCCAGCCAACCAGAGAGTATTGAACAGGGGGGTGCAGGACTCCATTAACCCCACCCTATTAAGCTGAGGATGGAGGACCCCCATGGCTTGGCTTGGAGAGAGCCCCTTGCCCAAGAGGAAATGCACCAACTCAAAGGGGATGAAGAACACCTTGTGGGCTCGTATCAACTCTGAATGGCCGGTCCCTTCTGGTATCACTGGGATGGACAGTCTCCCTGGGTGCGCTTCCAACTCTGCCAGATGATGATCCAGGGTTAGCACCCGGGAGGCTATGGTGGGGGCCAGCATGGCAGAATCCACCAAAACCAGTTCCCCAGCTTCCCCTTCAATGTCATCCAAGTACCCAAAGGCCTTGTTTTTGTTGGGGCTGTGTTGCGTCAAGGGACCCGGGTCCTTCCGAAGGCCATGCACCAATCGGAGGCAGGGCAAGCCTTGGGGGTTGGCTACAAAGATCCCCAGCGCGCCCACAGCCTCCGCCTCAAAGAGGTTGAGTAGATGTTCCAGGAGGACCTGGGGGGGGAGGCCAGAGTGAAGTAGCTAAAGATGGTGGCATAGGCCTTGTTGCGCTCTGCCGAGCTCCCAAAGGGGCTTGCGGTAGCGCGAAAGTACTCCAAGTAGGTCAACATCCCGCCGCTAATGTAATAGGGCAAGCCGCGTTTACTCTGTCGTTGGATCGTTGATGCGCTAGTATGACTAGTCTCGATATGGACGACTATCGAATCGGCTGGTGCGCCCCTTGGTCGGACCGTCCGCTGATAGATCTCGTGTAGAAAAAACGAGGTGGTGGAATCGAACCGAGTAGTAGGCTAGGAGCTGGGTGTGGAATGCAACAGGCTTGTTCTTGTGGTAAGGGTAATAGGGCAAGTTGCGTGGTGTACTCTGTCGTTTCCTCGATGCGCTAGTATGACTAGTCTCGATAGGGATGACTATCGAATCGGTAGACTTGTACGGCGGGTACAATAGGGATGACTATTGGACCTGGACGTATTTGCCAGTTTATTCTACTACTAATCGTTTTAGGAGCAAAGAGTGAGCTGCTTGCTTGGATTTCCTGGAGGGATCCTTTTCCGGCTTGTTAGTGCTAGCCTGTAATTTTGATGATTGCAGACGCGTCTTTTGGCCGCAGCAATCCATTCATACAAGCTACTAGTGATACAGTGACACAGTGATACATCTTATCCGGTGATACAGGGAATCGATTGTATTCCTTCTGGTAGGGAGTGTAGGCTTGTGCTTTGTTGGAGGAATCCTTTGCCGGCTTGTTAAGGCTAATCGAGGTTCGAGCGTGTGCTTAGAAGCTATTTTCAGTGATAGTGAAATCTACTAGATTTCTACTAGATTTCCGCCGGTCTGGCCCTCTACCGCTTGTAGGGAGTGCCACGTGGCACTACCATTACTTTCATTCGGCTCGCTACATCAACTTTCTACACACTTTCTGTACTAGATTATTTCTGGTAACAAATTTGAGTAGAAATCTACAGCAGTAGCTTTCTACACTATTTTTGTACTAGATAATTTCTAGTAATGTATTTACGTAAAAATATACGACAGTAGCTTTCTACACAATTTTTGTACTAAAACGGAAAAAGGACAGACCATCAAGTAACTACCAAGTAGAACTAGTACTAGTAGTAGTACTACTACTAATATCAGTAGCACATAAACAGCACACTAATTTGCAATAAGAAATTGAATAATCAGATATTTTGTGTGATTAGTCCATGAATATTGTTCCTGTTATGGATAAGATGAACCATGAAAGAAACAGAAGTGAGTTATCTGTAATAGTTAGTGTGTCACCACCTAATGAGTGATTCCCAGCAATAATAAAGTAATAAAAGTTTGCGACCAAAGTAATAAATCTATTCACATATGAATAAATTTATTCCATATTTAATAAAATTTGGCAGTGGAGACAGTCTCTACTGCCAGATTTTATTAACTGCATAAAAAGAGAATAAACTCCAACGGAATCACTAAAATCAAATATTTCAGTCACCCAACGCACAAATCAATCATGTGCACCTCTTATTTTGAAATCATTAAGTGGTAAAAACAATTCCACTTAGACCTACAACAGAAACAGGTTGAACTATTTGAACCAAGGCATCATTAAAGACCAGATCGATAAGTAAACACTTGGAACCCATATGTGCATTCAAAAGAGTACATCTGAAATGGGCCTCATTTATTCCATATATCATGATAAAGCAAAAGGCCCATTGAATAAAATACTTAACCTCGCCGGCCAGCCTTGCTTGCCAAAAGAGGCAGGTAGGTGGCGCGGGTAGTGATTAAACAGACGTAAACAGACAGTTACTGTTTTGTACTTAAAAGATTCCAAATTCCAAATCAGTCAGTTAATAAAAATATTCGTCGGTTGGGTGAACCAAAAAGTCTATTCATCTATTCGTATGTTAATATATTTTATTACTTTGGTCTTTTATTACTTTATTATTGCTGGGAATCACTCAATAAGTGCATTACTGTAATGGATTTGGTGGAAAAATACACACTAATTTGTAATTAGAAAATAGAAAATCCAATATTTTGTGTGATGAGTCCATGAATATTGTTCCTGTTATGGATAAGATGAATCATGAAAGAAACAGAAGTGAGTTATGTGTGATGGCTTGTTTGTCAAAACCTAAAAGTGCATTTTGGGTACTGGATTTGGAGGAAAAATACACACTAATTTGCAATTAGAAATTAGAAAATCAGATTTTTCTTGTGATTAGTCAATGAATATTGTTCCTGTTATAGATAAGATGAGTCATGCTGTGTGTCATAATTTAATAAGTGCATTTGGGTAATCAACCGGAGATTAAATGAAAACAAAGAAAATAAAAAATGGATAATAGTATGACTTCTGTCATATAATCCATATAAGATAGACAACGATTGTCAGAAACAGTGAAGTAATGAATTATAATTTTAATATGATACATGATACATGAAACAAAACAAAATAGAAACAGTTCTTCTCAGATAATGTCCGAAAGACAGTAGTTACGGGAAGTCGAGGTGGAAGGTGAGGGGGGAATAATGTGCGTGTTGGAGATGGATACTGCAACGGGAATATCGTTAGAGGAGGAGACAGAGGATTGAGGAGACGGAGGATTGACGCTGATCATTTGTGGCAATAGTTTGTTGAGGTTGCGGTAGATAATGGGTGGGTAGAAATTCATTTCTACTAAGGACAGAAGAAAAATTGCAATATTGACCAACAAAATCAGAAACATATGGTAACCATTTTGATTTACATTGACGACATGTATCGGAGTCATGGTATTTGTGAGAATGATGAGAAACAGAGTAACAAATGTTACAGATAATCAGACGAGAATGAAGTGTTGATTGTTGACAGTGTACGCAACGTTGCCGCATAAGGACAAGGCAAAGGTTGATAGTGTAATAGTCAAGCGATGACTCATAGGAACTTAAGCGGAGTTTAAGAAGCGGTAGGGATATTGTTTGCAGGCCTGTAGAAACAGGGATTTGTAGTTCGACAAGTATAAACAATATGTGTTTACATACTGGATGGATATCAGGACACGAACAGATAATTGTTTTGCTAGAAGCAACTATGGTGTAGACATTGCCGGAAGAACCGGAGACAAAAAGTGAGAAGGAGGGTGATGCTTTGGAGCGGTGTCAGAGAATATAAAAGGATTCTGAAACTAAACGGTGTAAACGCTTTTTGTCAACAAAGAGCCAAACTGTGCAAAGAAGGAGGTTTAGGAGAAAATGAGGGTATCGTATGTCGGCTGGCAAGATCAGAGAAAGAGTAAATGTAATCAATAATGAACGGCAAATATAATAAGGAAGCACGTTCTGGAGCCATTGCGTTTCGAAGAAGACATGGTCAAACGGATAGAAAGGGGAAGGTTGGGGTAAAGACAGAAGCTCTGAGACACAAAGTAGATGTAATGAAAGCAATCGTAAGTGTAAGTGTTTGTTGTCATGAAGTATCTGGTGTACATTGAGTGCCGGTAAATATTTCAGGGGATAAAGGAAAACAAGATAAACAAAAATAAATGGATGAATGACGATTGAAGCGTTATTTTCGAAAAAGAGTTATTACCGACAAAGATGCGGGGAATATAAAATATTGGTGTACGTATGGAATTGAATATAGATGTAACGATCAATTAAAGACAGTTATGTTTACATAGGAGAGGAACCTATCATGAGGCTCCTCAAACCGACACTGAGGTCCAGCAGAACATAAACAGCAGGTAAAACACATACGGTCAGGCCCAGTAGCAATAATAGCCAATTTTTTGACAGGGGCCAAGGCCGACACAAATTTTTAAAGCTTATTTTCAGGCTCTTGCCCCGACTACTCGTACGTACGAGTACCATAACGGTGAGATACAATACGGACGTCATTGTCGGTGCTGTGTTTTGGAATTTCCTGTATTTTCTGCGGAGCCCATTGGGTCATTCCCGAAATACTTTTCTGCGTAGTACCCAGATTTCTGTTTTAAGTATTTCGGGAATGAAAACGATACACAGATTTTTTTGGCGGGCTAGTGTATATCTTATTTTGGAATGTGGAATCTCATTTTGGAATATATGTGGAATTCTTGGTATTCATAAGTATAAACAAGCATGCGCGAAACAACATGTGGATTCCAAAAAAAGTGTGTATTACATAGATCATAGTCAACGTGAGCTCACCTCGACTATGATCTATGTAAGAAATGACTGGTCAAGTAAAAAATTCCCAGTTTATGTACTACATACTAGTAGAAGTATTTTGGGAATGACCATACTCCAGATCGATTATCGATGTTCCATTTCTTCCTAAGATCAACACTGATATTTGATTCTACAGTACCATTGTGAATGACAATTCAATTCCTCCCCTCGGATGGCTCTTTATCCCATCTGCGATATCAAACAAGCATTGTCCAACCATTCTCTTCTTCTCATTTGATCTCCCCTCTGTTGAGATCATCAACCAATCCCTTGATTACGATTGGTAACTCTTCCACAATTGATCAATCGTCTTCGATACTGCTCACTTGACGATTCTTACAAACTATCAACCGTATTTGATGTCTCCTATGACTTGATGATTCATTAGCCATCCAATCGATTGTTCACAACCTGGTTCTTAGACCAACTCTGATTAACCGTCTCATCTATTTTGCAACCACTACATACTCGAGCACCTCTCCCTCCTCATTGATATCTCATGCCTCTCCGTTTTGCGATATCAATCTTTCAACTCTACGATTACAATCTTCCGATTCGATATCCAAGCTTACTTAAGTTTTTAGAGTTCTACAAGATGGAGAACCGACTTATAATTCAACACTCCTTCACTAAGTGTTGAAATCAAGGGGTGTGCTGTCGGTCAAAAATACACGTACCGTACTTACGTACATTCTACAGCGGTTATATCCATTCTACACTTGAAAAGTTACTTATACTCCTCCAGAGATAAAAATGACTTCAAGTATCCAGACATTTAGGTCATATCATGTGTTCTCTGTCTTATGTCGAATTGCACATGATCTATGACCGGTTTAGACACCCTTCCCTACAACAAGAATATTTCAGGGATACTGGTCGACTACATGAAATAGTACAATAACAGAGCAATCTCACGATCTGCTCACTTCTCTTTAAATTTAAAATATTCGTTATACCTACTATCCGGTCGATTTTTAGAGTTACAACAGGTTATAGAGCCCTTATACCTTCCACTAACAAGTGGATACCTTAAGCTACCTATCTCCGCCCCGTACAGCACCTCCACTGTCAGTTACAGCCAGAGTATACTTGGTACGGGACTCGCATCGCCGGGCTGTATCAATAGACCTCCCCCCCCCCCCCCCGCCTCTCTCTTTCTTCTCCTCCTTACTCGCGTATCAAGGGGTCTATACAGATCCTTCTACCAAGAATCTTCTTCTGTAATACACGACCAAGAAGCGTACATATCAAGGGGTGTATATACAGAACGTTCTACCAAGAATCTCCTTCTGTAATACACATTGACGTTTCGACGCCCAAACGATTAGAATAACACGTTCCTACGATTACGACGATTGAACGATTACAATTACATTGAAACAAGATAAAGACCACCGTCGTCTCTAATACAAGCCCATTGCACTGGACAAGCCGATTGCAATACTCCATTTTTTTTCGCGTCCATCACCCACACCAAGGACCATCGACGCCCATTTGATTGTGCTAAGCACCACTTCAAACCACAACAGACCGCAACTCATCCTTCGATAGTTGCTGTAATAACAATCACGACTGCCGCACCTCCGCGGATCATTCCAACGGTCTTTTCGGTTGATTCTTCGCCTCCGATCTTACATGACCAAGCACCGATTAGTCAAATAATACCGGCAACAATTGTTACCAAGGCTAATTTGTTTCTACGACTATGATCAAACGATTCCTCGACACCGCATTCGACGCTCAAACAATACGATATTTACGATGAATGATTGTTACATCAACGGAGGACGACAATATTACCATGCCGGCAAGAACTGCATTTGACTGGAATCAGATCCAGGATATTGCAATCCAATTTGGACCATTCAACGCCAAGGACAATGCCCACAAACATGAAGACTTCTACAAATCATTCGCCCATGATCTAGAGTACACGGACGGCCTATTCATCACAGATGATGATGCAGACGGACCCAAAACACTGGCTCCGGATCCAGTCACCATGCTCAGGGAAATCATTGTCACCGCAATCATGGATATCCTCCCCTCCAAAGAACAAACTGCAGTCAACAAAGGACACATATCCAGGCTTTTTGCTGATGCCACTTTCTGGTATGTCGCTCCAAACCAATCCCCAAAGAGCCTCCAAAACAAACACTCGATGGACAAGGCAGGAGAACTAGCCATCAAAAATGGACAAGACACCATCCTCATAGAAATCAGAGCAACACACTGGGGATTCAAACCAGATTGGGATGCAATACATTTTGCCGAGGTCTATGACACCAACACCTACAGTTCCCCTAAAAAAAGCAAAACCTGCAAAGCTACAACGGTAGCAGATAAAACTCCCAATGCATCCAGGGCCAGATATGCCAATTTACCA
This sequence comes from Pseudo-nitzschia multiseries, assembly GCA_037355745.1. Lineage (NCBI taxonomy): Eukaryota > Bacillariophyta > Bacillariophyceae > Bacillariales > Bacillariaceae > Pseudo-nitzschia > Pseudo-nitzschia multiseries. Next base: position 10,383,351 of record CM074781.1, read on the forward strand.
CAGCGAAAATACATCAAACTAAAGGCCGTCCCTCTCCAACGCAAGCACATCAATACCACAGCACGCATTCCTCCGGTGACTGCCAACCTGGATCCCCTTCAGTCAGTTGTTCCAATTGCCGATACTCCCTCCGTCAAAGCTCCCTATTACACCTGGACCTGGACTTATTCTCCCCAAAGTGAATTGGTCTCATTCCGCCGCGTCCGCTCTGACTCCTTCCTATGTGTCACTTCTTCAAGTCCTCCTGCTCACAAGGAGAAGTCTTCCCTTGTGACCGCACCATCTGTATTGCCATCTGCACCGCCTAGATTTGATCATCATTCTGCTCCACCTTGTGAACCAGCCAACTTTCGATGGACATTCAATCCTCAGAGTGAAACTGTGGTGTTCCATCGCTTGCCAAAACCGGCTTCTGTCCCTCTCAAGCCACCCCTGCAACTCCCATTGCCCAAGGCAACTCACGAGGGCACTATCCTTGCAAGCGCAATTCCCACATTTGCAGACACAGCGCATATTCATCTCATTTTTATTGCGCGATATACTCACATCCAAATCAAACTGTCTTTTGCATCACCAAACAACATTGGGATGCCCTGAAGATAAAAATGTATCACTTACATGCTAACATCTTATCGATGAATTGGTTTTACGATACTTTTGGCTGAAAATTGCAACCAACTGCAACTTCCCCATCCATGGTTCGTTGCATTAAACCATCACTCTTCTCCAAGCGCTGCGACGTTCCCTGCTCTTCCACCAGAATTCAATAGCGCAAATCCGGTGTATCCAACAACTCCTACGATACGCCTTGATGCTTTGTTTGCCATCATCTCGATCTTCAAACTACAATCGATCCTACGATCTGCACCACTAGTACAAATCTACAACGATTACGATTGATAACTCGTCTACGATCACCCTATGTTTCTTGATCCAATTCTACGATTCGACTGTGTTTGATTATATCAACCTTTTGCATCCTCCCTTTGTTTCTACAGCCATGGAATTCGATAGAACCATGGAATTCGCCCTGCAGTGTTGTATCATTTACAACCATGGAATTCTTTTGAACCATGGCATTCTATTCTTTGAGTGTGAATCAAGGGGTGTGTCCCTGACTCGAGGGGTGTGCATCTGACTCCAGGGGTGTGCATTGGATGACTGCATGGCGCTCAATTTGGACGTGCACGTGCACAAATTCCAGAATTTTTTATTGATACACTTAAAGGAATTTACTTATATGTCTCCGGGCATTTACTTACCGTGCTCCAAGGCTACAAGCGACTTCAAGTATCAAGATCCCACTGAAAACACATCAATGAACCGACTGATAATTCACCACTCCTCCACCAAGTGTTGAATCAAGGGGTGTGTTGCCGGTTCAGACGAATTCACGGAACTTACTTAACGCACTAAAAACGATTCTTGTGACTAAGGATCAAGACAAAGATATGATTCAAAGCTTAATTGACATGCGAGCTAGATGAGATCTCATACAGAAGAAATCTACTAGTCGGCTTTGGACCCCGTTCTTCAATCCCTGACTTGATATTCTCCTTGCATTCATTCAGACCAATCCTCTTCTAAAGCATCAAACAATGACACGATCAAGTCTCTTCTTCTTACCAAGTCAGAAATGAATCCCCTCTGATTTCATTCGATTCTACGACACGTCTCTTTGAAATTCTACAATAAGCCAATCTCATCTTCGCAAATATGACTCCCATCTGTTGAGATCCACGATCAATCCACTCTCGTCTCCACAGACATTCGTTTTGTCTATACGGCCCCTCTCTACATGATTCTCCAATTTGATTTTACAAGTTTCATTCGATTTATATGATGGTCGATCCCTTTGTCGGCTGTCAATCCCTTCTCCTCTTTGAGCTAATCCTCACGCTCAATCAATACACAATCACTCATGGATCTCCCCTCCGTTGAGATCTTCAATTGAGCCTTCTGTTCCAGTTCAATTGATACAGTTGATTCCTCCATACGCTTGACCCTACCCTACGACATGGACAATCAATCACAACGTTTGATTCTCCGATTCCCCAGTCTCCTTTCCAGGACACGAATCCATATTCCATCTTGTCTCCAATTTGATTTGACAAGTTTCATTCGATTTATGCTATGGTCGATCCCTCTGTCGACTGTCGATCCCTACTTCTGCGATTACGATTTGATTCTACGATCATATTGACTCCTACGATCTCTCAATTCGTATTCCACACTCAACCGATTCCTACGATTCAATGACTTTCTCTATCAATCGGATTCTTTGTTACCCCTCCGTCAATGATCAACAACTCCAGTTCAATCAATCCACCTCATCAGTAATCGACTCGTTTGATTCTATTCGACGATTGAATTGAAACTAAGACTACATCCGATTTCACCATATCGATTCCCGCAATCTCCGATTGAATTCTTTCCTACGCTGGGTATGGCATGATTGTTTGATCCAATGCTGTTCTACGATCGATCAATTTCTACGGTTCGTTTTCTACAATACGATCAATCCATTGCTCTCTCCTAAGATGAGCATTGATCTCCCCTCCATTGAGGCTCCACACAAGGATTTTTTCTCTGTCTCGATCCAATTGATTATCGATATTCTCCTTGCATTCCTTCGGATCAATCCTATTCTACGACTATCTATGATCAAGTTTCCATGCGTCGATTCTGATTCTCCAATCTCCTCTTGAAAGATATGAGTCCATCAATCTCTACGATTCTTTTTGTCCATCCCCAGTAGATACTCCAAATCGATTATCAATGTTCCATTTCTTCCTAAGATCAACACTGATATTTGATTCTACGGTACCATTGTGAATGACAATTCAATTCCTCCCCTCGGATGGCTCTTTATCCCATCTGCGATATCAAACAAGCATTGTCCAACCATTCTCTTCTTCTCATTTGATCTCCCCTCTGTTGAGATCATCAACCAATCCCTTGATTACGATTGGTAACTCTTCCACAATTGATCAATCGTCTTCGATACTGCTCACTTGACGATTCTTACAAACTATCAACCGTATTTGATGTCTCCTATGACTTGATGATTCATTAGCCATCCAATCGATTGTTCACAACCTGGTTCTTAGACCAACTCCGATTAACCGTCTCATCGATTTTGCAACCACTACATACTCGAGCACCTCTCCCTCCTCATTGATATCTCATGCCTCTCCGTTTTGCGATATCAATCTTTCAACTCTACGATTACAATCTTCCGATTCGATATCCAAGCTTACTTAAGTTTTTAGAGTTCTACAAGATGGAGAACCGACTTATAATTCAACACTCCTTCACTAAGTGTTGAATCAAGGGGTGTGCTGTCGGTCAAAAATACACGTACCGTACTTACGTACATTCTACAGCGGTTATATCCATTCTACACTTGAAAAGTTACTTATACTCCTCCAGAGATAAAAATGACTTCAAGTATCCAGACATTTAGGTCATATCATGTGTTCTCTGTCTTATGTCGAATTGCACATGATCTATGACCAGTTTAGACACCCTTCCCTACAACAAGAATATTTCAGGGATACTGGTCGACTACATGAAATAGTACAATAACAGAGCAATCTCACGATCTGCTCACTTCTCTTTAAATTTAAAATATTCGTTATACCTACTATCCGGTCGATTTTTAGAGTTACAACATGACTAAGATCTTACTGCACGGTTAACACAGCAAAACATGGCATCCCCATTAGGAGCGGAGTTAACTAGCAGTTAATAGAGTCCCAACCCCCTACTACCCCTGACCCAGTACAGTGTTAACCAGAAGGGGGCAAACCTTAACAGTTCGCCAGAGGGGGGCATACTATAGTTTACCAGAGTAAGTGCGACCCCAACCAACAAGTTGGCTGGCTCGAGGAGGAGGAGTCCTCTTAAAAGCAATGTTAGGTTTGATCTGAGGGTGGAGGTCGTGTGTTCGGGCGGGTGTTCGGGCGGGTGTTTGGGCGGGTGTTTGGGCGGGTGTTCGGGCGGGTGTTCGGGCGGGTGTTCGGGCGGGTGTTTGGGTGGGTGTTCGGGCGGGAGGGCTAGTCGTGTTCAGTACACAACTCGAGATGAGACCATGGGTTCGATTCAATCCAATTTTTTGCTTTTATTTAAGCCTTTAACCGTTGGTAACCGTTCAGTAGTCTGTGTACTAATCCTTCTTGGTGATTCCCAAAATTAAATCTGGGTAGACCCAGCAGATCCAATCTGTACCTCTTTTTTGTCTTTTTGGATCCAGATTGCTGCGCTGTCAAGGTGAGCTCACATCGACAGTGATCTGGATAGACCCAGATTTCATTTCGAATCAGAAAAAAAGATATTTAACTGAACACACATGTTAGATATTTAACTGAAAACTGTGATTATTTAAATTCCTTATTCCAAAAATGAGGCTTTAGCCAAAATCGGGGCCTGTTGATTTTTATTCCCCAAAACCCAGATTTGATCTGGGTCATCGATATTTTGGGAATCACCCATTTTCGTTCTTCCCCAGTAGGTTTTGAAGTAATAGTTGAGTATGTTCGTTGCCTAAAGAATAACGATACCAAACACCAGTATCCACCATTCTGTTACAGTCTTGAGTATGATTTTTGTTCCAGCAGTAGACAACATAAAAACTATACAATCAGCTCTACTGTGTTACAGCTGCACTGTGTTACATTCAGGAGGAGAGCAACAATAACAGCAGTTTCTAAAAAGTGAAGAAGACAAGGACTGTAAAAAGAAACAGCCAGCAAAGGATAATGATACTAATACCTGGAATGAGGAGGACATGATATTGATACTAGGTACATTTCATCAGCCTACAGCACTCCTAGCAAAAATCATTTCATCTCATAGGAGGATCCATGCTTTCGTTGCAATCTTTTAAAAACCCCATTAACCGGGAAGTGGCTCTAGTGAGAGAAGTTTAAAGATGAAGTGATCCTGATTGTCTGTTTTGACTGAGATTCAAATGTCTCCTGCCTTGTTTCTACCGGTCACCAATGATGTTGTGAAGTGATCTCTCCCGCAAGTTGAGACAACAAACTCATCAAAAATAAGGTGATTCCTCCAATTACTTCTCCGATCCTGATGTACTTGTTGGACAGTTATATTGCCACTGATTGAATGTTAGGGAAGAGGCATGATCTTTTTTGTGCTAAAGTCCAGTCAGGACTGGAATTACATACTGTAATGCTTTGTAGGGGCCCAATGGAGTTGTTGTCTTGGTACTAGTGGTAGCAGTTATTGGGTGATTCCCAAAATACTGAATAGATAGACCTAGACCTAGTTTAGACCACAGTTAGCTCTTTTGAGATCCAAATGCTGGTCACCATTCTTGGCCATCATCGACCAACATTTAGGTCTGAGACCTCAATTTTGTTGGAATACTGTTTCTCGTGCATTATTGAGATATGATGTCCAGATGTAGAAAAACCGGACACAATGAAACCTGTGGCTGAACAGAGTCCATCACAGCCACCAGGAACTGGACCAAATACCGGTTCCAGGGGACAAAGAACCATTGGCAAGTGTAAAACTTGTGAAAGAAAGCACAAAGGAACTGCCGGTGAATGAATCACCGGTAATTATAGTAATGTTCATACCGGTAATTTAGCACATAGTGAAAGTATCATTGAGGCCAGTGAAAAAAAATCACCGGTAATCATGATTATAATGAAATTACCAGTAAACATGTTAGGGATGAAAATATCAATGATATGGTTAACAAGGCTGGGAATTATGATCCCATCAGGGACAAGGGCGCGCCACACTGCCCTTGGAGTATGTCTCGCACATTGTACCAAAAAAGGCAGTTTACTCCAGCCAAGCATCAAGGATGATGAAACCAACATGCATGAATAAGAAGGTGAGGTTTGATCTAGCGAATCAGAATTGGGCAAAAGGAAGGATTCACACAACAAACACCATACAAGTGTTATTGCGAGGATTAACAGGGGAAACATGATGGAATGGTGAGATGATGAAATATACAGGTTTCAAGAGGATATAGTGGTTGGCAGAGGACTTTAGGCTCATACTTGTAAATAACTCTACTTTAACTCTGAGATACAAACCAGCGCACATCGCACTGGGATTTTAATAACAATGCGCATGTTAGATATTTAACGTGTTTGACGCGCATCATGCTTATTTAAATGCAAGAGGAAGATTTTTGTCATTTACATAAAGTATGGACGAATTCATTATTCCAAAAATGAGGCCTTAGACACTGGCCCACCAAAATGTAGGTCCCTTGATTTTGATTCCCGAAAACCCAAACTAGGTCTAGGTCTTCAGTATTTTGGGAATCACCCATTGTTTGAATGGCGTTTTACTCTTATGAAGGAATTCAGAAAATAATGGAAAAATTGTGAGCTACTCACTGAAACTTCTTTGACTGGCTGGCTCTTTTCAACTTTTGTGCCTACACTTCGTCCCATTATTTTATGAAACACTTTCTAGAGAAAAATAAATAGAAGTAAATGCATGTTAATCAAATTGACTCCACCAGTACTACTAGTCAAGATTCTCTTGTACTTTTAGAGATGTTGCACATACTTCATATGATGAGGATACTCCACATTAAGTGCAAATGTTTCATTAAATATGTACATTATTATCTCTATTATTGCTACTCTGTAGACTCAACTCATACATGTCCAAGTGATGCCACTATGAATCAAATATTCTGTACAGTCAACTCCTTCACCTTTGAGTGTAAGTTGCAGCTCCCTTGTCTATGACCATGACCTAAGACAGGTTGACAAACGATTTGTAACAGGAGAGGTAGTGCACCTACCTCATACAATAGCAGATCTAGTTCACTGTAGACTGATACCCAGTAGTCCAAATTCTCATGCACCCTGAGAGGTAGTACTGGTACACATACTTCATCTAATGAATGTAGTACTCTGTGAACTACCCTCATTTCCCTGGAAGTGACTATTGTGGTAGTATTCACACTTCATCTAGCTCTAAACTGATGCTGGCTGCTGTACTAACTATTACAATCTGTTGTATTTTATACAAGACATGCTAATTCCTACAAAACATCCTAGCTTTTTTAGCCTTACTAATTTCTATTACAAGCTGTAGTATCAACAGTGCTATCTTGTGGGACTCATTTCAGCCATGCTGACTCATAAGGGTCGTGCTAACTCCTACCAGCTGTGTTAGCTCCTAGTAGCAATGCTACTAGATCGTACCTACTAGCAGTGCTAGATCATACACGCTGTACTAAGAACTCCTCCAAGCACTCCTATGAGCCATGCAAAAGCCTGTTTTTACTCCTACCAACAGTGGTAGCTAAACCCCAATCCTATGTTAACTCCTATGAGCTATGCCAGCTTTTACACGACATGATAGTTCATACAAGTCATGCTAATTCAAAGCACCAGCTGCTCTAACTCAAAAAAGCTATTAACTCGTAAAACCCATGCTAAGTCGTAAGAGCTGTGCTAGCTCCTGTACAAACAAAAGAAGCAAATGTGCAGATCTGCACACATACTCAAGTACGAACAAGCAAGTAAGCGTAAACATACATACATGCGCACGAACAAGCAAGCAAGAAAGAAAGAGGATACAGTTCAACAAGCAAGTGTATGTACATACTATGACTCAAGCAGGCAAATATATGTACTACTACATACTCTGTAGGAACAAGCAAGCAGGTGGTGTGCATACAGAGTAGCACTACTAACTCATACAATAGTACCACAGGTCAAACAAGCAAACAAGATGTACTAACTCAAGCAAGCACACGTACATACAACTCAAGCAAGCACACGTACAAACGTACAAACATACAAACGTACAAACATACAAATACAAATAGACAAACAAGCAAGCAAGCATACATGCATGCATACGTCCATGCACTCTTACAAACATACAAACATGATACCGAAATGCAGCACTCTTACAAACATACAAACATACCCAAGCAAATGCATGCATACAAACAAGATATGACTAAAACACACACATGCACTGATGTACAAACAAACAAGTAAGTGTAAACATACTACCTACTACAAAGTACATACATACACACATGCATGCACACAAGCAAGCACATAAGATACAGCTAAAGCAAGTGTACTTACATATGACCCAAGTAAGCACACGTACATATCATGAACAAGCAATCAAGTGTACATATGTACGTACATACGCACGCACAAACAAGCAAGCAAGCAAGATGCGACTCAAGCATGTATCTGCACATACTACTGAAGCAATCACACATACATACTACTCAAGCAAGCATATACACCTGCCAAAGCCAGTTGACTCAAAGGGAAAATCTATATGAAGCAACCGACCACATAGAGCTTCCTACAGATAACACTCCTGGCTGGAGCATTGGAAATTTGGTCCAATCAGAAAAAAAATGAATCAAATACACAGATTTGAGAAACATAATCAGAAGTCTGAGAGCTAATTTTACTATAAATGAGCAAGGTCAACGTCACTTAAACGATGCTCATGCTTGTGTCAAATTTGTGTGATTCATTAAAAAAAAATCTGAAATGTTTGTTGCGCGCATGAAAAATAATTCTCTATGTATTTCTGCACACAACAATCTCAAGGAGGACTATTTTTGCACCCATAGTTTCAGCCCCATTATTATGGTTCCTTCACAATTTTTTCTGGCACAACTTCATTTCATGCTTACCCCAATAACAGTTTATTCTCCACTCAATTTTCATTTTTTCCTTACGAAACTTATCTTTTGTATTATTATCCTCTATGTGCAACGATGTTGTTGTATCATTATTACAAATTTCTTCACAATTATATTAGCATCTTCTTGATAACCAGCAATCTATTATGTTATGTCCATTTTACAATACTCACACTATGAATATTGAATATCAAAAGCTGGCAAACATATTTTTGTACGAAGAAGAAAGTATATTATCAGCTTTTGCAATAATCTGATTCATACAATTTAACTTTAATACAAGACAAACATATTGTGGAAACAGACATAAAATAATAATGAACTAACTGGGCTATTATGGTGTTGTTACCACCATTTACTTTTATAAATTTTTCACGTTTTCGATGTAGTATTTGTATTCCTTGTGATTCTTGTCGGGAGTCTCCATCATGTCATATTTTTGCTTCTGTCTTTGCTCCTTTCTATTTTCTTTGTCCTCCTTATCTCGTTGTGTATGATAGTCATTTTGCTGTTGGTATGTTTTAAGTAGTTCTACCCCTAAATCCTTCTTCTGTTGTTCCTCCCTTCGTTTTTCTCTTTCACTTAGGAAGTATGCATAAAGCTCTTGTTCCTCGTCACTCCATCCCTCCTTCTTTCCCAACTTACTGTCAGAGAATTTCTTTCTGTTCCTTGTGCCCTTTGTTGTGTTTAGCCACAATTTGTAGTCGTTGTAAAGGAAAAGCAATGCAAATGCTTCATTGCTTGGGGTGAAAATGTTACTGATTGTTGTTTGTAATGATTTTCTTTTGAAGTCTGTCTGTTTTGGTGACACTGCTCCAAGAATTCTTTTGAAGAAGTGTTGGAATTCCGGTGAATATTTTGTTCATAGTCTTCGTGTAATCTGTCCTTATTTTTGGAGTTTGTATTTTTGTTTTCTGTGATTAGAACTATTCCTAGGAAACTACTCCAGGGTATCTGGTATCTGTTTGTTCCTCCATTTATTGTCTAGGTGTCAGTGTTAACAAGACGATATGGTTAGAAATGATTAAAATTTGTATACTGGCAACTGTGATGTTGTCGCTTCTTACCTTTGTAGTTTTTCCTGGCTAGAGTCTGAGCATTGTGCATATATGTAGTGATTGCTCTGCAGAAAATTCCAGTCCACTTTGGTGCATGGACATTCATTGTCGTTGGTATTTTGTTGTTATAATTCAATCTTACAATTTTGTCAATCATCGTCTTTATGAAGAGTACACCTTGGTTGGTATTTATTGGGAAAGTCATCATCCTGAACGTTTTTCCTTGACGTATGCGGTCATGTACTGTTTAATGTTTTTGTCAATGTTATCTTTTGTTGTCTGTATTGTGTTGCTGTTGATACTACTATTGGTTGTATATGTTTGGTTATCATTCTTGTTTGTCGGCTCACTTCCTGATACACTGCTTGCTGGGCTGTTTGTTCTATCTGTATCAATAGTTGTACCCTGAACCGGACTGCAAATTTGTTGTACCATTCTTTCTTTGTTAAATTGCAAATAGAAACTTACCGAGTTTGCTTTTCAGTGTTTTGGCAAGCTAGTTTTATGGGAGTTGAATTGTTTTGGAGTATGCAGATTTTAGTTGTCATTCACACTGTTGTTAATATCTGTGGTAAAATTATTAGTTGTTGTAAGTGCTTGATTTACGGCATCCTGAGGAGCGCTGTATCACTACTATTTTTTGTATTGGTGCACTTGTGAGGGGGGTTGTACTGATGCCTGCCTATTCTTTGTCCCCATGTGCCCTGATAATCTGGAATGTGATTTCCTGAAAATCCTGGCGCAGACCAAAATCCTGGCACAAAGCACAATATTATTGTGTACCCTACCCCATCAATGATATGTTTCATTCTTACAGTCTTAGCCCAAGCATAGTAATATCTTGTGAGCCCGGATGTATGATGAAACTAGTAATGTGTTACAGTAAGAACTTATGTTGGAGGAATCAAAAACTGCCACAAACAACAAAAAGAAAGACGAGAAGTTCATCTTGAAAAGTTCCACCCGCAGCCGCTGCAGCCAAAACAAGAATTTTGTGTCCAAAAGTTGCAGAGGCATCTGCACCCAACAACATGATTGCAACAGCTGAGGTACCCACAGTTGCACAAGCTGCTGCTCCTGGAACTCAAGATGTACATGCCATGCCTGCAATACCATTGGCACTCACAGCCGCAGTCACACTGGTCCGTGCATTAGCACATGTAGCTGCATCTGCTTCCAAAGCTATGCCGTCTCATGGAGGTGAAGCACAAAACAACACAGTTCCAACAGCAGCAGTAGCTCCAGGTGATGTACGCAGTTATACTTTACCGTCTGACATTTTTCACAATGACTCAGAATACAAGGTTCACAAAGAGGCGGTGAAAAGACGTGTCAAAGCTTGCCTTCAAAACCAGGGTGCCAACAGGAGCTTCTCTGCTATTTTGACTGACAAATTGATCACTGCCGTAAGTCAGGACCTCAAATTGGTCTTCAGCCAGTTGATAAATATGGCTTAAATCATTACCAATCTTTTTTTTTGGGAACCCCTCCTTACTTCAGCCAGATGGTGAGGGGTGAGAATGCATCTTGGTATTGGGGGCTATTCCAAGGGTTGTTGACATGATGGTAAATCTTTTCCTGTGTGACTCTGGTCAACAGCTCATAAGAAAGGTCAGCATCTTGGATTCAACCCAACTGACAACTCGTTTCAAGGACTACAACATGAAAGATAAATGGCACGCCTTTCAGACAGCACTGAACTCTGTTATCCACACCGATGATAGTACAGGTATAACAGATTACACCCGTGTCAAAGGAGAAGACAAATTACCTGATGGAAAATTGCACACTGTTTGCTCAACCATTGTAGTTAACTACGGAACCATACTGAAGTACATGAAAGTGTACCTAAGCCTTCTTTGTGTGGTACATGGCACCTCCAAATGAAGATCAAGGTCCGTTTTTCTATCAAAGATTTCAAGAGAACGTCAGCAAAGGCAAAGTGTATGTCTGCGTGATAATCTCTTTCTTTGATGGTCTTTTGTTGCAACACGCACACCAACATTTTCTTTCAGCAAGCTCCTCGTTTGCACAAATGGATGATGCTCTCAAACAAATTTGGGGCAAGGAACAAGTCTTAGGCCAAACAAAGGACAGGTCCACCATCAGTAGAGTTAGTCCCTTCCACTAAATCTGCAAAGTACTAAGTCAAGTTGGATTGGCCATTTGATGTGTCAAAGAGAGATCTCGAATTTCACAAAGTCCTCATGTCTTTGTGGGTACAATTCCAAGGAATGAAGACAAGAACTTTTGAAGAAGTCAACCCCGACCACTTTGCCTATGAGTCATTCGTTGATGACAATTTGTACAAGAAACTTTTGCCAAATCTATATCTGTGTTCATTTGTGGTTGGAAAGTACAACATAACAGGACTGGAAAATTTGGTTGGCAGAATTGGATTTCAATTGTTATCTCCTCTTCATTTTTCAAAGCTTCTTGTGGGGCACAGGAAAACTTTGAACAAGTATTACAAAGTAGCCGTTGACTTTGACAGAAATTTGGTGACTCTTTGTACTTCAAAGTTGAGTACGGAATGGGACACATTTGTCACTTATTTGCACCCAGAACATGAACAGCACGTAAAGACATTGTTGCAAGATTTAATCCTGACTTTGTGTTGGGGTGATAATGTTATTTTGACGCCCAACTCTGTTGAAATGTTGAATATTCTGTGCAAGGAGTTGCTTGATAATGTTCTAACAACTTGGTTGTCGCGTGTTTGGACACTTGAAGATGAGCTGGTGGATTGGAGTAAGGTTGTGAAAGCAATAGTTCATCCAGTATTTGACACACCACAAACAACTCTTGACGTTGACACTGTAATTGAGAAGATGGATGGATATTTGAAAGCAGAGCACCAATCATTGTCCAACTTTACCATCCATGCAGGTTAACGCCAAGATTGGTTATACATTTATGCCATGAGTGGCAGGAGTTCCATTCAATTTGATAAACGGACTCCCCAAGAACTTCTAAGAGATGACAAGTCTAATGAGGCTTACCCCTTAGAAGAAGATGAGAAAGACTTTTTGGTTACAAGGTTCCTTAATTTTGACGAGAACTGCAAATACACGGTGGAGGACCGGTTGTTCTCTGAGCATACAGGACACATATTTTGTGAGATTTTTATCACATGCCCAGAAATAACTGCTTTGCTCCAGTAATTTTTTCACAAGATCCCTGGAGTTTCTCACTATGTACAATTACCTACCGGTGGGGGGGAAATTGTTCACTCTGTTGACTTTGGAACTGCTGCGCGAAAGTATTAAAGAACCAAGAAAGTGCCGTTCAGGCAAACTTGGAAGTTGACTTTATATCATAAGAGAATGAAAAGAATTTACAATACGATAGTCTTTCTTTGAGGGAAGTTTTGGAGAATATCAGGGTACAAGGTTTTTGTCGTCACAATGTATCTGACACTGCAAAGTGGGACTTCCTAAAAAAGCAAGGCCGTAAATTGGAATCATTCATCGAAAATAATCATACATATTCTGTTGGATGGCTAGTGTTGAATAACAAAGGGAGCGGCATAGCGAAGTCATTCTTTCAAGCTCCTTGGGTTGACCAATTAGCAGTTGACAAACAAATGGAAAGTGATGGGAAAGGATCCCCAACTGACTTGGAAGGGGAGGACAAATGAAACAATAAGAAGCCGCCCGCAAAGCCCAAGGCACCAAGATTGTTGCTGCGCCGGGGTCACAAGAAATGTAAGAAGACTGTGACAGATCAATCAGATCTAGGTGACAAGCACAAGGAGAGGAAGGTTTCTCCAAACCTGGGCCATGTTGAAAATATAGGCTATTTTATTCAAGATCCTTGTCCCATAGCCGTTGGTGCTACAGAACAGTCGTCTGGTAACGCAAAGGTGTTGTTATCAGACATTGATCCCAAGATCAAGTATCCTTATTTCCCAATTGATAGCAAAGTTACAATTAAGGATATGCCACCCCCCCTGGAACGGGGGTAGTCAAGACTGATGCATAAGAAGAAGGACCACTTTCCTTTGTTTCCTGGATACGTGGTGTACAAGAAAGAACCGGATGGCACACAGGTCTCCCACGCAACCTGGTTCGCACATGACCACCATATTGTAGCAAATACACAGCAGTACACCACACTGTCTGATTTATTCAACTGGAAGGATGCATTGCCTAATGCACAAGTGTCAGACAAGAACACAAATGATAATGAAATGGCCAACTGATCCTAGTCCCCATATGGCTGATCTTACAAACCAAACGCACATGCCCGCAAAATGCATGTACTAAATCAAGAATGTCTTATCTATTTTGATCAACATTGTACCACTTATTTGATATTTATAAGGAGCATTATCCTGAATCATCATCATCTTCTTGTGTCAACGTTAGAAAACATTACATACTAATGATAGTAATAGTTCAAAGTGTAAGTTCTTGGTGTGATTGACTTTGGTTTTCCTTCCAGCAATAACAAATCTGAAAAGACGTTTATCTCGTTTTAGAATCTCATCATCATACTGTGCATCATCAATGTCACAACCATTCAAGAATATTCTAAAAATATGCTCCTTCTTACTTCTCTCATTGTTATTCTACTTTCAACCAATATTTCACATAAATATTGTTATGTACTACAACAACGCCACCATAAATAAGAATGTGATCTAGTAGTAGTAACTACTAATATTATTGGTCGTGGACCTTTCTCCAAAAATTAAAAAATTGAATACAAATCATTCTTAGTTGAGATTAGCCAAGCATTTTGTTTCATCCTTTTCTTCAAATACTACCAACTTACCCCACCATTTCTTTATTTCAAGCAAATGAGGGTGAAAACTTATATTGCTTCTTTACTTGTTCAACAATGTGGAAATATTCCTGCTCTTATTTGCAATACATGAAACAAATAGGAAATCACCAGCATATCAGCAGCTAATAACAACAGTATAATTACTGTGAGATTTGTAAATCACATACAGACATTATTTGTTCAACAATCTGGATATAATCCTCATATTTACAATACATCAAATAAATAGGAAATCACCAAATCTGGTACTAACAGTATAATTACATCACAGTGTTGTTGATATTAAAAGAAATAACAGTGTTATAAACTGCTGTTGGTAGTAGTAAAAGAAATGTTGATCAACCAAAAAGAGTATATGTGTTACTCAGCAGTTCCAAGCATTACAACACAGCGCAGAGGACAGAAGACTCAAACCATTGACCTCATTGTCAATGAGGACGGAGGACTCGATCCACTGGCCTCAGTGTCATCAATATTAACCATTTGTACCAACGTCAAGGAAAGTTACACTATTTCAACTCTTTCTGTATTTAAATCATGTAGTTGCTGTCCCCGTGGTGCTGCCGGCATGTACCGGTACTCAATGTGTTTGGGAAGAAGTATCCACAGCCCAAAAGTGAACATACACGGTAGGCATGTTCCAACAACTTGATGATTCTGGGTTTGAGTATATGGCAGTTACTTGCCAACCATCTGAACTTACAAACAAAGGAAGATGGAAAACAAAACAGAATCAGCAAAGAGGAGGACAAAAAAGAGGCCCCAGTTTCCAATTCTTTCCATGGAGTACGGGGAACGGAGGAAAGAGCTCCAAGACAAAGCCCTAAACAATGACCTAAACCCATTTTTAGGTCATTTTTAAACCCGGCTTGATGCGCTATGTGCCAAAAATGGCCACTTGGTACTCACAATTCTTGAGGGATGCAAGCAGATCAGCGATGTGAGAACAAGACTCAACAGCAAAAAAGGATGATTTGACAAAGAAGAAGAGTGGATTTGGGAAGAATGCTTGAAGTACGCCAGCGCGAAATTGCTTCCGGACTATGTGGACGGCAACACTGGCGCTGTGGACCACAGGTGGGCTATGTATCATTCTAGCGTACCTTTTTATGCAGTTATCCTGCATTGAAAGGAACAGAGGACATAAAGTGCCACAACAACATGGATATTGGAGCAGAAGTACAATACAGAGAACAAGAGACTGGAACGGAATGGTCATACATTCAAAGGAATGGTGTAATCTGACGCTGCCGGCGAGAAAACATATTAAAACTGCATCGTCGCGCTGCGGAAACACGAAAAACACAAGCAAAACGCGTTGTTTTCAAATATGCCTTTTTATAAGTGACACCACTTGTGAAGTATTCAACAGTGGACACTAAGTGGTACACCGGTTGAAAACTGTTACTTTCTTCTTTTAACCATGTGTTTAAGAAAGTCATATGTTGAGCCCAAAACGCCACCACTAGTAAGAAGGGATCACTATTATGTATATCACTTTTTTTGCCAAATGCGGGGTTTATGGGAGTAACTTTTACTAGTAATGACTCCTTTGATTTAAAAATCCAAGGGATAAATTCAATCGTGATTGCCAATTTTTGTGCATCAAATTGCTTACTTTTCTTCCAAACAACTTGTCATCGAAATTATTGTCAAAGAGCCATTCGTTTGTTAGTGCATCAAATATGTCAATGACAAGCATGTTAGCCCAAGAGGAAGGAAGGGCTTTTGTTGAGGCTGCTGAGGTTAGTGGGCTGCTTTTGCTGTTGGCATTGTTTTTGTTTGAGCGAGGAGCAGCACCATGGACGCGGCAAGGAACTCAGCAACATGACACTTCTACAAATCGGAACCAGGACAATGGATGTTGACGCCAAAACCTATCAAAACCCTGGTGTTTTGAGCTGCCCAACTCCATGGGACCTACTTCAATTACAAGGATGAGGATGAGAATGAAGGAGAGACTTTAGACAATGTATTCCAATGTTTGCCGGATTCTTCTCTTGGAACCAATGGCACCAAAGCAAGGGTTGCACAAGATCCATTAGCGTTTGCGATTCAAAGAATGAGGGAATGAAGAAAGAAACTTGCAATGAAAGTCACAAAGAAATTGTTCCCCTCCCTCACAAAAGTCATGATAAAGAGAAGCAACAAACTTAACAAGGGTCACATCTGTCTGAAGTGGCACTCGGCCACCAAGGCGCAAAGTGCTCAGGAGGAACTAGTGAAGCGAATTGATCCTGGATATGGTTGGAAGATTGAAGTCGTGAGGGATCCAACAGAAAATCCACCCCCATCACCCCCCACTCCAGTGAAGATAGGGGAAGCAGTCCTCTTGAATACCCTTGATTGGCTGGTCGCCCCTGTCCATCACTGCCTAGCATGCTACAACACTAAGTGCACATTTTGGCCGTGGATTCACCGGGGTTACAACATGTCTAAAGAGGGGAATTCACATCACAACACAAGCTTCCTCCCAAGTACAAGGATGACGACCACTTCAAACAGGATTGATTTATGGGGATCTACATGCAGCTACCTATGATCAATCATTGCCCTGAATGGGTTGACAACGAACCTACTTGTGCCACAAACTTTGCTTCCATGGAGTTCCCTATTTTTGCTAAGGACACAGAAGACATGGAAGCATCTGCTGCAGGCTCTGATATCCAACTTGCTCAATCATGGGAAAGCCCAAGTGCCATCAACAGCAAAGCCACTTGGGATAGCTAAAGCCACAAACATCCTTGCGTTGCAAAAAACCAAGAAGAAAGCCCCCCCCCCCCCCCCCCCCTAACGGCTTGGAGAAGATCTTATTCCAACAATCAGATGCAAGGAAGCAACAATCACCAGATGCTGATACGTCTTCTTGGAATAGTCCCCCGTTTGACACCAATGGCAGTCCCCCTACTAGCCCTCCAACTGCAACAACATACCAACTTTGGTCTGTGGAAGGAGCTGTAGTTATAGCAGAGAAGAAAAAAAAGAAGAGGAACACAACTAAACCCCACTAACTGGTCCACCGAGGTGCGCTGGAGATCAAAAAACTCAATTGATTGAATTGATCCAGACTAGATTGATCAAATCAATCCAGATTAGATTGATCTAATTGAGCGCGTTTCGTTTTGCGTTTGGATCGATCTAATCTAACACGATTGGCCAATCCAATTCATTGATCATGATCTAGGTTTAATTGGTACCCATCTAATTGATCTAACCCAAATCAACCTATTTTAATGATTTTAACAAGTGTGATACAGTGCAATACAACTAACGGATACTTCAATACTAGTATTAATTTAGACCTTACAGCACCTCTGAGATAGCTCCGGTAGGATCTTGCGCAATACTACAGCAATCGCTCACTGTGCTAGGTGCACTGCCAACTTGAAACAGCATGTGATACAAATAAGCTTCATTCAAGGCCTGTT
The DNA here is from genome assembly GCA_037355745.1 of Pseudo-nitzschia multiseries. Classification (NCBI taxonomy): domain Eukaryota; phylum Bacillariophyta; class Bacillariophyceae; order Bacillariales; family Bacillariaceae; genus Pseudo-nitzschia; species Pseudo-nitzschia multiseries. Next base: position 10,401,317 of record CM074781.1, read on the forward strand.
TAGCAGTAGACCACCTTTCCCAATCCTTCTTTGGCTTTCTAGTATGAGTTCTTATCCTGCAACTAACGTTGCCCCTACCCAATCCAAAGTACTTGTACAAGTGATAGTCTGCAAAGCCGTCCCCTTTGCCAAGAGGTACAAACTTTTCGCCAAATATGCACTTCTCACAGACTGTGTAGCAACCAGCACCTCACATGTAGCAATTCCTCCTGCTTCTCCACTTGCTAGTGCATAAAGATTTGTGATGCTCCTTGTACTCCTCTGTATCAAACTCCAAACAGAACCTACTGTTCAGCTTAGCTTCAAACACAGTTTCCAAACAGTGATAATTCAACATTCTCCCACCAAAGAAATATGCACAAGATCTGTGCCGGTCACTCCGCGCCAGCCTTTGCCTAGTTGAAGACTGGGTAACTTCTCTGAGTAGCACATCCACTGGATAAGCCTTATCTGATGGATTGTATGCAATCATTTGTTCTGCTAGCTTCTGTTTGAATTGCCTAAAATCCAATTGCTGTCCCTTAGGCAACAACCAGGCTGGACCGTGTGTACCATATGTGAGCTCCTGATACATATCAAATGCTGTTAGAACTGCCAATGCATTAGCATGATATATTGGAGCGTGGTAATACTTCCAAGACTTGTATCCAATGTTAGACCTCAAGATAGCAATGTCTATCTGGTCTAGCTTTCCATAGGTTCAAAGATAGAGCTCTCGCAAATGGTTCATTTCATTTCCCCCCTCCCCCTCACACGCTCTTTCTGGCATATGAAGAAAACATTCAAATCAAGACTGTTGACAGAACCAATATTGCAAGCTCCTGTGCTCTGGAATGAGCAATGGATATGCCTCTGCTGCTTTGTTTACCTGCCAGCTTCAGCACAAGCAGGCACCTCCTTTACCATGGTTGCAGGATTACAGAGCCTGGCAACGCGCAAACACCTTTTACCAGATGCAGATGATACATTTTCTTTGTGAAAGCACTTGTCTTCAACAGTTTTGGGAAGCCTGTTTTGCGCCACAGTTCCAATCATTCCAAAACCCAGCCCTCCCATCCAGTCAAATATTAAATCACCATTGAAGAAGTTATGATCAGAGAGATGAGGTGGGGATGACCAGAGCTTTCCAATTTCTGGAATAACATACTTTGTGAAAATATCCTGTTTTTCAGAGCAACCCTTAGTACTGTGTGGTGGTTGTTTTTTGTAGTGCCGGTGCCTGTGCAGATACCCTCTGGGCCTAGCATCAATCCACCTTCCTGGTTGTTGAAGAACAATTCGGATTTTGGTTGCGATTCCGATGAAGTAATTTCTGAAATTACTACGGATCTTCCTGCCATTAAACTAGAACCAAAGCCTTAAGTGGAATCGCTGGCCTGGGGGGATTTGAGTTGGAGTTGGAGTTGGGATTTGAGTTGGAGTTGGAGTTGGGACGGAGCCCGTTTAAGAATATGGTGGCAACATGTTGAGAAAATGAAAATAGTAATTCATGCATAAGCTTTACACAAAAAAGTGCTTGTCACGAAAAGAATATGATATCCTTAATCCTAAAATTGTTATTTTTATTTGAGGAGTGACGAGATATTGTCTCAAAAGTAAAAGTGTGCGGCGCGCAAGGTTTTTTAGTAGACACGCGAGCTCAGAAGGCAGGGAATTTTAAAAATAGGGTAGGGAATTTTGAAAATACCGCGCGATAGCCCGCGGGGGGTAGAGAAAGAGTTCTCAGACGTAACTCTGTCCACGTCACCCAAGGTAACTGTTTGTCCACCCCTAGAAAACATCTTTCCTTTCAAATAATTAACCCTTGGTTCACCAAGCCCAAAGTACACCCAATTCAATTCATCCATACACAGGTCTGAGCACGCCTTCTTGCTGAAGTAATGGGCATTGTGAACAAGAGTTTCATAAATGTAGTCAAACTTGTAAGCATAGTTGAATTTGCTCATGCAATCCTTGCATAATAGCCTGTTGTACTTAGCTTCATGGTTGCAATTCAGTTTCAAATTAGACTTGATTTGCCTCCACCAGTACCAAGACATCTTAGTTACAATTTTGGGGGAATACAATGTGTCAACCTGCTTTGTCCATCAGTAGGAAATACTGCCTTTCTTACCCTCAAAGCACCACGAAGGTAAACGATACCATCAAAGTAAACAAGTTCAGAGAGCTTGATTCTTCTAACATAATGCCCTTTCCCAGTGTTAGCTTGGTTGGCATAGTTGTTTCTCCGTTTCAACACTTCAGAATAGAAGGGATTTTGCCGCATCTCGTTTTCTTGTTTCTCATCCTCTTCATCTGTATGGAAGGGGAGGAGGAGCTGGTAGAAGAATATAGGAGCATCACTGTTAAGCACTCTTCCAAGTTGAAGTCCATGCTTCCTAAGCTTAGCCATATAAAGCTTGCCTTTCCTTTCTTGGGGGAAGAGGTCTCTACTGAAGGTGTACCTATGAGAAAATATAGGAGTGTCTTCTTCAGGAACCCACCTCTGGCAGTGAAACATCCATTCCTTGTATTCCCTTGCAGGCCCAACTCCAGGAACAGGAATACATCCAGATGGAAGCTTGTGGTACATGTACCTACCACCAGAGCCCTTCTCAAACTTTGATCATAGCAGAATTGGTTCCAGGCACCAGGGTTGTCAACATCATGCCAGGATGGTTCTCCAAGTTTGCTCTTGCTGTTGTTTGAGAAGGAGGAGTCTTGTGAGGGTTTGGGGTAAGTTGTTGCTTCCCCAACTTGGGTTCCATCCTTGTACTAGTAGTACCCATCTTGCATCCCAACATGGAGTTTGTTGTTTTTGTTGTTAATTTTGTTGTCGTCCTCACCATTGTTGCACCCTTGTTTCTGTACATCAAAGGCAGCTGCTAATGGTCTCTTCTCATCACTATCCCCTCCTTCCCTGTCTAGTTCCTTGTCCCAATGGTTGTTTTGGCTGATTTGGGACTGAGTAACATTGTGTGACAACATCATTGTAGAAGTAGCATCAACGTCGGCTTCGTCAGCGTCCTAATCATTGTCAGCCTTGCCGTTGTCAGCCTTGTGGTTGTGTAGTGGTATGGCTGTGGCTGGACAAGATCTTGTACTTCTTGTTGTGGTTAAGAAGGAGCTGATGGTTCCACTACTTTCATTCCTGCCTAGTATTTGAAGCATATGGATGGGGGTATCATCAGTGCCAGATTCCATTGTTGTCAATGCCTGGATCTGCATTGATTGTCGTCATCCTTGATGTTGTCCCAATGCTGGTGTATCCATCTTGTTACTATTGGAGATAAGAGTGTACCTTGTTGTTGCTGCTAATTTTCTGAGGCTACCAATGTCCGATTAATTCTTTCTTTATTTTAATGATTTCATTGGTTCGATCTTTTTCTAGGGTTGAATTATTCTATCATTGGTAGTTCCGACATACATTGTTCCATTACATGATTCAAAGAACAAAAATGTGCATAAAAATGTGAATAAAATGGTGTGTTGGTGGGATTGATCGCTAAAATTATGATGTGAAACAAAGCGCCCATTATTTTTTAACAAGGGAAAAAGGCAACCCTTAGTCCCCGCAAAATGCGGGGAAACGTGCGCTGCAGCTCGACAATACATTTTAACCCTGGGAACCGTCCCTGTCTGACAATGATTCAGTGGAGCAAGTGGAGCGCAAAGACTGAAGAGGTGATCATTGAAAAGAACCAATTGGAATGGTTTGGCTACTCAACGGACAATGCCAGGTTTTGCTCCACAGAAAAAAAGGTTTCCTGTAATGGGTGATTGCTACAAGAACCATATGGACAAAGTACAAATGGAAGACCTGAACCCTTTTTTCTACCATTTTGAAATGGAATATGATTCTCTATGCAACATGTGTGGAAATTTGGTACTTACAATCCTCGATGGATGCAAACTGACAAATATTGAAAGAAGAAGGCTAAACAGCAGAAAAGGTAGATTTGAGGAAGCAGAAGCTTCCGCGATTCGGATGGAGGCACTAAACTATGTCCACTACAAATTATTCCTGGTCCATGAGAAAGGCAACACTTACTCCACAAACCACATTTGGGGTCTGGATATCATTCTTTTGTACCTTCTATGTGGTTATCCCACACTGAACAGGAGGGCAGAAATCCACTGTTATGACACAATTGGCATCGGACCAAAAGTAGACTTGCAACAAGAATGAAAGAAAATGGAAATGGTGCCAGCTGACACAGCTAGTGAAAAAGCACATTAAAAGATATATAAATTTTCATCCAGGGAACCATCCCTGTCTGACAACGATTTGGTTGACTGATTGGTGGATAATGACTACTTGGTATGTAATTGTGAAGGAAGGTTTGAAAAATGTAATCTCCGAATCCCCTATTGAGGAGTATACAACCAACACAGAACAAGCGAAGGAGGTAAAGGTAACACACAAAGACATGGAAAGAAAATGTATGAAAGAGAAGTGGGATTCATTCATGAACAAATAGAGAAAACAGTCAAAGACTAAAAAGTGGAAAGTGAAAGAATTAAAGAACAAAGAGAAAAAGGACAAAGAAGAGGGAGACAAGAGGAACATTCAGCACTGGCTGCATCTTTACAAGAAAAGTTGGAATGCACCTGAAGATTTGGAGGAGTACAACAACTATCCCATCCCTTGTGGCGCATGGGGACGCATGAAACACTACTAATAACCGTTAGTGCAAAACTTGTCATTACTTCGTAATACATCTTTGTCACGTACCTAAACATGGAAGTATAAATAATTATGTAAGGTGAAATATTGTCTGTTACAAATTCAGAAGTCATGAATGCCATTCCAGACAATTCAATCTGCAACGCCCTTGCAGACACTTAACCCTGCAATGCCGTTTCAGACTATGAATTTCAAAACACAGTTCCAAACAACAGACCAGAATGTGTCCAAACTTCCACCAATAAAAATCATTACAATTGTACGGTACTGAAAACTGTACTTCTACTAAACTGTTCCAGGATTCAAAAAATGGAAGGACAATCAACCATGTTAAAATCAATCGTGTAAACATGGAATAGAGTTCCAGCGATAAAGGAAGTTTTGTACAAAAGATTGATCCACCAATTTAAAAATACAACCATTACCTTCGCTTACCTGCAACACCATTCCAGGAAGGATTAAAAATCACTTATGGTTTTGCCGGCTTTCACTCTCAATTCAATTTGTTTACCCAGCCATTGTGTCGCAGATATTAAACAACCATTGTTCACGGTTTCCAAGGACAAAGTATTGGCCTTGACTAGTACCACAGTTTCTGATCACGGCAACTTCCGACTCAATGACATTGCAGTCAAACAAATATTATTTGTTTTGCAACTCCCCTTGCTTCACCAATCCATGGTGGTGGTTTTTCCCCTTTCTCCCTCTTGCTTGATTTTGGGTCAACAGAAGCAAAGCAACAAGCAACGGCGTAGTAACCATCGTGTACTAAATCAAACTTGCTCACATAATTTCCAGGGGGAGAAGGGCCTTCAAGATGAAGGAGGCACAGAATCTGACATGGATAAACTTGCAGTCCACGTCCGTCCAGGAGGTCTAGTCAAATCTAGTCAAAAAAATTCCCAGCCGTACCATACGTTGGACAATTGTCCAGAATCAGACTTAAACAATGGATGGACTTGAAATAGTACTAACTTCATCCCACAATAATTGTCATATCTCTTGTGCTCTGTGGATCCTTGAAGCGTGCTGGTGCCTGCAGCCAGAAGGACCATGTTGCAGCAAAATTTGAGAACATCTGATGGAAACCAGGGTACACTTGCATTTTCTTTTCATCTCACTTTATGTAAGACAAACCATCCATAACACCAATCAAAAACTTCCACCCAGCTGACCGGCCACCCTCTTTAGAATGAATTGTTCCAGTTGTAGAGTTATGAACAAGTACATTGAATTCACAGTCAAGTCGATCAATAGTACGGTACTCCATCAATTGCTTGCAGGTTTGCTTGATTAGTGTGGACTTGATTCATTGGGTTCTCTAAGCAGGAGCCTTCACTTCAGTTTTATGATTGCTCTCACTTGCAGCAGAGTCCCATCCAGTTGGAGGACCAAAAAATCTCATATACTGTGATAAATGAAAATACATGTGATTCTTCACCAGATTGTTCCCCTATCCCTTGATTTGTTGTGGATTGTTATTTATACAGTTGATGAAAAGAACAATCATCTTGTTGAGATTTAAAACACCCTTCTTGTCTTCTTTGAAAACCTCATCAAACGTTCCAGCATATTTGAGGAACTCTTTCATACCCAACAACAACTCAAGGGCGTAAATACGTCCACCAATTTCTTCCTCACACTTTCTGCTCCTATTCTCAAGATTGGTTGTTGTTCTTTGTGACAACAACAACTGATGACCTTCAGTGGACAGAAGGGCTAGCATCTGGACATAAAGCATGCCAATGTACTGGTTCCCTTCTTCTTTGCTGTATGTATTGATTCCAAAAATTTATTTTATTTGAAAGTCACAATTGGACTGCCTCTGAATAGCAGCAGCATAGTAACAACTAGCTATCCTGTCCATGTCACCAAGTAGCCGCATGTTATTTGCAAAAAATCCTCACAGAAGGTCTCTGTTGCTTGCTTCACGCAACCAAGTTGGTGCATATGGAGCCTCTCTCCCGGTGAAGCTAGATGAAGATTATGTGTGTTTTCTCCAAAATCAGGATCATAAAACGTGTTACCATTATGTACACGGTGGTGGGAGACATTTTTGAAATACTGTTCAATATTCATTCCTTCATCCAACGTTGGAGCAGTAAAATCTGACATCTTCCATAGACGGATGGAATGATATTCTTCCCCATAAATGTCCTTACACACCTTCATACTCCCCCTTTTAATTAAAACGAGACCCGTGTTCAGAACATTCAAACAAGCGGTATTATCAAGTGCCCTTGGACAATTGCAATGTCTATAGATCATCTCTGATGTTGTCGGTCAAAAATACACGTACGGTGTTGTCGGCCAAAAAATTACCGTCAAAAAACGCGAGGACGAAACAAGGAAATCAACAGAGGTACAAATATTCAGCTTAGAATCAAACACACCTCCACCACTTGGAAATCCTTAAGTGGTAAAAACGATCCCACTTAAGACTACAAATAAAACAGGTTAAACGGGTCGGAACAAGACAACTTTAAAGATCAGACCGGTAAGCAAACACTTGGAACCCATATGTGCATTCAAAGGAATCAACTTAACATCCCATGAAGAAATTACTTATTGCGATTGTGAAAATCAATACTGAATCCGAGTGGGCCTCATTTATTCCATATATCACAATCAAGCAAACGGCCCATCAAACAAAACACTTAATCTCGTAAAAGACTGACACCATTGAATGACCGATACAGTAAGACCCACACGTCACGACACTAACACAGCATCAGCAACAGTGTGGGTATGATGATGGTAACAGATAACCAGGGAAGATCTCTACCATGTAAAATACAGGGAACCCCGGTACACTGCAGAAAATACACATATCAGGTAGCAAAACTAAGAGCATCTCCATGAGCTCACATCTCTTTAAATTTTAACATCATATACCTTTTGGTCGATTTTTAGAGCAACAACAGGTTATAGAGCCCTTATAACTTACACTTACAAGTGTATACCTTAAGCTACCTATCTCTGCCCCGTACAGCACCTCCACTGCCGGTTACAGCCAGAGTATACTTGGTACGGGACTCGGCGACGGGCTGTATCAATAGACCTCCCCTTCTTTCTCTCCTTTTCTCCTCCTTGCTCCCGTATCAAGGGTGTATCTACAAATCCTTCTACCAAGAATCTTCTTCTGTAATACACAACCAAGCATACGCATCAAGGGGTGTATCTACAGATCCTTCTACCAAGAATCTCCTTCTACAATACACATCCAAGGATGACAATCAAACGATTACCATTACATTAATACAAGATAAAGACCACCCTTGTCTTTAATATAAGCCCATTGCACCGGACACGCCGATTGCAATACTCCATATTTTTTTCCGCGTCCATCATCCACATAAACTCCAGCCACGTCATCAGGAATACTCCAACTGCAGATATTCCACCAAATCCAACACCGGTTAATTATTTCGGTCCCTCCTCCGGTTATCTCTTTCACCTACCATTCTTTGGTTAATTCTACCAATCGTGTCCCTTGATTCAATTATTCCTTGCCGTCGATTAATTACATCATGCCAGAACCCGCCGTAAGCTGGAATGAAGTCCGTGGCATACATTTCTCATTTGACCACCATTTTGGATGCTGCAATAAACAAGGAAAACTAAATACTGCATTTGCGCAGATATTGCCAAATATTGCCAGCCTATTCATCATTGATGAGGAAGGTGTCGAGGCTCTCCGTCCAGATCCAATCCCTGTCCTCAAGTCCCTCATCGTTGCAGCCATCGTGGATGAACTCCCTGCGTCTGAAGTATTCAAAGCACACAAACAATGTATTGTCTTGTTACTCTCAAATTCCGCCATCTTTTGTCATATGAAAGACCACAGGAGATTCCGAGTCCGAGACAAACGTGCACTAGATAAAGCAGCCAGACGCGCAAATAATGGAAATCCAATCATCAGATTGGTCCTGAGCATTGCCAGTTGGAAATTCCACAAAGATTGGTACCCATACAAATTTCACAAAGTCTACGGCCCTGGATATGGCATCCCATTAGATGAAGCAATGTTGCAACCCAACACTCCCTTCCACACACAAATATCCAACAAGCTAAAATTCAATGATAAACTCATTGAACAACTCAAACGAGAACGGAATGGTGAAACCGTCCAGCAAGTCCTACCTCCCAAAAGAAAGCGCCCTAAGACTACTCGACCTGCGACTGGCAGCTTGACCCCCATCAAGCCCATTGAATCTGAGGTCAAATCAACTATCCAAGTTGCTGTGCAATGTACTACTTCTGAGTTCCCTAACAGTACCACTTCTTTCAAGTCTGTTCCGATCCCTCGTGCTGGCGCTTCCCTGGTCACTGCCAACTTGGGCCCCCTTCAGCCAGTTCGTCCCATTGCCGATACTCCCTCTGTCAAAGCTCCCCGTTACATCTGGACCTGGACTTATTCACCCAACAGTGAATTGGTCTCCTTCCGCTGAGTCCGGTCTGGCTCCGTCTCCTTTCAACGTGCCACTTCTTCAAGTCATCCTGTCCAACGTCAGGACAAGTCTTCCCCTGTGATTGCACCATCTGTATTGCCATCTGCATTGACTAGATTTGGTCATCATTCAGCTCCACCTTGTGAACCAGCCAACTTTCGATGGACATTTAATCCTCAGAGTGAAACCATGGTGTTCCATCGCTCGCCAAAACCGGCTTCTGTCCCTCTCAAGCCTTCCTTCAACTCCCATTGCCCAAGGCAATTCACGAGGGCACTAGTATCCTTGCAAGCGCCATTCCCATATTTGCAAAACACAGCCCATATTCATCTCATTTTCAGTGCGAGATATCTTCAAATCCAAATCAAACTGTCTTCTGCATCACCAAACGACATTGTGACGCCCTGAAGATAAAGATATATCACTTATATGCTACCATCTTGCCAATGAATTGGTTCTACGATACTTTCGACTGAACGTTGCAACCGGCTGCAACTTCCCCATCAATAGTTGGTTGCCTTAAACCATCGCTCCTCCTCCCTTCCTCGTTTAGCTTTGCTTATGATTGGTAACTCTTCCTCAATAAATCAATCGTCTCCTATCACCGATGGTGCTCATCCAATTTCAACAATTAAATTAAAAACTTCTCGATTCTAGGATCTCATCGATTTCTACGATACGATCAATTCATCAATCGGTTTTGATGATGTTCAATCCACTCCTACGAGTTGACCTACCCTCAGCTCTACGATCAACCGTTTGATACAATTTTCCCTAGTTGATATCTATGAACAAACGATTGATCCAGCTCTCCGCTCAACCGTTCCATCTGGGATACTTGGATCCATCCACACCACGTTCAGTACAATTGAACCGTCTTACATTCCCCTCGATCATCATTTGGTCTGTCAACCTTCCAGCTCTCTCGCACGGGCACTTTCTTCTGTACCAGACAGCCAGAATAACTACTTGGAAGTCTCCGTTCCCATCATGGAGGTCACATGTTTGACGCGATATGTCCATGTTTTGACACAATATGTCTACGATGCGCCCCAATTGACTTGTTTGGCTCCATACCAATTCTCCGATCCGCTCTTTGGATACCCCGAGTCTACTCAAGCGTCCTATTTGATCTCTTGCCTTCGCTGTTGTTCAATCCGCTTCTACAATTTGGTTTGTCTACCGACACATGCTGCCCCGGAACGCTTCTTAGTCATCTACTTTGAACTTCCGCAAACGTCACCGCGTCATCTCTACTCAATACTACACCTACGTTTGTATTCTGTCTCTACGCCTTCCTTTGTTTGGGCCACATTATAACCCACTACCATACAATTCGATTGACCTATGGAATTCAATTCCCTACGTTTTGCTTTGAGGGGTGTGCATCTGACTCACGGGGTGTGCGTCGGATCACTACATGATTCTCATTTGGATGCGTGCACAGGTTACCAGTACTTCCGCGACTCGAGGAATTCCCTTATCGCTGCCTCCATTCCGGTTGATGCCAATCAGCTTCAGATCAGGGGGTGTATAGCAGAATGACAACCCACAAATCCCTTTCCTCCCTCGATGTTTGCCGGTTTGTTTCTCCGACGAACAAACCGATGGATCCCTACAAGCGATCCCTTCTGATAGACACTACAGCAATTACATGTCGGACAAGAAGAACCTCTCAACATTGCCAACCATAATTACGACGCGATCCCTCTATATATATTTCCTAGAAGACCGTGCCAAACAGACCCAACGCTTTCTACCCATCCCCCTACGATTGATCAATCAACTGACTTCGATTCGATCTCCGTCGAATCCTACAAGTGGATCTATGACCCATCTCCGCTCCATCAATTGTCTTCTTCTCGAATCTACGTTTGATGTGCCACCACCAACCTATGTTGATTACGATTGGTCACTCGTCAATGCCCCCAATACGTTTGCCTGTTCCGATAGCTGCATACTTACCGTGCCCCAGGGCTACAGGCACCTTCAGGTATCCCACCCAGGATCCCACTTAACGTACCTCACAGAACCGACAGGTAATCCAACACTCCTTCACCAAGTGTTGAATCAAGGGGTGTGTTGCCGGTTAAGACCTTTCGCGTGCAAACACAACGCAAGCGAATTCATGGCACATACTTAACGTGCCAACAAACACAGAAACGATGCATGACCTACCGTTCTGAAACGATACATGAGAGTTCAAGTCTCGAAACAAAGATATGATTCAAAGCTTCTAGATCCGATCTCAAACAGAAGGAGTCTACTGATCAAACACTCGACCCCTCTGTGATATGATCTTCCATCACTGACTTGATATGACGTCACCCCTCCGATTGATCAAACTCCAACATCATCGCCCTCCTGCAAATGATACGAGCTATGATCATCAATCCTTGACTTGATATTCTCCATGCATTCCTTCCGACCAATCTTATTCTACGGCTTGAAGCAATTTGATCCTGGAATCCATATATCACCCTTCCAAGTCTTTTGCTCTCGGACAATTCTTTATCCCATCCGCGATATCGAATGAACATTCTTACCTTCCGTTGATGATCAACAACTCCCGTTTAATCAATTTCAATACTACAGCATGGCTTATCGATTGATCCATTCCAAACACTCGATTCCATTGCTACAATATCGCTTCCCGCTTCTCAACGAATCTCTCCTACGCGTAGCACTCACAGCTTTCAACATGCGTCCACTTCGTCAACGCTTGATTCCCCATCTACCGTCTACAATCCTTTGTTGATTCTAATTCTCCAATCTCCTCAAGGATCCGAGTCTTCTGTCCCTAATCAATTCACTTGATTCTATTCCACAGACAAATTGAACCTACAACTACATTCGATTTTCAACTACGAGCATTGATCATACCCTTCACCCAAGCATTGTTCAATCTCCTCAACTTCAGATAATCGATTCTCCACTCAATTCATTATCTATGACTGACTCTATCCTACGTTTGGCATCGATAGACCTCAACATCCGTCCCCTTTGTCGACGTTTGATCTCTACATTCTACGATCGATCGTATCCGACACTCAATCAATTTCTACGATCAATCAATCGTCATCGCTTTGATTACGAATTCGATGCTCAAACGAATCTCTATGTCTTCATACCACTCTGGTTCCGGATATCGCTTTGACCTCGCCCTTCCATTGATGCTCGATTGAACATTCAACAAGTCTTCTTTCCCAATCATGGGGTACGATTTATCCTCCATTCTTCTTCCTGTGATGAACAGTTCCTTCCTTTCTATTCCGCTCTATTGATATCAACAAGCCTACATAGCCTATGAATCAACATTGTCAATCTCCTCTCCATCGACGTTTGATTCCACACCTACGGCTTGAAGTTGATCCGTCTTCCTCTTCTCCAAGGACACATCTCTTCGTGATTCTACATTTGATTAACAAATCTCCTCTTGAAAGATACGAGTCTTCGATTTCACCCTAACATAATTCGTTCATTGCAACTTCTACCAACCGTGGCAACTACAGTCGATTCTCAACTATGAGCACTGATCTCCTCTTCATCAACATTCAATCATATCCTACCGTACAATTAATCAATCTCTCCACCAAGTCTTCTGTTCGAATTCCAAACTCGCTCTCGGACTATTATTTATCCCATCCGTGATATCCGACACGCATATGATCATACGCTTCATCCAAGCACATCTCTTCTTCCCTCCGATTTTGGATTCCACTATGATCGGTTCTTTCGACTCAGTCGGTACTCAAGGCAATCAATTTCTTGGACATTGTCACTCTCGTCTCCACAGACATTCGTTTTGTCTTTACAGCCCCTCTCTACATGATTCTCCAATCTCACCTTCGAAGATATGACTCCCATCTGTCGAGATCCTCCCCTTCTGAGTCCTCTGTTCTAGTTCAATTGATACAGTTGATTCCTCCATATGCTAGACCCTACCCTACAACATGGACGATCAATCATGACTCTTTAAGTATCCAAGCGATTCCAATTCTACGTTTGATTGATTCTACAATTAAATCAAAACTTTGATCACGATTGGTAACCTTTCCTACGATACTCAATCCCCTCAACAACTGCCGTGAATCTAAGACTATCTACGATCAAGTTTATACACGATGACTGTGATTCCCCAAGCAATCCTCGCCGTTTGATCCCTACTACCTACACAGCGTTCGATTCTCCGATTCCCCAGTCTCCTTTCCAGGATACGCATCAATATTCCGTCTTGTCTCCTATTTGATTTGACAAGTTTCATTCGATTTATACAATGGTTGATCCCTTTGTCGACTGTCAATCCCTTCTTCTCGTTGATCTCCCCTCCATTGCTGAGATCCTCAATGATCAACAACTCCAGCTCAATTGATCCGTCTCCTCTCTAATCAACTCATATGATTCTTTTCGATTCGATCCTACGAACATCGTATTCGACGCTCAATTCTATTCCATTCTACAATCCATCAATCCCTTGATTACGATTGGTAATTCTTCCACCATCAATCAATCGTCTTCGATGCTGCTCACTCGACTTCTACGATATCGATTCCTACAATCTATCAACCGTATTCGATGTCTCCTACGACTTGATGATTCGTTAGCCATCCAATTGATTGTTCCCAACCTGGTTCTAAGACCAACTCCGATTAACCTTCTCATCGATTTCCCGGTCTACATACTCAAGCACCTCTCCTTCCTCATTGATGTCTCACGCTTCTCTGTTTTACGATTCCGGTATCAATCTTTCGATTTGACGATTATAATCTTCCGATTCGATATCCAAGCTAATACTTAAGTATTTACAGCTCTACAAGATGGCAATGGAGAACCGACTTGTAATTCAACACTCCTTCACTAAGTGTTGAATCAAGGGGTGTGTTGTCGGCCAAAAAATTACCGTCAAAAAACGCGAGGACGAAACAAGGAAATCAACAGAGGTACAAATATTCAGCTTAGAATCAAACACACCTCCACTACTTGGAAATCCTTAAGTGGTAAAAACGATCCCACTTAAGACTACAAATAAAACAGGTTAAACGGGTCGGAACAAGACAACTTTAAAGATCAGACCGGTAAGTAAACACTTGGAACCCATATGTGCATTCAAAGGAATCAACTTAACATCCCATGAAGAAATTACTTATTGCGATTGTGAAAATCAATACTGAATCCGAGTGGGCCTCATTTATTCCATATATCACAATCAAGCAAAAGGCCCATCAAACAAAACACTTAATCTCGTAAAAGACTGACACCATTGAATGACCGATACAGTAAGACCCACACGTCACGACACTAACACAGCATCAGCAACAGTGTGGGTATGATGATGGTAACAGATAACCAGGGAAGATCTCTACCATGTAAAATACAGGGAACCCCGGTACACTGCAGAAAATACACATATCAGGTAGCAAAACTAAGAGCATCTCCATGAGCTCACATCTCTTTAAATTTTAACATCATATACCTTTTGGTCGATTTTTAGAGTAACAACATACGGTACTTCCGTACATTCTAGTGCAGTACTTATATCTGTTCTACATTTGAAAAATTACTTATGGTCCTCCTGAGATAAAAGTGGCTTCAAGTATCAAGATATTTAGGTCACATCGTTGTATGTGTTTTCTGTCTTATGACGAATAGCACATGATCTATGACCGGTTAAGACATCCCTATAACATGAATAACACAGGGATACTGGTCCACTGCAATAGCAACATAGCAAAACTAAGAGCCTCACATTGAGTTCACATCTCCTTTAATTTAAACATCAATATACCTATCCAGTCAATTGTTAAGTTACAACAGGTTATAGAGCCCTTCTAACTTGCACGTTGGCGTATGCCTTAAGAGCCTATCTCCGCCCGATCAGCACCTCCACTGACTGTTGTGAGCCTGCTGTTGAGCGCCTCCCTTCCAATCTCCCTCCGATCTATGTATCCCTTTTCTTCTTTTTTTGAAGTTCGATTTGCCGATCTTCCTTCCCCTCTTCTTCACTGCTTGTGGATCAGGAGGTGTACTCGTCATGCCCACATTGTAATCCACAACCAGTTCTCTGATTTGATTACAAGATAAAGACCATGTTGATAATGTTCACAAAGTTGGTCGTGCTGGGGAGTATCACCAATGAAATAAGTGACTGCAAATTTCATTCGAACACACCATTTCTTCTTGTTCCACAGCAAATTAGGCCATTTGATACCATCCGTTAGGTTACAGGCATCTTTCAAAGATGAAAGCGCCACACAAAGGCCAGAGTGAAGATTGTTCACATTGTCAATTGATTTGGCACCTTTATCACGTGTACCTGTGGGGTGAAAATATATAGTCTCCCATGCATCCGGCCAAGAGTTCAGAGTTAGGGTATTGAATATGCCAAGTGTCATGTTCAGTAGGGTAAGAGTGGTTTGATCACTGCTGCCAATTGCGCCTTCATCCATGTAGAGAATTATAGGCACCGAAATTCCATTGCTATGTTTCTTGTATCTCTTTTCCCAATTTTCGACTCAACATTCTTGACCATGGTGGAGTTTGACTATATCAATATTGCCTTGTAGTTCTGGATAACGGACTGGTAAGGTTGGGTCTTCAGCATGGGGGAAAGACAGATTTTCTTCCTTTACCAAAGTCATGTTCATTAATAGGGAATGAAGTGGTTTTCAGAACCATTGTACGTAGATTTGTTTACGACCGGCAATGTAACCACAAATCAATTTCTTATAACACCAGTCGATCAGATAAGGTTCAAAGCCATCACCTTCTATTTCAGACACAGTTGCGTAAATGTCCTTCATGACTCTTGACCTTGTCTGTATGAGATTTCCTTTTGTCCATGAAAATAAATTGAGACACTCAGATTCAACAGCCCATTCATACAATTCCTTGTCTGCAACTAAAGGTATGCTATGATTCTGCATGATTTTCATTAACTTGTTGATCTTCATATTCAGTTTGTCTGATACATGCCCTCCAGCATTGTGTGTCATAATTGCTGAGTTTGAATCAGGAGGGGAATCATCTACAGCCATGTTGTTGCCTTCTCTATTGACACTCAAAGAGGGGGGGCTTCACTGTCAATTCCTTCTTCGCCATCCTTGTCATTAGGAGAAGAACAATTATCATCAGAAACAGAGTCATCGTCATGGTTGTTTAATTCCTGACCAATCAAGGCACACTCCATTGGTTTGACAGACGGGTCATACATAACTTGATTGTCACGAACCTCTGGTACTAGACCACTACTCAGTGGACTGTTAGTGGTATTTGTTAGACCTAATTTTTCATAGCATCCTCTTTCTTCTTCGAACTTCTGATGAATAGGGAAGATGCAAAATTGTCTACCCCAAAACACTGGTTTGAATAAGAATAGCATGATTCGTTGTGTGAAATATGGCTCAGAAGAGCAGGCAAAACAATTACTCCCGCATTGTTTCTTCATCTTGCTGCAAACAAGGCAGGGGGGGGGGGGGTCTTCTTCTTGGCGACCTTCTTCTTTCCGTAACCGGCAGTAATCAGAGGTGAGTACAGGCAGCACCGTTAACAATAAACCTGATATTTAGGAGTGTGGACCATTGTTAGCCAGTAATAATAGAAATGAGGAACCAATTGAGATTGAGAAATTGCGACCATGCACTATTTGTTTCAGGCATCAAATTCAGTTCCAGGCCACCAGATTGGAAACAGTTGCCAGTGGGGTAGGAGGATATACTGTGCGCAAAAATATTATGAGTTTGACATAAATTTCAAAAGTTGGATGAATTACAAAGGGTGACTGGTGGAGTTTGGCCCACATATGCGCGTGATTCCTCAAGAACCCCAAATCTTGTTTTTGTGACGAAGAACATACTATGAGATCCATATCATAAGCTGTGAACTGTGTGCCCCATCACCCCTGGAGTATTGATGGTTAGTATGTCTAATAAGAACAGGGATAAATCGCATGCACATTTATGAGAGTCATGATATGAAGTCTGGGAATTATACCCTGAAGTATTATCTTCTATGACTGGATCATATCTTCAGAGTGTGGAATTGATTACATGAAGTAGCTGCACTCCTCCTCCTGAAGCATTGTTGAGGTTTTGGTATAATAAGAACAGGAATGATTCAGATTCACAACAATGAGTGACATAATACAAAAGTCTGAGAAATATGATATTCACTGTGAATTAAACACGTTCACATAGTGTCAATTTTTTCTGGATTATCTGGAAGGTAGAGTGTTTGATCTAATAAGAACAGAGATAAATCATGTATGTAGTATGAGTTTTGCCCGCACATTTACTAGCAACAGGGTTTGAGTACCGGTGTATTTGCGGAGATACAAGTTTCAAGTTAGTTTGTTGCACTTGCCAATGAGCTAAGAAGGTGGCATTCTCAAGGTTAAGAAGGAAAAAGATGTAAGTAGAAGAAGAAGAAAAAACAGTTAGCAATACATATATAGCAAAGCTGGTATAACGAGCAAAAGGACCAAACATATCTGTCGTAAACAATTTTGTAGTGAGAACGAAGACAACCAGCAACTACTTCGTACTACGCAGAGATTCAACGGAACTGTAACTTATTTTTCATCAGTCTGCACGACTGACGATTAATCAGGCCATTGTGGTGATGGACTGTAGTTGAGGTTTTCATAAGCTGCAAAATGTAATTGTGCTCTGTATTGCAATCATGCAATGCTAAATATTTAGATTATTCATTGATTCCTCGGTATTACTAGGGGATCACTATCACAACGGTCATCTCAGTCCTATTCATATTGCGGGTGTAGCAGCTTCAATGTCAAGACCCACAAAAATCTTGATCTAAACTTTTCTCTGTCATTTGGAAGTGTTGATTATTAGATAACTTTCGACAGAGGCTGTAGTTCCATGCTCGTGTTAGGACTAGAAGTAGACATCAGAGAATCCTACGAACGACGATAAAGAATGAGATAGCACCGTGTGAGTCGATTATATTTGAAGTTGTCAATATGCTAAGTTGACTGGAGACCTCGTTCTACCAGGAGCAATTCATATTTGTTTACTTTGGACATGCGCTTTGGTTCGTACTTACGTTCCTGTCTACCTCGCTATCATCGCGCCAGAAGAAAAACCAGACAAGAATAGTTCCGAGAATCATGACGGAAAGAGGAATGAGACCCCAAACAGCTGTCTCCCAGTGATCAACTCCATTCATCGATGGTGCGATGGTAAGTGCAACGATGCTCATGAGTTTAATCAAGATATTCAAAGAAGGGCCACTGGTGTCCTTGAACGGATCCCCCACAGTGTCACCAACAACGCATGCTTTATGTATCGCTGTACCCTTTCCGCCATGAGCTCCTTCTACTTCGATGTATTTCTTGGCGTTGTCCCAAGCACCCCCTCCATTCGCCATCATAGTTGCCAGCATCATGCCTGAGGCAATAGCACCTGCAAGTAGACCTGCAAGGCAGAGTGGGCCAATCAAGAATCCGATGGTAGCTGGCGTAAATATGGCATACATACCGGGAAGTATCATTTCTTGGATTGAGAATCGGGTTGAAATTTCCACACACCTGTCAGAATCAGCTTCCGCAGTTCCCTCCTTCAAACCAGGAATAGTTTCAAATTGACGATGTACTTCATCGATAATAGCACCCGCAGTCTGTATCACAAACATGACGCATAAAAATGCACGAAGCAGTTGTTAGAGATTCGATCTGACAAAAACGTAGGGATCGATCGCCCGTCGATGTTTCATACTCACTTTTCTCACTGAAAGCATAGTTAAACCAGCGAATAAAAACGGTAACATGGCGCCAATGAGAACCCCGCTAAGGACTATTGGATCTCCAATATCGACGTTGTCGATTCCAGCCTTGTCCTTGAACGCAGCCAACAATGAAAGTGCAGTCAAGACAGCCGATCCAATGGCAAAACCCTTTCCGGTGGCAGCCGTCGTGTTTCCAAGCGCGTCAAGGGCATCAGTCGTCTCGCGGACACGACTATCCAAATTCGCCATTTCCGCAATGCCACCAGCATTATCTGCAATTGGTCCGTAGGCGTCGGTAGCAAGAGTGAAACCAAGTGTACTCAACATACCCACTGATGACATGGCAATGCCATACGATGAATACAATGCATTGCATGAAAGGATTGTGACAACAAGTATAATCGCTGGTACAAAGGTCGAAATCATACCGATTCCCAAACCTTGAATGACGACAGTCCCTGGGCCAGAGACACCGGCCGCGGCAATTGAGCGAGTGGGCCAGAATGAATACGAAGTAAAATACTCTGTGACTTGACCGATCAAGACGCCTGCGAAAAGGCCGATAACAATGCATCCAAAAACCGACCATCCTACATCTTCACGCCCTTCGAAAAAAAAGAAGATGATCAGTGCCGAAAATCCGACAATAATGATTGATGCAACAAATGAACCTTTGTGAAAGGCAAAAAGCAAATCTCTCTGAGACGCCCCATCTTTCGTGCGGACAACAAAGAATCCGGCCATCGATGCTATTATTCCGATTCCTGTTACCCAAATTGGAAGCATTATCAGTACTGTTTGAAAACGAGCAATGTTCAGAATCGACCAGCGTGAGATAAAAGGACCTGCAGAAAGGTTCTTACTTTGTTACGATGCATCAATACAGCCAAAATTCGGTGAACATACCGATATCTCCCTTTGCCAGTGCAATGGCAGCGATGATCGACCCGACAAAAGACTCGAACAGGTCTGCGCTCATTCCAGCAACATCACCAACATTGTCGCCAACATTATCAGCGATGACGGCTGGATTGCGAGCATCGTCTTCGTGAATATCCATTTCTACCTTACCAACCAAATCAGCACCTACAGATAAAGACGACAACGGGCGAAGATGGACTGTGAGAGTCGTCGCACGCTCAAAATATTTGACTAAAATCAGTTCTGCCGACGTTTAAATTGATATGAAGGTGAACAGTCACAGGACAACGCATACATACCAACATCCGCGGCCTTGGTGTAAATTCCGCCCGCTACACGAGTAAAAAGTGCAATCGATGAGGCTCCAAAGCCGAACGCGGCAAGCGTATCGGCTGCAATGATGAGTCTTTCCGTTTGATTCATGCCGGAATATCCCAGCGTCAAGGAGAAAAATACAACCGAGACTCCCCCGATTCCCAATCCTACAACAACGAAGCCAGTCACAGATCCACCAGTGAAAGCAACTCGAAGAGCAGCATTGAGGCCACCCTTATCGGCCGCGTTTGTTGTTCTTACGTTGGCATCGGTTGCAGCCATCATGCCCCCCCATCCGGCAAGGCCCGACAAAAAGGTTCCAGTAAAGAAAGAGAGGGAGTAGCGGACTCCATCGAACCAATTGGTACCCGATGGTGGATGTAGTCCATACAGCGCTAAAAGAAGAAAAAATATGATCCCGACGAAGAAAGCCAAAAATCCGTACTCTGTCTTTAGAAATGCACGGGCTCCCGACTTGATTTTGTCAGAAATTTTGTTCATAACAGCATTTCCTCGTTCCGCTTGTTTCAGCTTTGACGCAACGAAGCAAACGCGAAAGAACACGTTAGGAAGTTTTAGTACAACATCTACGAAAACAAAAACAAATGCACTTTGCTTCCGCCCGAGTGCAGATTGCAAGCCTTCACGATCGACCATTTGCTTTCCTTCTAATTTTGCCACAAGCGAAATTACGTACTTTGCCAAATAGAAAGATCGAGAACAACAAAGCCGTTCCGCCAGTAGCAAGGCCAATAGAAATGGCCTCAATAGGAGTTGCATCACATGGAAAAGAACCTGACTCTACACCGAATGATGCGCAGTCGATGTTTTTCACGCTCAT
Source organism: Pseudo-nitzschia multiseries (assembly GCA_037355745.1). Lineage (NCBI taxonomy): Eukaryota > Bacillariophyta > Bacillariophyceae > Bacillariales > Bacillariaceae > Pseudo-nitzschia > Pseudo-nitzschia multiseries. The sequence goes on from CM074781.1 coordinate 10,422,252, forward strand.
TATTTCTGACACCTCTAGTCAGTGAAAAGATTCGGTAGGACCAGAACAATCTCAAATCTTAGTGACAAGACAAGAGATGAATGAGTGATAGAGCTGGTCAGAAAGGGATTATAGTCTTCCTAAGCGGCGTTGCTAATTTCCGACTGCAGTGCACTAAGACTGTCTGGTTCCCTCAATTGACAATGCTTTTGCGTCGAAAGATGTCTTCGGCGATTGAGTTGTCAATGTTATTGCCCGTTTTGTATGCTTCTTACAAAAAATAATATGTTTCTTATTACGAATCCGTCGCGATTTTGGAGCGAAATCGAACTTAGATTAACTACTAACTTTAGACAGACAGCGCAACAACTTAAAAAATGTACGACCTCGAAATGGGCTCAATTCCCAACGCTTAGAATACCGGGTCATTCGTCATAATTGGTTCCATACGGTTTTTTGTGTGTCATTCTGCTCAGAGGCTTCTGTGAGTCGATCGAGTCGGTGGTGTCGAAAGAGTCGAAAGATACTCATTGAATCCGATCCCCAATCCGATCAAAAATACATAAATACGGTACCGGTATCATCCAATCATCGTGAACATGAGAAAAATCATCGTGCCAAATCTTAATTTTGACGACGCTTGACAACATAACGCTGCCGGTACTACGAACCGGTAACTTACGTACCGGTACCTACGTAGTTACTTTACGTTCTTTTCCCGTTCACGTGTAACGGTTGTCTCCTCGCTACAGGACTTTTCCGCCTCAAACTACACTTCGTATCTGTCGCTACGAGTAATACCGATCGCAACTGAAACGACATCTCGAAATAAAGCAACGACGATGACTTATCCATTCAAAAATCTTCTTGCCGTGATTCTTTCGTGTGTTGTTGGCCAACACGTGCAGGTCGCAAATGCATTCGGCGTCAAAGAACCAGTATCTGCGCTACTTCAAAAATACGACGGAGAAATTTCAACTCTCAAGGAAGAAACCAAGTCGATTTTGGGAGATGATTCATTCGGTCAAGTTCCATACAACAACGATGTGTTCTACTTGCGATACTGCCTAGAAGGCAAGGGAGTCGAGGCCCTCAAAACAACATTGGCATGGCGCCAAGGTGAGGGCAAGGCGATGTGCGATGCAGCAACGGCGGCATTTCAGGCTGCGACAGCGGACGGAGGATGGAACAACGACCCCATCCGAGCTGCTGCACCTAGCGCAGACATCATCAACCAGTACATTACTCAAAGTACGGGTATGACTACCTCCTCTTCCAAGGGCGACATCATGTATTGCATTCGTGCAGGTAAAATCGACGACAATGCCTTGATGTCGAAGATCAGTGTTGACGATTTGGTGACTTTCTTCCTCTATTCGAAGGAAATCATTGCGCTTGCCGCCAACGACCGTTCGCTGAAAAACGACAAACTTGCGTACGTACTCACGGTCAACGATCTGAGCGGTCTGAAACTCATCGGCGGTGACTCCTCCTTTCGCTCGGCTCTGGGTGCATCCTCGAAGCAAGCCAATGAATTGTACCCGGCGTTGGGTGGACCAACCCTTTTGCTCAATCTGCCAAGGCTGGTGAGTGCTCTGGTAAAACTTTTCACGCCACTGTTTCCGGAGAAAGTTCGTGAAAAAATCAAGTTTGCACAGGGACCTTTGAAAAATGTCGAAGAACTGGCTGGAGTGGCACCCGGTGGAAAGGATCGAGAATCTTTTTTGGCGGACATTGATGCAATTGCGTATTGAAAAGTGTCGAGTGAATGCTCAGACCCTGTATTGCATTCAAACGGCTTTCAAACGCCGATATCAAGACTAAATTTCATACAAAGTTTCGTTTTGGTAATATGATATTATAATACGAAGTAAAGTAATATAATGTGAATGTAATAGGTGCTCGTATTCATAAACACTATCGAAAATGACCATAAACTGGAACATGAAAATATGTGCGGTCCGAAACAAATAAACAACTTACTGGTGATATGTACTGTACTTAAAGAAGTTTGACTGCTGAACACACTACGCGTAAACCCATCGATAATGTTTCAATATGATTCAGAAGTTTTCTGGGATTTCGATCGAAACCTGTCAAAGGATGACGCCCCCTTACGAAAAGGCAAGAATGAGAGGCAAACCCCAATACCATATTATATTCCCTGTAGCCATTGTAGAGGAAGAAAAGTCTGCGTAGTCTGATCCCAATTCGGTATTTGAATCAAAGTACAATCCTTCCTTGGTGACATCGATTGCATTATTGTCGAGGATGGATTCATCGTCAAAAAGAGGTTCCAAATCGATTGTCCACAGATCCGAGAAGTACATTCGCTTGCTGCGATCGTACCCTCCAAACAGGTAGGCTCGATTCGACCCTTGAAGGACAAACGACCCCGGAGCCCAACGAGAAAATCCCGGATGGGGTGGCAGCGAATGCCAAATCGAGAACGAGGCATCATTCGCGGCAGGATCAAAGACGTGAAATTCACCGGTTTCCATAGAGTCGTGATTGTCACCGTCTCCGCTCAAGACAAATCCCAGGGTTTGATCGCTATAACATGATCCAGCTACCGAAAATTGGGTTCCGGCAACTCGAGCTTCGGTTGTCACAGGGAGGATGTCGGATGTTGACCCACCAATGTCTAGTCTGCCCAATGCATAACTGGCAAAGTCTGCTTCTTGGTTCCAGGTCTCACTAAGAGCATCGTATCGATACCAATCTCGTTCGATCCAGGGATCATCTCCTGTGGAATGACCTAGCCCGACGTAGGAGTCCGTGTCTATGGCAAAGTAAAAGGGATGGTGGCGTTCGCTAGAGGGAAAGTTCTGGAGTTGTTGCCATGTATCGGTAGCAATATCGTAGGACCAGTAATCGTTGTAATTTCCATAATATCCATCGCCCAACCCAACGTGTATTTGTCCTACTGGTTCCAAAAAATTCATGGCCGGGTGGCGTCGACCTTCTCCGGGAAAGTCGGCCAGTTTCCTCCACGCGAGGGTGGACATATCGAACTCCCACCAGTCTTGAACCAATTGAGAATCCGCGCCGACCCCAAATCCCAGGTAGGCCATTGCATTCCCACAGTCGGTCGTAGATGCAACCCCGTATCCGAAACTGCGATCACCTCCCGGAAACGCAGCATCTGTTCCGCTCAGGTCGGTCCAGCTGTCGGTGGCTTCCTCGTACACCCAAAAGTCAGATGTATAACTTTGCTCGAGTGTTGATCCGGATAACACAAAGCCGTGCGTGGCATTGGCAAAGGTAATGGGGTGGTGCCGACCACCGCCGGGAAATTCTTGTCGCGATTCCCACACGAGGGAATCTGGATCCGCGCTATCGATGGCCGAGGCCCAAGCTGCCCGATTCTGGCTCGTCGTGATGGATCCCCCGAACATAACCATCAGTCCCGCCTTCCATAGTGGCTGTGGATGCCAAGTCGAGGCGGCACCGAGACGCGATCGTTGGGACCTTTGTTGATCACGGTGGGAAACTCTCATGGTGCGATTGTGCTCTTCGGCGAAACTCGAATTTGACGCTGTGCTCTTTCGCCGTCAAGGACAAAATCGTGGAAAGTGAGAACTTACAATCAATCATGGTACTCGTACGAGGTACAAGTAAAATTGACTAGTTACGATAGAAAAAGTGTGTCGTAACAAACAACAAACGCAATCGGTCTTACGATCGATTGATTTAGTGAGTAATTGATACAGTTCATTCGGCCTTGTCGTTGTCAATCTTGTCGATGCCGATCGACAGGTTAATTAATCGTCGTCAAATTACTCGTCGTTATTCGTGTAATTTTACCATACAAAACACATGTAAACTTAAGACACAAAACACACGCAACCATCTTCGATCGGTCTTTCTTTGTATCGTATTACCGTGTAATTCACCGTGATATTCTCATTGAAATATCACAGTATTTGTACCTTATTACGTAGTTTTAGTACTAGATTGTACATAGATTTTAGGGCATGATAGTGTTTTAGAGTTGTTAATTCTTCGAAGAGTGAGCTGATGGGGAGAATTTCCCTAAGAGGCAATCCACATGGATAATCACCGACGATTATTCACTCAGGTTAAATAACCTTACGAATAAGGTTATTTGCCTTCGTGACTCTTCGTACGAACGAATATGCCTTTACACGGTGAATTCTTTTCAGTCCCCTTCAGTCGTAAATCCTCCAACCGTTAAGCGGCTGGATTCTATGACTTAACCTATTCATCGTGAGTCATTGTCGTGTTGAATACCAAACTGTATCCAGTCTACCATCAGAGGCCCTATCAAAAGAAAATGGGGCGGCGTTTTGCCTTTCATTCTGGCTTGTATCATGGCATTTTGCTCTGATCCTTGCCGGTTTGATATATTGTATTCATGGATCAAATTATCCATTTCGAAATGCTCATTGCAGATCGAACGTAAATCAACTTGTTGCTTCGGTCAAACGATTGATCGAACATTCCATCGAACGATTGATTTTTATTTTCTTACCACATGCATCGAGAACAATGTTCTCTGAAAACAGCGCCACTCATTAGCTTCGTAAACAAATCAGCAATATTTGTTGAACCTGGTTCCTTTGCAACTCTGATAATTCCTGCTGCAATAGATTCACGCGCTTTGTGGTATGCAATGCTGTTGTGCTTCTTCTTACATGGGCTTTCAGGTCGTGTAACATTTTTAACAACTGAATCATTATCACAATACACATTTGTGCTCCCATCAATTGGAACACCCATCATTCTCAACTTGTACCTTAGACCTTCAACCAATTCGATTGCAATTTTCAAAGCAATGATTTCAGATCCAAAAGTTGATGTCTCAACTGTTGTTTGTCTTTTGGAAAACCAAATGATCGGTGCATTATTAATGAAGATAATAACTCCAGTATGAGATCTCCTTGTTGCCTTGCATCCGGCATGATCAGCATCGACAAAACAACTCATCGTCACATGTTTTCCCAAAGCTTCAGGCATATCTGCTGGTATGACTTCCACGGCACCAGGATAAAATTCAGACCAGTCACATTTTTGAAATTTACTCTCATCAACGCTTGGTACAGTGTCGTCAAAAACCAACTTTGACCTGTTGTACTTTTTCAAATATGCAAATATATGAAACAACTGATTCAAATGCCCGATCCTTGCCTGTGCCAAATACCTTGACATCAGTGACACTGGCATTACTATGTCAAGTCTTCCTAATTCGCAAATCCACCTGAGAACTCCAATTAAACCTTGATAGTAATTTTGCAATTCAGGATTCAATTCTTCTGATATATCAATTTCCGGTCGATAATCATGTGACAGTGGACTTGATGCTGATTTTGGTAGATACTTGTAGCCATATTTTTCAGTTCCTAACTCTTGTTCGACTGCTGCAACAGCTTTCGCTGTGTACTTAGTGCTTGATAATGACCATCTTGGCTTTAAATCACCTTCAAAGTAGAATTTCCCAATATCAGCTCCCAAATATAGAGTTGGCTCTTCAATTGTATCATCCTTCAATTTGAACTTTCGTTCAATGTTTTCAAGCTGGAACTTTGGATCTTCGCCAGAACATAGGATATCATCTACATATGCAATGAGCATTGCCCAGTATCTGGATCCATCTTTCCTGGTTTCAATTCTTAAGTGCACATCCGGATCTGCCTTGCAAGGTGAATATCCAAGATCTCTCAAATGCTGGGTGAGGTATGACCTGAAAGATGCACCAGCAACCGGCAGTCCATACAATGCCCGGACAATCTTACAAGGTCTTCCTGCAAGGTGAGGTGGAAAACCATCTTCTTCTCTCGCTTTTAGGAAGTATTTCTCTTTAATCGGGGCTGTCAAATATGCATTTTGAATATCAGCTGATAGAACCTTCAAATCATTCAGCGCTGCCAGCAGAAAGAATATTCTTACTGAGTCTCGACTGGGAACCGATGAATAAGTATTTTCTTTGGCCACTGCAGGGACTTTGTGGCCGTCCCCTACCAACCTGGCCTTCCTTGTTAGGGACCCAAGCTTGATGTCAAAAATCATGTGGGTTGTTATCTGCTTATGGCCAACTGGAATAACATCATCATCAGAAAATTCAAACGCTGCCATATTATTTGTCATTTCCTTATGAATTGCTCTTTCCCAGTGGTCAGTCCCTGTTTTCTTATCAATAGCCAGCGCTTGTTTGATTGAATGTGGCAATTCAACTCCATATTTGTGAGTCTTCAACCAATACTTTGCTGTTTTTGCCGCTTTAAGGATTCGATCCTTCCTCCTCAAAATTTTGTGCACCCACCATCTGAAAGCTGGTGATTTTTCAAGGTTATTGTTAACTGCATACTCGGCTAATTGCACTGGAAATGATTCTTTCACATCACTTAACTTACACCAAGATTCAGTGCCATCTTTCCAACTGGCTAAAATTCTCCAACCTCTAGTTGTAGGTTTATGGGTTTTCCTGCCATTTTTTGCTATGGTCGTGGCTTCATCATCAGTTAGTGCAGTGTTGTCGCATTCATGGTCAATGAGCTCATCTAGTAGAGTGAACATCCTCCCGTCATCATCAACAGAGCTGTATAGGCTTTCTGCAACAATATTTGCCGTGTATTCCTCCATGGTACCATCAGGTAGTTGCAATTTATACAGCCTTGTGTCTAGTATGGGATTCTCATTTCTGATTCCTATTGGTCTGTTTTGCAAGTCGCGAACCCTGTCCTTGACAATGCACCTGAGTCTTTCATCACCTCTTTCAATGATCACTTCATTTCCCAGATATTCATCTGGTTCATCAACATCTTCTACTGATGCTTCTGGCTCAGCCATTTCGAGTTTCATATCCGGTGTTTTTACTGGTTGATTCTCAAATAGCTCTATTTGGGGCTCTGGGTAGTTTTCCTGGAAGAATGATGCGCTGTCCTTGACTTCATCTCCAATCTTGGATTCAATTGATTTGTCGATCGCTTCCATTCTTCTTAGGACATCTCTATCCCTCCATTCATATTCCTTGACAGGCCTTATTGAATTTGTAGATATTGGTATTGCCGACTCGGGCAGTAGCCAAAAACAATCTCCCCCACCTACCCTATTCCCACAGGGACCCAACCATCGCGCCAGCCTTTCAACACCTCGGGTGGAAGAATCACCTTTTTCATAATAAAACACAAAATCATACCATTCTGATGAAGTATATAATGTAATATCGGGTCTATAGCCATGGACCAATTCAAATGGGGTTCTCCCCATTGAAGAAGGGTTGTTGGAGGCCGTTCGCTGCCTGATATTAGCACATAGTTCACCACAAAATGACCATAATCTTCTTGGTGACTTCTTCTTTGCAGACTTGGTTGTGATTGCGCTACCAAGATGACCAATTGCTTGTTCTGCTCGATTTTGGAATGGGCAATGTGGCTGGATGAATGTCTGATGGATATGGTTGCGCTTTACAATTGAATTCCAGTGTGTTTTGTAGGTTCTTGGGGATCCTTGTTCTGGCGCACCATCAGAAATCAAATGCTCTGGAATTCCAATTTCATGAATAAATGTCTTCAATCCTTGGTGGGCTTGTGATTTGTTCTGTATTGGTATAAATACTTCAAACCCATTCCCATTTGTAAAGATCTGTGCACATTTTTCTTGCCTCATAATACTCGTGGTTCTTGCATGCCAGGTATCAGTGTACCAGGTTCCTTGTGCGACTCTCTTGTTCCTGAAGCGCTGAGTAGGAAGTCGCTTCATCAATGGTGATTGCAAATTCCTGAGTGCCTTCTGCGTCGTGACTTTCAGCGTCTGTTCAGCTTTCTTGAAACTAATGTTCCAAGTTTTGGCTAGGCGTTCACAGTCAACTTTGTTCGGACCTTCAATTGTTATCACTGATGGTCCCCATTGATTTCTTCTGTCAAGAGACCTTCTCTCAAGTGTATTGTCAATTTCTTGCAAGCTAGGGGCCTGTTTTGATTCTGCTTCAGGAGCTTCCATAAAGTCGAATTCTGTATCATCAAACAAAAATTGGTCTACCCTTCGCGCGCTTGAAATATTCCTTACTGAAGAAATCCGATGAGCAATATTTCCATCTGTTGCAATCTGGCATTCAGTTAGCATTCTCCTTGTGGATACTTGATGGACCCTCATCAGTTTGCATTGCTGCATGACACTTGGATGCCGTTCTGTTCCTAAGCTGGTCTTGGGAAGTTTATTTGTAACATTACTAGCAGGTTCTGTTACAACAGAACTTTCCTCCATTGCTTGGTCCTCTTCTGTTGACATAGCTTGAAGGCTGAATTGGTCCCCTGAAATTGGATCTCCATTGTCAATGGCTAGCTCGGCCATCCTGAACTTCAGTGAATGTGGATCCCAGGGAGTATCATTTGTTGCTATCAAATGTTGACATTCATCAAGTTCCATTCTTGTGGGCTTTCTTGTGGGGAAATATGAGATCACATTTCTCATACTCAGTTTGATAAAAACTTTCTTTGGATCATCATCCTCCAGTGGAGTTTGAATTGTAATTCCATGTTTGGATCTTGGATCAAATTGGCGAGGTGTCTCTTCAACAGAGTTGAAATTGCAGTCCCTCACTTGATTTGGGCATATCAAGCTGTTTTTCAATTTGTCCCCAAAGTACAGTGCTTGATGAAACACTATGATATATACCTGGCCTGACGTTGGATTCGTCCATGCAGTAGCACAGCTTCCAATGGGGATTTTCTTGATGGGCTTGTATTCTTCAGAAAAAGGTGCAACATCAACGTGTGTTGTGATTTGATCAGGATTCAGCAATACCATATTGCTTCCTGCTGCGGTAGTATCTGCATGTGAGTCTAACTCACAATATCCTTCTTCATTTTCCCCATCATCAAAACCTACAGGGACATTCATCTGGTATAATGACCGGCTCACCATTTTTAACAATTTGTGTTCTAGTGATAGTGTCCGGTTATTATGTCATTTCTTAGATTTTGATCCAAAACTGTCACCAGCGCCTTCATTTTCAGTTTCTTTCTTTTTAGTCTCAGCAGCCTTGAGATTTCGTTTCTTTTTAGCCTGTCTCATCTGGTAAAGCTCCTGGCGCTGTTCTTTTGACATTGTTTTATAAACACTTGTTGGGTAAGGCTTGCACTCAACTTTTCCTGTAAAAGTTCCAGTTGTCTTTTGCTTTTTGTTGCTGGTTGTGCCCATAGAATACAAACTTCTGGAACCTCTTTTATTCTTCCCTGTTGCAAGCTTTTTCAATCCAAGACGATTGGTGAATAGAATCAAACATTCATTGAAGTTGTCACGATAGTCTTTGCTCTCATCAATTGCATCTGCTTTTGCAGCATCAAGTCGCTCGTCACTGATTGAATTGATAAAATCCCAGACAAATCTTCTTTCATTATGATTCTTTTCAAATCTCAAAATCGTTCCATGGAAAGCAGTCCAATTTCGCTTGTGCTTGTTCCAGTCATAACCCTTGGAATCTCCAGTGTAGTGTGAATCTTTCATATCCTGATATGTCTTATTCAGAACCATAGTGATATTGGTATCGGTGTAAGCGTGTTGCATGAGAGAAATGAAAGCGTTTCTGGCATTACCAGAATTCAGTGCAGTGTTTTGGAAATGTGCCACATATTCCCAACCGGGACCTTTTCTAGTTGCATCACACAGCAACCTCCAGACGACGTTGTTGTCCTCATCATACTGGGGACCTGACAGGACACCACATCTTTCATTGTAATCACTCCAAGTTGGATAAGTATCTGTTGTAGTTTGCCCGACTGTTCCAGCCCTGGCTTCATCAGTAACTTCTTCCTTTTCTTGGGGTCTTATGACATATAAGATTGGAAAACCCTCAGAGTTGAATCTGTATCTCAAGTTTTGTCGGAAGCCTTCCTCCCATTCCCTGAATTTTGTGAGATCCTTCAGCTCGGGTGGAGTTGCCTTTTCCTGTGATTTCACACTTGATTCCATCATCTTGATTCTGAATTGCTGCAGTTCCAAGTTGTTTGGGTTTGCGTTCCAGTCGATAGCCATTGGCTTGACTCCAATCAATGGTTGATACCGGGCCCAATTTGCCCAAGTTAGGAGCCTCGATGATAGTCTGTTACCATAGTGGATACTTTTTGGATTAGGACAGTCCGGACTGATAGATTTCAATCCATGCATGAACGATTTAATGCTCTCTTTGTTGAGTTCTGTAATTTGTCGGATATTAGACATCCCTCCCCTCATAATTTCTTCAGCTGATTCATAGTTGATGCCAAAATCCATTAGGCTGCTCCTGAAAGCAAGCTGTTCTGGGTTCAGAAATCTACCATTGTTGAATCCCCTTATTTTTATCCTGGGTTGGGATGACCTTCTTCCCAGCCGTTCAGCTCTTGCGTTCTCTGCATTTTGGTCAGCATCGTTTCCTTCATCCTCATTTTCGCTATCCGCGTCATCTGGATTCACACCCTTTCTTTCTGCATCTCTCATTGCCCTGACTCTTTTCTTTATTTCTTGGTCGATGATTCTCTTCATGGTTGAGTTTGATTCTGGGTCCTCAAAGGCCCTTTCCATGAGTTCCATGATTTTATCTTCCAATTTCTCTTCCAAATCGTCATCGTCTGAATCGTCATCTTCATCCACTTCCATTTTTGTTTCTTCCATGTCGTCGTCCGCTCTGGTTCGTACCATGGTGATGAATTGTGTATTCTAATGGAGTTTCGAATTATATTGGAGGAGTATGGATGGTCGATTCGATGTATTTGTTTCGAAATATTCGGAGGATGGTATGTGGATAAAGAGAGTGTAATTTTAATCGAAGGATTGAATGTGAGATGGGTATTTATCGTTGGTGACTGTCAGGTGGTCTGCTTAGCTGTTTTGTATTTATCCGGATCGAATTTTCGTTCCGGTTAGTTAGTTTTGTGTGAGCTTTTGCTTTTGTTGCAAATCAAGATTGTGAGCTTTCCTATCCTTTCTTGGGATTTTGCTCATTCTGTATTTCTGTGGTGAAAGATTGAAAGATTGTTTCCTGAGAATTTAGTGTTCTCCTTTTAGTGTTCTCCTTTTCATTTTGGATCTTTCCGATCTTCGGATCTTCGATTTTTGGTGTTCTCGGTTCTCTTGCGATCAGATGTTTCTGCGCAAGCAGATGTTCTTCGCAATCCGTTTCACCGCAGAATACTTCAGGCTCAATCTTCTAGCTCGCGTCATTCTTGTTTTCAGTGAAAGATCAGTGTTCTCGAATATTGATTCCTTTCAACTGATGCCAACCTGGGCGATTCGTTCAGCTGAATCGTCCAGTGTCTTTTCCCTTGCTTGTTTTGCTGGATCCCGAAACCCGGTGGAGCCACCACCTTGGTTCGGTTCTTTGGTCTCTTCTTTCAGGGAGACCGCCCTGGTGTTGGTCTATTCCAGGGCTCCACAGGCAACTGCCTCTTTTACATCCTTGAGGGTTGATGCCGGTAGCTGATCAGGCTAATCCGGATTCTTTGTCTTCGAGCTCAAACTGCGTTTCTCGGTGGGAAACGCGGTCCTCAGCATTGTAGGATGCTGGCCACAGCTCGTAGAGAGTGCTGTGGGTCTGATAAACTAGAAAAAGTGTGTCGTAACAAACAACAAACGCAATCGGTCTTACGATCGATTGATTTAGTGAGTAATTGATACAGTTCATTCGGCCTTGTCGTTGTCAATCTTGTCGATGCCGATCGACAGGTTAATTAATCGTCGTCAAATTACTCGTCGTTATTCGTGTAATTTTACCATACAAAACACATGTAAACTTAAGACACAAAACACACGCAACCATCTTCGATCGGTCTTTCTTTGTATCGTATTACCGTGTAATTCACCGTGATATTCTCATTGAAATATCACAGTATTTGTACCTTATTACGTAGTTTTAGTACTAGATTGTACATAGATTTTAGGGCATGATAGTGTTTTAGAGTTGTTAATTCTTCGAAGAGTGAGCTGATGGGGAGAATTTCCCTAAGAGGCAATCCACATGGATAATCACCGACGATTATTCACTCAGGTTAAATAACCTTACGAATAAGGTTATTTGCCTTCGTGACTCTTCGTACGAACGAATATGCCTTTACACGGTGAATTCTTTTCAACGAAGCGCACCGAAGTAACCGTACGAACCGGTAGGTCGTATTCTTTCTTCCTTACATTGTTAAATACCGAATTATGTACCGTACCTACGTACCGTTAATGACGCAGACTGAAAACGCGGAACGAAAAATAATCGTGATGCGAAACAAACACGAATGAGAAAGCGGGAATAAACTACGGGTGATGTGAGGGAGGCGGGAACCGCCAAAGCGGTAACAAACTTTTTGTCATTGCTCAATCATTTTTATTCTCATCTCTCCCGAACCAAGTTGCGCAGCGCCGATAACTCGGTAAAATTACGGTATGTACCGGTACGAACCATTAGACAGACAACACGTGCCGTACAGTTTGCCTCCAAGTACGTACCGGTACCTGCGGTACGTACGGTAGAGATGAAAGATGAAAGTTCGCGAATTGAAAATTCATTTTCATTTGAATTTGTCACAAACCACAAACCGACCGAAACGGCCTTCCGGTGGACACAGAACCGACGGTAATCTTCACCCCTTTCCCGTGCAACAAACAAGAACCCCACAGCAATGATATCCCAAAATCTGTTTGACGAAACGCTTCTGGAAAATCAGGACGTATTTGACTACACAGACGAAGAGGCTGTGAAGGAGACGATTGACGAATTCCTACAACAGCAGCAGCAGTTAGAATCTCAATACTCCCCCCATTCCCAGAATCATCGTCTCGAACACCTTTCATTGACCCACCCGTCCTCCCCAGAAGGAAAGTACGATCGTGACATACAGAATCGTTTTGTTGAAAGCTTGGATAGTGATAGTCCAAACGTTTCTGCGGCAACATCGATTCTCAAAGAAATACAGCAGGAGCAACAACATCATCATCATCATCAACAACAACAACAACAACCAACGGACGTTACACAAAAGGAAGACAATGCCAACCACGACGATTCTAGTGGGATAATCAAATACAACAGCAGCAACAGAACACGTTTGCTTTCACTGTGGTATCTTATACTCCAAAACAAACTATGGTCGAAGCTTGCAGAGAATTACAATGCAACAAACGCAGGAGAAAGTTCAGAGTTTTCTTCGCTGATTGAATTCGTTGCGGCTCTATTTCCCGACTCGCCGTTGTCCTTGCATCCATTGGCCCATGATCTCAAACGTGCCATAGCGCCTTTTTGGTTTGAAAAGCACCAAGAAGCGATCAACGAGGAAAAAGTTGGGAATGCCGGCAGCATATGGTTTCGGCTCTTGGAAGATTCATTCGCTACTATTCATACTAACGATGGCAACGACATTGCGATTCCGTCTTTACTTGCCCAATTGGCCCACAGTATTTGCAATGGGTGCGAAGACAACAAGAAATCGTTTGTAAGAGCAAGCCTTCTCCGATGTTGCCGACGTGATGATAGAAATGGTCTTGCATTGCTAATGGATTGTCTCGGTGAATCGCCTGCACCCCCATCAACTTCCTTTCGCTTGGTCCGCGAAGTCTGCCGATTGATCGCGGTATTGAGTAAATACCAGCCACTAACAGAAACTAACGATTCTGCCTGCACCCCCGAAACACCCCAAACGGGAGGAGCTCCGGTCGTATCGTCGGCCCACGCTAATGTGAAGGAATTTCACAGGGCAGGAGCCGTGCCTAGGTTGCACAGAATTGCCAGGGAATCGTTGCAAGAGGTGAAAGAACCAAGCGAAACGAATGTTGCTTGCCAACATCAGGACCTTTTGTGTGAGTCAATGGCCGCACTCCGTGGCATGGCCATTGACAACGACATCGTTCAAAACATGATTGCGCTTGGCATCTTGGATACCGTTCATGATGCTTTGGAAATCTTAGTTCAAGTTGTCATAAGCACACAAGATGAGTCGTTGTCACCAAAACTCGGTTTGGCGACTGCAACTCTGGGTTTGGTCCGCAATCTGTGTGCAAATGACGAAGTGAAAACGACAATCTGCAAATCGTCCTTGCCTTCGATTCTTCAAGTTATGCAGCACTACCTTAACGATGATTATAGCAACCTGCCAACGGAATCATCGCCTTCACCACAAAGCAGCCGAAGGACCAAAGGCCACGCCAATCTACAGGAGCACGCATGCGGGATTTTGGCGGCCATGGCGCTCCGCCAACCGCATAGTGCGCATGCTATCGTCGAGGAGGGCGGGCATGTTTTGATTTTCCAAGCCATGAGGGCCTTTCCCGACAAAGTAACTCTTCAGAGACAGGGTTGCCTTGCGGTTCGGAACATTGCCAGCCGCTTGGCCCGGATATCCTTCGACAAGGACAAGACAAAATTGCTAGATGCCGGTGCGGAAGATGTCCTCAAAAATATTGCTGGAAGGCATCCCGCAAGTTCGGAAGAAGCCTATGCAGCACTGCGAGATCTGGGATGCAATCCCCAAATGTTTCAGCTAGATGAATACGGTAACACCACCCGACGAGTGACGGAAGCCTTTGGAACAGTCAAGTCCAACTTCCGTCCCGTTTACGAATAAAAAATTGAAATAACGGCCGATTACTGTCTGCATCGGATCTTTGTTTTAAGACCGTACAACTAAGATATAGCCCGGTAAAATCTACCAAACAAACAGTATTTGATTGAATCCCTATAACAAATACGTCACGCTACTCCTGCTCATTGTCGTCCCCGCATGATCCACAAATCTTGGCGTAGTAATCAGTGCGATCCTCTGCTGGCACACCATGACAATTCCATTGCCAAGCTAAAGGGAAACATGTGCTTGATTCTTCGGATTTCGATAACCTAGCGGCGTAAACTTTGCTGGCCGGGTATCGACTTGGATCACAAAACCATCGCTCACAGGGATTGTTGTTCAAGGTGTCCACGTTGGGCAGTGCCGGTGAGGGTTCCAAAAACTTCCACTCGCCTCCATTGCCGTTGCAGTGCTCATTGGGCACGTATACCTCGACCCAGTTGTGATTGCCTTGAGTGCGATTGCCGTACCAAGCGGGGGTGCCAGCAACGCGTGCTGGAACTCCCACCGCTCTTAACGCATTGCAAAACAAGATTGATGTACCGGTGCAACTGGCATAACCGAAGGCAATGATAGACATGGGATCAAAGATCAATGGTGTTTGCGAACTTTTGAAATAAATTGGTTTACCTTCTCGTCCCACCAAAGTCCACAAATTAGTGTTGACCCAAGTGGTCACCGATGTGATATTGAGAGTGCTTTCTCGAACGCTCTCAGATCCGACTGCACCTGTTGCCGTTGTCGTTGATGTTGTGAGAGATCCTTGATACAGGTCACTCTCGTTGAATTTCAATGCATTGACCAAAAGGGGTCGCCAGTTGGTTCGCGCTTCGTTTAGATTCGCGTAATTCAAAACGTACTCCAGAAATATGTCCAGAGGTAGATCATCGGTCCATTTGTATAAAACTTTTGCGTCGAGTGCTAATGAAACAGTCGGCTGCACGAGACCATTGCCCAGGCCATCGGCATCGATATGGTCTTCGGCGGGTGGAAATCCCATCGTTTCCGAAAATGGTTCATCGAATGGCATAATGTTGTTCCTTAAGTATTCCATGCATGTTTTTTCAGCGTCATTGCGTGTTTGAACGGAACATTTGTAATATGGTTCCGATTCATTTGGGTGATCAAGATCCATGACAGACGACTCGATGCGTCTTTTCTGACTCGCTGATTTGGAGACCGAAGAAGGTCTCTTCCAAACAATATGCGTAGCATTGGACCGACAGGTTGAAGGGTTTACCATAACCGAAGACGATACGACATCTTCTGGATTCAATGCAAAGAGGGAAAGTACGATGTTGATCGGTCGCCGCATGGTGACGAAAGAAAAAAAAATGAACTTATTCCGAGTGACAGCGAGCGACGCATGTTTGATGTTTGTTAAGATCTTTTCTGGGCCCAGTGAGAGTGCACGTAAGATACAGGTACCGTACGTACATAGACGATGCCCATATTTACGTACATTACGAAGTATTAATAGTACCCGTACTGTTTTTACTGAGTTCTTTTCTATCGTACGGTATTTCATACTCTACGTAATAACCCCTCCTCCAATTTTGGTTGGCACGTGTCCCCCTATGTGATAAAAAATACCGAGGCGCGCGCCGAGGTATTTTTATTCCATAGGGGAGGACACGTGCCATTCCTCCTTGTCCTCCTCCTCGTAGTATCTGGGGGAGGAGTTTTCTGTAGGGTGTTTCTTTTCCTTGGCTGGAATGGGTTATTAATTTGGTAATCCTCATGGCTTTGGAGGATGAGCAAGGGAGGAGCTCTTGTTTGCTAGGAGGGACCATCCATTGCTGTTTGTTGTTGCTGTCGGAGCCTCCGGGGGAGATCCAATGGGGGGGGTGTCACATAAACGATGCTCATGCTTTCGTCAAATTCGTGAGATTTTTTAAAATATTCGGAAACATTTTGTTGCGCGCACGATAAATAATTCTCTACCTATTTTTGCATGCAACAATTTCAAGTAGGACTATTTTCCTATCCACATTTTCACCCCCTGTTCCATGGTTGCTTCAGAATCTTTGTATTCTACAATTTTACTTCATGCTTACCCCGATAATATTTATTCGCCATTCAATTTTTGTTTTTCCACACGAAACTCATATTTTGTAATAATATCCTTTATGTACAATGATATTGTCATAGCGTTATGATGAATTTCTTCACAAATGTATGAGCTTCTTGATTACCATCAATCTATTCTGTTACGTTATCAAATACTGAAATACAACAAATATATTTTGTAACAAATATGAAAGTATTTTATCAGCTTTTTCAATTACCTCGTTTATTGTATTATATTCGAACAGAAGACCCGGAACAATATTGTGCAAACAACATAATAATGAACTAGCCGTGCTACTATAATGATGTTGTTATCACCAATTACTCTTGTTCATTTTTATTGTATTCGAGGTATAATTTGTAATCCTCGTGATCCTTGCCGAGAATCTCAAGCAAGCTACGTTTTTGCTTCCATCTTTTTCCCTTTTTACTTTCTTCATCCTCCTCCTTATCTTGTTGTTTACGATTGCCATTTTGCTTTTGGTACATTTGAAGTAGTTCCGTCTCTAATTCTTTTGACTGTTGTTCCTCCATTCGTTCTTCTAATTCACTTACTAGGTATTGGTAAAGATCTTGTCCTTCATTACTCCATCCCTCCTTATTTCCTGACTTACCGTCAGTGAATTTTTCCCTCAACCTCATGCCCTTTGCTGTGTTTAGCCATGAGCCATAGTCGTTGTAAAGGAAAAGCAACGCAAAAGCTTCATCGCGTGGGGTGAAAATGTTACTGCTGACTGACATTCTGATTGATTTTCTTTTGAAGTCTGTCTGTTTTGGTGACACCGCTCCAAGAATTCTTTTCATGAAGTATTGGAATTCTGGTGAACTTTTCCGTCGATAGTCTTTGTGCAATTGGTACCTATTTTCTGAGTTCACATCTTGGATGTCCGTGATTAGAACCGTTCCTGGGAAACTATCTGGTATCTGGTTGTTCCTTTTATCATCTACGTGTCAGTGTTAATACGGCCAAAATGTCAGAAAGGATTAGGAAAGAGTGCATTTCGGCAATCATTTTATTGTTGGTTGCTTACCTTTGTAGTTTTTCCTGGCAAGAGTTTGAGCATTGTGCCTACACGTAGTGACTGCTTGGCAATAAATTCCACTCCACTTTTGGTCCTTTATATTGATCATATTTGGTATTTCATTGTTATTCACTTGTTTTACAATGTTGAATATCGTTGCCTTTACGAATGTATTCTCTGGCGGTAATTTAAATTTCCTGAACGCTTTTTCTTTGACATGTTTGACAATGTTGTTTTCCAAGTTATTGTTATAGGAGTCTTTTGTTGTCTGTAGAACATTTCTGTTGCTACTGTTGGTGGTTCTATATGTTTGGCTATTGTTTGTGTTTGTTCGGTCACTTCCCGATACACTGCTGTGCAGGCTGTTTGTGTTATTGGTAACAATGGTTTTACCTGTTACCGGACTGCAACTACTAAGTTCTACCATTATTTCTTTGTTCAATTGTGCACCTCAACTTACCGTTTTTTCCTTTGATTGATTTGCCGCGCTATTTTTATGATAATAATGTTGTTTGTAGGAAGCGTTTGGCATGTTTTTTTCATTCATACTACTGCACGCACTGTAAGCTCTTGATTTACTGCCTCCAAGGAAGTGCTGCATTACTATTAATTGTAGTACCTGTGAGTGTTGTTTAAATGGTGTCTGCCTATCTTTTGTTTGCGCGTGCTGTGATATTCTGGAATGTGGCGTCCTGAAAATTTTGGCGCGGACCCAAACATTTTGATGTTCCCTACCCTAACGTACGCACTGTACCGTATCATTCCGTATATTCTCTTATTCATAGTTTTTCCATTTTCTGCAACGGCGTTGCAAGAAATGCCTTTTTGGGGGGTTGACACTCACCCCTTAATTAATTTTGGCACAGATCACAATCTGTTGGTTCAACTGAGTAAATGCCGTTTATGTTGCTTTGTTACTTTCTAAGGAGTACATTTTTTGAATGTACCAACGTCTTTAGGTGATATTTTACTTCCTTTTCGCTTTATTTTTTCACTTAGTTTGTACCGATTGTACCATGGAGATTATCATGCTCTTTATTTTTGTAATGGAATCCTTACAGAGTTGCAGGGTGAGTGTTTCACACCTCCCCATGCCCCACAAGGAATGGGACAGTTGTTGTACTCCTCTACATCTTCCGGTGAACTCCAATGTTTTGTGTAAAGATTTAGCCATTTCTTAATTTTCCACTCCTTTTTGTCTTGTTCCCTCTTTCCCCCCCTGTTTGTCAATTCTTTTACTTTCCGCTTTTTTCTTTTTTGACTGTTTTCTTGCTTTGTTCATGAATGAATCCCACTGCTGTTTCCTACTTTTTTTGCCGTGTTTTTGTTATTTATCTTCTTTACCTTAATTTATTATTTTCCTTCTGAATCCGGTCTGCTGAGAGTCTGATTCAAAGGCTTCTGAAGAACAGCACTGCTGTGTTACTAGTGTGTTAGTAGATGAACGATTGTACTCTACGTGTAACAATTGTGGTTGGATACTTTCAACAACGGATAATCGGACTACAGGCGAGACTATGGAAACGCCGGATCTCTTCTTACTGTGAACTTGTTCAGATACAGCGAGACAGACCTTAGTAATGTAGATTACAGGTAGTTGGTAGCAACTAGTGTGAATTTTGGGATATAAATCAGTTGAATGTTAAAAGTATAAGATAAAGTGAAATCTTGCTGAACCGCAAGATATCTCTTCTATTGAGGTGAAATACGTTGCAACTGCTGTTGCGTAGTGATGAGATTACTCGCTGATTATTTCCGTACATGCATTGGTCATTGACCGTATATATCCATATGTATATATATTGTGTGTGAGAAGCACAAAACAACGGTTTTCTTCTCTTGTTCCGTTAGGAAGATCCTGTGATATGTTTATCATTATGATCAGGAATTGCTCCCGTAGCTCGTGTGATACTTTCTGAAATCAAAGTTTGCTCACCGAAGAACAAGGGCAATACTAGAAAACAGAGATTGCTCACTGTTAATGTGCGAT
Organism: Pseudo-nitzschia multiseries; assembly: GCA_037355745.1. Taxonomy (NCBI): domain Eukaryota; phylum Bacillariophyta; class Bacillariophyceae; order Bacillariales; family Bacillariaceae; genus Pseudo-nitzschia; species Pseudo-nitzschia multiseries. Next base: position 10,441,856 of record CM074781.1, read on the forward strand.
GGGAATCGATGTGCCATGGGAATTGATATGCCGTGGGAATCAATTACTTTGGTTGATACGGGACTCATTGATTCGTATGAATAGAATAACTGGTGTCGTGTAGTTTTGGTACTTCTGGATACGAAAGGAATTTAATACTCCCCATGTTTCCTTGCGAAAGATCAACATGTTTACATGATGCTTCCATCATCTTGAAGGAGGTCGCCAGTATTGCCACAGAAGTGGAAGATGGGCTTGAGCAGTGGTTACACAACTGAGTGTCCCCAATGCTTGGTAAGGATATCTGCGCAATTATCTTTGCCATGAATGTGCAGCATTAGAATGAAGCCTCTTGCTATCATGTTGCGTACGTAGTGAAACGATAGGATATGGTGACGCTTATGCAACCTTGTATAAGGGAAGGTCAACGTCTGAATCATTTTCTTGTTGTCTTCCCATGAATAGGAAATATCGTGAACTTGTGTTCCAAGGTATCGGAACAAATGACGTAAGTCAACGATTTGCTCGATGCAAGTTCTTCCTGCAATGAATTCAGCTCCGAATGTGGTCGTTTCCGTAGTGGCTTGTTTCTTTGAGAACCACGTTATAGGAGTTTTGTTTGCAAAGTGAAGTATGCCGGTTACCGCCTTCCCACTGAGGATGTCATGCATGAGATTTGCATCATAGAAGTGTGTCAACACTACTGTCTTCCCAAGTGGTGCAGGAGCGTCATCGGGTAGCTCTTCAGAATGCTCCCCATAGACGGTGTTGGACCAATCAATGGTGTCTGGTTTAGTCAATATAAAATCTAGGGGTTCCATGCGGAACCTGATCCTAAAATGTCTAAACTTGGAGATATATCCGTAGATATGTTTGACACGATCAAGATGTCCTTCTTGTGGTTGAGCTCTAAGACTCGAGAGTGTCATCACGGCTGTTTGAACATCAAATCGTCCAATGGCGATGATCCATTGGAGGGAGCTGATCATGCTTTGGTATTTCTGGATACCAGTTTCCTCAAGGAATGCTGAGGAGTCCAATTCAGGATGATCGTTTTTGGCAATGGGTGATTGGAACCTAGTGTTAGGTTTGCATCTGAACATTTGTTCATAAGATGCTTCCATCTTTTCGATGAACTTGATGGGATTCATACAAAGAACACCATGTGCATCTCGCTCAAATCCACAGCCCAGATGAAAATTCATAGGTCTGGATCCCTTCAGTTTGAAGTTGTATGGCTCTGACTGTAGGATTTCCAGAAACGAATTGGGATCTGCCATGCAAAGACATAGATCATCGACATATGTGCATATGAGTTCATATACGGGTTCTCCATGCTTGTTCATTCCAGGCTTGAGAAAGATTTCCGGTTCGGCGCGGGATCTTTTGTAACCGAGTTTAATGAGGCAAGCTGCTAGTAAATCACCAAAGCACTTGCCTGATGATCTGAGTCCATATAGAGCCTTGTAGATGATCAATAGGTGACCCTCTAGTGATCCGAATTCTGGACCTGCTTTGATACAGACTTTCTCGCAGGTCACTGCTTCGATATATGCATTTCCTATATCGGTACCCCATGCTTCCAGGCTGTTCAGTTCGGCTAGGAACAGGCACATAGGTAGACCGCATAGTGATACAACACCGGCGTACACACTGTGGACGGGGGCTTCAGTGAGATTGCCGTTCGCAACAAGACGCACCTTATGCTTACCATCATGTTTGACAGCATATATCATGTGTACCTTGATCTGTTGAAACCCGTTTGGGATGGAGCTTGCCTTGTACATGCCTTTGTCAATGAAGGTATTGTATTCCTTGAGCTGTTCCATTTCAAGAGTGATGGCGTCTTCCCATTTGTGGTTTCCGTTGGCTCGATCAAATTGGAGGGCTTCTTCGTGATTACGAGGTACCTTGAATCCATATTGATACTGTGGGGTGGTACGGAAAGTTCAAAGTTTGGCTTGATGCACGAGCCGATCAAGCTTCTTGGTTTGTCGTGCTAGGTTGGTGATTTGTTTGAGATGTTTCCAACCTGGGAGGTCAAGCATGTTGTTGTCTTTCCCATATTTGGCAACGGTAACAGGATCATCAGCCGCAATTTTGGCTAATGGTTCATATGTCCGTTCCATATTTTCCCATTCAATCCAAAGGTTATACTTGGAGCCTTTGTACTGGGGTGCTTGTTATCCAATGGGCCTTGGTGTCCTAGGATTTGGCAAAACGACAAAAGTTTTCCATCTTCTTGGGTCAAATCACAGTGGATGTAATTCATGACATAATTGTATGCAATGATATCGCCAAGTTTGTCATCAGAGTGTTTGCACTTGAATTTGATGAAGTCCTTATTGCGTTCAAGACTGTCTTCTACATCAACGATGGTAAGACGCTTTCGAGTACCATCGGGGTTGGGTACAAGGAAAGATCTTCCTTGTAGATTGGCAATTGGGATCGCCGGGATGGTAATAGGTTTACCATTATTGTCCAATTGTGCATTCCCTTCTTCATTGGTAACAACTACCTGTGATGAGTCTACGGTAGGAGTAGCAGGGTTGGTGTGTGGAGTTGTGACGTCACTAACATCAAAATATGCTAGCTCCGGTGGATCAAAATCATCTTCAGTAAGGAGAACGCCATCGGATGTCTTGCTGAAGATGTGTGCCGTAGGAGGACCATCAAAACTCTCCCCATAGTTGTTAGGGAGTGGAGAGGGGGACCAGCTTGGGCTGTCATTGACCTTCTTATATAGAAAGCTTGGTAACGAAGGGTGGGCAGGTGGTTTGATAATAACCTGATTACCAGATGCGGAAGGCTGGCTATTGTCAGGCATCTGAATAGGAGGTGTCACAGCTTGTTGCTCGGTAGGTACTGGGGGCGTGTTGCCTCCAGGTGCCACAGGATTGTCAAGGCTTTGCTTGGTGTTGGAGTCCGCAGTGGATTTGCCAAGATGAGGAGTAGTTGGAACGTCCTGTGGTTTGGGCTGCTCAGTCAGAGCATCTTTAGTGGTATGCTCCCCATGTTTCATGAGTGTAGGGGCATCACCAGTTGCATACAATTGAGGTACCAAATCCTTTGCTTTACGCCATGCGACGAAGCCGTAGTCAGTAAAGAGGCCAGCTCGTTTGTTGCGTGACTCAGGCGTAAGAGCAGAGCGTACATCTGAACGGTCAAGCAACTTGTTAGTGACTGGGTCCCAGATTCGGAAACATAGTCCATTGCCAACATGTTCGGCAATGCCAACAAAATGACCGAGGCGTTCGGTAGACTGGGTACCGAAAGGGGAGTCATTGGTCTTAAAATAAACAGGTCCTAACCAAAAGAAACTGGTATACGTGCTTATATCACCAAGGGTACCGGTGGCAATGAAGACCGGTTGTTTGTCCAATAGAGTAGGATCAGAAATAACATTGAGGAGTCCGGCGACGTATGTCATACACAACAACCATAGATGTGGTGGTGTACCTGTGCAGTCCATGACGCGGTTGACGATACGCTTAAATGTTTGATAACGTCGCTCAAATTGATTCTGGTGTTGATGATAGGGTTCACTCTGCCAAAGTCCAATCCATAACATCTTGAGATAATTGAGAACTCTCTTGCTAGATTGGTAGTTACCATGATCACATAAGAGGCGAAGAGGTCTACCCCATTTTCAGACAAAATTCTGGAAACATGATAGGAAATCACCAGTGGTGCGCATCTCTTCAACATGTATGATATGAGATTTTTGACCAAAGAAAATCTGTGCAAGTTTGGAACCGCCATCAATTGCTGGGACGTCGGAGTAAACGACATCAGACAAAACGTCGTCATTGAACGGTCGAACATTCATTGCTGGCTGAGGGGAATGAAAACGCTTGAAGAGGTTACCATCAGGGCTAACCGCTAAGGATCCATATTGCGTTGAATTCTCAAAAGTAGCTTTGATGCGATCTGTGGAAACCCAACAAAAGAAGGGCTTCAGAGATAAGTAATCATGTTCGTTGGGATAACATTCACGAGGTGTAGTTGCGATACGGGGGGTATCATCAACAGTACAGGCCGTGGGAAAAGCGAGGACTGTATCAGAAATTGAAGGTGGAATACATCGGGCGAGGCGTTCCTGATGAACATAATTGGTAGATGTAAGCCAGAAGGAGCGGTCGTTGATTCCATTATCATTGATAGGGAGAAAGGGTGATCAAGTGCAATGACTGGAGTACAAACTGAGGGACGTAACCATGGACAAACCAGGGGATACAGAGATATCCAAACCTTCAAGACAACGTGGGTTTCCGTATTTGTCATATTCGGGATAGGGAAGCTGCTGCGACTGAGGTGGATATTTCTGAAGAAAGGTTTCATCCTTAGCACTGATAATGGTATCAAGAACGGATGGATCCCAGTGTTTATCCGGTGTCATGATAACATGTGGGAGTGTGTCGAATTCATCAGTGGTATATTTTTGCATGGTGAGGTATGGCAAGCCATGGCGAATGCTGAGGGGCAGTGCATATCCATCGGAGGTGGTGATAACTTGCCCACCGCCTGCTTTGATGGATGTGTCATCGACAGTAGAGAAGTATGCTTCCATCTGTCCAGAAGACAGAATAGAGGGGTGTCTTCCCGTGTACACACATTTGTTGAAAATGAGGATAATAGGACCTCTATTGGAGACAGAATACGCTCCACATGTTGCAATGGGAATATTCTGTACCTGGTGATTGTTGATGCCAGTGACATTGACATACCAGGGCGGGATATCCTTGGAGATGAGACATGCATCATTACCAATGATACAACCATTGGCACCACGGTCGACCATAGCGAATGCGGGGTGGGAAACAGTAGCTTTATGAGCACGATAGGTGATGCAAATCACCTTAGAGCTTGCGACTGTTAATCTATTTTTTTCCTTCTGAATCTGGTCCGTTGAGAGTCTGATTCAAAGGCTTCTGAAGAACAGCACTGCTGTGTTACTAGTGTGTTAGTAGATGAACGATTGTACTCTACATGTAACAATTGTGGTTGGATACTTTCAACAACGGATAATCGGACTACAGGCGAGACTATGGAAACGCCGGATCTCTTCTTACTGTGAACTTGTTCAGATACAGCGAGACAGACCTTAGTAATGTAGATTACAGGTAGTTGGTAGCAACTACTAGTGTGAATTTTGGGATATAAATCAGTTGAATGTTAAAAGTATAAGATAAAGTGAAATCTTGCTGAACCGCAAGATATCTCTTCTATTGAGGTGAAATACGTTGCAACTGCTGTTGCGTAGTGATGAGATTACTCGCTGATTATTTCCGTACATGCATTGGTCATTGACCGTATATATCCATATGTATATATATTGTGTGTGAGAAGCACAAAACAACGGTTTTCTTCTCTTGTTCCGTTAGGAAGATCCTGTGATATGTTTATCATTATGATCAGGAATTGCTCCCGTAGCTCGTGTGATACTTTCTGAAATCAAAGTTTGCTCACCGAAGAACAAGGGCAATACTAGAAAACAGAGATTGCTCACTGTTAATGTGCGATGGGAATCGATGTGCCATGGGAATTGATATGCCGTGGGAATCAATTACTTTGGTTGATACGGGACTCATTGATTCGTACGAATAGAATAACTGGTGTCGTGTAGTTTTGGTACTTCTGGATACGAAAGGAATTTAATATAATTGTCAGAAATCTTTCCTGTGTGGAGTATCACTCGTTATCGTCTGTTGATTTGCAATACCATTGCAATCTGGCGTTGTCCATGATTGCCTCATTCGACTTTTTGCGCAAGTTGTTGTACCAAATGGACCACGTCATACAAGGACGGTTCCCATGGTTGTAATGTATACATTGTTTTATGTGTTCTCTTGCCTCTTGCGTCAGATTACACCATTTTTTTGCAGGGAAAGTACGGCCATCTTGTATCATTATCTCTCGTTCTATTGATTTTACTTCTGGTCCAATACCCATGTTGTCGTAGCACTTAATGTCTTCTTTTGTTTTCAATGCTGGAAAACCACATGAAATGTATGCAAGAATGACTCCCATCACCCACACATGGTCAATCCCATCAGTGTTTCCTTCTTCATAGTCAGGAAATACTTCCTCAGTTATGTACTTGAAGCATTGCTCCCAAATGTTCAAAGCTTCGTCCTCCTCAAAATGTCCTTTTTTGCTGTTGAGTCTTTTTCGCACCTCTTCTATCTTCTGGCATCCACGAAGGATTGTGGAAACCAAGTGTCCATTTTTGGCACACAACACATCAAATCCTGTTTCAAAATGATTTAGAAACGGGTTTCCGCCGTTGTTCAGGTCATCGTGGTTCAGCTCATGCATCCGTTTGGTGTAATCCTTGGACAAGACAGTACACCAGTCGGCACAACTGTTGTCTTGTTTGTTGGTTTAGGTGGTTTGTTTTCCATTTTCCTGTTATTTCCAAGTTGTGACGTAGTCAGGCATGTAGTTGTACCACAATACACCTAACTTTCCTAATCCAACGCAGAATCATAAAGTTGGTGGATCTTGTTTTCTCCTGGCGTAGTAACTTCAGTTTTCGGTTGTGGCCGCTTCTTCCCAAACACACCTATTTATTACTGTTACATACCGGCACCACCACCACGACGGTGCACGGAAATTGTCTGATTCAAAAACAGCCTAGCTTTAAGTAGTGTAACTTTTGTCGTCCGGATATGATTGGTTCTTGATATAGATGTTAACGTGTCCAGTGGATTGATTCCTCCATAGAGACGTGTACAAAGGGTAGCCTCCTTAATTTTTTGTTATTATTTTTTTATTTTTGTATGAACAAGTAACCAAAATAGTGTTTCTCAGTTACTTTTTGAGTGCAAAAGTGTGTTATTGTCTGAAATTTTAGGATGAATATTGCTCATACTATGTATTGGGTAGACTATGAAACAATATTGACAATTCTCAGGCTGATACTTTAGTCAGTATGAATTTTATAATAATGTTTGTCCCTGGCCATGCATGTACCAAAATAGTGATTGCTAGTAGTCACTTTTTGAGTGCAAATGTGTGGCATTGACTGCAATTTCAGCATGAATATTGCTCATACTATGGATTCTTGGGTAGACTATGAAACAATATTGACAATTCTCAGGCTGATACTTTAGTCAGTATAAATTTTATAATAATGTTTGTCCCTGGCCATGCATGTACCAAAATAGTGATTGCTAGTCTGTTTTTGAGTGCAAACGTGTCATTCGATACAATTCTATGATGAATATTGCTCATCCTATGGATGGGTTATACTATGAAACAATATTGACAAGTCTCAGGCTGATACTTTAGTCAGTATGAATTTTAGGATAATGTTTGTCCCTGGACCTGCATGTATTCGAGTGGAAAAGTGTGTCATTTGAGGCAATTTCAGGATGAATATTGCTCATCCTATGGATGGGGTAGACTATGAAACAATATTGACAAGTCTCAGGCTGATACTTTAGTCATTATTAATTTTAGAGTAATGTTTGTCCCTGGACATGCATGTACTACCAATATAGTGAGTACAATTCAGTTTTTGAGTACAAATGAGTCTCATTGGCTACAATTTCAGTATGAATGTTGCTCATACTACTATGGATGGGGTAGAGTATGAAACAATATTGACAAGCATCGGCCTGATACTTTATCCAGTATGAGTGTTAGAATAATGTTTGTCCCCTGACATGATGCATGTACAAAAATAGTGAGTCCTTGTCACTTTTTGAGTGCAAAAATGTGTCATTGTTTGCAATTCCAGTATGAATATTGCTCATACTATGGATGGGGTAAACTATGAAACAATATTGACAAGTCTGATGGTCATACTTTAGTCAGTATTAATTTCAGAATAATGTTTGTCCCTGGCCATGCATGTACCAAAATAGTGATTCCTAGTCAGTTTTTGAGTGGAAATGTGTGGCATTGGATGCAATTTCAGGATGAATGTTGCTCATGACGCATACTATGTTTTTTTGCAGAGTATGAAACACTATGGACAAGTTTCAGACTGATACTTTATTCAGTATGAGTTTTATAATAATGTTTGTCCCTGGACCTGCATGTACCAAAATAGTGAGTCCTAGTCAGTTTTTGAGTGCAAATGTGTGGCATTGGATGCAATTTCAGGATGAATATTGCTCACAACGCATACTATGGTTTTTTGTAGAGTATGAAACAATATTGACAAGTCTCAGGCTGATACTTTAGTAGTCAGTATGAATTTTAGAATAATGTTTGTCCCTGGACATGCATGTACCAAAATAGTGAGTCCTAGTCAGTTTTTGAGTGCAAATGTGTGGCATTGGATGCAATTTCAGGATTAATGTTGCTCACGACGCATACTACGGCTCTCTGTAGAGTATGAAACAATATTGACAAGTCTCAGGCTGATACTTTAGTCAGTATGAATTTTATAATAATGTTTGTCCCTGGACCTGCATGTACTAAAATAGTGAGTCATACTAGTAGTCAGTTCTTTAGTGCAAAAGTGTGTCGTTGATTGAAATATCCGGCTAAATATTGCTCATACTATGGATGGGGTAGACTATGAAATAAAATTGATAAGTCTGAGGCTGATACTTTAGTCTGTATGAATTTTAGAATAATGTTTGTCCCTGGACATGCATGTATCAAAATAGTGAGTGCTAGTCAGTTTTTGAGTGCAAATGTGTGTCATTGATTGCAATATCAGGCTAAATAATGCTCATACTATGGATGGGGTAGACTATGAATACAATTGGACAAGAAACAATCTGTTACTTAAGACATTATGAGTTTTGGATTACTTGTTGTCGCTGGACCTGCCTGGACAGAATTAGTTAGTCCTAGTTAGTTTTTGAGGGCAAATGTGTGTCATAGGCTGCAATTTCAGGATCAATATTTCTCATACTATGGATGGAATAGACTATGAAAGAAACTGGAATAGTGACAAGCTGATACTTGCATTTGCCGGAGCTTAAACATCATTAATCCATTCAGGAAGAGGTTGTGGAACTAAACTCTGATACTGGTTTGGTTCTATCAGAAGATGACTCAGAATAATCACCACTTCCCTCCTGTAGCTCACAATTCCCACATTCCTCGCTGTAACATTTTACTAAATCCGATACTCTTTTAATGGGAGGATTGGTTTCTTTCATATGCGAAACCTTAAAGTATGGGCACCATTGGTATTCCTCCCCCACCTTACCTTTTTCGAAAACAAGATAGTAGCCCTGAAATGAATCATGGTGCTTGTATGCATTGAAATAGCATCTACTAACCTCTCCAATTCGAACTGGGGCTTGTCCACCAGCAGCGTAACAAACTTGTTCATTTATTTCGTAAATGGGATACAATATCTCTGGATCCGGTTCTTTCAACACCACACTTATCTTTTGACCGACGATGTTGACAAATTTTGGGGGACCTTGATTTCTCAAATGATTGTTCTCCGGGATTACTAAGAACTTCATATCAGGTTTCACCCAATGTCTAACCTCTTTTTGCCTTTCTTTTGTGCCATTGTTTCCGACCCTTTCACTCCTTTCGGCGGTCAAAACGGCATCCTTTGAATTACCCTTAGTTGTGACAATTCCAGATTGTTTAGATTGCTTGCCCTTTTTTTTCAAACTATTGCCGGTATCCAGTGATCCACGTTTGTTATTAGTTCCCTGGTTGCGCGGGTTCGTCTTGGTACCCTTGTTACCGTCACTTCAAGCCCCCTTTGAAATATTTCCCGGTGGTTTGTTGGCACCCTTATTTTGCAAGTGATCTTGAAGCACCCATGGTGGAATGAATCCAGGCTTGGAATGATTTGTATTATTGAAAGTGAACATATCCCATCCTACCAGGTAACCGTTATGTGATCCGTTGAACTTATTTATATCAACCTTTGATGTTTTGAAGCAATCCCAAGTTTTGAAGTCTGACCGTTTGTGAAGAACAAAGTTCCAACCCTGGAGGTGTTTGAATGCAGGATTCAAATCTCCTGTTCCCTTTCCATAATTGTTGACAATGTTATCATCTAGAAATTGAACTAGAAGGTTTGCCGACGATAGATCATCTGACTTTTCCAACAAGAAATATCCGGCCAGTTTTTTGGTCAACGGTGTAAATATGGTACCCATTTCTGGAAAGTAGCTGTAGTGAATAAGTTCTTCAACCCAAGTATGACGTTTGGCGACTTCCGGGTTGATTACGAATATCTCACGGAACACGTATGGAATGTGTTCCATCAAAATTTGTTGGTGCACCTCTTGTTGCGAGTTAACATCGTATTGAAGGAACCTTGTAACACTTGTTTGATTATATTAAATTCCTTTCGTATCCAGAAGTACCAAAGCTACACGACGCCAATTATTCTACTCATACGAATCAATGAGTCCTGTATCAACCAAAGTAATCGATTCCCATGGCATATTGGTTCCCATGGCACATCGATTCCCATCACATATTAACAGTGAGCAATCTCTGTTTTCTAGTATTGCCCTTGTTCTTCGGTGAGCAAACTTTGATTTCAGAAAGTATCACACGAGCTACGGGAGCAATTCCTGATCATAATGATAAACATATCACAGGATCTTCCTAACGGAACAAGAGAAGAAAACCGTTGTTTTGTGCTTCTCACACACAATATATATACATATGGATATATACGGTCAACGACCAATGCATGTACGGAAATAATCAGCGAGTAATCTCATCACTACGCAACAGCAGTTGCAACGTATTTCACCTCAATAGAAGAGATATCTTGCGGTTCAGCAAGATTTCACTTTATCTTATACTTTTAACATTCAACTGATTTATATCCCAAAATTCACACTAGTAGTTGCTACCAACTACCTGTAATCTACATTACTAAGGTCTGTCTCGCTGTATCTGAACAAGTTCACAGTAAGAAGAGATCCGGCGTTTCCATAGTCTCGCCTGTAGTCCGATTATCCGTTGTTGAAAGTATCCAACCACAATTGTTACATGTAGAGTACAATCGTTCATCTACTAACACACTAGTAACACAGCAGTGCTGTTCTTCAGAAGCCTTTGAATCAGACTCTCAACGGACCAGATTCAGAAGGAAAAAAATAGATTAACAGTCGCAAGCTCTAAGGTGATTTGCATCACCTATCGTGCTCATAAAGCTACTGTTTCCCACCCCGCATTCGCTATGGTCGACCGTGGTGCCAATGGTTGTATCATTGGTAATGATGCATGTCTCATCTCCAAGGATATCCCGCCCTGGTATGTCAATGTCACTGGCATCAACAATCACCAGGTACAGAATATTCCCATTGCAACATGTGGAGCGTATTCTGTCTCCAATAGAGGTCCTATTATCCTCATTTTCAACAAATGTGCGTACACGGGAAGACACCCCTCTATTCTGTCTTCTGGACAGATGGAAGCATACTTCTCTACTGTCGATGACACATCCATCAAAGCAGGCGGTGGGCAAGTTATCACCACCTCCGATGGATATGCACTGCCCCTCAGCATTCGCCATGGCTTGCCATACCTCACCATGCAAAAATATACCACTGATGAATTCGACACACTCCCACATGTTATCATGACACCGGATAAACACTGGGATCCATCCGTTCTTGATACCATTATCAGTGCTAAGGATGAAACCTTTCTTCAGAAATATCCACCTCAGTCGCAGCAGCTTCCCTATCCCGAATATGACAAATACGGAAACCCACGTTGTCTTGAAGGTTTGGATATCTCTGTATCCCCTGGTTTGTCCATGGCTACGTCCCTCAGTTTGTACTCCAGTCATTGCACTTGATCACCCTTTCTCCCTATCAATGATAATGGAATCAACGACCGCTCCTTCTGGCTTACATCTACCAATTATGTTCATCAGGAACGCCTCGCCCGATGTATTCCACCTTCAATTTCTGATACAGTCCTCGCTTTTCCCACGGCCTGTACTGTTGATGATACCCCCCGTATCGCAACTACACCTTGTGAATGTTATCCCAACGAACATGATTACTTATCTCTGAAGCCCTTCTTTTGTTGGGTTTCCACAGATCGCATCAAAGCTACTTTTGAGAATTCAACGCAATATGGATCCTTAGCGGTTAGCCCTGATGGTAACCTCTTCAAGCGTTTTCATTCCCCTCAGCCAGCAATGAATGTTCGACCGTTCAATGACGACGTTTTGTCTGATGTCGTTTACTCCGACGTCCCAGCAATTGATGGCGGTTCCAAACTTGCACAGATTTTCTTTGGTCAAAAATCTCATATCATACATGTTGAAGAGATGCGCACCACTGGTGATTTCCTATCATGTTTCCAGAATTTTGTCTGAAAATGGGGTAGACCTCTTCGCCTCTTATGTGATCATGGTAACTACCAATCTAGCAAGAGAGTTCTCAATTATCTCAAGATGTTATGGATTGGACTTTGGCAGAGTGAACCCTATCATCAACACCAGAATCAATTTGAGCGACGTTATCAAACATTTAAGCGTATCGTCAACCGCGTCATGGACTGCACAGGTACACCACCACATCTATGGTTGTTGTGTATGACATACGTCGCCGGACTCCTCAATGTTATTTCTGATCCTACTCTATTGGACAAACAACCGGTCTTCATTGCCACCGGTACCCTTGGTGATATAAGCACGTATACCAGTTTCTTTTGGTTAGGACCTGTTTATTTTAAGACCAATGACTCCCCTTTCGGTACCCAGTCTACCGAACGCCTCGGTCATTTTGTTGGCATTGCCGAACATGTTGGCAATGGACTATGTTTCCGAATCTGGGACCCAGTCACTAACAAGTTGCTTGACCGTTCAGATGTACGCTCTGCTCTTACGCCTGAGTCACGCAACAAACGAGCTGGCCTCTTTACTGACTACGGCTTCGTCGCATGGCAGTAAAGCAAAGGATTTGGTACCTCAATTGTATGCAACTGGTGATGCCCCTACACTCATGAAACATGGGGAGCATACCACTAAAGATGCTCTGACTGAGCAGCCCAAACCACAGGACGTTCCAACTACTCCTCATCTTGGCAAATCCACTGCGGACTCCAACACCAAGCAAAGCCTTGACAATCCTGTGGCACCTGGAGGCAACACACCCCCAGTACCTACCGAGGAACAAGCTGTGACACCTCCTATTCAGATGCCTGACAATAGCCAGCCTTCCGCATCTGGTAATCAGGTTATTATCAAACCACCTGCCCACCCTTCGTTACCAAGCTTTCTCTATAAGAAGGTCGATGACAGCCCAAGCTGGCCCCCCTCTCCACTCCCTAACAACTATGGGGAGAAGGAAAATAATAGATTATTATGTTGGTGTTCCAAACCCGGCAGTTCCAAATTGCCAGTTACAAGTTGTTCCGGTCTATCTTCAAAATTGACATGGGCAAACTGCTGTGTCTTAGTCAAAACCCCGGCTATAGGGTAAATGAGCAATCGATCATTCCTTTGAAAATAGGCAACATCTTCCTTGCTCAATTTGGGTAGCGTTGCTCCTCCGACAAATCTCCTTTTGGTCAATACCAAATCTTCAATTGTTTTCATCACATGATCGTAACCAAAACATACTTTGTGAGGGGATTTTAAGACTTTAGGTAAAATTTCTTTACAAACATTGTCAATTGGACAATCAAAGGATGAGTCAACACCGTCAACTCGAATCATTGATGCACATAATACTCGAGTAATGAACAGATTACTTGCCGTTTCCAAAGAAAGGACCACGTTCACCCTAAGATTTGTGCCGTGATATTTTTGTAACCAACCATTGTTTCACCAAATATATGATTCCTTTGGTAATGGTGAAATGTGCCAGATCTATCTTCCCGGTACCAAGTTTGGATGGTGATAGGGTTACACGGTTGTAAGCGATTTGGAAATGTATGTTATAATAGTTGGAAATGGTGTCCTTGTAATTGAGGACGTAGTGGAATACCAATGGAGAATCAGGTGGTAATAACACTTTACCCATTTTCAGAATGTTTGTGTCCCCTTGTCGATGAAATCCTACTGGCACCCACCTCTCCCCCAAAATAACCATGGTTCCTAAGACGAAAGAATTCTGAAATAACTCGGGTAAGAAATAATGATAGAAATCTTGGTGTGTCAAAAGTTTTATGTCGAGGTGACGAAAAGATATGGTTGTAAAAATTTGTTTTGACCTTCCTTGAAAGTGAACCCAAAGATTACGAAGGGCCTCATGAAATGCTGTTCTTTGATCCGTTATATTCATCATCGTTTTGTTGCACACATAATGGTCAGATTTGTTTGGTCTTACCAACTGTAGGGTGTGTGTGGGTAATGATTTTAAGCATTCAATATGCTGCAACTTGAAATGTTTGTCTAACTCAACCTGATTGTAGCTACTATGACTCAGTGAAACACAGAGTGAGGACTGTGCCATAAGGCAGTCCAAGAAGTTCTTCATTGAATTGACGTATTTTTTTAGGCAGGTGGAGAACAATTTTGGCCTTTGGTATGGAAACAAAAATCGTCCAACGTATTCCGACCCTGGTGGATATTGTACATTCTTCATGTACCAAACCAAGATCTCACGGTACACGATCATGTACTTCTTCATTGTTGTGTAGTTCACAACGTTGCGCCCACACAGAGAACCCACACCTGATTTGTTGTGAACATTCTGTAACAGTGACTTGAAGTTAAACCACTTGTTGCTCATGTTGTAGTCCTTGAATTGCTTGCTTATTTGCTTCCTGGTCAATAATCCCAACACTCCAGTCACGCCGTTGTCAAGTTCGTACAAAAAGAAATTCACCATCACATCTATTTGATGGGGAATAGGGCCCAACTCACTGAACGCGGTGTCGGATTTTTCTTCTTTCCCCTCCCCCTCTTCTCTGCCGGAGACGTAATAGTCGTGGTCTTCCTGAAATCTGGCCTAGGTTTGGATTCAATAATTCTGGATACAAGGCAAACCTTTGTCGTCAATGCAGTGAAACATGTTGTAACCTCCAAACTGAGGTTCCTTACAAACTCATCTGTTCCATAGGACTCACTACTCAGTGCAATTTTAGACTAACCAGGGATGTTTATTTTGATTGTAATCATTTTTTTCAAGAGTATTTGGTGGTGGATCTTTCAATCTACCCTTTTTCTCATTTGTTCTTTCGTGATTAGAATGAGGATTGGCTCCACGCTTCCGACCACTATTAGTGGTAGGTGTCATTGTTGGTAATGTCAAATCTGATCAGAATTTGCTACAATCTTATTAGAAAAAGATGGACCAAATAAAGAACTCTTTTACTGTTTGAAAACAATCAGAATCACTGCTGTTGTGGGAATAAAGTTAACCTTCATTGCGACAAAACATTGAATGTCTAAAGGATTTGATAGCTTGAAACGGCTTTCACCAGATAACACCACTCACGTAGCGAGACAAGAGTGGTAACCATTTTTCCAAAACCATTTCTAAAAAAAAGCAAGGTGTAACGTTACTGTTAGCGTGTCGATGATCTCGTAAACCTAATGTGCAGTGATGCTGACGCTGAGTACAACATACCTATACTGCATCCTGCATTGAAAAACCGACAAGAAATACAACGTTGTTGCACTAAATGGAGAAAGAGGTAAACAATAGCGTTACATGGATTTGAAAAAGGAGACCTGCAACGATAACCTCAATAAAGTGATGTGAATTGTCTGTTTCCAAAACCATTAAAAGGGCATTCCTGCAACAAGGTTGCAAAAAATGCAAACACGGTAAATTGGCAAGTCCATAAACGTAAAAAGGATTGGTGATTTAAAAGGGGGGCCACCATAACTATAAAAAGGGCATTTCTTGCAAAGCCGTTGCAAATAAAAATGAATATGAGAAAAATAAGGGGGGTGCCCAATTAAGAATTTTGGGGTCGGAAGAAAATTGGGGGTAAAATTGGTTTTTACCCTAAATACGAAAAGGGCATTTGTTGCAACGCCGTTGCAAAAAAAAGGAAAATGGGCCGATCAGCTGAATTGGTGCACATCGGTTGAATTTTGGGCTAACTTGGCAAAAAAGAAGGGGGGGTTCCCAGTTAGGAAGATTTGGGCGGGAAAAGGGGGTTGGGGGCGTGGGTTTTCCCATAAATACAAAAAGGGCATCTTTTGCAACGCCGTTGCAAAAAAAGGAAAATGAGCCGCTAAAGGGGATGGGGGGGGGGTGTTCCCATATTTGTTACCACAAATTATCTAGTACAAAAATGGTGTAGAAAGCTACTGTGGTAGAAGGCTACGCAAAATTCAATACCAGAAATTATCTAGTACAAAAAATGTGTAGAAAGCTACTGTCATATGAAAGATCTCACTGTATCACAAGTTGAGAACGTTACCTACAAAATAAGGGCTATATAGCACGCATCGCGCGCTATTATTCTTTGTTATTCTATATTCAATATGCGCGCAATGCGCAATATAATCTACTTAACAATCTCAACTTAATTAAGAAAATCAAATCATTCTTTATTATTCTATATTCAGTGAATTAGATCTCATACGTTAAGTATCAATTATTTTTATCGAACACACACACATACACACACAGCAAAAAGTATACCTCGCGACAAAAAAAACTCTCCCACACACACACACACACACACACAGTAATGTTTCTTTCTACCGCGCGACAAAAACACACACACACTGTGTGTGAGAGATTTTTTTTGTCGCGACCAAAAAAATATTCTTTCCCTTCACAATCTTACCCGACTTATTTTGAGCAGAGTTGCTTTACCGTACTTGTACGATGAAGCACTTTGTCCAAGAATGCGGAATCCTGCTGAACTGATCAGCAATGATCACAGGTACGCAGGGAATTCAGGCTCGAGATATTTTAGTCCGAAATAATTGCCTTGGCTGAAAAAAGAATTAGAAAGCATTTGACGAGAGGTGGTTTGCTGGATAGATATTGTTGTTTGGGTGCACACAAACATATACGTCTTGAATGCAATAAATCTG
Organism: Pseudo-nitzschia multiseries; assembly: GCA_037355745.1. Taxonomy (NCBI): domain Eukaryota; phylum Bacillariophyta; class Bacillariophyceae; order Bacillariales; family Bacillariaceae; genus Pseudo-nitzschia; species Pseudo-nitzschia multiseries. The sequence continues at coordinate 10,458,753 of CM074781.1, forward strand.
CATCCATTGCCTATGTTGTAACTCTAAAAACGACCAAAAGGTATAGGATAATTGAAATTTAAAGAGAAGTGAGCTCAGAGAGACGCTCTTATTTTTACTGTGTATTTTGTACTGTATTGGGGCTCTCTGCTGTATTTTACATGTTAGAGATCTTCCCCGGTTATTTGGTCTTCATCGGATCAATACTGTTGCTGCTGTTGCTGTCTTAGCGTCTTGTCGTATCGGTCATTTGATGGTATTGGTCATTTACGAGGTTAAGTGTTTTAATTGATGGGGTGTATGCTTGTTCGTGGTATTTGAGATAAATGAGGCCCATCGAGAATCGGTATTGATTTACTTGATTGCAATAAGTAATTTCCTCACGGGATATGTAGTATATTCGTTTGAATGTACTTAAGGATTCCAAGTGCTCACTTATTGTTCATGTCTTTGGATATGTCTTGTTTCTAACCGATTATCCTTTTTGTTTGTAGTCTTAGGTGATATCGTTTCTACCACTTAAGGATTTCCAAGTAGTGGAGGTGCGTTTGATTCTAAGGCTTGATGAGCGGAATATTCGTGTCTCGTATTTCGCACCCCGGTCGTCGTTTCGTCCTGTCGGCTTTTTCAATCAAATTTGATGCCGACAAGAAGTCCGTATTTTTCTGCCGACAACAGCCTATATATCAACAGGAACAAGATCCAATTTTTCGTGATATAGGAGTAAGAATTCTTCAAATCTACGACAGCAGCAACAACAACAATTTCATCGGGACGATTGTCGGAACAACGATTGTCAGAACAACGATTGTCGGAACAACGTATCGGCAACAACGATTTGACAGCAAAAGGGCATCAGTGAACAACGTGAGATAGATAAACAATGATCATGCTCTGCCAACCAAATTACAGATGATTTATTTTCTAACTTAAGCTTTTCTTCTTTCATATTTCAGGAACCACAACGAGGCAAACAGACGATAGGAACAACAACAACAACGTCGGCAACGGTGGAGCGATTTGACAGCAAAAGGATAGCAACGGTGAACAACGTGAGATAGATAAACAATGAAGCCTACATCCTACATTGCTGATGATGTATTCCTCACTTCTGTTTTCCTTATTATGTTCATAGGTGCGGATCGGAACAACGGATCGGAACAAAGGGTCGTAACAAGAAGGAACAACGAATGGAAGGCAACAGCAATCGCCGGCACCAGCACCAGTACCAGCACCAGTAGTACCAGCACCAGTACCAGCACCAGTACCAGCACCAGCACCAGCACCAGCACCAGTACCAGCACCAGTACCAGCACCAGTACCAGCACCAGTACCAGCACCAGTACCAGCACCAGTACCAGCACCAGTACCAGTACCAGTACCAGCACCAGCACCAGTACCAGCACCAGTACCAGCACCAGTACCAGCACCAGTACCAGCACCAGTACCAGCACCAGTACCAGCACCAGTACCAGCACCAGTACCAGCACCAGCAACAACAATGGTCGGCAACAACAAAAGGAAGCCAACTGTGTAGGTTGGTAGAATGTAGAATATATTATTCTGTTGTTATTATTTACTCTACATCAATAGATACTCACCCATCTTGTTCAATTAATATATATTGTTATAGATCGACTATGGAACCGCAAACGGCAACAGCAGCAGCAGCAGCGGTAACAGCAATAGCGGTGGCAGACAGCAAGCAACAGCTAGCGGCGGCACCGAGAGTGGCATCAGAGAGCAAGCAACAGCAACAGCAATACGCCACAGCAATATGCCACAGCAATCGATCGCAGCAATACATCACAGCTCCTCTAACAACACCGGCGCTCCACCTCCAGAGAGAGCTCCTCCAACAACAACAAATCGTCGGCAACAGCAATTGTCGGCAACAGCAACAACAGCAACAACATCGTCGGCAACAGCAATTGTTCGAAACAGCAACAGCAAGTGTCGGCAACAGCAATTGTCGGCAACAGCAACAGAAACAACCATCGTCGGCAACAGCAACAGCAATTGTTGGCAACAGCAATCATTGTTGGCAACAGCAATCGTCGGCAACAGCAACAGAAACAACCATCGTTGGCAACAGCAATCGTCGGCCACAGCAATTGTCAGCAACAGCAACAGCAACAGCAACAGCAACAACCATCGTCGGCAACAACAATTGTCCAGGAACAGCAATCGTCCGGGAATAACAATCATCAGCAACAATGGAAGCAAACACAATCACCACCAAATCGCCGGCGCGCGAATCGACTGCAACAACAACAACAACAACAACAACAACAAACCAATTGCCAGAAAAAGCAAGGATGCAAAAAGCAAAGAGGAAATGTGGGAAGGCATGTAGAAAGAGAATGACTTCAAATTTTCTCAAAAACGTAGCACTGTCATTGTCAACAATCCACCAAACTTACAACCACTTGTTGGAGATAAAACCAAAGAAGGCTCGTAAAAGTATAATTGCAAATTTCCAACATGTCGAGCAAATAGCATTGAAAACAGTAAACAAAAATGGGTTTAAAGGTAAATTCATGGAAACAAGTCGGGGTTGGAAAACAGTTGGAGAGAAGAAATATTCATTGGCAGAGGCTGTGTCTATTGACAGTTTCAAGACAATGGATAGTACGGACAAGAAGTTTATTTTAGCGTTCGCCAAATCAGAACCATCATTGCAAATCTTTGCGAAAGCCTCCAGAAAAATTGCAAAACAACGCTTGGGTACACCTGAAAATATAGAAATTACACAAACGTTCACTGGGGAATTTGTTGAATCTAAACCACAAGTTGACCGTGGAAAAAAGTGTGATAGTATGAACAACAGATATGCTATTATTGGGACGAGACCAAATCGATTGTCATCGGAAAATGGTGTGTATGTTTTCAAAAAAAATGTGGACCTGACAACAGAAGAACACCTTGAACTGACAGCCCTGCACATTGTGTGTTGTCGGTTAAAAAATACAACGACAGAAACACCGTAGAAACGCTACAGTAAACAAAGCAGAGGTACGTACATACATACTCACGAATACTCGTGAACGAATCTTACTTAGAATCGTACGCACCTCCACTACTTGGAAATCCTTAAGTGGTAAAACGATACCATCTAAGGCTACAAACAAAAGAGGATGATCAGTTAGAAACAAGACACATCCAAAGACCTGACCAATAAGTGAACACCTGGAATCCTTAAGTATATTCAAAAGAATATACTTGATATCCCGTGAGGAAACTACTTATTGCAATCAAGTAAATCAATACCGATTCTGAATGGGCCTCCTCATCTATCTCAAATACAACGAACAAGCATACGCCCCATCGGATAAAACACTTAACCTCACAAATGACCAATACCATCAAATGACCGATACAGTAAGATCGACACGACGCTAATACAGCAACAGCAACAGCAGTATCGGTACGATGAAGACCAAGTAACCGGGGAAGATCTCTATCACATAAAAATACAGCAGAGAGCCCCAATACACAGTGAAAATACACAGTAAAAATAAGAGCCTCTCTCTGAGCTCACTTTCTCTTTAAATTTTAACATCATATACCTTTGGTCAATTTTTAGAGTAACAACAGGTTATAGAGCCCTTATAACTCACACGATTGCTGCCCATCCGTAGGATTGTGTATACCTTAAGCTATATCTATCCCCGCCCGTTCAGCACCTCAACTGTTTGGTTACCGCCAGAGGACACTTGTAGTGACGCCCATCCGTGTGCTACTCTTAGGCCTCCACTCCAAGCTTCGGCGACGCCCCTTGGACGTACATCTTCCTTCTGTTCCTTGCTTGTGGATCAGGGGGTGTACTCGCTATCACAAGCCTTGTAACCCACAACCAGCTCTCTGGATTAGCACCGTTACAATTACACACTAAAGACCAACGCCGTCTTTAATGAAAGCCCATTGCACCGGACACGCCGATTGCAATACCCCATATTTTTCTTCCGCGTCCATCATCCCCATAAAGGACCATCGCCGCCCATTTGATTGTGCTAAGCACTTCTTTATACAACAATACAACAGACTGCAACTCATCCTACGATAGTTGCTTTATTCACTACATTCCACACCGCCGTTTGTTCCTCCTTTGGAACACGCCGACGATTATCTCCTTTCAACACGTCCGCCGCACCTTCGCTTGGTTATTTCGTCTATCACACCGGTTAATTAAATAATCACCGCCTCTTTCTTTCTCTCCTCTTCTCCTCCTTGCTCACTTATCAAGAAGTGTACCTACAGATCCTTCTACCAAGAATCTCCTTCTGTAATACACGTACACAACCAAGCATACGGATCAAGGGATGTATCTACAGATCCTTCTACCAAGAATCTCCTTCTGTAATACACATCCAAGGACGACGATTGAACGATCACGATTACTTTAATACAAGGCCAACATCAACAATTCGACGCTCGAACAATTAGACCGATAAGACCAACGTCGACGCCACCTCAAACGATAGGACGCCGACAACTACAGTAATATCTACCCCGTTTACCTCCATGGCCTACCAAACAACTCCTACGCCAATTACTCAGCACAACGCCCTGCAATTGCGACCCAACCGACAATTATTTCTCCACAGAACATTCCTTTGCTCTTTCCTCTGGTTATTTCTTCCCGTACAACCCCTCCGACGAACGTTCCTTCGGTCCGTTCGCAGATCATTTCTTTCAGCAACCGCGACCGACGCACCTCCGCGGATCATTCCAACGGCTCCAACAACTTGGATTCCTTGCTCCTCCCATTCCACCATTTCTTCGTCTCCATTCGGTCATCGAATCACTTCTTCCTTAGCAGGTTTGACCACCAATTCCCGGTTATTTCTGTTTTTTCCGGTCATCGATCCCCGTCTCCGGTTACTTTCTTCGGAACATTTCTTCGGTCATCCCTTTGACATGGCTGCCGCACCTTCGCTCGGTCATTTCGTCGGTTCTGCCGGTTAACTCCTTCCGGACACGGTTGTAATTCACCACTCTGATCTACTCCGATTGTTCCTCCGACACTCGGTGGCAATCAATTATCTCATTGCTGGCTATTTCTCCGCAGTTAATTATTGTCATCGCTTCGGTTCCTTCTTCGAAACATACCTTCGGTTATTTCCGCACCTTCACGGATCATTCCGACGGTACTCCGCCTTTTTTCTCTCGGTCCCTTCCTTCGGTTCCCCCGGTTATTTCTTTTTCCTCGACTGTTCTTTGGCTCTTCGGACGATTGTCTCTCCGACTATCCCCCGAGTATTTTCTTTGGTTAATTCCTTCTTCAGAACCTTCCTTCGGTCCTCTCACAGTTTATTTCGTCGACAACACATGAATCGCTCCCACAGCGAATCCCATTCTCCCTCCGTCAACGGGAAACACCAAACGCTTGATTCGCTGCTACCATCCGTCTACCAGCGATTACAATCACGACTTCACCATGACGCAACGAACCGACTTGAACTATGACGGCTGGAGCGACTGGAACTATGTCGAAGCCATACAGTTCTCATTCGGAAAACCAGTAGGAGCTGGCAAGAACAATGCCGCCCAAAACCTACTCAACGCGGCATACTCCCAGAAATTGACAAATATTAACAGCATACTCACTGTTGACAATCATGGTGCTGAGACCCTCAAGCCGGACGCCATTTCCCGAATCAAATCCCTTGTCACCGCAGCCATCATAGAAAATCTCCCTCTATCAGAAGTATCTCCCAAATGTAAAAAACACATTAGAATGCTTCTGGATCACCCTACCATTTGCTACCTTGACAATGATACGACAAGGAGACCCGTTCATGACTATCACGCACTTGCTCCTGCAGCAAACGCAGCCAAGCTTAACTATCATCAGTATAAAGATCCTACCATCCAATTGGAATTCAGCATCCAACATTGGGGGTTTGATAAAGGATGGTATCCATATGAATTTGCCAAGGTTTACGATAGAAACAGTGGAGCAGCAGCTTCTGAAAAATCCGACCCTCTGAAACCGTTGCCCACTGTCGCGTCATACAACAATCGAGTGGCAAATATCCTGAAATTCTCCAGAAGAACCATCTCCTGCGAAAATGAATTTTGCTTTGACCTACCAGATCCCTATTTTGATTACGTTGCATTTAAACAAATTTATCTCATGGCCTTTCCTCCCAGTTACACATGGACATGGACATACTCCCCCAACAGTGACTCAGTCTCCTTTTGCCGAGTCCGATCCAACTCCATCTCCTTCCAACGTGCCACTTCCTCAGGTCCTCATGTTCAACGTCAGGACAGGTCCACTGTAACCTCACTACCTGTAACGCCATCCACATTGCCCAGTTCAGACCATCATTCTGCTCCACCTTGGAAACCAACCAACTTTGTATGGACCTTCAATCCTCAGAATGAAATTGTAACATTCCGACGTGTACCAAAATCTGTTCCCTCACCACAGCCTCCGATGTGCAATCAACTGCTACCACCTGAGACACTCGCTGAGGACACTGACCTTCCAAACGCCGCTCCTGCATACATACGATCATTGCGATCCCCATGTCGTAACCAGCCTGTCCTACGACTCACGAAACGACATCGCGATGCTCTGAAGATAAGATGTATCATTTGTATGCTACCATCTTGTCAATGAATTGGTTCTTTGATACTATTGACTGAGCACTGAGAACAACTCTTCTTCCCTCTTCTCTGCTCGTTCTCCCGAACAACGAGTTAATACAAGACCTACGATTGATACAAAGTTCTCCGATCACTCCATCGGTTCGATTCTATGATCACTCGATCCTACGATTCATTTATACGCACGATTCGTTATCCGATCCATCAATTGGCTTCAATACTGTTTAATTGACTACTTCCAGCTGGCATTCCAGCATGATCATTTGTCATCTCCCGTGGTCTCCTATGCTTCAACGCCTCCAGTTTATTTGATCTCTTGTTGCATCCACATTCACCAAATCTTAACTCCTTCCTCAGCGATCCCCCACTCGGTCTTTTCCTGGTGTCCCTTCCTGCGAACGTTATTCTGGACATCTGTGAACGACGAACATTCCGACGGTCTCTTCGGCCAATTCATCGCCTCTGCTCTACTCCGATTGCTTCTCCGCCAATCGGTTATCTCTTTGCCGGCTCTTTCTCCAGCGCCGGTCTTTCTGTAATTTCTTTTCACGCCATACTTCCCTGTCTCACCATCGACGAACATATCGCACTGGCGTTGACGCACCACTCTGAAAAAGAAGACAAACACCGCAAATTGGAATCTCTTTCCCCATCAAACGATTTTTTATTTTCGCCCATCATTTTCTTTTCGGATTGGTTCTCCGCCCATCATCGATCTACGCGTTGTTCTACGATGATCAATCTAAGATCAATTCACGCTCCAACGATACCTATGATCCTACGTTTCGTCTACGATTTGACCTTCGATCACATGAATATACGATTTCGTCGTTGGATATACACCACTTGATTCACCTGCATCAACAAGTCTTCCCTTGCCATCGTGGGGCACTAACTATATCCTTAGTTCTACGATTAGTATATTGACGATACTACAATTCGATCACTGGACTTCAGTGGACTTGTATGGATCTGAATCTACGATTTGATCTACGATTTGATATACGATCCATCTAAGATCAATCTAAGATCAATCTACGCCCCAACGATCCTATGATCCTCCGATCCGATCAACCGATATTTGAGAATCTACGATCAATCGATTTCTACAATTTCTTTGATTGTGCTTGTATTTGAACAATCGACTCTTTCCATGATTCACTTGCATCATACATTTTGAGGGGGATGAATACTCAAGCATCCAATCCACCTCAATCGATTGATATGATTTGCTTCTAAGCTCCGATCTACGATCGATGATTCAATTATTTGTCTGTCCACTCGCAAGTCTTCCAATATAGGGGCTACAATTTGATTCCACACTATCGATCATCCGATTCGATTCTCAGGCACTACGATTTGATCTACGATTTGATCTACGTTTTGCTCTACAATTTGATCTACGATTTGATCTACGATTTGATCTACGATTCGATCTATGGTCACAGTTGATGTCTCGTCTTTGATCATTGATCCTACGCTCAGATCCCTCATCAGCATTGTATGCATCTAACTCATACAACTCACTATGTCCGATCCGGTTATACCGTCGTGGTGTGCCTCACCAAACGCCGCTGCAATGCTCTCAAGCTCACGCTATACCACCTACTTACTCATGTCTTGTCGAGGAATTGGTCGTCCGATACTTTTGACCAAACATTGTGACCGGCACTTGCTCACTTCCTCTTATGCATGTCTTTCCGCCACTGCCTTCTCATCCCCTGCTTGTGCATCAGGGGGTGTATGTACTCGTACGCCCTCCGGCTTCTCCGTATCTTCCACACCCATGTGATTGCGTTTCTGATCTAATCTACGATTTGTGTTCGATCATGCCCAACGGTTTTGTCTCCTTAACAACCATTGCCTTCCATTGAACCATGTAATTCCATTTCTATCAGTGCGCATCAAGAGTGTGCTTCTAAGTCAAGGGGTGTGCTTTGGATACCCACATGCCGCTTACTTTGGACGTGTCTTCCTTACAGATTTTCCCTCATAACCCTCACCATCCGCGCACGCGACAAGGGTCCCACCGAAAACAAATCAACAAACCGGCGGGTAATCCAACACTCGTTCACCCAGTGTTGCATCAAGGGGTGTGTTGCCGGTTAACACGAGCGAATTCACGTCCTGAAAACATAACTGAGAGTTCAAGTATCCAGACAAAGCTATGATTCAAAGCTTAATTAACATCAGAGCTAGATGAGATCTCCAACGGCAGGAATCTACTACTCGGCTTTGGACCCTTATCTTCAAGGTTCAATCCTTGACTTGATATCCTCCTTGCATTCCTTGAATCTAAGGACATCTACGATTGAGCTTCTATGAATCAATTCGGATTATCCAATCCCTCCTTCCAGTTCCAAGATATGGATACGTCGCTATGCTCTTCCATTCACAACGTACGATTCCATCCTACGGCCTGGAGCAGCAATCAATCCTCGAAGATATAACTCCCATCTGTTGAGATCCACAATCGATCCTTCCTCTCCAGTTCAATCCATCCACCTCATCAGTAATCGACTCGGCTGATTCTATTCGACGATTGAATTGAACCTAAGACTACACCCGATTGAATTCTTTCCTATGCGTGATATGGCATGAACTCTACAATTCGTTTCACAATCAATTTCTACGATTGATTCCGATTATCCCAAGACTCGATACTGATAGATCTCACTTCCAAGTATCCGGTTCGAATCTCACACAATCACTCATGGATCTCCCCTCCGTTGAGATCTTCAACGGAGCCTTCTGTTCCAGTTCAATTGATACAGTTGATTCCTCCATACGGATCAATCCTATTCTACGACTATCTACGATCAAGTTTCCGCGCGTCGATTCTGATTCTCCAATCTCCTCTTGAAAGATACGAGTCCATCGATCTCTACGATTTTTTTGTCCATCCCCAGTAAATACTCCAATCAATCAATTGTCGATGTTCCATTTCTTTCTAAGAACTACGATTTGATTCTACGATCATATCAATTCCTACGATCTAGCAATCGTATTTGACGATCTATTGTCATCACTTTGACTACAAACGTGATACTCAAATGAATATCTATGTCTCGATACTACTCCGGTTACAAATACCGCTCTGATCTCGCTATTCTTTCCCATCGACCCTATAATTGATCCCCCCAATACAAATCACTCCAGCATCATTCTTCTTTTCCCTCAATCTCCTTGCATCCCTTCAATGCAACTTCTACCAACTGTGGAAATGACGTTCGATTCAAACATCTTCCTCTGTCTCAGTCTCTTGCTCGAATTCCATACTTCCCCCCAGATGATTCTTTGTTATCCCATCCGTGATATCAAACCTACATTCGATTTTCAGATATGACCATTGATCCCTTCTTCTCAGAAATGAATCCCCTCCGATTCCATTCGTTTCTACGACAAGTCTCTTTGAGATCCTACGATAAAATCCATCCTCGACTTCTATGATTTGATTCTATGACACTTCTCTTCGCTCCCTACCCACAATCATTTGACCATTTCTACTCCACAAATTGATTTCTCCTACGTTGATGTCGACTCCAAACTTTGTCTCTAATCAACTGATACAAATCCATATTATGTTTCGTCTTTACGACTTCATTTGCTTTCATTTGACGATCCTGATTCCCCAATCTACCATTTGATCCACCGATCAAGCGATTCCTACAATATGTTTTACAATTCACCAAATCGCCCACTCATGATCGATTCCTTCCCTCGGTCTCCTTGCATTCCACGCAATCAATTTTGATTATCAACAAATCATTCACGTTGTTGTCTTCCCACGACACTCAATCGAAGCGATTACGATTGGTAACTCTTCCACGATCAATCATCTCTCTCCGTCGACGATCTCAAACTCCAATCTAATCGGTACTACGATTACTTTCAATCTCTCCTCTTTGATTGCATCCTACAATCCTTTGTGCCTTCCACTCACCTCCACGATCAATCAATCGTCTTTGATGCCGTTCGCTCAACTCCTACCATTTGGTTCTACGATATTGATATACGATTATATTGATCCCTACGATCTCTCACACGAACCGGCTACATGGTAATTCAATCCTCTACGTTTGACTTTATCCTACGTTTAATCGATCTCTCCACCATGTATCCCGTTCGAATCCCATACTTGCTCTCGAACTATTACCTATCCGAGGATAGGATCCCACTATGATTGATTCCTTCAATCTACGGTATTATCGATTCCTATGATCTATCAATTGTATTCGACACTCAATTGGTTTTTACAATACGATCTATCTGTCGCTGTCTCCTATGATAATTATCGATTTCCTCTCCATCAACATTCAATTTCTCTTCTTCCCCACGAATTACGATTGATCGATACTCAACATGTTTCCGATCAATTCCGGTTAATTCACTCATCGATTCCATCAATTTTGCGACCACCGTATACTCAAGCACCTCTCCTTCAGTGCTACTCCGATTCTACGATTACAATCTCCCAATTCAATATCCAAGCGTATACTTAAGTTTTTAGAGTTCTACAAGATGGAGAACCGACTTGTAATTCAACACTCTTTTCATCAATAAGTGTTGAATCAAGGGGTGTGTTGTCGGTTAAAAAATACAACGACAGAAACACCGTAGAAACGCTACAGTAAACAAAGCAGAGGTACGTACATACATACACACGAATACTCGTGAACGAATCTTACTTAGAATCGTACGCACCTCCACTACTTGGAAATCCTTAAGTGGTAAAACAATACCATCTAAGGCTACAAACAAAAGAGGATAATCAGTTAGAAACAAGACACATCCAAAGACCTGACCAATAAGTGAACACCTGGAATCCTTAAGTATATTCAAAAGAATATACTTGATATCCCGTGAGGAAACTACTTATTGCAATCAAGTAAATCAATACCGATTCTGAATGGGCCTCCTCATCTATCTCAAATACAACGAACAAGCATACGCCCCATCGGATAAAACACTTAACCTCACAAATGACCAATACCATCAAATGACCGATACAGTAAGATCGACACGACGCTAATACAGCAACAGCAACAGCAGTATCGGTACGATGAAGACCAAGTAACCGGGGAAGATCTCTATCACATAAAAATACAGCAGAGAGCCCCGAATACACAGTGAAAATACACAGTAAAAATAAGAGCCTCTCTCTGAGCTCACTTTCTCTTTAAATTTTAACATCATATACCTTTGGTCAATTTTTAGAGTAACAACATTGTGAAGGAAATGCAGCTTTGTTTAAGTCCTCTGACCAAATTTGTCAATGTAGAAACGGCCATGATGAATGAGGTTATTAGTCATATAACACTGAATTCAATTGGTCATCACGCAACAACCTTCTCTATTGGAAAGGATTATGATTCAAAATGCCATATTGACGCCAATATGTTCTTCACTAGATTGACAGTTATTGCTCCGAAACATGTAGTAAGTGATAACAAGGTTATATATTACTTTGTGTTCCCAAGCTATGGAGTGAACGTCCCGTTGCGTTCTGGAGATACTCTCCTGTTTAACCCTTCCATATACCATAGCTGTTCGAATCCCAACAAATATGAAGGGTGTTATATTATGAGTGCCTATGTATCACGAAAAACTGTACTAAGAAGCAATCCATTATAATAATAACTTGTTACTCCGATGACTGTACCATACCCTCCAAAATACAGATAAAGGGCATTTTGTGCAACGCCGTTGCAGAAAATGGAAAAACCAAAAATACACATGAAAAGGGGGGTACTACCTCAAAAACAATAAATACACAACTATTAAAAAAGAATTTACAAGTGGTACCCCAAAAACGAAAAAAAAATCTGCAAAGCCGTTGCAGAATAGTTGAAAAATGAGAAATACGCAAATCGATTTAAACAAGAATTGGATGACTGTACCCTCCAAAATACAAAAAAGGGCATTCCGTGCAACCCCGTTGCAGAAAATGGACATACGCAAAATACACATGAAAAGGGGGGTACTTAAAAAAACATAAATACACAACTTTTCAAAAGAGAATTTACAACTACGAGACTCCCCCCAAAACAAAAAAGTATTTTCTGCAAAGGTGTTGCAGAATAGTGGAAAAATGAAAAATACGCAAATCGATTTAAGTACAAATATCACTCATTCAATTCATGGGCTGTTTTCACCATCTCTTGATTCTAAATCCTTGTTTTCCAATGCAGTCATTGTCTCACGGAAGTTAAACAACCATACCTCACGATTTCCTAAAACAAAGTATTGGTCAGGACTACCATGGTTTCTAACAACGGCAGCTTCGGACTCAATGGTGTTGCAGTCGAACAAATACACTTTGTTCCGCAACTCATCTTGCTTTACCAACGCATGCTGGTGTTTTTTTCCTTTATCCCTCTTGCTTGGTATGGGGTCTGCAGAAACAAAGCAACAAGCAACGGCATAATAGCCATCATGCACTAATTCAAAACCACTAACGGAGCTACCCACGGGGAAAGGACCTTCAAGGTAAAGCAGGCACAGAATCTGACATGGATAAACTTGCAGTCCATGCCCATCGAGGAGGTCGAGTCGAAAATTAGCCCAGTCGTACCATACATTGGACAATTGTCTAGAATCAGACTTAAACGATGGGTGGGCACAAAATAGTAATTTCATCTCGCGAGATTTGTCATACCTCTTGTGCTCCGTGGTTCCAAAAACCTTGCTGGTGCCCACAGCCAGAAGGACCACGTCGCAACAAAATTTGAGAACATCTGATGGAAACCAGGGTACACTTGCGTTTTCTTTTCATCCCACTTCATGTAAGGGAGACCATTCATCACACCAATTCAAAACAAAGACCCAGCTGACCAACCACCCTCTTTAGGATGATCTGGTCCGGTTATGGGTCTATGTTTGAACAAATCAAATTCACAGTCAAGCTGATCAATAGTTTGATACTCCATCACTCGGTTGCAAGTTTACTTGATTAGTGTGGACTTATTTCGTTGAGTTCTCTTAACAGGAGCCTTCACTTCAGTTATAATTGCTCTCACTCGCGGCAGAGTCCCATCCAGTTGGAGGACCAAATAATCTCATGTACTGTGATAAATGAAAATACATGTGATTTTTCACCAGATTGTTACCCTCTCCCTTACTTCATTGCAGATTGTTTTTTATACAGTTGATGAAAAGAACAACCATTTTGTCAAGATTCAAAACACCTTTCTTGTCTTGTTTGAAAACCTTGTCAAACGTTCCAGCATACTTTAGGAACTCTTCCATACCCAACAACAACTCAATGGCGTAAATACGTCGGTCAATTTTGTCTTCACACTTTCTGCTCTTGTTCTCAAGATTGGATGGCGTCTTTTGAGACAACAACAATTGACAGCCTCCAGTAGACAGACGACCTCCAGCAGACAGAAGTGACAGCATCTGAATGTAAAGCATTCCAATGTACTGGTTCCCCTCCTTCTTCACTGTATGTATTGATTCTGAAAAATTGGTTCGTGGGAAGTCACGATCGGATTGCCTCTGAACAGCAGCATCGTAGTAACTGGCTAACCTTTCCATCTCACCAAGAAGCCGCTGGTTATTGCCTAAAAAGTCCTTGCAGAACGTCTCCGCTGCACGCTTTGCACAACCAAGTTGGTGCATATGGAGTCTCTCTCCGGGCGACGCTAGATGAATATTATGTGGGTTTTCCCCGAAATCAAGATCATAAAAAGCGTTGTCGTTATGTACACCGTGGTGAGATATGTTTTTGAAATACTGTTCAACATTCACTCCGTCGTCTACCGTTGGAGCAGTAAAATCAGATATATTCCAGAGCCGAATGGATTGATACTTGTCCCCATTTTGGTGCTTAGACACCTGCATGCTACCACTTTTAACTGAAACGGGAACCTTCAAAACATTCACACGAGCATTAATACCAAGTGCTCTGGGACAATTGCAATGCCTACAGATCATCTTTGAATTCGATGTTTGACAATGTCCACAAAGTTGGTCGTGCTGGGGAGTATCACCTATGAAATAAGCAACCGCAAATTTCATTCGAACCGACCATTTCTTCTTGTTCCACGGCAAATTAGACCATTCAATACCATCCAGTTTGGTTGCAGGCATCGTTCAAAGATGAAATAGCGCAACAAAGGCCAGAGTGAAGATTGTTCACATTGTCAATCAATTCGGCACCTTTATCACCTGGACATGTTGGGTGATAATATATAGCCTCCCAGGCATCCGGCAAAGAGTTTCAAATTAGGGTGTTGAATATGTCAAGAGTCATGTTCAGTGGGATAAGAGTGGTTTGACCACTATTGTCAATTGCAATTCCATCCATGTAGAGAATAATAGGAACCAGAATTTCATTCGATTCGGATTTGCATCTCTTCTCCCAAGTGTTGATCCACCATTCACCGTGATGGAGTTTGTCAATATCAATATTGCCTTGAAGTTCTGGATAACGAAGTGGTAAGGTTGGGTCTTCAGCATGGGGGAATGACACATTGTCTTCCTTCACCAAAGTCACATTTGTTAATAGGGAATGAAGTGCTTTTTGGAACAACCAGATGTAGATTTGTTTGTGACTGGAAACATCAGCACTCTTTGATTTCTTAGAACACCAGTCAATACGATGAGGTTCAAACCCATCGCCTTTCATTTCAGGCACAGTTGCAGAAATCTCCTTCATGACACTTGCCCTGGTCTTTATGAGATTGCCTTTATTCCATAGCCCATTCATACAATTCCTTCTCTGCAACTAATGGTATGCTATGATTCCGCATGATTTTCATTAACTTCATCTTGACCTTCAATTCGTCAGATATGTTCCTTCCTACATTGGGTGTCGTAATCACTAGCATGTTTGAATCACGATGGGAATCAGTCAACATCAATGTTGTTGCCTTCTTCATCATTGACAATCAAAGAGTGGGGGGCCTCTATGCTCTCACTTCCTTCTTCCTCATTGTCATCATTAGGAAAGAAAAAATTGTCATCGGAAACAGAATCGTCTTCATCCTCTATGTTTGTTAATTCCTGACCAATCAAGGCACGCCCAATTGGTTTGACAGAAGGGTCATACATAACTTGATTGTTGAGCACCTCTGGTAATGCGCTGCCACTACTCTGTGGATCGTTAAGGGTGTTCGTTAGACCTAATTATTGAGTAGCATCCTCGAGCTTCTTCTTCGATTTTCTAATGAATAATGAAGATGCAAAATCATCTACCCCCAAACACTGGTAGTAATAAGAATAACATGTACCCGGATTACGTGCAATATGGTCCAGAAGATCAGGAGAAACAACTACTCCCGTTTTCTTTCTTAGTCGCGCTGTAAACAAGGGGGGTTTCTGCTTCTTGATAACCTTCTTCTTTCCCCTACCTATAGTGATCAGAGGAGAGTCCCGGTAGCAACGTACACAATATACCTGATATTTGGGAGTGCGGACCATCGTTACTACTAATGTTGTACAATAGCCAGTAATAACAATAAAAATGGGGAAACGATTGAGATTGAAAAATTGCAACCACCATGCACTGTTTGTTTCAGGCATAAAATTCAGTAACATGCCACTAATTTGGAAACAGATGCCAGTGGGGTAGGAAAATGCAATGTGCATCACAATATTATGAGTTCGACATTAATTTCAATAAATAGGGTGAAATTACAAAGGGGGACCAGTGGAGTTCAGCCCAAATATGCGCGTGATTCCAAAAGAACCCCGAACCTTGTTTGTGTGACATACGTAGGCTCTCCCGATACCGCAAACCAGTAAACTGTATCATCGACCAAGGAACCAACTTCATGAGCAATGACTTCCAAATCCATCTTGCCAACCTTGGAATCAAAGCGAAAGTCTGCTCTGTTCGAAATCCACAATCCAACACAGTTCTCGAAAGAGTCCATGATACAATGAAATCCGCAATGAGAACCAAACTTAATACCAATCCTCCACTGACTCTTCAGGAAGCCACAGACATCATTGATAGTGTCTTCACATTGGCTCAGTTTGCAGTTAGATCAACCATCAACAAGACATTCGGAATGACACCTGGAGCCCTTGTCTTCCATTGCGACATGTTCCTACCGATCCCTGTAATCACCAATTTGGCCATGGTCAGAAACAAAAGACAAGCGCAAATTGACAAGAATGCTATGAAAGAGAACAGCCACAGGAAGATTCATGATTACAGTGTAGGAGACCAAATAATGGTGAAAAATGAAAAACTCATTCCTGGTGCTTTTGAAGCAAGAAGCAAGGGCCCCTACACTATCCAGCAAATTCACACCAACGGTACAGTTTCTTTCCTCTTAGGAAATCATGTTATTCAACGGATGAATATTCGTAACCTAAAACCATATCACACCAATTAAAAATTTCTTATCTAAGGAATGATACTGGCCGCACACAATTAACAAAATCTGCGCCACCAATATGAGAAGGAGAAGAGTGTGGTATTCGAAACCCTCACGATTGAAATTACCCACAATTCAAGAAAATCTGAAATCTGACATCAGCATCAACGCCACACCAGCTGGTCTTCAATATTGAACACTGGATGAAGAACATATCCAAATTCTCCATGTGCATCTCTATGTGCAATGTACGTTGAATTCCAGTTCAACGCCTTTTTTACTGTTACAAGCTTCTCCCAACCGCTCCTCGGAGTAGTTGACAGGGCTAGCTCACAATCTTAGTTTTTAACCAAGACATAAACCTTAATTTAGTACCTTTTTCTAGAGGCATACGACATCCTCTGTCCGAAGCCATGGGATTATGGTAAGAGTATGATAGTAGTACGTACGTACTCGTACCGGTACGCAGAAGAAGATTGAAATTTGAAACAAAAACTGAGAGCTAGTTTGAGAACGAGTTTTACGAGTACGTACCGTATGCTATGAAGTACACGTACTGGTACTAGAAAGATAGGGTTGAGAATAAGTACTTCGTCTCAGTTTTTTGCTATCCTCCACAAAAAGGTTAAGCTTTTGGAATACAATACTGTTATCATTCGATTCTACGGAACTGACACCAACTAGTTGGACATGATATTTGCTTCTATTTTTTGCGGTGTAATGGCACGATTTATACCATGTAAGCAAGTTTGATACGTTTTCTGGCTCCATTCGTTTCCGATTTCGGAAGGGCTCCTTTGTTCACGGTTGAAGATATTGATTCAGTTGCTAGTATCACCTGTTACGCGTTCTCTCCCAAAATTCTTTGCCGTTCAAATTAAGGGAAAATGTATCTCCAATAGGAAGCTGCCCCAATAATGTCTTCTGTCAACCTTATTACAGAACAAAATCTTTCTGAAAACACCAGATGTGACCAATTAATATATCTTAAAACTGTCTTTATTCCTTTATCAATTGAAAAGCAATGCTGAATTGATATCCCCACGATCTATTAGGA
Organism: Pseudo-nitzschia multiseries; assembly: GCA_037355745.1. Lineage (NCBI taxonomy): Eukaryota > Bacillariophyta > Bacillariophyceae > Bacillariales > Bacillariaceae > Pseudo-nitzschia > Pseudo-nitzschia multiseries. The sequence continues at coordinate 10,476,738 of CM074781.1, forward strand.
GACATCGCTGTTACGGCATTGCTTATTGTGTGATACTCTTACCATCTGTAACAGCGTGGACGGCCTTGGCGACATATTCCAAGTTGCCGTCGTTCAATCCAGCAATACTGATGCGCCCATCGCGTGTCAGATAAATGGCATACTTGTCCGTGAGCTCGTCACACATTTCCGAGTTCATTCCAGTGTAGGCAAACATTCCAATTTGTTCCGAAACATGAGACCAATCATGCGTGCTACCAACCTCCTTCAACGTTTCAACCAGTCGAGATCTCATGGATTGGATTCGTTCGGCCATGCCAGCACATTCCTGATAGTATTGTTCTGTAAGCTTTACATCCGACAAGACGGTTCGCACAATCGATGAACCGTGCTTGGGTGGACTGCTGTACATGGGACGAATGATGCATTTTAGCTGGCTCATCAAGATATCCTTTTGAGCGGCATCCTTGGCAACTACGCTCAGAGTTCCGCATCTCTCACCATACAAACCAAAGTTTTTGGCGAACGATTGGGCCAAAAGAACGGGAAAACCAGCATCCACCACGCGTCTCAATGCTTTGGCATCCGCTTCGGCATCACCAGAGGCAAATCCTTGGTATGCACTGTCGAAGAAGATCAAATGTCCCTTCGCTTTGACCACATCCAACAATTGCGACCACTGTTCATCGGTAGGATCACAACCAGTGGGATTGTGCGCACAGGCATGAAGCAGTAGAATCGATCCATCGGGAGCATCCTTGAAATCTTCCAACATTCCCTCCAAATTAAGGCGATTCGTCGAACGGTCGTAATAACGGTAGGTGTTGACATTCAAACCGCAGGCGGCAAAAATCTTATGGTGGTTCCCCCAGGTTGCTGTTAATCGTCAGAAAACGAGAGGATAAAAGTGGGAAGTTTGAAGGAAATGCGTTAGGAATCGCCGTAATATTGTAATCATAAACCATTCTACTTTCGAAATTTTCAATGCACGTACGGTCGGGAACGTAAATGTTCTTGTTGGGATAAAAATCGGCCAAGAATTGACCTCCGATTCGGCAAGCTCCCGTTCCACTCAGTGTTTGAACTCCAGCGATTCTTTCGAGTGGGGCGTTGGCACCGTAGGCAAATTTAAGGGCCTTCTCCACGTAGGCTTGATCTCCGTCGATTGGCAGGTATTCCTTGTTTTCTTTGTCGTCAGCTAGCATCATTTCTTCGGCTTTTCGTACGCTGGGTAGGACCCAAGGTAACCCTTTCGTATCACGATAGGCTCCGACGCAAACATTCACCTTGTGCTCTTCGGGAGCGGCTCGAAAGGCCTGCGCAATTCCCAAAATGGCATCCGGGGGTCCTTCCGGAACTTCGTTCCAGATGGTGTCAAGCGATGCCGATGCCACCGACGCCGAAGCATCGACCGGTGACACAGCCGAAAAGGCAGTAGCCGAGAGTGCAAATGTACTCAGCAGAATTACAGCCGATTTGCTCAAAGAAGTCATCATTATAATTCAAATTTATCTTTGGATCCTTTTTTCCTTTGACATGAAATAATATGTTTTGAAGGGAAAAGTAACGCGTGATCTCGTCGTGTCACAGGAGATCGGATGATTCTTTCTTCTTGTCGGTTGGTTCATTGATAGGATAGGATAGGAGACGTTCGAAGCCACAAATTGAAATCGGCAAAGAAAAAGACTAAAAAATGACGTAGACGCACGTTTTTTGTAATTTCGTCGCGTAAATTTTAAATTTTTCATGCGAAAGCGCGCAGAAGGAAAAAAATTCACTACAATATTTGCGCGAACCTACCGGTAGGGTACGTACCGTAGAGGATAAGATGCTACCGGCTTACCGGCAGAGTACCGGTAGTAGAGACGATCCATTTTGTATTGGTACCGGGACCAGGAAACGTACGGTACGTACCGGTACATCCTACTCCGTACTTCCTACTCCGTAATACCGGTACATACTCCCTCCGTCCCAAAATATTTAGACATTGTGGCCACTTTTGGGCGTCCCTAAATATTGGGTGATTCCCGAAATACTTTTATGTACTACATAAACCGGAAATTTTCTACTTAACCAGTCGTAAAGTTACAAATCATAGTCGACGTGAGCTCACGTCGACTATGATTTGTAACGTTACACTTTTTTATAACGGAACTCCTGACTGAATTTTTGTCAGTCCCCCAACGGACTAATCACACATCCAACGGATCAGATCGCCAATTTTGGCTGATTACAGTACGAGTACGAGTATTAGTACAAAATAGTAGTACAAAATATTGTCCAACACACCACAACAACCAAACCGAATTACTAATAAAAGGTTTATCTGCTGTTGTTGCTGCTATGTGACAACAATGGAGGAAGAGATACATATTCTTCAGCTCTGGACATAATTTTTATATCGTAATGCCAACAGCAGCGATGGTGAAGACAGCAGGAAAAAGGACCGGGAAAAGAAACTACAGCAGAAGAGAAGTCATGGAACTTCTATACACCCTCAAAGCAATCCTTCCTGTTGGTCCTGAGGATTGGGCGCAAGTCGGCCTAATCCATAATGACAACTTCCCTGATACCAATCGAAGTGTTGAGAACCTCCGTAGGAAATACAACGGTCTATATCGGAAACAAATTCCTACCGGGGATCCAAATTGCCCCAAGGACATGAAGTTGGCGAAGAGGGTTAAGTATTTGATTAAGTGCAAGGAAGGAGTTGGTGATGGACAAGAGCCATATGGAATGGAAGAAGGATACCAGACCAACACGGAAGACGAAGAATACATAAGTAGTGGTGAGGAGGAGGAGGAGGAGGACGACTCTGACGATGATAACATTCCTCCGATACCACTTGGTCAACCTTCGCAAACAATGACTCAGCCAACCCAACAGTCAACCCAACAGTCAACGGAGCCAACCCAACAGTCAACGGAGGAGCCAACCCAGCCAACACAACCGCCCCTTCGTCAACCTTCCCAACCAACCCAAGAAGAACCAGAACTAATACACGACCAACTGCCATAAACAATACACCAACGACTCCCATAAACGTACCACCAAGAATTGTTGTTCCACGCTCTCGGTCTCGGTCAGCTTCCTCTTCTTCTTCATCTCAACGGTTTCCTGCCACGCGTGCTTCCCCTTCTCCCACCAGTACTCCGCGATCAAAGAGACAGTACCGCAGGAACGCCACCAACATCAGCACCACCAACAGCAACAGCACCAACGGACGGCAGGAAATTCTTGATTTCTTGAGAGAGAATTCCGAGCGCGAGAGGGAACAAAGAATAGAGTACTAACGGCTTGAAAGGGAACAAAGAGAGGCTGCCTTGGAATCGCTGAAGGCCGCCATAGTAGATGTTGCCACCATACTCCTAAACGGGCTTCGTTCCAACTCAAATTCCAACTCCAACTCAAATTCCAACTCCAACTCAAATCCCCCCCAGCCCGGCAATCCCAACAACTCCAACTCGGTTCCCCCCCCGGCCGACTCCACTTAAGAGTCTTGTTCCTGTTTAATAGCAGGAACATTCGGCGTAGGTTGAGCAGGAGGTTGATCAGGAGGATCCAGAAAAATAGCAGGAACATCCGGCGTAGGTTCAGAAAAATCGGAATCAGAGTCGGAATCGGAATGAAATAAATCCGAATCGGAATCCGATGAATGAAAGACTGATTGATTGGTTCGGGCTTCTAGAGTCCGGTGAAAAAGATCCTGTCGAATCTGTTGCCGGTTTTTATCAATCTGTAGCTCGTGTTTAACAATCAGTTGTTTGTATGTAGCAATCTGTCGTTCGTGTTGAACAATCTGTCGTGTGAGTCGTTGTTCGTGTTGTCGTTCAACTTTGGCTTTAAGAGCCTTTAGAATTCTTTGTTCTTGTTTGGAAGCTACCACCATGATGTTGCTTTTGGCTTTGGAAGTTGCTTTTGGCTTTGGAAGTTGCTTTTGGCTTTGGAAGAAATCAAATTATGAGCTTTGCAACTTGCCAAGAAAATGAAATAATGAATTACTAGTAAAAAGAATGAATTACTAGCAACCACTAGTAATATCTCCTACAATCGTAATATCTCCTGCAATCGTAAAGTTGTTGGGAGTACATGAAAGTCTCAAATCAGTCGGAATCAAATCGATAGGAGTCAACGATTCCCACGTCGATTCCCATTTCGATTCCCATTTCCATGTATGGAAGAACTGATGGGATTAACCCGTCCGGCGCTGCGTTGAACCCCTCTTAAGGAGTTGAACCTCTCTTGAGGAGTCGTGCGGTTTTTACGAACCCGAACACCAAAAGCGAAACTACGCCGGATCAGCAGATCGATCGAAACTACTCCATATACTCTTATCGTTCCAGAAAGCTCTAAGCTCATAATTCCAAAAGTTACCAACAGCGAAAGCTATGTCCAAATCTACAGGTCCAAATCTACAGCAAAACCTACTAGTACTAATTTGTAAATTATTAATCATTATCTACTACACTTAGGATCGACCATGGAGAATCGATACTTGACCATGGTGGAGAACCGACAATCCACTTTAGACCGATCGACCGATCAACCGATCAACCGATCAACCGATCAACCGATCAACCATATCGACCATGGTCTCACTCAACAACAATCTACTCGGAATCAACAATCGACAATTTACTCAACCACGCAAAGCGAAATTCGAATGCGAACTGCGAAGGCGAACTGCTCAACGGCTCAACGGTCGAAGAGGCCGGTGGCATCTTCCGGTAGGTTGTCGTCGTAAGAGAAGTATTCGTCCTTCTTATGCATGAAAACATTCAGGATCTGGTTGTGACCAATGGTACTTGTTTGGTAATTGTACAGAAGCATCATTAAGTTCAAAATGACCTTCCTATCGCCAAACGTCTCCAATAGGAGCCTGTCTTTCAATCGTGGAAACTGCCCCTGGATCATTCGCATCCCCCACTCTGATAACTGTCGAAGGGACGTTGCTTCTCTGTTCAACAGAATAGCCTCGAGGGTATCCGGATCATGCTGCGAACTTTGGACAAGGCATTGGTGTCTACCTGTGGCAACCCTAAATGCGGAGTCAACACAAACCATCGCTTGGAACTTGACGAACAGTTCTTCTATTTTATCATAAACACCATGATCGGCAATCGTGCTGTCATGCCAGGTACCGGGGCAGTTGTAACAGCAAATACGAATTCTTCCATCAGCAGCAAAGACAAAGACACTGTTGACATAAGTGTCGCAGACCCAGCTGTTGTAATACCGACTCTGAATCAACCAATTGGAAGACTGCTGAATTTTGACTTTGAGTCCATCGGCAGCACCCCAGACACGGCGTTCTTTTAGTCTTGGGTATTTGGCACCAATTGCGCTGATGTATTCCTCCAATTCTTCTTCAGTTGGAGGTCTAATCATTGCCTTTGGATGATACTGCAATACGAACAAAAGAACCTTTCTGGAGAACTTCAACCATTTGTACATAACAGTAGAGGTGAGTCCAAATGCCATCGACACAGATCTTGCAACGGATCCTCGTGTTCTAAACCAATGAAGTACTAGACCAAGACAGCAAGTCGCGTCTGCTTCGCGCTTTCTTCCACACCATACTCCATTAGCGTTAACCTTCCTTTTCCGAACAGCATCAGTGTATCTATCAACTGTGTAACTATCAAATGTTGGTTCAAATAGACCGAGAAGCTCTCTAAAGACTGTATGGTTGACACCACAGCAGTTGAGAAGAGCCTGATCGTTGCCAGAGTTGAATAGATAAAGAAAGGGAGACTCGGAATGACGGCGTAGGGCTATCCTTGGTGTTCTCCTATCTCTTCGACGCCTTTCTTCTGCAGCGTCATCGTCATCATCATCCTCCTCATCTTCTAGAAGATACAAGCGAACAAGCAACTCGAGTGACATATTCAATGGATGGTGGGCAACTATTTGTTATCATGTTGTCGGTTGGGTAGCAGTACCTATCGTCGGTTGAGTCGGAACGTTGAGTCGCTGAAATGGTGAGTACCATATGGTAGTAGGTGAAAATGAAAAATTCGATCGTAAATCTGAACGTCACTGAAAAATCTGAACGGATTAAACCCACATGTTTAATCGTATGAAGAAGACAAATTTGGCTAATATTATTGTCCATGTCATGAGATTCCAGATTCCAAAATGAGATTTATGCACTTTCCCGCCAAAAAAATTATGTACGAAATTTTCATTCCCGAAATACTAAAAACAGAAGTTTATGTACGTTACAAAAAAGTATTTCGGGAATCACCCATTTAGACGTTATAAATTGATGTGTGTAGGAACACGTAGAACTAGTACTAAATTAATCAATTATGGAGCATTCTAAACTTCTCTCATGTTCAGGGCTGCCAATGTCTGCTGAGCAAAAGTCACAGTGTCATCATCACAAGTGATAGACACAGGGAGGTTGTCCTCTTTCAAGAGTTTTTCCTTGCCCATATGACGGAGTTTGTAGCTGTTGTTACCTTGGACTTTAATAGACTCTTCCAATGCACACTGAAGAGATAAAAGGACGCTGTTCAGAGCAATAGTGCTGGTCTCAACCAATGCTTCCTCCACATTTGCAATCAGCTGGTCGATGTTCTTGGCCCTCTTCTTGTATTGCAGAGCCTGGATGGAAGCAAAGAAGCCCAAATCCAAGACATTGAAATCAGGACTATTTGGTGGTTGTGTTGTCACAGTGATATTCCAACCAGCTTCACGAGCCGCCTCTCTCACTGCTGCCATAGATCGCACATGATGGGGTTTTGCATTGTCCTCTTGTATAAAAATAGGCCTGCTCTTCCAACGTACTGGAAACTTCTCTTGAATTGCAGGGAACACTTTCTCCAACATCATCTTCTGGTATTCAGCAGCATTGACAGAAGGGATGTTCTTTGTCACCATTGTTCCTCTTGGACGGTTCACTGAATTGCGCTGAGCAGGTTCCTTCACAACAAAAGGCCAGATGCCTATCTTGCCATCAAACCCAGCGTTCCGGTCAGCATCATGCCTTGGACGAGCCACGGCACACAGAAACATAACTTTTTCAATGAACCGTTTTGACTTACAAGTAGAGTGTGGTTCAGGTTCACCAGAGCACAAGTAGGTTTTTTGGTTTGTCGTCTTCAAGTAGAACCACTTCTCATCAATGTGAATTGTGTCATACATATCTTCAAACTTGCCATCAGGTTTGATTAGAAACAAAGCAAACTCAACTCTTGCTTTTTTGTTTTTCTCTGTGAGGAAGGGTTTCACAGCCCCACTGTGTCTGAGTATCTGTCCCTTCTTAACATAGTTACCCAAGGTGGTTCTGGAAATTCCACTTGCAGCAGAAAGAGTACGCAAGTCAGACCTATCTTTGTAAGAGACTTTCTTGGCAGCCTCTTCCACAGCAGCAAAGGTGCTCTTTCTTCCACAGTTTTTCCTATTGGTAGACACATCCCCAGCAGGGCAGGTTTCAGGATCCACTGTTTCCTAGGTACATCTTCCAAACCCTAGAGCAAGTTCTTGCAGTCACGCCAAACAGTGCAGCGGACTTTTTGAAAGCCCCCTTTGGAAGCTTTGCACTAGTGGTGCTTTGGTTTGGTAGAAGGAAGTGGACAACAGCTTGACGCTTGTTCAGAGTCAGGTTTTGATTGCGACGGGGAGGTACTTCAGCAGTAGGAAGTACTTCAAGGCTTGGTGGTGCTAGATTTGTCATGATGCTGGTGTGTTGTTGTTTGTTGTTTGCTGTTTGCTGTTTGCTGTTTGCTGTTTGCTGTTTGCTGTTTGTGTTGTTGTTACGTGCCTGTAAGATTGTGAGAAAAAGGAATAGACTAGGTTGATTGTTGAATGCTGTTGGTGCTTCCTTTCTGCTTCCATTGCAGATTGATTTGCAACCACGCCTGTGTGCTTGCCCGTGTGCTTCTTGCCGCTGCTTTGGATTGATCTGCGCCGTCTTTTGCAACACTCCCCCTTGTACAATCTGTAGAAGAGTACATTCGCGACGGTGCCTGTGGGCTTGTGTGTAGCGTCTAGTGTTGAGTGTTGTAAAAGATGGCGCGGATTGATCCACGATCCGCGCCGGCTTCCTTCTTGTTGCTTGTCTTGTTGCTTGTGGGCTTGATTTCGAAACTCGCCCCTGTAGAAGTGTACTAGTCCTTCTTTCTTTCAAAGGGACAGAGGTGCTGACTGAGGTACTCAATCCAATCTGTACTCAAGTGGATCTATACTCAACAAGGGCTTTGTCGGAAGTGCAACTGGACTTGATGACAAGCAGTAGAGGTGCTTGACATTTGCTGGCCCGCTGATCTGTAGTACCCCCCCTGTAGAAGCCTACTGATCCTTCTTTGTTTTGCGTTCAACCAACAGAGGTGCTTGGCGCTCAATACTCCTCCCCCTTGTAGAATCCGCAGATCGATCCGAATGGACTTGATTTGATGACGCCGACTAACAGAGGTGCTGCAAAAGATGGCGCGGATCCGCGCCGTCTTGTGCCCCCCCCCCCCCCCCCCTGCCTGTAGAAGTGTACTGGTCCTTCTTTGTTTCGCGTTCGAACTGACAGAGGTGCTGACTGACGTACTCGTCAATGTGATCCAATCCGATGGAGGTGCAACAAGAGAAGTAGAGGAATACGTAGATGACGCACTTGATGACAACGACGCCAACCAGCCAATAGAGGTGCTTGGCGCTCAGCAGGCGCTCATTCTCGCCGATCTGTGTCCCCCTTAGAAGTGTACTGATCCTTCTTTGTTTCGCGTTCAAACTGACAGAGGTGCTCAATCCGATCCGCTACATACTTAGTCAGCCAATGGAGGTGCAACAACAAGAGGAGTGTAATAGAGAATGAATGCAAACACATGAAAGTTACCGTGTGAAAAACGCGAGTGAAAATCACCGCACACACACAAAAATTCGCGATGAAAAATTTGCGCGATCTAAAATCCCCTCTCAGTCAGTTTTTTGTATCAGTTGAGTTTTTTCAACTGAAACCCGTGAAAATGGCATGCTTCCGGTGCATAAAATGGCTCTCTTTGGAACACCTATGAAAGTACAAGAACATTCTTCGTGTTTGTAACCACTATGCCCTTGCAAACATTCAGTGCCTTAGCTTGCATGTGGAAGCATCCGGACGTTAAACCGGCCAGCAGAACCCTCTTAACCGGAGGAATCACTTTTGCAAGGCGTGACAGCCCTTCTTTAACTCCCTATGAAAGGTACATCAATACCACTGAAATGTCTAACGTTTAACCCATCATGAGGAGTTGATTAAGGAGAGTTCAACCCAAAAAGCCCGGTTGGCATCCATTGAGTATTGACCTTATTTCAAGTATTAACGTCCATACTGTCTAAAAATATTTCGGGACAGAGGGAGTAATCAGGTACCGGTAGCTACCGTACATACAGACCGAGCTAATTTATTGAATCATTCAAGTCAACGAAAAACTAACCTGGATTCCAAATGGAGACACAGAATTGTGTGTAAACCAGTGTTTACGAGGGGGTCTCGTAAACACTTAAAAACGGTAATGTGAGTAAAAAAGCCGAAAACCGAGTAACAAAACACACACAATCGTGCACGACCTAAATTACACAGATATTCTATGTTTTCGGGAATCGCCCATTGTGTCATTCGCGAAATACTTTTCTGGGTCCTACCCAAATCCAAGTCTTTTTTTTGTTTTTTGTGGTATTCAAACCCTCACGATTGAATACCCACGATTCAAGAAAATCTGAAATCTGACATCCGCACCAATGCCACACCAGCCGGGCTTCAATATTGAAGTCTGGATGAAGAACATATCTAATTCCTCTGAATTCCAGTTCAACGCGTTTTTACTGTTACAAGCTTTCCAACGCCTCCTTGGAGTAGTTGGTAGAGCTAGCTCACAATCTTAGTTTAATCCAACCATATATAACAAATATAACCCTACGTTAGTACCTTTATTAAGAAGCATATGACACTGTTTAAACAGTCAAAAAACTGCTTCGACCTACAAGAACTGCTACTTCAACTACTGTAAAAAACACTACTACTGCTAACAAGCAACCAACTGATCCCACCGATTGTCCAGTAAGAAGAGGAAGACAATGTCTAGCTACTACTCCATCATCCGAGTAAATACTAGTACTACAACTGCCAACAAGCAACAAGCAACCAGCTCCAACTGATCCTGACAATTGTCCAGTAAGAACAAGAGAAACAATGTCAAGCTCCTACTCCATCATCCCTTTCAAGTTTGACTTCGACCAAGAATCTATTGACAAAGTGGAATTCAAGAACACACAAGAGTTCAATGGAATGCCTGAAACAACCAAGCTCAAGATTCCTTTGATTACTGCAGGATCAACCCAATTACAAATTCTTTTCACCATCAATGAATTTATTATTGCCAAGAAAACACTCAACCTAACCACAGGTCCAAGACTATATGATAAGTAAGTTTACAGACCTCCTCAGAGATTACATTGACAAGAGTTGGTGGAATGACTACATATCAAACAATGTTCCACAACAGACTGTTCATAACTTCACCACGACTGTGCAAGCATTTGTCAACTATAAGTTTGACAACAACCTCAATGCGTGCCAAAACCATCAAAAATTCCTTACCAATATCAAGAAAACAACCAACATGACAGTACACCAATTTGTTGCACAAGTTAACTTCCACAATCATCTTATCCTTCCACTGCTTCCAGGACTACTATTGACACCTACCTGAGGATGCAGAGATCAAAGAGCGGGAGTTCAAGAATCTAATTGTTGAATCCATGCCAGAAGATTGGAAGTACACCTACCAACAACACCATTCCCCTCACAGAGATTCTCTATCTGAAGTGATGATAAGATTTCTTGAAAGATATCAGTATGCACAAAACCGCAAAAAGAAACCAAATAATCCATCCCAAAACAGCAGCAGCAACAACAATAATAGCAACAACAATCAGAACAACCGGAGTGGAAACAATCGAAACAATTGTAACAATCGCAACAATCGTAACACCGGAAATAATTGACAGAACAACAATGGCTAAAATCGACAACAACGCAACAACCACCAAGGCAACAACAATAGCAAGGGTTCAACAAGGATCTCCAGTGACTCACCATGTCCAATCCACCCAGTTACAAACCACACTTGGGGCGAATGCTACACAAAAAAATTGGCAAAAATTCCAATCAGTCCAACAACAGCAATGACAAGACTGACTCGCATGTCAATGATCAGAATTTTGGCAATAGAAACAACAGCAATAGATCCAGCAATTCTTCCTATGGCAGCAACCCACATGAACCAGAACAGCACATGTGTGTCTTCATCAATGAACTAGAAGAAACCATTCCTTCAACGCCTTGGCCAGATCTCTTCCATCCAGACATGGATGTCAATGATGAATGTTATAATTCAGATCTTCAGAGATTTCCCACAGAGGAATCACAAAACCTTGATTCCGACAACAACAAGCAAGATGTTGCTCCCAGCAACACGGATGTTGACCTTGCTCCAACCACAGTAAGTGTCTGCAACCATCAACGGGTCCCCCGGAAAGTACTACTTGAAAACCCTCTTTGATTCCGGATCCATTGACAATCTCATTGTTGAATCAGCAATCCCCTCTGGAATCAAGAAACACTTGCTTGACCAACCAATTCAAATGCAAACAACAAACGGCAAAACCACTTGCAACCACTATGTAACCTTGGAGAACACCATGTTTCCAGAACTATCCTATTTGATGAAGGTTCTGAAAATCAAGTGCTTTGAAGTCACCCAGAACATAAACTATCATCTCCTCATTATACCTTGAAATGAAGATGGACTTTGAAAGCTGCACCATAGAATGGTATGAAAAGATCATGCACTTCCATCCTTGGAACTACTTCCATAACAAGGCCTTGCTCCACAAGGTCATGTCAGCAGAACCACACACTGCTGCCAAGAGCAGTCATATGTAGATGACACCTCCAAGTATGAGAAGACCGACCTCCACAAGTTAGTCAGCAAACAAACCCATCTTTCTGACAATGAGAAACACATCTTGTTACCAATACTTCTTGAAAATGAAGAACTTTTTGAAGGCTTGAATGATAAGGAATTAGGCATTTTCCCTAATCAAGAGTTCCACATTGAGATCCAGCAAGATGTAACACCATTCCATGTGAAACAACCATATCCAATTCCACTCCACCAACAGGAAGCTGTGAAGAAGGAAATCAATCGACAAGTGAAACTTGGCATCCTCAAACGCTGCTATGCCACTAAATGGGGAATGTCAACCTTTGTAGAGCCAAAACCAGATGGCTCCTGTCAACTTATCAGTGACTTTTGAGAACTCAACAAGGTCACCAAGAAGCTCCACTATCCACTTCCAAAACTCCAAGATATCTTCCACAGAAGAAGAGGGTTCAAATATGTGGCCCTTATTGATGTTAGCATGCAGCTCCACACCTTCAAACTTGATTTAGCCTCCACTTGGCTTTGTGTCCTTGTTACTCCCTTTGGAAAATTTTGCCTTCTTTGCTTCCCAATGGGCTTCCTCAACTCTCCAGGCTGGGCTCAAGGCTGCATGGAACAAATGCTGCTCCACTTCAAGGACATTGAAGTATACATTGACGATTTTGAAATCTTCTCCGATACTCTTGAATCCCATTGCAAGTCTGTTTCTTCTGTTCTCTCCTTACTCAAGGCCGACAACTTTTCTGTCAAGCCCTCCAATTGCCAATGGTTTCAATCACAAGCGCCTTGGCTTGGACACATTATCTCCAGAGATGGAATTCGCCTGAATTCAAACAAGATAGCTCCCATCTTGAAACTAGCCTTTCCATCAACAACAAACCAACTCCGATCCTCTGTTGGGATGATCAACTTCTGTTGCAACTTCTCCCCAAAACGCGCTGAAGTCCTTGCACCCCTCACCGACCTCTCAGGTTGATCCAAAGGAAAGATATCTCCAACTCCTGAGCTTATCGAGGCCTCCAATAAAGCCAAAGCCCTCATTGCCAAGGATATCCTTTGTGCCTTTCCAAATCTAAAGAAGCCCTTTCATTTCTATACTGATGCGTCCAAACATCAATTTGGAGCTGTAGTTATGTAGGAAGGCAGAATCATCCTCTGCTTCTTCAGAAAACTCAATGCCGCTCAATGGAAATACCCAACGGTTGATAAAGAGATGCTTTACATTGTTGAAGTCTTCAAGGAATTTCAAACCATTCTTTGGGGTGTAGAAATCATCGTATATACCAACCATCTCAACTTAACTTGCCAAAACCTTGAAAGCCACCGAATTATGACTTGGCGCATGCTCCTTGAGTAATTCTCTCCAGTATTCAAATTTATTCCCGGCAAAGACAATGTCATTGCCGATGTGCTCTCCAGACTTCCTCTTCAACAAACCCTGGAGGAGAAGAAGGAATCCCCAATGCCAACATCCTTGGACATTGTTCCAACGCATTCAAAGGACGGCCCAACCGATGTTCTCCCTCTCTCTCTCTCTCTGATTCATTTCTCAACTACCCGGATGATATTCCCATGTACCCCTTAGGGTTTGACCAGATCGTCCAAGACCAAGCAGCCAACGTAGATATCTCTACCAATCCACCGTACACAATCAAAAACTTCAACGACACGGAGTTGCAAATTGTTGAATCCAACAGTCGGAAGAAAATTGTACTCCCTCCAAACCGAGTACAAGTCACGATTAAATATTACCACCATGTGCTTGGCCATGCCAGCGATGAAAGGTTGTATTGAACCACCAACCAACTTGTTTATGCTGCAAACTTGAAAGAACAAATCAACTCCTTCTGCAGATCCTGCAACGCGTGCCAGAGATACAAGAATAGCCATCAAAGCCATGGACAACTCCCAACCAAAGAACACCAGTATGTTCCTTGGGATACTATCACAATCAATGGAGTCGGTCCCTGGAAGATCAAGATCCTCGGCCATGGAACAATCTCCTTCAATGGCTTCACCATCATGGATATGTGCACCAATCTCCTTGAAATAATCAGAGCGCCACAAGTAAATCCAACTGGCCTCATGGCAGTCCATGCCCTTGACAATGGCTGGCTCTCCAGATATCCCAAACCGGTAATTTGTATCATCGATCAAGGAACCAACTTCATGAGCAATGACTTCCAACTCCACCTTGCCAACCTCAGAATCAAGGCCAAAGTCTGTTTTGCTCAAAATCCGCAATCCAATGCAGTACTTGGAAGAGTACATGACACCATGCAATCAGTAATGCAAACTGAGCTCAATACCAATCCACCACAGACTCTTCAGGAAGCAACCAACTATCATCAATAGTGTCTTTGCGTCTGCTCAGTTTGCCGTTAGATCAACCATCAACAAAACATTTGGAATGACGCCTGGAGCCCTTGTATTCCACAGAGACATGTTCTTACCAATTCCTGTAATCACTGACTTGGCCATGGTCAGAAACAAACGACAGGCTCAGATAGATAAGAATGCTATGAAAGAAAATAGCCACAGGAAGCTTCATGATTATAGTGTTGGAGACCAAATTATGATGAAAAATGAAAAGAAGATTCCTGGAGCTTTTGAAGCAAGAAGCAAGGGCCCCTACACCATCCAGCAAAATCATACAAATGGTACAATTTCCTTTCTCTTAGGAAACCATGTTATCCAACGGATGAATATCTGGAACCTAAAACCATATCACGCCAATTAAAAATTTCCTATCTATAAAATACTGGTTGCACGCGACCACCAAAAATTCTGTGCCACCAATTGAAACTTTTATGAGATTAAAAAGAGTGTGGTATTCAAACCCTCACGATTGAATACCCACAATTCAAGAAAATCTGAAATCTGACATCAGCATCAATGCCACACCAGCCGGGCTTCAATATTGAAGTCTGGACAAAGAACATATCTAATTCCTCTATGTGCAATGTACATTGAATTCCAGTTTAACGCGTTTTTACTGTTACAAGCTTTCCAACGCCTCCTTGGAGTAGCTGGCAGAGCTAGCTCACAATCTTAGTATAATCCAACCATATATAACAAATATAACCCTACGTTAGTACCTTTATTTAGAGGCATAATGCATTTTTGTATTTCGGGAATGAAAATTAACAGACCCAGATTTTGGCAGGCCAGCATCTAAAATCTCATTTTTGGAATAAGGAATTTTAAATAAGAATTTAAATAAGCAATCACATGCACAAATGACATATCCGGTTAAATAATATATAATATGTGCGCGCATTATTTAATTTAACATGTGGTTGGATTCCTAAGAAAAATCTGGGTAGGATCCAGATTTCTGGTCAACGTGAGCTCACCTCGACCAGAATCTGGATCCAAAAAGACAAAAACCTAGGTACAGATCTGGTCTGGGTAGGACCCAGAAGTATTTCGGGAATGACCCATTATTGTTTGTTCATGGGGTACGAGTACCATACACATAAAATGCAACCCGGGTTGAATTTTCCTGGCTGTGTGCAACTCTGTGCTGCATGTTCTGTAGACTTAGGTACCCTATTTGGCACCCTCCAGAAACAGAGGTGTGGTAACATTTTTTGTACTAGTACCGTACGAGGCCGGTTGCATCTTTAACCTTAGATGGGTTGAATTTTTGGTTGCTTTTTATTGCTGTATTTTAACATGGAGGTGCGCAACTTATGCAATCCACACCCTTGAGTATTTGCCCATTATTTCACTTCTTTTTTGGCCATACGGTACCCTACTCAACAAGACTCTGCTTCGCTTCTAACTTCATTTCTTTTTGCTGATTGCAATTCAACGCATGATCAATTCGATTCAACGCTCACAATTTTGATCAAAATTTAATCTTAAGACAAAAAATAACAAGAAACAATCAAGGCAAGCAACTCAAGGTATGCCCCGAGTACTCAGTACAAATCCACGGGCTGTTAGAGCCAGGGAACGGCGTGCTGCAGCCTGCGCTGCTGCTGCCAACACCACAGCATTTGAATCAGCCTTCCCCCTTCCAGCTGGTCAGAGTTTGGAAGAAATTTGGAATGCTACGCCCCTTCTAGATTTCCGGAATAGTGAATCAGCACCTGGATCTCCTATTCGCCCTCCCCCTCCTCCTGCCTGAACAAAAACAGCAAGAATAATTCAATGTTTGGAAACGAGCCAACGTGGCTGATTGGCAACACTTGAAAGGGCTCGCGCTCGACTTGGAGACCGCCGTGGAGATCAACGCGCTGAAGAAGACCAACAAGGACCCCTTGAATCTGATGATGAAGCAACAGCAGCATCAAACGACGCGGATGTGGACGACGACCACAACGATGATACAACAGCCACACCTTGTCACCGAGGGGGCCGAGTTGCAGGACCAATGCCTGTCCTACCAAACAATGTGAATGTCCTCGCCCAAGTATGATTAAGATACCACAAGACCTTGCTTATGGTGATGGATTTCTTGCATGAATGCAAATATCCCACAGACAAGATGTTCACTCGTGATGAGCTTGCTGTGATCACCCCTGAGGATATGTACAGAAGGATGTGTTTCAAGGTGTATGGAAATAAAGATCCTGGAACAGATGATAATCCAAGACTTGGTAGATCAAGTACTCTGAGGATGTATTGGAAGAAGGCTATCTCATTCTTCATACCAAGCCATGCCACCTGGAATGAAGCCACACGCCTAGGAAATCCCACAAAGTCCCGCCACATTACCAACCTTATTAAAGCAGTGAAGAAGAAAGAGACTTGCCACCTCGGAAAGGAGAGCCACCAGGCCGACCGGTGCTTCAGGAAGGAAGAGTTTCTCCAAGTGCTTGATATAGCAAAAGGACACAGCATTGTTAAGCTTAGACACTAAGCCACGTTGAAGTTCCAGCTTCATATGATTGGTAGGGGGGATGATACATTGCATATGAAGAAGGTTAATTTGGAAGCCAGCAGCCTAAGCTACACCGGTTACATTAAAGCGCAGATGAGATGGTCAAAGAATGTCCAGGATGAAGGGGACTGTCCAGTGCAGCTGCTAATGGGAGCTATGGGTCACCGATACTGTGTTCTCCTTGGGCTTGCAATCTATCTGGAGATCTGGCTAAGCACTGGCGCAGAGCAATTGAGCCAGTGGCTGTTTGCTGAGGGAGATACTGTATTTAATTCATCTGCAAAGGTGCAAGACAAGGAAGCAAATGCTTGCAAGAACAGCTATCAGAATACGCTCAAGTGGATCATCAATGATGCAGAGTTTGAACCTGTTACAGACCAAAAGCTTGGCACTCACTCTGTTAAGAAGTGGAATACGACTATGGCGCACAGAGCAGGAGCTACTAGGAATGACGCCAACTACAGAGCTAGATGGAAGATTAGAGGCATGCAAGACAGCTATCTGGATGTGCAGTTGGATTGACCTGATATTAATGCAGCTAGTAAGTTGTGTTACAAGGGTATCTACATCGTCCGAGAACTGTTTCTCTACCCCCCGCGGGCTATCGCGCGGTATTTTTACAATTTTCGACCCTATTTTTTAAATTTCCTATCTTTTTAGGTCGCGTGTCTACTAAAAAACCTCGCGCGTCGCACACCTTTACTTTTGAGACAATATCTCGTCACTCCTCAAATAAAATAACTATTTTAGGGTTATGGATATCATATTCGTTTCGTGACAAGCACTATTTTGTGTACAACTTGTGCACGAATGACTTATTTCATTTTCTCAACATGTTGCCACCATACCGGTATAATGGGCTCCGACCCAAATTTTCCAACTCCAACTCAAATCCCAACTCCAACTCCAAGTTGAATCCACCCCAGGCGGGCTATTGCACTCAAGGGTTTGGTTCCTGTTTAAATGCAGGAAGATCTGCTGTATTTTCAGAAGCTACACTGTCGGAATTGCCACCCAAATCTGGTTCGCTCTTAAATAACCCGCTTGGTGGATTGATGCTGCTGGTTACATTTGGAACGACTTGATGATTGCTAGTAGGATTGACGCTTTCATTTTTAACATTTGGATGATTGCTTTTTCCTGCACGAATCTTACGCATCATTTTTTGGAGTCGAGCAGTCTCTTTCTTGTGATAAACAATCATTTTCTGGACTTCTTGTTTGAGATTGGCTGGGTGTTCCTGAACCACCTTTTGTATTTTGTAAATTCCCTCCATGGTTGGTTCGACTGTCGATTGGAAGATTAGTATTAGTAGTATCAGTAGAGTAGATTATCTATTCGAAGATTAGTTAGTAGTAACACCTAACACGTTGGTATTTGTTTTCCTTGTCGGAAAGAAAATGAAATAATGAATTATAATGATGAAGTACTAGTGAAAATAATGTATTACTAGTATCTACTAGTAATAACTCATGCAAAATAGCGTAGTTTGTTTTACCGGTACATGAAAGTCGGAATCAACTCGATCGCAATCAACAAAACAATTGTCCACGATTTCCATTTCGATAATCAACAACGCAATTGTTCACGATTTCCATTTTGATTAAGTACTAGTGAAAATAATGTACTACTAGTATCTACTAGTAATAACTCATGCAAAATAGCGTACTAGTTGGTTTTACCGGTACATGAAAGTCGGAATCAACACGATGGTAATCAACAACACAATTGTCCACGATTTCCATTTTGATAATCAACAACGCAATTGTCCACAATTTCCATTTAGATTCACATTTCCGTGCACCTTATGGAAGAACTGACGCGCCTGCCAACAAATTTTTGGAAGAACTGATATGATTGACCCGTCCGGCGCTGTGCATTAACCCTCTTAATGAGTTGATTGTACGTACTGTTCACTACTAAACATATTGTACGAGGAATGTTGCAATCATCACTAAGTAGTAATTACTTTACGGACCATTTTTGCAATCGAAGTATGGTAGTAAGGAAATCTACCGTACAAGAAAACACATCACACACAAAGTACCACATGTAATTTTTTCCTTTCAACGATTCATCTTTGTGACCTCCTTCGTTTCGACCCATTCTACTGATATTTTCCTTCAAACAACTCCGCAACATCATGCCTCCTGTTATCAAAACCCCTCTTCTATTCTACTGCCGTTGTTGCGCGCTGAATGGCAAAAACTCCAAGTTTTTAGGATATAAATCCACGGCAAACAAGCAGGGTACTTTGAAATACGTCTCTATTGGCCTAAGAAGACATCTTTATTGTCTTGATGAGTGCCGTCATTTTTACCATAGTCAGGGTCTAATTAAACGAAAGATCTATAACCTCTCCACCTCTATCAAAGTGCAGCCTACCTTGCCGTCTGTTCAACATTCTCTGTCAGATTTTGGGATGACTATGACACAAAACGGTCCATCTGTTCCCCCTTCCCATCTCTCCCAGCACCACACCGTCACAAGTCAATCAGCGACGGGTCTTCATTCTGTTCTAAACCAACAGATTGTACATGATGTCTTTTTACCGCCGATGGATCGGAACGCCATTGAATCTTATCTGGCTGTTTCTGCTGTTCAAGATGAAGATGCATTCCCGCTGAATAATGATATCGCCAATTCCGATGACGAGGATGACAATGACGATGACGTAAACAAAAATAACGACAACAATTCTATTAACAACATTGATTGTGGAGACAACGAAGAAGATCACACTAATGTTTCTGATGTTAACGTCGCTACTGCTCAGCCAGCCCCTCCACCACCATCTTTTCATGAAAGCATTAATTTGAACAAAAGAGAGGATGCATTTCAAAGCCACACAAAACTACCGCCACCCCATCATCTTCTTGCTGAATTGGAACTCATGAATTTAATGGCCAGATATAAATTGCCACTGAACACATTCAAATCCATTTTCCAGTGGGCAAAGAAAAGTCAAATGAGACCGGGTTTTGATTTTTGCGATGCCAAAATTAGATCTCGGCAAGCAATTTTTGACAATCTCCAATCCAATCTGGGTCTCTCCGATATGAAATTTCATCCTCATATACTGAATTGGTTACCTGATAATAAGCCCACTCAGGTGTATGTCCGTTCTTTTAAGGATGCCATTTATTCTCTTCTTTCTGACCAGCAGCTAATGATAGAAGAAAACCTCTCATTTCCCAACTATTCCACCCCTCTATCTCCCGACAATAATCCTGAGTTGAATCCTCATTCTGTAATCTCAGAATTGCATCACGGCTCGTGGTGGAAATCTTCTTGGAAAGAAATTTGCAATCCCAATTCGCAAGAAATTCTTGTTCCTATTATATTTTACATGGACGGCATATCTTTGGATGCGCACGGACAACTTACGTTAACACCATTGAACATGACACTCGGTATCTTTAATGTGGAGACTTGTTCTCGACCTGAAGCATGGACAACTATTTACTTCCATCCCGACCCTGAATGGGAGTCAACCAGACACTCTCGTCCTGCCACTTCGAAGGAAAAAATTCAGAATCTTCACAATGGTTTGGAAGTAGCGTTTCGTTCCTTCAAAGCCGCGTGTAACGAAGATGGTGGTATCGAATGGAATTATCTTCCGTACGCAAATCAATAGTGGAAGGTAAAAATGAAATTTGCCATTGCCTATGTTATTGGCGACACAGAACTTCACGATAAATTGTGTGGAAAATACGGCTCCTTCAATAAGGGTGTCATGCGGATGTGCCGTCACTGCAACTGTTATTCTCCGAACATAAACATTCCTTCTGTTCAACCTGCAACAAAGAAGTGGTCACCTGTTGATTTTCATTGTTTTCCCGGCACAGATCTAAACGATATCAATAAGAACTTTGAAAACAACTCTCATCATAACATCAGGAATGTATTTCATGATTTATGCTTTGGTACTAATCAGAACAACATTCATTTTGCAACTCCTGGTGAATGTTTGCACATGCACCAGCTTGGTACTGCCAAACGGGCCATCGAGTCAATTGAATTGTTGCTCCGCGGTAGTGTTCCATGTGTTTATGTCCCCAATTTGAAGCACGGTGTGGCTGTTGCTAACAGTATTGGCCATTTAGCACAACGGTACGGTGGTTTGTTATCACGCCAGTCTGATAGAGATTTTCCTCGCACCAAATTTGGGACTCAGCTTTTATCAACTACGAAGAAAGAAGGGCATGATTTCTCTGGAATGCTTATTTCTCTTCTGATCGCTATGGTTTCCAAACATGGATCTGACATTATTGGTGACCATCGTTTTGTAAAGAAACAGATAGAGGTAATTCAGCTAATTCTATCAATGAAAGAATTTCTTAAACACGGTCGAATGAAATATGCTTCCTTAAAGAATCTCCCAAAAACAATTGTTCACTTTATTAATTGTATAAACTCAACATGTCACAGGAAAGGGATGGGAACAAAACTAATCAAGAATCACCTGTACTTTCACCTACCAGATTATATCTCTTTATGGGGGAGCCCCGCAGGCTGGGATAGTGCTCCGAATGAGTCTCACCATAAAACTGAGATTAAAGCTCCTTCCAAGAACACGCAAGGTAATGCTGCATCACTAATCGGTCAAACAGCCAAGCAAAAGTCAGAGAAAATGATGCTAAGCCAGGCAACATATCACTTCAACTTGCATCCGCCTGACCCTCCTCCAATTGAACGCCCTGATGGTGGTGGTTCTCATTTTCAAATAATGAGAACCGAGAATGGGGGATCAACAATGAAGTGGCTTCGTTCTACGAACAAAACCAAACCATTTTTTCCTTCTGACATACTCGACTTTGTTTGTGATTCTGTGCTACCTTTATTGGAGAATCCTTTGCACATTTGTGGAGTTACAGAGCACAATCGTTTCGATGTTGCTTGTGGTTCTAATTTTATATTTCGCTTGCATCCTTCATATAGATCGGACAGTTCTCTGCTGAACTCCGTATGGATGGATTGGTGTTTGATGAAATTGGACTTTGATTTAAATAACAATCCCAAGCTCATACCGTGCCATCTGCTATGTTTTTTAACTATACAGAATTTGAAGCAGCCATTCAGTAGTATTGGTGGCTATCCAATTGATACAAACGGATGCTGTAGCTCGCCGGTTTCAAGATGAGCCAAAGAAAACAGCTTCTGAATTTGTCAAACGTGGGCGCCTCATGAATTCTCTGTACCTATTTCATGTCGACACTATCCATTTTGAGCTGGCAGTTGTCCCAGAGCAAGGAAAAGATGGCTCCATAACCAATTGTGATTGGCTAGTGATATCAAATCGTATATCGTGGCTCAATTTTTTTGAAAGCAAAAATGCTGCTACACCACCGTCTTATGAATGTTTGTACAACGCATGCACACTACAGGACGACATCCAGTTGGAACCATTTGAGATGGCATTGAATGATAACGAATCCAGTGATTCTCTATCCAGTTCAGAGAGCAAAAGCTCGGACAGCAGTTCCTATTGAGTAGCAAGGGTTAATGTAACGGCTAACTTTAAACTATTGTTTAATATTACTATAGAGGGTTAGCTCTAAGCACAGTTTTGCGAGATACATAGGCGCTCATAATATAACAGCCTTTGTATTTCGGATTCGAACAGCTATGTAATACTAATGGATTGAACAATAGAGTATCTCCAGAACGCAACGGCACTTTGATATGATACGTTGGGAAGACAAAATAATAAATCACCTCGTCAGCAGACACTTCCGCCGGAGCAATGACTGTCAAACGAGTGTAGTACATGTCATCGTCCACATGACATCTAGAATGGTAGTTGCGACTGATCGAAAATGCTAAGGCCTGCTGCCCGATTGCATTTAGCTTTGTACGAGACAGAATCTGAGACAACACATCCATTTCCTCTTCAACAAACGGTTCCACGTCAATTAAACTATGATGCATATGCTTCACAATTTCAACTGTTGTCTCTTCTAGCTCTAGTTTGATGCTGGGATTGACATGGCTTTTGAAAACATACTCACCAATATTTGAATCCAATCTTTCTGGTCGAATTCCAATGATAGCATAATCATCATTGATACTGCCCCGCTTCACCCCTCTTCCAACGATTGGTTTTGCTCCAACAATGGCAGGAGCAAACTGTCTCAACAATTCGATATTATTCTTGGAAGCGAGGTGTTGTTCCGCAAAATGGCGTGAAACTTTGGCAAAAATTCGCAATGATGGTTTGGAATGATCAAACGCAAGAATATGCTCATCCTTCGTACTATCCAATGTATTGTAGCTTTCGATTGACAAAGCCTGTTCCGGTTGATACTTCTTCTTTCTGCCTGTCTTGCCACCCCAATCTGTCTCCATGTATTTACCTGCCACGGCAGCGGTACTGGATTTATTTTTCAGCGCTATTTTACGGACGCCATCTTTGCCAGTTGAACGCCTATTCCTTTCCTTCTTCATCGGTTTTATCAGAGACAAGTTCGTATAAGTTTCGTGGCTCTTTGACACCGGTGCAGCAATCCTCAGAAAGTTGGAAGACATTCTCTGTTTATGTCTTCTCTCATGTTTCCTATTTGCTTTTTGCCCCCTTCCTCGTGCTGACAATTGCTTTCCATTCGTTGTGGTTGGTTTCATTCTTGCCTACAAAGATTTCCGTTGTAGGCGGACAACGACGAATCGATTTGCTGGTGGAGGAGGAGGAGGAGCCAAGTTGGTGGATCGCCGGTGGAGGAGGAGGAGGAGCGATTCGATGGTGGATGCGCCGGTGGAGGAGAAGGCGCCGGTGGAGGAGGTGTAGGACGAGCGACGTTGCTGTTGCCGTCGATTGCTGTTGCAGATCGATTGGTGTTGCTGTTGCGGATCGATTGGTGGAGAATTAGCCGGAGACGGGATCAATGGTGTAGGTCGTGGAGGTAACAGGGATAGAGGTTGCTGTTTGATTGCAATTGCTCGGCGCTGCGCAGAGCAAGTGATGGATTATCGTGGAACGATCCTCGGAGGTGCAGAAATATCCGAAGGAATGTTCCGAAGAAGGAAGAAGAAGGAGCCGGCGGAATCAACGAAATGACTGAGCGAAGGTGCGGTGGTCGTGTTGGACGGATGACAGAAGGAATTAACCAAAGCAATATCAACCGTCGGAGAAGACAGTCGAAGATTCGAAGGAAGAACCGATGGAGAATCGGAGGAGATAATAAACAATTGGAAGGGAGTCGCTCAACAGCAGGCTCGGCGGACGACAACGAATCGATTTGCCGATGGAGTGGGAGTTCAACTGCCAATGATTCATTGCCGCTTGCCGGTGGATGAGGAGGAGCCAAGTTGGTGGATCGCCAGTGGAGGAGAAGGAGCGATTTGAGGAGCGATTCCCGGTGGAGGAGGAGGAGCGATTACCGGTGGAGGAGGAGGAGCAATTCGATGCCAACGATTCGTTGCCGCGGAATTGGTGGAGGAGGAGCGAGGTTGGTGGATCCCCTGTTGAGGAGGAGGAGCGATTCCCGGTGGAGGAGGAGGAGCGTTTCGCTGATTCGTTGTCGGAGGAGCGTTTCGCTGATTCGTTGTCACTTCCCTGATTCGTTGTCGGAGGAGCGTTTCGCTGATTCGTTGTCGCTTGCCGCTTGCCGGTGGAGGAGTAGCGTTTCCCTGATTCGTTGTCGGAGTAGCGTTTCGCTGATTCGTTGTCGCTTGCCGCTTGCCGGTGGAGGAGTAGCGTTTCCCTGATTCGTTGTCGGAGTAGCGTTTCGTTGCCGTTCTTGTTGCCGCCGATCCTATTCAAATAGATGATATGATAATTGAACAAAATGGGTGAGTATCTATTGATGTAGTACATAGAGTAAGTAATAAAAACAGAATAATATAATCTACATGCCGATCGATTCCATGCCACAAACCAAGACTGTTGGCGCCCAATTGATTCGATGCTGACGCCGCCGCCGCCGTTGCCGCCTCCTTTTGTTGTTGCCTTCAATTCGTCCGATCAATTCGATGCTTACGATTTCAAGGGATGATTCGCCCCACCTACAGGGAACAAGACGACACACCTCCAGTGACACCAGGAAAGATTCGCCGTCCAATCCGTTGTTCCGATTTGTTGCTTCCAATCCGTTGCTTCCAATCCGTTGGTTACGATCCGTTGGTTACGATCCGTTGGTTACGGTCCGTTGATCCGTTGGTTCCGATCCGGTCCTATGCAAATATGAAGAAAAACAGAGAGGAAATACATTATCAGTTATGCGGGAGGCAGTATAGTCATTGTCAATCTCTCTCATTCGTACCGTTCTGATTTGTTTTACCATTGTTCCGATCCAATTCGTTATTCGTTGTCGTTGTTCTTGCTGCTGCCGTAGAATACTTCTTACTCCATGTCACGAAAAACAGTACCTTGTTCCTGTTGATATAATTGCAAGGGACAAAGCCAGTTCATTGATTTCAAGACGTATATGTAAGGCTGCAGTCCAAACAATATCTATCCAGCAAATCCCCTTCTCGTCAAATGCTAACTACTTCTTTTGCAGTACAAGGCTGTTATTTCGGACTAAAATATCTGAGAACGGATCGTTGTGCTCGGTGAAGAGGGTCGGATCCCACTTTCTCGGACGGAATGTTGATTGCAAGAACCAACACTCTACTCAAATAAGTCGGATGTAAGAAGGCAGATTATGAAGTGATTGTTTTTTTTTTGTCGCTAGGTAAAAAAAGTGATTTTTTTTGTCGCGAGGTAGAAAATAAAATTACTGTGTGTTTGTGTGAGAGAGTTTTTTTTTTTTCGCGTACGATTTTCGTTTTACTTCAATCGATCGAAGTATCTAGTACATCATGTAGAATTCTACACGTTTTTTGTACTAGATAATTCGTACTCTCGTACGTACGTACCAAAAAAAATCAATCTCGTATGTATGTACGAAAAAAAGTACGTACCAAAAAAAAAATCAATCTCGTACGTACGGTATGTACGAAAAAAAACAATCTCGTACCGTACGTACGAAAAAAAAATACGAACCGGATGTAACCCTAACCATATTGGGAAAAACTTTGTCACACAGAATGCCCAAAATGTTGTGGTTTGACTCTACAAATGGCAATCATGGGGGTATTTGTGGTGCAATTCCAGGGCACAAACTAACATGGGGGTATTTTTTGTGCAATTCCAGGGCACAAACTAACTTATTGGGAAAGGACTCAAAAAATATCGGGTCCAAGCCATGAATACATTTATCAGGACTCATCCAATGCATATTGGAAACAACGTTGTCACATAGAATGCCCAAAATGTTGTGGTTTGACTCTACAAATGGCAAACATGGGGGTATTTTTGGTGCAATTCCAGGCCACAAACTAACTTATTGGGTAATGACAAAAAAAATATCGGGTCCAAGCCATGAATACATTCATCATGACTCATCCAATGCATATTGGAAACAACTTTGTCACATAGAATGCCCAAAATGTTGTGGTTTGACTATACAAATGGCAAACATGTGGGTATTTTTTGTGCAATTCCAGGCCACAAACTAACTTATTGGGAAAGGACTCAAAAAATATCGGGTCCAAGCCATGAATACATTCATCATGACTCATCAAATGCATATTGGAAACAACTTTGTCACACAGAATGCCCACAATCTTAAGGTTTGACTCTACAAATGGCAAACATGGGGGTATTTTTGGTGCAATTCCAGGCCACAAACTAACTTATTGGGTAAGGACTCAAAAAGTATCTGGTCCAAGCCATGAATACATTCATCATGACTCATCAAATGCATATTGAGAACAACTTTGTCACACAGAATGCCCAAAATGTTGTGGTTTGACTCTACAAATGGCAATCATGGGGGTATTTGTGGTGCAATTCCAGGGCACAAAATAAACTTATTGGGAAAGGACTCAAAAAAATCGGGTCCAAGCCATGAATACATTTATCAGGACTCATCCAATGCATATTGGAAACAACTTTGTCACACAGAATGCCCAAAATCTTAAGGTTTGACTCTACAAATGGCAAACATGGGGGTATTTTTGGTGCAATTCCAGGGCACAAACTAACTTATTGGGTAATGACAAAAAAAGTATCTGGTCCAAGCCATGAATACATTCATCATGACTCATCAAATGCATATTGGGAACAAGTTTGTCACACAGAATGCTGGAAATGTTGTGGTTTGACTCTACAAATGGCAAACATGTGGGTATTTTTTGTGCAATTCCAGCCCACAAACTAACTTATTGGGAAAGTACTCAGAAAATATCAGGTCCAAGCCATGAATACATTCATCATGACTCATCAAATGCATATTGGGAACAACTTTGTCACACAGAATGCCCAAAATGTTGTGGTTTGACTATCCAACTGGCAAACATGGGGGTATTTTTGGTGCAATTCCAGGGCACAAACTAACTTATTGGGTAATGACTCAAAAAGTATCCGGTCCAAGCAATGAATACATTCCTCATGACTCATCAAATGCATATTGGGAACAACTTTGTCACACAGAATGCTGGAAATGTTGTGGTTTGACTCTCAAAATGGCAAACATGAGGGTATTTTTCGTGCAATTCTAGGGCACAAACTAACTTATTGGGTAATGACTACAACAATATCTGGTCCAAGCCATGAATACATTCAACATGACTCATCAAATACATATAGGCAACAACTTTGTCACACAGAATGCCCAAAATGTTGTGGTTTGACTCTCGAAATGGAAAAGATGAGGGTGTTTTTGGTGCAATTACAGGGCACAAACTAACTTATTGGGTAAGGACTCAAAAAGTCTCTGGTCCAAGCGATGAATACATTCATCATGACTCATCAAATGCATATTGGGAACAACTTTGTCACACAGAATGCCCAAAATGTTGTGGTTTGACTCTACAAATGGCAAACATGGGGGTATTTGTGGTGCAATTCCAGGGCACAAACTACATTATTGGATATTGACTCAAAAAGTATATAGACCAAGCGAGGTATACATTCATCATGACTCATCAAATTCATAATGGAAACAACTTTGTCACACAGAATGCCTAAAATGTTGTGGTTTGACTATCCAAATGGCAAAAATGAGGGTATTTTTGGTGCAATTCCAGGCCACAAACTAACTTATTGGGTAATGACAAAAAAAGTATATGGTCCAAGCCATGAATACATTCATCATGACTCATCAAATTCATAATGGGAACAACTTTGTCACACAGAATGCCCAAAATGTTGTGGTTTGACTCTCCAAATGGCAAAAATGAGGGTATTTTTGGTGAAATTTCTGGGCACAAACTTACTTATTGGGCAATGACTCCAAAAGTATCCGGTCCAAGCCATGAATACATTTATCAGGACTCATCAAATGCATATTGGGAACAACTTTGTCACACAGAATGCTGGAAATGTTGTGGTTTGACTATCCATATGGCAAACATGAGGGTATTTTTGGTGCAATTCCAGGGCACAAACAGTCTCATTTGGTAATGACTACCAAAGTTTTTGTACCAGGCCATGAATGCATATCACATGACTTAAGAAATGCATGTTGGGAACAACTTTTAAATGCATATTGGGAACAACTTTGCCACACACAGTACAGACAATGTTGTGGTTTGTATTATTTTCCTTCTGAATCCGATTCGTTGAGAGTCTGATTCAAGGACTTCTGACGAACAGCAACGCTGTGTTAGTGTGTTAGTAGACAAACGATTGTACTCTACGCGTGACAATTGTGTTTGGATACTTTCGGCAACGGATAATCGGACTACAGGCGAGACTAGGGAAACGCCAGATCTCCTCTTGCTGTGACTTATTCAGATTGCAGCGAGACAGACCTTAGTATGTAGATTACAAGTAGTTGGTAGCAACTAGTGTGAATTTTGGGATATAAATCAGTTGAATGTTAAAAGTATGAGATAAAGTGAAATCTTTCTGAAATGCAAGATATCTCTTTTATTGAGATGAATACGTTGCAACTGCTGTTGCGTAGTGCTGAGATTACTCGCTGATTATTTCCGTACATGTATTAGTCGTTGACCATATATATTTGTATGCATGTATATGTATTGTGTGAGAATCACATGCCAACGGTTTTCTTCTCTTGTTCCGTTAGGAAGACTCCATGAAATGTTTATCATTAAGGTCAGGAATTGCTCCCGTAGCTCGTGTGATATTTTATGAAATCAGAGTTTGCTCACCGAAGAACAATGGCAATATCGTAAGACAGGGATTGCTCACCGTTTATGCGCGATGGGAATCGATGCGCCGTGGGAATCGATATGCCGTGGGAATCGATTACTTAGATGGATACGGGACTCATTGATTCATGCGCATAGGAAATCTACCCTTTGGTAGCTTTGGTACTTCTGGTCACGAAAGGAATTTAATACTCCCCATGTTTCCTCGTGAAGGGTCATCACGCTCTACATGATGCTTCCATCATCCTGGAGAAGGTCACCAGTATTACCACAGAAGTGGAAGATGGGCCTGAGCAGTGGATACACAACTGAGTGACTCCAATGCTTGGTGAGAATATCTGCACAGTTATCCTTACCTGGGATGTGCATCATTAAAATGAAACCTCTCGCTATCATACTCCGTACGTAGTGAAATGATAGAATGTTATGACGCTTATGCAACCTTGCGTAAGGAAAGGTCGACGTTTGGATCATCTTTTCGTTGTCACCCCAAGAGTATGAGATATTATGTACTCGTGTTCCGAGGTATCGGAATGAGTGGCGTAGATCGACAATCTGTTCGATGCAAGTTCTTCCTGCAACAAATTCAGCTCCAAAGGTGGCTGTTTCCGTAGTAGACTGCTTCTTCAAGAACCACATCATGGGAGTCTTGTTCGCGAAATGAAGAATGCCGGTAACTGCCTTGCCACTGAGAATATCATGCATGAGGTTGGCATCATAGAAGTGTGATAACACTACTGTCTTTCCAAGCGGTGCAGGAGCGTCGTCGGGTAGCTCCTCAGAATGCTCCCCATAGACGGTGTTGGACCAGTCGATGGTGTCGGGTTTAGTCAATATAAAATCGGGCGGTTCCACGCGGAATCTGATTTTAAAATGTCTAAACTTGGAGATATATCCATAGATACGTTTAGCACGTTCGAGATGTCCATCTCGTGGCTGAGCTCTGAAACTTGAGAGCGTCATCACGGCTGTTTGTACATCGAAACGGCCAATAGCGATGATCCATTGCAGTGAACCGATCATACTTTGGTATTTCTGTATACCGGTTTCTTCAAGAAAGGCTGAGGAGTCCAATTCAGGATGATCGTTCTCCGCGATGGGTGATCGGAATCTAGTGTTAGGTTTGCATCCGAACATTTGTTCGTAAGATGCTTCCATCTTTTCGATGAACTTTATGGGATTCATGCACAGAACACCATGTTCGTCACGTTCAAATCCACATCCTAAATGAAAGTTCATAGGTCCGGATCCCTTCAATTTGAAGTTATACGGTGACGATTGCAATATCTTCAAGAAGGAATTGGGATCTGCCATGCAGAGACATAGGTCATCGACATATGTGCATATAAGCTCATATACCCGTTCACCATGCTTGTTCGTTCCGGGTTTGAGGAATATTTCCGGTTCTGCGCGGGATCTTTCGAAGCCGAGTTCGATGAGACAAGCCGCGAGTAAGTCTCCAAAGCACTTGCCTGAAGACCTGAGACCATATAGGGCTTTGTAAATGACCAACAGGTGACCCTCCAACGATCCGAATTCGGGACCTGCCTTGATGCATACTTTCTCGCAGGTGACTGCTTCTAAGTAGGCGTTACCTATGTCGGTGCCCCATGCTTCTAGATCGTTGAGTTCAGCTAGGAATAGGCACATACGTAGACCGCGAAGAGATACGACGCCTGCGTAAACACTGTGGATAGGGGCCTCAGTGAGATTACCGTTAGCAACGAGGCGAGCCTTGTGTCTTCCGTCGTGTTTGACAGCGTATATCATGTGTACCTTGATCTGTTGGAATCCCGTGGGAATGGAGCTTGTCTTGTATACGCCTTTATCAATGAATGTATTGTATTCATTGAGTTGTGCCATTTCCAGAGTGGTGGCATCTTCCCATTTGGTGTTACCGTTGGCTTGATCAAATCGGAGGGCTTCTTCGTGGCTACGAGGAACTTTGAATCCATATTGGTACTGCGGAGTGGTACGGAAGGAACGTAGTTTGGCTTGGTGCACGAGTCGATCAAGTTTCTTGGTTCGTCGGGCTAGGTTGGTGATTCTTCTTGAAAAGAATTCACCGTGTAACGCGTACTGTACGAAAAGTCATAAGGGCAAATAACCTTATTCATAAGGTTATTTAACTTGAGTGAATAATCGTCGGCGTTTCCATGTGGTTTGTCTCTTTACCGAATTTCCCCATCAGCTCACTCTTCGAAGAATTAACAACTCTAAAACACTATCATGCCCTAAAATCTATGTACAAACTAGTACTAATTCTACGTAATAAGGTACAAGCAATGTGATATTCCAATGAGAATATCACGGTGAATTATACGGTTAAAAGACCGATCGAAGATGGTTTTGCGTCTTATTTATGTGTGCTTTGTATGCTAAGAATTACACGGTAATATGCCGTATAACCGACACGATGGTTTGACGATACGATGAGTAATTAACCTGTCGTCCGCTAAGGCCGAATGAACTGTAACAATGATTACTCTTACTCACTAAATCAATCGATCGTAAGACCGATTGCATTTGCGTTTGTTTGTTACGACACACTTTTTCTAGTTTATCAGACCCACAGCACTCTACGAGCTGTGGAGGACGAATGGCGTTTCCATTGAAACGCAGTTGAGCTCGAAGACTAATCCGGACTAGCCTGATCAGCTACCGGCATCAACCCTCAAGGATGTAAAAGAGGCAATTGCCTGTGGAGCCCTGGAATAGACCAACACCAGGGCGGTCTCCCTGAAAGAAGAGACCAAAGAATCGAACCGAGGTGGTGGCTCCACCGGGTTTCGAGATCCAGAAAAAACAGGCAAGGGAAAAGAAGCTGGACGGCTCAGTCGAAAGGGCCGCCCAGGTTGGCATCAGTTGAAAGGAATCAATATCCAATCTGAGAACACTGATCTTTCACTGAAAACAAGAATGACGCGAGCTAGAAGATTGAGCCGCAAGTATTCTGTGGTGGAAAACAAAGACCGGAATTAACAGATTGCAAAGAGCATCTGCCCGCAAGAAGGAACAGATTGCAAAGAGCATCTGGCACGAAAACGAAAATCCAAAGATATGAGAACACCAATCCCCGAAGATCGGAAAGATCCAAAAATGAAAAGGAGAACACTAAATCCTCAAGAAACAATCTTTCAATCTTTCACCACAGAAATACAGAATGAGCAAAAAATCCCAAGAAAGGATAGGAAAGCTCACAATCTTAATTTGCAACAAAAGCAAAAGCTCACACAAATACAGACAACCGGAACAAAAAATTCGATCCGAACAAAAGTATACAAACCAGAACGAAAATTCGATCCGGATAAACACAAATCACTCGGCAGTCACAAACGATTAATACCCATCTCTCACATCCAACCCTCGATTCTTACACTCTTCCACCACATACCACCATCGATTGAATATTCAATATTCCATCGAATATCATCTATCGAATACTCCGAATAATCCGAAAACTCTCTTCAAAGTGACCATCCGACCATTAGAATACACAATTCACCACCATGGTACGAACTAGAGCGGACGGCGACATGGAAGAAACAAAAATGGAAGTGGATGAGGACGATCCACAGAATTCTAACAAAAACAATGGAAGAGGTATGCAAGAAAAGGAAGATTTGGAAGATAAAATCATGGAAGTCATGGAAAGGGCCTTTGGGGACCCAGAAACAAACTCAACCATGAAGAGAATCATCGACCAAGAAATAAAGAAGAGAGTCAGGGCAATGAGAGATGCAGAAAGAAGGGGTGTGAATCCAGATGACGCGGATAGTGAAAATGATGAGGACGGACGAAATGATGCTGACCAAAATGCAGAGAACGCAAGAGCTGAACGACTGGGAAGAAGGTCGTCCCAACCCAGGATAAAAATCAGGGGATTCAACAATGGTAGATTTCTGAACCCAGAACAGCTTGCTTTCAGGAGCAGCCTAATGGATTTTGGTATCAACTATGAATCAGCTGAAGAAATTATGAGGGGAGGGATGTCTAATATTCGTGAAATTACAGACCTCAACAAGGAAAGCATTAAATCGTTCATGCATGGATTGAAATCTATCAGTCCGGACTGTCCTAATCCAAAAGATATCCACTATGGTAACAGGCTATCATCAAGGCTCCTAACTTGGGCAAATTGGGCCCGGTATCAACCATTGATTGGAGTCAAGCCAAGGGCTATCGACTGGAACGCAAACCCAAACAACCTGGAACTGCAGGAATTCAGAATCAAGATGATGGAATCAAGTGTGAAATCACAGGAAAAGGCAACTCCACCCGAGCTAAAGGATCTCACAAAATTCAGGGAATGGGAGGAAGGCTTCCGACAAAACCTGAGATACAGATTCAACTCCGAGGGATTTCCAATCTTGTATGTCATAAGACCCCAAGAAAAGGAAGAAGTTACTGACGAAGCCAGGGCTGGAACAGTTGGGCAAAGTACAACAGATACTTATCCAACTTGGAGTGATTACAATGAAAGATGTGGCGTCCTGTCAGGTCACCAGTACGATGAGGACAATAACGTCGTCTGGAGGTTGCTGTGTGATGCAACAAGAAAAGGTCCTGGTTGGGAATATGTGGCACATTTCCAAAACACTGCACTGAATTCTGGTAATGCCAGAAATGCTTTCATTTCTCTCATGCAACATGCTTACACTGATACCAATATCACTATGGTTCTGAATAAGACATATCAGGATATGAAAGATTCACACTACACTGGAGATTCCAAGGGTTATGACTGGAACAAGCACAAGCGCAACTGGACTGCTTTTCATGGAACAATTCTGAGATTTGAAAAGAATCATAACGAAAGAAGATTTGTTTGGGATTTTATCAATTCAATCAGTGATGAGCGACTTGATGCTGCAAAAGCAGATGCAATTGATGAGAGCAAAGACTATCGTGACAACTTCAATGAATGTTTGATTCTATTCACCAATCGTCTTGGATTGAAAAAGCTTGCAACCGGGAAGAGTAAAAGAGGTTCCAGAAGTTTGTATTCTATGGGCACAACCAGTAACAAAAAGCAAAAGACAACTGGAACCTTTACAGGAAAAATTGAGTGCAAGCCTTACCCAACAAGTGTTTATAAAACAATGTCAAAAGAACAGCGCCAGGAGCTTTACCAAATGAGACAGGCTAAAAAGAAAAGAAATCTCAAGGCTGCTGAGACTAAAAAGAAAGAAACTGAAAATGAAGGCGCGGGTGACAGTTTTGGATCAAAATCTAAGAAATGACATAATAACCGGACACTATCACTAGAACACAAATTGTTAAAAACGGTGAGCCGGTCATTATACCAGATGAATGTTCCTGTAGGTTTTGATGATGGGGAAAATGAAGAAGGATATTGTGAGTTAGACTCACATGCAGATACTACCGCAGCAGGAAGCAATATGGTATTGCTGAATCCTGATCAAATCACAACACACGTTGATGTTGCACCTTTTTCTGAAGAATACAAGCCCATCAAGAAAATACCCATTGGAAGCTGTGCTACTGCATGGACGAATCCAACATCAGGCCAAGTATATATCATAGTGTTCCATCAAGCACTGTACTTTGGGGACAAATTGAAAAACAGCCTGATATGCCCGAATCAAGTGAGGGACTGCAATTTCAACTCTGTTGAAGAGACACCTCGCCAATTTGATCCAAGATCCAAGCATGGAATTACAATTCAAACTCCACTGGAGGATGATGATCCGAAGAAAGTTTTTATCAAACTGAGTATGAGAAACGTGATCTCATATTTCCCCACAAGAAAGCCCACAAGAATTGAGCTTGACGAATGTCAACATTTGATAGCAACAAATGATACCCCCTGGGATCCACATTCACTGAAGTTCAGGATGGCCGAGCTAGTCATTGACAATGGAGATCCAATTTCAGGGGACCAATTCAGCCTTCAAGCTATGTCGACCGAAGAGGACCAAGCAATGGAGGAAAGTTCTGTTGTAACAGAACCTGCTAGTAATGTTACAGATAACCTCCCCAAGACCAGCTTGGACAAACGGCATCCAAGTGTCATGCAGCAATGCAAACTGATGAGAGTCCATCAGGTATCCACAAGGAGAATGCTAACTGAATGCCAGATTGCAACAGATGGAAATATTGCTCATCGGATTTCTTCAGTAAGGAATATTTCAAGCGCGCGAAGGGTAGACCAATTTTTGTTTGATGATACAGAATTTGACTTATGGAAGCTCCTGAAGCAGAATCAAAACAGGCCCCTAGCTTGCAAGAAATTGACAATACACTTGAAAGAAGGTCTCTTGACAGAAGAAATCAATGGGGGCCATCAGTGATAACAATTGAAGGTCCAAACAAAGTTGACTGTGAACGCCTAGCCAAAACTTGGAACATAAGTTTTAAGAAAGCTGAGCAGACATTGAAAGTCACGACGCAGAAGGCACTCAGGAATTTGCAATCACCATTGATGAAGCGGCTGCCTACTCAGCGCTTCAGGAACAAGAGAGTCGCACAAGGAACCTGGTACACTGATACATGGCATGCAAGAACCACGAGTATCATGAGGCAAGAAAAATGTGCACAGATCTTTACAAATGGAAATGGGTTTGAAGTATTTATACCAATACAGGACAAATCACAAGCCCACCAAGGACTGAAGACATTTATTCATGAAATTGGAATTCCAGAGCATTTGATTTCTGATGGTGCGCCAGAACAAGGATCCCCAAGAACCTACAAAACACACTGGAATTCAATTGTAAAGCGCAACCATATCCATCAGACATTTATCCAGCCACATTGCCCATTCCAAAATCGGGCAGAACAAGCAATTGGCCATCTTGGTAGTGCAATCACAACCAAGTCTGCAAAGAAGAAGTCACCGAGAAGATTATGGTCATTTTGTGGTGAACTATGTGCTAATATCAGGCAGCGAACAGCCTCCAACAACCCTTCTTCAATGGGGAGAACCCCATTTGAATTGGTCCATGGCTATAGACCGGATATTACATTATATACCTCATCAGAATGGTATGATTTTGTGTTTTATTATGAAAAAGGTGATTCTTCCACCCGAGGTGTTGAAAGGCTGGCGCGATGGTTGGGTCCCTGTGGAAATAGGGTAGGTGGGGGGGATTGTTTTTGGCTACTGCCCGAGTCGGCAATACCAATATCTACAAATTCAATAAGACCCGTCAAGGAATTTGAATGGCGGGACAGAGATATCCTCAGAAGAATGGAAGCAATTGACAAATCAATTGAATCCAAGATTGGAGATGAAGTAAAGGATAGCGCATCATTCTTCCAGGAAAACTACCCAGAGCCCCAAATAGAGCTATTTGAGAATCAACCAGTAGAAACACCGGATATGAAACTTGAAATGGCTGAGCCAGAAGCATCGGTAGAAGATGTTGATGAACCAGATGAATATCTGGGAAATGAAGTAATCATTGAAAGAGGTGATGAAAGACTCAGGTGCGTTGTCAAGGACAGGGTTCGCGACTTGCAAAACAGACCAATAGGAATCAGAAATGAGAATCCCATACTAGACACGAGGCTGTATAAATTGCAACTACCTGATGGCACCATGGAGGAATACACGGCAAATATTGTTGCAGAAAGTCTATACAGCTCTGTTGATGATGACGGGAGGATGTTCACTCTACTAGATGAGCTCATTGACCACGAATGCGACAACACTGCACTAACTGATGATGAAGCCACGACCATAGCAAAAAATGGCAGGAAAACCCATAAGCCGACAACTAGGGGTTGGAGAATTCTTGCCAGTTGGAAGGATGGCACTGAATCATGGTGTAAGTTAAGTGATGTGAAAGAATCATTTCCAGTGCAATTAGCCGAGTATGCAGTCAACAATAATCTTGAAAAATCACCAGCTTTCAGATGGTGGGTGCACAAAATTTTGAGGAGGAAGGATCGAATCCTTAAAGCGGCCAAAACAGCAAAGTATTGGTTGAAGACTCACAAATATGGAGTTGAATTGCCACATTCAATCAAACAAGCGCTGGCTATTGATAAGAAAACAGGGACCGACCACTGGGAAAGAGCAATTCATAAGGAAATGACAAATAATATGGCAGCGTTTGAATTTTCTGATGATGATGTTATTCCAGTTGGCCATAAGCAGATAAGAACTCATATGATTTTTGATATCAAGCTTGGATCCCTAACAAGGAAGGCCAGGTTGGTAGGGGACGGTCACAAAGTCCCTGCAGTGGCCAAAGAAAATACTTATTCATCGGTTCCCAGTCGAGACTCAGTAAGAATATTCTTTCTGCTGGCAGCGCTGAATGATTTGAAGGTTCTATCAGCTGATATTCAAAATGCATACTTGACAGCCCCAATTAAAGAGAAATACTTTCTAAAAGCGAGAGCAGAAGATGGTTTTCCACCTCACCTTGCAGGAAGGCCTTGCAAGATTGTCCGCGCATTGTATGGACTGCCGGTTGCTGGTGCATCTTTCAGGTCATACCTCACCCAGCATTTGAGAGATCTTGGATATTCACCTTGCAAGGCAGACCCGGATGTGCACTTAAGAATTGAAACCAGGAAAGATGGATCCAGATACTGGGCAATGCTCATTGCATACGTAGACGATATCTTATGTTCTGGCGAAGATCCAAAGTTCCAGCTTGAAAACATTGAACGAAAGTTCAAATTGAAGGATGATACGATTGAAGAGCCAACTCTGTATTTGGGAGCTGATATTGGGAAATTCTACTTTGAAGGTGATTCAAAGCCAAGATGGTCATTATCAAGCACTAAGTATACAGCGAAAGCTGTTGCAGCAGTCGAACAAGAGTTAGGAACTGAAAAATATGGCTACAAGTATCTACCAAAATCAGCATCCAGTCCACTGTCACATGATTACCGACCGGAAATTGATATATCAGAAGAATTGAACCCTGAATTGCAAAATTACTATCAAGGTTTAATTGGAGTTCTCAGGTGGATTTGTGAACTAGGAAGACTTGACATAGTAATGCCAGTCTCACTGATGTCAAGGTATTTGGCACAGGCGAGGATCGGGCATTTGAATCAGTTGTTTCACATATTTGCATATTTGAAAAAGTACAACAGGTCAAAACTGGTTTTTGATGATACTGTACCAAGTGTTGATGAAAGTAAATTTCAAAAATGTGACTGGTCTGAATTTTATCCTGGTGCCGCTGAAGTCATACCAACAGATATGCCTGAAGCCTTGGGAAAGCATGTAACTATGAGCTGTTTTGTTGACGCCGACCATGCCGGATGCAAGGCGACGAGAAGGTCTCATACTGGTGTTATTATCTTCATTAATAATGCACCGATCATTTGGTTTTCCAAAAGACAAACAACAGTTGAGACATCAACTTTTGGATCTGAAATCATTGCTTTGAAAATTGCAATCGAATTGGTTGAAGGTCTAAGGTACAAGTTGAGAATGATGGGTGTTCCAATTGATGGGAGCACAAATGTGTATTGTGATAATGATTCAGTTGTCACAAATGTTACACGACCTGAAAGCCCATGTAAGAAGAAGCACAACAGCATTGCATACCACAAAGCGCGTGAATCTATTGCAGCAGGAATTATCAGAGTTGCAAAGGAACCAGGTACAACAAATATTGCTGATTTGTTTACAAAGCTAATGAGTGGCGCTGTTTTCCGGGAACATTGTTCTCGTTGCATGTGGTAAAGTAAAGAATCAATCGTTCGGTGGAATGTTCGATCGATCGTTCGATTGAAGTAACAAGTTGATTCGTCCGATCATGGAATAAATCGATCTGCAATGAGCATTTCGAAAGAAAATGGATAATTTGATCCATGAATACAATATATCAAACCGGCAAGGATCAGGGCAAAATGCCATGATATAAGCCAGAATGAAAGGCAAAACGCCGCCCCATTTCTTTTTGATAGGGCCTCTGATGGTAGACTGGATACAGTTTGGTATTCAACTCACGATGAACATATTAAGCCATAGAATCCAGCCGCTTAACGGTTGGAGGATTTATGACTGAAGGGGACTGAAAAGAATTCACCGTGTAACGCGTACTGTACGAAAAGTCATAAGGGCAAATAACCTTATTCGTAAGGTTATTTAACTTGAGTGAATAATCGTCGGCGTTTCCATGTGGTTTGTCTCTTTACCGAATTTCCCCATCAGCTCACTCTTCGAAGAATTAACAACTCTAAAACACTATCATGCCCTAAAATCTATGTACAAACTAGTACTAATTCTACGTAATAAGGTACAAGCAATGTGATATTCCAATGAGAATATCACGGTGAATTATACGGTTAAAAGACCGATCGAAGATGGTTTTGCGTGTGTTTTGCGTCTTATTTATGTGTGCTTTGTATGCTAAGAATTACACGGTAATATGCCGTATAACCGACACGATGGTTTGACGATACGATGAGTAATTAACCTGTCGTCCGCTAAGGCCGAATGAACTGTAACAATGATTACTCTTACTCACTAAATCAATCGATCGTAAGACCGATTGCATTTGCGTTTGTTTGTTACGACACACTTTTTCTATTCTGAGACGTTTCCAACCCGGGAGATCAAGCAAGTTGTTGTCTTTCCCATATTTTGCAACGGTGACCGGGTCGTCGGCTGCAATGTTGGCCAGAGGTTCATATGTTCGTTCCATATTCTCCCATTCAATCCAGAGGTTATACTTGGAACCTTTGTATTGAGGATGCTTGTTATCCAGTGGACCTTGGTGTCCTAGGATGCGGCGAAACGACCAGAGTTTGCCGTCTTCTTGTGTTGAATCACGATGTATGTAATTCATGACGTCATTGTATGCAATGATATCATCTAGTTCGTCATCGGAGTGTTTACACTTGAACTTGATGAAGTCTTTATTGCGATCCAGGCTGTCTTCAACATCGACAATGGTAAGACGCTTCCGGGTGCCATCGAGATTGGTTACAAGGAAGGAACGTCCTTGTAGATCGGCAATCGGGATCGTAGGAATGGTAATAGGTTTACCGTCATTGTCAAACTGTGCGTTACCTTCTTCGTCGGTAACAACTACCTGTGATGGGTCTACTGAAGGAGTAGCGGGGTTGGTGTGTGGAGTTGTGGCGTCACTAACATCAAAGTATGCTAATTCCGGTGGATCAAAATCATCTTCAGTAAGGAGAACGCCATCGGATGTCTTGCTGAAGATGTGTGTCGTAGGAGGACCATCGAGACTCTCCCCATAGTTGTTAGGGAGTGGAGAAGGTGACCAGCTTGGGCTGTCATCGACCTTCTTATAAAGAAAGCTCGGTAACGAGGGGTGGGTGGGTGGTTGAAGAATTGGTTGAGTGCCAGATGCGTGGAGCGTGGTATCTGTTTGTTTGTTGGGTGCAGATGGAACGGTGGCATCGGCGGTGTCAGAATCAGCAGGTGAACCGTTAGGGGAAACTGAACTGTTTGGTTTAGTAGGCTCGTCAATGAGTTTATGCTGATTGGTATGCTCCCCATGTTTGAAAGCTGGAGCTTCTCCAGTGGCGTATAGACGGGGCAAGGAATCCTTTGCATTACGCCATTTGATGAAACCATCATCAGTAAATAAGCCCGCGCGTTTGTTACGTGACTCAGGTGTAAGAGCAGATCGAACACCGGACCGGTCTAGTAACTTGTTGGTAACTGGATCCCAGATTCGAAAGCAGAGTCCATTGCCAACATGTTCGGCAATGCCGACGAAATGACCGAGGCGTTCGGTAGATTTGGTACCGAAAGGAGAGTCATTGGTCTTGAAATACACAGGTTCAAACCAGAAGAAACTGGTGTATGCGCTGATGTCGCCAATTGTACCCGTGGCAATGAAGATCGGTTGTTTATCGGACAGCGTAGGGTCAGAGACAACATTGAGGAGACCCGCGACGTATGTCATGCACAGTAACCACATGTGTGGCGGTGTGCCGGTACGATCCATGACGCGATTGACAATGCGTTTGAACGTTTGGTATCGTCGTTCGAATTGATTCTGGTGTTGATGGTACGGTTCACTTTGCCAGAGTCCAATCCATAACATTTTGAGGTAATCCATGACTTTCTTACTTGATTGATAGTTACCATGGTCGCAAAGGAGGCGGATGGGCCTGCCCCATTTTCGAACAAAGTTCTGAAAGCAGGGTAGAAAATCGCCGGTGGTACGCATTTCTTCAACGTGAATAATATGCGATTTGCGGCCAAAGAAGATCTGAGCAATCTTGGATCCACCATCAATTGCTGGGATATCTGAATAGACTGCATCGGACATAACATCGTCATTGAAGGGGCGAACGTTCATGGCCGGTTGAGGGGAATGAAACCGTTTGAAAATGTTACCATCAGGGCTAACCGCTAACGAACCGTATTGGGTTGAGTTTTCAAAAGTAGCTTTGATGCGATCGGTGGAAACCCAACAAAAGAAAGGTTTGAGGGATAAGTAGTCATGTTCGTTGGGGTATCTTTCGCGGGGCGTAGCTGCAATGCGTGTAGTGTCACTGGCTGTACAATCTGTCGGAAACGCAGTGACTGTTCCAGAGACTGCGGTTGGCGCGCAGCATGCGAGACGTTCTTGATGAGCGTAGTCAGTGGAAGTAAGCCAAAAGGTGCGATCGTTGTTCTTATGATCATCAATTGGAAGAAAGGGAGATCGGGTAGAATGGCTGGAATACGAGCTGAGGGATGTGACCGTGGAGGACCCAGGGGAAACAGATATATCGAATCCTTCAAGGCAGCGTGGGTTCCCATATTCGTCGTAATCGGCATAAGGGAGTTGCTGTGGTTGTGGAGGATATTTCTGGAGAAATTGTTCATCCTTTGCACTGATCGTGGTATCGAGAACAGATGGGTCCCAATGTTTATCGGACGTCATGATAACATGTGGTAGCGTGTCAAATTCGACAGTCGTATACTTCCGCATCGCAAGGTATGGTAAGCCGTGTCGTATGCTAAGTGGCAGTGCATAGCCATCGGAGGTGGTGATGACCTGTCCTCCGCCTGCTTTGATGGACGTGTCGTCTACAGTGGAAAAATATGCTTCCATCTGGCCGGATGACAATATAGAAGGATGTCGTCCTGTATAGGCACATTCATTGAAAATAAGAATGACGGGGCCTCTGTTCGACATGGAATATGCTCCGCATGTAGCAATGGGAATGTTTTGTACCTGATGATTGTTAATGCCGGTGACGTTAACATATCGTGGTGGAATATCCTTGGAGATGAGACATGCATCATTACCGATGATGCAGCCATTTGCGCTGCGATCGACCATGGCAAAACCAGGGCTAGTAACCGTAGTTTTGTGTATACGGTATGTGTATGACGTTACGGGACCATCATTAGGAAAGGTGAGATCGTCCTCGGGAGTATACCACTGGTGAAAATTGGCGGAATACGATGGTGTTCCGATAGGTATTTGGGTGTCACCGTCCTTTTTGTACTGAATGTCAGGGTTGTTTGAGAGGAATCGAGCTGGATGCGCGGGTGACACGGAAGACTTGAGAGGTCGCTGGTCCTTAGGCGAGGAGGTCGTGGATTTGTATACACCTAGAGATGCATGGAAAACGCCTCTACGATCATTCTCTACAGCAGGATGGAGGTCTGCTGCAGAATTGGCATGCTCATTCTTGGTTGAAGTATCGTCTTCTTGAAAAGATACCGAGTGTTCATGTTGGTATGCCTTTCGTGTAATGGGTTTGACACTGTTGGGGTCAGGTTGGTTAGTGTTAAGTAAATCGTGCCGCAATGAGGCAACCACGATTTTCTTTCCTTCCGGAGAAAAACTGAGCCAACTCTTCATGTCCTGACGTGACAAGGCCTTCCATATGTTTGTAGGCAACCTTGTGGTAGGGTCAGGGGTACGTCCAGCCTTGAACACGGCATAATCTTGATAGTCTCCTTCAAATTCGATGGGGAGAGCATAGTCCTCATGGTTTTGGATCGAGTCAGAAGAGAAATCATGAACGTGTGCACGTACGGTCGACCGAGGAGCAGACATCGCAGACTGGGAATCAAGTCGAGTTGCTTCGAGTAAAAGCGTGATTTTAAGATCATGGATAGCAGCGGCTTCGGCAACTGCATCCGTTACGGTGCTATTCGTCCCACCTGGATCCTTGACTTTGGCAAACTGTTCGCTTAGCTGGAAGCTGGAATAGCATGCCTGACACAATGCT
Source organism: Pseudo-nitzschia multiseries (assembly GCA_037355745.1). NCBI lineage: Eukaryota > Bacillariophyta > Bacillariophyceae > Bacillariales > Bacillariaceae > Pseudo-nitzschia > Pseudo-nitzschia multiseries. The sequence continues at coordinate 10,519,836 of CM074781.1, forward strand.
GATTTTACAGTGTGGTATTCGAGGGGTTTGTTGGGAGGACGGAGCTTGTTGAGGTGATTCAATTCATCAAACCAGTGTGTGATGAATTTCACTTTGGATTCCTTCCAATTGTTGAGATTCAACTTGAGCAACGCTTGTAGCTGGGTCGAGTTGTCGTATACCTTTGCTTTTGATTGGCTATGAAGGTTTACGAAGTCGAAGTAGGCCTTGCGTCCATCACGAGTGGTAGAATGACTGTGTACACATGATGCAGAAAGGTCACTCTTGAAGACTTCCAACATTAGTACCCAGAAGAAGGCACATTGTTTGACGTAGAGATCACGGGTGTAACCCACAAGCGTGGCTGGAGGTCAAGTTTCATCGAGGAATGTCTCTGTATCGATGTCGTATGCCTCGAGTTTAGCTTTGAAACCGACGAGCCAGTGTTCGAATCTCGAGTCATTCGTGAGGGGTGTAAAGGACTTTTCATCTCGTGCTTTTCGGCACCATGATTCGTACTTTACCTGCTGAGGGGACTTTTTGTTACTTCCCGCCGGAGGAGGTGGTGGGTTCAGAACAGATTCATTGCATAAGCGTTGGGCACGCTCTCCGCGGAATGCCTGGAATTCCTTGTATGTATATGACTTTACATCTTTCCAGTCCTTCTCGTCTTCTCCTAGGTCGACACCTTCTTCTTGTAGTTTGATAGCGAAATCCGCAAGTGCTTCTATGCTCCTTTGGATGGATCGAGGGATATGCGTTGCCAATCCTCGCTCCATATAGGTAAGTTCGCGTGCAAAATCCGGTTCGATAAGTGCGTCGAGGAACGACTTCCACTCGCATAATCCGCCTTCTTTGAGAGCTAGGCACAACTTGCTAGTAATCTCACTTGTTACGTTGAGTAATGATATGAGTATCTTTCTCATATCAGCATCGAAGCTGGGAAAGCGTTCGATAGTGGTGACTTCAGCGTCATTCTTCTCTTCGCCTCCGAGTGCATCGCCGGGCATTAATGGTATGTTCGGCATCTGTGGTGGTTCGGAGCCTTGGAAAGAATTGCGTGGTAACTGAGAATGGGAACTGCTTCTTGTGCGATGTGCGACGGGCATATGCCAGCGTAGGGATTATGTTCAATTCCGTTCCTGTTCCTTCTTGTGTGCAAGCCTTCTTAGAGCTTGCGACTGTTAATCTATTATTTTCCTTCTGAATTCGATTCGTTGAGAGTCTGATTCAAGGACTTTTAATGAACAGCAACGCTGTGTTAGTGTGTTAGTAGACGAACGATTGTACTCTACGCGTGACAATTGTGTTTGGATACTTTCGGCAACAGATAATCGGACTACAGGCGAGACTAGGGAAACGCCAGATCTCCTCTTGCTATGACTTATTCAGATTGCAGCGAGACAGACCTTAGTATGTAGATTACAAGTAGTTGGTAGCAACTAGTGTGAATTTTGGGATATAAATCAGTTGAATGTTAAAAGTATGAGATAAAGTGAAATCTTGCTGAAATGCAAGATATCTCTTTTATTGAGATGAATACGTTGCAACTGCTGTTGCGTAGTGCTGAGATTACTCGCTGATTATTTCCGTACATGTATTAGTCGTTGACCATATATATTTGTATGCATGTATATGTATTGTGTGAGAATCACATGCCAACGGTTTTCTTCTCTTGTTCCGTTAGGAAGACTCCATGAAATGTTTATCATTAAGGTCAGGAATTGCTCCCGTAGCTCGTGTGATATTTTATGAAATCAGAGTTTGCTCACCGAAGAACAATGGCAATATTGTAAGACAGGGATTGCTCACCGTTTATGCGCGATGGGAATTGATGCGCCGTGGGAATCGATATGCCGTGGGAATCGATTACTTAGATGGATACGGGACTCATTGATTCATGCGCATAGGAAATCTACCCTTTGGTAGCTTTGGTACTTCTGGTCACGAAAGGAATTTAATAGTTTGTAGATACAAATGGCACACAAGACAGTACGGTATGTTAGGTGCAGTCTACGAGATTCTACATGTGACTAGAGGATTGAAATACATAACCTTAGTGTGATCAAAAGTTTCCCTTCTGAAAAAATTATGGCGCGGGAGGGCTGGCTGGCACAGGTACGTGATCTACTTCTACAAATATAACAGCGCGCCCAAGCCAGACAACACACAGAAGAAGTTAGGGCAAACAACATAGTACAGAACCCACGGAAAAACTCTACACACAAAACATCGTACACATACTACACGAAACACCGTAAAAACACACACACACGACACACGGCACACAAAACACCGTACACAACCCGACAAAATTATTAGTACACACACAAAACCACACAAAAAGAAACACATGATTCTTGATCGACACCGTATTCAGAAAATAAAATAAAAAAATATGAATGCTATCGGAAAGACACGACGAAGCAAAAAATTTGAGGGGAAGACCCTTCGAAACAACAAAACCATCCGGCCCGGTGATCATCAAAATACAGGGGACAACAACGGTAAGAAAAGAAGAGTTAAAACAAACACCGCAATTACTAACAAAGTGTGTAACAGTAATACCACAACTATGAACGCATCAAAGGCCAACAGTAAAAAAAATGGTACCGACAACACAATTTCTACTACTACAAACACGGAAGAACAAAACACCATCAACCAGAGTAACGAACCAGCACTGAGCATTACCAACACAACCACCCCTACAGTAACGAACCAACAGAAAGAAGGAACAAAAACCAATGTGGTTGAGAAAACATCTAATGGAGAATGCTGCGATTTAGAGGATGTTGCGGAACTTGTCATGAAAAAAATCCAATATGACAAATTGGCACAGGAAGTGGCAAAACACTTACGGCAACAAGAGAGGGAACCACATATAAGGGGTGGGAAAGGTAGTAATGGTACCTAAACAAACGGAGGCAACCATGCAGGGAGAGGGGACTTATAATGCCGGTGATACAAGAGAACGAGCAGTAAGTACAATTACAGACAAATATGGGCTTATAACAGACAACAAGATGCTTAAGGCTTTGAGTGATATGACTGAAACAGTGGACAAGCAGCTAAGAGATTACGTCAAAAAACATTGGTACCACAACATGAAGTTCCCTATCAATGACAAGGTAACGGCGCATGTAATACAAAAAGCTGTTAAAGCAAATGCGGTTATGAATCCACCAAATATTCCACTTGCGTCATTCTGTTCCTTTTACAGGAAACGAGTAGGGACAGTACTGACTGCATTGAGGCACAACTCACAAACATTAGCGAGAAAAAACTGGATAGGTAAATACAGGTGGGAGAATTGGTTGTTGAAATTAGGAATTTTGGAATCTATTTTTGGTCCGACAACAACTAACATGCTGCCCGTTGATACTGATGATACTTCCGTACAGACGATTACAGAAAAGGTCGAGTCCCTATCACATTCCCTGGTACTGTTGCAGTTATTCAAGACACAGAATATGAGGACACAGGTATTTTAAACCCTCAATACAGAACATACAAAGACGCGGAAAATGAAGATTTTTATTATTTTGTTACAAGAATCATGTCGGCAATCAATCCGACAAATTCCAATTTCAAACAACGGAAGGAGAGGCACTTGCTGAGTGATATATTTACTATAGCAGATGAAGCATTTGCATTGGTACTGATCTACAATAAGCATCATGTATGGGTGAACCAGCAGCGGCAAAAGGGTGATGCCACGATTCCGCGACCAAAAAAAATTCTGCGATTCAGACAGTGGAAGCAGAAATGGATGGATGGAGGAAGGACAAGAGTTGTTCAGTGACTTGTGCAACAAAATTGGCGAGATGCGAAAACACCCAGAAACAGGAAGGAAATTGGAAGAAATGATGAGGGACAGATTTAGGAACGAAAGTTCAACAGATTACACCAACAATAAGCATGGCGATGCAAATATTACTAGTAGCAGCTCCACTAATTGTAGTGGACCAAAAAAGAAAAAGAAAAGAAACGTCTTTATTGATCCGGCAATAACAGCATCGATGAATGAAAGTTTATCTATTGGTGAACTAATGTAAAAAATAACAGTACATACATAATACAAAACTACTACTAATCTTGAACTTAATTTTGAGAATATTAGAAATAATGGAGGATTCGTAATACGTTGCAATAGGAATAAATCAAGCGTAATAGAATCTACATTTTAAAAAGGGAATATTGTAGTCGAGAAATAGAATTCACAATTAGGAGAGCAGTATCGAATTGTTGTTTGGTAGATTAATATTTTGGAATTAATACTGACTCAAGATTTCTTTTTTATTCGTGAATAGAAGTAAGTGTTGTTCGTACAGAATAATAATTCGGTTCTGCTAGAGACTGAAATAAATTATTTTTATTCGAGAGTAGAGTAATGTGCATCACGCGCACAGAAATAGTGCTGAGTTTACATATACCCTTATACGATCGTCGCGAATTTCAGGGTGTCCAGAAATATTGCCGTGTTAAAATCACGCACAAAATTTGTGCGCGAGAAGTAAATTTGAACCCCGCGAAACAGTTCTCGGACGATGTACAAGGAGAAAGACAGTAGCTGTATTACAAAGGATTGGCTTTACACTGCTGTCACGCCAGCAATTAGAGCCAAGTTTGGCCCTACAGCTGGCGTCATCTTTGCAAAACCCTTGCTTTGAGCTTGCTTTGATGGAGCAGCAGTTGATTTGATTCCCCCTGGATTGAAGGGTCAGATCCTTAATTGGTATTGGCTGTTAGAGGGCCGGATGGAGGATGAAGAAGCAAATCCTATGGAAAAGTATTATTTTCCTTCTGAATCCGATTCGTTGAGAGTCTGATTCAAGGACTTTTAATGAACAGCAACGCTGTGTTAGTGTGTTAGTAGACGAACGATTGTACTCTACGCGTGACAATTGTGTTTGGATACTTTCGGCAACAGATAATCGGACTACAGGCGAGACTAGGGAAACGCCAGATCTCCTCTTGCTGTGACTTATTCAGATTGCAGCGAGACAGACCTTAGTATGTAGATTACAAGTAGTTGGTAGCAACTAGTGTGAATTTTGGGATATAAATCAGTTGAATGTTAAAAGTATGAGATAAAGTGAAATCTTGCCGAAATGCAAGATATCTCTTTTATTGAGATGAATACGTTGCAACTGCTGTTGCGTAGTGCTGAGATTACTCGCTGATTATTTCCGTACATGTATTAGTCGTTGACCATATATATTTGTATGCATGTATATGTATTGTGTGAGAATCACATGCCAACGGTTTTCTTCTCTTGTTCCGTTAGGAAGACTCCATGAAATGTTTATCATTAAGGTCAGGAATTGCTCCTGTAGCTCGTGTGATATTTTATGGAATCAGAGTTTGCTCACCGAAGAACAATGGCAATATCGTAAGACAGGGATTGCTCACCGTTTATGCGCGATGGGAATCATTGCGCCGTGGGAATCGATATCCGTGGGAATCGATTACTTAGATGGATACGGGACTCATTGATTCATGCGTATAGGAAAACTACCCTTTGGTAGCTTTGGTACTTCTGGTCACGAAAGGAATTTAATACTCCCCATGTCTCCTTGTGAAGGGTCATCACGCTCTACATGATGCTTCCATCATCCTGGAGAAGGTCGCCAGTATTGCCACAGAAGTGGAAGATGGGCCTGAGCAGTGGATACACAACTGAGTGACTCCAATGCTTGGTGAGAATGTCTGCACAGTTATCCTTACCTGGGATGTGCATCATTAAAATGAAACCTCTCGCTATCATGCTCCGTACGTAGTGAAACGATAAAATGTTATGACGCTTATGCAACCTTGCATAAGGAAAGGTCGACGTCTGGATCATCTTTTCGTTGTCACCCCAAGAGTATGAGATATCATGGACTCGTGTTCCGAGGTATCGGAATGAGTGGCGTAGATCGACAATCTGTTCGATGCAAGTTCTTCCTGCAACAAATTCAGCTCCAAAGGTGGCTGTTTCCGTAGTGGACTGCTTCTTCGAGAACCACATCATGGGAGTCTTGTTCGCGAAATGAAGTATGCCGGTAACTGCCTTGCCACTGAGAATATCATGCATGAGGTTGGCATCATAGAAGTGTGATAACACTACTGTCTTTCCAAGCGGTGCAGGAGCGTCGTCGGGTAGCTCCTCAGAATGCTCCCCATAGACGGTATTGGACCAGTCGATGGTGTCGGGTTTAGTCAATATAAAATCGGGCGGTTCCACACGGAATCTGATTTTAAAATGTCTAAACTTGGAGATATATCCATAGATACGTTTAGCGCGTTCGAGATGCCCATCTCGTGGCTGAGCTCTGAAACTTGAGAGTGTCATCACGGCTGTTTGTACATCGAAACGCCCAATAGCAATTATCCATTGTAGTGAACCGATCATACTTTGGTATTTCTGTATACCGGTTTCTTCAAGGAAGGCTGAGGAGTCCAATTCAGGATGATCGTTCTCCGCGATGGGCGACTGGAACCTAGTGCTAGGTTTGCATCCGAACATTTGTTCGTAAGATGCTTCCATCTTTTCGATGAACTTTATGGGATTCATGCACAAAACACCATGTTCGTCGCGCTCAAATCCACATCCTAAATGAAAGTTCATAGGTCCGGATCCCTTCAATTTGAAGTTATATGGTGACGATTGCAATATCTTCAAGAAGGAATTGGGATCTGCCATGCAGAGACATAGGTCATCGACATATGTGCATATGAGCTCATATATACGTTCACCATGCTTGTTTGTTCCGGGTTTGAGGAATATTTCCGGTTCTGCGCGGGATCTTTCGAAGCCGAGTTCGATGAGACAAGCCGCGAGTAAGTCTCCAAAACACTTGCCGGAAGATCTGAGACCATATAGGGCTTTGTAAATGACCAACAGGTGACCCTCCAACGATCCGAATTCAGGACCTGCCTTGATGCATACTTTCTCGCAGGTGACTGCTTCTAAGTAGGCGTTACCTATGTCGGTACCCCATGCTTCTAGACCGTTGAGTTCAGCTAGGAATAGGCACATACGTAGACCGCGAAGAGATACGACGCCTGCGTAAACACTGTGGATAGGGGCCTCGGTGAGATTACCGTTAGCAACGAGGCGGGCCTTGTGTCTTCCGTCGTGTTTGACAGCGTATATCATGTGTACCTTGATCTGTTGGAATCCCGTGGGGATGGAGCTTGTCTTGTACGCGCCTTTATCAATGAATGTATTGTATTCATTGAGTTGTGCCATTTCCAGAGTGGTGGCATCTTCCCATTTGGTGTTTCCGTTGGCTTGATCAAATCGTAGGGCTTCTTCGTGGTTACGGGGTACTTTGAATCCATATTGATACTGCGGAGTGGTACGGAAAGAACGTAGTTTGGCTTGATGCACGAGTCGGTCAAGTTTCTTGGTTCGTCGGGCTAGGTTGGTGATTCTCCTGAGACGTTTCCAACCTGGGAGGTCAAGCAAGTTGTTGTCTTTCCCATATTTTGCAACGGTGACTGGGTCATCAGCCGCAATATTGGCCAGAGGTTCATATGTGCGTTCCATATTCTCCCATTCAATCCAAAGGTTATACTTGGAACCTTTGTATTGAGGGTGTTTGTTATCCAGTGGACCTTGGTGTCCTAGGATGCGGCGAAACGACCAGAGTTTGCCGTCTTCTTGTGTTGAATCACGATGGATGTAATTCATGACGTCGTTGTATGCAATGATATCATCGAGTTCGTCATCGGAGTGTTTGCACTTGAACTTGATGAAGTCTTTATTGCGTTCAAGACTGTCTTCAACATCGACAATGGTAAGACGCTTCCGGGTGCCATCGAGATTGGTTACAAGGAAGGAACGTCCTTGTAGATCGGCAATCGGGATCGTAGGAATGGTAATAGGTTTACCGTCATCGTCAAATTGTGCGTTACCTTCTTCGTCGGTAACAACTACCTGTGATGGGTCTACTGAAGGAGTAGCGGGGTTGGTGTGTGGAGTTGTGACGTCACTAACATCAAAGTATGCTAATTCCGGTGGATCAAAATCATCTTCAGTAAGGAGAACGCCATCGGATGTCTTGCTGAAGATGTGTGTCGTAGGAGGACCATCAAGACTCTCCCCATAGTTGTTAGGGAGTGGAGAAGGTGACCAGCTTGGGCTGTCATCGACCTTCTTATAAAGAAAGCTCGGTAACGAGGGGTGGGCGGGTGGTTGAAGAATTGGTTGAGTGCCCGGTGCGTGTGGCGTGGTATCTGTTGGTGCAGATGGAACGGTGTTCTCGGCGGTGTCAGAATCAGCAGGTGAACCGTTAGGGGAAACTGAGCTGTTTGGTTTAGTAGACTCGTCAATGAGTTTATTCTGATTGGTATGCTCCCCATGTTTGAAAGCTGTAGCTTCTCCAGTGGCGTATATACGGGGTGAGGAATCCTTTGCATTACGCCATTTGATGAAACCATCATCAGTAAATAAGCCCGCGCGCTTGTTACGTGACTCAGGTGTAAGGGCAGATCGAACACCGGACCGGTCTAGTAACTTGTTGGTAACTGGATCCCAGATTCGAAAGCAGAGTCCATTGCCAACATGTTCGGCGATGCCGACGAAATGACCTAGGCGTTCGGTAGATTTGGTACCGAAAGGAGAGTCATTGGTTTTGAAATACACAGGTTCAAACCAGAAGAAACTGGTGTATGCGCTGATGTCGCCAATTGTACCCGTGGCAATGAAGATCGGTTGTTTATCGGACAGCGTAGGGTCAGAGACAACATTAAGGAGACCCGCTACGTATGTCATGCACAGTAACCACATGTGTGGTGGTGTGCCAGTACGATCCATGACGCGATTGACAATGCGTTTGAACGTTTGGTATCGTCGTTCGAATTGATTCTGATGTTGATGGTACGGTTCACTTTGCCAGAGTCCAATCCATAACATCTTGAGGTAATCCATGACTTTCTTGCTTGATTGATAGTTACCGTGGTCGCAAAGGAGGCGGATGGGTCTGCCCCATTTTCGAACAAAGTTCTGAAAGCAAGGTAGAAAATCGCCGGTGGTACGCATTTCTTCAACGTGAATAATATGCGATTTACGGCCAAAGAAGATCTGAGCAATCTTGGATCCACCATCAATTGCTGGGACATCTGAATAGACTGCATCAGACATAACATCGTCATTGAAGGGGCGAACGTTCATGGCCGGCTGAGGGGAATGAAACCGTTTGAAAATGTTACCATCAGGGCTAATCGCTAACGAACCGTATTGGGTCGAGTTTTCAAAAGTAGCTTTGATGCGATCGGTAGAAACCCAACAAAAGAAAGGTTTCAGGGATAAGTAGTCATGTTCATTTGGGTATCTTTCACGGGGCGTAGCTGCAATGCGTGTAGTGTCACTTGCTGTACAATCTGTAGGAAACGCAGTGACTGTTCCAGAGACTGCGTTTGGTGCGCAGCAGGCGAGACGTTCGTGATGGGCGTAGTCAGTGGAAGTAAGCCAAAAGGAGCGATCGTTGTTCTTATGATCATCAATTGGAAGAAAGGGAGACCGAGTGGAATGGCTAGAATACGAGCTGAGGGATGTGACCGTGGAGGACCCGGGAGAAACAGATATGTCGAATCCTTCAAGGCAGCGTGGGTTTCCATATTCGTCGTAATCGGCATAAGGGAGTTGCTGTGGTTGGGGAGGATATTTCTGGAGAAATTGTTCATCCTTTGCACTGATCGTGGTATCGAGAATAGATGGGTCCCAATGTTTATCGGACGTCATGATAACGTGTGGTAACGTGTCAAATTCGACAGTCGTATACTTCCGCATCGCAAGGTATGGTAAGCCGTGTCGTATGCTAAGAGGCAGTGCATAGCCATCTGAGGTGGTGATGACCTGTCCTCCGCCTGCTTTGATGGACGTGTCGTCTACAGTGGAAAGATATGCTTCCATCTGGCCGGATGACAATATAGAAGGATGTCGTCCTGTATAGGCACATTCATTGAAAATAAGAATGACGGGACCTCTGTTCGACATGGAATATGCTCCGCATGTAGCAATGGGAATGTTTTGTACCTGATGATTGTTAATGCCGGTGACGTTAACATATCGTGGTGGAATATCCTTGGAGATGAGACATGCATCATTACCGATGATGCAGCCGTTTGCGCCGCGATCGACCATGGCAAAACCAGGGCTAGTAACCGTAGTTTTGTGTATGCGGTATGTGTATGACGTTACGGGCACATCATTAGGAAGGGTGAGATCATCCTCGGGAGTATACCACTGGTGAAAGTTGGCGGAATACGATGGTGTTCCGACAGGTATTTGAGTGTCACCGTCCTTTTTGTACTGAATGTCAGGGTTGTTTGAAAGGAATCGAGCTGGATGCGCGGGTGACACGGAAGACTTGAGAGGTCGTTGGTCCTTAGACGAGGAGGTCGTAGATTTGTATACACCTAGAGATGCATGGAAAACGCCTCTACGATCATTCTCTACAGCAGGATGTAGGTCTGCTGTGGAATTGGCATGCTCATCCTTGGTCGAAGTATCGTCTTCTTGAAAAGATACCGAGTGTTCATGTTGGTATGCCTTTCGGGTAATGGGTTTGACACTATTGGGGTCAGGTTGGTTAGTGTTAAGTAAGTCGTGTCGCAATGAGGCAACCACGATTTTCTTGCCTTCCGGAGAAAAGCTGAGCCAACTCTTCATGTCCTGGCGTGACAAGGCCTTCCATATGTTTGTAGGCAGCCTTGTGGTAGGGTCAGGGGTACGTCCAGCCTTAAACACAGCATAATCTTGATAGTCTCCTTCAAATTCGATGGGAAGAGCATAGTCATCATGGTGTTGGATCGAGTCAGAAGAGAAATCATGAACGTGTGCACGTACGGTCGACCGAGGAGCAGACATCGCAGACTGGGAATCAAGTCGAGTTGCTTCGAGTAAAAGCGTGATTTTAAGATCGTGGATAGCAGCGGCTTCGGCAACTGCATCCGTTACGGTGCTATTCGTCCCACCTGGATCCTTGACCTTGGCAAACTGTTCGCTTAGCTGGAAGCTGGAATAACATGCCTGACACAATGCTGATTTTACAGTGTGATACTCGAGTGGCTTGTTGGGAGGACGGAGCTTGTTGAGGTGATTCAATTCGTCAAACCAATGTGTGATGAATTTCACTTTGGATTCCTTCCAATTGTTGAGGTTCAACTTGAGCAACGCTTGTAGCTGGATCGAGTTGTCGTATACCTTTGCTTTTGATTGGCCATGAAGGTTTACGAAGTCGAAGTAGGCCTGGCGTCCATCACGAGTGGTAGAATGACCGTGTACACATGACGCAGAAAGGTCACTCTTGAAGACTTCCAACATTAGTACCCAAAAGAAGGCACATTGTTTGATGTAGAGATCACGGGTGTAACCCACAAGCGTGGCTGGAGGCCAAGTTTCATCGAGGAATGTCTCTGTATCGATGTCGTATGCTTCGAGTTTAGCTTTGAAACCTACGAGCCAGTGTTCGAATCTTGAGTCATTCGTGAGGGGTGTAAAGGACTTTTCATCTCGTGCTTTTCGGCACCATGATTCGTACTTTACCTGCTGAGGGGACTTTTTGTTACTTCCCGCCGGAGGAGGTGGTGGATTCAGAACAGATTCGTTACGTAAGCGTTGGGCACGCTCTCCGCGGAATGTCTGGAATTCCATGTATGTATATGACTTTACATCTTTCCAGTCCTTCTCGTCTTCTCCTAGGTCGACACCTTCTTCTTGTAGGTCGATAGCGAAGTCCGCAAGCGCTTCTATGCTCCTTTGGATGGATCGAGGGATATTCGTTGCCAATCCTCGCTCCATGTAGGTAAGTTCGCGTGCAAAATCTGGTTCGATAAGTGCGTCGAGGAAAGACTTCCACTCGCATAATCCGCCTTCTTTGAGAGCTAGGCACAACTTGCTAGTAATCTCACTTGTTACGTTGAGTAATGATACGAGTATCTTTCTCATATCAGCATCGAAGCTGGGAAAGCGTCCGATAGTGGTGACTTCGGCGTCATTCTTCTCTTCGCCTCCGAGTGCATCGCCGGGCATTAATGGTATGTTCGGCATCTGTGGTGGTTCGGAGCCTTGGAAAGAATTGCGTGGTAACTGAGAATGGGAACTGCTTCTTGTGCGATGTGCGACGGGCATATGCCAGCGTAGGGATTATGTTCAATTCCGTTCCTGTTCCTTCTTGTGTGCAAGCCTTCTTAGAGCTTGCGACTGTTAATCTATTATTTTCCTTCTGAATCCGATTCGTTGAGAGTCTGATTCAAGGACTTTTAATGAACAGCAACGCTGTGTTAGTGTGTTAGTAGACGAACGATTGTACTCTACGCGTGACAATTGTGTTTGGATACTTTCGGCAACAGATAATCGGACTACAGGCGAGACTAGGGAAACGCCAGATCTCCTCTTGCTGTGACTTATTCAGATTGCAGCGAGACAGACCTTAGTATGTAGATTACAAGTAGTTGGTAGCAACTAGTGTGAATTTTGGGATATAAATCAGTTGAATGTTAAAAGTATGAGATAAAGTGAAATCTTGCCGAAATGCAAGATATCTCTTTTATTGAGATGAATACGTTGCAACTGCTGTTGCGTAGTGCTGAGATTACTCGCTGATTATTTCCGTACATGTATTAGTCGTTGACCATATATATTTGTATGCATGTATATGTATTGTGTGAGAATCACATGCCAACGGTTTTCTTCTCTTGTTCCGTTAGGAAGACTCCATGAAATGTTTATCATTAAGGTCAGGAATTGCTCCTGTAGCTCGTGTGATATTTTATGGAATCAGAGTTTGCTCACCGAAGAACAATGGCAATATCGTAAGACAGGGATTGCTCACCGTTTATGCGCGATGGGAATCATTGCGCCGTGGGAATCGATATCCGTGGGAATCGATTACTTAGATGGATACGGGACTCATTGATTCATGCGTATAGGAAAACTACCCTTTGGTAGCTTTGGTACTTCTGGTCACGAAAGGAATTTAATAAAAAGGTTTGAGTGATTGCTTCAAATAATGACGGGGTCATGCGCTTGGATGAGATACCTTCCACAGAAGAAGAGATAGCGAGGGGAGTAAGAGGGCATGGACAGCAATGGAAGAATACTGTCTATGCAAAGATGTGTGTCACACAGAACCATGTTGCAGAGCTCAGGAACCATAACATTGCAGAGATAGCAGAGATGAAGAGACAGGTGAAGCAGTTGCAACAGATGTAGAGGGATCACAATGGCGCCGGCGCTTTGACTTGGAGGAGGAGGGAGAGGACCAGCTGTACTAGTGGACACAGCTCCGGGACTTCCAGAGGGGTAGCGACCTGCAACCTTGTACAGCACTCCAAGAACCATCCAAGCCTTGTGGGATGAGTACCAGAATGGAATAGGAGGGAGGAAGCCGGTGCCCAAGTTCACTGCAGCTGAGCGTGGGCGGGTGAAGTTCAAGTATTCCAACAGGAAGGTGGTATAGGGATGTATGGAGAGACTCTTGAATTTGGGCAATGATATGAACACTGCTATCAACAAGATCAAGCGTGCTTATGGGGACTTGTCCATCACAAACCTAATCAAGGCAATGCGTTGGGACAAGAAGAATGGAGGGAATCCGGTGCTTCAATAAGCACCAATTTGATCGAGGCCAATTCATTCAACGATCGATTCATTCGTTCGATTTGTTGCGCTGCGATCGATTCGATTGTTGGTTTGATCCTTGGTTCAATCAATTTGCTCGATCGTTGGTTCGATTGATTCCTTTGATTGATTATTGGTTCAATGGAGGAGCAGCAGCTTGTTGGATAGGGGATCATCCCCTGTTGTTGCTGATCAGCTCTGTTTTTTGGTTCAAGTTTTTTCATGTTCCGTGTGTTGTCGAGTGAGTGCTGTAATCACGGGCAGGTTTGATCAATCATCCGTCTAAGTTGATGTTAGTGTCATGTAAGATGTGAGTAATGGATAATAGTATTATTTGTACATGGTTACTTCCATCTTCTTGTCCCTTAACATGGAAAGAGAAAGGCCGATTTTTGATCTGTCTTGTGAGCACTCTTGTTATTTTAACGACGAGTTTGAAATTTTCCTGCCAAATTTTTTCGATACTTAGCGTGTTACACAAAAAGGTGCGCAATGCTCACCAAACGTTACCTCTGTAGACTTCTACATGATTTTTGTACTGTTGTATTTTAAGTTGTGTTTTTTTGTTGTGTACTCTCATGGTGGTACCGGGTCAATCTCACACTTTTTTCTGTTACATTCATACGATTTTGCCATACACTTTTCAAACACAAGCTCAACAATACCCACTAAAGGTAGGATCATAATTGCAATTCGAAACCGTGCCCTCATTTGCTCAGCCACTAGTAACCCTCCCTCCCGCCCGTACACCTGTCCTCCACCCTATATGGTGAACCTAACATTTTAAGAGGAGCCAACCTGATTGGGATTTCGCTTGCTCTGGTGAACCACCAGCATATGCCCCCTCTGGTGAACTGTTAGGGTTTGCCCCCCCTCTGGTGAACATTGTACTGCTGGGTCAGGGGTACTAGGGGGTTGGGGGTCTATTAGTAACTGCTAATTAACCACTAACTCACTTCGCTCCGCGGTGGGGATCATACAGTCTATATATATTAAGAGTAGGGTAGTACCAAATTTTCAAAAGTGTACATTTGTACCTTTTAGAAGTGCAAAGTTGACCCCAGTACTCCATGGGGTACGTACGGGTACGATACGTACGAGTGCGAGTACCCGTACCCGTAGTATTCCGTACGTGTACGCGTACGCGTACCCGTAACAGCACTTGTACCTCGTACATGTATGAGGAGTACTCGTACTCGTAACCTGTACCCTGTGCAAAATGTATGTATGCTCTCTATTGTCAATATTCGTATGTATTTAATAAAGAGTGAGGGTTTATTCATTAGCTATTCGGGATTCATCCTCATCCCCCCCCCCCCCCGGCACTTGCAGGATCTGTCGTATCTCGTCTCTCCTTCTCCCGATACACGTCCAACCGTCCTTCCTAATACGATTGATCGAAATCAGAACTTTAATCACACGTTTCAATTCTGAGAACACGTCACTTTTTGTATATGAGAAGCTTCTCCCAATCTAATACGATTGAATACAAAAGTATCCAAACACATGTTTCTTTCTTCAGATTTATCATTCCCACAATTCTAAACTCTTACTAAATCAAACTACTATTACACGTTCTCTCTTTAGAGGCTTATGACACTGTTTAAACAGTCAAATAAACGCTTCTATTTGATATTTATCCTTCACTATTACTCGAGTATTACTATTCAACGCTTTACATTCTAATCAACGCTTTTCCTCACCCGCACTAACTATCAACATTATTGTTCACAATGACCACTTACAATCTTATCCCCTTCAAGTTCGATTTCGATCCGAACACGATTGAAAAAGTGGAATACAAAACTTCAAGAGTCGAAGATGGTGTTACTGAAACAACCAAAGTGAAAGTCCCCATCATTTCACACTCTTCCACTCATATGCAAATCATTCACTCCATTCATGAATTCAACAAGGCCAGACGAACCCTCGACTGGGATGATGGCGCCAAGCTCTTCAACAAGTTCCCAGACATCCTTGATGACTATGCCGACAATGTTTGGTTCACTGAACAAATCGAAGACCTCGAAGAAACAGAAGACAACTTCGATATTGTCATAGGACAATTCATCCAATTCAAGTTCTCCAACAACTTTGATGCCTACCGTAATCACAAACAATTCATCCTCAATATCAAGAAAACTTCCAACATGACAGTCAACAAGTTTGTTTCAATGGTATCTATTATTTTCCTTCTGAATCCGGTCCGTTGAGAGTCTGATTCAAAGGCTTCTGAAGAACAGCAACGCTGTGTTAGTGTGTTAGTAGACGAACGATTGTGCTCTACGCGTGACAATTGTGGTTGGATACTTTCGGCAACGGATAATCAGACTACAGGCAAGACTATGGAAACGCCAGATCTCTTCTTACTGTGAACTTGTTCAGATACAGCAAGACAGACCTTAGTAATGTAGATTACAGGTAGTTGATAGCAACTAGTGTGAATTTTGGGATATAAATAAGTTGAATGTTAAAAGTATAAGATAAAGTGAAATCTTGCCGAAATGCAAGATATCTCTTTTATTGAGATGAAATACGTTGCAACTGCTGTTGCGTAGTGGTGAGGTTACTCACTGATTATTTCCGTACATGCATTGGTCGTTGACTGTATATATCTGTATGTATATATATATTGTGTGAGAAGCACACACCAACAGTTTTCTTCTCTTGTTCCTTTAGGAAGATCCTATGATATGTTTATCATTATGATCAGGAATTGCTCCCGTAGCTCGTGTGATACTTTACGAAATCAAAGTTTGCTCACCGAAGAACAAGGCAATACTAGAAAACAGAGATTGCTCACCGTTAATGCGCGATGGAATCGATGCGCCGTGGGAATCGATATGCCGTGGGTAATAACTGGTAATTTGAATTATGATCTAATTAGGTTAATCTAAGAATCCGGACCTCTATTGGAGTATTCCGCGTATTCTTGTGTTAGCCCTTTTGTTAACACATGCAATCCCTTGTTGTTTGCTTATTAAGCGATTGATCGCTTAATTAAGCTATTCCGATATTCTCCAGATCAATAGTGAAGCATGTGTGACCAACCAGGCATATCAAGTCTCATTTGTTGGTGATGGATTAATCATGATAGTGCCTTGGCACTTAATCATGGTAATCCCGTGTCACTTAGTGGGTCGGTACAGTATTTAGCCTTAGCCGGCTGTCCGCGATTACTTTACTTAATGATACTCGTCGCCGATGATTGATCTGTTTCTTATCATACTCAGTTTGCCACATCGAACGGATTAGCCACATGACCGATTAAGGTTAAGTATCTAATACTTGATTCGTGGTAACGATTCCCGTTTGGGTACGACAACGATTGTACGGTTATTTACATACTGCTTCTTATCGCGTAGTCTTCTCTCATTTATTCTGTTCTTCACTTAACAACTCTAATTCCGGTTGTTCTCCCCGAAATCCATGCCATTCTTTTGTATTGCCTTGGCAGATTTTATGTCTGGTATAACATTTCAAATTGTTTACAAGCAAAGATATTTTTAGGCATGGATTTGTGTTTGTGGAATTAAGTGGACAGTTATTATTGTTTTTACTCGTTTTTATTTTGTACTTAACTTTACATTGTCATGAACTCATTAAGCAGGCTTCTTAGTGCGGTACTGTTGAGTGGTTTTGTTAGTATATCAGCATAGTTCTCCTGAGACTTGATATGGCTGATGGAGATAACTTTGCCTGCTTGGTGTTGTCTGACAAAGTGATATGCTAGTGCGATCGATTTCTTATTGAGTGTACTTGCTGGATTGGTTGAGTTGATTACCACACTTTTGTTATCCACATGGATTTCAGTTGGCTTGGTAACTTGGATTCCCACGGATCAAAGATGGTACCTCAACATGATAGCTAACGCCACTGCATCTTTGAGTGCTGTGAATTCTGCTCCAAATGTGCTCGTATGAACTGATGTTTGTCATTTTGATTTCCAGTATACTGGCATTGATCCAACAAATGCAATTAGACCAGTAATGCTCCTTCCTGTTACAAGATCATGTGCATGGTCACTGTCACAGAAGATATTTAAATCTAATTCTGCAATTAGTGGTGCTGGAAACATCGGATCCAATTCTTCCTTGTAGTACTTGTATTGGTGAGTGAATTCTTCATAGTTCACTGTCGCTTCCCCGATTGACTGGATTTTGGGTGGTCGTGGGTCCACTAAGATTCCTTTCTTTTTGTATTTCTTCAAATATCCTAGCACATGTCTTGCCATTTGTAGATGCCCTTCTCTTGGTCCGGATGCAAATCTGGATAGTGATGAGATAGCATATGCAATATCTATTCTTCCAGATAATACTATCCATTGTCCTAGACTGATGATATGTTGAAATTCTTTGTGACCTGATTCGTTGAGTAATTCTGAGTCGTCTAGTTCTGGGTGGCAGTCTGTTTTCATTGGTAGGTTCTCATTTCGTAGAGTGGTGTTATATTTGTCTTGGTACTTTCTTAGAACTTCTGAAATGTATTTTGTCGAATTCAGTAGAAGCCTTCCATCCTTTATCCTTGTCAAGCTTGTACCCAGATAGTATCCAGGTTCAGATTCGATGTTTCTGAGTGCAAATTCTTGTTCGATCAGTGCAACCCAATCCTGAGGCTTCCTTGACACTACCATAAGGTCATCAACTTGTGTTCCAATGTAGTCGAAACGTTTCTTGTCTTCACTCAGTTTCATCCAAAGATCTGGGTCAGCCCTGGAGGGTCTGAAGCCTAGATTCATCAGAGTGTCTGCAAAGAAATCAGCATATGCGCGTCCTGAACCTGCTAGTCCATAAAGAGCTCGTTGTATTTCCACCTTGCAGCCTTTCTTGTCTCCAAGTTCATCTGTGGCCCAGCACCATACTTTTTCTTGAACCGGTGCTGTTGGGAAAGCGTTTCCCACATCTGCAGTCATTAAGTCAAGGTTTTGATGTTGTGCAATGAGAAATAGTAGGTAAACAGATAGGCTGTTGACTTGGCTAGAATATGTATTATATTTAGTAGAATTCACCAAATGCCCCCCTGCAACTAGCCGGCTCTTGTATCGTTTGTCTTCACTTTTGATGTCCCAGATCATATTGAGCCTTGCTTGTTGCCATCCTTCGGACTTGGGGAATTCTTTCTCAGCTGGATGATATTTGAAGCACTTTAGCCAATCCAAGTTATCCATTTCTTTTTGAATCGAGTCTTGCCATTTAGTGTCTCCAGCAGCTTGATCAATGCAAACACAGTCATTGTAGGTATTAGGAATTTGTAGGCCAAATTTTTCTTTGTTTTTCGTCTTGGCTTGTCTTTGATTTCTAGACATTTTCTTCGGATTGGTGTTTCGACGTGGTTTTCTAGCTTGTAGTAATCAAATGCGGCGTGTAATTCCTGTATCTTGCTTGAGGACTGAGCTTGACCAGTCCAGTAGGGGGTGACTTCCCCTTCGTCCACCTGCTTTGATGATGTAGCGTGTTATGTATTTTGCACAGGCAACAGGCTCATCTTTTCGTAGTTGGGGAAATGGAGTATTCAATAAGGTGTTTCCTTCCAGGTTGTCCAAATATTGTGATTTAAGGATCAGTATTCCTTCTTTCCAGAAATGGCCCAGTATTTTTCGAAAGGTAAGGTCCAGATTTGTATCATTACTTTCAAGTATATTATCATGTGTTTCTGTATCATTGGTTCCATCGACTGTGCTTGGGAGTGCCTCCTGATCTGGATTTTCCATTTCACACGCTGTTGCTTCATTTTCTTCTTCGTGCTCCCCTGGATCTGCTTGGTCGGATTCTGACGTATCAAGTAGATTGTCGCTGGTTGAATATTCCATTCCAGTAGTCGTTGCATCAAATTTCTTGCCTGGCACTAATAATGGTACTTCATCTGTGCTTTGAATATCGGTGATGTTCTGCTGGTGTTCTGAAGTTGATAGTCAAAATTCTGCTGCTTCTGGATCATCATTCACATATTCATCTTTAGTTCCAATATTTTTTCTTCTTGTTCTCACAACTGATCGCATTAGGACTTGTCGTTTCTTCTTAGGTGATTCTGGTTCAGTCAATATATAATACGTCATTGCATCTCCTGTTGAGTCAGCAAATGCTAAGAATCTTCCTTTTCTCATGTTACTCTTAGGGGATTTGAAACTTGGATTGTACCACCATATGGGCTCGTAGAAGTGGAATCGTAAATGTGATACATCTGGTGTCCAGCCTTGTGATATTTCTTGTGGGACTTTCCATCCCAATGATTTTCGTGTAGCTAGGTTGTTGATTTGAACACACCACAGGGAGCACCAATTTGCCAATCTGATAGGGGCTTTGAACATTCTCAAGCAATTTTGAATCATTTTCAACAATCGTGCCCATTCTGACTCTGCTGGATTCTGATGATGATAATGTGGCTCTGAAGTTCTTGTTTTGATCATATTTTGTCGCATAATTTCAGTCCATTTGACTCCCTTTTCTGATTTAGCATTGTCACTGATAATAGTATTGGGCGCCCCTCTTTCACGAAGATAATCCAGCAGGGCATTGGTACATTGTGATTCTGTTTTTTAAGGATGGAACGACCACATCTTGGATTTTGTGCCTGCAAAGAATTGACCACCATTATGTCCTTGTGACGTCTTTTGGCTGAAAAAGGTGTAATCAGTACTGACATCCTCATTTTGCCGTTTGTAGTGGAAGGCTTTGAATCGTTTCCTGTAGTGTTTTCTTGGAATAGCTCGATTCTCTTCTTCAATTTCCTCGTAGAATTGGGTGGTATTTTCTAGTGTTTTTCTCACTGTTTCTTCTGGTAACATTCCAAATCTCTTCCTCAACTCCAATATTGGTAGATTTCCAAAAGCGAATTTCTCCCTCGATCTTTTTCTTCGTAGCATTGGGTACTGCCTCATATTTGGTGGTGCCGGTGAGTTTAATTCGAAAACTTCCAATTCCTTCATTTCTTCCTCTGTTGGTTTTGTGATGTGGTAATAGACTTTTTCGTCATCATAGCTGAATGGTAAGAATGTATTTTCAACCGTGATGCCACATTTGTCACTTATTTGGGGTTGCACTCCATTCACCAATACGTTGTGGGAACCCATATCCATCGTTGTAAGGAGTGATTCTCCATCTGTAAAATCCTTGTCTCGCGAGATGAAGGTTGCATAGTGTACTAGTAGTATCACTGGTTCTTGTCGTCCTGGGATAAATGCTTTTGTTGCTGCGCTGCATACGGGATATTCCACTAGATCATCATTGTCTTGCGACATGTATGGTTTCATTACTGATGTCATTCCTGTATCTCCTCCTGTTTTAGTCCATGCCCTGGCTGTAACAGTTGGTCGTTTTCCCCCTCCGCTATCGATTAGTGCAATGTTATCGTCCGGTTTTACTTCGCGGTAGCGTCTGAGTGTTTGCAGTTGTTGTTGTCTCCTGGGTGTACCCTGAATAGTCTTTTTCTTTCTTGCGATTGGTGGATTGGGTTTACTCTGTCGTTTCTTCTTGCCGGTGTTGTTGCTATCATCATCACTGTCACTGTAGACCGCAGTTTGTTCCACTAGATCAGGGATTCCTTCCTCCTCACTGTCATCGTCGGTACTCTCACTATCGCTTGTGTCATATGTGATCGGTTGCATAATTTTCAAGCGTCTAGCCGTGGAAAAGAAGGACGCTGCTCTTGCTCTTCTGGTTGGATTTCTTCTAGGTCTGGGGCCTGTATTCTGTTGGTTTGCTGTTTTTGGTGTGCCGTTGTTATCATCGCCATTGTCATCATCTCCCCCCTCAGAATGCAGGTGGAAGCGGACTGTACGAAGTTCGGTGCTCCCTGGGGGAAAAAGAGCGGATTCATCGATGGATCCAATGCTTTCTTCTGGATCCTCGTCAGTAGGTGGCAAAGAAGGTGCTAATGGAATTGGGTGCGCGAGGGGTGCCGGTGTACAGAGTCGTCTAACGCGTCTGGGCTTGTTGCTGGAGCGGTAAATATCTGTATTGTTGAGGCCATCATCCTGTGGAGCGCCGAGAGTAATGTCAGCTGGAGTCGGTGGTGGTGATTCCTGGTGTCGCGCAGACCAATTGTAAAGAAGAACCCATTCTCTGTGTGGTTTGCACAAGGTGGCCCATGTTGTGGGCGGGATTTGTAAAATTCCTTTAAGATTGGGGTGGACTGTAGTGAGAACGCCGTCATCGGCTGATTGAGGTGCGTGTTGCTGCTGGCGTTTTGTCGGTGGTTCTTGGGCGTCTGTAACCCTGCGAATAGATCTTTTGTTGTCATTTTTGTCTGCCAGTAAATTCAATCGTAGTTCCTCATCTCGGATTCTAAGCTTCTGCACCATGTCTACCAAGTTCATCTTGGCTCTGCTTTCTTGGAGCTCCATTTTGAGTTGTGCCAAGTCAGGGTCCAACAGGTTCCGCGCAAAGGTATTCTTGGCATCACATTCTCGTATGTTGAAGTGGGGGATTTTACTTCCTTTTTGGTAAATGCTTTCAAAATTGTTGGTGTAGTTGGAAATATTGCCGCCAGGGTGTAGTCTAACCCCTTCCAGTTTTAATTTCATTGTTGCTGCATAGGCCTCTTGTTGGGACTCTGAGTCGTACCATTCCAACAATTCTTTCCATGCTGCATGCCCATCGCTGGCATCCTCGTGTCTAGTGACTTTGGAAGATGCGCTACCTCCACTGCATGCATTCAGTAGTGTGCCCCATAATGCGCTATTCAATGGATGGTCATTGTCAGCTGCTTCACGGCTTTCCATAATGTCTCTGTGTCCAGTGGCATGGAGTGTTGCTTTGGTGTCACATCTCCATTTGATCCAGTTATCTTGGCTCCCATCGAAATCCTGGATTTGTCGTGGCTTGAGGCGCTGGCATGCATCCTTTTTGTGCTCCTTCTCTTTTTCTTTGAGTTTGGCTAGTTCATGAGTCAATCTCTCGATAGCCCTTTCTCGTTCCTCACACTTTACTTGGTTGGCCTTTTCACGGTCATTGCTCTTTGCTTGGTTGGTCATTCTTTCAATCCTTCGTTCTTGCTCATCCCATCTTGCTTGGTTTTTGATAGCCTGGACTGTTTGATTGTTCATGATGTACATGGTTGCTGGCGCAATGATACAACCACAGGTGACTATGAGGATTTCCGATAAAGAGAGCATTTCCGATGAAGAGAACATGATGATTGTTACGAGGTTGTTTTTGTTTTGTTTTTGGGGTATTTTTATTTTGTGTTGGAATTTTTCTTTCAAAGTATTTTCTATTGGCTTAGCAGATCAATGGTGCTATTTTCAGTGGTATCTGTTTTATGGTGTACGAGATAAGCCAAAATTTCAGTAGATTCGGGCTGTGGTGTTGGATTTTGTTTCAGTGGGATGATCTTTCAGTGAAATGGTCTCTCAGGTTGGATTATTTTTGATAGTCGGTCGATCGCAAATAATTTTCGCGTTGGGATAATTAATTATTACCAGTAGGGTATTTTGTGTAGATTTTCTGTAGACTTTGTCGGATTCGGTTGGTTCAAATTCGTATGTATGTATAATATATAGCTTTCGTATGTTCTGCGACTGTTAATCAATAACTGGTAATTTGAATTATGATCTAATTAGGTTAATCTAAGAATCCGGACCTCTATTGGAGTATTCCGCAGTATTCTTGTGTTAGCCCTTTTGTTAACACATGCAATCCCTTGTTGTTCGCTTATTAAGCGATTGATCGCTTAATTAAGCTATTCCGATATTCTCCAGATCAATAGTGAAGCATGTGTGACCAACCAGGCATATCAAGTCTCATTTGTTGGTGATGGATTAATCATGATAGTGCCTTGGCACTTAATCATGGTAATCCCGTGTCACTTAGTGGGTCGGTACAGTATTTAGCCTTAGCCGGCTGTCCGCGATTACTTTACTTAATGATACTCGTCGCCGATGATTGATCTGTTTCTTATCATACTCAGTTTGCCACATCGAACGGATTAGCCACATGACCGATTAAGGTTAAGTATCTAATACTTGATTCGTGGTAACGATTCCCGTTTGGGTACGACAACGATTGTACGGTTATTTACATACTGCTTCTTATCGCGTAGTCTTCTCTCATTTATTCTGTTCTTCACTTAACAACTCTAATTCCGGTTGTTAGTGGGAATCGATTATTTTGGTTGATACGGGACTCATTGATTCGTACGAATAGAATATCTACCATCGGGTAGCTTTGGTACTTCTGGACACGAAAGGAATTTAATACTCCCCTTGTTTCCTTGTGAAAGGTCATCACGTTTACATGATGCTTCCATCATCTTGGAGGAGGTGGCCGGTATTCCCACAAAAGTGGAAGATGGGCTTGAGCAGTGAATACACAACTGAGTGTCCCCAATGCTTGGTGAGGATATCTGCACAGTTATCTTTACCAGGGGTGTGCAGCATTAGAATGAAACCTTTCGCTATCATGCTTCGTACGTAGTGAAACGACAGGATATTGTGACGCTTATGCAACCTTGCGTAAGGAAAGGTCGACGTCTGAATCATCTTCTTGTTGTCTCCCCATGAATAGGAGATGTCATGGACTCGTGTTCCGAGGTATCGGAATGAGTGACGTAGATCAACGATTTGCTTGATGCAAGTTCTTCCTGCGACGAATTCAGCTCCGAATGTGGCTGTTTCCGTTGTAGCTTGTTTCTTCGAGAACCACATCATAGGAGTTTTATTCGCAAAGTGAAGGATGCTGGTTACAGCCTTCCCACTGAGAATGTCATGCATGAGATTTGCATCATAGAAGTGTGTTAACACTACTGTCTTCCCAAGTGGTGCAGGAGCGTCGTCGGGTAGCTCTTCAGAATGCTCCCCATAGACGGTGTTGGACCAATCAATGGTGTCCGGTTTAGTCAGTATAAAATCTGGTGGTTCCACGTGGAACCTGATCTTAAAATGTCTAAACTTGGAGATATATCTGTAGATACGTTTGACACGATCAAGATGTCCTTCTTGTGGTTGAGCTCTAAGACTCGAGAGTGTCATCACGGCTGTTTGAACATCAAACCGTCCAATGGCGATGATCCATTGGAGTGATCCAATCATGCTTTGGTATTTCTGGATACCAGTTTCCTCAAGAAAAACCGAGGAATCCAATTCAGGATGATTGTTTTTGGCAATGGGTGATTGGAACCTAGTGTTAGGTTTGCATCCGAACATTTGTTCATAAGATGCTTCCATCTTTTCGATGAACTTGATGGGATTCATACAAAGAACACCATGTGCATCTTGCTCAAATCCACAGCCCAGATGAAAATTCATAGGTCCTGATCCCTTCAGTTTGAAGTTGTATGGCTCCGCCTGTAGGATTTCCAGGAAAGAATTGGGATCTGCCATGCAAAGACATAGATCATCGACATATGTGCATATGAGTTCATATACACATTCCCCATGCTTGTTCACTCCAGGCTTGAGAAAGATTTCCGGTTCAGGGCGAGATCGTTCGAAGCCGAGTTCAATAAGGCAAGCTGCTAGTAAATCACCAAAGCACTTGCCCGATGATCTGAGTCCATATAAGGCCTTGTATATGATCAATAGATGACCCTCTAGTGATCCAAATTCTGGACCTGCCTTGATGCAGACTTTCTCGCGGGTAACTGCTTCGAGGTAAGCATTGCCTATATTGGTACCCCATGCTTCTAGGCTGTTCAGTTCAGCTAGGAACAGGCACATACGTAGACCCCGAAGTGATACGACACCAGCATAGACACTGTGTACGGGGGCTTCAGTGAGATTGCCGTTCGCAACAAGACGAGCCTTATGTCTACCATCATGTTTGACAGCATATATCATGTGTACCTTGATCTGTTGAAACCCGTTTGGGATGGAGCTTGCCTTGTACATGCATTTGTCAATGAAGGTATTGTATTCCTTGAGCTGTTCCATTTCAAGAGTGATGGCGTCTTCCCATTTGTGGTTTCCGTTGGCTTGATCAAATCGGAGGGCTTCTTCGTGGTTACGAGGTACCTTGAATCCATATTGGTACTGTGGGGTGGTACGGAAAGATCAAAGTTTGGCTTGATGCACGAGTCGATCAAGTTTCTTGGTTCGTCGTGCTAGGTTGGTGATTCGTTTGAGACGTTTCCAACCTGGGAGGTCAAGCAAGTTGTTGTCTTTCCCATATTTGGCAATGGTAACAGGATCATCAGCCGCAATGTTCGCTAATGGTTCATATGTCTGTTCCATGTTTTCCCATTCAATCCAAAGGTTATACTTGGAGCCTTTGTATTGAGGGTGTTTGTTATCCAATGGACCTTGGTGGCCTAGGATTCGGCAAAACGACCAAAGTTTTCCATCTTCTTGGGTCGAATCACGGTGGATGTAGTTCATGACATCATTGTATGCAATGATATCGACAAGCTCGTCATCAGAGTGTTTGCACTTGAATTTGATGAAGTCCTTATTGCGTTCAAGACTATCTTCTACATCAACGATGGTAAGACGCTTTCGAGTACCATCGGGGTTGGTTACAAGGAAAGATCTTCCTTGTAGATCAGCAATAGGGATCGCCGGAATGGTAAGGGGTGTACCATCCTTGTCAAATTGTGCATTGCCTTCTTCATCGGTAACAACTACCTGTGATGGGTCTACTGACGGAGTAGCAGGGTTGGTGTGTGGAGTTGTGACGTCACTAACATCAAAATATGCTAACTCCGGTGGATCAAAGTCATCTTCAGTAAGAAGAACGCCATCAGATGTCTTGCTGAAGATGTGTGTCGTAGGAGGACCATCAAAACTCTCCCCATAGTTGTTAGGGAGTGGAGAAGAGGACCAGCTTGGGCTGTCATTGACCTTCTTATAGAGAAAGCTTTGTAACGAGGGGTGGGCGGGTGGTTCGAGAATAACCTGATTACCAGATGTGGGAGGTTGACTACTGTCAGGTATTTGAGCAGGAGGTGCTGGAGCCTGTTGCTCGGTAGGTACAGACGGTGTGGTGTCGTCATGTTCCGCAGGGGTGTCGATGCTTCAATCGGTGTCAAAGTCCGCAGTGGATATGCCAAGAGGAGGATTAGGTGGGACGTCCTGTGGTTTGGAATCTGCATTGGAACCAGACGTAGTGGTATGTTCCCCATGTTTCGTGAGTGTAGAGGTGTCACCGGTGGCATACAATCGAGGTACTGAATCCTTGGCCTTATGCCATTTGATGAAGCCATCATCGGTAAAGAGGTCAGCTCGTTTGTTGCAAGACTCAGGTGTAAGAGCAGAATGTACACCAGAACGGTCAAGCAATTTGTTGGTGACTGGATCCCAGATTTGGAAACAAAGTCCATTGCCCACATGTTTGGCAATGCCGACGAAATGACCGAGGCGTTTGGTAGACTGTGTACCAAAAGGGGAGTCATTGGTCTTGAAATAAACAGGTTCAAACCAGAAGAAACTGGTATACGCGCTTATATCACCAAGTGTACCAGTAGCAATGAAGATTGGTTGTTTGTCCGACAGAGTAGGATCAGAAATAACATTGAGGAATCCGGCTACGTACGTCATGCACAACAACCATAGATGTGGTGGTGTGCCTGTACGGTCCATGACGCGATTGACAATACGCTTAAACATTTGATAGCGTCATTCAAATTGATTCTGGTGTTGGTGATAGGGTTCACTTTGCCAGAGTCCAATCCATAACATCTTGAGATAATCGATGACCCTCTTACTAGATTGGTAGTTACCATGATCACATAAGAGGCAAAGAGGTCGGCCCCACTTTCAAACGAAGTTCTGAAAACATGATAGAAAGTCACCGGTGGTGCGCATCTCTTCAACATGTATGATGTGAGACTTCCGACCAAAGAAAATCTGGGCAAGTTTGGAACCGCCATCAATCGCTGGGACGTCGGAATATACAACGTCAGACAAGACGTCGTCATTGAACGGTCGAACGTTCATTGCCGGTTGGGGGGAATGAAAACGTTTGAAGAGGTTACCATCAGAGCTAATTGCTAAATAACCATATTGCTTTGAATTATCAAAGTAGCTTTGATGCAATCTGTGGAAACCCAACAAAAGAAAGGTTTCAGAGATAAGTAATCATGTTTGTTGGGATAGCGTTCACGAGGTGTAGTTGCAATACGTGGAGTATCACTAACTGTACAATCCGTGGGAAAAGTAGTGACCGTCTCAGAGACAAGAGGGGGAATGCAGCATGTGAGGCGCTCCTGGTGAACATAGTTGGTAGGTGTAAGCCAGAAGGAGCAGTCGTGGGTTCCATGATCATCAATAGGGAGAAAGGGTGATCGAGTACAATGACTGGAGTACAAACTGAGAGACGTAACCGTGGATGAGCCAGGAGATACAGAGATATCTAATCCTTCAAGGCAACGTGGATTTCCGTATTCGTCGTATTCGGGATATGGAAGTTGCTGCGGCTGAGGAGGGTATTTCTGAAGAAAGGTTTCATCTTTAGCACTGATTATGGTATCGAGAACCGATGGATCCCAATGTTTATCGGATGTCATGATAACATGTGGGAGCGTGTCGAATTCATCAGTCGTATACTTTCGCATGGCAAGGTATGGTAAACCATGTCAAATGCTGAGGGGCAGTGCATGTCCGTCGGAGGTGGTGATTACCTGCCCACCGCCCGCTTTGATGGATGTGTCATCAACAGTGGAGAAATGTGCTTCCATCTGGCCGGAAGACAAAATAGAGGGGTGTCGACCCGTATATGCAAATTCATTGAATATGAGGATGACATGACCTCTATTGGAAACGGAGTAGGCTCCACATGTTGCAATGGGAACATTTTGCACTTGGTGATTGTTGATGCCGGTGATATTGACACACCGGGGCGGAATATCTTTAGAGATAAGGCATGCATCATTACCAATGATACAACCATTTGCACCGCGGTCGACCATAGCAAAGCCGTGATTGGTAACCATAGCTTTGTGAGCACGGTAGGTGTATGAAGGAACCTGATTATCATGTGGGAAGGTTAGGTCATCGTCAGGATTATACCACTGGTGAAAATTGACGGAATACAAGGATTTTCCCACAGGTATCAGAGTATCACCGTCCTTTTTGTACCGAATGTCAGGATTTTCAGAGAGAAATCTTGCGGGATGTGCAGGTGACACGGAAGACTTGAGGGGTCGTTGGTCCTTGAGGGAAGAAGTCTGAGACTTGTATACACCAAGTGATGCATGGAAGACGCCTCTACGGTCATTTTCCACAGCTGGATGAAGGTCTGTAGAGGCATTTGTATGTGTATCACCGTTCGAGGTATCATCTTCAAGGAATGAGACGGAATGCTCATGTGTATATGCCTTCCAGGTGATGGGTTTAACGGCATTGGGATCCGGTTGACCACCAGGGAGAAATACGCGTCGCAATGATGCGACCACTATTTTCTTGCCTTCCGGGGAGAAATTCAGCCAACTCTTCATGTCTTGACGTGATAGGGCCTTCCATATGCCAGTGGGCAAGCGTGTGGTAGGGTCAGGTGAACGTCCAACCTTGAATACCGCATAGTCTTGGTAGTCACCTTCGAATTCAATAGGGAGAGCATAGTTGTCAGAGTTGTGGCCTTGTCTGGATGAGAAGTCGTGTACATGTGCACGTACGGTGGACTTTGGAGCAGACATTGCGGACTGAGAATTGAGTCGGGTCGCTTTGAGTAGGAGCGTGATCTTGAGTTTGTGGATAGCAGCGGCCTCAGCGACTGCATCTGTCACGGTACTATTCATGCCGCCTGGATCTTTGACTTTAGCGAACTGTTCACTTAACTGTAAACTGGAATAGCATGCCTGACATAATGCTGATTTTGCAGTATGGTACTCAAGGGGCTTGTTGGGAGGACGAAGCTTGTTGAGGTGATTCAATTCTTCGAACCAATGTGTGATAAACTTCACTTTAGATTCCTTCCAGTTGCTGAGATTCAACTTCAGCGAAGCTTGCAATTGAGTCAAGTTGTCATACACCTTGGCTTTTGATTCACTGTGAAGGCTCACAAAATCAAAATATGCTTGACGTCCATTGCGTGTGAGGGAATGGCTATGAACGCATGACGCGAATAAGTCACTTTTGAAGACTTCCAACATAAGAACCCAGAAGAAGGCGCACTGTTTGACGAAAAGGTCACGTGTGTAGCCTTGTAGTGCAGCAGGAGGCCAGGTCTCATTGAGGAATGTTTTGGTGTCAATGTCGTATGCCTCAAGTTGAGCCTTGAAACCCACAAGCCAGTGTTCAAATCTTGAGTCATCCGTGAGGGGCGTGAATGACTTTTCATCTCATGATTTTTGGCACCAAGATTCGTACTTCACTTGTTGAGGGGACTTTTTGTTGGTTCCCGGAGGAGGAGCTGGGGGATTCAGGACAGATTCATTCTGCAGGCGCAGTGCACGTGTCATACAAAAAGTACTGAAACTGTCGTATGTATACAACATTACATCCTTCCAATTCTTTTCGTTCTTGCGCAAGTCATTTGAAAATTCCGCAAGTGCTTCTATGGTCTGTTGAATGGACCGATGAAGCTGGGTTGGTAGTCCACTGCCAGTATTCATGTAGGTAAGCACGCGGGCAAAATCAGGCTCAATGAGTGCATCGAGGAAAATTGGCCACTCGCGTAATCCTCCCTCTCGGAGGGCCTCACACAGATAGCTACGTTCTTCCTTTGTGACACGGAATATGGTTATGAGTATCAACTTCATATGGGGATCAAAACTGGGAAAGCTGGTTGCAGTAGCGGCGGCGCCATCTCCAGTGCTGTTCCCACCTCCGAATGGATTGGCAGGCATGTTCGATCTTGATGATTTGGATTCGTCGGAGGAATCGCGTGGTGAAAGGAAACTGCTCCGTAGACGATTTGCAATTGGCATATGCCAGCGTAGGGATTGTGTTCAATTCCATTCCTGTTCTTTGTGTGCAAGCCACCTTGGAGCTTGCAACTGTTAATCTATTATTTTCCTTCTGAATCCGGTCCATTGAGAGTCTGATTCAAAGGCTTCTGAAGAACAGCAACGCTGCGTTAGTGTGTTAGTAGACGAACGATTGTGCTCTACGCGTGACAATTGTGGTTGGATACTTTCGGCAACGGATAATCAGACTACAGGCAAGACTATGGAAACGCCAGATCTCTTCTTACTGTGAACTTGTTCAGATACAGCAAGACAGACCTTAGTAATGTAGATTACAGGTAGTTGATAGCAACTAGTGTGAATTTTGGGATATAAATAAGTTGAATGTTAAAAGTATAAGATAAAGTGAAATCTTGCCGAAATGCAAGATATCTCTTTTATTGAGATGAAATACGTTGCAACTGCTGTTGCGTAGTGGTGAGGTTACTCACTGATTATTTCCGTACATGCATTGGTCATTGACTGTATATATCTGTATGTATATATATATTGTGTGAGAAGCACACACCAACGGTTTTCTTCTCTTGTTCCTTTAGGAAGATCCTATGATATGTTTATCATTATGATCAGGAATTGCTCCCGTAGCTCGTGTGATACTTTACAAAATCAAAGTTTGCTCACCGAAGAACAAGGCAATACTAGAAAACAGAGATTGCTCACCATTAATGCGCGATGGAATCGATGCGCCGTGGGAATCGATATGCTGTGGGAATTGATTATTTTGGTTGATACGGGACTCATTGATTCGTACGAATAGAATAGCTACCAACGTGTAGCTTTGGTACTTCTGGACACGAAAGGAATTTAATAGTATCTTACCATATCAAAGCCATTCTTCCTCTACTTCCCGGTGCTCCTAATGACCCAAATCTCGCTATTATTGATGGCAAAGACTTCAAGCGTCCGAGAACTGTTTCTCTACCCCCCGCGGGCTATCGCGCGGTATTTTTACAATTCTCGACCCTATTTTTTAAATTTCCTATCTTTTTAGGTCGCGTGTCTACTAAAATACCTCGCGCGTCGCACACCTTTACTTTCGAGACAATATCTCGTCACTCCTCAAACAAAATAGCTATTTTAGGGTTAAGGATATCATATTCTTTTCGTGTCAAGCACTATTTTGTGTACAACTTGTGCACGAATGACTATTTTTATCTTCTCAACTTTTCTGTTGACTGTACTGTGCACTACTAAACATGTTGTACGAGGAATGTTGCAATCATCACTAAGTAGTAATGCATTTACTTCACGGACAATTTTTGCAAAAGCAACAGCAACAGCGAAGAGCGAGAGCAACAGCAACAACAACTAGCGAGAGCAACAGCAACAGCGACCAGCGAGAGCAACAGCAACAGCAACAGCAACAGCAACAGCAATAGCGACTAGCGACTAGCGAAAGCAACAGCAGCAGCAGCAGCAGCAGCAGCAGCGAGAGCGAGAGCGAGAGCGACTAGCGAGATCAACACCAGCGACTAGCGAGAGCAACAGCGAATCCGCTCCTACTCATCCAACAGATTTGTCTCCTCCTCCTCCTCCTCCTCCTCCTCCTCCAACAACAACAACAACAACAACGGGGATTCGTCTCCTCCTCCTCCTCCTCCTCCTCCTCCTCCAACAACAACAACAACAACAACAACAACAGGGATTCGTCTCCTCCTCCTCCTCCTCCTCCTCCTCCAACAACAACAACGGCGATTCGCCTCCTCCTCCTCCTCCAACAACAACAACAACAACAACAGGGATTCGTTTCCTCCATCCAGCAGCAAATCCGAATCCGCTCCCCTCATCCAACAGAGCAGCGATTCGTCTCCTCCTCCTCCTCCAACAACAACAACAACAACAACAACAACGGGGATTTGTCTCCTCCTCCTCCAACAACAACAACAACAACAACGGGGATTCGTCTCCTCCTCCTCCTCCTCCTCCTCCTCCAACAACAACAACAACAACAACGGGGATTCGTCTCCTCCTCCAACAACAACAACGGGGACTCGTCTCCTCCTCCAACAACAATGGCGATTCGTCTCCTCCATCCAGCAGCAAATCCGCTCCCCTCATCCAACAGAGCAGCGATTTGTCTCCTCCCCCAAGAGCAGGATTCGTCTCCTCCTCCTCCTCCAACAACAACAACAACAACAACAACAACGGCGATTCGTCTCCTCCATCCAGTAGCGAATCCGAATCCGCTCCCCTCATCCAACAGAGCAGCGAGGATTCGTCTCCCCCCCCCATAGCAGGATTCGTCTCCTCCTCCTCCAACAACAACAACAACAACAACAACGGGGATTCGTCTCCTCCTCCTCCTCCTCCAACAACAACAACAACAACAACAACAGGGATTCGTCTCCTCCTCCTCCTCCAACAACAACAACAACAACAACAGGGATTCGTCTCCTCCATCCAGCAGCGAATCCGAATCCGCTCCCCTCATCCAACAGAGCAGCGATTCGTCTCCTCCCCCAAGAGCAGGGTTCGTCTCCTCTTCCTCCAACAACAACAACAACAACAACAGGGATTCGTCTCCTCCTCCTCCTCCTACAACAACAACAACAACAACGGCGATTCGTCTCTTCCTCCAACAACAACAACAACAACAGAGATTCGTTTCCTTCTCCTTCTCCAACAACAACGGCGATTCGTCTCCTCCATCTAGCAGCGAATCCGAATCCGCTCCCCTCATCCAACAGAGCAGCGATTTGTCTCCTCCCCCAAGAGCAGGATTCATCTCCTTCTCCTCCAACAAAAACAACAACGGCGATTTGTCTCCTCCTCCTCCAACAACAACAACAACAACAACAACAACCGCGATTCGTCACCTCCTCCAACAACAACAGGGATTCGTCTCCTCCTCCAACAACAACGACGATTCGTCTCCTCCATCCAGCAGCAAATCCAAATCCGCCCCCCTCATCCAACAGAGCAGCGATTTGTCTCCTCCTCCTCCAACAGCAACAACAACAACAACAACGGGGATTCGTCTCCTCCTCCAACAACAACAACAGCAATTCGTCTCCTCCATCCAGCAGCAAATCCGCTCCCCTCATCCAACAGAGCAGCGATTTGTCTCCTCCATCCAGTTAAGGATATCATATTCTTTTCGTGTCAAGCACTATTTTGTGTACAACTTATGCACGAATCATGACTATTTTTATCTTCTCAACATGATGTTGCCACCATATAACGGCGTCCCGTCTCCAACTCCAACTCAAATCCAACTCCAAAAAATCCCATTTTCATTTCAATGGATAGGGACCTGTCCCCCCCCCCCCTTGTATCTCATAAACCAAGAACTCCAAAAAGTTGGTAGGATAGGCAAACGATTCTGGATAACAATACTAAGAAGGCCTGCAAGTCTCAAAGGGATCTGCCGTATGCGTTAGATTAGAAGCAATAGGAGGGCCTAGCAGAGGAC
Organism: Pseudo-nitzschia multiseries; assembly: GCA_037355745.1. Classification (NCBI taxonomy): domain Eukaryota; phylum Bacillariophyta; class Bacillariophyceae; order Bacillariales; family Bacillariaceae; genus Pseudo-nitzschia; species Pseudo-nitzschia multiseries. The sequence continues at coordinate 10,553,678 of CM074781.1, forward strand.
TCCAAATCCGAATTTTCACCTCCACAGAAAACACCCCCTCCAAACCCAAGGGACAGCAGATATCTCCATACTGAAGTCACCGCGGGCAACGATATTGCAGGGATCCCTTCATTATATTGAGAAGGACAAGGCCTGCAAGTTTCGAATCGATTGATTGAGTGGATTGGAAGTATCTAACCGGCAAAGCATTGGACACACAAGGTCCATTTTGAAGGTAAACAATGGAAAAAAACGGTGAATATTAATATCTCCATACTGAAGTCACCGCGGGCAACGATATTGCAGGGATCCCTTTATTATATTGAGAAGGACAAGGCCTGCAAGTTTCGAATCGATTGATTGAGTGGATTGGAAGTATCTAACCGGCAAAGCATTGGACACACAAGGTCCATTTTGAAGGTAAACAATGGAAAAAAACGGTGAATATTAATATCTCCATACTGAAGTCACCGCGGGCAACGATATTGCAGGGATCCCTTCATTATATTGAGAAGGACAAGGCCTGCAAGTTTCGAATCGATTGATTGAGTGGATTGGAAGTATCTAACCGGCAAAGCATTGGACACACAAGGTCTATTTTGAAGGTAAGCAAAGGAAAAAAACGGTGAATATTAATATCTCCATACTGAAGTCACCGCAGGCAACAATATTGCAGGGATCCCTTCATTATATCGAGAAGGACAAGGCCCTGCAAGTTTCGAATCGATTGATCGAGCACATTAGAAGAATCAAACTGGTGAAGCAGATTGGGAAAATTTGGTTGTATTTCAAGGAAGCAACCCAAATAACGGTGACAGCAGATATCTCCATACCGAGGTCGCCGCTGCCAACGATATTGCACAGACCTCTTCATTATATTGAGAAGGAGACGTCCTCCAAGTTACAGATCGATTGATTGAGAGGAATAGAAGAATCGAACCGGTGAAGCAGATTGGGAAAATTTGGTTGTATTTCAAAGAAACACCCCAAATAACAGTCACAGCAGATATCTCCATATCAACGACACTGACAGCAACAATATTGCAGGGTCCGCTTTATTACATATATAAGAACACGCCGCCCAAGTTTCGAATTGATTGATCCAGCGGATCAGAAGAATCGAACCGATGAAGCAGAGGGGAAAAATTTGGCTACATTTCAAGGAAGCAACCCAAACAACAGTCACAGCAGATATCTATGCACCAACGGCACCAACAGCAATGATATTGCAGGGGCCTCTTCATTACATATATAAGAACACACCGCCCAAGTTTCGAATTGATTGATCCAGCGGATCAGAAAAAAACGACTCAACATGGATGGGAAAGATGATGGGCAAAATTTGGCTAAAAAATGGGCTTCCAAGCCCCGGCCCGGTTGCTGTTGTTGCTCTTGCTTTGCGACTTGATTGTTCTCAGTGGCTCCTGTTGCTCTCGCTCTTGCTTGCTGTCGAATTGACGAGTCAATTGTTGTTGCCGTTGCCGGGACGAATTGCCGTTGGATGACGACGAATCGATTTGGCGTTGGAGTAGATGGAGGAGGAGGAGCGATTCTATGCCAGATTCGTTGCTGCTTGCCGGTGGAGGAGGAGGAGGAGCGAGGTTGTTGGATCGCCGGTGGAGGAGGAGGAGCAATTCGATGCCAACGATTCGTTGCCGCTTGCCGGTGGAGGAGGAGGAGCAATTCGATGCCAACGATTCGTTGCCGCTTGCCGGTGGAGGAGGAGGAGCGATTCGATGCCAACGATTCGTTGCCGCTTGCCGGTGGAGGAGGAGCGATTCGATGCCAATGATTCGTTGCTGCTTGCCGGTGGAGAAGGAGGAGGAGCGATTCAATGCCAACGATTCGTTGCCGCTTGCCGGTGGAGGAGGAAGAGTGATTCGCTGATTCGTTGGCTTGCCGGTGGAGGAGGAGGAGGAGCGTTTCGCTGATTTGTTGGCTTGCCGGTGGAGGAGGAGGACGAGCGTTTCGCTGATTCGTTGCCGCTTGCCGGTGGAGGAGGAGCGTGTCGAATCGACGAGTCGTTGCCGTTGTTGTTTCCAACGAGCCTATTCAAATAGATGATATGATAATTGAACAAAATGGGTGAGTATCTATTGATGTACTACATAGCGTAAATAATAACAACAGAATAATATAATGTACATGCCGATCGATTTGTAAACACCTACAGGGGAAGATTCGTTGCTTCCGATTCGCACGGGGAAGATTCGTTGCTTCCAACAATCGTCCGGATTCGTCAACACCTACAGGGGAAGATTCGTTGCTTCCGATTCGCACGGGGAAGATTCGTTGATTCCGATTCGATGGTTGCTTCCAATCCGTTGGTTTCGATTGCTGATTCCAATCCGTTGCTCCCAATCCGTTGCTTCCGATTTGATGGTTGCTTGCGATCAATTCCTGTAAAAATAAGAAGAAAACAGAAGGGAATCAGTAATGCTGGTGGAGTGGAAGACCAATATGCCGATGCCGATGCGGATGCCGATGCCGATCTCTCTCATTCTTACCTTTGCTTGTTCCGACGTTCCGTTGTTCTGACAATCGTCCCGATGAAATTGTTGTTGCTGCTGCTGCCGTAGATTACTTCTTACTCCATGTCACGAAAAACAGTATCTTGTTCCAGTTGATATAGAGGCAAGGGATGCAGGTTCATTGATTTCAAGACGTATATGTAAGGCTGCAGTCCAAACAATATCTATCCATCAATTTCCCTCTTGTCCAATGCTTTCTATTGTCATGCAGTACAAGGCTGTTATTTCAGACTAAAATAAATGAGAACGGATCGTTGTGCTCAAAGAGGGTCGGATCCCACGTTCTCGGACGGAGTGTTGATTGCAAGAACCAACACTCTACTCAAATAAGTCGGATGTAAGAAGGCAGATTATGAAGTGATTTTTTTTTGTTGCGAGGTAGATTGTTTTTTTTGTTGCGAGGTAGAAAAAGTGATTTTTTTGGTTTGTCGCGAGGTGGAAAAGAAAATTACAATTACTGTGTGTTTGCACGTTCGCGTATGATTATGATTTTTTACAAGTGTAGAATCCTACACGTTTTTAGTACTAGATAAATTTTCAGTACTGAACCTGCGTACGTTTCTACACGAAAAGATGTTTACAACTTACTACATATTTTTTGGTATTGAATCCGTGTAGGTTTCTACGCGAGTAGATTTCTACACATTTTTAGTACTTCATAATTTTCGTTACTCAATCCACGTAGGTTTCTACACGTGTACGTTTCTACGTGTTTTAAGTACTAGATATTTTGGGATATTGAATTTGTTAGGGTTTGGGTTAGGGTTTAGGGTTAGGGTTAGGGTGTAGGATTCAACGCGAGATGATTAATACACGTTTGTTCTACAATAAGAACTCTAGTAGTGTATCAACATGGTACAGGGGGGTAAAGAACTTGCGAGAAGTCCACATATGAGAACTAATAATTACTGAATTTGTGAACCGGTTGTAACCCTAACCATATTGGGAACAACTTTGCCACACAGAATGCCAAAAATGATGTGGTTTGACTCTCCAAAGGGCAAGCATGAGGGTATTTTTGGTGCAATTGCAGGGCACAAACTGACTTATTGGATAGTAATGACTCCAAAAGTATCCGGTCCAAGCAATGAATACATTCATCATGACTCATCAAATGCATATTGGGAACAACTTTGTCACACAGAATGCCCAAAATGTTGTGGTTTGACTCTACAAATGGCAAACATGAGGGTATTTTTGGTGCAATTCCAGGGCACAAACTAACTTAGTGGGTAAGGACTCAAAAAGTATCTGGTCCAAGCCATGAATACAATCATCATGACTCATCAAATGCATATTGGGAACAACTTTGTCATTCAGAATGCCCAAAATGTTGTGGTTTGACTCAACAAATGGCAATCATGGGGGTAGTTTTGGTGCAATTCCAGGGCACCAACTAACTTATTGGGTAATGACTCAAAAAATATCGGGTCCAAGCCATGAATACATTCATCATGACTCATCCAATGCATATTGGAAACAACTTTGTCACATAGAATTCCCAAAATCTTAAGGTTTGACTCTCCAAATGGCAAACAGGGGGGTATTTTTGGTGCTAGTATTCCAGGGCACAAACTAACTTATTGGGTAAGGACTCAAAAAGTATCGGGTCCAAGCCATGAATACATTCATCATGACTCATCCAATGCATATTGGAAACAACTTTGTTACATAGAATGCCCAAAATGTTGTGGTTCGACTCTACAAATGGCAATCATGGGGGTATTTTTGGTGCAATTCCAGGGCACAAACTAACTTATTGGGTAATGACTCAAAAAGTATCGGGTCCAAGCCATGAATACATTCATCATGACTCATCCAATGCATATTGGAAACAACTTTGTTACATAGAATGCCCAAAATGTTGTGGTTTGACTCTACAAATGGCAAACACGGGGGTATTTTTGGTGCAATTCCAGGGCACAAACTAACTTATTCGGTAATGACTCAAAAAGTATCTGGTCCAAGCCATGAATATATTCATCATGACTCATCCAATGCATATTGGAAACAACTTTGTCACATACAATGCCCAAAATCTTAAGGTTTGAGTCTCCAAATGGCAAACATGGGGGTATTTTTGGTGCAATTCCAGGGCACAAACTAACTTCTTATTGGGTAATGACTCAAAAAGTATCTGGTCCAAGCCATGAATACATTCATCATGACTCATCCAATGCATATTGGAAACAACTTTGTCACATAGAATGCCCAAAATGTTGTGGTTTGACTCTACAAATGGAAAACACGGGGGTATTTTGTGTGCAATTCCAGGGCACAAACTAACTTATTGGGTAATGACTCAAAAAGTATCTGGTCCAAGCCATGAATACATTCATCATGACTCATCAAATGCATATTGAGAACAACTTTGTCACACAGAATGCCCAAAATGTTGTGGTTTGACTCTCCAAATGGCAATCATGGGGGTATTTTTGGTGCAATTCCAGGGCACAAACTAACTTATTGGGTAAGGACTCAAAAAGTATCGGGTCCAAGCCATGAATACATTCATCATGACTCATCCAATGCATATTGGAAACAACTTTGTTACATAGAATGCCCAAAATGTTGTGGTTCGACTCTACAAATGGCAAACATGGGGGTATTTTTGGTGCAATTCCAGGGCACAAACTAACTTATTGGGTAATGACTCAAAAAGTATCGGGTCCAAGCCATGAATACATTCATCATGACTCATCCAATGCATATTGGAAACAACTTTGTCACATAGAATGCCCAAAATGTTGTGGTTTGACTCTACAAATGGCAAACACGGGGGTATTTTTGGTGCAATTCTAGGGCAAAAACTAACTTATTCGGTAATGACTCAAATAGTATCGGGTCCAAGCCATGAATATATTCATCATGACTCATCCAATGCATATTGGAAACAACTTTGTCACATAAAATGCCCAAAATCTTAAGGTTTGACTCTCCAACTGACAATCATGGGGGTATTTTTGGTGCAATTCCAGGGCACAAACTAACTTATTGGGTAATGACTCAAAAAGTATCTGGTCCAAGCAATGAATACATTCCTCATGACTCATCAAATACATATTGGGAACAACTTTGTCACACAGAATGCCCAAAATGTTGTGGTTTGACTCTCGAAATGGCAAACATGAGGGTATTTTTGGTGCAATTCTAGGGCACAAACTAACTGACTGGGTAATGACTCCAAAAGTATCCGGTCAAAACTATGAATACATTTATCATGACTCATCAAATGCATATTGGGAATAACTTTGCCACTCAGAATGCCCAAAATGTTGTGGTTTGACTCTCAAAATGGCAAACATGATGAGGGTGTTTTTGGTGCAATTCCAGGGCACAAACAGTCTCATTTGGTAATGACTACCAAAGTTTTTGTACCAGGCCATGAATGCATATCACATGACTTACGAAATGCATGTTGGGAACAACTTTTAAATGCATATTGGGAACAACTTTGACACACACAGTACAGACAATGATGTGGTTTGTAGATACAAATGGCACACAAGACAGTACGGTATGTTAGGTGCAGCAGTCTACGAGATTCTACATGTGACTAGAGGATTGAAATACATAACCTTAGTGTGATCAAATGTTTCCCTTCTGAAAAAATTATGGCGCGGGAGGGGTGGCTGGCACAGGTACGTGATCTACTGCTACAAATATAACAGCGCGCCCAAAACCAGACAACACACAGAAGATGTTCGGGCAAACAACATAGTACAGAACCCACGGAAAAATTCTACACACAAAACATCGTACACATACTACACGAAACACCGTACACACACACACACACACGACACACACAACACACACAACACAAAACACCGTACACAACCCGACAAATTATTAGTACACACACAAAACCACACAAAAAGAAACACATGATTCTTGATCGACACCGTATTCAGAAAATAAAATAAAAAAATATGAATGCTATCGGAAAGACACGACGAAGCAAAAAATCCGAGGGGAAGACCCTTCGAAACAACAAAACCATCCGGCCCGGTGATCATCAAAATACAGGGGACAACAACGGTAAGAAAAGAAGAGTTAAAACAAACACCGCAATTACTAACAAAGTGTGTAACAGTAATACCACAACTATGAACGCATCAAAGGGCAACAGTAAAAAAATGGTTCCGACAACACAATTTCTACTACTACAAACACGGAAGAACAAAACACCATCAACCAGAGTAACGAACCAGCGCTGACCATTACCAACACAACCACCACTACAGTAACGAACCAACAGAAAGAAGGAACAAAAACCAATGTGGTAGAGAAAACATCTAACGGAGAATGCTACAATTTAGAGGATGTTGCCGAACATGTCATGAAAAATATCCAATATGACAAATTGGCAGAGGAAGTGGCAAAACACTTACGGAAACAAGAGAGGGAACCACATATAGGGGTGGGAAAGGTAGTAATGGTACCTAAACAAACGGAGGCAACCATGCAGGGAGAGGGGACTGATAATGCCGGCGACACAAGAGAACGAGCAGTAAGTACAATTACAGACGAATATGGGCTTATGATAGACAACGATATGCTTAAGGCTTTGAGTGATATGACTGAAAGAGTGGAGAAGCAGCTAAGGGATTACGTCAAAAAACATTGGTACCCCAACATGAAGTTCCCTATCAATGACAAGGTAACGGCGCTTGTAATAAATAAAGCTGTTGGAGAAAGTGCGGTTATGAAGCCACCAAATATTCCACTTGCGGCATTCTGTTCCTTTTACAGGAAACGAGTAGGGACAGTACTGACTGCATTGAGGCACAACTCACAAACATTAGCGAGAAAAAACTGGATAGGTAAATACAGGTGGGAGAATTGGTTGTTGAAATTAGGATTTTGAGAATCTATTTTTGGTCCGACAACACTAACATGCTGCCCGTTGATACTTATGATACTTCCGTACAGACGATTACAGAAAAGGTCGAGTCCCTATCACATTCCCTGGTACTGTTGCAGTTATTCAAGACACAGAATATGAAAACACAGGTATTTTAAACCCTCAATACAGAACATACAAAGACGCGGAAAATGAAGATTTTTATTATTTTGTTACAAGAATCATGTCGGCAATCAATCCGACAAATTCCAATTTCAAACAACGGAAGGAGAGGCACTTGCTGAGTGATATATTTACTATAGCAGATGAAGCATTTGCATTGGTACTAATCTACAATGAGCATCATGTATGGGTGAACCAGCAGCGGCGAAAGGGTGATGCCACGATTCCGCGACCAAAAAAAAAAATTCTGCGATTCAGACAGTGGAAGCAGAAATGGATGGATGGAGGAAGGTCGCGAGTTGTTCAGTGACTTGTGCGACAAAATTGGCGAGATGCGAAAACACCCAGAAACAGGAAGGAAATTGGAAGAAATGATGAGGGACAGATTTAGGAACGAAAGTTCGACAAATTACACCAACAATAAGCAGGGCGATGCAAATATTACTAGTAGCAGCTCCACTAATTGTAGTGGACCAAAAAAGAAAAAGAAAAGAAACGTCTATATTGATCCGGCAATAACAGCATTGATGAATGAAAGTTTATCTATGGGTGAACTAATGTAGAAAATAACAGTACATACATAATACAAAACTACTACTAATCTTGAACTTAATTTTGAGAATATTAGAAATAATGGAGGATTCGTAATACGTCGCAATAGGAATAAATCAAGCATAATAGAATCTACATTTTAAAAAGGGAATATTGTAGTCAAGAAATATAATTCACAACTAGGGGAGCAGAATCGAATTGTTGTTTGGTAGATTAATATTTTGGAATTAATACTGACTCAAGATTTCTTTTTTATTCGTGAATAGAAGTAAGTGTTGTTCGTACAGAATAATAATTCGGTTCTGCTAGAGACTGAAATAAATTATTTTTATTTGAGAGTAGAGTAATGTGCATCACGCGCACAGAAATAGTGCTGAGTTTACATATACCCTTATACGATCGTCGCGAATTTCAGGGTGTCCAGAAATATTGCCGTGTTAAAATCACGCACAAAATTTGTGCGCGAGAAGTAAATTCGAACCCCGCGAAACAGTTCTCGGACGAGAGCTTGATCTGCAAATCAATGCCGGAACAATGGAGACACACCTATGAAGAACACATTCACCCTTTGACGATGAACTCCATCAAATCATCACCAGAATGGAAAGACTAGTACACCAAAAGTCCATACGAAACAACAACAACAGCAACAACAACAATACCAACAATCAAAACAACAACAAAAACAACAACCGCCGCAACAACAACAACAACTACAACAATCGTGGAAACAACAACAACAATGGCAATTGAAACAACAATTCGAACAACAACAACAACCAACGTAACAACAATAACAACAACAAACAAAGACTACAATCTTCGGACCCTTGTCCTGTACATCCAGCATCGAACCACACATGGGGGCAATGCTTCTAGAATGTGAGCAATCCTAACAGAAACAGCCGCAATAACAACAACAACAACAACAACAACAACAATCGAAACAACAACAACAACAACAACAACAACGACTCATATGTCAACAATCGTTCCGACGATAACAACAACAACACTCCACCTACTCCTCCTGATACAGAACAACACATGTGCGTTGTTATTCAAGAACACTCCGAGTCCCCAGAAGAAATTTGGCATGATCTCATTCATGTCGACATTGAAGCTGACTCCGAATATTACGATAAAGACATTCAACGGTTCCCGTCATACAACAACGATTCGTGCGTTGAGATTCCAACGGAAGAATTAATCTATATCAACAACAAGCCTAACAAGGAACCACTCACCGACTCTTATGCCATATCTCCTAGCCCACCTAACGGCTACACCAAAAACTTCACTACTCTCTCTAAACCAAAGGAGCCTCAAGATCTTGCTCCAACTACAATCACTACTTGCAATCAAGTAAATGAACACAAAGGAAAACACTACTTCAAGACACTCTTCGATTCGGGATCAACCGACAACCTTATTCTTCAATCATCCCTTCCACCAACAGTTGTCCTCCATGATCTCAAAACTCGGTCAACATGATTACCACCAATGGCAAAGCCAGCTGCTCCAAGTATGTAACTCTTCAGAACCTCATGCTTCCCGAGCTATCCTTCTCACTCCTCATCAACAAGGTCAAGTGCTATGTAGTTGATGCCAAGATGAATTACCATTTCATCCTTTGTCGAAAGACTATGAAGGATATTGGAATCATAATGGATTTCAAAAACTCAACCATGACCTGGTACAAGAAAACAATGCCATTCCATCCTCCCAGTTACTTTCACAACAAGACTATCATCCAAAGAGTCATGTCCAACGAACCATACGTCGTTGCTGAATGCTACATGAACCAAGCCAACCAACAAGCTTACGTTGATGGAGCAGTCAAATATGAGAAGACTGACCTACCCAAACTAGTCTCTGAACAAACTCATCTCAGTTCATACAAACAAGAGTGTCTCCTCAAGATCCTCAGCCCACATGACAAGCTATTCAAAGGTCTCACCGACCGCAAACTAGGAATCTTTCCAGACAAAGAATTCCATATTGACCTCCAACCCAATGCAGTTCCTTTTCATATCAAGCAACCATACTCCATTCCCATCCACCAGCAACAAGCCGTCAAAACCAAACTCCTTCGACAAGTCAATCTTGGTATCCTTGAACGTTGCTATGCTACCAAATGGGGAATGCCTACATTTGTGGTGCCCAAGCCAGATGGCTCCTGCTGTCTAATCAGTGACTTTTGTGAACTCAACAAGGTCACCAAGAAACTTCATTGCTCACTACCAAAGATTCAAGATATCTTCCACCGGCGTCGAGGCTTCAAATACCTTACACTCATCGACGTCAGCATGCAATTCCACACCTTCAAACTTGATGAAGAATCCAGTTGGAAGTGTGTCCTTGTAACTCCTTTTGGAAAATTTCGCCTCCTTCGTCTACCCATGGGCTTCCTAAACTCTTCATGTCGGGCCCAGGGTTGTATGGAACAAATGTTTCTTCATCTTCCTCAAGTTGAAGTCTACATTGACGATATTGGAATCTTCTCCAATGAACTCAATGCTCACTGCAAGACCGAAAATGATGTCCTTTACCTACTAAAGGCTCATAACTTCTCAGTCAAGCCAGCCAAATGTCACTGGTTGAAAAGCTCTGCACCATGGCTCGGACACATCGTATCTTCCGATGGTGTTAGATCTAATCCTATCAAGATAGAACCCATCCTGAAGCTTACCTTCCCCAAGACCATTACCCAATTAAGATCGTTTATTGGTATGGTTAATTTTTACAGAAACTTTTGGCGCGGATGCGCTGAAGTTCTTGCTCCACTCACAGCTCTATCCGGCCAACAAAAGGGTAAGCTTGCGCCCAATCCAGCACTTATTGAAGCTTTTACATGTGCAAAAGCTATGATAGCTGAAGATATTCTTCTCAGTTACCCTGGTCCAAACAAACCATTTCATGTCTACACTGACGCCTCTGATTATCAGTTAGGCGCTGTAATTGTCCAAGACAATCAAATCATTGTCTGTTACTCTCAAAAACTAACCAAGGCTCAACTCAAGTATCCTGCAATTGACAAAGAAATGCTCTGTGTAGTCAAAGTCTTCAAAGAATCTTGACCTATCCTCTGGGGCACAGAAATCATTATATGGACCAACCATATCAATCTCACTTGTCAAACTATCACTTCCAATCAAATCATGACCTGATGAATGCTCCTTGAAGAATTCTCTCCGGTTTTCAAATACATCAAGGGCAAAGAAAATGTCATTGCAGACGCACTCTTGCAACTTCCCATGCAAGAAGACAACAAGGAACACGACCTTGAAGATTCTCCTCCCCTTGATCTCTCCGATCTCTTCATCAACTATCCAGAAACAATCCCTGAATACCCACTAGCCCTTCCACACCTTGCGCAAGCACAACTTGCTGATGAAAGTATCACCCAAAACGACAAGTATACAACTCCAAATTTCAATGGCACAGATATATTTGTATTTACTAACCACAATAACCAAACCAAAATTGTTCTCCCTGCAATCCTCAGAGCTAACACCATCAAATGGTACCACCATGTCCTTGGGCATGCTGGAGCTGATCGACTCACCAGCACCATCAATCGATTCATCTACTCTCCTGGTCTCAAGGAAGCAGTTCTTCAATTCTGCCGTACTTGCGATGCTTGTCAACGATACAAGACAGATCATCACCACCATGGTCAACTAGCCACGCGACAAGAAACGCACGTACCCTGGGATACCATAGCCATCGACGCAATTGGTCCATGGTTTATTGAACTCCCTGGTCATCTTCTACCTATCCAATTCAATGATTTTACTATCATGGATATGTCCACAAATCTCTTGGAAATCATTTGATCTCCTCAAGTTAATCCTACCAGCCTAATGGCAGTCCATGCACTCAACAATGCCTGGCTATCTCGATACCCTTGACCCAACAATTGTCAATTCGATAGAGGACCTTGCTTCATTTGCCATGATTTTCAATTTCACCTTGAATATCTCGGTATCAAACCCAAGATGTCCACAACCAAGAACCCACAATCAAATGCTGTTCTTGAACGTGCCCATGATACCATCAAATCAGCCATGCGCATTGAACTAAACACCAATCCTCCTCAAGATCTACAACAAGCTCATGATCTTATCGACAACATCTTTGCATCCACTCAATTTGCTCTTTGGTGCACTGTCCACAAGACCTTTGGCATCTCTCCAGGTGCCCTTGTATTCAACCGCGATATGTTTCTCCCTATCCCTATCATCACTGATATCAACATCATTCAAAACAAACACCAGAACCTTATCAACAAAGATGCCCTTTGTGAAAACTCTCATCGCAAACAACATGACTTTGCTGTCAATGAACAAATTATGATCACTAAACCAAATGCAGATGCTCTTCAAGCCAAGAACATTGGTCCATTTACCATTGACCAAATCTTCACCAATGGCACCATTGCCTACTGGAAAACTCCACACCTCAAACAAAGAATTAACATTTGTCACATCAAGCCTTATCACCCTAATCTTTGACTCATTCTACAGGAAGGAGAAGAGTGTCGTATCTCATCTCTCCTTCTCCCGATACACGTCCAACCGTCGTTCCTAATACAATTGATCAGAATCAGATTCAATTCCGAGAACACGTCACTTTTGTATATGAGAAGCTTCTCCCAATCTAATACGATTGAATACAAAAGTATCCAAAAACATGTTTCTTTCTTCAGATTTATCATTCCCACAATTCTAAACTCTTACTAAATCAAACTACTATTACACGTTCTCTTTTTAGAGGCTTACGATAGGATCTAAACTCGGGATTGACGAATATTTGAGTTAGTCAATTAGAGGGTCTAGATTGCAAGTGGAGCAGCATACTAGAGTGTACCTGTGGGATGGGTTTTGTGATAGTAGTGTCTGTGTTCTTAACTGGCGGATCGTCAGGGGGGATCTGGTGATGTGTGTATATTGGGGCTATTCGGCCCGTAAACACAGCACCATCTGTGTGCTCATTGATTCGCACGTCCTTTGTATCAAGCTCAACCCAATCAATCAAACCAAGAGGTCTCCTTCACAATCAACGCAAACTCAATAAATACCTCCGCATTAAGGATGACCAGATCCAACTGAATCACACCATAAAATGAACCACAGGGTCAGTCACTCCCTCAACAATATAGAGAAAAGACACATTGACCCTTCCTTCATCTTTACAGCCAATCAATACCTCACAGATATGGAATTCACAGCATTATACCAGGATATGCAATCTACATTTATGTTTGAAAGCCTCCCTGTTGTGACAATTGATCAACTACACCTCCCCCTATCATACTTCCTTACCGAGCATAATGAAGCCGAAGAAAACATCAACAAAACCAGTACATTCCTTTGTCGTAGACTGAAACTCCTCATCCCACCACAAAACAAACTAATCCGGGGCCTTCTCTCCCCTTTCCAAATCAAGCAACAAGGGTAGTATGATGCATTGTATGTCATTGCGAGAACTTTTCTATCATACTTGCGCCCAACGAAAACCGGGTGGGGACCCCAGTGGAACGACACTGATGACCCCAGCACACGTCCGATAACTGTCACGCGACCCAACGCGACCCCTCGCAAGCTCTATTTTGATAAAATCTACCTTGGTTTTGTGATGCGCGAGGGCAATTTTTAAATTCACAATGTTTTGTGGTGAAGAGTTTCAACCCCCCTCAGGTTGCGACAAAACTCTCCCCAAGGACTCAAAATGTCCCTTGACCTCTCATTTTTGACTCAATTGATTTAAAAAATGTAATTCCCGCTACCAAAGTTCCTAACCTTAACCCAAGATATGGGATAAAAATATTTTAAGAAGTGTTTATTTGCTCCATTGCCGCGTTGTGTCTTTCTTAATGTCACGTCCGCCTGAGAACTGTCTCTCTATCCCCCGTGGGGTATCGCACGGTGCTTTCAAAACTCCCTACCTTATTTTCAAAATCCCCTGCCTTCTGAGCCCGCGTGTTTACTAGAATACCTCGCATGTCGCATGCTTCTCCTTTCCAGACAATATCTCATCAATCCCTATCTGGATTATCACCTAAAACTCACTCTCGACTTGGGGGAATAAAAATAATCAATAAAATAGGAATTCCAGGGATAGGGATATCATAAAGTTGCCGTGATGAACAATATTTTGTGTCAAACTTCTTATGCACAAATACTTTTCTCTCATCTTCTTCGCAACATGCTGTTAACTGCAGTTAGTAACACACTGTGTACAAAATAGCACAGCAATGAATACACAGTACAAAAACAATGTACAACTCTACGGGTAATGAACATATGTGTGCTCCGTACACTGAAATCTCTTCAAAAAAATAACTAGTGAGAAGACCCTGTAAACACAGCAGAAAAACCTTCAAAGACAGGATTTATTTTTGATAGGAATTCTGATCATCAAAATCACCAATGTCATTAACTTCCATTTTCACTAACCTGAAGCAACCCTTCTGTTTCTCCGTCACTAGAACAGACCATGAAGGTTCGCCACCTTACAAATAGTGCAAAATGACACCAACTCAAAAACCTACACGTTACTCAAATTCATTTTTGATCGGGAAGGGTATTCAAACAGGAATTCTACTGTGAAGAACACAAGTGACAAAGATCCAAAAAGTGAGACAATAATGACGGCGACAATGACAGCAACGACAACCCATCTGTTTCCCCTCCAATAGAAGGAAAGATGAAGGTATACATGTACCAATACTACCCCATACAAACCCCAGCATGTTACTCTACTGATTTGCCGACCAGGAATGGCAATCAATTGGCTACCAGATGGCTATATGAATGGCGAATCACGAAGACAAACACCATTTGACGACCATTCTATTTCATGTTTGATAGAGCAGACCATGAAGGTTCGTCACTGTACAAATAGTACAAAGAGATGCCATCTCAAATACCTACATGTTACTCTACTTCAATTTGGAGCGGGAAGGGTACAAGTACGGCAATAATAGCCAATAACACCACGAGTGCTGACGAAGACAAAGATACGGAAAAAACAAGCCAACGACGACAACATGTAAAGTGTATAAAATAATGATACGAAGTGTTACTCTAGCTCTCTCTGATGCCACCACTTGTTGTTGCTCTCTTTCTGTTGCCGCTTGCTGTCACACTTGGCACACGCTATTGCTCTCGCTGTTTCTTAGGAATCAAATGACCAGTACACCAACATGCAACAATAAACTAAAACGATGATATAGACGACGACAAGCGCGTGTTATTGTTACTACTTCTCAAATAGGATATGCAAAGTGTGTAAAATCATATGAATCTACTAGCTCTTGCTTCTTGCTCTAGCTGTTGTTCTTCTCGTTGTTGCTCTTCCTGTCGCCGCTCGCTGCTCTCCTCGCTGCTTGTTCTCGTTGTTGCTCTCGTCGCTCTCGCTGCTCCTGAGAAATAGAAACAACAGAAAGAAATATCAGAAACAGATAGAATCAAACAGATGTTGTTAGTTGTCACTTAACGTTCTTTCATTTGTTTGTCCGATTCCGCATTCTGTTGTTGCCAACGATTTGTATTAAATTCCTTTCGTGTCCAGTAATGCCAATGTCTGTACGGCAACAATTTGTTCTATTCGAAGGAGTCGATGAGTTCGATTAAGTCAAGAGATCAATTATAACCCATGTTCTATACACAACATACCCCACTGCATTTCGAACCCCATGACGTATCGATCCCCACGGCGTACCAATCCCCATCACGTATCAAGGGTGAGCAATCCCTTTCTTCCTCCAATCAGTCAGTAACATCAGAGTCAGCAAACATGACAACAACACCAGGTACCCCCGGAGGTGATGAGGACGCCAGAAATGCGGATAACAAAGAAGATCCGATCAACCTACCTTCCTTCGATGCCTCCATGAGACAGATACTTGTGTCTGTATTCTGTGCCAAGGACGAGAAAGATGATTTGCTGTGCATATCTCTCATCCAAGGAAAACTACATGAATGGCCACAATTTCTCGATGCTCTGCTCGAACATGACTTCACACGAGAACTCACCTTTCCAGATGGAAGCAGTGGTCTACAAGCCCCTCTTGCCAGATCTATCCAATGCACTATAGAAGCACTCACAGCCTTTGCTAGTGACCTACGCACAAAGGAACTCAACTGGGAAGACGTCAAGTCATACTCATATGAGGACTTCAGCCCGTTTTGAATGGCACGAGCCATACGCCTACAAGATGAATCCCTTTGGAATCCTCCACCTCCTCCTCCAGGAAACAAAACAAAGTCACAGATGCAACTACGTTACGAGTCTTGGTGTAGAAAATCACACGACAAACATTGTTTACACCTCTCAAGAACGATTTCAGATTTGAGCATTGGCTCATACGGTTCAAGGCCAAACTCGAGGCTCATGATATTGACACCGCTAAATTCCTTGATGAAAGTTGGCCACTTGTCCCATACAAGGATTCACACAAGACCTCTTTGTAAAGCAATGTGCCTTCTTTTGGGTTCTAATGCTGGAAGTCTTCAAAAGTGATCTTTCCTCATCATGTGTACACAGCCATTCCAATAAACGGGATGGCCGAATTGTATACTTTGATTTTGTCAGTCTACATAGCAAGTCAAAGGCTAAAGTATACAACACATTGACCCAACTTCAAAAGCTACTAAATGTGAACCTTCACAAATGGAAGGAATCCAAAGTCAAATTCATCACGCATTGGTTCGAAGAACTAGATCATCTAAACAAGCTTTGACCTCCAACAAGGCCACTCGAATATCACACCGTGAAGTCAGCCCTTTGTCAGGCCTGTTCCATCAGTTTCCAACTAAGTGAACAGTTTGCCAAGATCACTGACCCAACTGACTCCAATTACATCAGCACATATATTCAAGCTTAAGCTACTGCTACTCACCAACTCAAGATAACCCTGCTACTCGGGGCCATGCGTCTCGACTCCCAAGCAACGTTGTCTGCTCCAAAATTTATGGTCAGAGCCCATGTTCACAACTTTCAACTAAGGAATCCAATAACCTTGAACATGGTCAACACAACTACGCTCTTCCCATCGAGTTTGAAGGCAATTTTCAAGACTACGCAGTATTCAAAGCAGAATGCACACCCGATCCTACCACAAGATTGCCCAGTGTCATTTGGAAGACTCTTTCCAGACAAGGCATGAAGGGATGGTTGAACATTCCCGCTGATGACAAGAAAAAGTTATTTGCATGCCTATGACCTGAACTATTACCTGACCAACAACATGATCCCAATGATACCAAGCCTATCAGTCAAAAAGCCTATAGTACGCACAACCACTCGGTCACCTTTCTTGATGATGAAGTCACACCAAAAACCAATGATCACAATGATGCATCAGCGGACCAACATCCAGCGGTGGAGAATGATTGTCGCGGATTATACCATGCATCACTTGGTGTATTCAAGTTCCAAACCTCGGCTACTAAGGATCAACGACCTCTCAAGTCATCTGTCTCACCTGCACATCCCGCTAGATCTCCCTCCAAAACTTTGGATGTCTGATACAAGAAAGAAGGCAATGCCTATGTGCTGGTTGGAAAGTCCTCCATGTTGGTGAACTTCCACAAGTGGTATCAACCAGAAGACGACATATCACCTCGGGATGATGGTCATATATCCGTGCACACATATCGTGCCAACAACACCTCTGTCTCCAAGCCCGGCTTCGCTATGGTTGACCAAGGCGCCAATGGATGTATCATCAGAAATGATGCATGCCTCATATCAAAGGATATTCCATCGCGATACGTCAATGTCACAGGCATCAACAATCATCAAGTGCAAAATATCCCAATTGCAACATGTGACGCATACTCCGTCTCAAAAAGAGGACCAATTATCCTCATATTCAATGAATGCGCATACACGGGACAGCATGCCTCTATCCTATCCTCTGGACAAATGGAGTCATACTTTGCCCAAGTTGACGATACATCCATCAAAGCAGGTGGTGGACAAGTCATCACCACAACCGATGGTTATGCACTACCACTTAGTATCCGACACGGACTACCTTATGATTCAGAACAAAAATAATAATTTGTGTTGCCGTCGATTCGTGTTGCCAATGATGAGAAGGAAAACAAAAGTTAGAAAATACATCATGTGTAATGCGGTTGGCAGTATCATTGTCTATCTATCTCACATTGTTGTTGTTGCCTTTGATTCGTGTTGTTGCTGTTGATTTGTTCCACCATTGCCGTCCTTTCCACCGTCAACTTGTTGTTGTTGTTGTTGTTGTTGCCGTCGTGTTCCTATGCCACTTGAATAGTATCTTGTTCCCATTGACATAGATGCAAGGGATGCAGATGTTGTGCTTTCAAGACGTCTATGTTTGGTGATCAAGTCAAACAATATCTTTCCAGCAACTAACCTCTAATCCAATCCTTTCTATTTTTCTGCAGTACAAGGCTGTTCTTTTTGGACTACTATATCTGAGCACAGATTGGCCGGCCTAATGGTCAATTGATCAATCCATTAGGTGGGATCCCACGTTCTTGGACAGAGTGCAAGAAGCACTCTACTCAGATAAGGGTTGGTGTGATACAACCAATAGTACTAGGGTTTTGAGGTCTTTCATTCAAATTTATCAATGTGTTTTTGCAAAATAAAAATAATGCTCGCGATACACAGTGAAAATCACACTGTTAAATAAATTCAATACTTAACCTGTGGGATCTATTAATTAGATTCAGACCCTTAATTCAAAAATAAGGACTAAGACTAAAACGCGTGCGTTGCGCGCAAAGAAGAATATTCCAATCCTGCATACAAAATTTTCTTCAGTGTTCTTTTTCCAGGCATTAGTTTCTTCCTGATAGTGCCAGATACTCACATTTAACAGTGTTTTTAAGGCCATTAGATTCTAATTAACCTTCTGAATTTAATTAATAAAATCATATTATTCTTTAGTCCTAGTTCGCGCGACGCGCACATTTATTTAATTAACGTTCGGAATTTAATTACTAAAATCATATTGATGTTGAATAATTCTTCAGTGTTCATTCTCCATATGTTAATTAATTCCTAATAGAGCTCGATACTCAAATTCAGAAGCTATATTAATAATTAATTAAGCAGCTACTACAAAACATTAATTAAAACATACTTAAGCTGTAATTTTAGTACTGAATTTGCGTATTGAATGTACATACGTGTTTTTGTACACTAGTTTTCGTACTAGATTATTTTTAGTGTTGAATTTGCGTACCGAATGAATATGCATGTTTTGTACACACTGTTTGTACTAGATTATTTTTGGTACTGGATTTGCGTACTGAATGTACATACATGTTTTTGTACACACTGTTTGTAGTACATTATTTTTAGTACTGCTGAATTTGCATACCAAATGTACATACACGTGTTTTTACTGAATTTTCATACTAATCAAAGTACTATCCAGGGTCCAAAATGAATCCAAAATTCATAATGACTCAAGTATCAGCTTCTTTCTTGCCATTTTTCTTCCATAGTCTACCCCATCCACAGTATGAGCAATATTGATGATGAAATTGCAGTCAATGTCACATATTTGCACTCAAGAAATTGATAGGACCCCTTAATTTGGTCCATATCCAGGGTCCAAAATGAATCCAAAATTCATAATGACTAAAGTATCAGCTTCTTTCTTGCCATTTTTCTTCCATAGTCTACCCCATCTATAGTATGAGCAATATTGATGATGAAATTGCAGCCAATGTCACATATTTGCACTCAAGAAATTGATAGGACCCCTTAATTTGGTCCATATCCAGGGTCCAAAATGAATCCAAAATTCATAATGACTAAAGTTTCAGCTTCTTTCTTGCCATTTTTCTTCCATAGTCTACCCCATCTATAGTATGAGCAATATTGATGATGAAATTGCAGCCAATGTCACACATTTGCACACAAAAAGTTGCTACGACCCCGTAATTTGGTCCATATCCATATCCATGGTCCAAAATGAATCCAAAATTCATAATGACTAAAGTTTCAGCTTCTTTCTTGCCATTTTTCTTCCATAGTCTACCCCATCCATCGTATGAGCAATATTGATGATGAAATTGCAGCCAATGTCACACATTTGCACTCAAAAATTGCTAGGACCCCTTTTTTTGGTCCATATCTATGGTCCAAAATGAATCCAAAATTCATAATGACTAAAGTATCAGCTTGTTTCTTATTATTCTTCCATAGTCTACCCCATCCATCGTATCAGCAATATTGATGATGAAATTACAGCCAATGTCACACATTTGCACTCAAAAACTGAGTTCGATTAATTCAGGAGTTGTGACTTATGTTCCAAACGTACCCCCCGACGTTTTGAACCCCATCGCATATCAAATCCCCATCGCCTATCAACAGTGAGCAATCCTTGGTTTCTAATATTTCCCTCAATTCAACGGTGAGCAATTTTTGGTATCCAATAATGCCATGTCAATGAATATCACATGAGAATCTTTCTATACTCACAATCAAAGAAAACCGTTGCCAGAAGCTTCTCACGAAATATATATATATATATATATATATATATATACATGATCTCAATACATGTATGAAATAAATCAGCAAGTGATCTTACAGTGCTGCATTAATGGATGCACTGTCTTTCACTACAATAAAGGAGATATCTTGTTTCACGGCAAGATTTCCCTTTATCTCATACTTTTAACATTCAACTGATTATATCTCCAAAATTCTATACTCGTTGTTACCAACTACTTGTAAATCTACAATACATAAGATCTATCTGACTGTGTCAGTTGAATCAGTAGTGAGAAGAGATCTGGCGTTTCCATAGTCTCGCCTTGTAGTAAGATTGTCTGTTGCACAAAGTTTCAAAACACATTGAGTACGCGTCAAGAACAACCATATGATTTACTAACGCAGCTTTGCTGTTCTTCCAAAGCCTTTGAATCAAAGTCAGAACGGACCGGATTCAGAAGAAAAATAATAGGGACTATTGTTGGGTCAAATCCAGTGCACAAAATGACTGATTGGGTGGTGACTTCCAAAGTATCAGGTCAAGGCCATGACTAATTTTTTCATGACTCATCTGATGCATATTGTAAACAACCTTGCCACACACAATACAGAAAATGTTGTGGTTGCCTCTCCAAATGGCGCACAAGAGAGTATTGTTGGGTCAAATCCAGGGCACAAAATGACTGATTAGGTAATGACTTCCAAAATATCAGGTCTACTAAGATACCGACAACTCTGATTCCTCCAGTCGATTCCCCTCCTCCAAGATACCGACTACTCCAATAGTCTGCACCTCCAAGCGTGCAGTTGATTCCCTTCCTCAGTTAATTTCCTGCTGCAACACCAAGATACCGACAACCCAACCGCATTCCAAGCTTGCAGTCGATCCTACTCTGACCATCGGCACCTCCAAGCTTCCGATCTGTAATCCGTTCCAGCTCCCGCTTCGACCGGCCCCAGCAACAACATGCTGGCCTACACTGAGTATTACCAGACCACCACCAGCCCCCTTGGAGTGGGACCTGCCCTGGACCTGGCCTACCAAACCATCTATGACTACTTTGCCAAGGAAACAGCTACGCCCATACTCCTAGGTCGTCTCCTGGCCCTCTTTGAACCAGAAGCTGTGGGAGCCCTAGGCATATTCCTGACCAACACCTTTGGAAGAGCACGACTCAGACTTGTGCACGGCCTCAGGAAGTACCCAAGCCCCTTAACAGCGCCAAGTACCAACAAGGGCAAGGCCTTTGGCTACCTGGATGATATCAAAGGCGATGCCGGGGAGCTAGTGCTAGTGGATGCTGCCCTGCTCGAACAAGCGCCTGAGACCCTGGTGCTGTCCCTAGACCGCCACCTCAATGTCATAAAGCACGCTCACCACTCCCACATAATCCCCATGGTGCTAGGCGATGACCCGCACATGGAGGTCATCACCCCCTACAAGGCCTGCTTCATCCCCTTTGTATTGGTGCCCCTACTCCTAGGCAAGGGCCTTAGTCCAATCCAAGCGCTGAACATCGTCCACCCCTATCTCGACACACTCAACCTGGCGCTCACCTGCACCCCTCTGCTGAATACCCTCTGAGCTGCACGCACCGACCCCACCATAGCAGATAGGGGTGTCCACAAAGCCCGGCCTGACCTTGTACATGTGAAATCAGGTACTATACCGGGACCTACCCGGCTTGAAGCACCCCATCCATCCGGGGCAGCAGCCGGCAGGCAGCCACCAGGGGCGCAGCCAGCGCCAGGGATAGATCCAATGCTTGCAGCTACCCTTACGGCCTTGGCCAATCAGCAGCTTAAGCTCAGTGAGGGCCTAGACCAACGACGCCCCCCGGCCACGGTCAAGAACACCTGGGGCCCCTTGTACACCCAGCACTTGCTGCTGCTCTGTGGCAAGCTTGAGGAAGCCGACATGCCCCCCATCTACCAAGCCTGGGCCCAGAAAAGCAAGCACGAGAAGACCCACATGATCTTCCAGAGCCAAGTGGCCACATGCGCTGCAGAGTTCCTCATTCAAGCGCCCCTGGTCACAACTGCTGCACTCAAGAAGCTCCAGGATGGCAACTTCCATGGCACTGACCCTTTTGATGTGGCGGGTGGCATCCTCCCTTTGGCCTTCACTCCCCCCAGTGAATCAGCAGCCTCCTTGAAGAGAAAACAGGAGGCGGCAGCCACTGTGGCAGCCTATGACACCATGATCTCTACTGAAGGCAACTCCCTCACCTTGAAAGACTCCCTTGAGCTCCAAAAGACCAAGGCCTACCTACCAATTGACTGGACTGAAGCTACCACCCAACTGGAAAGCTATCTGGCAGTCCTGGCCACCATTCTGGGCATGTACCACCCAGTCATGCAGGGCTACCAGAATGGACTCGCCAAGCTCAAGCTCCAGCAAATGCCCCTCCGCAGAGCAATTGCCGATGAATTGGGAGAGCTCATCACCCCAGCCATCGTTGTATACTACTTCCAGATCAGGGTGCGCAGATGGCTAGAGGAACAATGGGGATCAACCTTCACCGTTCCTTCCCCCGACTTTAGGAAGGACTTCCAAGCCTTCAGAATCATCCAGAACCTCTACTGGCTCCCCAATGTCACCAATGTGGCGGCCCTGAGGCACCTCCGATGCGCAGCTGCAGTGGCTGCCCCTGCCGCAAGCCCTACTCCCCCTGCAGCAGGCCCCACCAAGCCGGGCAAAACTACCCCCGGCTCTAACCAAGGCTCTTCAGGGGGGGGGGGGGGGCAGGTGTCCAACCCAAGCCTGGATCCCCGGCTACAGGCCGCCGATGTAGCCAACAAAGTGAAACACTCCCGGCTGAGGGAGGTCATCGCTGCCATGAGAGACAAAGGTACCAATCCCTTGTCTCACCCAGATGGCCGTGACAGGTGCCACACCTGGCCCCTCCGGGGTAACTGCTTCTCCAACTGCAAAAACATCCACGGTCATGGGGCTATCACCGGCAGTGAGCAGGACCAAGTCTGAACATGGTGCCAAGAAGCCTATGGAGTCTGACAGAATGAGGGGAGCCCTGCCTACACACCGCCTTTCTACTTCCTCACCTAACCACTCCTCTAATCCATCACCATTACAAATCACCCCTGAATTAGGTACGCTCCCCAAACGCGTGCGTTTCGATTTTCCCTCTATGCCCACGCCCCCGCCGTTCAATGCATCGATGCCAAGGCCCCGGTCCAAGCCCCAAGTACCTTCCCCTTCCCTTTCTCCCACCAAAAGGCCTCGGTCCAAGCCCCGCGTTCCTCCCCTATCCCCTCCCACATGGCCTCGGTCCATGCCCCGTGTCCCTACCCAATCCCCTCCCACAAGGCTTTGGTCCAAGCCCCGCGTCCCTACCCAATCCCGGCCTCGGTCCGAGCCCCGCGTCCCTCCCCCACCCCCTCCCACAGGGCCTCGGTCTAGCCCTCGGTCCGCGCCCCGAGTTCCCACACAGCCTCGGTCTGGGCCCCGGTCCAAGCCCCGAGTTCCTTCCCCTTCCCCTCCCACATGGCCTTGGTCCGAGCCCCATGTCCCTTCCCCGCCCACAATGTCCGCGCCGTACCCCCCCGACAGGCTGGACGCGCTCGTCACCCGCGCCATCTCTGTCTACAACTCTAGCCATAGCTGGGGCGATTTCATCTGGACCATCCGGGGCCAAGGAGACATCCACCCGGATGTAGGCACTATCCCCCACCCAGCAGGTGGCCTCCTCGCCAAGTATGGCAAAGCCGGCCCCCCTGCGGCCATGTTGGCACCCCCTTGAGACCGGGCCAGGATTGCGGCTGCCCTTGCCCAGGGTCCCCACCAATCCTCCCACCACGGCATTGATTTCCTTTGAGAGGAGTATGCCGACATGATGGACAAGCAACAATGGACTGTTCGCCCCGCCAGCCTCATCCACGACCTTCCCGGACTCCGTCTAAGCCCCCTTGGCCTAGTCCCCCAACGAGGTCGGCGCCCCCAAATGATCTCCGATTACACCTACTCTGAAGTCAACCAAGATACCATCCCCCTAGCCCCTGCTGGCGCCATGCAGTTTGGCCGGAACCAAGCTGCACCAGGCCAACACCCGGTTCAGTCCCGTCTACATGTCCAAGATTGACCTTGCGGATGGCTTCTATCGCATACAGTTGCAACCAGAAGACACTATGAAGCTCGGCGTCCTGTTCCCTTCCGGGCAGGGAGAGCCTCCCCTCATTGGCATTCCCCTCACCAACCCTATGGGGTGGAAATCCAGTCCCCTGAACTTCTGTGCCTTCACCGAAACCATCGCCAACCTTGCCAATGCCTCCCTCTCCACTGGGCTAGCCGAGGCCAGGCGCACACCACATTGATTGGACCTCCCCTCAGAAGCCACCCCCGCCCCGGCTCTCCCCTCCAAATCCACCCCCGGCGCGCGTTTTGACGCGACCGGATTGGACCTCCACTCACAAGCCAACCCACTCATTGCTGACCCCCAATGCACCTCACCCTCCAAAACTCCAGTGCGCTACTGAGATGTATATGTGGATGACTTCTGTGGCCTTGCGCAGGGCAACAAATGGACCAGGCATGCCATCAAGCGGGTGCTCTTCCAGTCGCTCGATCAGGTCTTCTGACCCTTGGATGCCACGGACATCCCCTTCCGGCAAGAACCCGCTTCCCTCAAGAAAATGCTCCAAGGGGATGCCACTTGGACCACCAGGAAAGTTATCCTCGGCTGGCTCATCGATTCCATCATCGAAACTATCAGCCTTCCTCCCCATTGCGTAGACCGCCTACAGGAGATTCTTCATTCCATCTCCCCCACCCAGTGCCATGTCCCAATCAAACAATGGCACCAGATTCTTGGGGAACTCCGGTCGATGGCTCTGGCCATCCCAGGCTCCATTGGCCTCTTCTCCATTCTCCAAGAAGCCTTTCGACACCAAGAGCCGGGCAGGCAGCGCCTCCGGCTCACCAAGCGAGTCCACAGCTTCGTTCGCAACTTCCAATGGCTTGCCGCGGATCTATCCACCCGGCCTACTTCCCTCACCAAACTAGTGCCAGATCCCTTCCCGGCCACCCTGGGCGCCTGTGATGCCTCTGGTCTTGGCATGGGGGGCATCCATTTTGTCCCCCTTCCCAATGGCGCCGTGCAGCCCCTCATGTGGCGGCATGCCTTCCCCAAGTGGGTCTCCGCCCAGCTCGTCTCCTTTGACAACCCTGGGGGCACCATCAACAACAGTGACCTTGAGCTGGCTGGGTCCATTGCCCACAATGACATTCTTGCCCAGGCGGCCTGTGTCCGCGCCAGAACCACACACAACTGCTACGATAACACAGTGGCTGTATATTGGCAACGGAAAGGCGCCACCATCACCACAGGGCCTGCTGCCTACCTCCTCCGAATCCAGGCACTGCACCAACGGCTCTACCAATATGTCCCCCTCAGGGATTACATCCCAGGCCCAGCCAATCACCTTGCAAACCTCCTCTCTTAATCGGACCTCTCTGACACTGCCTTGCTCCTTCACTTTAACACCACCTATCCACAGGACTTGCCCTGGACCTTATGCCACCTCAGGCCTCCCATACATTCCGCGCTGACCTTGGCACTATCCAGGCAACCATGTGCACTTCAGTCACTGAGCTCTATGCCAAGCGCAAGGATGTCCATTGGGACCAATTGGTTCAATTCTGTTTGTCCCAAGGCTTTGACCCACGACTCCAGTTGGTTCCAGATCCAATCCCAATCCTCCAAGTCTTTGCCAAATGACTACATGATGGCCGACTCTCCCGTAGCCACAAGCCCATCCGATCTTGCACAGTATCAGACACCATCAGGTCGGTGGGACAGATGCTTGCCCGCTTGGGGGCCAAAGACCCTCAAACCGGCTCAACAGGTCATCTTGACTTCTGGCTAACTGCCCAGTTCAAGGCCTATGCCAAGCTTGATCCGGCCCCCTCCAGGGTCAAGCCGGTCCCCATCACCCTGGTCATGCACGCCCTCCACTTTGCATACCATGAATCCCCTTCCCCGACCAGACAGGCTATTGCCAACATGATCTGCATAGCCTTCTTGTTCTGTCTACGCCCTGGTGAGTACACAGGTACTACCAGGGATGACCAAGCCTTCCTCCTCCAAGATGTCTTGTTCTACCTTGGCTCCAAATTCATACAGCACGATGGCCCTGTTCATGAGCTCCACGCTGCTACCTCTGTCACCCTCACCTTCATCACACAGAAGAATGGGGATAAAGGCGAAGTGGTGGCTCATGCCAGAAGTGGCGACTCACTCAGCTGTCCGGTTGCAGCCTGTGCGCGCCAAGTCCTTCATCTCCGACGCAGCTGCTCTCCCAGCTCTCCCTTCAGCCCGTCCCTCAAGCTGGCCAGTTACTTCGACAATGGGGTGCTCACCCTTGTTCGCGCAGCAACTGTCACTTCCTCCATGAGAGTCTATGCCCAGATACTCTTTCCTACCACTGGCATTTCCCCAGCAGCAATCTCTGCCCGCTCCCTGCGCGCGGGAGGGGCCATGGCCCTGCTACAGGGCAAATGCGACTCTAATGTCATCAAGCTCCTTGCGAGATGGCACAGCGGCTGCATGATGTGCTACTTACATCAGCAGTCCCTCCCCATCTTCAAGAATCTTGCCTCTATCATGTTCAACAATGGAACATACTCCTTCCTGCCAGAGGAATGGGTGCCGGCCGCGGACCCCACCCCTGCTGGCAGCTCTCTTTGAGGCACCCATGCTGCCTCTCCCTCCCTCACTCTGCTCCAAGCTCAAGCCCTCCTTGCTCCTCGCTCACACTCTCCACGCCGTTCCCACCCGGTGGCTTGTGGCCCAATGGCAGAAAAGGCTTAACAGCCAGAGGCTTAACGGCCCAAGCTGTTAAGCCCAACTGTACGCCGGTGTGTGTGGGCACAGCAAACTAAGGGACCGGCCTCTGGGCAATACAACCAGAGTTCCGGATCCCCCTCTAGCACTGCTTAGCCCACCAATACACCAATGAACTACAAGCGTTTCACGTCCAGTACGACTAGTAGGTTGGCTACTGAAGCTATCACGAATGTAGTGAGTGATAGTTGATGTAGCGAACCCGATGAGAGGAATGGTAGTGCCACATGGAACCCGTACAAAGTACGGACCAGGGAACACCCTTGAGTATACAGCGCACGTACAACAAGAAAGATCTCGCTGTATCAGCATTGGCATGTTCCATACGTACAGTACGAATCTGACACTCACGATAACAAGCAGCAAATTCTGCAAGCGAAAAATCTCTGCAAATACAGGCTAAGCGCTAACAAACCTGTAAGGGATTCCCCCAGCAAAATCCAAGCCTACAGACGCTCACTCTTTTGCTCCTAAACAATTAGTGGTAGAATAAGTAAATAAATAGCCCGCCACGCCCGCCCGCAGAAAAGGCTTAACAGCCAGAGGCTTAACAGCCCAAGCTGTTAAGCCCAACTGTACGCCAGTGTGTGTGGGCACAGCAAACTAAGGGACCGGCCTCTGGGCAATACAACCAGAGTTCCGGATCCCCCTCTAGCACTGGTTAACCCACCAACACACCAATGAACTACAAGCATTTCACATCCAGTACGACTAGTAGTAATAGACACCGCGCCAGGATTTTGGTCCGCGCCAGGATTTTCTTGAAACCGCATTCCAGATTGTCAGGGCATGCGCGGTAAAACGAGGGGCAGGCCACGGTACAACCCCACACAAAACTCAAACAATACTACAAAAATAACTAGTAGTGATACTGAAATCCTCACAATGCAGTAACTCGGCCGCTTACAACTACTAAGAATTTTAGCATGGTACAACAGTGTGAATGAAAAGTAAAATCAGAATATGCCAAAACAACTCAACTCCCATAAAACGAGCGCGCCAAATACATGAAAACAAACAGTTGGTAAGTTCCTATTTCTGATTTAACAAAAAAAATAATGGTGGATCACGTTTCCACACCAACAGTTCAGGTTACAACGATTGATACACAGATAACAAACAGCCCAGCAAGCAGTGTATCAGGCAGTGAGACACAAAACATGAATGATAGCACAACAGATAAAACCAATGGCACCAGTAACAGCAGTGGTGCAAAAGACAAATCGCAAGAGCGCACTGACAACAACATTAATAATAACATTAATAGGTATGTCAAGGAACAAACGTTCAGGCAAATGAAATTCCCGGTAGCAAACGAACAAGGTACTAGACAATACATAAAGTCGATTCTTACCCAGATTGTAAAAGTGAATCATCAAAACAAACTACCAGCGACATGGAACATCCATGCGCCGAAATGGAGTGGAATGTTCTGTAGAGCAATAACTACATGTAGGCACAACACCCACACACTAGCAAGGAAAAATTATAAAGGTAAGAGCCAACAAGAACAACATTTTTCTCATTAGACATATTTTTCAAATAACTAACCATATTGTATTGTTCACATTGATGCATAGACGATAAAAGAAACAAACAGATACTGGATAGTTTCCCAGGGAACAGTTCTAATCATGGACACCCAAGACGTGAACTCAGAAAATAGGTACCAATTGCACAAAGACTATTGATGAAAAAATACACCAGAATTACAATATTTCTTCAAAAGAATTCTTGGAGCAGTGTCGCCTAAAGAGACGGACTTAAAAAAAATGGTACAAACAGCAGTCAGTAACATTTTCACTTTGAGCGATGAAGCGTTTGCTCTGCTTTTCCTTTACAATGACTATGAATTGTGGCTCAACACAACAAAGGGGACAAGGATACAAAGAAATTCACTGACAGTAAGTCAGGAATTAAGGAGGGGTGGAGTGACAAGGGACAAGATCTTTACGTATATGTCAAAGAGGAAATAAGAAAATGAATGCAGGAACAACAAACGAAAGATTTAGAGCTCAAACTACTTCAAACATACCAACAGCAAAGTGGGTACGATATGAAACGACGTCAAAAGGAAAAAGCAAAAACAAACCAAACAAAACGGAAGCGAAAATATGACATGATGGACTCTCTTGACAAGAACCACAAGGACTACAAATATTAACTCGAGAATGGACACAAATTCTAAAAGTAAATAACAGTAACAAAAATATAGTACAGCAGTTACTAATTCTTCATTCAAATCTAATGTGGGTAGCCGCAATAAATAGGTCTCCTGCTAAAATTACATAGTACAAACAACATTATGGAAAATGTGGATAAAGTACTTTCTTATTAGTACAAAAATATGGTTGTTGGCTTTTGATATTCGATAAACGTAGTGTGAGTATTGTGAAAGCGACGCAACAGAATAGATTGCTGGATATCAAGAAGCTCGTGTATTTGTTAAGAAATTCATATCAACACTACGACAATATCAGTGTACATAGAGGATATTATTACCAAAGATGAGTTTCGTGTGGAAAAACAAAAAACAATCTAATTCGAGAATGAATATTATTGGGGTGAGCATGAAACACAAATTTGGGAAGCACCACGAGAATGGGGCAGCAACTATCCTTGCAAAAATAGTCCTACTTCAAATTGTTGCGTGCAAAAATATGTAGAGAATGTTTTGTGATGCGCGCAACAAAAGTTTTTGGAATTTTTTAAATACATTGCACAAATTTGACGCAACCATGAGCATCGTTTAAGTGACGCAGTCTCAACAAGGGAAATGCCTTTGGTTATTTGGATGACATTGAAGGGGATGCTGGAGAGCTGGTTCAAGTCAACGCCGACATGCTATCCAAGACCCCAGTCTCCAGGGTATTCTCCTTAGGGCATCACATTGCCAAACTTGACGCCCAGCACCAACGACCCTATATCCCTGTGGTACAGGAAGGTGTTGCCCACTCAGAGATGATCAGTGCCCACAAGGCCTTCTTTGTCCCCTCGGTAAGCAATGGGGGTCCTATACCCCTATCTAAATCACCATGGGCTAGTGGGGACCTGCGCTCCTCTATTTGATATTCTCAGGGTAGCAGACACTTCCCCACAGTATCTGCCGGGGACCCAACATTCATCCAGCCCGGCCCCTCCTTTCGCAGTGAGCCCGGCCTCACCATGTACATGAAGAACAAGGTACTATACAGGAACCTACCCAGCCTTAATAGGCCCCCCATTCCACTAGGCGACCCAGTGCTTACAACGGCTGTGACAGACCTCACAAACCACCAGCTGAAGCTCAATGAGGGCATAGACCAGCGGCGCTCACAATCGGTAATGGCCACATGGGGCCCCTTGTACACCAAGCGCTTGTTGCTGCTATGTAGATAGAAGGAGGAAGCAGACCTCCCCCCCCCCCGTTTATACAGTCTGGGCCCAGAAGAGCAAGCACAAGAAGGCCCACGTGATGTTCCAGAGCCAAGTGGCCACCAGAGCCTATGAGCTGGGTATCCAGCCCCCCCCCCCCCCCTGGTCACCACAGCCATACTCAAGAGGTTCCAAGACTGCAACTTCCATGGAACCGATCCTTTTGACGTAGCAGATGGGATACTCCCCTTAGCCTTCACTCCCCCTGGGGGATCAGCAGAAACCCTGAAGCAAGAACAAGAAGCAGCTGCCACTGTAGCGTTCTACGACACCATTATCTCCACCAAGGGCAACTCCCTCACCCTGAAGGACTCACTAGAGCTGCAAAAGATCAAAGCCTACATTCATGTGGACTGGACTGAAGCAACCGCCCAGCTGAAGAGCTACTTGGCTGTCCTGGCAACCATCCTGGGAGCTACACATGAGGTGGTGAAATGTTACCAATTGGGGCTCATACAACTTGAGTTGCAGCAAATGCCCCTCAGGAGGGCCATTGCTGATGAAATGGGGGAGCTCATCACACCCACGATTTTGGTCTACTACTCCAGATTAGGGTGAGGGGCTGACTGAAGGAGCAATGGGAATTCGACATTACCATCCCCTCCCTGGACTTTGGGGAAGATATCCATAGGTTCCAGATGAGCCAGAACCTCAACTGGCTCCCCAATGTGTCCAACGTCACAGCCTAAGGGATCTACGCAAGACGCCGCACCCCCTCCCCGCCCACGGGGGTTCCACCGGCAACAGCAACAGCAACCATTCCCCTAACAGCGCCGGCAGCAACAACGATGGTCAACATCAGCTCTCTAACGCCAATCAGGACTCCCGGTTCAAAGACAAGTCTCATCCCCTTGTCAAGAAGCTGGAGTCAACCAAAATGCAAGATGCCATTTCCTACATGAAGGCCAAGGGCAAAGGTCCATTGAAGCGCCCCGATGGCAGAGAGCGGAGCCACACCTGGCATATCAAAGGTGCTTGCTTTACAGGCTGCAGGCACCTCTATGGTCATTCAGAAATCACATCCAGTGAGCAGGACCAGCTCTGGGAATGGTGCCAAGAGGCATATGCCTGAGGCATTGGCAAGCGCCATCTGCAACCAAATGGTGTCGAGTCCTCCTACTCAACCAAAGCCTGAGGGGGACCATATATACACAATAATTATCTCAGCCAACTTCATCTAATCACAGCTTACAAATCACACATGAATTAGGTAAGCCCCCAAAACAACTCGCGCATTGCACTCGTTGATTCTCCTCGGCCGTTGGATGTGCCCCGTCCAATCGCACCAGCAGCAGCAGCTTGGCGATTGATCCAAGTTGCAGCTGCAGCTGCAACAGCAGCAGGAAGTGTTGTCGGTAAAAAAAATACGGCAACAGAAACGTTCGAAAAACGTGACGACGAAACAAAGAAATCAACAGAGGTATGGATATTTGGCTTAGAATCAAACGCACCTCCACTACTCAAAATCCTTAAGTGGTAAAAACAATTCCACTTAGGACTACAAACAAAACAGGCTAACCGGTTTGAAACAAGACATCTTATAAGACAGGATTGATAAGTAAATACTTGGATTCCTTATGTGTGTTCAAAATGAATACACTTAACACCCCGTGAGGAAATTACTTATTGCAATCATAAAATCAATACCGAATCCAAATGGGCCTCATTTATTCTCATTTACTCCATATATCTCGATCAAGCACGAGACTCATCGAATGAACTACTTAACCTCCTAAAAGACCGATGTCATCAAATGACCCATTCAGTAAGACTGACATGACGCTAACACAGCAACAGTATTGGTATGATGATGGTAACAAATAACCGGGGAAGATCTCTACCATGTAAAATACAGAGAGCCCCGATACAGTGCAAAATACACACATTAGGTTGAAAAAATAAGAGTGTCTCCATGAACTCACTTTCTCTTTAAATTTAAATAATTCGTTATACCTATCCGGTCGATTTTTAGAGTAACAACAGGTTATAGAGCCCTTATAACTTGCACTAGTGACCCGCAAGAGCACTAGTGTTTACCTTAAGCTACCTATCTCTGCCCGTTCAGCACCTCAACTGTTCGGTTACTGCCAGAGGAAATTGTGTGCTTAGCTCCCTGTGCGGCACATTCTAGACCTCCACTCCAAGCTCTTTGCGGCGCCTCCCCCTCGAGGATCGCACCTTGGACGTACATCTTCCTTCTGTTCCCTGCTTGTGGATCAGGGGGTGTACTCGCTATCACAAGCCTTGTAACCCACAACCGGCTCTCTGGATTACAGTTACAAAATAAAGACCATCGCCGTCTTTAATAAAAGCCCATTGCACCGGACACGCCGATTGCAATACTCCATATTTTTCTTCTGCGTCCATCATCCACATAAAGGACCATCGGCGCCCATTTAATTGTGCTAAGCACCACATCAAAACCCAACGGCAACTGACTTCGACAGTTGCTTTAATCTACAACACCGACGTCGACGCCACATCAAACGATAGGACGCCGACGACCACAGTAGCATTTACACCCGATTATTCGATATTTTGATAACTGATCATTATTTCTGTCAACCAACCACTACCGCCGCACCTTCGCGGATCATTCCGACGGCCTTTTCGACATCTCGATATCTCAATAACCAATCAATTGCTCCGCACAACGCCGAGCAATTCCAATCAAACAGCAATCTCTATCCCTTTTACCCCCACGGCCTATAACATTGATCCCAGTCCAGACATCCCGAGACCACGGATTAATCAATCTCCCTGAGATCTCCTCCAGATTGTTGTGAGCCCGCTGTTAAGCGCCTCACTAAAAAATCTCCCTTCCAATCTCCCTCGATTGTTTCTCCGACACTCGGCCCTTTCGTCAGTTCCTCCTGGTTAATACCAGAACGCCGACGATATG
The DNA here is from genome assembly GCA_037355745.1 of Pseudo-nitzschia multiseries. NCBI lineage: Eukaryota > Bacillariophyta > Bacillariophyceae > Bacillariales > Bacillariaceae > Pseudo-nitzschia > Pseudo-nitzschia multiseries. The sequence goes on from CM074781.1 coordinate 10,587,455, forward strand.
ATTATCTCTCAGAGCCACGACCGACGCACGTGCCGGACATCTGTGACTGGCGAGCAAGGTTAATTGACGCGGACAATTGTTTCTCTGACGATCAACGACGCCAACGTTTCTCTGACGATCGCCGACGCCGACTGCACCCAGTAACGCCGCCAACGATTGTTCTACCGGAATCTCCTTCAATAATCCAACGGATTAATTATATCGACAACGGCGATTGATCGTCGAACGCACATAACCATGGCCAATCAAACGTACGATGCCACCTCCATTTGACTGGACTCCAATCTTTGGAATCGAATTCCGATTCAGAAGTGCTAGCAACCCATCTGCAGCCACGTCCCTCAACAAAGCCTACTCTGAAATCATTGGCAAAGATGAACTCTCAGAATTCTTTGTGACCCGTGACGCCAAAGAAGATAAAGGACCACTAGAAATAGCGCCGAATCCACAACTCCACATTCTAAATTGCATCACCAAAACAATTGCTATCAATCTAATAGACCCAGATGAAGTCACAAAAGGACACATTGCCAATCTTCTCAGCAAGTGTGTTATCAAACATGTTACAAACAATGGTGGACCTACCAAGCGAATGCAATACACGACAGAATTTGATGCAGCGGCCAAGCATGCGATTCAAACCAACACTGATGAAGAACCTACTGTCTTAATTGAGCTCACTATCACCCATTGGCGATTCAAGCCAAATTGGAACGCGAGCCTCTTCAATAAAATATATGAAGACCAATCAGTGATCATGACTTCATCTCCTGTGACTATTCCTTCCAATACAAGCAAAGACAACGTCCTTCCAAGCTCATTTCATGACCTCTTCATACAAGCCTACACCGGAGATCCACCATCTACCACCGCTAAGCTGTTCCCTGTACAAACCACGGACTCAATTGTTGATACGCCTGCTCCCAATTCCAATGCGATAACTCCCAGCTTAGTCCCTGTTCAACCTGCCGAAGCCAATGTCAACGTGATAGTTCCTTCAGATTCTACCGGCCTGGTTCATACCAAGACAACTGTTTCCAATCCCGTAAAGACCCCTTTGAACTCCACTGCACCAAATGCTTTCCGTTACACTTGGACCTGGACTTATTCTCCCAACAGCGGCTCTGTCTCCTTCCGCCGAGTTCAATCCGATTCCGTCCCCTTCAAATGTGCCACTTCCTTCAGTCCGCCTGTCCAGCAACAGGACAAGAAGTTCCCCGTGACTACACCATCTGTAACACCATCTGCATTGACTAGATTTGGTCATCATTCTGCTCCATCTCATGTACCTACCAACTTTGGATGGACATTCAATTCTCAGAATAAAATTGCAACGCTCCACCGCTTGCCAAAATCAGTTCCCTCACTCTCATCCCAACCTCCATCATGCATTCACCTATTACCACATGCGGCACTCACCGAGGACACTGACCTTCCAAACGCCGCTCTTACATACATACAATCATTACAATCCCCATGCCATAACCAGATTTGCTTCAAACCATACCATCAGCAGGTCCTCCTGTGGCTCTCCAAACGACATCGTGATGCCCTGAAGATGAAGATGTATCACTTGTATGCCAACATCTTGTCAATGAATTGGTTTTACGACACCATTGACTGAACGTTACAACTGACTGCAACTTCCACATCAATAGTTAGTTGCATTAACCCATCCGATTCCCTCCCTCATTAAATACGATGATTGATCACCGGTTAACCACCATGCGCCTATGCGTTACGGTTGTTACCCACGATACACAATCAACCAATCGTCTTCGTATTGATGATCACTATAGGTGATTACGTCTTGAGACTACGATTCATTCTACAATCCATCAATTGCTCGTTCTACTACGACGTACCATGGTTCCTCCATCAGACTTCCATAGTCAAAACCCGATTTATCGAACGATGTCTACGATTTGATTATTCGATCCGATCACCAATTGTCTTCTACAACTTGTTTCCCCGATTGACAGTTAACCACACACACCGGTCCTGCCAGTTCAATCCAACGACGCCGACAGCACTGATTGTTTCTCCGACAATTGTTCCGGAATCTCATTTTGAAACTCACGACAACACAAACAGGGATTATATTGAACACTCAGACCTACGCTAATTGCTCCGCGCGACGCTCCGCAATTGCAACAAGCCAGCTGTTGAGCGACTCCCTTCCAATCTCTTCCGGCGAACGTTCTTCCGCTTCATTCTTTTAATCGCCTTCTCTGATTGTCCTACTGCAAACTCCACCAACGACTGTTTTTTTTTTGGACGACGCTCTACACAGTAATTTGTCGCCAATGCACATAAATCGCTTCTCCGGCAAAGTTCGTTCTCCCTCCAGCCACGTCTCTTCGGCCAACGATCTACTCAGTAATATGCAACAACACTTAACCCGCCATCATGACCCAAACCGCAGTCAGCTGGAATGAAGTCCGGGGAATACACTTCTCCTTTGGCCCCAACTTTGCGGCTGACAACACACCAGGTGACCTCAACACAGTTTTTCCCGGATATTGCCTAATAGTTCAAGCCTCTTCATCGTTGATAATGATGGTGTTGAGACTCTCCAATCGGACCCAATCCCTGTCCTCAAGTCCTCTATCGTTGCATTATTCCAACGTCACCACGACTACTTTTCCGACTGATCGACGCTTCTCTGATTAACTGGCATGCTCTGCAAAACTGCGAGCTCCAATTGATCCCTCCGACTCCGTTGCCGTGTGATCATAGCAACCAATCCTGGAATCGATAGAGCTCCCTTCCAAGCCTCTTGTTTGCATTCCAACTGGACGCGTGATCCAAAAATCTACGTTTAACACGATGCTACGATACTATGCATCTACAACCACGAGAGATCCCGATTTGATCCCACGTCACAGTCCCGACTCGGGTTGTTTCGCACAATCATTCAACTCAAGATCTTCAATTTCGATCGATCTGTACGATTCATTCTCGGACCCAACTCTTGCCCCAGCAATTAGCGATGTGACCTTTTGCTATTTCATCTCTGTTGTCTATATCCAGGGCGATGACATTGCAGAAGGTTTCCCTGAGTGCAGCAACGGGGGCCGGACCAAGGGTTCTGGGACCATCATCAGCATCGGATGTGACGCGAGTCGACATTTCAGGGGCCGATGTGGTCGGTCCAAGATCTACGATTGATCCCAGCTCTTCTAATCCCCGATCACACAGCTCCCATTCCAATGGCTTGTTCTATGTAAATCAATGCTCAACCATGCACATGCCCCTCTACAATCCTGGTGTGCCCCTTTTTCCCCTTGTATTCGACCAACTCGATGTGGCATACCCTTGCTCCTTACTTGGAATTCTCTCCTCCCTCCTGACAGGCACCATCCATTCTGGCTCAGGGGGTGTCTACCACAGTGTAGCACGTGCTCCCCTGTCAACCTTCCGGGTCTCTTGCAGGGGCATTTCCTTCTTCCCTTTACCACCCAACTCCGATGCTGTTCAATCGGCTCCTACGGTTCGGTTTGACTACCTACAGTTCCTACTCCAGATCGACTATTTGCGCTCTCCTTTGGCCCTCTACGATCAACACTTTGTCACCTACGTCCTATACTACACTACTGGGACACTTTCGTTTAGACCTTCCATTTCATTCGATCTGTACGACTCGTTCTCCAATCATCTCGATTCCTACGATCTATCACTCTCATCGCTACTACGCTTCGGTCTCCGCTCGATCACTCGTCCCAGTACATCGATCTCCCCATCTCCCCTACGTCTGGTCCTACCCCCTGTCCAGCATCCATCGCCTTGCGCCGCTTTGCCTTGCGCAGCTCTGGTTTGGACTCTGTCTTCCCGTGGTCTTACCCATTCTTTGTGCCTTCATGCCCTCCAACCTTCTCACCTGCTTGTGAATTAGGGGGTGTATGTCCCACGGCCTCAGGCCTCTACGTATAATTCACAACCATGGGATTTGATTAAAATGGCACCCACTGCACCCAAATGTGTTGTTCCATCCGCATCAACCTACAATTGAACCGTCTTAGCTTCCATCACTTGGATGTTTACGATCCAATCAAAGATCAAACACTATTTATGCTTTCCCCAAGCAACCAATCGATACTATAATACACCAACGATCGATTCCATCTACGTGACTGCCTTGGTACTCATGATCAATCAATTTCTACGACTCGCTCAATCGATTTGATACTATGTTTTGATCTGATATGGATACCAATTCGCTCAACCAATCAATTCTACAATTCCACGTGCCATATTACGATCGTGTCTACGATTCCATCGACCTCCAATCAACCGTGTCTACGATACTTGATCCATCCGCATCAAGTTACGTACAATCAAACCGTTTTAGTTCCCATCACTTGCCCTGTCGTCCTTCTGACTTCCGTACAAGACAGCCATCACGACCACTTGCAAATCTTCCTTTCAAATCCTGGGGCACTAGTACTTGTTCCTTTTGTTCTACGCTCGGATATAGTATGCGCTATCACAATTTGATCACACGTCACGTCACAATCAATACTCAAGTTGATTTCTACGATTGCCTCCATGATCCATTCCCGTTGGCATCTACGATCAAATGATTTCTACGGTCCATCAATCTACGATCAAGCGATTTCTACGATTGGTTCTACGATCCATAAATCACCGTCGACACTCAAGCGTGTGATTCCTACGCTTCGGTCTACAATTAATTGTTGTCTACGATGACATCTCCATCTAATTATCATCGATTTCTATGATCACGTTGCTTCGATTTCCTACGTACACATCAGATTCGGACCTCTTACATCCCATTGGATTGATACTCAATCGATTCCCACAATTCATCTATGATCCATATCAGTTATACGATTCAATATACTATCAATCAATTGTCTCCGCTTTGATTGCGAATGACTTGATACTCAGGCTCTGGATTTACGAATTGATATATCTTTCCGGCCTCCTCCAAGACACCAATCGATTCAACAGTTCCTATGTCCATCGATTTCTATGGCTTGGCTTTTGATTTCTCCTGGTTCCCTCCATTGACGATTCGTTGTTATCCCATCCGTGATATCAAACAAACATTCTCCTCTTCTCCAAGCAATAAATTCTTGACGCTTACCTCCACACTACGTTTGCTTTTGACAGACCTTGATATTCGTCCCCTCCACATCCATCCCCTTCGTCGACGTATGATTGCTACATTACACAATCCTTCGATTACGATTGATAACTCTTCCACAACCAAGTCCCAGTTCAGTTGATACTCAAGACTCCTTCAAGATTTTGATTAATCAATCCTCAATATCTTCTTTCATCTCCATACCAATCCTCTTCTACTACAACCTCCAATGACTTGATCCATCTCTATATTGGAATCAATAGATCTCTCTACCAAGCGTCTCGTTTGAATTCCCACCTGCTGGAACCACCGACATTCTCAAACTCCAGTCTTATCAGTACTACAATCACTTTCAATCCCTCCTCTTTGATCGCATCCTACGATCCTTTGAGCCTTCCATTCTACTTCATTGTTATCCCATCCGTGATACCAAACCGGCACTTGTTCATACACTTCAACTGAACACCGTATTCGACAAGTTTCGCCAACCAATATTCCAATCAAACCCTTGGATAATGATCCCTTCCGAATGAAGCAATTGGGTTCCGAACCATTCAAATCATTTCATTCAATCGACGCACTCGAGGCTCAAATGATATCTTTGATTACTTGGATACTAATCGATCCTGTTCTTCTACCACCCATACGAATCCACAATTCGAGCTGTATTACATGATACTCAAAGCGTTTGATTCTATTCAACGACTTGAAGCGATCGCTCCTCAATGACTACTACATCCTACGTGTGGAATCAATAGATCTCAACATTCGTCTCCTCCACTGATGTCTGGCTCTACAACACATAAACCACAATTACATTCAGTATCTACTTTGATTATGGAGCTCCTCTCCATCAACACTTGACTTCTACGCTTTGGTTCTACAATCCAACATCAACGACCATATCGATCCCTACGATCTATCCACCGTATCCGACACTCAATCGGTTTCTACGATGCGATCAATCCACCGTTGTCTCCTATGACTCGATGGTTCATAAGCCATCCAATCAATTTCCAATCTGATCATTGGGAGATCTAGAATGGAAGCGGGAATGAGAATTTTCCCAAGTGTGGAGAAGGCCCATCATCTTGCGAAAAAGGACCATCACCGGAGCGATTCCAATCCCACGTTCAATTGATTGACTCTACGATTACTTGATGATGAACTGACCAACACAAGCCATTGGGATGGATCTTGCACGCACGCCGTGCACAATACATCAAGGGTCACTACCCTGGTTAAATAATCCAACATCCATGAATAAAGAATAATCACAAACCGACAGTAATCCAACATCGATATCATGCTGGATCAAGGGGTGTGTTGTCGGTAAAAAAAATACGGCAACAGAAACGTTCGAAAAACGTGACGACGAAACAAAGAAATCAACAGAGGTACGGATATTTGGCTTAGAATCAAACGCACCTCCACTACTCAAAATCCTTAAGTGGTAAAAACAATTCCACTTAGGACTACAAACAAAACAGGCTAACCGGTTCGAAACAAGACATCTTATAAGACAGGATTGATAAGTAAACACTTGGATTCCTTATGTGCGTTCAAAATGAATACACTTAACACCCCGTGAGGAAATTACTTATTGCAATCATAAAATCAATACCGAATCCAAATGGGCCTCATTTATTCTCATTTACTCCATATATCTCGATCAAGCACGAGACCCATCGAATGAACTACTTAACCTCCTAAAAGACCGATGTCATCAAATGACCCATTCAGTAAGACTGACATGACGCTAACACAGCAACAGTATTGGTATGATGATGGTAACAAATAACCGGGGAAGATCTCTACCATGTAAAATACAGAGAGCCCCGATACAGTGCAAAATACACACATTGGGTAGAAAAAATAAGAGTGTCTCCATGAACTCACTTTCTCTTTAAATTTAAATAATTCGTTATACCTATCCGGTCGATTTTTAGAGTAACAACAGCAAGAATAACAACAACACTACCAGCAGCCACCACACCAACAACCACAATCCTTACAGCCGCTCTACCTACAACAGCCGCTCCACCTACGACCAAGCCGATCGGGCCCCTACTAGTCCTGACCTCCAAACTGCCAGTCACGCCGTATGTACCAGCAGCCTCCACTCCAACATCCACTCCACTTAGGCCCGAACCAATTGAGTCCTCAATAGCAACAACAACGCCTAGGATTGATCCCCTCGGCACGCCTTTTCCACCATTGGAAAAGAACTACCCCAGCGATATGCTGGCCAAACCGCCCAGCAACAGGCTGGACGCCCATGTGGACCACGCCATCAGGTCCTACCAACACTCCACCAGCTGGGGGGACTTCATCCAGATCATTTGAGGGAAAGGAGACATCCAGCCTGATGTGGGCACTCTCCCACATCCAGCCAGCAGCCTACAAGACCAATTTGGGAAGGAAGGAACCCCAGCAGCTATGGACGGACCCCCTTGGGATAAGGCCAGGATAGCAGCTGCCATCAGCAGAGGGCCTCACCAATCATCACATCAAGGCATTGAATTCCTTTGCGAGGAGTATGCTGACATGATAGATCAACAACAATCGGCCGTCCTCGTCCAAGAACTGTTTCTCTACCCCCCGCGGGCTATCGCGCGGTATTTTTACAATTCTCGACCCTATTTTTTAAATTTCCTATGTTTTTAGGTCGCGTGTCTACTAAAATACCTCGCGCGTCGCACACCTTTACTTTCAAGACGATATCTCGTCACTTCTCAAATAAAATAACTATTTTAGGGTTAAGGATATCATATTCCTTTTGTGACAAGCACTATTTTGTGTACAACTTGTGCACGAATGACTTATTTCATTTTCTCAACATGTTGCCACCGTACCGGTATAACGGGCTCCGTCCCAAATCCTCCAACTCCAACTCAAATCCCAACTCCAACTCCAAGTCGAACCCACCCCAGGCGGGCTATTGCACTCAAGGGTTTGGTTCCTGTTTAATGGCAGGAAGATCCGTTGTATTTTCAAAAGCTACACTGTCGGAATCGTCTCCAAAATCTGAATCGTTCTTCAATAACCCAGAAGGTGGATTGATTGTTACATTTGGAACGACTTGATGATTGCTAGGTGGTTCAACGATTCCATTGTTAACATCTGGATGCTTGCTTTTTCGTGCACGAATCTTACGAATCTTTTTTTTGTGTCAAGCAATCTCTTTCTTGTAATAAACAATCATTTTCCGGTGTTCTTGTTAGAGATTGGCTGTGTGTTCTTGTTGTACTTCGGCTAGAAGATCCTGAACCATCTTTTGTATTTTGGAAATTCCCTCCATGGTTGGTTCGATTGTCGATTGGAAGATTAGTATTAGTAGGATCAGTCGAGTAGATTGTTGATTCGAAGATTATTTTGTAGTGACATCTAACACGTTGGTTTTGGTTTTGCTGGCCGGAAAGAAAATGAAATAATGAATTATAATGAAGAAGTACTAGTGAAAATAATGTATTACTAGTATTCACTAGTAATAACTCATGCAAAATAGGGTTTTACGGGTACATGAAAGTCGGAATCAACTTGATCGTAATCAACAACGCAATTGTCCACGATTTCCATTTCGATAATCAACAACGCAATTGTCCACAATTTCCATTTAGATTCACATTTCCGTGCACCGTATGGAAGAACTGACGCGCCTGACAACGAATGTTTGGAATAACTGATGGGAGTGACCCGTCCGGCGCTGTGTATTAACCCTCTTAAGGAGTTGACTGTACGTACTGTTCACTACTAAACATATTGTACGAGGAATGTTGCAATCATCACTAAGTAGTAATGTATTTAATTTACGGACCATTTTTGCAATCGAAGTATGGTAGTAAGGAAATCTGCCGTACAAGAAAACACATCACACACAAAATAATACATTTAATTTTTTCCTTTCAACGATTCATCTTTCCGACCTCTGTCTTTTCGACCCATTCTACTGATATTTTCCTTCAAACAACTCTGCAACATCATGCCTCCTGTTATCAAAACCCCTCTTCTATTCTACTGCCGCTGTTGCGCGCAGAATGGCAAAAACTCCAAGTTTTTAGGATATAAATCCACGGCAAACAAGCAGGGTACTTTGAAATACGTCTCTATTGGCCTAAGAAGACATCTTTATTGTCTTGATGAGTGCCGTCATTTTTACCATAGTCAGGGTCTAATTAAACGAAAGATCTATAACTTCTCCACCTCTATCAAAGTGCAGCCTACCTTGCCGTCTGTTCAACATTCTCCGTCAGATTTTGGGATGACTATGACACAAAACGGTCCATCTGTTCCTCCTTCCCATCTCTCCCAGCACCACACCGTCACAAGTCAATCAGCCACGGGTCTTCATTCTGTTCTAAACCAACAGATTGTACATGATGTCTTTTTACCGCCAATGGATCGGAACGTCATTGAATCTTACCTGGCTGTTTCTGCTGTTCAAGATGAAGATGCATTCCCGCTGAATAATGATATCGACAATTCCAATGACGAGGTTGACAATGACGATGACGTAAATTAAAATAACAACAACAATTCTACCAACAACATTGATTGTGTGGACAACAAAGAAGATCACACTAATGGTTCTGATGTTAACGTCGCTACTGCTCAGCCAGCCCCTCCAATACCATCTTTTCATGAAATCATTAATCTGAACGAAAGAGAGGATGCATTTCAAAGCCACACAAAACTACCGCCGCCCCATCATCTTCTTGCAGAATTGGAACTCATGAATTTAATGGCCAGACATAAATTGCCACTGAACACATTCAAATCCATTTTCCAGTGGGCAAAGAAGAGTCAAATGAGACCAGGTTTTGATTTTTGTGATGCCAAAATTAGATCTCGGAAAGCAATTTTTGACAATCTCCAATCCAATCTGTGTCTCTCCGATATGAAATTTCATCCTCATATACTGAATTGGTTACCTGATAATAAGCCCACTCAGGTGTATGTCCGTTCTTTTAAGGATGCCATTTATTCTCTTCTTTCTGACCAGCAGCTAATGATAGAAGAAAACCTCTCCTTTCCCAACTATTCCACCCCTCTATCTCCCGACAATAATCCTGAGTTGAATCCTCATTCTGTAATCTCAGAATTGCATCACGGCTCGTGGTGGAAATCTTCTTGGAAAGAAATTTGCAATCCCAATTCGCAAGAAATTCTTGTTCCTATTATATTTTACATGGACGGCATATCTTTGGATGCGCACGGTCGACTTACGTTAACACCATTGAACATGACACTCGGTATCTTTAATGTGGAGACCTGTTCTCGACCTGAAGCATGGACAACTATTTACTTCCATCCCGACCCTGAATGGGAGTCAACCAGACACTCTCGTCCTGCCACTTCGAAGGAAAAAATTCAGAATCTTCACAATGGTTTGGAAGTAGCGTTTTGTTCCTTCAAAGCCGCGTGTAACGAAGACGGTGGTATCGAATGGAATTATCTTCCGTACGCAAATCAACAGTGGAAGGTAAAAATGAAATTTGCCATTGCCTATGTTATTGGCGACACAGAACCTCATGATAAATTGTGTGGAAAATACGGCTCCTTCAATAAGGGTGTCATGTGGATGTGCCGTCACTGCAACTGTTATTCTCCGAACATAAACATTCCTTCTGTTCAACCTGCAACAAAGAAGTGGTCGCCTGCCGATTTTCATTGTTTTCCCGGCACAGATCTAAACGATATCAATAAGAACTTCAAAAACAACTCTCATCATAACATCAGGAATGTATTTCATGATTTATGCCTTGGTACAAATCAGAACAACATTCATTTTGCAACTCCCGGTGAATGTTTGCACATGCACCAGCTTGGTACTGCCAAACGGGCCATCGAGTCAATTGAATTGTTGCTCCGCAGAAGTGTTCCATGTGTTTATGCCCCCAATTTGAAGCACGGTGTGGCTGTTGCTAACAGTATTGGCCATTTAGCACAACGGTACAGTGGTTTGTTATCACGCCAGTCTGATAGAGATTTTCCTCGCACCAAATTTGGGACTCAGCTTTTATCAACGACGAAGAAAGAAGGTCATGATTTCTCTGGAATGTTTATTTCTCTTCTGATCGCTATGGTTTCCAAACATGGATCTGACATTATTGGTGACCATCATTTTGTAAAGAAACAGATAGAGGTAATTCAGCTCATTCTATCAATGGAAGAATTTCTTAAACACGGTCGGATGAAATAAGCTTCCTTAAAGAATCTCCCAAAAACAATTGTTCACTTTATTAATTGTATAAACTCAACATGTCACAGGAAAGGGATGGGAACAAAACTAATCAAGAATCACCTGTACTTTCACCTACCAGATTATATCTCTTTATGGGGAAGCCCCGCAGGCTGGGATAGTGCTCCCAATGAGTCTCACCACAAAACTGAGATTAAAGCTCCTTCCAAGAACACGCAAGGTAATGCTGCATCACTAATTGGTCAAACAGCCAAGCAAAAGTCAGAGAAAATGATGCTAAGTCAGGCAACATATCACTACAACTTGAATCCGCCTGACCCTCCTCTAATTCAACGTCCTGATGGTGGCGGTTCTCATTTTCAAATAATGAGAACCGAGAATGGGGAATCAACAATGAAGTGGCTTCGTTCTACCAACAAAACCAAACCATTTTTTCCTTCTGACATACTCGACTTTGTTTGTGATTCTGTGCTACCTTTATTGGAGAATCCTTTGCACATTTGTGGAGTTACAGAGCACAATCGTTTCGATGTTGCTTGTGGTTCTAATTTTATATTTTGCTCGCATCCTTCATATAGATCGGACAGTTCTCTGCTGAATTCCGTATGGATGGATTGGTGTTATATGAAATTGGACTTTGATTTAAATAACAATCCCAAGCTCATACCGTGCCATCTGCTATGCTTTTTAACTGTACAGAATTTGAAGCAGCCATACAGTAGTATTGGTGGCTATCCAATTGATACAAACGGAATGTATGCTGTGGCTCGTCGGTTTCAAGATGAGCCAAAGAAAACAGCTTCTGAATTTGTCAAACGTGGGCGCCTCATGAATTCTCTGTACCTATTTCATGTCAACACTATCCATTCTGAGCTGGCAGTTGTTCCAGAGCAAGGACTTGATGGCTGCATAACCAATTGCGATTGGCTAGTGATATCGAATCGGATCTCATGGCTAGATTTTTTTGAAAGCAAAAATGCTGCTACACCACCGTCTTACGAATGTTTGTACAATGCATGCACACTACAGGACGACATCCAGTTGGAACCAGTTTGAGATAGCATTGAATGATAACAAATCCAGTGATTATGTATCGAGTTCAGACAGCGATAGTAGTTCTGACAGCAGTTCTGATTGAGTAGCGATTGGGAATGTAACGGGTAACTTTAAATTATTGTTTAATATTATTATAGAGGGCTTAGCTCTAAGCACAGTTTTGCGAGATACATATGCACTCATAATATAACACCCTTCGAATTTGGGATTCGAACAGCTATGTAATACTAATGGATTGAACAATAGAGTATCTCCAGAACGCAATGGCACTTTGATATGGTACGTTGGGAAGACAAAATAATAAATCACCTCATCAGCAGACACTTCTGCTGGAGCAATGACTGTCAAACGAGTGTAGTACATGTCATGGTCTACATGGCATCTAGAATGGTAGTTGCGACCGATCGAAAATGCTAATGCCTGCTGCCCAATTGCATTTAGCTTTGTACGAGACAGAATCTGAGATAACACATCCATTTCCTCCGCAACAAATGGTTCCACGTCAATTAAACTATGATGCATATGCTTCACAATTTCAACTGTTTTCTCTTCTAGCTCTAGTTTCATGCTTTGATCGACATGACTTTTGAAAACATACTCACCATTATTGGAATCCAATCTTTCTGGTCGAATTCCAATGATAGCATAATCATCATTGGTACTGCCCCGCTTCACTCTTGCTCCAACAATAGCAGGAGCAAATTCTCTCAACAAGTTGATATTATTCTTGGAAGCCAGGTGTCGTTCCGCTAAATGTCTTGAAACTTTGGCAAAAATGCGCAATGACCGTTTTTATAATCGTCAAATGCAAGAATATGCTCATCTTTCGTACTATCCAACGTTTCGAAATTGTCGATAGACAATGCCAGTTCCAGTTCATACTTCTTCTTTCCCCCTATTTTGCCACCCCAATCTGTCTCCATGTATTTACCTGCCATCACAGTTGATTGGGATTTGTTTTTCAGCGCTATTGTCTTGACAGGTTTGTCAATGGGCTTATCTACCCTCTTCCTCTCCGGTTTTATCTGTGACAATTGTTTATAAGTCTCATGGCTCTTCGACACTGGTGCTGCAATGGTCAGAAAATTTGAAGACATTCTCTGTGTATGTCTTTTCTCATGTTTCCTATTTGCTTTTTGCCTCCTTCCTCGTGCTGACAATTGCTTTCCATTCGTTGTGGTTGGTTTCATTCTTGCCTAGACGGATTGCCGTTGGAGGAGGATGACGACGAATCGATTTGCCGATGGAGTGGGAGTTAGGAGGAGCGCCGGTGTAGGAGGAGGAGAAGCGACGTTGGTGGAGCGACAGTGGAGGAGGAGCGACGGTGGAGGAGCGATTCGATGCCGGATCGCCGGTGTAGGAGGAGCGGTTGGTTGCTTTGATCACTTTGCGGTTCGATTGTTCCCGGTTGCTTCTATTGGATCGTTCCCGGTTGACGCTTGGAGGTGCGGGCTATCGGAGGTGTTGGATCGATTGGATTGATTGGTGTTGGATCGATTCGTTTTGCAGATCGATTGGTGTTGGATCGATTGGTGTTGGATCGATTGGTGTTGCAGATCGATTGGTGTTGGATTGATTGGATCGATTGGTGTTGGATTGATTCGTTTTGCAGATCAATTGGTGTTGGATCGATTCGTGTTGAATCAATTCTATTGGATCGTTCCCAGTTGACGCTTGGAGGTGCAGGCTATCGGAGGTGTTGGATCGGTTGGATCAATTCGTGTTGGATCGATTCGTTTTGCAGATCGATTTGTGATGGATTCGATTGGTGTTGGATTGATTGGATCGATTCCTCGTGTTGGATCGATTGGTGTTGCAGATCGATTGGTGTTGGATCGATTGGACCGATTTGTGTTGGATCGATTCCTTTTGCAGATCGATTCGTGTTGGATCGATTGGTGTTGGATCGATTCCTTTTGCAGATCTATTCGTGTTGGATCGATTGGTGTTGGATCGATTCGTTTTGCAGATCGATTCGTGTTGGATCGATTGGTGTTGCAGATCAATTCTTGTTGCAGATCGATTTGTTTTGCAGATCGATTGGTGTTGGATCGATTCGTTTTGCAGACCGATTCGTTTTGCAGATCGATTGGTGTTGGATCGATTGGTGTTGTGGATCGATTGGTGTTGGATCAATTCGTTTTGCAGATCGATTCGTGATGGTTGCTGAGCGCTGGTGGAGGAGGAGCGTTTCTATGTCAACGATTCCTGGTTGGTTTGCCGACGATCCTATTCAAATATTACATGATAAAAGAACAAAATGGGTGAGTATCTATTGATGTAGTACATAGGAGGGTAAATAATAACAACAGAATAATATAATCTACATACCAATCGATTCGATGCTGACGTTGATTTGATCGGCGCTGGAGGAGGAGCAATTCGATGCCGACGATTCGATGCCGATGATTCGTTACCGGCTGTTCCCGTTGCCGGGTCAACGTTGGTATTCGATGGTTGCTTCCGATTCCGATTCGATGGTTGCTTCCGATTCCAATTTGATGGATTCTTCCGCTCCTATGAAAATAAGAAGAAACCAGAAGGGAGGAAATACATTATCAGTAATGCCGGTTGAGTGGAAGACCAATCAATTGCCGTTGCCGTTGCCGATGCCTATCTCTCTCATTCTTACTGTTTATTCGTACCGTCGTACCGTCGTTCCGACAATCGACCCAATGAAATTGTAGTTGCTGCCGTAGATTACTTCTTACTCCATGTCACGAAAAACAGTATCTTGTTCCTGTTGATATAATTGCAAGGGACGATGCCGGTTCATTGCTTCTTTCAAGACATATATGTTTGGGTCGCGAATCCGAACAAAATTATCTATCCAGCAATTCCCCTTCTCTTCCAATGCTAACTACTTCTTTTCCAGTACAAGGCTGTTATTTCGGACTAAAATATCTGACAACAGATCCTCCGGCTCTGTTAAAGAGGTTTTGGATCAAACGTTCTCGGACGGAGTGTTGATTACAAGAACCAACACCCTAGTCAAATAAGTCGGATGTAAGAAGGCAGATTATGAAGTGATTTTTTTTTGTTGCGAGGTAGAACAGATCATGAAATGATTGTTTTTTTTTGTTGGTAGGTAGAAAAAGTGATTTTTTTTGTTTGTCGCGAGGTAAGAAAAGTTTATTAGTGTTTGTGTGGGAGAGATTTTTTTTTGTCGCGAGGTAGAAAAAAATCATCGATCGATCGAAGTAGAGGATACTTTTTGTACATCCTGTAGAATTCTACAGGATTTTGTACTAGTGTAGAATTCTACACGTTTTTCGTACTAGATAATTTTCGGTACTCAATCCCCGTAGGTTTCTACACGAGAAGATGTTTACACCTTACTAGATAATTTTTGGTAGTCAATCCGTGTAGGTTTCTACGCCAGTAGATTTCTACACGTTTTTAGTACTATATAATTTTCAGTACTTAATCCGTGTAGGTTTCTACGCGTGTACATTTCTACAAGTTTTTAGTACTAGATATTTTTGGGTATTGAATCCGTGTAGGTTTCTACACCAGTAGATTTCTACACGTTTTTAGTACTATATAATTTTCGGTACTTAATCCGTGTAGGTTTCTACGTGTGTACATTTCTACACATTTTTAGTACTAGATATTTTCCGGTATGGAATCTGTGTAGGTTTCTACGCAAGTATATTTGCTACACGTTTTTAGTACTATATAATTTTCGGTACACAATCCACGTAGGTTTCTACACATGTACGTTTCTACACGTTTTTAGTACTAGATATTTTTGGGTATTGAATCAGTGTAGGTTTCTACGCCAGTAGATTTCTACACGTTTTTAGTACTATATAATTTTCGGTACTTAATCCGTGTAGGTTTCTACGCGTGTACATTTCTACACATTTTTAGTACTAGAGATTTTCCGGTATGGAATCTGTGTAGGTTTCTACAAGAGTAGATTTCTACACGTTTTTAGTACTTGATAATTTTCAGTACTCAATCCACGTAGGTTTCTACACGTGTACGTTTCTACGCGTTTTTAGTACTAGATATTTTCGGGTATTGAATTTGTGTAGGTTTCTACGCAAGTAGATTTCTACACGTTTTTAGTACTATATAATTTTCGGTACTGAATCCGTGTAGGTTTCTACTGTAGTAGATTTTTTGTACAAAAAGAAATGCGGTACTGGATCTGTGTAGGATTCTACGCGAGATGATTACTACACACTTGTTGTACAAGATAAATATTAGTAGTGGATCCGCGTAGGTTCCTACGCGAGTAGATTACTACACGCTTGTTGTACAAGATACATATTAGTACTGAATCCGCGTAGGTTTCTACGCGAGTAGCTTACAAGTCGCTTGTTGTACTAGATAAAACTTATTGGGTAATAATGACAAAAGTATCTGGTCCAAGCCATGAATACATTCATCATGACTCATCAAATGCATATTGCGAACAACTTTGTCACACAGAATGCCCAAAATGTTGTGGTTTGACTCTCCAAATGGCAAACATGAGGGTGTTTTTGGTGCAATTCCAGGGCACATACTAACTTGTTGGGTAATGACTCAAAAAGTATCTGGTCCAAGCCATGAATACATTCATCATGACTCATCAAATGCATATTGCGAACAACTTTGTCACACAGAATGCCCAAAATGTTGTGGTTTGACTCTCCAAATGGCAAACATGAGGGTGTTTTTGGTGCAATTCCAGGGCACATACTAACTTGTTGGGTAATGACTCAAAAAGTATCTGGTCCAAGCCATGAATACATTCATCATGACTCATCAAATGCATATTGCGAACAACTTTGTCACACAGAATGCCCAAAATGTTGTGGTTTGACTCTCCAAATGGCAAACATGAGGGTACTTAGTATGGTACAATTCCAGGGCACAAACTTACTTATTGGGTAATGACTCAAAAAGTATATGGTACAAGCCATGAATACATTCATCATGACTCATCAAATGCATATTGCGAACAACTTTGTCACACAGAATGCCCAAAATGTTGTGGTTTGATGCTACAAATGGCAAACATGGGGGTATTTTTGGTGCAATTCCAGGGCACAAACTTACTTATTGGGTAATGACTCAAAAAGTATCGGGTCCAAGCCATGAATACATTCATCATACACCATCAAATAAATATTTGGAACAACTTTGCCCCACCGAAAGCCCAAAATGTTGTGGTTTGACTCTACAAATGGCAAACATGGGGGTATTTTTGGTGCAATTCCAGGGCACCACAAAAAAACTTATTGGATAATGACTCCAAAAGTATCTGGTCCAAGCCATGAATAAATTCATCATTACCCATCAAATTCATATTGGGAACAACTTTGTCACACAGAATGCTGGAAATGTTGTGGTTTGACTCTCCAAATAGCAAACATGAGGGTATTTTTGGTGCAATTCCAGGGCACAAACTAACTTATTGGGTAATGACTCCAAAAGTATCTGGTCCAAGCGATGAATACATTCATCATTACCCATCAAACTCATATTGGGAATTGATGTAGCAAACCGGATGAGGGGAATGGTAGTGAAGTACAGACCAGCAGACCGGGGAACCACCTTGAGTATACAAGCACACGTACTTCGCGAAAGATCTCACTGTATCAGCAAGCAACAGCGCACGTACTTCGAGAAAGATCTCACTGTATCAGCAAGCAACATTGGTGCGTACCATATCCACGGAACGTTCCCTGTAGGTACAGTACCAATTTTACGGGGAATTCTGTAAGCATCGAATTCTGCAAGGGAATTTGCAAGCGAATTCTGCAAGCAAAATCTGCAAGCAAAATCTCTGCAAATTACAGGCTAGCGCTAACAAGCGTGTAGAGGATTCCCCTAGCAGAATACAAGCCCACAGCTCACTCTTTTGCTCCTAAACCGATTAGTAGTAGAATTAAATAGGTAACGCGTCCTGGTCCAATAGTTATCCTATTGTACCCGTACGACAAGCCTATCTGTTGGTCCCCTAGCTTTGCCTAGTGTACCTGGTCCCCTAGTATTGCCTAGTGTACCCATACAGCAGTCAGTCTCTTACTAACACACTCACACCTCAACAGCTCCCTTTTGTTGTTACCATAGGCCTGGTCTTGATAGACACCACACGAGAAGCGACTCAATCGACACGCGTGAAAGAGACCGGCGACTCCAAAGAGCACCTTCGCGCACCACCAAGCGCACCTCCAGTTGATTCCAAGTGAGCTACTAAGATACGGTCTACTCCGCCAATCCGCAGCACCGGAGGGTCTACTCCGCCAATCTGCAGCACCGCACCTCCAAGAAGCGTCCGCGAATCGCGAATTAAATTGGTTACTGGTCTGCAACTCCAGTGGATTCCTTGTGACCCATTAACGACTACTCCAACTACTCCGACAATCCGCCCCGAGTAGCCAGTCGCTTCCCACCTTCCTCCAGTTGATTCAGATCGATTAGCAGACTCCTAAGATACCCACTTCTCCGACAGTCTGCACCTCCAAGCGTCCAGCCGACTCGATTTTGGTCTCCACAGATTCGCACCTCCTCCGCGCACCTCCATCCGAACCACTGAATCTAGATACCGGCGACTCCAACGTCTCTCTGCACATCCGATAGCCCGCACCTCCAAGCGTCCGCGAATCTTCCATCCATCCCCAAGCGCAAGCACAACATGCTGACCTACACTGAGTATTACCAGAGCACCCCCAGTCCCCTGGGAGTGGGACCTGCCCGGGACCTGGCCTACCAAACCATCTATGACTACTTTGCTGAGGAAACAGCCACCCCCGTACTCCTGGGCCGGCTCTTGGACCTCTTCGAACCAGAACCTGTGGGGGCCCTAGGAATATTCCTGACCGACACCTTTGGAAAGGCGCGCCTCCGATTGGTGCATGGCCTTCGGAAGTACCCGGGGCCCTTAACCGCGCCAAGTACCAACAAGGGCAAGGCCTTTGGTTACCTAGATGACATCGAAGGCGATGCAGGAGAGCTAGTGCTAGTGGATGCTGCCCTCCTCGAGCAGGCGCCCGAGACCTTGGTGCTGTCCCTCGATCGCCACCTTGAAGTCATCAAGCATGCTCACCATTCCCACATGATCCCCATGGTGCTAGGCGATGATCCTCACATGGAAGTCATCACCCCCTTCAAGGCCTGCTTCATCCCCTTCCAATTGGTGCCCTTACTCCTAGGCAAGGGCCTTAGTCCAATCCACGCCTTGAACATCATCTACCCCTACCTTGACACACTCAACCTGGCACTCACTTGCGCCCCCTTACTGAACACCCTCCGAGCTGCTGGTACCGACCCCACCATTGCTGATGGAGGTGTCCACTTTGCCACACCCGGCACCCCCTTCCGAGGGGAGCCAGGTCTGACCTTGTACATGCGCAATCAGGTACTATACCGGGACCTCCCGGGATTGAAGAAACCCTCCCATCCGGGGCAGCCGCCGGCACCCGGCCAACCAGCCGGGGTAGATCCCACGCTAGCAGCTACCCTCACCGCCCTCGCCAACCAACAGCTCAAGCTCAGTGAGGGCCTAGACCAACGTCGCCCCCCTGCCACAGTCAAGAACACCTGGGGCCCCTTGTACACCCAGCGCTTGCTGCTGCTGTGTGGCAAGCTTGAGGAAGCCGACCTACCCCCCATATACCAAGCCTGGGCACAGAAAGGCAAACACGAGAAGACCCATATGATCTTCCAGAGCCAGGTAGCCACATGCGCCGCCGAGCTCCTCATCCAGGCACCCTTGGTCACCACGGCGGCACTCAAGAAGTTCCAAGATGGCAACTTTCATGGGACTGACCCCTTTGACGTGGCGGACGGCATACTCCCTTTAGCTTTCACTCCCCCCGGTGGATCTGCCGCCTCCTTGAAGCGGGAACAGGAAGCTGCAGCCACTGTCGCGGCCTATGACACCATGATCTCCACCGACGGCAACTCCCTCACCTTGAAGGACTCCCTCGAAACTCCAGAAGACCAAGGCCTACCTACCCATCGACTGGACTGAAGCTACCACCCAACTGGAAAGCTATCTCGCCGTCCTGGCCACCATTCTAGGCATGCATCACCCTGTCGTGCAGGGCTACCAGAATGGACTCGCCAAGCTCAAGCTCCAGCAAATGCCCCTCCGCCGAGCAATTGCCGATGAACTAGGGGAGCTCATCACTCCCTCCATTGTGGTATACTACTTCCAAATCCGGGTGCGGGGTTGGCTTGAGGAACAATGGAGATCAACATTCACTGTCCCCTCCCCCGACTTTGGGAAGGACTTCCAAGCCTTCCGTATCACCCAGAACCTCTACTGGCTCCCCAATGTCACCAATGTGCCGGCTCTGAGGCACCTACGTTGCGTAGCTGCCGTGGCTGCCCCTGCTGCAACCCCAGGCACCCCCACGCCCAGCAAGACTACCCCCAGCCCCAACCAAGGCTCCGCCGGAGGTGCCCGCGTCTCCAACCCCAACCTGGATCCCCGGCTACAAACGGCGGGGGTAGCCAACAAAGTCCTACGCGCCCGACTGAGGGAAGTCATGGCTACCATGAAAGAACAAGGTACCATTCCCTTGTCTCGTCCGGATGGCAACGAGCGCTGCCATTCCTATCACCTTCGAGGAACCTGCTTCACCAACTGCAGGAACATCCAGGACCATGGCGCCATCACTAGCAGTGAACAGGACCAAGTCTGGGCTTGGTGCCAAGCCGCTTTTAATGTCTGACGAATGGCAAGCGCCCCTTTGGCGCGTTGACCCTGCCCTCTAACTCACCAAGGGGGGCTCTGCCTTCC
Source organism: Pseudo-nitzschia multiseries (assembly GCA_037355745.1). Classification (NCBI taxonomy): domain Eukaryota; phylum Bacillariophyta; class Bacillariophyceae; order Bacillariales; family Bacillariaceae; genus Pseudo-nitzschia; species Pseudo-nitzschia multiseries. The sequence goes on from CM074781.1 coordinate 10,608,569, forward strand.
TCCCGACGACTCCCTATGCCTCCCTCTCCACCCTTACGAATCACACCGGAATTAGGTAAGCACCACCCGACTGCGCGCGCATGTACCCCTCTCGCCGTGTATGTGCCTCCCAAACGTTCTACAGGTTCAACGACCTCCCCCCCACCTACTCCCGCATCCCCAGTCCCTCCTCCGGCTGCGGCATCCCCTCTCCCTTCCTCCCCGCCCACCTTGTCCTTGCCTAGGCCCAAGCTCCTCGTCACTGCCAAGTTGCCTAGGCCCAAGCGCCTAGTCCTCCCCACCCACCCATTGCCTAGGACAGAGCTCCTCGTCACTGCCCCCCCGTTGCCTAGGCCCGAGCTCCTCGTCAACCCCACCAACCCATTGCTTAGGCCCACCCCCCCGCCGACGCCGACGCCTACGCCAGAGACCCTCCATCCGGCACTCTCCGTTCCCCTCATCACTACCTCCCTCTACCCCGTCGACCGCCTCGACGTGCACATCAACCGGGCTGTCACTGTCTACAACGACAGCACCAGCTGGGGGGACTTCATTCGGACCATCCGAGGACGGGGTGACATCCATCCTGACGTCGCCTCCATCCCCCACCCCGCGGGGAGCCTCCTTGCCCGCTATGGCAAGGAGGGCACCCCCGCCCAAATGTCTGGACCCTCTTGGGATCCACCTCGCATTGCCGCTGCCCTCCACCGGGGTCCGCACCAATCCTCCCACCAGGGCATTGACTTCCTTCGAGAGGAGTATGCCGACATGATGGACAAGCAACAATGGACTGTTCTCCCCGCCAGCCTCATCCAGGACCTACCCGGACTCCGCCTGAGCCCCCTTGGCTTGGTCCCCCAACGAGGCCGACGCCCACGCATGATATCCGATTACACCTACTCGGACGTCAACCAAGACACCGTCCCTCTTGCCCCTGCGGACGCCATGCAGTTTGGCCGGACACTCCCGCGCCTCCTCACCAAACTGCACCGCGCCAACCACCGATTTGGTCCAGTATATATGTCAAAGATTGACCTTGCCGATGGCTTCTACCGCATCCGATTGCACCCAGACGACACCATGAAGCTCGGCGTCCTGTTCCCCTCTCGCCCTGGGGAAGCTCCACTCATTGGCATCCCACTCACCAATCCTATGGGGTGGAAGTCCAGTCCTCCCAACTTCTGTGCCTTCACTGAAACCGTTGCGGACTTGGCCAATGCCACTCTTGCCACCGGGCTTGCCGAGGCCCGGCTCACCCCCCATCGGTTGGATCTCCCCTCTGAAACCACCCCCAGCGCGCCTCCCATTGAGCCACCCGCTCCACCCCCCCAGGCGCCACCTCCTCCTCCCCCTACGGCCTCCACGCCGCCCCTCATCCCCCCTAGTAGCACCACTCCCAGCAAGTCGCCGGTTCGCTACTGGGATGTCTATGTGGATGACTTCTGTGGCCTTGCCCAGGGCAACCAGTGGACACGCCGCGCCATCAAGCGCGTTCTCTTCCAATCCCTTGACACAGTCTTCCGGCCCCTTGATGCCACTGACACTCCCTTCCGGCAGGAACCGGCTTCCCTCAAGAAAATGCTCCAAGGGGACGCCACTTGGACCACCAAGAAAGTCATCCTCGGCTGGCTCATCGATTCCGTCAACAAAACCATCAGCCTTCCTCCCCATCGGGTGGCCCGCCTACACGATATTCTCCACTCCATCTCACCCACCCAGCGCCATGTCCCCCTCAAGCAATGGCACCAAGTCCTTGGGGAGCTCCGGTCCATGGCGCTGGCCATTCCGGGCTCCATTGGCCTCTTCTCCATTCTACAAGAAGCCTTCCGCCACCAGGAACCGGGCAGGCAGCGCCTCCGGCTCACCAAGCGCGTCCACAGCTTCCTTCGCGACTTCCAATGGCTTGCCAATGATCTCTCCAACCGGCCTACCTCCATTGCCGAACTCGTGCCGGATCCCTTCCCTGCCACCTTGGGCGCCTGCGATGCTTCGGGTTTGGGCATGGGGGGCGTCCATTTTGTCCCCCTTCCCACGGGCGCCGTGCAGCCCGTCATGTGGCGGCATGCGTTCCCCACGTGGGTCTCAGCCCAGCTCGTCTCCTTCGACAATCCTGAGGGCTCCATCACCAACAGTGACCTCGAGCTCGCCGGTTCCATTGCCCACAATGATATTCTGGCTCAGGCTGCTTGGGTCAACGCCCGCACGACCCACAACTGCTATGACAACACAGCAGCTGTCTATTGGCAACGCAAAGGCGCCACTACCACCACAGGTCCTGCAGCCTACCTCCTCCGGCTCCAGTCTCTGCACCAGCGCCTCTTTCAATATGTCCCCCTGAGGGATTACATCCCGGGCCCCGCTAACCACCTGGCGGACCTCCTCTCTCGATCTGAACTCTCTGACACTGCCCTGCTCCATCACTTTAACACGACCTACCCACAGGACTTGCCCTGGACCTTATGCCACCTTCGGCCGCCCATGCATTCCGCGCTGACCTTAGCGCTGTCCAGACGACCATGCGCGCCTCAGTCACTGAGCTCTATGCCAAGCGCAAGGATGCCCATTGGAACCAATGGGTTCATTTCTGTTTGTCTCAAGGCTTTGACCCGCGCCTCCAGTCCATTCAGGATCCCATCCCCATCCTCCAAGTCTTTGCCAAACGACTCCATGATGGAAACCTCTCACGTAGCCACAAGCCCATCCGATCTCGCACAGTATCGGACACCATCCGGTCAGTGGGCCAGACGCTCGCCCGCCTGGGGTCCAAAGACCCTCGCACCGACTCCACAGGCAGTCTTGACTTCCGGCTAACTGCCCAGTTCAAGGCATATGCCAAGTTGGACCCAGCCCCCTCCCGGGTCAAGCCGGTCCCCATCACCCTCGTGATGCATGCCCTCCACTTTGCATACCACGAGTCCCCTTCCCCCACCCAACAGGCCATTGCAAACATGATCTGCATCGCCTTCTTTTTCTGTCTCCGACCTGGTGAGTACACTGGTACTACCACGGATGACCAAGCCTTCCACCTACAAGACGTCTCCTTCTACCTTGACTCCCGCATCGTCCACCACGATGGCCCTGCGCATGAGCTCCAAGCTGCTACCTCTGTCACGCTCACCTTCACCACCCAGAAGAATGGCGACAAAGGGGAAGTAGTGGCGCATGCCAGGAGTGGTGACTCACTATGCTGCCCCGTTGCCGCCTGTGCGCGCCAAGTCCTTCACCTCCGAAGCTGTTGCTCTTCCAGCGCTCCCTTCGGTCCCTCCCTCACGCTTGCCAGTTACTTCGATAATGGGGTCCTTACCCTTGTTCGCGCAGCCACTGTCACTTCCTCCCTGCGAGTCTATGCCCAGACCCTCTACCCTACCACTGGCATTGCCCCTGCAGCCATCTCTGCTCGCTCCCTTCGCGCGGGAGGGGCTATGGCCCTGCTCCAGGGCAAATGCGACTCTAATGTCATCAAGCTCCTTGCCAGATGGCACAGTGACTGCATGATGCGCTACTTACATCAGCAATCCCTCCCCATCTTCAAGAATCTTGCCTCTGTCATGTTCAACAATGGAACATACTCCTTCCTGCCCGAGGAATGGGTTCCGGCTGCGGACCCCCCTCCTGCTGGCAGCTCTCTTTGAGGCACCCTGGCGCCTCTTCCCTCCCTCACTCTGCTCCAAGCTCCCGCGCGCGCTCCCGCTCTCCACGCCGTTCCCACCCGGTGGCTTCTGGCCCATTGGCAGAAAAGGCTTAACAGCCAGAGGCTTAAACGCCCAAGCTGTTAAGCCCGACTGTACGCCGGTGTGTGTGGGCAAAGCAAACCTCTAGCACTGCTTAACCCACCAACCCACCAATGAACTACAAGCATTTCACATCCAGTACTACAAGTAGGTTAGCTACTGAAGCTATCACAAACGTAGCGCGTGATAGTTGATGTAGCAAACCGGATGAGGGGAATGGTAGTGAAGTACAGACCAGCAGACCGGGGAACCACCTTGAGTATACAAGCACACGTACTTCGCGAAAGATCTCACTGTATCAGCAAGCAACAGCGCACGTACTTCGAGAAAGATCTCACTGTATCAGCAAGCAACATTGGTGCGTACCATATCCACGGAACGTTCCCTGTAGGTACAGTACCAATTTTACGGGGAATTCTGTAAGCATCGAATTCTGCAAGGGAATTTGCAAGCGAATTCTGCAAGCAAAATCTGCAAGCAAAATCTCTGCAAATTACAGGCTAGCGCTAACAAGCGTGTAGAGGATTCCCCTAGCAGAATACAAGCCCACAGCTCACTCTTTTGCTCCTAAACCGATTAGTAGTAGAATTAAATAGCCCGCCACGCCCGCCCGCAGAAAAGGCTTAACAGCCAGAGGCTTAACCGCCCAAGCTGTTAAGCCCGACTGTACGCCGGTGTGTGTGGGCAAAGCAAACCTCTAGCACTGCTTAACCCACCAACCCACCAATGAACTACAAGCATTTCACATCCAGTACTACAAGTAGGTTAGCTACTGAAGCTATCACAAACGTAGCGCGTGATAGCAACTTTGCCCCACAGAATGCCCAAAATGTTGTGGTTTGACTCTCCAAATGGCAAACATGAGGGTGTTTTTGGTGCAATTCCAGGGCACATACTAACTTGTTGGGTAATGACTCAAAAAGTATCTGGTCCAAGCCATGAATACATTCATCATGACTCATCAAATGCATATTGGGAACAACTTTGTCACACAGAATGCCCAAAATGTTGTGGTTTGATGCTACAAATGGCAAACATGGGGGTATTTTTGGTGCAATTCCAGGGCACAAACTTACTTATTGGGTAATGACTCAAAAAGTATCGGGTCCAAGCCATGAATACATTCATCATACACCATCAAATAAATATTTGGAACAACTTTGCCCCACCGAAAGCCCAAAATGTTGTGGTTTGACTCTACAAATGGCAAACATGGGGGTATTTTTGGTGCAATTCCAGGGCACCACAAAAAAACTTATTGGATAATGACTCCAAAAGTATCTGGTCCAAGCCATGAATAAATTCATCATTACCCATCAAATTCATATTGGGAACAACTTTGTCACACAGAATGCTGGAAATGTTGTGGTTTGACTCTCCAAATAGCAAACATGAGGGTATTTTTGGTGCAATTCCAGGGCACAAACTAACTTATTGGGTAATGACTCCAAAAGTATCTGGTCCAAGCGATGAATACATTCATCATTACCCATCAAACTCATATTGGGAATTGATGTAGCAAACCGGATGAGGGGAATGGTAGTGAAGTACAGACCAGCAGACCGGGGAACCACCTTGAGTATACAAGCACACGTACTTCGCGAAAGATCTCACTGTATCAGCAAGCAACAGCGCACGTACTTCGAGAAAGATCTCACTGTATCAGCAAGCAACATTGGTGCGTACCATATCCACGGAACGTTCCCTGTAGGTACAGTACCAATTTTACGGGGAATTCTGTAAGCATCGAATTCTGCAAGGGAATTTGCAAGCGAATTCTGCAAGCAAAATCTGCAAGCAAAATCTCTGCAAATTACAGGCTAGCGCTAACAAGCGTGTAGAGGATTCCCCTAGCAGAATACAAGCCCACAGCTCACTCTTTTGCTCCTAAACCGATTAGTAGTAGAATTAAATAGGTAACGCGTCCTGGTCCAATAGTTATCCTATTGTACCCGTACGACAAGCCTATCTGTTGGTCCCCTAGCTTTGCCTAGTGTACCTGGTCCCCTAGTATTGCCTAGTGTACCCATACAGCAGTCAGTCTCTTACTAACACACTCACACCTCAACAGCTCCCTTTTGTTGTTACCATAGGCCAGGTTTGCTTTGCCCACACACACCGGCGTACAGTCGGGCTTAACAGCTTGGGCGTTTAAGCCTCTGGCTGTTAAGCCTTTTCTGCCATTGGGCCATAAGGCACCGGGTGGGAACGTCGTGGAGAGCGTGAGCGAGCGCGTGAGCTTGGAGCAGAGTGAGGGAGGGAAGAGGCGCCAGGGTGCCTCAAAGAGAGCTGCCAGCAGGAGTGGGGTCCGTAGCCGGAACCCATTCCTCGGGCAGGAAGGAGTATGTTCCATTGTTGAACATAACAGAGGCAAGATTCTTGAAGATGGGGAGGGATTGCTGATGTAAGTAGCGCATCATGCAGTCACTGTGCCATCTGGCAAGGAGCTTGATGACATTAGAGTCGCATTTGCCCTGGAGCAGGGCCATTGCTCCACCCGCGCGAAGGGAGCGAGCCGAGATGGCTGCAGGGGCAATGCCAGTGGTAGGGTAGAGGGTCTGGGCATAGACTCGCAGGGAGGAAGTGACAGTTGCGGCGCGAACAAGGGTGAGGACCCCATTGTTGAAGTAACTGGCAAGCGTGAGGGAGGGACCGAAGGGAGTGCTGGAAGAGCAACAGCGTCGGAGGTGAAGGACTTGGCGCGCACAGGCGGCAACGGGGCAGCAAAGTGAGTCACCACTCCTGGCATGCGCCACTACTTCCCCTTTGTCGCCATTCTTCTGGGTGGTGAAGGTGAGGGTGACAGAGGTAGCAGCTTGGAGCTCATGCGCAGGGCCATCGTGGTGGACGATGCGGGAGTCAAGGTAGAAGGAGACGTCTTGTAGGTGGAAGGCTTGGTCATCCGTGGTAGTACCAGTGTACTCACCAGGGCGGAGACAGAAAAAGAAGGCGATGCAGATCATGTTTGCAATGGCTTGTCGGGTGGGGGAAGGGGACTTGTGGTATGCAAAGTGGAGGGCATGCATCACGAGGGTGATGGGGACCGGTTTGACCCGCGAGGGGGCCGGGTCCAGCTTGGCATATGCCTTGAACTGGGCAGTTAGCCGGAAGTCAAGACTGCCGGTGGAGTCGGTTCGAGGGTCTTTGGACCCCAGGCGGGCGAGCGTCTGGCCCACTGACCGGATGGTGTCCGATACTGTGCGAGATCGGATGGGCTTGTGGCTACGGGAGAGGTTTCCATCATGGAGTCGTTTGGCAAAGACTTGGAGGATGGGGATGGGATCCTGAATGGACTGGAGGCGCGGGTCAAAGCCTTGAGACAAACAGAATTGAACCCATTGGTTCCAATGGGCATCCTTGCGCTTGGCATAGAGCTCAGTGACTGAGGCGCGCATGGTCTTCTGGACAGCGCTAAGGTCAGCGCGGAATGCATGGGCGGCCGAAGGTGGCATAAGGTCCAGGGCAAGTCCTGTGGGTAGGTCGTGTTAAAGTGATGGAGCAAGGCAGTGTCAGAGAGTTCAGATCGAGAGAGGAGGTCCGCCAGGTGGTTAGCGGGGCCCGGGATGTAATCCCTAAGGGGGACATAGTGAAAGAGGCGCTGGTGCAGAGACTGGAGCCGGAGGAGGTAGGCTGCAGGGCCTGTGGTGGTAGTGGCGCCTTTGCGTTGCCAATAGACAGCCGCGGTGTTGTCATAGCAGTTGTGGGTGGTGCGGGTGTGGACACAAGCAGCCTGAGCCAGAATATCATTGTGGGCAATGGAACCGGCGAGCTCGAGGTCACTGTTGGTGATGGAGCCCTCAGGATTGTCGAAGGAGACGAGCTGGGCTGAGATCCACGTGGGGAATGCATGCCGCCACATGACGGGCTGCACGGCGCCCGTGGGAAGGGGGACAAAATGGACGCCCCCCATGCCCAAACCCGAAGCATCGCAGGCGCCCAAGGTGGCAGGGAAGGGATCCGGCACGAGTTCGGCAATGGAGGTAGGCCGGTTGGAGAGATCATTGGCAAGCCATTGGAAGTCGCGAAGGAAGCTGTGGACGCGCTTGGTGAGCCGGAGGCGCTGCCTGCCCGGTTCCTGGTGGCGGAAGGCTTCTTGTAGAATGGAGAAGAGGCCAATGGAGCCCGGAATGGCCAGCGCCATTGACCGGAGCTCCCCAAGGACTTGGTGCCATTGCTTGAGGGGGACATGGCGCTGGGTGGGTGAGATGGAGTGGAGAATATCGTGTAGGCGGGCCACCCGATGGGGAGGAAGGCTGATGGTTTTGTTGACGGAATCGATGAGCCAGCCGAGGATGACTTTCTTGGTGGTCCAAGTGGCGTCCCCTTGGAGCATTTTCTTGAGGGAATCCGGTTCCTGCCGGAAGGGAGTGTCAGTGGCATCAAGGGGCCGGAAGACTGTGTCAAGGGATTGGAAGAGAACGCGCTTGATGGCGCGGCGTGTCCACTGGTTGCCCTGGGCAAGGCCACAGAAGTCATCCACATAGACATCCCAGTAGCGAACCGGCGACTTGCTGGGAGTGGTGCTACTAGGGGGGATGAGGGGCGGCGTGGAGGCCGTAGGGGGAGGAGGAGGTGGCGCCTGGGGGGGTGGAGCGGGTGGCTCAATGGGAGGCGCGCTGGGGGTGGTTTCAGAGGGGAGATCCAACCGATGGGGGGTGAGCCGGGCCTCGGCAAGCCCGGTGGCAAGAGTGGCATTGGCCAAGTCCGCAACGGTTTCAGTGAAGGCACAGAAGTTGGGAGGACTGGACTTCCACCCCATAGGATTGGTGAGTGGGATGCCAATGAGTGGAGCTTCCCCAGGGCGAGAGGGGAACAGGACGCCGAGCTTCATGGTGTCGTCTGGGTGCAATCGGATGCGGTAGAAGCCATCGGCAAGGTCAATCTTTGACATATATACTGGACCAAATCGGTGGTTGGCGCGGTGCAGTTTGGTGAGGAGGCGCGGGAGTGTCCGGCCAAACTGCATGGCGTCCGCAGGGGCAAGAGGGACGGTGTCTTGGTTGACGTCCGAGTAGGTGTAATCGGATATCATGCGTGGGCGTCGGCCTCGTTGGGGGACCAAGCCAAGGGGGCTCAGGCGGAGTCCGGGTAGGTCCTGGATGAGGCTGGCGGGGAGAACAGTCCATTGTTGCTTGTCCATCATGTCGGCATACTCCTCTCGAAGGAAGTCAATGCCCTGGTGGGAGGATTGGTGCGGACCCCGGTGGAGGGCAGCGGCAATGCGAGGTGGATCCCAAGAGGGTCCAGACATTTGGGCGGGGGTGCCCTCCTTGCCATAGCGGGCAAGGAGGCTCTCCGCGGGGTGGGGGATGGAGGTGACGTCAGGATGGATGTCACCCCGTCCTCGGATGGTCCGAATGAAGTCCCCCCAGCTGGTGCTGTCGTTGTAGACAGTGACAGCCCGGTTGATGTGCACGTCGAGGCGGTCGACGGGGTAGAGGGAGGTAGTGATGAGGGGAACGGAGAGTGCCGGATGGAGGGTCTCTGGCGTAGGCGTCGGCGTCGGCGGGGGGGTGGGCCTAAGCAATGGGTTGGTGGGGTTGACGAGGAGCTCGGGCCTAGGCAACGGGGGGGCAGTGACAAGGAGCTCTGTCCTAGGCAATGGGTGGGTGGGGAGGACTAGGCGCTTGGGCCTAGGCAACTTGGCAGTGACGAGGAGCTCGGGCCTAGGCAAGGACAAGGTGGGCGGGGAGGAAGGGAGAGGGGATGCCGCAGCCGGAGGAGGGACTGGGGATGCGGGAGTAGGTGGGGGGGAGGTCGTTGAACCTGGAGAACGTTTGGGAGGCACATACACGGCGAGAGGGGTACATGCGCGCGCAGGCGGGTTGTGCTTACCTAATTCCGGTGTGATTCGTAAGGGTGGAGAGGGAGGCATAGGGAGTCGTCGGGAGGAAGGCAGAGCCCCCCTTGGTGAGTTAGAGGGCAGGGTCAACGCGCCAAAGGGGCGCTTGCCATTCGGTCAGACATTAAAAGCGGCTTGGCACCAAGCCCAGACTTGGTCCTGTTCACTGCTAGTGATGGCGCCATGGTCCTGGATGTTCCTGCAGTTGGTGAAGCAGGTTCCTCGAAGGTGATAGGAATGGCAGCGCTCGTTGCCATCCGGACGAGACAAGGGAATGGTACCTTGTTCTTTCATGGTAGCCATGACTTCCCTCAGTCGGGCGCGTAGGACTTTGTTGGCTACCCCCGCCGTTTGTAGCCGGGGATCCAGGTTGGGGTTGGAGACGCGGGCACCTCCGGCGGAGCCTTGGTTGGGGCTGGGGGTAGTCTTGCCGGGCGTGGGGGTGCCTGGGGTTGCAGCAGGGGCAGCCACGGCGGCTACGCGACGTAGGTGCCTCAGAGCCGGCACATTGGTGACATTGGGGAGCCAGTAGAGGTTCTGGGTGATACGGAAGGCTTGGAAGTCCTTCCCAAAGTCGGGGGAGGGGACAGTGAATGTTGATCCCCATTGTTCCTCAAGCCAACCCCGCACCCGGATTTGGAAGTAGTATACCACAATGGAGGGAGTGATGAGCTCCCCTAGTTCATCGGCAATTGCTCGGCGGAGGGGCATTTGCTGGAGCTTGAGCTTGGCGAGTCCATTCTGGTAGCCCTGCACGACAGGGTGATGCATGCCTAGAATGGTGGCCAGGACGGCGAGATAGCTTTCCAGTTGGGTGGTAGCTTCAGTCCAGTCGATGGGTAGGTAGGCCTTGGTCTTCTGGAGTTTGAGGGAGTCCTTCAAGGTGAGGGAGTTGCCTTCGGTGGAGATCATGGTGTCGTAGGCCGCCACAGTGGCTGCAGCTTCCTGTTCCCGCTTCAAGGAGGCGGCAGATCCACCGGGGGGAGTGAAAGCTAAAGGGAGTATGCCGTCCGCCACGTCAAAGGGGTCAGTCCCATGAAAGTTGCCATCTTGGAACTTCTTGAGTGCCGCCGTGGTGACCAAGGGTGCCTGGATGAGGAGCTCGGCGGCGCATGTGGCTACCTGGCTCTGGAAGATCATATGGGTCTTCTCGTGTTTGCCTTTCTGTGCCCAGGCTTGGTATATGGGGGGTAGGTCGGCTTCCTCAAGCTTGCCACACAGCAGCAGCAAGCGCTGGGTGTACAAGGGGCCCCAGGTGTTCTTGACTGTGGCAGGGGGGCGACGTTGGTCTAGGCCCTCACTGAGCTTGAGCTGTTGGTTGGCGAGGGCGGTGAGGGTAGCTGCTAGCGTGGGATCTACTCCGGCGGGTTGGCCGGGTGCCGGCGGCTGCCCTGGATGGGAGGGTTTCTTCAAGCCCGGGAGGTCCCGGTATAGTACCTGATTGCGCATGTACAAGGTCAGGCCGGGCTCCCCTCGAAAGGGGGTGCCGGGTGTGGCAAAGTGGACACCTCCCTCTACAATGGTGGGGTCGGTACCAGCAGCTCGGAGGGTATTCAGTAGGGGGGCGCAAGTGAGTGCCAGGTTGAGTGTGTCAAGGTAGGGGTAGATGATGTTCAAGGCGTGGATTGGACTCAGGCCCTTGCCTAGGAGTAAGGGCACCAATTGGAAGGGGATGAAGCAGGCCTTGAAGGGGGTGATGACTTCCATGTGAGGATCATCGCCTAGCACCATGGGGATCATGTGGGAATGGTGAGCATGCTTGATGACGTCAAGGTGGCGATCGAGGGACAGCACCAAGGTCTCGGGCGCCTGCTCGAGTAGGGCAGCATCCACTAGCACTAGCTCTCCCGCATCGCCTTCGATGTCGTCCAGGTAACCAAAGGCCTTGCCCTTGTTGGTACTTGGCGCGGTTAAGGGCCCCGGGTACTTCCGAAGGCCATGCACCAATCGGAGGCGCGCCTTTCCAAAGGTGTCGGTCAGGAATATTCCTAGGGCCCCCACAGGTTCTGGTTCAAAGAGGTCCAAGAGCCGGCCCAGGAGAATGGGGGTGGCTGTTTCCTCAGCGAAGTAGTCATAGATGGTTTGGTAGGCCAGGTCCCGGGCAGGTCCCACTCCAAGGGGACTGGGGGTGCTCTGGTAGTACTCCGTGTAGGTCAGCATGGTGCGGCTGATTCTACTAAGTCTATGCTTGGAGGTGCCGATAGTGCGGATACGGGAGCGCGTGGGCCGGGTTAATTTATTGGAGGTGCAGACCGGTGACCAATTTGATTCGCGGACGCTTGGAGGTGCCGACGCTTGGAGAAGTCGACTGGACGCTTGGAGGTGCGGACTCTCGGAGAAGCCGGTATCTTAGGGAGAATCTGCAAGTTGGTTGGAGGACTGGGCAAGGAGGTGCGGATCTGTGACCAAGATCAGTCGACTGGACGTGACCAATTTGATTCGCGGACGCTTGGAGGTGCGGACTATCGAAGAAGTCGACTGGACGCTTGGAGGAGCGGGCTCGCAGAGAAGCCGGTATCTTAGGGAGAATCTGTGAGTTGATTGGAGGACTGGAGGTGTAAGGAGGTGCGGATCTGTAGACCAGAATCGATTCGACTGGACTCTTGGAGGAGTAGACGCTTGGAGGAGTAGTCCGTACGGATACGTCGGTGCGAGGAGGAGGTGCGGATCTGTAGACCAAATTCGATTCAACTGGACTCGCGGAGTGAAAATCAACTGGAGTTGAAGTCGTCCGTATCTGCAGCTAGTAGGAGGGAATTCGCTTGGAGGTGCAAACCAGTAGCCAATCGATTGGTGCCGGGTTACGTCGGAGCCGCCGGTATCAAGGCCGGGTCTATTGTAAACAATCGGGTGCTGTTGGGTTCCTGGTCCTGCTGTAAACAATAGGGAGCCGGTGATGGGTGAGTAGTATGGTTAGGGTGACTGCTGTACGGGTACACTAGGCAATACTAGGGGACCAGGACAGGTAGCCTGCTGTATGGTACACTAGGCCGGCTAGGGGACCAACAGATAGGCTTGTCGTACGGGTACAATAGGAGAACTATTGGACCAGGACGGGTTACCTATTTATTTACTTATTCTACTACTAATCGGTTTAGGAGCAAAAGAGTGAGCTGTGGGCTTGTATTCTGCTGGGGGAATCCTCTACAGGCTTGTTAGCGCTTAGCCTGTATTTGCAGAGATTTCGCTTGCAGAATTCGATGCTTGCAGATTCGCTTGCAGAATTTGATGCTTACAGAATTCCCAGTACAATGTACTGTACCTACGGGGAACGTTCTGTCGCACCGATGTTGCTGATTGCTGATACAGTGAGATCTTTCTCGAAGTACGTGCGCTGTATACTCAAGGTTGTTCCCCGGTCTGTACTTCACTACCATTCCCCTCATCCGGTTTGCTACATCAATCTCATACTTTTAACATTCAACTGATTTATATCCCAAAATTCACACTAGTTGCTACCAACTACTTGTAATCTACATACTAAGGTCTGTCTCGCTGCAATCTGAATAAGTCACAGCAAGAAGAGATCTGGCGTTTCCCTAGTCTCGCCTGTAGTCCGATTATCCGTTGCCGAAAGTATCCAAACACAATTGTCACGCGTAGAGTACAATCGTTCGTCTACTAACACACTAACACAGCGTTGCTGTTCTTCAGAAGCCTTTGAATCAGACTCTCACCAAATCAGATTCAGAAGGAAAATAATAGATTAACAGTCGCAAGCTCTAAGAAGGCTTGCACACAAAAAGGAACAGGAACGGAATTGAATTGAATACAATCCCTACGCTGGCATATGCACATCGCACATCGTACACGAAGCAGTTCCCATTCTCAGTCACCACGCAATTCTTTCCAAGGCTCGGAACCACCACAGATGCCGAACATACCGTTGATGCCCGGCAATGCACTCGGAGGCGAAGAGAAGAATGACGCCGAAGTCGCCACTATCAACCGTTTTCCCAGCTTCGATACTGATATGAAAAAGATACTCGTATCCCTACTCAACGTAACAAGTGAGACTACTAGCAAGTTGTGTCTAGCTCTCAAGGAAGGCGGATTATGCGAGTGGAAGCCGTTCCTCGACGCACTTATTGAACCGGATTTTGCACGCGAACTTACCTATACGGAGGGAGGACTGCCAACGCATATCCCTCGATCCATTCAAAGAAGCATAGAAGCACTTGCGGATTTCGCTATCGACCTACAAGAAGTCGATGTCGTTCTAGAAGAAGACGAGAGGAACTGGAAAGATGTAAAGTCATATACATACAGAGAATTCCAGGCATTCCGCGAAGAATGTGCCCAACGCTTGCGTAACGAATCTGCTCTGAACCCACCACCTCCTCCAGCGGGAAGTAACAAAAAGTCACCTCAGCAGGTAAAGTACGAATCATTATGGTGCCGAAAAGCACGAGATGAAAAGTCCTTTACACCCCTCACAAATGACTCGAGATTTGAACACTGGCTCGTCGGTTTCAAAGCTAAACTCGAGGCATACGACATCGATACAGAGACATTCCTCGATGAAACTTGGCCTCCAGCTACGCTTCTGGGTTATACCCGTGATCTCTTCGTCAAGCAGTGTGCCTTCTTCTGGGTACTAATGTTGGAAGTCTTCAAGAGTGACCTTTCTGCATCATGTGTACACAGTCATTCTACTACTCGTGATGGACGCAAGGCCTACTTCGATTTCGTAAACCTTCATAGCAAATCAAAAGCAAAGGTATACGACAACTTGACTCAGCTACAAGCGTTGCTCAAGTTGAATCTCAACAATTGGAAGGAATCCAAAGTGAAATTCATCACGCATTGGTTTGATGAATTAAATCACCTCAACAAGCTCCGTCCTCCCAACAAGCCCCTTGAGTACCATACTGTTAAATCAGCATTGTGTCAGGCATGCTATTCCAGCTTCCAGCTAAGCGAACAGTTTGCCAAAGTCAAGGATCCAGGTGGGACGAATAGCACCGTGACAAATGCGGTTGCCGAGGCCGCTGCTATCCACGATCTTAAAATCACGCTTTTACTCGAAGCAACTCGACTTGATTCCCAGTCCGCGATGTCTGCTCCTCGGTCGACCGTACGTGCACACGTTCATGATTTTTCTTCTGAATCGAGCCAAAACCATGATGACTATGCTCTCCCCATCGAATTTGAAGGAGACTATCAAGATTATGCTGTGTTTAAGGCTGGACGTACCCCTGACCCTACCACAAGACTGCCTACAAACATATGGAAAGCCTTGTCACGTCAGGACATGAAGAGTTGGCTCAGTTTTTCTCCGGAAGGCAAGAAAATCGTGGTTGCCTCATTGCGGCACGACTTACTTAACACGGACCAACCTGACCCCAATAGTGTCAAACCCATTACCCGGAAGGCATACCAACATGAACACTCGGTATCATTCCGAGAAGACGATACTTCGACCAAAGATGAGCATGCCAATTCCGCAGCAGACCTTCATCCTGCTGTAGAGAATGATCGTAGAGGTGTTTTCCATGCATCCCTAGGTGTATACAAATCAACGACCTCTTCGTCTAAGGACCAGCGACCTTTCAAATCTTCCGTGTCACCCGCGCATCCAGCTCGATTCCTTTCAGACAACCCTGACATTCAGTACAAAAAGGACGGTGACACCCAATTACCTGTGGGAACACCATCGTATTCCGCCAATTTTCACCAGTGGTATACTCCCGAGGATGATCTCACCTTTCCTAACGATGGTCCAGTAACGTCATACACATACCGTATACACAAAACTACGGTTACTAGCCCTGGTTTTGCCATGGTCGATCGCGGCGCAAATGGCTGCATCATCGGCAATGATGCGTGTCTCATCTCCAAGGATATCCCACCGCGATATGTTAACGTCACCGGCATTAACAATCATCAGGTACAAAATATTCCCATTGCGACATGCGGAGCATATTCCATGTCGAACAGAGGCCCCGTCATCCTCATTTTCAATGAATGTGCCTATACGGGACGACACCCTTCTATATTATCCTCCGGCCAGATGGAAGCATATTTGTCCACTGTCGACGACACATCCATCAAAGCGGGCGGAGGACAGGTCATCACCACCTCCGATGGCTATGCACTGCCTCTTAGCATACGACACGGTTTACCATACCTTGCGATGCGAAAGTATACAACTGTTGAGTTTGACACGCTCCCACATGTTATCATGACATCCGATAAGCATTGGGACCCATCTGTTCTCGATACCACGATCAGTGTGAAGGATGAACAATTTCTCCAGAAATATCCTCCCCAACCACAGCAACTCCCTTATGCCGATTACGACGAATATGGGAACCCACGCTGTCTTGAGGGATTAGATATCTCTGTTTCCCCCGGGTCCTCCACGGTCACATCCCTCAGTTCGTATTCCAGCCATTCCACTCGATCTCCCTTTCTTCCTATTGATGATCATAGGGCCAACGATCGCTCCTTTTGGCTTACTTCCACCGACTACGCTCATCAAGAACGTCTCGCATGCTGCGCGCTACCCGCAGTCTCTGGAACAGTCACTGCGTTTCCGACAGATTGTACTGCCAGTGACACTACACGTATTGCAGCTACACCCTGCAAAAGATACCCCAACGAACATGACTACTTATCCCTGAAACCTTTCTTTTGTTGGGTTTCCACCGATCGCATCAAAGCTACGTTTGAAAACTCAACCCAATATGGTTCGTTAGCGGTTAGCCCTGATGGAAACATTTTCAAACGGTTTCATTCCCCTCAACCGGCCATGAACGTTCGCCCCTTCAATGACGATGTTATGTCCGATGCTGTCTATTCCGATGTCCCAGCAATTGATGGTGGCTCCAAGATTGCTCAGATCTTCTTTGGCTGCAAATCACATATTATACACATTGAGGAAATGCGTACCACCGGCGATTTCCTATCCTGCTTCCAGAACTTTGTTCGAAAATGGGGCAGGCCCATTCGCCTCCTTTGCGACCACGGTAACTATCAATCCAGTAAGAAGGTCATCGATTACCTCAAAATGTTATGGATTGGACTCTGGCAAAGTGAACCGTATCACCAACACCAGAATCAATTCGAACGACGATACCAAACGTTCAAACGCATTGTCAATCGCGTCATGGATCGTACCGGCACACCACCACACCTATGGCTACTGTGCATGACATATGTCGCGGGTCTCCTCAATGTTGTTTCTGATCCTACGCTGTCCGATAAACAACCAATCTTCATTGCCACCAGTACACTTGGCGACATCAGCGCATACACCAGTTTCTTCTGGTTTGAACCAGTGTATTTCAAAACCAATGACTCTCCTTTCGGTACCAAATCTACCGAACGCCTAGGTCATTTTGTCGGCATCGCTGAACATGTTGGCAATGGACTCTGCTTCCGAATCTGGGATCCCGTTACCAACAAGTTACTTGACCGGTCCGGTGTTCGATCTGCTCTTACGCCTGAGTCTCGTAACAAACGCGCGGGCCTATTTACTGATGATGGTTTCATCAAATGGCGTAACGCAAAGGATTCCTTGCCCCGTTTATACGCAACTGGAGAAGCTCCAGCATTCAAACATGGGGAGCATACCAATCAGAATAAACTCATTGACGAGTCTACGAAACCAAACAACTCAGTTCCCCCTAGCGTTTCGCCCGCTGATTCTGACACTGCCGATGACACCGTTCCATCTGTACCCAACAAACAACCAGATACTACGCCCCACGCATCTGGCACTCAACCAATTCTTCAACCACCCACCCACCCCTCGTTACCAAGTTTTCTTTATAAAAAGGTCGATGACAGCCCGAGCTGGTCACCTTCTCCACTCCCTAACAACTATGGGGAGAGTCTTGATGGTCCTCCTACGACACACATCTTCAGCAAGACCTCCGATGGCATTCTCCTTACTGAAGATGATTTCGACCCACCGGAATTAGCATACTTTGATGTTAGTGACGTCGCAACTCCACACACCAACCCCGCTACTCCTTCAGTAGACCCATCACAGGTAGTTGTTACCGACGAAGAAGGTAACGCACAATTTGACGATGACGGTAAACCCATTACCATCCCTACGATCCCGATTGCCGATCTACAATGACGATCCTTCCTTGTAACCAATCCGGATGGCACTCGGAAACGTCTTACCATCGTCGATGTTGAAGACAGTCTTGAACGCAACAACGACTTCATCAAGTTCAAGTGCAAACACTCCGATGACGAACTTGATGATATCATTGCATACAATGATGTCATGAATTACATACATCGTGATTCAACACAAGAAGACGGCAAACTCTGGTCGTTTCGCCGCATCCTAGGACACCAAGGTCCACTGGATAACAAGCATCCTCAATACAAAGGTTCCAAGTATAACCTTTGGATTGAATGGGAAAATATGGAACGCACATATGAACCTCTGGACCCTGTCACCGTTGCAAAATATGGGAAAGACAACAACTTGCTTGACCTCCAGGGTTGGAAACGCCTCAAGCGAATCACCAACCTAGCGCGACGAACCAAGAAACTTGATCGACTCGTGCACCAAGCCAAACTACGTTCCTTCCGTACCGCTCCGCAGTATCAATATGGATTCAAAGTGCCTCGTAACCACGAAGAAGCCCTCCGATTTGATCAAGCCAACGGAAACACCAAATGGGAAGATGCCACCACTCTGGAAATGGCACAACTCAATGAGTACAATACATTCATTGATAAAGGCGTGTACAAGACGAGCTCCATTCCCCCGGGATTCCAACAGATCAAGGTACATATGATATACGCTGTCAAGCACGACGGTAGACACAAGGCTCGCCTCGTTGCTAACGGTAATCTCACTGAGGCCCCTATCCACAGTGTTTACGCAGGCGTCGTATCTCTCCGCGGCCTACGTATGTGCCTATTCCTAGCTGAACTCAACGACCTAGAAGCATGGGGCACCAACATAGGTAACGCCTACTTAGAAGCAGTCACCTGTGAGAAAGTATGCATCAAGACAGGTCCCGAATTCGGATCGCTGGAGGGTCACCTGCTGATCATTTACAAAGCCCTATACGGTCTCAGGTCTTCAGGCAAGTGCTTTGGAGACTTACTCGCGGCTTGTCTCATCGAAACTCGGCTTCGAAAGATCCCGCGCAGAACCAGAAATATTCCTCAAGCCCGGAACGAACAAGCATGGTGAACGTGTATATGAGCTTATATGCACATATGTCGATGACCTATGTCTCTGCATGGCAGATCCCAATTCCTTCTTGAAGATATTGCAGTCGTCACCATATAACTTCAAACTGAAGGGATCCGGACCTATGAACTTCCACCTAGGTTGTGGATTTGAGCGCGACGAACATGGTGTTCTATGCATGAATCCCATAAAGTTCATCGAAAAGATGGAAGCGTCTTACGAACAAATGTTCGGATGCAAACCTAACACTAGGTTCCAATCACCTATTGCGGAGAACAATCATCCCGAATTGGACTCCTCAGCCTTTCTCGAAGAAACCGGTATACAGAAATACCAAAGTATGATCGGTTCACTACAATGGATCATCGCTATTGGCCGTTTCGATGTACAAACAGCCGTGATGACGCTCTCAAGTTTCAGAGCTCAGCCACGAGATCGGCATCTCGAACGTGCAAAACGTATCTATGGATATATCTCCAAGTTTAGACATTTTAAAATCAGATTCCAGCGTGGAACCACCCGATTTTATATTGACTAAACCCGACACCATCGATTGGTCCAACACCGTCTATGGGGAGCATTCTGAAGAGCTACCCGACGACGCTCCTGCACCGCTTGGAAAGACAGTAGTGTTGACACATTTCTATGATGCCAACCTCATGCATGATATTCTCAGTGGTAAGGCTGTAACCGGCATTCTTCATTTCGCGAACAAGACTCCCATGATGTGGTTCTCGAAGAAGCAGTCTACTACGGAGACAGCCACATTTGGAGCCGAATTTGTTGCAGGAAGGACTTGCATCAAACAGATCGCCGATTTACGCCACTCATTCCGATACCTAGGAACACGAGTTCATGATGTCTCATACTCTTGGGGTGACAACGAAAAGATGATCCAAACGTCAACCTTCCCTTACGCAAGGTTGCACAAGCGTCATAATATTCTGTCGTTTCACTACGTACGAAGCATGATAGCGAGAGGTTTCATTTTAATGATGCACATCCCAGGTAAGGATAACTGTGCAGACATTCTCACCAAGCATTGGAGTCACTCAGTTGTGTATCCACTGCTCAGGCCCATCTTCCACTTCTGTGGTAATACCGGCAACCTTCTTCAGGATGATGGAAGCATCATGTAGAGCGTGATGACCCTTCACAAGGAGACATGGGGAGTATTAAATTCCTTTCGTGACCAGAAGTACCAAAGCTACCAAAGGGTAGATTTCCTATTCGTACGAATCAATGAGTCCTGTATCCATCTAAGTAATCAATTCCCACGGCATATCGATTCCCACGGCGCATCGATTCCCATCGCGCATCAATGGTGAGCAATCCCTGTCTTACGATATTGCCATTGTTCTTCGGTGAGCAAACTCTGATTTCATAAAATATCACACGAGCTACGGGAGCAATTCCTGACCTTAATGATAAACATATCATGGAGTCTTCCTAACGGAACAAGAGAAGAAAACCGTTGGCGTGTGATTCTCACACAATACATATACATGCATACAAATATATATGGTCAACGACTAATACATGTACGGAAATAATCAGCGAGTAATCTCAGCACTACGCAACAGCAGTTGCAACGTATTCATCTCAATAAAAGAGATATCTTGCATTTCGGCAAGATTTCACTTTATCTCATACTTTTAACATTCAACTGATTTATATCCCAAAATTCACACTAGTTGCTACCAACTACTTGTAATCTACATACTAAGGTCTGTCTCGCTGCAATCTGAATAAGTCACAGCAAGAAGAGATCTGGCGTTTCCCTAGTCTCGCCTGTAGTCCGATTATCCGTTGCCGAAAGTATCCAAACACAATTGTCACGCGTAGAGTACAATCGTTCGTCTACTAACACACTAACACAGCGTTGCTGTTCTTCAGAAGCCTTTGAATCAGACTCTCACCGAATCGGATTCAGAAGGAAAATAATAAATAGCAAACATGAGGGTATTTTTTGTGCAAATCCAGGGCACAAACTAACTTATTGGGTAATGACTCAAAAAGTATATGGTACAAGCCAGGAATACATTCATCATGACTCATCAAATTTATATTGGGAAAGACTTTGTCACACAGAATGCCCAAAATGTTGTGGTTTGACTCTCCAAATGGCAAACATGGGGGTATTTTTGGTGCAATTTCAGGGCACAAACTTACTTATTGGGTAATGACTCAAAAAGTATCCGGTCCAAGCCATGAATACATTTATCATGACTCATCAAATGCATATTGGGAACAACTTTGTCACACAGAATGATGCTGGAAATGTTGTGGTTTGACTCACCAAATGGCAAACATGAGGGTATTTTTGATGAAAATACAGGGCACAAAAAGTGTCATTTGGTAATGACTACCAAAGTTTTTGTACCAGGCCATGAATGCATATCACATGACTTACGAAATGCATGTTGGGAACAACTTTTAAATGCATATTGGGAACAACTTTGCCACACACAGTACAGAAAATGTTGTGGTTTGTAGATACAAATGGCACACAAGACAGTACGGTATGTTAGGTGCAGTCTACGAGATTATACATGTGACTAGAGGATGGAAATACATAACCTTAGTGTGATCAAAAGTTTCCCTTCTGAAAAAATTATGGTGCGGGAGGGCTGGCTGGCACAGGTACGTGATCTACTTCTACAAATATAACAGCGCGCCCAAAACCAGACAACACACAGAAGATGTTAGGGCAAACAACATAGTACAGAACCCACGGAAAAACTCTACACACAAAACATCGTACACATATTACATGAAACACCGTACACACACACACACACGACACACAAAACACAAAACACCGTACACAACCAGATAAAATTATTAGTACACACACAAAACCACACAAAAGGAAACACATGATTCTTGATCGACACCGTATTCAGAAATTAAAATAAAAAAATATGAATGCTATCAGAACGACACGACAAAGCAAAAAATCCGAGGGGAAGACCCTTCGAAACAACAAAACCATCCGGCCTGGTGATCATCAAAATACAGGGGACAACAACGGTAAGAAAAAAAGAGTGAAAACAAACACCGCAATTACTAACAAAGTGTGTAACAGTAATACCACAGCTATGAACGCATCAAAGGGCAACAGTAAAAAAAATGGTACCGACAACACAATTTCTACTACTACAAACACGGAAGAACAAAACACCATCAACCAGAGTAACGAACCAGCACTGAGCATTACCAACACAACCACCACTTTAGTAATGAACAAACAGAAAGAAGGAACAAAAACCAATGTGGTAGAGAAAACATCTAACGGAGAATGCTGCGATTTAGAGGATGTTGCGGAATTTGTCATGAAAAAAATCCAATATGACAAATTGGCACATGAATTGGCAAAACCCTTTCGGCAACAAGAGAGGGAACCACATATAGGGGTGGGAAAGGTAGTAATGGTACCTAAACAAACGGAGGCAACCATGCAGGGAGAGGGGACTTATAATGCCGGCGACACAAGAGAACGAGCAGTAAGTACAATTACAGACGAATATGGGCTTATAACAGACAACAAGATGCTTAAGGCTTTGAGTGATATGGCTGAAACACTGGACAAGCAGCTAAGAGATTACATCAAAAAACATTGGTACCACAACATGAAGTTCCCTATCAATGACAAGGTAACGTCGCACGTAATACAAAAAGCTGTTAAAGCAAATGCGGTTATGAAGCCACCAAATATTCCACTTGCGTCATTCTGTTCCTTTTACAGGAAACGAGTAGGGACAGTACTGACTGCATTGATGCACAACTGACAAAGGAACATTAGCGAGAAAAAACTGGATAGGTAAATACAGGTGGGAGAATTGGTTGTTGAAATTAGGAATTTTGGAATCTATTTATGGTCCGAAAACACTAACATGCTGCCCGTTGATACTGATGATACTTCCGTACAGACGATTACAGAAAAGGTCGAGTCCCTATCACATTCCCTGGTACTGTTGCAGTTATTCAAGACACAGAATATGAGGACACAGGTATTTTAAACCCTCAATACAGAAAATACAATGACGCGGAAAATGAAGATTTTTATTATTTTGTTACAAGAATCATGTCGGCAATCAATCCAACAAATTCCAATTTCAAACAACGGAAGGAGAGGCACTTGCTGAGTGATATATTTACTATAGCTGATGAAGCATTTGCATTGGTACTGATCTACAATGAGCATCATGTATGGGTGAACCAGCAGCGGCAAAAGGGTGATGCCACAATTCCGCGACAAAAAAAAAAATTCTGCGATTCAGACAGTGGAAGCAGAAATGGATGGATGGAGGAAGGACAAGAGTTGTTCAGTGACTTGTGCGACAAGATTGGCGAGATGCAAAAATACCCAGAAACAGGAAGGAAATTGGAAGAAATGATGAGGGAGAGATTTAGGAATGAAAGTTCAACAGATTACACCAACAATAAGCATGGCGATGCAAATATTACTAGTAGCAGCTCCACTAATTGTAGTGGACCAAAAAAGAAAAAGAAAAGAAACGTCTATATTGATCCGGCAATAACAGCATCGATGAATGAAAGTTTATCTATTGGTGAACTAATGTAGAAAATAACAGTACATACATAATACAAAACTACTACTAATCTTGAACTTAATTTTGAAAATATTAGAAATTATGGAGGATTCGTAATACGTTGCAATAGGAATAAATCAAGCATAATAGAATCTACATTTTAAAAAGGGAATATTGTAGTCGAGAAATAGAATTCACAATTAGGAGAGCAGTATCGAATTGTTATTTGGGAGATTAATATTTTGGAATTAATACTGAGTAAAGATTTCTTTTTTATTCGTGAATAGAAGTAAGTGTTGTTGGTACGGAATAATAATTGGGTTCTGCTAGAGACGGAAATAAATTATTTTTATTCGAGAGTAGAGTAATGTGCATCACGCGCACAGAAATAGTGCTGAGTTTACGTACACCCCAGTACAAGCGTCGTGAATTTCAGGGTTTCCAGAAATATTGCCGTGTTAATTTCACGCACAAAATTTGTGCGCGAGAAGTAAATTCGAACCCCGCGAAACAGTTCTCGGACGCTCCCAGCCAGTCTCATTCAGGACATCCCTGAACTCAGGCTCAGCCCCCTGGGGCTAGTGCCCCAGCGAGGGCGGCGATCCCATATGATCTCTGACTGCTATACCTACTCTGAAGTGAGCCAAAACACCATTCCACTAGCTCCAAAAGACTTCATGCAGTTCGGCCAAGCCCTTCACTGACTTCTCTCCCAACTACACCAGGCCAACAGCAGGTTCGACCTGGTGTACATGTCCAAGATATATATACCTCATGGCTTCTAGTATTGGGTTCAGGTGAAGCCAGAAGACACCATGAAGCTGGGAGTATTATTCCCCTCCAGGCAGGGTGAACCTCTCCTCATTGGGATTCCCCTCACAAACCCCATGGGGTGGAAATCCAGTCCGCCCAACTTCTGTGCTTGAAAAAGACTATTGCTAACCTAGCCAACGCCACACTGGCCACTGGACTAGCCCAAGCAAGGCTCCAGCCTCATCGCCTTGACATAATCTCAGGGGCCCCTTCTTCTGATGAAGACACCACAGCGGATCCCCTCCTGGCAGCGATCGAAGTAACACCCCCGATTGACTGCACCACACCCAGCAAGAAGCCGGTGCGCTACTAGGATGTGTATGTGACTGATTTCTGTGGGCTTGCACAAGGCAACCAATGGACACAAAGAGCCATCAAGCAAGTGTTCTTTCAGTCCTTGGACAAAGTATTCCGGCCACTTGATGCCACCAACACCCCCTTTTGACAAGAACCTACTTCCCTCAAAAAGATGCTCAAGGGGGATGCTACCTGGACCACCGAGAAAGTCATCCTTGGTTGGCTCATTGATTCCATCAACAACACCATCAGCCTTCCTCCCCACCAAGTGGAACGGCTACAGGAGATTATCTATTCCATCAGCCAACACCAGAAGGTGGTGCCAGTTCAACAGTGGCACAAAGTCCTAGGCGAGCTCCGATCAATGGTCCTTGCCATCCCCGGCTCTATAGGCCTCTTCTCCATCCTCCAAGGAGCCTTCCACCACACAGAGCCTGGCTGGCACAGAATCCGGCTCACCAAAAGAGTCCATAGCTTCCTGACAGACTTCAAGTGGCTGGCTACTGATCTTTCCAACCGACCAACTGCCATTGCTGAGCTAATGCTGGACATGTTCCCTGCCACCACGGGCGCCTGTGATGCATCCGGGGATGGCATGGGGGGGGGTCCACTTTGTCCCCCTCCCCAATGGCAAGGCCCAGCCTCTCATGTGGAGGAATGCTTTACCCCAATGGGTGCCCAACCAATTAGTCAGCTTTGACAAACCTGCTGGCGCCATCAACAACAGTGACCTCAAGCTAGCTGGTTCCATTGCCCACAATAATGTACTTGCACATGCAGCCTGTTTAACTGCCAGAACCACTCATAACTGCTATGACAACACAGCTGCTGTATATTGGCAAAGGAAAGGCGCTGTCACCACCACGGGCCCAGTAGCCTACCTCCTCAGGATCCAGGCCCTGCACCAAAGACTCCACAAATATGTTCCCCTCCGGGATTACATCCCTGGCCCTGTTAATCACATTTCCTACCTCCTATCATGATCTGAGCTCTCTGACACCGGCTTGCTCCATCATTTCAACACTCACTATCCACAGGACTTGCTCTGGATCTTATGCACCCTCAGGACTCCAATACTTTCTGCTCTGACCTTGGCAATATCCAGGAGACCATGTAAGCTTCGGTTACTGAGCTCTATGCTAAACAGAAGGATGCCCATTGGAACCAATGGTTTCTCTTCTGTCTGTCTCAAGACTTTGACCCCCTCCTCCAATCTGTTAAAGATCCTATCCCCATCCTCCAGGTCTTTGCAAAAAGACTCCATGATGTCCGACTGTCCTAAGCCACAAGCCCCTCAGATCTTGCACTGTATTGGACACCATCAGGTCAGTGGGACAAGCGCTGGCCTGTATGGGGTTCAAAGATCCCAGAACCAGCTCCACTGGCAGTCTTGACTTCTGGCTAACTGCCCAGTTCAAGGCCTATGCCAAACTGGACCCAGCCCCTTCCAGAGTCAAGCCAGTTCCCATCAAACTGGGCATGCATGCCCTCAGATTTGCATACTATTATTCTCCTTCTCCTCCTTGGCAGGTGATTGCCAATACGATCTGCATAGCCTTCTTCTTCTGTCTATGCCCTGGTGAGTACACTGGTACTACCAGGGATGACCAAGCCTTCCTCCTCCAAGATGTCTCCTTCTATCTTGGCTCCAGGATCCTACAGCACACTTCCCCTGTCCATGAGCTCTAAGCCGCCACCTCTGTAACCCTCACCTTCACCACACAGAAGAATGGGGACAAAGGAGAAGTGGTTGCTCATGCCAGGAGTGGTGACTCACTCTGCTGCCCTGTAGTGGCGTGCGCGCGCCAAGTCCTCCATCTCAGGAGCTGTTGCCCTCCCAGCTCACCCTTCAGTCCTACACTCCGGCTGGCCAGTTACATCTCCAATGGTGTTGTAACTCCAGTCAGAGCTGAGACTGTCACCTCTTCCATGAGGGTCTAAAGCTCAGACCCTCTACCATACCACCAGCATCTCCCCTGCAGCAATCTCTGCTCAGCAATCCCTTTGAGCAGGGGGGCTATGGCCCTGCTTCAAGGCAAATGTAATTCTAATGTCATCAAGCTCCTTGCACCTTGGCACAGTGACTGCATGATGCAGTATCTGCACCAGCATTCCCTGCCCATCTTCAAGAATCTTGCCTCAGTCATGTTCAACAATGGAACATATTCCTTCCTGCCAGATGAGTGGGTGCCATCATCTGACACCACTCCAGCCGGCAACTCTCTCTGATTCATCCTCAGATGAATCTCCCCGCCCTCACTTCCCTCCCCGCTCTTCCCGCTCTCCATGAAGCTCCCACCCACCCTGTGGCTTATGGCCCAATTGCAGAAAAGGCTTAACAGCCAAAGCCAAGCGCAGCAACCCAAGGGACCGGACTCCCCAGACTGCAAAACCAATCAACAGGCTAGAGTTTCCCGGATCCCCCTTAGCACTACTTAACCCACCAACACACCCATGAACAACAAACATAGAACTACAAGTAGAATGGCTACTGAGGCTATCATGAATGTAGTGAGTGATAGTTGATGTAGCGATCTGGGTGTAAGGAACTGCCGCCTGGCACTCCACTAGGATCGGAAGAAGAACAGACGGGGGATGATCAAAGATTCACTATATCACTGAATCTAGCACACGCCCTGCATCTAGCACATGCCCTAGATACAGGTTAGCCTTAACAAGCCAGCCAAGGATTCCCCTAGCAAACTCCAGGCATACAGCTTGCTACCAGGGAAATACAATGGATTCCCTTGTACCACTGTCTCACATAAAGCTCTTGCGACTAAAAGACGCGTCTTCAATTTTGAAAAATAAGGGTCAAGCTGTAACAGCCGTGTAAAGGATTCCTCCAGCAAAATCCTAGCCTACAGCTCACTCCCAAAGCTGTGCGCCAGTGTGTGTGGGCACAGCAACCCAAGGGACCGGACTCCCCAGACTGCAAAACCAATCAACAGGCTAGAGTTTCCCGCATCCCCCTCTAGCACTGCTTAACCCACCAACACACCCATGAACTACAAGCATAGTACTACAAGTAGGTTGGCTACTGAGGCTATCACGAATGTAGTGAGTGTTACCAAAATCTCCGGCAGTTAATTATCGTAAGTAAGTTGAAAAAATAGTAGAGACTGGTGTATGTTTACAATAGAGCTTAAATATATAACTTCGTGATAGCATCATTGAAACCTCCCAAAAGCTCCAGGGCGCCAAGATCGGCCTCGACTTTACTATAATCAGTAGGTGACGACTCCTCTGATTCCTTGGCATAAACAAACACTTTCCCATCTTGATCGCGGCTGATACGAATAGAATCTGTGAGGAAGGTGGTTTCGAAGATAGGTCTCGGATTGGTATATCCATCCAAATTATTCTCCAAGAACGAGCCGAGGCCTCGGCTCTGAAGTTGCAGACCATTGTCTAGAATGGTTCGCAATCCGGGTATGTTGGATCCTTTGATCTGAACAGTATCCATCAATAATTCCCATGATTTTCCGTCTTCCGTTGGCGTGATATCTGCCTGGCTAACAATCGAACCATCAATTGTAAATGGAAGTCCTCCCGAGTACGAAAACGGTGTAAAGTCATTGAGAAAGGGAACGGCTCCGACTTTGACCTCGAACTCAGATACCATAAGTGTGGGAGAAATAACTTGTCGTACTGTTCCAATATTACTGATTGCCAAAGCTTTTCGGTGCATGTCACAAAACCAATCGTATTGATCGGCTTGATCTTTAGTGCTGCAAACAGCACGACCCGCCATAAAGAATGGAGAACTTCGGAAAAGCTGTGTAGATGAGTAAACAAGTTCCCAACGACCATTGATCATAGAGGAATTTGCGGGCTCGGGGGTTGGATTGTTTGCTTCCAATAAGGCGATAAGTTCTGCTGCGTGATCCTTATGGTTCGCATTGGCAAATTCTCCTCTTCCTGTAGAAGCTGCAATTCGAAGCAGAGCGGCCAAATTTTTGTCGTTATTGTCTTCCTCGGAAAGATTGTTAGTTTCTTCTGTAGTATCAAAATCGCTTTTTTCGACTTCCGGTGAAGAGGCTTCCGATGTAATATCTTCTACTGACAAATCTTCAAGGTATTCACTCGAGGGAGATTCGGTAGTTTCACTGTCGTCGCTTTCGCTGCTCCCTTTTTCCGACCTGCTTGCCATATCATCCAGATAAGACTCGGGTTCTTTCAGTGAAGAATCCTCGAGATAATCATATGAGGGGGAACTTTTTGTAGTTGCATCATTCGAAGACTCGTTCTCACTATCATTTTCATCGCCATCATCCGCAAATGAGGTAGCAGCCAGCGGAGCAAAAGATAACCCTGAAACCGTTCCGGGAACAACTAATGCCGCATGGCGCGGGTTCCTCGAGACGAATGCATTCGCTGTCGATGTTAACGCCAAAAGTTTCAAAGCTCTTCGTGAGAAAATCATTTCTGCAAAAGTACTTGAGTTGTCGTAGTCTCTGTTTCAACTAATCGACGAACAGACAATTGCAACAATGAGTCGATGCAAACATCGGGCCAAGAAAAAGCGTTCTATTCTTTCGTCCCGTGCTTTGGGATTGGTGCTAGCGCTGCACGGAAACAGCACAGAGGCGTGTCTCGCTGACTATCTTACGCCGCATACAACACAAATGTATTAATCTTACGGAGTTCGTACGTTTTGTCATCACTGTACCTTTACTCATGGTACGAGTTTACGAGTACGAACTCGTACTCGTGCCTCATTTGCATTGGTACCGGTATTCATACCGGCACGAGTACGATACCGGTACGTACCGTACCGTACAACATAATAATATTGTTGTTGTTCATTGCTTGTTTCTCATTTTTCCGTGCTCCAACCACGCACGACACGTCACACATTTTTTCATCTCATACCGGTAGTCTTGCTTTCTCAGTCGCGCCTTCCGTTCTGCAATCCCGCGTGACCATCGGAACGATTTGGACCGAACCTCGGGTGCTAGGAGTGGAGGCCGTAGATGCCCCAGCAGGGGTACTGGAAAGGTACCGGGCCACGCTGTGAACCAGGCGAACGGTGGGGTAATCCTCATAGAGAAGCTTGGGTTTGAAGAAAAAGGGGGCCTGCTTAGCAGCTTGAAGTTGAGCGGCAGCAGACATGGTGAGTTAGACGTTACGGTTAGTTTTTAGATATTTTTATCGATAAAAAAAATTCAAAGCAATATTGCGATTGAATTCAATATGAACTACGCTGTGTATGAAATTGTGTGCTATTGAGTTTTAGTGTCTACTATGACTTCGAGATACTTCCAGAAGCTTCCCAGCTAGTTCAGTGATACGATTGGAAAAGAACTGGGTTCTTTGATAATCGGAATTCGGATGAGACTTCAAGGAGAAGGTTCTATTTGATGTTCGAATACAATTGAGTATGTCTTGAATGCGGGGAATGGGATATACTTTGCGCTTGATGGCTTTGTTGAGGGCGCAAAAATCGGAGACCCATCAGATTTTGCCGTCTTTCTTGGGAATTATGAACGTTGGAGAGATCCAATTGGAGCGACCTTGGCAAGAAAGAACGCCAATGTGCACAAGTCGATCAAGTTCTTTCTTGAAGAGTGGTAATTTTTTATGGGGCACAGGGTACGCGCGAAGAGCAGTTGGGTTTGATCGTTGGATCAATGTCGAGGTGGATTTCTTCGTCGGGGTAGTGTTTCAGTGTGCTGTCGAAGATAGTTTGGTATTTGCATAGAACGGAGTGTAGTTGTTCACGTTGATCGTGTGTCAAATGTGTGCATTTGTTGCAGACTGTTTGAACGTCATGTTGATCATACGTGGATTCCTGAATGACGGTTTTGTTTGTGGTAACTGCAAAAGAGTGGTCGGGGGTAATTTTGTCAATGTGTCTTGTGTGAATGTGAAGGGCTAGGGCGGCAGAGTCTGCGTGCATGCGTGGGAATTGCCGCATTGGTATGGTATGCGTGGCTGTTTTGATTTCGTTGTTGTGAAAGTTCAAAATGATCTGAAAATCGGTGAAGGACGTCGCGTCCGATAATCATGTCGTAGTGACAAGGAGTGTGGAACACGTGAGCGCCGAGAGAGGGAAGAGTTATATTGGGGGCAAGTTCAGGAAGTGTAAAATGCTGAAGGGAAATTTGCTGAGAGGAGTTGAATTCTCCAGCCATGGTGATGCCAGAAATAGGGGTAGTCGTGGTCAGGACGATTGTGACCAGAAGAGCATGGTTACTGAACCAAGTTGTCTTGGAGCCGGAGTCACATAAGATGAGGTAGGGGCGTGGGGAGGGGCAGTTTTGGAGAAGACGAGCAATGGTGATGGTATTGGGAACGGATTCCGTGGGCGGTGGTTGTCAGTAATCTGGTTGACTCTTGTACTTGGGCTCGTCGTCTTGATGGTAGCAGTCGCCGTTGTCGTCGTCGTATTTCTGTGTAAGTGGAGCGTCCATTTGTGTGTGTTGGTCATGAAAGTAGTTATCTTCGTGACGTGCGCCGGTATTGGGATGTGCTCTGTTGAACTGATGGGTGTCGTGATCGTAGTAGAAATTGTCACCCATTTCTAAATGGTGAGCATCATTAGCTGTGGCTGAGCAAGTTCTGTACGGACTGGTATGAGATTTATTGGCGGATTACGAACGTATAGTGTGTCTGGAAGAAGATTGTTGGCCCGAGCGATTGGAACATTCGGAGCGGTCAGAGCGAGGGTTCTGATAAGGAGTGTACCGGCATGGATTGTACCCGTGGTTAGGACGACCTGTTTGGGTTGAATTGTCGCGGGTGCGCGGGTTGTAAGACGGGCAACAATATGCGGTGTTGTTGTTGCCATACCTATGCTGTGAGGACGGAGTAGTATCAAGGGCAATTATTGGCATGTCCGTTGCGGCCATTGCGTCCACCATTGTTGTAGGAGAATTGGCGATTGGATTGCCAAGAGACTTGACTTGTGTCATGGTGCAAACGTTGTTGTTCTATGAAAGCAACGAGACAATGAAGGGGGTAGTTTTGGTAATCCAGTTGATTACCGGTTTCGTTGAACTTGAGTTGCCAGCTTGGAAGCATGAGACAAAAGAAAACATTTTTCATGGTAGTCTTAGTGGGAAAGAGCCTCATTCCTCCAGAGCCTGGCAAATGAACACTCAGGATGTTGATCAAACGAAGGCGACCAGCTGCGGCAAAGCAATTCATATGATAAGTCTTGGTTGTGTTGGACATGTATTCTTGTTGAATAAGAAACGTGTTGGACAGAAGAAAGAGGGAAATGAAGGCGTTGAGATTGTTAGTAAAATTGGCATCTTGAATGTGCGAACCTGCGTTGTTGACAATTTCGTCCCAGGTATGCTTGAGATTGCCACCTAGGACTTCGTGGAGCTTGTAGTGTTTAGCATTGTGCTTGATGTTGAGATTGTGCAGTCCAACAGCGCCGATGAAGTCAACGAGAACGCGAATGAGACGTTTGGAGTCGCTGGAGTCGGGACAAAAAGTGGTATTCTGCTTCTTGACGGTGGATGCCGTCGTTGGAGGAGGGGGAGGAGGAGGAGGGAGGTTCGTGCCTGGGGTGCTAGGAGTGGAGGCAGTAGATGCCCCAGCAGGGGTACTGGAAAGGTACCGGGTTACGCTGTGAACCAGGCAAACGGTGGGGTAATCCTCATAGCGAAGCTTGGGTTTGAAGAAAAAGGGGGCCTGCTTAGCAGCTTGAAGCTGAGCGACAGCAGACATGGTGAGTTAGACGTTACGGTTAGTTTTTAGATATTTTTATCGATAAAAAAAATTCAAAGTGATATTGCGATTGAATTCAATATGAACTATGCTGTGTATGAAATTGTGTGCTATTGAGTTTTAGTCACCGGGGTCAACTTTACACTTTTAAAAGGTACCGGTACATCCGTACAATTTTGAAAAGTCAACTTTACACTTTTAAAAGGTACCGGTACATCCGTACAATTTTGAAAAGTAGGTACTATGGTAACTTTAATATACTGTATGAACAGCAAAAGTATCATTGAAAACCAAAAGTATCAATTGGCATCCCCGGCGCGGAGCGCAGTGCCCTACTCTTAATAGCCCCCAACCCTACTTTTAATAGCCCCCCACCCCCTAACCCTCTCCCAGTACTGTGTTCACCAGAGCAAGCGCGACCCCAACCAAGTTGGCTTGTTTATAAACTGGGTTCGCCATAGGGCGGATGTTGGGGTGGTGGATGGGTTAGAGGATAAGCAAATGACGCCACAGGTTCGAGTTGTAGGTATAATCATACCTTTCGTGGGTATTGTTGTACTTGAAAAGTGTATGGCAAAAGTGTACGAATGTACCAAAAAAAGCGTGAGATTGACCCGGCACCGAACGATTTGGTTTAAGAGTGAGACCCAAGAAAAGTGATTACGGTATTACGGTCCATACCGGTACGAGTAAGTGTGTAAAGTAGGGCGACCATTTTGAGACAGCTTTTCCCCCCTCCCCCTCCTTAGAAGCATCGATTCTGGTCCTATTAGTCTTATTGATCTTACTCTCCCGTCACATCAGCTGGATGTCCGACGGAACTTCTTGACCGAAGTAATCACCGCGCCAGAATTGGCAAGGTCAAGAGCTATCCATAGATACCCAATTTGCAGGGGTTGCGCATGCCGGCACCCCTTCGAACTTTATGATTCTTTCAGTCAAGAAAAAGTAGGAAAATCCCCAAAAACTCCATTAACACACCTATCACAATACCAAGTGGTCTCAACCAAACCATTCCTTAACCATGACATTAAATTGACCCGCTACGTGATGTTCCCTTCCTTACAACAAGAACAACAAGACCCACAAGTTTTGGATTGATTGGCCAAGTGGTATAGGAGAAACCAGCTGGAACAACAGCAACAACGGATCGACCAGGAAGGGCAAAAACTCCAAAATCCTCCCATAGTAGCACCAAGGATCCCTCTGCTCGCGGCAACAACAAGCAAGCCCCACTACAGGGTAAATTGATACCTATCAAGTAGAAGAAACAAGACCCCCAAGTTGCGGCTCGATCCAACCAGTCATTTTTTAAAAAAAGCCACAGCCACAGCAACACACCCAAGAGCAAAACTTTGACATCAAAAATCCCTCCCCCCCCCCCCCCCCCCCCCCCCCCCTTGGCAGCAACAAGGATCCCAGTGCCTGCAGCAACAACAAACGCCACTACAGTGTAAATTGATACTTATGAAGGACAAGATGTCCCCCAAGTTGGGGATCAATCCGCCTGGTCGCTTCCAAAAAAACAGCTGCAGCAACAACAACAACACCCCCCCAGGGCAAAAAAAACACATCAGCAACAACAACACACACAGTTGGCGCTGTGGCGAGAGGCGACGCCCTTCCCCCTTGCAAGTTAACAAATAACGCTGCTGTTATTCTAATTCATTCCTGCAATACATTTACTACAGCAGCAGCTATGGCAGCAGCAGGATTTACACAGGAGGAGAGCAAAAATTGGTCCCTACAAAAAAGAGTATTGCCGATGAAGAAGAAATTGGTGGAAGACAAGAAGAAAAACGAGCCCCTGCCACCCCCTCCCCCCCCCCCCCCCCCCCCGCCTCCGCCTGCTGTGCATTACAATTCACCGTACTCCACCGCTCTGTTGGTTTCTTTAATCCCCATCTTCCAGTTACCGTATTGTGTTCAAGCTCCTCCAAAAACGAATCCAGGATTTGCTTGTTTGCACCATCTTTAGCCAAACTTTTTAACTGAAAAGGTGGTAGAATGGGATCTCCCAAAGCACAACTGCCACAGACGAGTGTTATGCGGTGACTGCTTTTATTGGCACAGCTTGCACCCACGGGGAGCTCCCTGCTACCCAATCGTACTAGGTGATGGGTCATCCACGGGACTTGATCATGGTCATGCCCAGTGACAGCCCCGTTTCATCCACATTGATTATCTGTTGAAGGTGTTCAGGGGGAATACAGCTCTCCTTTGTGCCCCCCCTGCAATCTCTTCCTTTGTTGGCAACCGTGCAAAGCCCATCTCAAGGAAAAATTCTTTTAGGGTTGTAAACCATTCATTAATATTTTCATGAGTTCCGTACGTTGCACGGCGTTCCTCCATCTGTGAATTCAGGTTAGAGACTTCCACCCTATCTGTAAACCATGATTGAAGCCGTCTGAATAAAGAAATTAGATCAGTCAGTGGTGATGGGATTACACTGTTACTGAGGCATGCTGTGAGCTTCGGTAGGAGCATCTGACGGTCCAGTTTGTCCTTCATCTGTGCCGCAGTCATTGCAGCAAAAGTTGTAATTGCTTTGGCAAGCACATCCTCCACTGTTTCTGGAAGCACTGGTGGCCGTCCCTTGCGTGGCGGACCCGTGAGTCCTTGGCAAACACAGTTTCACAAGGTATTTGGATTGATGCTCATTTTACATTATGTTTACGGCATCACAGATAACCGTTGCTGGGATGCGTGACACTCCCTTTTGATTTGCTGGCAGTTTGAGCTGCTGCACCAAGTTTGCACATGGTTCCTTCCAGGCATGCTCAAATTGAACCCTGATAGCTTGCTCATTTTCTGAAGCACATAAGACTTGGTGAATCCGTTTTGTTTGTTTCAGTAGAGACAACAACAGAGTTGGAGCAAGTTTCTTCTCTTTGGAAGGTGGGGGGGGTCCTCATCCAAAAACGCTGCTTGTGGTCACTGCTGTTGTGACCGCTGCTGTGCTTGCTTCTAGCACCGCTCCATCTGGCACTTGCACTGTTGCCACCATCCTTGTAGCTGTCATTGCTGTGCTTCCATTGCTGTTGCTGGAGGTCATATGGGCTCTTTTGTTTTTGTTTTTGTTTTTGTTGTTGTTGTTGTTGTTGTCATAGGTTTCTTTTGGGAGGGGGCATCCAGTCCACTTGGAGTAGTTACAGGCAAAACACTGCTACCATTTGATCCAGCAGCAACAACAGTAGGCAGCGGCGGTGGGGGGGAGGGGGAGGGGGGGCAGTCTTCTTGTCTTCTTCCAAGAGTTTTGCCTTCTTCCACAATACTCTCTTCTGTAGGGACCAATTTTTGCTCTCCTCCTGTGTAAATCCTGCTGCTGCCATAGCTGCTGCTGTAGTAAATGTATTGCAGGAATGAATTAGAATGACAGCATCATTATTAGTTAACTTGCAAGGGGGAAGGGTGGCACCTCTTGCCACAGCGCCAACTGTGTGTGTTGTTGTGGGGGGAGTTTTTTTTCTTTGGGGGTGTTGTTGTTGCTGGAGCTGTTTTCTTCAAAACGACCGAACGGATCGATCCACAACTTGGGAGGCATCTTGTACTCGATAAGTACCAATTTACCCTGTAGTGGTACTTGCTTGTTGTTGCCACAAGTAGAGGGATGCTTGTTGCTGCTATGGGAGGATTTTTGGCGTCACTATTTTGCCCTGTTGCTGTTGTTCTGGCTGTTTTTTAAAACAACTGGTCGAATCAAACTGTAACTTGGGGAGCTTCTTGTAGTTGGCAATAAGTATCGATTTACCCTGTAGTGGGGCTTGCTTGTCGTTGCCACAAACAGAGGGATAGTTGTTGCCACTACGGGGGTATTTCCAATGTTTTTTACAATTTTGCCCTTGGGGGTGTTGCTGTTGTTCCAGCTCGTTTCTCCAAAACCACTCGGCCGATCAATTCAAAACTTGCAGGCCTTCTTGGACTCGGTATAAGGAAGAGAATCCCTCAAATGTGGGTGCCTCTAATGTTATGGTTAAGGAATGATTTGGTTGAGACCACTTGGTATTATGAGGTTGGGTTAATGGAGTTTTTTTTTACTTTTCATGATTTTCTTTGAAAGAATCAGAAAGTTTGAAGGGGTTCCGGCGCGCGCAACCCCTGCACATTGGGTATCTATGGATAGCTCTTGACCTTGCCAATTCTGGCGCGGTGATTACTTTGGTCAGGAAGTTAGTACAACTGGAGAGTAAGATCAATAAGACTAACAGGACCGAAATCGATGCTTGTTATAGGGAGGGGGGAGGGGGGGGGGGGGGGGGGGGGGGGGGGGGTGGAGCTGTCTCAAAATGGGTGCCCTACTTGTTTACACACATACTCGTACGTATTTTTCTGCTCACAAGATGTCTGTTTTCTTAGGCTTTTTGCCTTCTCAATCTTGTGAGCATGTAATAGTGTTAGAAGTATTCGAAGTATTATTATTACGAAGTACTTTATACTACAATATCTCGTAATCCACACCGCCGATTGAGGTTCTTCTTCGAACTTTGCTCGTGTACTATGGCTTAGTTGGTTGATGACTACAAAAAAAAAGAACGTTAACAATACTACGAAGACGGTAGCGGCAAATGATCAGCATCATCCATCGCAATACAGATCATCGCAAAGAGACAAAGGCGCTACAGTTTATTCACCAGGGAGGTGTGGCCGGACGACGCTACCACGGTAAAGATGAGCTTGGACGGCCAGGACGGAGGAGTAGCATTCAGCAACAAACTTAAAGTACTATTGGGCACCAGACGACAGGAACTCTTTCTCCTCTGGAAATGCAACTTCGACCGGAAGATCACAAACAACACCAAACTCAATGGTGCACAGAAGTTGGATGTCCTCAACCACATAGTGGCGGACGAGCCGTTGACTTTGGTCCTAAGGACCTTGGAGCGCACACAACAAGCAGACGCAGCAAAGAAGTTATTCAAAAACAAACTTCGCACTGCAAAATTTGTACGGATCGGGGAGGCAGGCCTGGATAGAGACCTACCGGCAACCACTGCCCTCAGTTCCTACTACAAATCAGACACATTCCTTGACATTGTCATCACAGGATGCATGTACAGTCTTAAACTAAAAATCTTTGGCAATGACCTTGTCAGAAAATGGGCATACACCAATCTC
Organism: Pseudo-nitzschia multiseries; assembly: GCA_037355745.1. Taxonomy (NCBI): domain Eukaryota; phylum Bacillariophyta; class Bacillariophyceae; order Bacillariales; family Bacillariaceae; genus Pseudo-nitzschia; species Pseudo-nitzschia multiseries. Next base: position 10,645,757 of record CM074781.1, read on the forward strand.
CAATGCTACATGCGCTCGGCCAAAGTCGACCTCAAACACGGCATCAGATCATGGGACGACCAAATGCAGGAACTACAGAGCTATCTACCAGACTGCCTGTGGGAGACTGATCCCATGAGTGGCCAGGCACCTGTACCCTTCACTGAACAGGAAATGACAGAGATCTTGGATACCAATCTAACAAACCTCCAACAAACTAAACTTTTCGACATCGACTGGGACCTCTTCAAGAAACCCTATTCCAATACAATCGACAAGCTGGAAAGCATGGAAACCAACATTTGAAAGGATGTGGCTTTCCACTAACGCTTGGCTGAACTAGAGAAGAAAACAGGTACTGCCCGGGTTCCACGAAAGAGCAACAATTCTGCCCCTGGAGGAGGAAAGTCGCCAAACCCAAAGAAAAAGAGAAAGAATGACTCCCCCAAAACAAAGAAAAAATGCCCGCACTGCGGCAAATTCCATGCCAGAACGTGCTGGAAGTTATCCGGGGGCCCCCAAAATGAGGAAAGTTTGACAAAGAAACCTTGAACTTGTTGAAGGAGCACTTTGTGGCCAAAACAGAGGACTCTGACGAGGAACCCAGACCCAATTGGGGAAAGAACCTCTCCAACCACGAATACTCCTACGTGTTGGCGGCAGCCCAATTGGAACAGAATACATCTGATGACGAGGTCTCAATACCGGACACTGATTTGAAGGAGTACTGAAGAAGGTACAAGAAAGCCTTCAAAAAGAAAGGATCCCAAAAATGAAGCCCACGTGGTTCAGAACTGAACCACGCATCCACACCCGGAGTAATTAACCAGTTTGCAGATGTGTGTGTTGAAGTCCTGGACTGGAAAGGAAGGGGCGCATGCTGAGAGGCCTGTTGAACTCCGTATGCTCAAAATCCATCATACTAAGGCACTTTGTTCACTGAAGTCAACTAACAAACTGGGACCGGAGATTGGTCATGTATAACACATACAAGGGAAAATTCCGAGCAAAATCTTTGGCTTCAGTGGGACTACAGTTAATAGAGTTTTCAAACTCCAAGACCATAAAATGGGAATTCCAAGTGGATGAGTATCGTCACCATGAGGAAGTACCATATGACATGATCCTCAGATCAGACCTTATGGCACAGCTGGGATTGGATATCAAGTACAGATCCAGCACAATCTTGTGGCAAGACAACGTCATTCCCATGAAGGAAATGGGCGCGCTGCAAGATCCGGACCGGTGTGAAGCTATATATTTTGCTCACACTCAGGGTCCAATCCTACGACAGGAGGAGGAGAGACAAGCAAAAATAATGGATGCTGACTATTCCAAAGTGAACATTGACAGCAGTGTCAATGAGCTCAAAATTTCTGACCAGACAAAAGCAACTCTGAAAGCCACACTGAAGAAGTAACCAACACTATTTGGTGGAGGCTTGGGCCTACTCAAAAATGTGCCCCCAGTCACAATCGAACTACAACCAAGAATTAATCTGGTTCAACAAAGGTACTACTTGGTGCCACACGCGTTGGAAGAGCCCCTGAGGAAGGAAATTCAATGGCTGTGTGATACTGGTGTGCTGGAGAAATTACCACACAATGATGACTCTCGTTGGGCATCCCCCACCTTCTGTCAATTGAAGAAGACAGGGAATATCCGCGTCTTAACCGGCTTCCAGAAAATGAATGCGGCGATCCAAAGGAAGCCATTCCCATTGCCCAGGATAGGGGAAACCATCCAAAGGCCCCAGAAGTTCAAATCCGCTACAGCGTTGGATCTGTCCCAAGGGTACTACACTATCCCCATCTGTAAGGAAAGCCAGAAGATCTGTACTATCATCCTCCCATGGGGGAAATATGCCTACAAACGCTTAGCGATGGGAATTGCATGCGCGCCAGACATATTTCAATCCATGATGATGAACATGCTTGGCGATTTGGACTTTGTTCTTGTCTACATTGATGATATCCTAATCATTCAAGGAGAGGGTGAAACCGAAGAGGATCACCTTGCCAAGATCAACATTGTCCTCGATAGGTTGGATAAGGCAGGTTTCAGAGCCAACTTGAGAAAATCTTTCTTCATGCAAAAAGAGGTGGAGTACCTTGGATTTTTGCTTACCGCCAATGGCGTGTGACCCCAACCCAAAAAGTTGAAGACAATGACATGATGAGAGGCCCCCAAGAACACAAAACAGCTCAAGATGTTCCTGGGCATGGTTAACTTCTACAGAGATATGTGGAAGCGCCGGTCTCGCATCCTTGCCCCCCTCAACAAACTTGTAGGGAAGAAGGGCAGAACAAACTGGCATTGGGGTCCAGCAGAGCAGAAAGCTTTCATGGAGGCAAAACGAATGCTTGCAAATGAAGCAAGACTCACATTCCCGGACTTTACAAAATCATTTCATCTCTACTCAGATGCCAGTGACAGGCAGCTGGGAGCCACGGTGTGCCAGGGAGGAAAACCCCTTGGATTCTACACGCAAAAACTGAACTCAGCACAGCTCAACTACGCAGTTGGAGAAAAAGAACTCCTTGGTATAGTGGAGGGACTGAAAGAGTTTGAAGGGATCTTGAGAGGACAGGACGACACTATCCATACAGACCACCTCAACCTGCTGTACCAGCAGATGCCAACTCAACGGATGGTACAATGGAGACTCCTCATGGAGGAGTTCCACCCCACCGTTAAGCATGTGGCAGGCAAAGAGAATGATGCCGCCAATGCATTATCATGACTGGACTTAACAGATGATCCAACAGACATATTGGAGTGGCTACCACCAAATAAGCCCCTCACCTATGCTGATGAGGAAGAGCACCTCCGGCAGCTTCTACTCCCACTTGGAGAAGATGCCGTAGAATTCCAGGGCAATAGTACATTCCCACTTGCCCCGGACATGATCCATTTTTACCAACAAAGAGACACCAAGATCACGGATGCTCACAAAAAGGATAATCAAATCACCACCAAGAAAGAGAAGGGATTTGACTTAGTTCACAGTGGAGGGAAGATTTTGATTCCCAAAGAACTAAAACAAAAGATGATGGATTGGTATCACATGATGCTGGTGCATCCCAGAGAGAAAAGGATGGAACAAAGCATTCGCTCCGTGTTCACCTGGAAAGGACTCCAGAAGGACGTCCAAGACCTTTGTAAACACTGCCACATATGTCAGATGTTGAAGAAGAGCGGCCGGAAGAAGTACGGCTTGCTCCTGGAAAAGACTGCTGAAGTCACCAAATGGCAGGGAGTCAATGTAGACCTCTGGGGCCCAGCAACTGTCCACAACAAGAATGGCAAGGACTACAAAATCCATGTCATGATGATGGTAGACCCAGTTACCGGATGGTTTGAACTGGCTCACCTGAAAGACCCCCCAATTGCCCTGGAGATTCAATCACTACTAGACAGTGTCTGGCTAGCAAGATATTCACGCCCGAAAGAAATTGGATTAGATGGAGGCAGCGAGTTCAAGGCAGAGTTCCAGGGACTCTGCAAGAACATGGGTATGAAAAGAAAACCAAGCGGTGCATGGAACCCCCAGTCCAATTCTGTACTGGAGAGGATCCACCAGGTGTTAAAGGATTCTTGTCTATTGTCCTTCAACATGGAACAAAGAGACCTCCACGGAGAGGATCCCTTTGAGGAGTTCACAACCAAGGCAGCGTACGCCATCATGAGTGCTATCCACACGACATTGGGCTACTCACCAGCACAACTAGTGTTTGAACGAGACATGTTTCTGCCAGTGAACTTCCCACTGGATTGGGAAGCAATCCAAGCTTGGAAACAAATGAGTATCCACAAGAGCAACATCAGGGAAAACCAGAAGAGGATTCCCCATGTCTACATGGAAGGAGACTATGTCACCCTGGAATGGAAGAGCATCATTCCAAAACTTTCCTTCCCACGACAAGGACCTTACAGGGTAGTTGTGGCCCATGACAATGGCACTGTGACTATTGAAAAAGCTCCCTTTGTGACTGACCGGGTTAACATCAGGCGTGTTTTCCCCTATCACTACAGGGATCCACCAAACTAACACGTGCCATGGAGGAGCATGCCGTGCACCAGAATGAGTCATGAAGATTTGTGATTGAAATAAGGAACGATTAGTCATTATCAGCATTGCTGATTATTCCAATAACACTAGCAATGGAGACAGAGTAGCTGTAGACTAACTGGTAAGGCTCACAATTTGCATATCACTACTATTCTAACATTAGTAGAAGACCCGGGGTATGACAGTTCTCAAAAACATGATTGGTACGAGTACTACTAGCACCCACAAATGTTGTGGGTATTGGTTCTGAAAAAAAAACAGGAAATAACCCAGGAAAACCCACGAAAGAAACCATCCCTGAAAAAAGCTAACCAGGGTGAATCACAGACCAACGGTTATTTGTCAATCGATGACTCGCCAACACGCAGGATGTGTTATTATTTTATTCTTCAACAAAAATACACATCCACTTCTTGACAGCATTGCTGACGACTCTCGACCCTCCTCGCACTCCGTTTTTTGTAAATCTCCCTCAGAACTTAGCCAGTGAAGATTTGCATATCTCCAAAGCATCAGCTCTGATCAAGTTTGTGCCAGCTACTTTATCTGAATTCTGTTTTCCTACCTACCATGCCCTCTCCACCTGCTCTCAACTTAAGTAGAAAATAGGTACAGTAGACAGATAAGAATGTTACCGAAAGCAACAACGGAGGACGAAGCAACCAAAAGTAACCAAGTGAATGGAAGCATGCAAGCAATCGCAAGCAAATAGCCACAAGCAAACAACCACAAAATAACAGCAGCAAGCAAACAACCAAAAGCAAACAACTGCAAGCCGACAAAGACTGCAAGGAAACAATGGCAAGCAATGCAAGCAAAGCAACGCGACCACAAGCAACAACCTCAAGCAAACACAGAACAAGCCTTTTGGTTGCTTTGTTGTGT